>JAJJWX010002058.1:1302455-2604910 GCA_023529315.1 Papaver bracteatum | reverse complement strand
GTAGTTAGGGTTTCGAAATTTTAAAGCAAAAGCAAAAATTTTGAAAAAAAATATAACAAAAATAAGTGTAAAATTGACTGTGAATAGTTGCGCTGCTACAGTGATATGTGAAAAGTTCGAGGAGATGAAAAATGAAAAGTGACAGGAGATGAAAAATGAACTACACCACTACCGAGTCCCCGGCAACGGCGCCAAAAACTTGGTAGGCTCGGAAAGATACCTACTATTGTGTATACTGCAAGTGCACAATGTCGACAAGCAACACAGGGCAAGCACAGGTCGAACCACAGAGACTTGGAGACTGTAGAATTTGATTCTAAATCTTGATTCAGAGAGTAACCAAAAGGGGTTTGATTTTGTCGATACGACGATATGATTTTCAAGTGACTGAAATAATAAAAGTAAAAGATGCAAATAACAAGATATGTAAACAATGATAATATGGATACTAGGGTATTCAAATCCACCAATAACCTATGATATGCATTCAACTTGTAATATTATTCTTGTCCTTATAGTAGATTCAAGTCTACCGTATAACTAAGGTGTTTCTCCAATGGATAATTTAATCACAACTAAAGTATTTCTCCAAAGCATTAATTGTCTAATTAAGCACAACTAATCTAAAAATCAATATTTGGTTAAGCATGAGTTGTAGCATAATCAACATAGAGATATTCTAACTACAATGGATACATGGCATACATTGTGAGAGCAAGATGTTGAAAAACTTGGATTAAATTATATCTTTAAACAATTCTAAACTTTCAAGAACAAGATAAAAGATATGAATACATACCAATGAGATTAGGGCTTCATCTAAACCCTAGTAAATGAAATTAGAACATGAAGAACATTACAACAAAATTGAAATTTGATAAACTAACATGAACAAGCTATTCTTGGATGAGTTTTCAACACAACAACCCTCTCTATTTATACACAAAAATTCTCTCACAGGATCCGAATTTCACTGTAGCAACCACTCAACAATTAAACAAAACATGTTTTCTTAATTGATGGATATAATGGAATACAATGGGGGTGAGGTGGATGTTTTTGAAAGAATCCAATGGGGGTGAGGTGGATGTTTTGGAAAGAATCCAATGGGGGTGAGGTGGAAATGGATTTGGGTCTTGGGTTTTGGATCATGGGTTGTTTAATCCCATGAATTTGTAAACAGGTTGCCACTGATGCGCGAGCGGGTTGCAACGCTTCCAACTTTCTTCTCTTTTGTCTTCTCAATTCTTCCAAGCTTTATTTAGTACTTAAAAACACAAAATTAATTAATACAAATATTTATTCTTGAAGATGGTAAGAATGCAGAATTTGGGATAATATATGACTTTGAAGCGCGAAAGATGAGTTAAGTGTCAATGAAAAGGTGTATGAATATGCAATATTTGGCACTCATCATTAAGGAATATATTTGAACAATAAAAGATACACATTAATGCGCGTGTTCAAAGTGTGTCGACATATTTCCTCTTGTAAGTCCTTTTTCATACTTACTCACTTGAAACCGATTTACCACACTTCCAAACAAGTTTAGAATTGGTTCATCTGACTTTCAAGAACTATGTGATTGATCAAGTAACACTCAATCACAAGTCATGGGTGTAACGGTTCTACCAAAACAAGTTTCGATTCTAACTCCATGTGAGTATTGTGCATAGTCACACTATATTACCAAAAATTCGGCTGACTAGGTTCTAGGATCGGTTCCCCACATATATATGGTATCTAACGTATATGTGTTGCACATGTCCGTAGGATCGGTTCCCCTTTTCCTAAAAACGTGTTCCACATGTTCATAGGATATGTTCCCCTATCTTCTATAAACCTTGATGCACCTCATGCAAGATAACAATAGTTTTACTTAACCAGAACCAATTGAATCACATATACATCCACACATTCATAATGGAATAAACACATCAATTGTACCGACAATTTCGTTCAAAGAAAAAGCAATAAATATATCAAATAAAAACAGGCTTTTCTTATATAGGAAAACATATAACTAACAAGATTGTTACCTCAATTTTGCATCCAACTTCTCCAATATGATCTCATCTTCTTCTTCCATGGAGAATTGATATCGAAATATCATTATGTTGTCATCCTTATGCAAAAACAAAAGAATAACAACAACCAACCTTTACCAGTGAAAGGTTGAAAAATGGTTTTAACAATTGCAAGCAAAAGTTGAAAACCGTCGAAACACATATGCTTTTATGCTAAACCAAAATGATTCAATATATTGTGACTTTTTCACATATTGTTTCTATAGGAACCCCTCATGATCCTTTGATAAAGCCTACCAACATGGGCTAGAACTTAATCCTGTTAAATCAAAAAGTTACCAAACCATAAGGGTTCACAACATATTATGAGATCGAATATCAAGGTAATAAAACCGAAATCAAACATCCAATAAACGTATATAGCAAATAAATAAAGCACTAAAGCATCGATTATGTAAATCAAAAACTATCACAAGGAAAATTATAAAAATAACTTTATTCATAATAGTTTTTATTCATAATAGACTTATACAATCAATGAAAGAAATCAAAAATTGATGTCTAATTTTTTTAAATCAGATCCCTTCATAAGCTTGAGATCTCTTTCGCTTAATAGGAATAATTCTCCTAATTCCTTGAAGCGATCCTTGATTGAAGAGTAATTCATCAATCTTGTGGAAGTTAGGTTCCTCCTCGTTTACTCTTCTGGAGAGTAAATCTAGTTGTTTGAGAATCTGAGCTTGAACCAGTATAGATTTTTCAAGACTTCGTTTCAACATCAAAACTTCCAAATTAGTTTCAGCACATGTTCGAGCCATCTTATGAAACTCCTTTTCATAATAATCATACAAGATGAATGATTCATATTCATATAGGAATCAGTTTCGGTACCATTGAAATTTATAGAACCAAAAGAATTATAAGCCATCTTCTCAGCATATCGTTCTGAGACTTTTGAAGAAAACTTTGCATAGTAATCAGAATTATCCATGATCCCCGGTTTCATGAAAATTGAAATTCCATCAGTACCGAAGACTTATATATCAATAGTTACTAAAAACTTGTGCATTGATTAAGGAAATCAAATATTCTCTCTTAATAGAAAACCCGGAAAAAAATTACTATTAAGAATTTTAGGAAAGTGCGTTCCTGTGAATATATTCATAACTCTATACAATTTTTTTGAACTGATTCACAATATACACTGAACTCATCAAACTAAGTTTAAGCACTTTATGAGTCAGTGTATTTTTCCCAGATATTAAGTATCCGAATGAGTCAGATTGAGTTTTCCATGTTTAACAAGGAATTTCTTCTTAACTGATTTACCAAGGATTCCATCCCTTTTTGTCAATGAACCAAATTTATCATCGAAATTACTATCATCAAGATATTTAGGGATTACCTTAGGTGTAGGCGCTCTGGAGTCATTATCAGCTTCCTTGATCTTCTTTGGTGTCCACTTCTTAGTCTCCTGATCCTTATTTCGTTTGTGATGATCAGCATACGATGAATTCACTCTAGAATCCTTCGATTTAGATGAGACATGTTTACATATGGTTCTTTCAAAAGATGATCTCATGTTATACTTTGGATATGAGAACACCCTTTTTGAAAAGGAAAGTTGTTCACAATTCTTGACAACATGACCCTTGTCTCCACAACGAAAACAATGTTTCTGATGATCCAGATGATATAAAGATCTCTGATATGAGTGATACATTTTGTGATATTTTACATATTTCCTTTTACAAGTTGAAGCACCCTTTTTAGTGTTCTTGTAGACAACATTCTCCTTTCCTTTCAAAGAACAACCTGATCTGAATATTTTGCACCTTCCTGGAGAGAATCTGTCCAACAGATGTTTGGACATTAAAGAACACTTTTCATACTCTAACATTTTGACATGTTCTAGAATTGTCTTTATCTCATACTCATATGAGATTTTTAAGGCGTTGTAGTCATCAATGGCTGTTTTTCTTAACTGCTCCATTTTATTTTCTCGATCAAAGATTTTACTTAGTTTTTCTTCTAAGGATTGGATCTTCGACGAAGACTTGAACTTAAAAGAGCCTAGATCAGTTTTACATGATGAGAGTTCTCGTTTGAGTTGATCATTTTCAGCTTTCATATGACATAAGTCTTTGAGGAGTTTTCCTTCTCTTTTTAGTGCAAGTGTAAGCTTTGTTGCACATGAAAGAAACTCCTTGCTTAGTTCATCAAGTTGAGAAGATACATAATCAACATCCTCTTTATCATCCAGTGATTCAGAATCACTGTCATTAATTATAAGCACAAGGCATAACTTAACCACTTCTTGATAATACTGGGACATATTTTCAGAAGAGTATGTAGAGCTCTTATAAGACATTCCTTCTAAGCATTTTTTAAAGTCAAACCCAGAACGAGTCTTACTCAAATCTTGTGAAACGTTAATTGAATCATTCATGGATTCAATTCTTATAGGATTGATCGCACTAAACACAGATTGATAGATTTTTTCGTGTTTGCCTTCTCTAATACCAATTGAAAAGGCGAGGGTACCCAAATATACCTCAAGCTATAACTATTCCTTCCTATAAGTCCTTTATCTGAAGGTGATTGTCTATAGACTGAATCGAGACAATACAACAAATCGGTACACACTTCGTGTGATTGTCTATGGATACGAGATTGAGACAATACAACAACTAAGTGTGTTTACTTGATACAAAGGTTCGTACTTAACCAAACTCAATAGGATTGAATATCAAGTAAATAGGAATTAACGTTTGTGCAATTTACTTTAATTATAATAAAACAATTATAATGCGAAAATATAAAGTAAATGACACAACAAGATTTTGTTAACGAGGAAACCACAAATGCAGAAAAACCCCGGGACTTAGTCCAGAATTGAATACTCTCAGGATTAAGCCGCTATACAAAATAAACCAACTTCGTATAGTTGAGACCAACCAACTAAACCTATAGTTCCGTCTGTATTCCCATGCCTCCAACCTATAGACAAGTCACATACTTGGACCAATTCCTTTGGTTCGTATTTCAAATAGTAAAGGAACAACAAATATGTTTGGTATCAACTCTATTCAATCAAGTGATGTGAGTTACGCAAAGGCTCTTCTATTTATCTTAACATAAACTCCTTTACCAGGTTCCAAGATCTATCTTATGTTCAATCACCAAAAGGTAATCGTTAAGATTTTGCTATCAATACCTCTAATCCCAAGGAAATGTATTGATGCCGATCTTCTCAACTATTCTATCAAAATACGACAAGGATATATCTATTATAGTTGGATCCTCTATTACTGAAATAAGTATTGTGCACACCAAAGATTATAAAACCAAGTCAGAAATATTTTATCTCTTCTTTTTCTTCAAATATTCTTAGTTATTCAATAAACACCTGCACACAACTACTTGAATCTATTGTGATCAATCACACATAAAATAGAGTCTGTTAATAATGGATTTTCACAAGATCGTATTTAGATCTAACAACAGTCTAAATATCCCTGTCGAAACCTTGAACTTGTTTGAGTGAATCTTATATCAGAAGAGAAGATTCTCAAGCATAAACAAACTAGGTTCAATCAAAGTTCAACCACCGTTTGTCAATCAAATAAATATGAAAACTAAAGATAAAACGTAATTATCTAGTTTCCCACCAACGGTACGCACTAGAGCTTCTCAATCCCAAAGAAGACTTTAAACTGAGCGGCCATAAGAGATTTCGCCTAATTAGGTTTCTCTCCTCTCCGAATAGGCTGCTTCACCAGTAATAGTACAACAGAGAAAGTTTACTGTCTCGAAGGATTAGTTTGCTATAAATGCAAACTCAAAGTATTTATAGACAAGGAAGTTTGGACACCAAGGAATTTCCAAAACCGAAAATATTCTCTAGATATTCAATATTTTCCAAATTCTGTTTTCATAATTCTTGAGAATGCTCTATCCAAATTTATGATCGAAATCTCCATGGAAAATCTTTAACCAGTAAATACACATTACTAATTCTTATTTTCCATATATAATTAAAACCTTAATTAAAAGATTCTTAACTTATTTAAATTCGATCTTGGGATTTACTTCCTTCTTAGATGTTAAGGAATATCTTTGAAAAATAAAAGATACACATTAATGCGCGTGTTCAAAGTGTGTCGACATCTTTCCTCTTGTAAGTCCTTTTTCATACTTACTCACTTGATACCGATTTACCACACTTCCAAACAAGTTTAGAATTGGTTCATCTGACTTTCAAGAACTATGTGATTGATCAAGTAACACTCAATCACAAGTCATGGGTGTAACGGTTCTACCAAAACAAGTTTCGGTTCTACCTCCATGTGAGTACTGTGCATAGTCACATTAGCTTACCAAAGATTCGGCTGACTAGGTACTAGGATCGGCTCCCCACATATATATGGTATCTAACTTATATGTGTTGCACATGTCCATAGGATCAGCTCCCCTTTGCCTAAAAACGTGTTGCACATGTTCATAGGATCGGTTTCCCTTTCTTCTATAAACATTATTGCACCTCATACAAGGATCGGTTCCCCTTGTGATGCACTGCACCTCTTACTAGTATCGATTCCCCTCTTCCAAATTTGGTCAGACACACACAAACCCGATCATACCCCATGTGATTACTTAAGATCAGTTTCACTAATAAAAGTCATACCAATACATAAGTCATGCCTCATGTGAATAGTTTTACCAAGAACACAACCAAGTTATGAGAGGTTATACTAATCACACATATTGGTCGTTCATAAGATATACAATGAAGAACAGTCCCAATAACGCCTGGAGATTTCCTTTTCGGTTCACAACACGTATCATGAACTTACTTTCTTAAAACACATGTAAAAACATTATTTCCTAGGATGAAATCCTCACCTCATACCCATACATAATCACAATAGCATTCATACGATTATGTTGATGTCTTATATATAAAGTTTAATGGTTAAGCAATAAACCTCATATTGTATTCCTTAATACTATGTCTATCTAGAGTGTTCATGATTTGCAGTTTTATGTTTTCAATATGCACGACTTGAAAGATACATTAGGGAATGAAACAGTTCAAGTCAAATATCACTAACCTCAAGTAGAAGGATGATGTTGTGGTTGTAGCTCCGTACTTCTTCACTTCTTCAAGTCTTCGCAATACTTGTAATGTCTCATCCTAATACTTTCAATCCAACCTATACGAAGTTGACTCTAGTACATTTAAATCAAGCGACTCTTAAATAAGTTTTGGTTCACTAAATATTACAACCAAACATGACATACCAACGCTAGGTGGGTTCAACAGAGCTATGCTCTAACACACTCGGTATTCTAGACTTGCTGAGTCCCATAATTGACATTTATTGTTTGATTGTTATGACTCTGATCTTGGAATTGATGCTGGACTTTGGAACTTCATGGGATTTTGTGTTAGACATTAATAACATGATAATAAAGTATTAATGAGATAAAAAAATTATTTTGAGCGAATGGAATTTGATAATTAGGGTTTACTTGGCCAAAACCCTAATTTTCTCTCTTTGTGCATCCTTAAGCTTTCGAGTTTGTACATGCGAGTATGTGGGGGAAGAGAGTGTTTTTTAAACGGATTCATTGTTGGCCTTGATATTGGTGAAGAGACGTGAGAAAAGAGAGGCACTTAATTTGAAGTTTCAGAGTCCCTATCCCATGTAAATACTGAATTCAGGCTTGTACTGTGCCTAAACCCTAATTTCTCTTTTGTTCGCATTTGACTCCTTCAGACACTCTAGAGAGGCTTGACGAGGCTTGGAATATAATGTGCATCTATATTGTGGAGTCGACAACTTTTATGATGAGAGCATGTTTAATTCCCATGAGATTTCCTAGGCATGGTCATGGCTTGAGAGGGACAGGGGCATGTTTCTGGTCCTGCTTTTGGAAATTATGAACCCGAACTTTCCTGTTTACCTTTATTTTTTCTGAAATTCCGCCTTTCTGGGTTTTGTTTTAATCCCATTCTTCTTTGAACACTTAGAGAACTTAATGTTCACATGTACTGATGCCTTGGTAGTGAGCATATGAGAGCTTTGTCGGTCTCTGGATGTATTAGGGCCTTTTTCTTTTGAAAATACTCAAAATTGTGAAATAAGGGTATTTTGGTCAAAATCCCATATGAGCTCGTTTGTGTAGAAGAGTGATGAGATAAAAGGGTGTGAGAGATGTATAGAACCGTCCAATAGAAAGGGGAGAGGCTCATCCCCTTCTCTTTTAGAGTAAATCCCTTTTTCGCCAAATTCTTGAAATTATGGCTTATTTTCGTCAAAACCCTAATTCTCTTCGACTTTGGTCCCTATGAAAAAATTCTGAGAGAATAAGTGATGTCTGAATGGCTTATGAGAGATTTAATGCATGTATGAGAGTCTTGGCCAAGTTCAGAGAGATTTTGGAAGAAGGGAAAGCCTAGGTTTCCCTATTTGAGCCAAATTCCTTTAATTTCCTCGTTTAGCTCTAATTCCTTTTCCTTTTGAATGATAGCTTCCCTTTTGATATAGTCTTGAAAAGAGAACTATTTTCAAACTATTTTGTGTGTGCAATAGGTGTGGAGGTCGGTCCATCCTTCTTTCACATGTTCTGTTTGTATCAGGACTCTTCGTTTGGGTGTTCGTCAAAAAACTTCAGTTTTGAGAGACATGCGTAGAATGGATGTAAAATCCTCATACGATGTCGGATTTGAGATCCCGACCCCTATTTGAAAATATAAAATAATTATCTATTCAAGTAAAAAATAATGGCCTAATTCCGAATTATTTAGGTCAGTCAACCAGTCACATACTTTTGTCATCAGGAATCCCGTATAGAATTTCAGGAGTTTTTCATATTGCTCTTACTTCGGTATTGGGACCACATCTCCTAACTCGTTTGTCCGTTTGAATCTCCCTTTTGATATGTTGTTTAGAAGACATATGGGAACATATTTTATTTAGGAAGAACCCTGAAATTCCTTATGTTTTGTCATCAATTTTCAAGTCTTCGCGCTGGAATGTACAGATGTTTGTATTCGAAAGGAGTCCTTGTTGCTTTTGAACTCTTGATGTATTGAGACTCTTAGGAAATAATCCTTTGGAGTGTTATGACCTAATTAGCCTTCCTTAGATTTTCATAGGTCGTGAATTTGATCCCTTTGAGCCAAAACGCGTCTGTGGCGTGCTTATACGTTTTTGCCCTTAGTTACGAAGAAAGCATGTCTTCTATCAATTCTTCATGGAAATATAAAACCATGTAAACTCGTTTATATCCTTGAAGACGTGGATTAGGTTTATTTAAATAAAGGTAGGGATATAGTCGTGAGGATGGGCTTTGCTTTTGTGAGACTTGACGTATTCTTTTTTAGCAAAAACCTAGCTGTGCTTTATATACGTCTTCAACTCTTATATTTTGATATAGTTTGGCTAAATCCTTCCGTGGAACAAGTGTGCAAAAGTCCCCAATTATCAGTAACTCTGGTGTTGGAGAATCCGAAAGAGGTGAGGCAGATGGCATTGCCGGTTATCCTACTGTTTGTGTTGACCTTGTTAGCTATATTGGACTTCTGACTTCGGATGAGATACTCGTGGCATATTTGGTTACATGGGAAAATAACTCTAAGCGGTCTTGCTTTTGATAATTTTGTAAATCTGGAAAATTTGATGACCACCCGTGATGATCAATGTAATCGAGAGAGTCGCTGGATTCTGTTGGAGCTGACTGGAACAAGCCAAACTCCGGTCTTCATTTCTCAGAGAAGACCCTTATGGAAGAGAGACTGGTAGATGGGGAGATGTATAGGAAATTATTTGGAGGCATTAAGAAAGAAAAGAGAGTTTTCTTCCCGAGAGGTTGAGGTCACTGCTGCCGGATGATTTTCTTAAATGTTGGTAATTTTCTTCTTCGGTTCTTACTTGTAGTCATCTAGTCAAGTAACAACTCCCTCATGAGCTCAAACTTGATGCAAACCTTTTCTTTCTTCATTGTATATACGAGTAGGTGAAAACCCTATGTTAAATTCGTAATAGGAGGTCCTCCCTTGCGCCGCTTTCACTCCAGATGTTATACAAACTTCGTTCGATGCTCGATCTTAGTGGTTGACCCCAACTATCGAACATAAAAGATCTGCCTTTCATCTACTAGAGAAAAATTAGGATTTGGAGATTGTTTTCCCAGTGATAAGTCCACGTGAAGTTGAACTCAAAAATATTGGGTTTTTCAGCAGTAATACATTCCAATGTCTTGATCATATATCTTGGATTGTATTCCCGAACGTCAAGATATTTTAACATGAGCTAGCATGGAAATATACATACAGTTTCCATCGGGTGAATCATCAAATTCTCTACCGTTTTCCCAATTTTCTTAATTGTATGAAGTATGAGGCAGTTTTAGTATAAGAGATATTGTAGGCTCGTTTTCACCCATCACAAACCCTTGTTTATCTCGTGCGTGAATATTGATAGGAGAGGAAGGATTTGAATGCGTATTTTCCTTTAGTATAATCCCAATACATGTTTTCATATGTGAAAATCCTAAACGTGTTTGGTAAAATGCTAGCTTGATTGATCAAGATAGAAACCCTAGATTAGTCTTGATGGGTTTCTTTGGATGCGAGGAAACGTGATTTTGAATCTTCTAATCTTTGACTTATGGAAGTGTTATGGTATCTCTGCTTTGGGATTGATTTCTAGTCCCAGGGAATTTGGTCGCAAGGGTTGAAGCATTTCGTCATAAGAGAAAGCTATGTTGAATTCTGTTTGAAGATCGGCCATGGGATTTGAGGCTCGGACATGATATCCGATTCTTGTTCATACACCTCTAGTGAAAAGTCTCTAACTTAGCGTTCTGAATTCTACCAATTTGTTGCGCACCTGGGATCTCTGTGTCAATGGTGTAAGAGTCTGTCATTTTGGAGTTGGATGTTTGGGCCGCCTCATGTTAGTCACATAGATATATGATGCATGGTTCTTCTTCAGTATCCAGTTTGATATAGGACTAGCCATTCTTATTGACTCGGGATGCTTAGAAAATGAAATAAAACCCTTGTAGCATATGAGATTGAGTCTTCAAGGTAGGCAAGCGATACTCTATGGGTTGGAGACGTCCGTGGAGAATCATATCAAGGTACTGGCCGCATGTGTCTTCCTACACAAGATGAAGCTATTGTTTGGCCTCTATTACGTGTGTTGACATGGATTCATGCGAACTTATGTATCCGAATCATCTATCGAGATTTGTCTTTATTCTGGGAGATGGTAAACCAAAATTAAGAAAAGTGTACGCCTTTTAGGACTATCAGAACTATGGATGTGGCTGAACAATCGATTTATGGTGACTTTGCCGATGGGATAATTCACTGGAAATCTTCTAGGCATTTCTTCACGCGGTAGAATCATGCTTCGACCTGAGGAAGTTGTAAGTAATCATCATATCTTGTCCTTTGCTCGTCATGTATGACTCTCACTTATGGGATAACTTGACGAGCATATCTTTTTGAGAGAGGAGGCTTTTAATAACAGAACTGCAAGCTGCGTGTGGCTTGGATCTACGGTTGAAGATCCTTTCCCCGTTTACTTCAGTGATGGTAGTTGTTTACGGATGTATGTCGAGTAATGAAGTTCTATCTAAATTTTTGGCCTCATGTGTATCGCTTCGGATTTCTTTTCCCTTGATCGATTCGGCTACAAAGATATTATCCTTCTCCGGCTTGGGTGAACTGAGGTTCATCGGAAAATGAGTTGAACTGGAGGCTCATTGAGGCTTATCCGTAACTCCTAGGTCTAATTCCTCTTCTTTCTGATAAAACGGGTGTTGAGGTAGCATATCGACTAGCATATTTGTGTCTTCGGATAAGGCTGAGTTTCGATTGAGCCTCGTCTTGGGATATAGTTTCGCTGCATACTTTATCGCGTTCTTGTCACGATTCTCTGAAGCAGGAAGGGCGACAAGATGTATCTTTGTTCACGGTTTATGACCCAATGTGGCTCTGCAACGCTTTTGACCAGGTCACGAATTTTTTGGAGCCTTTCAAAGTTTTCGCTAAGTTTATCATGTAGACGACGAAAGACAAATCCGACGGAAAAATAACTAGGTCAATCAGATATATAATGAAAAAGTTATAAGTAAAATAGTAAAGTGAAGTAAACTTCTCGAGTCCCCTGTGATCAGGTTGAGGGCCCTTGACCTAAATGAATTTTGGAGAAAATATTCGTCAGAATATCCAATTTAAGAACGTCATCTGGTCCTTTAGGTTCTTGAGAGTGATAAGGTCGGTTGTATGGTTGCTCATTTGCTCTGTCGAGTTTATAATGAGCTTTATCTTCTCCGATGAGATCAATTGCAGGCAATATACCATTAGTGCTATTCTCAGATGTTTTAGTACTCCTTCTTTAGGAAGCGTGTACTCGATCTAGATTTGTTGGATCCATTCCTTCTGGTAACTCTAAAGGCATTTTCAGATAAGTCTGGATGTCGATCTGAGATTTTGCAAGATTCTGTTGAGTCTCCGGGAGTTCTCCTTGGTCCTTACCCAACGTTTTCAAGGATTAGCAGTAAAATTTTATGAAAATAGGTTACTAGGGCATTTTTTTATGAAGGAAGAGATCCATGTGATCCGGGATGCACTAACCTACTCACTAAGGTCAAACTCGAAAGAGAGAGAAAGTGCTGGTGGGGATAACTCTCTCGGCTAAGCCTGTAAGGGATTTACAGAGATTGGATCAATGGAACATTTTTTTGTATTTGGATTGGTGAAATCATCTTCCTTCCTAAGATACCATGATTGATATCTATAAATGAGTGAACAACCTCCCACTCTCTCGGCTAAGCCTGTAAGGGATTTACAGACACTGGATCAATGGAACATTTTTTGTGTTTGGATTGGTGAAATTATCTTCCTTCCTAAGATACCATAATTGATATATGTAACTGAGTGAACAACCTCCCACTGTGGTCGCCAAATCGGTAAGAGGCTAAAATGAGATTCTAGGGTTTTTAAAAGTGAGTTACGGGAGGTTAAGCATGAACAGTATTCGCCTAAAACACGGACAGTGGTTGTTCAAAGGCTGCTTCAATCACATGAGAGGTTAGGTATGGTCTTAGGGAGGGAAGCAGATGAAGAGAGAGATCAGAGAATTCTAGGGTTTGAAGAAGAATTGATCTGAGAGGTTATGAGAAAGTTCTTATAGCTTGGAGAAATAGATGACCTAGTTATAACTGAATTCTCTAATCTCAGGTCGGTAAAGATAAGGATTTCTTTCCGTGTCGTGCAAAGCAATTCTCCCATCTCTTCAGGAATAAAGATAAACTAGGTTGAGTTTATCTCATTATTCCACCGCTTTTACTCTCTTCTGCGATGAGAAATAAGCCGGGTATTTCTCACACGTGTCATAGACCGCCAGACCAAAACCCTAATTATTATCCTCATATTTGTGTGAAGATGAGTCAGCCTTTGTGATGGCGTGTAAAAACCCTAAAGCTCTTCAATGCTGTTAAACTAGTCAAGAAACGTCTTAGTCGATAATAACTCGATTAGTTTAACACGAACGTTAATTAATATGAATTAATCTAACAACAATTTGGATACGAACCTAGTACCGCTGGATAGAGATCGAAAAGTTACGCGGAATGGACTACGCGAACGTGTCATTCAGATATCAGAAGAAGAAGATATTATCAGTTTAGTATAAAGGGCAAATTAGTCTCTTTTCCATTAGACGGATCGGGCTTCCCTTATATCGGGTAGTGTGTTTTTAGTGTTCCCGTTGGTCTTATCTATCAAAACCAAATCGAAGGAAAACATTTCTTCTTCTTTCTTCTTCTTTCTTCTCCTTTCTTCTCCTTCCTTCTGTTTCTTCTTCTCCTCTCTTCTTCTGTTCAAAACCGAGAGATGATTTTGAGGTAGGATTTGAGAGAATCATTTGTTGAAGCTAGTGATAAAAATGATGAAGATGGGGTGATTGTTATCGATGAATAAGATCAATTGAAGATTGATTGAGTTTTGAGATAACCTAAGAAGAACAAGATTAGGGTTTGCTGTTCTTTGGAGATTAAGTGAGGTTGATGATAGAATCGATCATTTGATTATGGGTTTTGTTTATTTAAGACAAGGGAGAAGAATTATCTATTGATTCAGGAATTTTAGTGAAAAACTGAAGAGCTTGGGTTTCTCTGAGTTTGATTAAAGATGATTTATAAAATGAAGTTAACGTAAAAGGGGATTGAATTAGTGATGGGTTTGTTCATATTTGAGGTTTAATTGGATGTTTGGGGCTATTAAGGTGGGAATCGAGAAATTAGGGTTCATGTGTTCTTCCCCAAATTGAAGATAGGGTATGGGTGAAATTGATCTGGTAGATTGGCGATTCAGAAGATGTTAAAGCTTGGGTAAGTCTCTAATTGTTCAAATCTAGGTATTTTGGATTGAGTTGATTAAAGTATTTAGTTTGTGTGATTGAGAGCAGAACCTAGATTGAGATAAGTGTATAATGGAATTGTAATTTTGGTAGAGTTGTAGTTGTGGTGATTCTGAAGTTACAGGTGTGGAGTTAAGGTAGTTGATGTCGATATTGTGGCTACTGTGGTGGTAGTTGAGATGGAGGGAATGATTGAAGTTATTTATGAAGGGATATGATCTCAACTGAAGTGAAAATGGAGTCTTAAGGTTATGGTGTAGTTGAAATGAAGAGGATAGTGAAGTTGCAGGGAGTGGTATTTGATTTCAATTTGGTTGAGACAATCTGTTGTGAGGTAACTTGTTCTTCTTTGTTAACTTAGTAATGTTTATTGATTTTCATTACTGAGTTCATGGGTTTATTATTAAACTAAGAGTTGGGATGGAAGTATATGTGTTGAATGGACTCGAGGCTTTGAGAATGTTTGGTGGTGTTGCTTCAACTGTATTTGTGTATCTAGTAATGTGATTGAGATACAAAGTAGGGTTGAATTGAGTCTAATTAGATAATGGAACCGAAGTTGCAGTTAGTGTTGGCCGTGAGATAATGTAATTGGAAGGGTTGCACGGTTTAAGTGGTTGTTTTGCTGGAGTCATTGCACTAAAGTGGAACTGTTAGTGTTGAGATTCACAGGTGCAGGGGTCATTGGAGTTGCAGTTGTTGGAGTTTGAACTGAGGTTGGTGTGGGTATTGTTTTGGAAATGAACTAGTGGTGTTGTGTATGAAGATGCATGATGGTTTTGTTACATAGCTTAGAATAAGAAAAGCTGGATTTGCAAGTGATGGTTGTCAGTGGAGTTGGTCTTAGTGGTTATGTTGGATTTGATAGTGAATGTGTAAGATTAATGAAATCGAATTCCAGCAGAGTTGCAATTGAAGCAAGTATTATTGTTATGCTGAGAATGATGAATTAGGTTTGTACTTAGTGCTAGCAGTGAAAGCTTGGAAAAGCTGCAATTGCAGGTAATCAAAGTTGATATTTGTAATTGAAATTAAAAGTTTCTTTGTATTTGAATTGTTTAGAATGAAAGTTTGTATTTTGAATTGATGTATTGAATAGATTTAAGTTGAACTGCAGTTAGAGTTGCAGCTATGTGAGAAGTTTAGACCTATTAGTCATTCTAGTCAGTTTAGCTGACTCAGTTTGTCTGACTGAGCTTATTCAGTCTATTTCAATTTTGTTTAGATGACTCAGTTAATCTGACTGAGTCGAGTTGACCCTGTTTAACTGAGTTGAATCAGTTTGACTCAGTGGACCTTGACCGAGTTAACCTTTGACAGTGGACTGGACTTTGACCTTTGACTGATGTTTACCGTTAGTTGACTCAGTTGACCGTTAGAGACCGTTAGTTGACTTTGGTGGACTTGGGCTTAGAACTAGTTTTCCTATTTTGATGAATTAGACCACTTATGGTCCGAATTAGCATTTAGCTTCTTCTACAAAGTTATAGATATTCATAAGACTTAACTATGGATTATATAATCAATCTAATTGGATAAGTAAACTCTTAGTTATACTAAAGATAAAGAATAAGATACTATAATGGGATTAAAACCATTGATAGAATTGTATGATTCTTCTGTGAGCCTTTTGGCTAAACTCTTTGAATGATTGTATGATTAACAGTTAGACTATTAACAACGATCGTTCAAGGATGAACCAATGGATCATGGATTTCGAGGTAGGCGAGGCTTGTCATCAAAAGAGGTGGGAATCGATAACAAACTCTCTTGTATTCATTATTGTTTTACAAATCAATCTTTGTGTTGTGAAATTCATGCCTATCCTTGTGTGCTTGGTGTGGTGTGAGATGTGTGCCGACACAATATCAGTGGCGATACACCGTAATATTATTATGGCTAGGGCGATACACCGCAATATTATTCTTCCTTTATTTATATTCAGTATTTTTATGGCTAGGGTGATACACCGCAATATTATTATGGCTAGGGCGATGCACCATAATATTATTCTTCCCTTATGTGCGGCAATACACATCTCATACATGGATGTTTACTATTATTTATGAATGTATATGAAGAAGTTTCTACGTTACGTTTTATTGTATTTCCTTGTATTACCGACTTTCGATTAAACCTGCATTGTCTTCGAATCATGTTAATGTTTACTTGAAAGATAGTTGTTATTCCTACTGGGCACCCCTTTTAGGGATGATGTGCTCACATATTCCCACTTTCAGTTTTCAGAGACAGATCAGAGTTGCGCAGCGAAAGCTTCAAGTGTTGAGTTCGCTAGATGATTAACTTCTGTTATGTTTATTATGTTGCATATTCTTTGTAAAAAAAATCACTATTGTATATGTATCATTTGAGAGGTGATTTTATATATATTTCAGAGCGGGGATAGTTTTGGGTTAAGTTGTAGTAGATTTTTCTTAATTGAATGCTTAAGTGTTTGGTTTAGATTCGTTAGTGCCTCTTTATTTAGTTAAATTCTTGGTTTAGTCAGCTGCTAGATTAGGGGGGCGCTACATGGCGTATTGAGAGAGAGAAATATTCTCTTTAGCCGAGTTAGCACAGATAGACAGATATTCTCCGATTTGTAAGAATGACTAGGATAAGCACGTAAAAAGGAATGGGATGCCTCAGAATTCGTGTGGATATGAGAGTTGATTCCTACATAAGGCTCGTGCCTACCATGGGGAATATTTAGCCTTATCTGAGATTTCCAGAGAGATTTGAATCTCTCTGAAATCTTGAAGAGATATTTGAATCCCTCCGAGATTCGGAAGAGCCATTTGAATCTCTCCGAGATTTTGCAGAGATATTGGAATCTCTCCGATATTTTGCAGACGAATCAATATCTCTACGAAGATTTTCTTAACGGGATACGAATCTCTTTGTGGTTAGCTGGGAATCGTCCTGGAGAGAGAGAAAGGGCTTTGTACGCCCGATTAATGCCTCTACGTGCGAGACTTTGGCTCACTTTTCTTTGACCAACATATCTTGTAGATGTGCTAGGAATCAACTGCGTGTCCATATGATAGGCCAACCATAACAGTGTATCTAGAGAGGATGTTTTAGGAGTCTGTCAAAAGGGCCCGAAAGCAGAATAACCAGCGTATCTCGTGGGGATGTCCTAGGAGTTATTCGGAAACCTCAGTAAGTCAAGTCAGAGCCTAGAGCAGACATGACCAGTATATCTCGTGATGATGTGCTAGGGATCAGTCCTTGATCTCAAATAGCGTGAGTCGTTCTTACAGGAGACATGCATATCTCTGCTATGTGTCATAAGTCCGTCGAGGACGTTTTTACGCATCTACATAGCCTACATGACTAGCACTATCTCGTCAAGGATGTATACTAGGAATCATGGCATCACAATCATCCCCGTCTCGCGAAGACATGGTGGAATTATGGCTGTTCTGGTTCACAAGTCTACTGGGGATGTTTTACCCTATACATAACCTACGTGACCAACAGTATCTTGTCGAGGATGTGCGCTAAGAATCATGGCATCACGACCATCAGTGTCTCGCGATGACATATATTATAAATCATGGTTATTTGTGCCTTGAGGACCAAGGGATTAATCTCTCCCGTGAGAGTTGAGTTTTGTCTATGGTATCAAAATGACGCTTTTGCGGCTTATCCAAATTTCACCATCTACACTTATAGAACCAATTTATCCATAATTATTTATTGTATAAGTGCTACTATCACTCCTGACAATGGCACCCCTTGGTTGTTCACTACTATGGTATTTCCTACACTACAAAGGATAAGTTTAATTCTTGGAAGATGATTGAAAAAAACTTTTAACATGACTAACTTACCTTGGCTTGTCATGGGTGATTTTAACTTTGTCCTTCATGAACATGAAAAATATAGTCATCTGCCAATTGATTCAACTGAAGTTGATATATTTTTGGGTAAAATTGAGGAAATTGGTCTCACTGTCCTTGGTTACATTGTCCTTTTACTTAGACTAACAAAATATTGGTAATCTTCTTACTGAGCAAAGACTGGATCGCAGACTAGCAACTGATATATGTCTTGAAATCTACCCTAACTTCACCATCTCTAATATTCCTACTATTGGCTCTGATCATAATCCAATATTTCTAAACACCAACCTCAACTGGAACTCTGGAAAAATCCCTTTCAAATTCTTTGGGCCTTTGTTGGAACATCATGATTACGAGGATATCATTCTGAATGCTAAAAAAAGAGATATTCAATTTATCCTGCCTTCAATATAACTAGAAAGTTGAAAGATATCAAAGTCAGATTCAAGCTAGAAACAATTTTTTTTATGGAAACATCAAATCAAATTTGGAGGAATGCATAAAACATATGGAATGGATCATTAAGATTTAGTTTGATAACTCTAGAAGGGCTACCATCAGAGAACCGAAGAAGAATGTTCAACATTGGTATGATATACAAGAGAAGTTCTGCAAAACCAAGAGAATAGAGCAATTCATAAGGCTAGGGGACAAAAATACCTAGTTTTTTCATGATTCTGCTTAGAGGAGAATGAGAAGAAATTGATTCTAACCTGAATAACAATGGAGAATGGCTCACTAACATCAAAAACATTACTGAACTCTTTTTGATACCATGGCCATTGTTGATCCCATCAATATAAACCAGAATATCATTAACTGCATACCCAAAACAATTTATGCCTTTAAAATTGCTAACCTGCTTACTATTCTTGATGCCTTGGAAATAAAGAATGTCCTTTTTGGTATGGCTGGAGATAAATCCCCTGGTCTCACTGGTTTCTCTCCTAATTAATTTCAATCCAACTGGGAGGTTATTAATGGAAACATTGTAAAAATGGTTTAAAACTTCTTCAACTCTGTCTACATCTTAAAAGAAATAAATTCTACCTTTATATCCCTCATACCCAAAACGGACACTCCTACCACCCCATCCCATTTAATACCCATATCCCTATGTAACACTACCCATAAAGTCATATCCAAGCTACTTGATCAAAGACTAAAACCCCTACCCAATCTCAAATCTTCCTTTCAATCTGCCTTCATCCATGGTAGGTAAATCTCTGGCAATATTGTTATTGGCCATGAGCTAATCCACCATATGAATACCAGAAGCGGAGAGAAAAGTGACAAAGGTATTATGGGAATCAAGATTGATATGGCTGAGACCTTTGATAGAGTTGACTGGAGTTTCTTAATGGCCATCATAACTCAAATGAGCTTTAGTGAAAATTGGTGCAAACCTTATCCGTCAATGCATATCCACCACCAACTTAGTAATCATAATAAATGGTTTTCCTGGTTAATTCTTTAAACCTTCAAGAGGTATAAGACAATGCGATGATCTATCTCCATATCTTTTCTGTTTCTACATGGAAACCCTTTCTAGAAGGTAAATACTAGACAACTGGGTCTAATTCATGGAACTAAACTTTGCTCGGGAGCTCCTCCCAAATTATGCAAATCCAACACGGAAGAATGCAAGAATCTGATGCAAATCTTCAAAGACTTAGTAACTCTTCACGCCAAGTGATCAACTTCTCCAAATCAAGTATCTTCTTCAAAAAAACACTGCCCCTAACAATGTTGACAACATCAGTAATTTCATACAAGTTCATAAGATTGACATTAAGGACAAGTGCTTAGGCTCACCTCTCTTCACCAACAAAAGAAAAATTCAATCATTTAAGCCATGCATTAATTAGCTCAAGTTCAATCTTGTTGGGTGGAAAAGTAAAAGTCTTTCCATAATTATCAAAACTACCATGATAAATATTATCACTTCCACATCTAGCACCTACCAGATGAACTGCTTCAAGCTTCCAAAAACTACTTGCAAGTATATGAATAAACCTCAACGAGATGTCCTCTGGAGCAAAGATCCTGAAAAATCTAAGGGGTTCTACTATATTGCTTGTGACTCAGTATGAAAACCAAAAGAGTTAATTGGGTTGGGTTTCAGGAATTTGGAATTCTTTAATAATGCTATGATCACAAAAATAACACAGAGATTTATATTTGAGCCTGATTATTTATGAACCTCCACCATGAAAGAAACTCACTTTAAGGGATAAGAGATCATCATAATGAGCACTAAACAAAAACAAAAACTGATTCTTGGATTTGGAAATGCATTTTGGAAGGAATTGCAGATATACAAAAGTATTACAAATAGAACGTGCGGAATTGCTTAAAAATTCACATTTGGCAAGATAAATGGATACAAAACAAAGACAGTAGTAAACCTCCTCAATGTCCAAATGACCTTATTACTGCCAATCAACTTATCAATATCAGAGGTACACTACTTCTCTTGCTCTTTGGTTCTCTCATGAAGACCAAGTAGCTATTCAAGATACTACTTGCAACATTCAAGAAGATGACACAGTTACCTAGGGCCTTCACTACAAGAGGAAATTTATGGTCAAATCTTTTTATGACAAGAAAATATATGAAAATTACAAAGGAGACACTATCAACACTGCTTGGCAAAAAAAAAAAAAAATGGATACTTCACCAGTCATCCAACTTTTCATATGGAAATATAACAATGAAATTCTGCCTACTAATGCCAAGACTGCTAGTATCTTCAGTTACATTGATCCTGTATGCAACCTATGCAAAAGTTCTAAGGAGGACATCACACATACCCTGATGTCTTGTCCCTATGTTTCATCTGTCTGGATACGACCTTATGGGCCTAATCATCAGGTGTTTGGAGACTCCAATACTTTTATGGATTAGCTAAACAAGTAACCCTACCTCATAACCCTTTCAGCAGCTAGACCTCTACCTATGCTACTATCTATTGGTTCATTTGGAAATCTAAATGTAATTTCATCTTTAGAAAGCTAACCCCTGTGGATGATTCTATTGATAGCAACATCAGATAACAACTATGTTCCTTTGACAGAGTTATGCATAATGAAAGTCATATCCTGAACAATCTCCGCTACTAAAGAGATACTCAGGATACCATGGAAAGGATTATTAGACACCATAAAGAAAAATTTGGTGTCATTATTAGCATAAGCACCATGGATGTTCATTCCCTTGGAGCTCATGCCAATTACTATCAGTATACTAACTTTGCTCTTGTTTCCATGTATTTCTCGGGGAACTGTGTGGGAGCAAGAAACGTCAAATACCCTATCCCTGGAGACTACAGAGCAAGAGAAGATAAACTAGCTCAGAGCTGGGGAAAGGATTTGTAAAGGTCCAACATCGAATATCAAGCTACGGACGATACAACTTTAAAAGAAACAAATGAAGCTTACAGTAGAGAAGTTCAAGGCAGATTCAACATAGGATTTCACCAGATGAAGGATGGAAAATTTGAGGCAACTGATTTTGTGTTAGGTAAACTGACCAACGTGGGACATGAATATAACAAAACGCAAATCAGCTAAGTTAGCACCCAATTTCGTGGCTCTAGGAAATTCAAATCGGAAATGTCCAAACTTGTTGCAATTACTTCAAAAAAAAGAAGGTAATATCTTGTATGTTAATGTAAGGACTCTACACGGTACTAGCCATAGCCGTGCAGAACCAACTTCTATTTCTGAGCAGATGATCTTCCGGAACAGTCTCCTCTGTTTTATTATAAGCAAAAAAAAAAAAAAAAATTCAAAATCATTTTTTTTATATATAAATAACCAAATCTAATATATATTGTTTTCAACTATGAGCTTGACTAGAAATAACCCGTGCCGTAACGGCTCGGCATGAGACAAAATAGTTTTGGGTCATAATGATTTAAATAAGTACTACAAACTATAATAATAGTTTTTTTGACCCATGAGAACTTGTAGCTTTGAAAATCTTAGATGTTTTTCATTATAAATTCGGTTACACTTGTAATCGATTAAAATAATAATTTCTGGAAAAAAAATGCCAAGTAAATTATTTTATTTTGGCCTAAAATAATATTTCTTAGTCGATCCCCAAATATTGATGATCTTTGATACTGCTTTGTGTTTTATTCAGACCATTATGCTGAATCTTCATCGATATTTGCAACTATTTCCGGATGAAGATGTAACACCACTATACAGGTTTTCCATATCCGATATCTGCAACACCAAATCAGGAGTTGAGAAGCTGGAGGTGAATCATGATAATAAAAAAAAATTGGTGATAGTAATGGGTCAGTAATTGAAGGTTTAGATAACGATGCTCAATCGTGTTGTTATGGAGGAAAAGACAATCAAGATCAAGAAGATAACAAAATAAACTTAGTTGATGCAGAGGAGAGGTAACCATCCAAAAAGTCGAGATTTATGAAAAGATTAAGGTATCAGTATCAGTGTAGCTTTGGTAAGGAATGTGATTCCAAGCTAGATAGTTGTCCCATTTGTAAGGCTAGGAAAAATGCAAGCTTGCGAGTCTACATGTCCTATCTAGGTCAATTATAAGCTTTAAAATAACATTTCTTTTTTCACTAAAATTAAAATTTAGCCTAAGATAAAATAACATTTCCATTTTCAATAAAATTAAAATTAGGCATGTGATTGAAGTGAAAGGTTTTTGTGATTTATTAATTGGATATAGATTTTCTTTGATTGTTTCAGGAGAAGAAAAAAAGTTAAATAAAAATGATTCTTTTTGTATTTTTAACAAAATATCCTTTGTTCTTTGCAGGTTAGTGAAGGACAGTAATTTTCAACATAATGAAATAAAAAATTTACACCTTGTAGCCACTAATGTTCTAATGGTATTTGTTCTTTGTAGGTTGATGAAGGTGGGCTAATTCGATTTTAAAAAAATATGAGTCAATTTTTCTAAAAAAAAAAATTTTAACAAACAATGTGAGTTTTACATTGTTGTAACATTTATTTGTAAGGATTTTTTTTTGGCACACTAATTTTTTTTTAATGAACTAATTATGAGGGTTAGCAATGCATGTATCCATAAATGATGGAGGTTACAAATCTTACATCCGTCAGATGTCTTTATCTGGGATGAGACTGGGATGGTCGGATACAACATTTGTCTCTCAAAATGTTATCCGACCGTCCAAGGATCAAATACCCCTTCTGTTTTGAACTATTGATAATAATAGATATATCAAGTTAATTGGTGTGATATGTGATATTTTACCCGTTTATGATGAACATTTTACCATTGTATGTTAATATTTCATGCTCAATTGCAATGAACTGGAAAAATGTACAACACAAAACTAAAAATGCGTATAAAATGTAAATGATGAAGCTTAACAAAAAAAAAAAAAAAAAATTTTATGAATACTGTAGTTGCAGAATAACCTACAACTACACCCTCAATAGAATTAGTAAAAACTCAAGAAGTTCTTGATGATGAATAACAATTTTCTTATTAATGTTCTCAATTGATCACAAAGAAGTATCTAAATGGAATTAGAATAGTTACAACTTTCTCTATTCTCTTTCCTCAAATATTTTCTAATACTCACTAAAAGAACCTCCCCAATTTTACCTTTGAACTCCTATTTATAGTAAAATTTATACAGCTGTTCATGAGTTACGAAGTATCGCAACTCATGCTCGCACAATTACTCCATCCTCGCAAAACTTCATATTTCTCCGCGCTTCTTCTATCATCGTATCATTTTATAACTCTTTTCTCCTGATACTCGTGAAATATTATCTTGCGATATTCAGTACCTACATCTTGCCTCTTCTCATGTCAATTATACGAAGAAGAAATGATCGTGAGAACATAACCGTTACTTAGTCTTTTGAAATTTTGACACGTCTTTTGTAACCGTTCTTTTTTAGTTATTCCCTTATATAACTCCTTCGTACTCTCTTTCTTTTCTTCTTCTTAAGTCCGCAATTCTATCTTCTACTCATACTCTCTATCACTATTCTCCCTGCAATTTTTTCTTCTACTGTATCTTCATGAGTTCTCCAAGGTAATTTCCCTCTATCTTTGCGTATTTCATTTGTTCTCCTCTTTAATTTCTGTATGATTTGTTGTCTGATTTTGGTTAATTTCAGCAAAATAACTTCTCAGATGAAATCTCAATTAAAGAATCCAAGCCTTAATCCACGAAGAAGAAAATCCGAGAATCAAAAGGTAGTTAAAATACTCTGTCTTCTTTCCTGAACAATATATTGTTGCCTCAGTTTTTAATCTACGTTTTGATTCGCAGGTTGACGAAAAACCAAATCCAAGCAAGAGATCTCGAATAACTAAACCCACACCATTAATTCCGATTGATGATTTCCTTCCTGAAGTTGATAAGGAATTTTCCTCTCCTCCTCGTGAAAATGCTTCTTCAAATACTCCTGCCTCTACTCCATTACCTGCTTTTCAATCTCCTATCAATGTCAATTTATCAACACTTCTTCAAGACCAACCTTCTCAAAATATTTCTTCAACTTCTTCAATTGAAAAACAATCCTCGCAAAATATTCCTTCAACTTCTTCTTTAGAAAAACCTGTCTTATCCCCAAATCCTTTGAGTACTATTTCTCCAGACAATTTGCAGCTTGCTCTTATTCCTTCAAATTCTTCTCCTCTTCCTCAATAAATTCGAGATGGAATTTATTCAACTTTCCGAATGTTATCTGAGATTTTGACCAATACTGCGAAATCTACTAATGTTCGTTCGCAATATGAATTTTGCGAAGTTCTGAATAATTTCGTCAATCCAGACATTTCTTCTTCTCGTCAATCCTTGGAAAAAGAAATTGAATTACTTCGCCATTCTTTGAAAGCTTCTCAAGCAGAATACGAGGATCTTCGTAAAGAAAATCATCATCTTCAGAATAATTCTCTGGATTGTGCGATTCTTCGCAAAAGAAATGATGAACTGAAAGGTATGATTACTATCCTCATATTTTCTCTTTTATTTATTTATATTCTTCCTATGCTTGAAACATCCATTAAAACCCATTCCCCTTTATAGAATCCATCTAGAAATGTAGAAGATTGGTACTTCACCATGAATCTGATGCAACAGAATATCGAACCAAGCATGAAAGCCTCTCAAACCAATTCTCCCATTTATCTGATCTTTACTCGTGTGGTCTTGACAACTCTGATGCTCTTTTTCAAGAGAATACTCAATTAATATATGATCGAAATTTTTTGAATGATGACATATATCAACTTTTTTCTTCCTTAACCAAAGCTAATTTGAGAATAGAAACCTTATTAGAAGAGAACAAAACCTTATCAGAAGAGAAATGTTCGTTTTTGAATACAATGATTGTTTCTTCGCAAGAATTAAAGACTCTTCAGAATAAATGTTGCGATCAAGAAAATCTTCTTTCTTTGTTGAAAGGTGAACTTGAGGAATTAAAGAAGTCTTCAGATGTTGAAAGAAATTCTTTTGTTGTTGAGAAGAATTCCCTTATTAATAAGAATATAGTCTTGTGTGCTAAGAAGAATCAACTTGAAGAAGATTACTCATCATTAAAAAGTCTTAATGCCAAACTTGTGAAGGATAAAAATTTTCTCCTTTCTAAAGATCAAAAGCTTCAATCTCGACTTAAAGGATTAGTTGGTGATGGTTTTGATAATGCGATGAATCAGATGAAGAACTGTTGTCTATCTTTAACTCAATCTCTTACTTCGCAAAGAGAAGGTAGTCATTAAAATTTGACTGCCTCTGGTACGTCTTTAAATTTCATTATATTCGCAAATTTTATTCTTTGAACTTTGTTTTATTTGCAGAATCTAAGAATCACCTTCGTAATGCAAAAGCTGGATTAGAAGCCTCCTGTTCTGAGCTTCGTAAGAAGAATGCCTTGCTTTCTACCCGCTTAATCAACTCTCGTGATCGTGCTACTCGGAGATTCAACTATCTTGCTTATTCCAAGGATATCGAAGATACCAATCATCAAAAGGCTATACTTCGTGAAAGTCACCTGAAAGCTCAAGTTTTTGCGAATAACATTCTCTTATCAAGAGGCTTGCCTCCTGTAAAGATTACTCCTCTGAAGATATCTGACGATGAAGTTTCTCGTGAGCCTGATAGTGATTTCGATCATGAGAGTGATGATGAAGATCTTGATGATGAGGAAGAATCTATTCATCAAGGAGATGTCCCTGCTGCATATTCTTCCAAGGATGATATCTCGCAAAAGTCGAAGGCTGCTAATGACTCCTCTGATCTTAAAGATCCAACACAGAGTGTTGATGAAGCATGATAATATTCCTTGTTCAATTTATCATTGGCTCTCCTTTCTTTCTTTCTTTCTTTCTTCTGAATTCCTTCCCTTTATTACCGTTGGTTTCCTTTTTGCGAACAATTCTATTTTTTGAGAAGTACATTTGATATTTTACGAAGATGATCTATCCTTTCTTTTTGATATTTTGCGAAGATAATTTAACCTTACTTTGACTAAATTTTCCCTTTTTGATCATGTGAAGAGAAATAATATATAACTCACAGATAAAGCTTAGTATATCCTTTTCCCCCTATTATTTCTCTTCAAATGATCAACTATCACTGGAAGTATTAGAATATCCTTCTGAATTTATCTTACGAATTTTCTTCTTATTGTGATTATGAATAAGAAATCTTCCCTTCAAAGTATAAGGAATATAAGCCTTTTGCTTTTTACGGAATGTTGCGAAGTAAATAATAAATCTCCCCTTGAAGTATAGAAAGTATGAAGTATATAAAATATGAAATACCCTTAAGAAGTATAAGAAGTATAAGAAGCATTCAATTTATGAAGAATTGCCCAATATATGAAGAAGTATAGAAAATTATTACTCATTGTATGAAGAAGTATAATAAGTACTTAACCTTCGCAAAATTAAATATCCGTTGAAGAAGTATAATAAATACGAGATATTCTTGAAGAATTATAAGAAGTATTCAATCTTTTTGTGAAATATTCAATATATGGAAAAGTATAAGAAGTATGTAATTCTCGTAAACTTTTACGAATATAAACTTATTTGTATTTGATTGTTATCAAAATCGCATCTTTTGTTAAGCCTTCATTAAAATTCTTCAATAATGTTGTCCTTTTTTCCTAGGACTTCTCGTAAAATTCTTCAATGATATTGCCAGAGCTATCTTCTCTTCAAAATATCTTGATGTATATTCTTGTAAAATTTCTTCAATGATATTGATGTAATAAATTTCATTAATTTTTGTGGTCTTATCATGCCTTCCTAAGTAAAGGTCTTATTTTGCCACCTCTTTTGTATTGATTATTTACGATAATATGACAAGTCTGAACATTCTTGCGAACATACAACCTCATGACATTATCATCGTGCGATGAAATCGCAGGACGTTCTTACACTTTCATGCAAAAACCCATTGATCTCATCTTAACTTCATTGTATAGTATTTTAACCTCTTCAGGAATTGTTGCGACAATATGACAGACCCAAATATTCTTGCGAACATGAAGCCCCATGACATTGCCGTCTTGCGATGAAATTGCAGGACGTCTCTACACTTTCATGTAACGACCCATTGATCTCATCTTAACTTTATTATGTTCTGCGAGTTCTTTATTCTTTTCTTTCTTTCTTTTTTTTTTTTTTTTTTTTTTTTTAGAAGGCTCGCAGAACTTCATTTGTTGCACAAATATGACAAGCCTTTATGTTTTCGCAAACAAGAAGCCTCGTGACATTTGCGTCTTATAGCACTTATCAGCTCCCTAATAGAGGGTGCTGCCCTTTATCTTCCCCCTGATTTCCCCTTCAAGGAAGCGTATATCGACCATACAAGGTTAGCTCTTCCCATCTGGTTCTGCCAACAACCAGCTTTTGATCGCAACCTCTTATCCTTTTTGCCTATAGGGCTTATAGTTACGAGGTTGCACCCTATGGGGTATCTTTGGGCCAAGTGCATCATTTGCCAAGACTTGTCAAAAATGGCAGATGTGGTTCAACCTCACCCGGCACTCTTGACTCAACCGTGTACCTCGGCGCCTTGATCGTTTTCTGCACTTCTTGGGAAAGACAGTATGCCTTAGTCACCCAACCTAAATCTTCTTACACCGCATTTTATATTGTGTAATGTCGTTAGATTAGATGAGAATCCAAGGTGTCTAACCCGGATAGGTACCCCATTATTGGGTTGTACCCCAAAATTTTTACCATGTACTAAGGGCCCTTGGTGGTGTTCCGGTTACCCTTAGCCACATTATAGGTACCCCCTTAAATGACGTACTTTAGGACTTTGCCTCTTACGAATTATAGCTTCACGAACTAGGGTGTACGCCACAAAGGTTTGCCTGTATAAAATTTTCTGCGGCTCTCTTTCTTTTTTGGAGGCTGATCACAGATTACGGTCTTTTATTCGCAAATTAATGAAATTTTAATTGGAATATAAATTTTGAAAATTCGTAACTTTTCCCAATTTCCTGCGAGCAAACAATATTCGTAAAAAATTTCATGAGTTTTATGGGTAATACCTTTTCAAATATAGTCTGTTCCAAGGTCTACCGAGCCTCAAACCCATGTCTCTCCCTTCTGGATCCATCATCCGATAAGCTCCGCTTCCTACAACTTCTTTAATAACATATGGTCCATCCCATTTTGGTGCTAATTTCCCTCCATTTTCTTTTGGATATCGAGGTGTTTCTCGCATGACCAAATCACCTGGTTTATATTCACGTTCAATGACTCTCTTGTTGTATTCTCGAGCTAATCGTTCTTGATAAATCCTCATATGGTGCAACACCTTTTCTCTTTTTTCTTCCAAATCATCCAATTCTCGTAATATTACTCCCGCACTTAAATTTCTTTCCCAAGCTTATTTCTTTGTTTTTGGAATTACAACCTCTGTGGGTAATACTGCTTCTACTCCATATGTTAGACAATAAGGAGACATTCCAGTTGCTTCTCTTCTAGTTGTATTGTATGCCCAAACTGCGCTAGGTACTTGCTCGCACCACCCTTTGAGATGTCCTTCTAATTTCTTTTTGATTGTATCTGCGATTGTTTTATTTGTTGCTTCAGCTTGTCCATTAGCTTGTGGATATAACGGGGTTGACTTCCCACATTTTATTCTAAAAGCACTGAGTAACATCTCTATATTCTGCCCCTCAAATTGTTTCCCATTATCAGATACTAGTTGCGCTGGAACCCCGTACCTGCAAATGAGGTTCTCAAATATAAACGTAAAAACATCTTTATCACGAATATGCTGTACTGCTTTTACTTCTACGAGCTTCGTGAAATAATATGTTGCAACTATCAAGTATCGCCTTTGTCCAGATCCAGGTATAAATGGTCCAACAATATCCAACCCCCATTTACCAAAAGGCCAGCAGCTTGTTGAAGAAGTTAATGTAGCCCCTGGTGCATGAATTCTTTTACCATGTCGTTGGCATTCCTTGCATCTTCGTACGAACAATTTTGCGTCTGTATGCATATAAGGCCAGTAATATCCTTGTATCTTTGCTCTATATGCTAGAGATCTTCCCCCACTATGATTTCCAGCTTCTCCTCCATGTAACATCTTCAATATCTTTTCTCCTTCTTCGCGAGTTAAGCACCTGAGAGGTGGTCCACTAAAAGATTTCCTGTATAAAATTCCTTCTCGCAACTCATAGTTTGTTGCACGACTCTTTAGTTTATGTGCTTCTAGTCTGTTCCTGGATGTTTCTCCTGTTGCGAGGTATTCATGAATTTCTTTTCTCCAATCTGCGATGTTGTTTGATAATTCTCTTTCTACTTCCATCGCAATGTGACTTCTTCAATTTCTTTCTCTTTGTCCACTTTGATGGGTTTTGAATTGTTTGTATTTGGATATTTCTTGTATTTGGATTTGTCATCATGCTTGGAATAAATGCAAAAGCATCTGCGAGACGGTTATATTTTCTTGATATATGTCTCCATTTTAATTTTGGTATCTTCGCAGATAATTCCTCAACGAGTTTCTTGTATTTCTTCAAAGAAGATTCATTTGTGGTATATTCCCCTTTAATTTGACAAATAACTAATTGTGAATCACTTGTTATCCTTATACTTTCAAGCTTCTTTTCCATTGCGATCTTTAATGCATGCACTCTGACTTCGTACTCTGTTTCGTTGTTCGTGGATGCAAATTCTAGTCTGAATGAGAATGATGTTCTTTCTCCTTCTGGTGAAATCAACACGACTCCAATCCCATTTCCCTCACTATTGGATGATCCATCCACCAGAATTTCCATCTATCAGGCTCTGTTAACAAGTCTTTTGGATTTCCAAATTCTTCTTCAACATCCATCATTTCCTCTACTGCTTCATCTTCTTCCAAAGGAAATTCTGCCAAAAAATCTGCGACAACTTGTGATTTTGGCGATGACAACACTTCGTATTTTATCTTGTAATGGTTTACTTGTGCATTCCACCTTTCTATTCTTCCTGACCTTTTTGTGTTCTTCATGACTGATTCAATTGGGACTTTGGTTACCACTTTTATTACATGTGCTTGAAAGTATATTCGCAACTTGAATGATGCATAAACCAAGGCTAAGATTAACTTCTCCATTTTAGAATAGTTATTTTCTGCTGCATTAAAGGTTTTACTAATGTAGTAAATGGGCCTTTCTACTCCTGCGTCTGCTCGTAACAGAACTACACTTAGAGCATATGGAGTTGTTGCGAGGTATACCAATAATTCTTCGTTTTTCTCTGGTTTCTGTAGTATAGATGTATTTGCGAGGTATTCTTTGATTCCTTGAAAAGCTTTTTCACATTCATCAGTCCATTTGAATTTTGCTCCCTTCTTAAGTATGTTGAAAAAATGCTTGCACTTATCTGACATTCGCGAAATAAATCTCCCAAGTGAAGCCAAGAGTCCATTTAGTTTTTGTACTTCTTTTACCGTTGTAGGTGTTGGCATGTCACGAACTGCTTGGACTTTTTCTGGATCAACTTGTATTCCCTCCTTCGATACTATGTATCCCAAGAACTTTCCAGATGAAACCCCAATTATACATTTCTCTGGATTTAATTTGATGTTGAACTTTCTCATTTGCTCAAATATTTCCTTCAAATCTTGCACATGGTCTTTAGCTTCCTTTCTTTTTATCAACATATCATCTACATATACCTCCAAAGTTTTATGTATCCACTTCGCGAACACTTTTTCAACCATACGTTGATATGTAGAACCCGCATTCCGCAAACCAAATGTCATCTTCACATAACAATACAAACCCCTTGGAGCAAAAAAGGCAGTATGTTCTTGATCTTCTTCTGCGAGTGATATTTGATTATACCCTTTATATCCATCAAGTGAAGTGACTCTATCATGACCTGCAGCTGATTCCACCATTTGTGGTATATCTAGTAATGGAAAACTATCTTTGGGACATGCCTTGTTTAGATCAGTGAAATCTATGCAAATTCGTATTCCTTTATTCTTTTTCGGAACAATGACCATATTCGCAATCCATTCTGGATATTTTGCTTCCCTTATAATCCCTGCATCCAACATCTTTTGTAATTCTTCTTCTATCTGTACATGATAATTTTGTGATATCTTCCTTATTCTTTGTTTGAATGGTCTTACATTTTTATCTATATTCAATCTATGACATGCCACTGATGGATCAATTCCTGGTATCTCATCTACACTTCCTGCGAAGATATCTTTATATTCTCGCAAAAGATCAGTAGTCCTTTTTTCTTCTCCTTCATCCATCTTAGTTCCAATTCGTAAGAATAAAGGCTCTTCTTTACTTCCAATATTTATTTCTTTGGTTGGTTCAGATGCAACATAGCTTGGACTTTGCTCCCCCATAGGTGTTGGTTCTTTAATTATTTTTGCTGGTTCCCCTTCTTTTTCTGGAATTTCATTTGGTATACCTCTCCCTTCCTTTGCTCTTATTGTATACACTCGGAATTCTTCTTCTTTTCTTGTTTCCTTCGCAAGTTTCCTACGAAGTTGTTTCTTTCTTGCTCTTCCTCCGCATTGTGTTACTTCAATTTGATAACAAAATTTTGCACTATCAAGATCTCCTTTTATTTCTTGAATTCCATTTGGTGTAGGAAATTTGATTTTTTGATGTAATGTTGAAGCAACAGCTTTGATCGCATGAATCCATGGCCTTCCTATCAGCATGTTATATGGAGATTCCATATCTATCACACACAAGATTACATGCATTTCGATTTCTCCTAGTAATACCCGCAGCACGATTTCTCCTTTAGATTTTGTTGTAGATTTCCCTAATCTATGAATAAGACACTTTGAATTTATGATTTCTTCATCTCTAATTCCCATCCCCTTAAGTGCATGATAGAATATAATATTAACAGAACTCCCTGTATCAACCAAAATTCGGTTTAATTTCCATATTCTTGACTTTCTTATCTTCTAGCATGATTGGCAATGTGATCACCAATGGTGAAGTGTGGTTCAAGTCTTCATTTGGAATTTCTGCTACTGAAAATGTGATTTTCTGCTTTTCCCATTCTTCTAAAGTTGTCATCTTTTCTTCCTCCATGATCTTTCTTCCTCTACAATCTCGCTTGTATATGTCCAAACTATAGATGACCGTCCAATGAGAAAAACACCATTGTCCCTTATAATATAGATAAACTGTATCACATGATGGATTCATACTAGACATCACTAATCACTGTGCTCCCAGAAAAAGAAAAAGAAAATAACTTTAGTATAAATCTGGGACATCACTTTCGTACCAAATTATCACTTCTCCTTTAAAAGGCTAAGTCATATGAGTTCCCACGTTGCACGGTGAGCATGACACCCACCTCAAATTAAATTAGATAAAATCTTTCAACTACACCAATTCTAGAGAAGACAAGTGTCGTAACGTTATTGGTCGAAGATTTTTTTTAAAAAAAAACACCCCCTTAGTAGAGAACGTTATTGGTCCAAGCCCCTTGATTTGAACGGCCAAATACTAAAACCGTTAGTAGAAACGTGGGTATACAAAACTTATGTATTTATATACACCTAATTAAAAAGTTACACCGGGTTTACACCAAATACTTAACTGGACGTTAAGTAACACCGTCAAGCAGGGACGTTACGTCAAAATCTTATTAATAGAGAAAGAAAGATTTTAGAATATTCGAATTTCCATAAAAGAAGGATTTTATACTGAAAATATTTCCATGTTTTAATTTTTATACAAAAAAACGTTAAACTAAAAAGATAACAAAAATAAACGTAAAAATTCTTTTACCAATTTTCGTATTTTTATACCAAAATCATTATTTAAAAATCTTTTGAACAATCTTATTAATTTCCATATATTGGTTTTTATACCAAGTTGTTTTTTTTTTCTTTTTTAATCTTGACCGTATATATACGGTTTGAAAAAAATCATGAACTAAATTTTCCTAATATGTTTTTGGTTATATTAGTTTTTTTTTTTTTTTTCTGTTCTCAGGGGTGCAACAAGATAACAATGCGAAAGATTGTCTTAAATTATGGATGCTCTCATACAAGACAAATAAACTTCGTAACACCTCTGATGGTTTTCTTGATGATTATGAGTTTATGAGGCACGAGTTTACGTCATAATCATCATCTCTATCTCTTTCTTTCTTTTTTTTTATTTACATCATAATCTCTTTATAAATTACATTCTAATACTCCTTTTATACTTATTTCAATCTTTCTCCTTTTAGTTTTTTTTTTTTCCGTTTCTAATGGTGATCTCTTCTCTCTTTTTTAACACATAACAATACACATTCTTAAGCCATTGATGTCGACATCTTAGCCTTCACGTCAATGCAAATATTAATTTTCTTAGATTCTAAATAGTGATCGGGGCGAGGCGAAGCCGAGCCACACCAAATCAAAAATAGATGGTTTTTGGGTCCGTCCGGTACATAGCAGGCGCACAAAATCCAGTAAATATTAATTCCTAGTACTGAATTAGCACTCCTTACGATTAAGATCATTTAGTGGTACCCACTACCTAATCTCATCCCGTTGAATAGTCAAACTTAAACCAAAAGTATTACTCCCTCCGTTTCATAAAGACAGTCCGCTTTGACTTTCTCAAAATATTAAGGAGACCAAACTATTTTACTTGACTACCCTTAGTTACTTACCTATTTTATTTTAATAAAAATGCTAGCAATAAAGACTATCCAAAATTGGTATGAGAATTATAAATACGAAATATAAAAGGGAAATTTAAAAGATATTGAATTTAAGAAGTATAAACTTTATAAGGAATCTAATTTTTAGAATTAAATGTATATTTCCTTAAAAGGAATGAATGATATATTTGTTTCCTCAATTATACTAATTGATTTAATATTTTAGATTGACTCACGTTAAAAATATATTTATGAATATAAAGAATTCAAAGGTATATTAGAGAGTTCATTGAAAAAATATGAATATAAACAGAAGCTGGACACAATTTTGAAACTGACGAAAAAGGAATAGAAGACGGTCTTTCAGAAACAGAGGGAGTACAAAACAAATAAAATAATACAGTATATTTGTTTTCATTATTCATTTACAAACCTACAAAATCCAGAATACCCATTCAATATTCATTATATAAGCCTACTCTCACACTACTTCTTGAAACACTGTGTCCACTTCCTCCTCCATATTCATCAACAAATCACACTAGGCAAAATCAATCATGAACGAAATGACCGACGAGTCTTTTTTTTCTTCTTCCCCATCACCAATAACTGGCCATGAAAAGAAGAGCACAACAACAATTTCATCCGTCCATTCCGACATACTCCTAAACAACATACTGACTCGTCTTGATGGTCCAACTCTAGCCTCAACTGGTTGTGCATCCACGGAACTTTACACACTCTCCACGCAACAAAAACTCTGGTCGGGTATTTGCCATGCCGAGTGGCCTTCTACAACTCACCCAGATATACGCCACATCATCTCTTCCTTCCCCGACGGACCTCGTTCCTACTTCTCCGACGCTTTCCCTCTCCTCGTACCTTCCTCGGACCCGCCAAAACTTCAAAATTCTCATCGTCATGAAATCCGTTCATCGCCGGGTGAATTAATCTCAGCCGTAGACATTCACTACAAAGATGAAATCATCTACTCCAAAGTCCAGACAACTGAAACTTTATCAGGTTGGTTCCAGTACTCCCCGTTCCGAATCGATCTCCTCGACCCGAAATTCGTGGTACCAACGAAAATCCGTTTTGATAACGATTCGTGTCGAGATCTTGCGGAGAATTTGAAGCTGAGTTGGATCGTAATAGATCCAATCAGTCGGAGAGCAGCCAATTTATCTAGTTTTGGAGCAGTTTCGGTACAGCAGCACTGGTTAACGGGAGAGATAGAGTTGAAATTTGCGACAATCATGGCGAGCGGAGGAGGTAACCGTGACGAGTTGGCGGAGAGTGAGATAATTGTGACTTGCGGCGGATCACAAGGAGGAGAGTTGCACGTGACAGAAGTGAGCTTGAAAATGCAGGATATGGATGGAAGTAATTTGAGTGGTAAGGATAGTTTAGTCATTCTAAAAAACGGAATGGTAAATGGTAAACGGGTAGCTGCAAATGAAGATGCAGGGAAGAAAAGATACGAAGAGTATTTGAGAATAAAGAAAGAAAGGGAAGAGAGGAAGCTGAGAAGAGAAGGAAGATTAGATGCTATTTGTATCGGTCTCGGGATCTTAGTTTGTTCTGGACTCTGCATGCTTGCTTGGTTTTGGTAACTCAGGCATGCACAACTGCAACTTACCGGCTTACTCTGAAAACATTGGAAGGGATCAGTCTGTTTTTAGTAGCTAGGCCTAGGATGGTAATTTAAACGTACTGTGTCATAAATGATGCAGTCGGTCGTCACAATAGCTAATGGAAATTGTTCATACAAGAAACTAAGATATACAACAAAAGAAAGCGTGTAAAAGTTTTTTTTTTTTTTTTTTTTTTTATGGGATATTCAAATGACTTTTTTTCTTGTGCTTCAATTTTGACTAATGGGGGTCATGAAAGTGGATTCCAAATTTCCGACTCCAATTCGTATTGGCAAATTTTCTATGAATTTGACTTGGACTGATCTTTAATATGTAAAGCAAATTAAGAGTCGTTTCTTGGACCTTTTTACGTAGTTTCCATTTGGCATTTGGACAGTACCATAAAACCTATATTCTGAGTTAGACCACAAATATTATAATTTTATAACCACAATCTGGGTTGCACAGACGCGGACACGTAGATACGGACACGAAACGACGCGGACACTATAAAATTCTTAAAAAATTAGGACGCAGACACGTATATACATATTTTATATATATATATAATCATGTATTTATACAACAAAGTCAAGTATTTTGATCCTAAAAATTAGAAAATGATGCTACATGTGTATAAATTTCAAAAGAAAAGAAGATATCGTTTATTTATACGCGTCGAATGTTAAATAATCAGTCACTATTAAACACATGGCACAATCAAAATGCATTCTTTGAACAACACATGCCCATCTAAGGGTATACGTGATGTCATTTCCACTTACAAAACCCTAATAAAGACATAAATTATTGATCTAAATATTTGTTTTTCTTCATTTAGTTAATAATAGTAAAAATAAAGAAATAAGTTTAAATGAAAATGAAAAAAAAAAGCGTAGGACACGCGTCATCGGTGCATCCAAACCAGACGCGCGTAAAACACGCAAATTGATGCATCAGACACACGTCATGTCAGCATCTCATGTCCAACGCGAGTCGGACACGGACACGGCTCAATAAATGAATAAATGAAGCGTCTGTACAACCAAGACCACAATCAATTCCAAATTGTTTTGAATCCTTGCGTGATTAGTTTAATAAAGTTTTCTAGCAAAAAAAAAAAAAGATTAGTTTAATAAAGTTGGTCAATGGCTCATTATTCATGTGATTGTAGTGTGTGAATAAATACGTAAACCCACTGAAAATAAAACTAATTAATTAATATCTATCTAGTGTTTGTACTTCACTCAAAGGCAATTTAAAACTATTCATGCCATGGGCATGGAATTAAATATTTGGTGTCACTCCGAATGAGTCAAATTCGATGTTAATTTATCTTATCAAAAAGTTGAGAAGATAAATATAGAAACATTGCAATTTTTTTCCCTCTTCGGTGGCATTTATCCAAATCACTTCGGTCTCTAATGGAATCGAGACACGTGCATGCGGTACTTGGTTTACTATATTAAGTATGAGTAGATCGGTTGATGAAGTGGTTGTGCTATTTAGTATTCACTCAACCGTTGCCTTGATTGCCTTGTTATCGAAGCTGTTCATCATGTAGCTAGCGTTTTCAGCGTCAGTGTTTAGTTGTCTAGGAATGTTAATATAAGGCCCCATTGAAACCTTCTTCTCAAATGATGTCCGAATTTGCTATCCAGAACCAACAGAAGTACGTTTCTCTAGCAAATGTCCATCGTATTCATCATAACTGCAAATTCAGTAATCTGTTTATGTAGGTGTCTAGGACCGTCACCTCACCACTCACCATCCTCCCATACCAAACTAATAAATGCATCATCTGCAGCCCATGTCAATTGCCATAACTAGTGTGCCAGGGTCTCATAGGCTCAGCGGTAAACATCATTGTGTAATCCCTGCTCAACCGACTATTTCACCTTACAATGAGATCATTAATATTGTTGAGCTTTAATGAGGCCATAACCTAACAATATCCACGACTTTTGTCAGTTTCTTTTCCTTCGTATGGTCTTTACCAGTTCATTGTTATCTACTTATCTTCTTACGTAAAACTGACTACGAGCGAGTTGTAGCTGGCCAATCAATGCATTGTGTGCATTATGATTTTTCGAAAACAAATCAGTGCAATGTGGATACGTCACCCTATTTACCTTTTGTTTTCTTTTCTTTTTGGCTAGAGGTTACAATCTTTATTTTTGGTTGTTCTATTACTTCTTTCCCAATGAAATATCTGGGTATTCCTTTAGAGCAACTGCAGCGGGGCGACTATAATCAAAGATTAAAAACAATTTTTTTTTGAAAGAAATGGGTTTACTCCGTGCACAGACGCTACGGTGGGAAAACCAAATTTGGTGGGGCGCAACTTTAAAGTGCGCATGATTCAAATTACGCCCCATTTATTTTATTTTTTTGTCAGGCGTAACTTATGAATTACGCCCGTCATACCTTACGCCCCACCATCAGGCGCAATCAAAACCTTATGCCCGACTAAAACCAAACCAAAGGCCAAATATACTCTAGTATTTGTTCTTTACTCCTCTCCATAGTGTCTGGGTTTTCGACCAAATATTTGGTTTTAGTCTGCCACTGTGGTTGCTCTTAGGAAGTAAATCAAAGGTTGTTGGAGTTTGGGATACAATTCTACAAAAGTTTGAGAAGAAACTAAGTATGTGGCAGAGGAAATATCTTTCAAAAGGAGGGAGACTTATGTTAGTTCAAAATGTGCTTTCTAGCTTGCCTGTTTATTACTTATCACTGTTTCAGATGCCAAAGTCAGTGGAGAAGCAGATGGAGAGGATTATGAGACAATTCCTTTGGGGATCTGTCAAGAAAAAGCCAAGGAAAGTTGGGTAGGGTGGACTATAAGGTGAATCTACCAAATGAAGGGGGTGGTGCAGGTATAAAGAAAATTAGGATCATGAATAAATCATTGCATGCTAAATGGATCTGGAGGTATGGAAATGAAGAAAATGCATTGTGGAGAAAGATTATTCATAATAAATTTGGGGGCAATGAGAGGGCATTTCTACCAAATACAACAAATAATGCAGATGGTAAGAGCCTTTGGAGTGGCATTTTGAAGTGCAGGGATCATGTGGAGCAGAATATGAATATACAGGTGCAAAGTGGAGATAGATGTCTCTTATGGAAGGATGTGTGGTTAAATGGCCAGTCTTTAAGGTCCATGTTTCCTAACCTGTTCAAATTAAGCAGATTACAAGATGATACTATTCAGGAGATGTTGGATATAAATGCAGGGAATTGCTGGAATTTTGCTTTTTGTAGAAGCATGAAGGATACTCAGATTGAAGATATTTCTCATTTGTAAGATTTGATATCTACTTTCAACAATGAAGTTGGTGCTGATCACAGGGTTTGGCAGAATGGGGCAAAAACTTTTTCAGTTGCACAGTGCTACAAATCTTTGGAGGTTGATGGCTTGCTGGTTTTTCCTTATAAGTGTGCTTGGAATCCAAAAATACCACAAAAGGTAGCTTTCTTTGTTTGTACCCTTTGTTATAATGTTGCACCAACTATGGATAGCTTGAGCAACACTATTAATGTGAATGGATGCTTACTTTGCAAGAAGAGTGTAGAAACAAACCAACATTTGTTTTTGCATTGTGAGATAACAACAGATATTTGGAACCATTTTATGAAGGGTTACAATTTGAATTGGGTGTTTTAAGACAGTGTTAGAAACACAATTTGGGAATGGAGGAGGAAAAAAGGTAGAAGTATAAGTTTGAAAAACAAAATCTGGGACATAATACCGTTTGCTATTTGGTGGGCTGTTTGGTTAGAGAGAAATGCAAGGGTGTTCAATGGAAAATACAACTTTGTGGAGAATTTGAAGAACAATGTAAAATCTTTCATTTACAACTGGTGTGTGGGTACTAGTATCTTTGAGGTATTAGTCTGGACATGGTTTTACATAACTGGGAAGTTGTAATCTACTAATATGTTCCAATCTTCCAATCTTGTTGATATCTTTTCAATAAAATTTGCCCTTCTTGAGTCAAATTGTTAAAAAAAAAAAATACCAAGATTGTTAATAGGGATACTAGATTAGGTGGGGGGTGTACCAAAACCAAGATTAGACAAAACAGATTTTCATATAGGACAAAATAAGTTTTGTCTTGGCTTGGTACACCCCCACTAAACCTGGTAACCACCATTAGCAGCCTTGAAAAATACAAGCAAGAAAAACTATGGCCAATGCCTATTGAAGATGCAGTCCCCAGATGACCATTTTCCGATGGAACCCCGTTTGAAGATTAACCTCTCAACTTCATTGATAATTTATTTTTATTTTTTGTTCGTTCGTCTTCTTCTTATGATAACATCTTCTCAATTACATATTAGAGTACTAAGAGAATAACCCTCAAAATGCTAAGATATCTCTCACAATTCAGCTCTTGCACTTTATGATCTGCACCAATGCTAAGATATCTCTTACAATTCTTTTATTTTGCAAATTGTTGGAAAATATTTGTTACAGATTTAAAAAATGATATTGGTTGTGTATTATTCTTATCAAATCATTACAATTCATTGGTCTTGGTCGATGTATTGCAACTCTTGTAATACTTGGTTACTAAAACCTAAAATAAGAAAATTAAAAAAATAAGAAAATAAAAAGAAAATAACATGTAGTTCTTAAGTAAATGTAAATTTATTTGGGTGTATTGAGGCGAATAATCTCTTTATATAAGACATTTAATGTTCTGTCCTAGATCTTGATATAGGTAACGATAGATGTCTCTAACACTTAATATGTTTTTGATGATCTTCAACAACACTTCGAAGAACACTAAAAACAAATGAGAATTGATGCATCACAACTCTTTTTTACAAACTTTCAAAGTTAGATGAAAATACAACTAATATTCCCTAATTTTTCTCTTCTAATCTAGACTTCTAATGTTTTTCTTCATGTTTTCAGTATTTGTTTGTGTATCCATCCTTTTCAATAAATGGCTATTTATAGTTGTTGAAACATCATTATGGGTATTGAGAGTCGTAGTTTGAAACCATGTTACTATTCACAAAAGGCTACAGTTTTGGAACTACGCGACTGTTGCAAACGGATCACAATTTTGCTATAGTTGAGTGTTGGTGATAACAACTATTCGAGACGACACGACTATTGGAAACAACGACAACACATAACCATGCGACCATTATGATGTCGCATGGTTACGTTTTTCACCTTATATTTCAACTTGGCATAATTTTCATTCAATTGATGTCGGCTTGAGTGGCGATCCTAGACAATTTCCTACATGAATGATAATAAAATAACTAAGATTAGACCAAAACCAAATATTTCTTTGTTGTAATGATGGTCCCAAGTTTAAATCTTCTTTTAGACTTGATAATCACCTTTTACTTTACCTTTCTATTTTGGACTATATGAGAGTATGGTGGGAGATTTAACCTTTTATGGAAAACCAAATTTTGTGGTTGCGAAAAAGTTCCAAGGGTTGGGAAATTTCATCAAGAATTGGAAAAGGTGTTGGGTGGTTTGCATTTTAAAATTGATCAGTTAAAGGATTTTACCGACTCATGGGTGATGGGGTTGTGATAGTGATAAGGAAATTTTTTGCTACTCGGACTTGTGAAGATTTGATTTTAAATTTAATTTCTAATACTAAAAATAGCAAAACTTAGACAAAGCTGATATCAAAATTAAAAGAATACTCAGGCTAAGATTTCAGCATTCACCAATCATTAAGTAGCTCAATTTTAATAATTATCATGCAATTTTTACGTTCAAAGTGATTCTAAAATATTGCCAAAATTAGATTTTCAAAATATTAATTGTTAATCGCAAGTATGGAGCATCAAAAGTCCTAGACTAGGCATGCATCATCAAAATAAAAAACGACTAATGAATAAAAACCATTTAATCAATTTTTATCCGTTGCAAATAATCATAAAAAGAATAGCAAAAATTAATTTAAATAATATTACCACATAATCATTGGAAAACTGGCTTCCAACGTCGCCTAAGCAATGGAGTTTAGCTCTCCATTATTAAGAAGAATGAAAAAGAAAAAGAAAATTTTAAACTACTTCTAATGTTGGCTATTGGTTCACCCTTTTTCCTTGTGTCCACAATGTATTTATAGCTTTAAAAAAATAAACCACTTTCCCTTTTCTATTCCACTACCATATCATCGCCCAATGAGAATGCACCGTATGTCAGGTCAATGCAAAATCTTCCGATAAGAATGTGCCAAGCATCAAATAATATAAACCACATGCAATCAAAAATTTCTTTTATTTGAGAAATATATTATTCTTTATTAATTCCAACCATCAAGACTAATATTTTTCCATAATCTTTTATTTCCTTCTTTATTTTGTTTATTTTCTTCATTCAACCAAATATACTCAAATACCGTTTCACGATTAATATCTTGCAAATGATCTCCACAGGTTGTGGCACACTTTTATACACGCTGTGTCACACTTCTACACACTTTGTGGCATGCTTACCACACTCCCTTATCCAAATAATTTGCCAATAATTCTTCATGTTTCCTTTTGGGCCCAGCCCATTAAATCAATTCATTTCCTCCAACATAATTCTGCATTTTTGTCCATCGAGCTTTATTTCCTAAAAATTGCAAAAATAACCAAATTTGTAAAATATGTACAAAATGAAGAATTAATAGATATAAATTTGAGTAATATCATTGAGGAAAATTCTCGGTTATCACCTGCTGATGTTGTAGCTAAAGAGGAGGCTAGAGAAAACCATGTTTCACTTTCTTTAGATTCAGATAGGAAACAAGGCAATAGAGCCAAGGTTTTCAAATTGTCACTCATGAAGTGACTCATTCTTCAAATTGATGTGTCGAACTGCATGTTCAATCGTGAATCGTTAATTCATGGCCAATTTATATTTATTTACTAAAATAAGATAATATGAATTATTATCTAATATTTATTGATTCCGACAAAGAAATATTAGTACACTAGTGTTTTTTTGGTTGACTTTGACATCTGATGTCTAAGTTCGACTCGTTCGACATATGATGTCTAGTTTTTTCTGTTACTGTAATTGCTTTTCTTTGCGTTGCTTTGCTTTGCTTTGCTTTGCTTTGCTTTACTTTACTTGTTTTACAAGATGTTAAAAGACCTAAGCAAAGCAATTTTGGCCTCCTGATGTAGATGAGTTCTTTGGAAATTTTGATTTGGTTGTAATGTTCGGCTTGGTAAGACTGCTAATCAAGAATTGCTGAAGATTCTATAACTTTTATTGTATTTTGATACTTGTAACCTATATAATGATTCCGACTTAAAATTGGTTTTTAATGAATATTTGAAGTTGTGCCTTTTTTCCGAAAGAAAAAGAAATAGTCCAAATTTCTAGACACTTGTATATTCCTTAAATATCTGAAAATTATTCTTTTGTTTTTTATTTCCTTCTACAAAGCTGGTTATTATCTTTTAAACCCAAAATTATGTTGCCTAAAATGGGATGCATATAGTTTCAGCAGAGACAACGTACGGTGTCGAGGGTCTCGGATATCACAATTCATATGCATATAGTTTCGGCAGAGACGGTGTACGGTGTCGAGGGTCTCGCGTATCACAAGCCATGTGTTTAAAATCATCCGAACTTTAATGTATGAAATTAGCAAGTATGTTCATGATGTACACTATAAAAATCTGGTTATATTTCACTACCTCCTTGGGCAGAATGTGAACATGAGAAAATAAGTAAACCAATTTTCAGGTCAATTAGCATTACGTCGTAACTTATCTTGTGGTCTTAACTCTAACCTAATCGTGTTGACTGGAATAGAAGTATAATAAAGGAGATATTACTGCTATCAGCCAAAAACAAGCATAACTTTAGTGATAATTTTTTTATTTTAAGCATGACTTTTTTTCCTTTTGGAACACGATGTTTATAAAACTATCTCCTTTGGTAATGAAGTTTGCATCAAGAAAATCTTTTTAAAATATGTTTTCAGTCGGATACGCCAAAGTTTTATATTTTGGCAAGAGTAAGGGTAACTTAAAGATAAAGATCTCATAGGACTGGATTCAACCATAAGAACATAATGAAAGTGATAGTGGGCTCAAAACTTATCCCCAACCAAAAAAAAAAAAGGAACAAAGCCTAGTCTGAGGCTAGTCATGAATCTTAGGGGTGAGCAACGGACGGACGGTTGCGGATTAGGGGTCACCCGCAACCAAACCGTCAAAGCTGCGGATTTGGAAAATTGAACCGTGACCGGCCCAATCACCCGCGGATTTCACATCCGCGGATAATGCGGACCGGTTGCGGATTAACCGCGGATTTAGAAGGGGAAATTTTTTTTATGTTAGCACAAGGTAGGGGTGAGCATTTAGAGTGCAGTGGGAGCTCAAGTTGCTTATGAAGGCTATTTTATACGTATGGTCTTGGCAAACATCATTGTTGCAATGTTATTCTATGAATACATAGTTCTCAGCAGAACTGTGAAAAATGTTGCGGTGCCGTGTCAATTCAATATGAGTACACTGATAGTGAAAGAAAACTTGCATTTTATAAACATCAACACATCCAGTACATAGCATACTTGACTCGACCACTTTTACATAACGCACACACAAAACGTCTGAAACTAAGAACATACCAAAACGTAGCACAACTCATACAAGTAACATAACTAACAAGACGCGGACCACCCAACATCAGCAAGTTGTATGTGGGCTAAGCATATTTGATGGGCTTCAGTTTATTTATAGGTTAAGCCTACGGTGCGGATGAATCCGCGGTTTTCAATACCCAACCGCACCCAAACCGCTAAAATGTGCGGATTTGAGAATCCCACCCGTGTCCGGCCCATACGTCTTGCGGTTTGGGTCAAATCCGCAATTTTGCGGATGGATGCGGGTGAAATCCGCGGTTCCGGTTAAAATGCTCACCCCTAATGAATCTCATGATCATCCTAAGATGCCGACTAGGGGTGAGCATGGGCCGGTATGGACCGGTTTTATCTCATCCGTATCCAATCCAATTCACTACGGATTTCAAATTTGGCATCCGCATCCAATCCAACATCCAACGGATTTGCATTCAATGGATGCACGGATGAACGGATTGGGTGCGGATAATCCAATGGATTTGTGTCAGTTAAAATTTATAATGAAAAAATAAAACCAATATAGATGACTTCTTATAGAATCTACACATTTTATATATATAAAAATATAGAAGTGTCATGGACAATACTCAAAGCAAATACCTTAAAAATTTCAAAACTATCTATATATTTTCTAGAAACTATATAAATGCCCTTAATCTAACGGATATGGATGTCCAACGATTTCAAGGTTACATCCGGACCCAATCCGTAATCCGTTGGATTTCAAAAATCTCATCCGCGTCCAACCCATTAGCGAACGGTCCGGGCATCCATCCGCAAAAATACGGTTGGTCCCGGTTAAATCCGGGGATTACGGATGAAATGCTCACCCCTAAAATTGCCGACAGACAGCCGACTTGGTTGCTCATGGAGAACTCATGGATTCTATCCACGGCCCAAACATAAGCACCGACGAGGAGTTCGTGACTCCTAGCAAAATGTGGTTTAAGCAAGCTCCGTATCTCTAAGCATATGAAATGTGGCATATACTATTATTTATTTTCCATCACTTGAAAAAGAAGGTTATTATTGGGGCGTCACATTCCAATAGAGGGGCTTCACTTGAATTTCTAATGACCAAAAAATTGGTTATGGGGTATTCTTGATTCAATACAAAATGTCTAGATTACCCTTTAATTAAAATCAAAACCTAAAAACTAAAACTAAAATCAAAATCTAATTCTCATTCAAAGATCTGCTCCTCCTCCTCCTCCTCTTCTTAACTTCCTCTCCTTAATCAACCATAAATCATTCCCTCCTATTTTTTTCAATCAAAATCATTTCACCATCATCGATCAATCGACGGTTCGAAAAACTTATAATCTTCGATTGAATTCTCTATTAAAGGTGCGGAAGAAGCATATTGATAGAAGTGATGGTAATCAACAAACCAATTGCATCTGAAATGGTTAGATTGATTGAAATCTTAGAAAAAAAATTAGGTTTCAGAACCAGTTACGGTTGGGTTTTCCTTAACAAAACCCAACCGTAACTGTTTTACAGTTGGGTTCGACCCAAAAAAACCAACCCAAGCGATTCTGATTAGGTACGGTCACAAAAAACCCATCCGTAACTGTTTTACTGATTGGTTCGACAAAAAAAAAAACCAGTAATCGATTCTGATTGGGTTTCGACCCAAAAAACCAATCAATCGATTTACAGTTGGGTTTCGACCAAAAAAACCCAGCCGTAACTGGTTTAAAATTGGGTTTTTTTAATTTTACCTAGTTACGGTTAGGATTTCATCATCACCTAACCGTAAATTTGTCTTACGGTTGGCTACGAAGGAAAAACTCAACCGTAAACTGCTTTGAAAAGCTAAAAAATTCATTTTTTTTACTTACGTTCATCAATTTTGAGAAATAAAAAGAACATTGTTTGGGTGATTTAAAATCTAGGGTTTTACTTGGGAAAAAAATCTCCAAAGTTTCTCATTTTTTCAACTTTTTCTTCCCACTTAATACGATTTTTTATCACTAATTATATAAAAAATCTTATCAATCTAATTATTAGTTAATTATATTATTAGCCTAACCACATAAGGGTTGTTTAGTCATTATAAAATTATTTTAGATAAGGGTTTTTTGATATTACTTATGGGTGACCCGTTTTTGTCCTATTAGGTGACGCCCCTCTAATAGAATGTGACGCCCTAATAATAGCCTTCTTGAAAAAACCCTGGTTGAGCTACCACTAATTCTGATACAGAGATGAATATGAACATAACTTAGATTTTAAGATCATACAAGATCAATTTCTTCTCCAGAACAGTGCAGTATGGGCAACCATGTCTACACTGGGGTTACAAGAGTCCACTGTGAAATTGGACGGGAAGGAGCTTCAAACAGCAAACCCCACACCACAGTCAAACTTACAATTCAAGGCTCTTTGAGCATTGTGTTGTTCTAGCCCGTGCAAAAGGTCAATCATCCAACCCTCGTGCATCTCATAAACCATGTATATGCGAAAAAGTAAACAAAGGCGACAAACAAGGAGATATATCCCCAAATTGCCAAAAGAAGTTCATAGTGTGAACAATTCAAGCATCCCAACTTGAATGCCCACCCATCCCAACTTCATCAGGCGGGGACAACAACCGGAGTGCAGCAAGACCCGTAGGAACACCCTTCACTTTCTTCTTGTTGACAGGGAATGTAACCAACGCTTCACCAACTGATTTTTTGGCTCTAATAGTCTCCTCAGTTTTACGTTCTTTAGGATCTCTGCTGCTTGAAGTAATAAGATCCATAAATGAAGTTTCTCCATCATCAATCATGTCAACTGTGTTTCCTTTTACCTTCTTTGAGTTTTTCCTCTTCAATCGATCTTCTGCTTCAATTTCTCCCTTGTTGCTGCTGGAGATATCTTTTGCTGGGAGCTTGTTTACTTTCGACTTTTTCTTCTTTAATTCATCCTTTTCCATGTTAGTATCCTTCTCGTTAATGAATGGATCATCTTCTTCTTCACTGAAGATGCGTTTTTTGGATGTTTTCTCATTTTTAGGGACCTCTCTTTGTTCTTCATTCAAGTCCTTTAAGTCACTAGCTTTATTGGGAGAAGAATTGTCAACTACTGAACTCTTGACATCTTTCTTGGAATTCCTCTCATTAGCTTTACTTCTCTCAATAGGTCTGCTGTTGTATATCTGCAAGTTGGGTACCAATTTTTTCACCTACAGTATTACGAGAAAGTCAGAGGAAAAATTAACACTAACCATGTGCCAGAACCCAACAGGCCTAAAACCGAGGATGTAATAATACTAAGAACGGCAACAGGAGTATAACCACCTTTTTAGCTAATGTGTCATTTTCAGCGATAGGGTTCCCCTGTAAATTCAGATTTTTCAGACTGTTGAATGATGAGAGTGCCTGTTGTTTGAGAGCACACAAAGATGTAAGTAAACCACCCTATCATATGTAGTCATAAAAAAACAAGAAGAAGTGTCTGACCTTCAAGGCTGACCAATTTGAGATGGAGTTGTTTCCGAGGTCGAGGTTTTGGAGCCTTGTATTAAGGGCCAACTCAGATGGTACAATCTAAATTGCAGACATAAAGGATGAGAAAAGTAAGTTAGAGGACCAAAAATCAATTCTATTAAACATGTATGAATGTGAAAGTACCAAGTAAACAAGGGTAAACAAAAGCAAATCTAACATAAGAAGAAACTTTCACTGGTGAAAAATCATAAATAGGTCTATGAAAACAACAGATACCGTGATTTCATTGTGAGCAAGCCGGACCTCCTTCAAATCTGCTAAAGACTTGAATGATGACCCGATGTTTTCAAGTTGACAATGGGAAAGCGATAGCTGAACAAGACATTTAACAAGTGCTTTAATACACAATAAGACTAATAGTTTAGATGGAAAATCAAGTAAATCACGCAATCCTGCTTACTTTCGTGATCGCCTTTGCCTTGACCAAAGAGTCACCAATCTTGCGAATAGGATTCCTTGAAAGAACTGCGTAGAAAGCCAAAAACAGGAGACTATCAATAAAATCACATTGATCATTGAACCTCAAAAGTTTAGTGCCATACTGCTACTTTATGGGAAGGAACCACTTCTAAATCATCGATATGTATTGCAGACAAATCATGTGAAATTTCAAACCAGGGCTTCCTTTGATGTGTATGCCTGATAGTATACCCATGAGTGAACTTCTAATAGCTTGTTTTGAATTTGATGACGACCCAATGGTAACAACAGCGTCAGTCTTTGTGGCCGGATATTATAGTATGTCTATTAGGCATTAATCTTTTGGGGCTGATCTGACACTAATATCTGAAAGAGACATCTAAGCACCAGCCTAACTAGAATAGCATGCAAACCTTTCTTAGAGCGACCTCAACAGTGTCTTCGCAATGGTTTTGTACACTTTTGCAACTACTATTGACCCCAAGTCTCAGGGACGGAACAACATCAAACAGTGTTGGTTAGCGATGTGACAAATTTTGACTTCATGATATTCTACTTCAAATCAAAATTCTTCACATACAAAGATATATCTATAAGCATAACATTACAACTATAAATAATGTAAAAAACCTTGACACATACTTTCCAAATTTATCTGAACAAAGGGACTCACTATATAAAAAAGAAAAAGTACGATTCATACCCAGAGTGTTCAATTCCTTTTGATCAAGCTTGCAAATGGTGGATATCTCATTGTCTGCAAATTATAGATAAAAAAAATGAATTTGATGTTACATTTTTTATGATTTTATCAAACTCAACATTTCAACAAGGCCGAGAAAATGAAACATACCATTCAAGATTAGTGCCCTCACACTAATGAGATGGGTGACCTCAGTCATTGATTTTAGCTTATTTTTGCCAGCATTTAGCACCTAGATTGATACAGAAAACATTAAAAGGTTGCAAACAAATTCGAAACTGAAAAATCACATAGTGAAAAGAGTCTAGTTTATGTTACTACTCACTTGAAGCTTAGAAAGACGTTCAATCCCTTTCAAGCTTTCTAGCTTATTTTGTACAACTGATAACCATTTCAAATTGATACATGAACTTAACCCCTGAAGTAAAATACCAGCAAAAGTCAATTGAATATGAAATCAAGAAAATAATTATATACATTAATGAGAAATTATGAAGAAGAAATCTGAAACCTCTAATGAAGAAAGATTGTTAAATGCAAGGTCGAGTCTCTCCAAGTTTTTGAATTCACTCAAGCAAGAAACCTGAAAAGTTAGGGTTTCATTCAAGTAATTAATAAAACAGCAGAATAGTTAAAAGAAGAGTATTGAAATAAAAATTTCTAAGGTATGAAAAAACAAACAAAACTCACATCTGTTAAAGCTTTCTGAGTGAGTACAAGAGAAGTAATGGATGAAGGATCTTTATTTTGGTTTTCTTCTAGTATTTTCTTAGAGTTTAATCGAGTCATGGTGATTTTTGATTTTCTGCCGAGAAATCCTAGAAATTGTTATTAATGTTTCTCTGGCGCCGAAATAAGAAAAGGATTTGAGTTTCGGAAGGGTTTTTGCAAGGGTTGGGAGTACGAACTTACCTTGTAAGAGTTTTGCGTATTTCGTTTTCGACCGTTGGATTTGCTCATTTCACACCCAAGTTCCTCTAAAGTTAGGGTCCGTTTGGAATTGTGTAATTCTAGGTAATTGATATTTGGCTGGGCTCAACTACGTGGAATAGAATGAGTTTTTGGGCACCACCCTTTTTTGGTGGGGGACCATTATGTGATAAGAATATCACCTTATAGTTATAAGGGGTGTCCTAAAGTGGGGAAATGACTAATCTACCTTTAACCTAATTTAATTTAAAACCAACATAATAACCACCTATATATATATATATAACCACCACCTCCTCCCACCACCGCCGCCAACCACCGCCGACCATCACCTACTACCACCACCTCTATATATATAGCTTAATTTAAATCATTAACAAAGATATTCTCACAAACCTATTATTTGTCATTCGTTTTTTGTTGAGAAAATGAGAAGTAATCATCAAAATGAGTTGAAAATGGAAGTTGGAGAGAGAAGTTCGTTTAGGAATTATGTGAAAAACTTTGTCGAACTCAACTTTAATGGAAGTTTTTTTTCAGAGAAAAGTCCGGTTACGTCGCAAAAAGTTCGGTTACGTCGGAAAAAAAATCAGTTACGTCGCAAAAAATGTCTTGGCCGAACTTTTAGTTCGGTTACGTCGCAATTTTTTTTCTCCTAACCGAACTTTTCTCTGAAAGAAAAAAACTCCATTAAAGCTAAGTTCGGCTACCCGCGCTTTCATGAACATTAGCCGAACTACATTAGAAGAAAAGTTCGGCTACCTGTTCTTCTGATCTTGTAGCTGAACTTGTTTGACTTGGCCCAAATCAAGCTATACAATTTTTCATTTTCAGAAAATTTTGGTCAATACAAGCAACAAAAAACTAAATTTGAAGTATGCTTGGGTGGTTTGAAGGTTCGGATTAAAAAAAAAAAAAGTTTTTCTAACTCTTATATTCTCCTTCTTCTTCCCTCTCAACACTTTAATTTTAAGAAAAATAATATTGATTTAATCTTACACTAATCATAATTAACCTAACTTAATTACACTAACTAATCATTACACAAACTTAATTACGAATGATAATTTTTGATTAATGTAGATATTTGAATAAGGGGTGTCTTCATTTTATTTCTAAATGTTTTAATAAAAATAGAACCATGGTCCCCCAATAAAACTGTGGTCCCCAAAAAATCGTTCATGGAATAAGTACTAATTAATAAGTGTCACTGCCAAGGTGCATTGGCTGTGGGCTTAGGAGTAACCACTTGTTAGGCTTGGCACTTGCGAGTGAGCAGATCGGAAACGGGTGAATTTACGGAATTAAAAAAATATAACTGAAATTAACATGGAAGGTAGAGTTAGTTTTCCCCCCTTGTGACATAATCTCAGCCCCCATCTGCTTCGAATCCCTTGGCTAGCATAGCAACCTGTTCAATTAGTGTGGTAATATGTTGTTGGAGCTTAGCTTGTTAGGCTTCCAACTAGTTAGTGTAATACTCTTTATCCAATAACTAAAAATAGGTAAATATTTAACAATAGTAGTGTAATTTTGTTTTACAACTTATATTACTGAAATTTAAGTAATTAGAACAAAACAAGAGTAACATAAGATGTTTGGTGACTTCCAACAACTAAAAGTAAGATATTCAATGGTAATTATAAACCCTAATCAATAAGAAACTATAAATATTACCTACAAGGAGGGAATTGCAGAAATATGGTACAAAAATGTCTAAAGGGAAAAGACTATAAGCCTATATATGTGTTGATGGTGGATTTCTATTTAAAGGCTAAAATTGTAAAAAGCCAATTTTTGTAAGCTGACGTCCTGCAAAGGATAAAGCCTTCAGGTGATGAATATTTCTCACCATGATAATTCATTGGAGCATGTGCAACCATCCCTGAGAATTATAACCTACCCAGAGTGGAGCATGTAGCAACCATCCCGATTTTATGTAGGTTTACAGCATTATAATTAATGCCCTGCTCAAAGCCTTGTGTTCGACATGCAAACACCCGTAGGCTACCTGACGGCGGGTTATATTAGCCCCGTTGAACGCATGCAAGACTACCCATGTTAGTCTCACCTGATGAAAACAAACTCAAAAATAGATCTCATCCGTCCAACTTCGCAGGCATGGTTGGAAGGCCTAGATCACGCGCGGGACCGAGTAGCGCACACGCACATGCTCACCGTCGTCCCAACATTCCCCTCGCACCATCGACCTCACCAAAAGAGGTCGGCGAATGCCGGATTCGGTCGGATATAGGTAACCGGTCGGAAACCCTAAATTAGGGTTTGAATCAAGTGGTCGCAGGAAGCCACTTTGAGACAAACGAACGGAAACCAAAGGAAGGCGGGATTAGATGGCCGACCACACCAGCATGTCCATTGTGGGCCCAGATACACGGCCAACCAATCGGCCATGAACGGTTGTAGACCATCCATCTCGAAATTTGTGCCCAAAGGTAGCATGCACGGCCCCCTTCTAATCTCGGTTGTCCATCATCGCAGGCTGAAACGAGCGACTTAGATTGCTCTGATTGACTTCCAACAAGCATGGGCATGAAGAGTGGCGTCCCGCCTACCTGTTGGACCGATCGGCCACTCCATGCACGCCTCCCAAGGCTGAAAACCGTTAGGGTGAAAAGGGAGGCTTGCAAGCCTTCCAAACCCTAATCCAACGGTTATTCCTCCATCAATCTCGTCCGTCCAAGTTCGCATGCTTGGATGAATAGACTATGAAGGGAGTTAGGTGGCAAACAAGGTATCACCGTGATCACCATCCTCCATACTTCCCCATGGCATAACCGACCAAAGTGGGTCCCGCTCATGCGACCTACGAACAACGCCTGAACATAGCTAGTTAAGTCACTTCAACTTGCAATCTTTTCATCAAGGTTGTGTAGGCTTCAAGCACATTAAGCATATTTAATGCACCGCATGCATACAATATGCGCCTACAAACAACTTGATTATTTTACCTAGCACCGTTTGCTACCTTATGTGGGTCTCACGACTCACTCGAGACGTTAATCACGTCACAACTGGGGGATACAAACTGGGGTATTGGTCTGGCGGTTTATAACGTGCAGCGTGCAACACGCCATCACAAGATCGTGTCATGGAAACATGGGTGGTTAGCGATGATAGGAGAATTGGGCAAGCAACCGTGTGACACTAACACACAACTCCACTTCCTCCATCACTCCACTTCCTCCACTTTCCCACGAGAGACGTTATGAAGGCTTATCGACTTGTATAAATAGGTTCTCCTCCCTATTTCCAACAACACAGAAAAACCGAGTGTTAATACCATTGTATTCAACACCCAGAGCCTGCCTGCAATATTTGCTAGCCTGCTCAACCTTATGTTAACAAGTCATCAAATAGCCTTCACCTTCATACTCTCAACACCTTCTTCGCTTCCCTCCCTAAGATCAACCTCACATCCTTCACCTGTGACCGAAACAAATATGGAATGGCCGTGTCTTCGGTTTAGGCCAGAATTGTACAGATTATCTCTCGAATCAAAAGTGCTAATCATGCAGCACATTTGTTGAAAGTTTAAATTCACTTCTCATCCACACACACCCAAAATTACCTAAACCTGCAGAAGTAGTTTTCTCCCACAAACAATATGTTTCCCACCAGTTTCCTATAATACATACATTATCCTTAGAGAAGGATGTCTACCGAATGGGTAATGCTCCACTCGCGTCTAATTCATGAAAGCTGCGGGTTTCAAAAATCTACTTGCATCCAACCCGTAGAGATATGGATCGGTTATACACCTGTCAAAATGCGGATTTGGTTGGTAAATCCACAGATATGGGTATCTTACTCACCCCTAGCTGAAATTGGAGCGATAATAAGTGGGATGGAATTGACTCTTTAGTGGGTTTTAAGATAAGTGATAGAAAAAATCGTTGTGGCCCCTAATTCTAAATGGGCATTTAAGGATTTTAGGGGTGGAAATTTTCCTTGGAGAGTTGTTAGTCGATGACGCAGGGTAATGAGGAGCTACACGAAGATATTGTTTATTCATGGTTACAGATAAATTAATTTCGCGAATCATACTTTGTTGAAGTATGTCGTGCGGTTGCAACAAAAGAGTTAAGCTTGAGTTTATTGGTAGGCCGTATTTTCTCACTTGTTTAGAGGTCCAGGTATTATCCGTTTTAGATTTACATAATTTTGTTTGATGGGACTCTTATTTATCTTTGTACTCTTTTAAAGTTTTTAATAAAAAATGTATGACTTGGATAAAAAAAAACATTAAAAAAAAAAAGGCAAAACTGAATCCTAACTAAGCTTGCATCGAATGTTGCCTTCAATTGCATCTTCGAATAATTTTGGCCATTATTGCTTGCTTATATTTTTTTTTGCAGTTTATTTTTTTTAATTATTTTGTGAATGAACTCTTTTATGTTGTAGTTTGTTTCTAGAATGAACTTTCTATTATGACATTTCACTTTAGTGTGAACTCTTTTCTATGGCAGTTTATTTTCTAAGATGAACTCCTATTTGTATGAAATTTGCTAGATTTTGTCAGACGGTGAGCTATAAAAATAGCAGTATTGTAATGCACTGATCTCATCTTTATTAATAGAACTTTCAAATATCTTTAACGATGTCGGATATGGGAAATATGAGCTTCATTCTTCCATCGATCCTACAACCTGCAACACTTACCTCCATCAATGGTTTGAACAACCAACAATACTTAGAATTCCGTTACTAACAACAATAATAATACCACAACAGGCTTTTCACCATCACAACCACCAATTTATATAATTAATCATAATCAAATAGTCAATTATCTATAAGAATAATTAATCGTCATTTTAATCAGTTGCCATTACAAAATATTGTTTTATGTTTTTACCAAATTTAATGATTTAAATTTTCTGGTTTGTAAGGATTAGGGTTTTTCAATTCTTAAAGTACAAACTTGTTTTGGGTACGTGCATGGTTTGATTCATCTTGAACTTTTATTTCTGACTCTTAATGTTTTCAGTCTTTTAATCCTATGCTCTTATAATGGACTAAAATGGATCATGTCGATGGATCTTTCATTAATACTACAATTATTCTTTCTATTATTATGGAATTACTTGGTAAGACTTATACTCAAGAAAAGTTTTCTTGTTTAGTTAGAAATTTACCAAATTAATATTATGTTCTTAACTTCACTCAATTAGAAGAGGTGATTATACATTTTTTAACTTCTTATATCAAATCAAAGCAATATATTGATTCTGGAGTTAAAATAGGTGAATCTGTGCCAAATTCCAAACTAGTGATGTACACCTTATATGCAATAAGAAATATGTACCCAAATATTTTTGTGTAAAAATTCAAAATAATGAATATCCTCATACTTTTTCAGAGTTGCGGTCCAGGTTCATTAACCGTGAGAAATGTATCAGGGATTACAATCAAAAACTTGTATCTTCCTTGGTATTGTTCCTACTAATTTTGTTTTATATACGAAAAGGTTTAACTCTTCATGTAATTCTTTATTTAAGAAACTAGTGACCTCTAATTTTTTCATATATTTCTAAGATGATTCCATAAGGTTCTCAAAATTCATATATGGTGGTATTTTTAAGAAAGGAGAATTTAATATATTTTGTATAAAACCAAGTTGTTGGTTATAAGTATATCACTTGTCAAATATGCAACAATCTTGTTCACTTTGATAATAAAATGAAAAGGAAAGGGTACCAAGTATACCACCAACTTTTTTTGTTCGCAACCTGTATGGATAAAACCTAATACAATCGCAAGTTGATCTAAATTAAAGACCCTTGAACAATATAAGTATATAGAGTTTTTCTGATTATTTAGAAGATTTCTTGGTCGATCTCACAAATCAATATCCAAGATCAATCTAGTCGTATCCAAATCAAGATAACCCCAATTCTGACAACTACGAAGCTTGTAATCTATCTTTCAAGATACAAATTCAACAAGAACAAGTCTCGTTATTGATCAAAATCAATAAAGACTTAAACTACCTAGATTATATACGTACTACTTTTCTATTCCTATTATAAAGATAAGGTAATATAATGTGGAAAAATAAAAACACAAGACACTAGAAGTTTTGTGAACGAGGAAAACTGCACCTGCAGAAAAACATCGTGACCTCGTCTAGCTTTGAACACCAATATATATTAAGCCGCTACAGACACTAGCCTATTATTATACTTCAGATTGAAATGTAGTTGAAACCAAATTAACCCTCCAAGCAATTCATCTATAGTCGTGCTCCTTACCTTTCGTGAACCTCCAAAGGCTTTACGCAATTAATTCCCTTAGCTGGCGTCCTTTACAGCCTAAGAGTTGCTTCAATCTAAGTGAAGAATTTTGACCCAATATGCCTCTAACAGATAAGCCTATTTGATTTCCCTTGTGATCTTTAAAAATCAATGAAGAAGAGTTTTATATATCTATCTTGAGGAACCACAAAGTATGAGACGAAGAGAACTTTACGATTTATATCTATCTCGTTCTTGATCAGAGATTGGCGAGAATCTCAATGACCAATAAGAACACGATCAGGATGCATGATCCATAAGGTAAAAGATAGTTTTACTTGGATTCATGATTCCCTAAGTGAAGTCTTTAAGTCGTAAACCTAATTTTGTTTCTCATATAAAACCTAGATTAATATAGGACGACTCTAGCAAGCAACTAGGACACATAATTGTCAGGGATTGAGAAGTCATATTGCATGATTCTCTCTACTTATAGATTTTTAAGGATCTAGGAAGCTTTGAATTCAAGCTAAGATAACTTACGAGTCAAGCAAACAATTTCTCAATTTAGAATTTTTTTTATTATGAATTCATGTAAACATGTGAGAACTTCGCATCTAAATTACACATAAGAATATACACTATGGTCCAGGGTAACAAAACCGTGTACAATGATAGTTCGTGTCAAATATGCCTTATGAAATAAGCATAAATCGTGTTTCATTAATACTTAAGACTTAAACCATGATTCACAAACACAAAGTGATTTAGTGAACAAAGTTATCTTATAAGTATTTATGAGAGTTGTATCAATGCCAAACATATTTGTGAAAATAATTTATAAGTATCTGCTAAGTTCGATACTGGGTAGGTATGTGTAGGGGTATGCATACATATAGACCATTATGTGAACTCAGATTATAATGGGTATGCGTGCCGGGTATGTGAACTCTTAGCCATTCACTAACTTAAATCCTTAGGGCAGTTCTTATGGCAATGATCAATTATTATTTTTTGCTAAGCCACGTGGTTGAACAAACAAGGTTTTATACTATGGAAAATCAGAGCAAAATGAACAAATTTGGCTTTCTAGGGCCCCACTAATATTTCTTTTTAATATAAAATATTTTGCAGGATAAAGTTAAAATATAAAATACAATATTTAGGTGATATAAAATAGGATGAAGTGAGATAAAAAAAAAAGATAAAGTGAATAAAGAAATAGTAGATAGTTTTTTGGAAACTGAAAAAGTACTGAGCGGTTTTGGAAGACCCGCGGGCTGTTGAAGAAAATCCTCCCACGGGTTTTCTTCGTCCGCTCGGCCTAAGATCAACCGCGCGTCTCTTGTTTGTCCACGATGAACAAACCAACAGTTTTGTTGGTTTGTTCACTCATTTTTCATGTTTGTTGAGTCCATAGTGGGAGCAAAATGAAAAAACTTCAAGTTTTTTCATTCCACAGGAACTTCCCTTAGGGTACGTGTATTGGATATGCGTACCTTCCTCCAATTCACAAACTCATAACATTAGGGTACGCGTATCTACCATGTGTGCAGAATTTCAGTAAATTCAGAAAACTCTCTTTAAACAATTTGAAACATCCCCCAATCGCCATAAGTAATAAATATCACTGCTGGTACAATTTCCAAATGATCAACTTGAACAAAAATATTTCATGAATAATAAATTGTCCTTAACCAAGACTATTAAGAATCTATGAACATTCATTACTTGAATCAAATTTGAGATGTTTAACAAAACAATCTTGACTGAAAACTTCTTCTTTATAATATGAAATCTACTAAAATCAAACAACATAGTCTCATAAAGATATAATGGTAAAGTTGTGATTAAATATGATGGATCGACCTTCATATACCTCTTTGTCGATGAAGTTCTCCAAATGTCTTTGTTTGATCTCCAGTCTTCAATGTTCGAGGGCTATTCAGTGATGTATGATACTCAACAACCATATTCCAATCCTAGTCAAAGACTTGACTTTAGTAGACTAAAAATCAAGATTTTTGTACATCTAACATTAACAACAAGCTTTAGATAGAAAAAACTTGCGAGTTTGACCTAGCAGTGCTTTAACATAAATATATTCGTGATGCTCCGTCAAATAATAGTTGTACTTATTTACAAAATATTTTTGTAAGAGTAAAATTATTTCCTCTCAATTTTAATCGATGGAAAACAACCTAGTCTCATGTTTCTATAAGTTTTCTGGTTCCGGTGAAATATCAATAATGGTCACGGAGTTCTGGTTCAACCATACTATGGTTCTACTAAATCTATGACAAATAACTTTAATTAAGTTAATCTTAACTAATTATAAGAATATACTCGTCGTATAAAACAAGTCATGATTGAAGATGGTAAGATACTACATATTACCTTGACCGGTTCCAGTTATTTGATTATCTCTACTGGTTCTTTTGTCTTGGATGATACTTTGTTTGTTCTACATATCAAGCATAATATTATTTTTACTGCATGGTTCACTGATGACGATCTTTGCTCTTTCAAAAATTTCCACGGGGATATGAAATCAAGTCTCTTCTTGAAAAGCAAGTTTTTTTTAGCAAACTCATGCATGAATTTTAAATCCAGTTCATTCCTGAAAACTTCTTTCCTCAGCTTATAAGGTTGTTTTTACCTCTATCTTGGCTAATCTTACTTTACATTATCGAAGGTTGGGTCATTTTTATCCTATGATTACAAAAAAAAAAACTTGATGTTGTTGCTGCAATCAAGATCTTCAATACAAATTTTGGGTTTGTATGTATCTCTTGGAGCAGGTGTCTTCTATTATTTTACTTCAAATTACGTGTCTCGTAATCCTTTGGCCTTGGTTCACCATGACATTTGTGTTTTTTCCTTGTATTGTCTCACCTTGGATCCACGCACATAGTATATTATTTATGTTGGTGACTTCAGTAAATTCAATTAGATTTTTCCAATAAATATCAAACTAAGAGTTTGCATGCTTTAATTTGTTGTAATCCACAATGAAAAATATTACATATCAAGATTAAAGAATCTCAATGCGATGGAGCACTTAATTGACTAAATGTGTTTTTTTATAACTTTTCTTGATATAAAATTATAAATGGTATTTGTGAATCTTGTTGTCCTTGTTTATATTAATGAAATAGGATTGTTGAGAGGAAATATTAGACATGTGACATTGATTGGCAACTTTGACTTTCAATGTGTATCTTTCTTTTTATTTGATCCATTTTTATTGCTACTTTATCTTAGTAAGAGAGTTCCTCTTTTATAAGAAGAGGTTTTCTACCTACAAACACATTTATCTAGGCAAGGAAGAAAGAAAAATATCTCCCTAACTGGTTGGAGCTGGGATTAGAATCCCATAGGCCCACACATCTTGGTATTTCTGGCCAACTCAATTGTTGGTCAATGATTAAACGTTCATATGAAATAGTATTTTCAAAGAAACTTGATTACTCTTTTTTAAAGAATTTTGGATGTGTTTGTTTCCCTAACAAAAATTCTTAAACAAGAGAAATTGAGTCCCAAATCATTTATGTGTGTCGGTTATACCTATTTTTCAGAAGGGTGTACGAGTAAGAACACATGTGTGTTGCATGTGCTTACATTTTGTAATCTTTTAACAAAATGATTTTGAAAGGAATGAAATTTTGTGCTTAACAATGAAAATTATATTCATGTGTGTACTCATTATGGAATGAGATTACATTCTTGTTGTTAAAGCACTGCTCGGTCGCACTCGCAAGCGTTGCTATCTCAAGCTTGTTCGGCAAGTTTAGGTGATCAAAACTATAAGTCTTGATTTCTAGTCTACATATAGCCATGTCTCGGATTAGGATATAGTGCGTAGTTGAGCTTTAGACTTCACGATGTTCATTGATTGAAGACGGAGATCTACTGAGAAGAGCTTGGAGGAACTTCATCAACAAAAGGTATGTCGAGACTAAAACTTATCTATTACTCATAAGTCTATTCTATTCTATCTCCTATTCGACTAAGTCGTATAGATATATAGACTTTTACATTATACACATTTGATATTTCGAGCTGAGTTTAACTCGCTTATATATTTCTCGAAATATGTGTTGGAATATTTTTTTTTACTACGTTCATCATTATTATTGACGAGTTTAGTTGGAAATAATTTACTTATTGGAGACTAAATAATAAGTCAAAAGATGATCATGTGAAAATTGCCTTGAAACATCTTACATGATTTGTGTGAGACAGTCATTTAATATCGACTAAGAATGTTTCGTATTGATCATTCGATCACTTGAAAATTACTTATAAGCTAATAGTTTGGGTGAGACAGCTATTGTCGTCTTCTAAGGATGTTTAAATGATTGAAATGGGAGTTTAGAACAATTAACCATTGTCTGGATATAACACAGTATGCATACCGGTATGCAAACTGTTGTAGTATGATTCAGGTCCGGAAACCAAGTTTGCATACCAGTATGCGAACGGTTTTAACTATTAAAGTCGGGGAACCAAGTATGCATAGCAGTATGCGAACGCTCTACCTGAGTTAGGTCCGGAACGACATTATACATACTGGTTTGCTAACTTTCGGACAAGACCAAAGTCCGGAACTTAAGTTTGCGTACCTGTTTGCAAACTAAGTTGGTTTAAGTTCTAAAATCGGTTTAGTATGATTTCATACTCATGAAAAAATACATTAATAAATTAAGGAATGCAATCTTTGCAAACTATGGCTTAATGTTCATGAATTGATTCTTGAATAAGTACTTTGTACAATCATGAATCAAATCCGATTTTGTTTCAATTGTGTCTTGTATACTTCTATGAGAATATAAACAATTGCACAACTCTATGAGTAACACAATTAGATTCATTTTATTATCATTTGATCTAGAAGTGTTCATGAATGTGGTTAATAAAAAAAGTTTTCATATGGATAACTTCGGTTAACTGTTATTGAGCCAACTCAATATAAATGTTTAGGTACGGTCACCCATATCTAAATGAAGGTATAGTTCATTTGTGTATAACAATATAAGACCATCTAATGATGGAAAGATATTACTTTGATTTTAAGCAAACTTAGCTTGAATATTAAATCATGATTTCATCTAACGGTGAATATTGATTGCTTTGTTTTAAATCTATCAAACCCTGATTTAAAGACTATATAAGGGATAACTCTAGCAACTGGAAAACCTAATACCCATACCTTATGTGTGATACTAGTTGCGTACTAGAGTCGATTCTCCTTTAACCTAGGTTTTTCCTAAAATCATTATAGATTAACGACTTAAAGACTTCATTGGGATTCTGAAGCCATACCCAGCTATTTTCTTTGTAGTTGTGTGTTCTGATCTTACTTGTTCTATCATATTGAGTACTATCTTCTCTAATATTGGCTCAAGATTTATCTCCGATAGGTAAGATATAAAAAGTAATCACAAAGGTTTTCGTCTCATTCTTTGTGATTACACAATAACTTTTTCTACTACCATATAGTTAAGTTATTGTGAGGTGATTGATATTTCTAGGCTGTTCTTCGGGAATATAATACCGGATTATCAATTGGTTCCTGTTCACCTTGATTTATCAAAATACGGAACAAAACTTCATAAGTATATTTGTGGGAGACATAATTTATTTATCAAAATATACTTTTCTGTGGTAGACAGATTTGTTTATAAAGTCTTCGAATTTTGGTCGTAGCAACTCTTAGTTGTGGGTAAGATCATCTAAGGGAATCAAGTACGTAGAGTTCTGTTGGGATTCAGAGGCGTAAGGAACCTTAATCGATGTGAGACTTAGTTAGGAATCAACTACATTCCAGTCTGAAGTTAACTTGTCGTAGGCTAGTGTCTGTAGCGGCTTAATATAGTGTGGTTTTCAAATCTGGACTAGATCTCGTGTTTTTTATGCATTTTCGGTTTCCTTGTTAACAAAATTTCTAGTGTTTGTGTTATTTCTTTTCCGCATTATATTTGTTTATATAATTGAAATATCACAAGTTGTGCATAGTTCAATCAATTGGTAAATCCAACCTTTGGTTGTTGATTGAAATTGATTGACACTTGAACATTGGTCTTTGGTATCGTTCAAGTTGTTTCTCATAATAATCAGGCTCACGGATTCCTATCTGTTTGATTTGTTGATTACATTGAGAACAAAAATATAACTCTTAGATATATTTCTTTGATTTAGTCTGACTGTCTAGTTGATTCTCTTGGAATTATATTGGAGTTAGTCCATACAGATTGCTGAACGAAATATTGGGTGTGGTTTTTAAACCCCAATTTTTTAGTTGGTATTAGAGAAGGAAAACACGCTAATACCTCATAAGTCTGTGTTTGTAGAAACCTGACTCTATGGACATAAGTGTTATCTCTGTAAACGTACCGCCAGTCTTCAATGGCTCAAATTATTTATGGTGGAAAATTGTTATGCATGCCTTTCTTCAAGCGCGTGATTTTCAATCATGGGTTCATGTTGTTAATGGCTATGATCCTCCAACGATTATAGTAGACGGTGTAATTGTTATAAAGGATATTGATAGGTATGAGCCTGACGAGATTCTAGCTGCAAAGAAAAATTCTAACGGCTTAAATACTATCATAGATGCCATTACCCTGAATCCTCAGCACCATGTGACTACGTGCACTCGGTCTAAAGATGCTTGGGATATCTTAGAAACTGTAGTTGAAGGGAATACCTCTAAAAAAAGCTAGGCTGCAAAACCTGAATTATGATTGGGAAAACCTTCGTATGGTTGATGAAGATTTATTTGATGAGTTTCATCACAAAGTGTCTGAAATTGTTAATGTATCTTTTGCATTAGGTAAGACTATTCCTGAAAAGGACATTGTGATGAAAAATTCTCAGATCGTTGCCAACTAGATACGATTCTAAGAAACATGTTATTATTGAAGGAAATAACTTTGAAACTCTTTCCAGAAATACTCTTGTTGGAAAACTAAAGATTTTTTTATCTTGAACTGAGTAAAGAGAAAAACTTCACATGTCTTGCAATCTTATTGTTAAATCTGATGTAAAGTATCTATGTTCTGAATTGATTGATACAAAGGATAAGGACTGTTTTAATTCAACTCTTTCACTTTTTGTTAACAGTTAAAGAAAACTCTTAGACAGAGGAAAATAAAATCTCAAAAATTTGGTCTTCAATCAATAAGAAGGATGGAAAGGTTCAAAAAGACTATGATAATAGAACTTGTTCCAAGTGCCATAAAAGTATTCATAATGTCTCTGGTTATCCTAATAAGGAGGTTATTGAGTTCACCAAAGCATGGATGGCGACTCTTGACTACTGTATTGAGGAAGAAATATGTGAAAGTTCTCTCACCTACTTTGATGATAATCACCACTTGTCTTTATAATAGCTCTGATTGTTCAACAATAAACGATCTAACTTCTTCAGAAAAGAAAATTTATCTTTTAACCAAAGGCTTGTACTCAATGAAGAGTATGTTTCAATTGGAGAATGAATCATGGATTAAAAGGATTGATTATCTGGAATGTTGACTGATAAATTTAAGACAAGAAAATGCGACATCTCACAACCGTGATTTTAAGAATAAGAATCGATTATCTTCGACAAACTCTTTTAAACCCAATCAGCATATTACTCCAGAAATTATGTCTTTTTCAAACCTCTCTTGTAACGAGAAAGACAAGATAAAATACAATGACACGACGAATCCTTTGACATCCTTGTATGAAATCCATGATTACCCATAGATGATTTGCACAAAGGTTCTTGAAAAATCTTCTTCTATTAACTTACATTATCAGAAGGAGAAAAGAAAATCTCGGAAGAAATCTACATAAACTTCGAAAGAGATTTCCAGAACCATTAATAGTTTGCGAAAATCGATAAACGGGGTTTTCGGAATATTGTAGAAAAGGAAGACGTCTACTCTTGATCTTTCCTCCATAAAGAGAAATTAGAAACAAAGAATAACAAAATAATCCTCTTCTCATAAAAATTCACCCGATCCTTTATTGGATGAGATAAATTACAATTTGTAATAGGATATTTAAGAGTGTTCTTGTTTTTTTTTCCTTAGACAAAAACCATAATCTTCAAGAGGGCTTTGAAAAGATTTTTATTACTTTTCTACTGACTTATTTATGCTTTTCCTTCTTGTGCTCTAAACGGTTTTGAAAAGACGAGGGTACCCAAATATACCATAATTTTTTATTTATCCACCTATAATCCTCTTATCGAAAGTGATTGTCTACGGACAAAGTTGAGACAATACTCCAAATCGGTTTTATCACTTTGTGTGATTGTCTATGGATACAAGATTGAGACAATATGACTACCCAAGTGTGATTACTTGATAATAGGTTCGGACTTAACCAAACTCTATATGATCACTATCAAGTAAAGCAGAGTTAATGTTTGTTTATTTTACTTCTAATTATAATAAATAATTATAATTACGGAAATAGAAAAGTAAAAGACACATCAATATTTTGTTAATGAAGAAACCGCAAATGCATAAAAACCACAGGGCCTAGTCTAGAATTGAATACTCTCAGAATTAAGCCATTATACAAAACTAAACCAACTTCGTATAGTTGGGACCAATCGACTACCCCTAGTTCACTTAGTTTCCTCAATATCCCTGTGCTTCTGACTTTGATGAGTGCATGCACTGGAAATATTGGGTATTGCCGATCTCACACAACTAATCAATCGAATAAATCTGATTCTAGTTGGATCCCAGCCGATCAAGGTTTATGCAACACAAAGATATGAGAAACCAATAAGAAATATTATTCATCTTCAAATCTTCTTTAATTTTCAATTAAAACTTGCAAAACACCAATTGAATCTCTTGTGATCAATCACGCACCAAACGAAGTCAATTAACAATGAATTATCACAAAATGTCTTTAGATCTACAAATAGTTTTAAAGATCCCGTCGATACTTCGATCTAGTTTGAGTGAATCTTATATCAGAAGAGAAGATTCTCAAGAATAAAAAAACTAGGTGCAATCAAAGTTTCAACAATTGTTAGTCAATCAAATCAATCGAAAAACTAATAACACTGCAATTATCTAGTTTCCCACCAACGGTACTCGTAGAGATTCTTGATCCCACAGAATTCTTTAAACGATTGGTCATAAAAGATTTCGCCTAATTAGGGTACTTTCCTCTCCGAATAGACGGCTCCACCAGAATCAACAAAAAGATGAAGTTTGCCTAGCTCTTAGGATAGTTTGCTAGAAATGAAAACTTAGGTATTTATAGACCAAGGAAGTTTGGACACCAAGGAATTACCAAAACCGAAAATGTTCTCAAGATATACAATGAATGACAAGATTCGGTTTTCATAATTCCAGTAAATGCTTATCCAATATTTTCTGAAATCTCTCAATAGAAAATCTCCAATTAGTAAATGCACATTACTAATTTTTATTCTCTAGAGATATGCATTTAATTGCTAGTAATTAAAATCATATATAACTAAAAACCTTAATTAAAAGATTCTTAATTTATTTCAGTAAAGGATCTCCTTGAGTACTAAGGAATATCTTTGAAAAATAAATGATAAGAGTTATTGTCAGTGTTCAAAGTATGTTGACATCTTTTCTCTGTTGTAGATGGGGAAAAACGATTTGCTGGTTTTTAAGGAATTGAGGAGACGATCGTGCGGAGGAGATTCCTTGAACTGAGCGAAATGTTCAACCTCACACAGATGCACCGCTGCAAAGGGGGTGCTTTTAATTCGAGTGTTCAATCTGTAGTACTCTGGCCTAAACTAAGACAAAGGCCGTTCCAGAGTAAATTTGGTCACAAAGAGAGGATTGGTTGGTCTATAGGAGGGAAGCTAAGAAATGTGTGGAATCAATGGTAATCAAAGATTGTAGGCATGTTGTGAATTCTGAATAAGATAAGTTCTGAATGATTGAAATTGCTCAGTTGAGAGTAATTGCTCAATTTATGAGTTGTTTATCTCGTGTTGTTTGTGAGACTTGAAATCATTGTTGTTTCAACCATGATTCAGAGACTTATTTATATTTCTGGAATTATAAACACCATGATCCCATGAAGTGTGACAGTTGATGGAATCAAAGAGTGGGGAAATGGAAATCGTGTTTGAAACCAATTGATCATCGTGAGGAAACTTGGTTGATTTTCCATCCATTACTTTGTTAACTCCTTCAAATGATTGCATGACTTGCTCACATTCCATCGTGTGTTTGAACACACATGTCGTAAACCGCTAGACCAAAACCCTAGTTGATATCCCCCCAAGTGACACGATTAACGTCTCGTGGTTAATTAGTCAGTTGCTGACTTCATGATTTAATGGGACGATGAGTCCATGTATTGAGTTGAACGTGATTTTGTAAAATGTTCCAAAACTCATGAATTGAATGTGTATCTGAGATAGTGGTGTAATTCTTACGTTGATGTGAGCAAGTGTTGCTCATTGAATTGTTCAATATTGATAGTTGAATCAATATTCCTTGGTTTGAGCGAATATTGCTCTTCTGAGCAAATGTTGCTCGTCTGAGCAAATGTTGCTCGTCTGATGAATTATTGGCAGCGTGACCAAAATAAAATATTAATTAAAATACTGGTAGTTGAACCGAGCATAATTAATAAGAATACTGATCATGATCATCGTTAAATTATTAGTGTGCGAATATGGAATTATGATCCTTGGACTCAGAAACCCTAATTTGATCAATTGATGACCAATTAATGGTTCATTTGAAAATTAACCATGGAATGAAGGAGGGACGACTTCATGGGACCGTGGGTTGATCATGTATCTCCCGTATGATCGTGTGAGCAAATACCAAGGCCTCTTGAAAAGTTGGTGATTTGTTGATGAAAGAATGATTAAATGCTGGTTTAATCATTTATTCGAAAAATGCTCATCTGAACCTTAGGTAATAAAACCTAATTAATTATGAAGAGATGAGGGACCCGACCAAGGGGTCATGAAACTGGCCCTGGGTGGTCGCGGGATCAAATGATGATCGTTTCATGAAGTTCCAAATTGTTTGGAAGAGTTTTGGACCTAATAGGTGCAATTGCGCAAATTAGGTCAAACCGTGAAAATACACAGGACCGGCTCATTGCAAGACAAGGAGCCAACCCTGGTCAGTCAAGGTACATGCTCACATCGTCAAAGTGTTCGTATCTCAGTTCTGATAATTCTGATATTTTCTGGCGTGCAGTTGAGCATCCATTTGAGAAAATATGAAGAAATCAAGGATTTTTGATAAAACCGTCAAAACTTCATGAGATGAAGGAAAAAAAATAAAAAAGTGAGGGAATCATGAAGTGTGGGACCGGTCATGGCCGGCCGGCCAAAGGGCCCAGTCCCACACGTTTTCCCAATTTTTTATAATATTTTCAAGATTTTAGGGAAATATGATAAAACCAAAGAGTTTTTGTTGAAATCAAAGGGTTTCCATGAGATGAAGGAAAAAAAAAATTAATAATAATAAAATAAGGGCGTGTGAGACCGGCTTGAGCATGATTGGCCGGCTAGGGCCCGGTCCCGTGAGTTTTCCCTTATTTTATGTGTTATTTCATGATTTGAAGGGATTTTTCATAATTTGAAGGAAATATCATGAAATCAAGGAATTTCATAAAATCAAGGAAACATAAAATAATAATAATAAAATAAGGGATTTGTGGGACCGGCTAGGGCATGACCGACCAGCTTGGGCCCGATCCCACAAGTTTCCTTAATTTTATGTTTTTTGTGTATTTTCCATAATTTGAAGGAAATATCATGAAATCAAGGAATTTCATGGGATTAAGGAAACATGAAAAATATAGTGATAATAAAATAAAACATGTGGGGCCAGCTAGGGCATGACCGGCCGGCTATGGCCCTGTCTCACGGGTTTTCTTAATTTTATATTATTTTTCATGGGATCAAAGAAATATCATGAGATTAAGGAGTTTTCATGAAATTAGGGAAATTATAATAAAATAATGGGGAACCATGAGGTGTGGGACCGGTTGGGATCAAGACATGGCCGGTTGGCCAATGATCACGGCTCTACCATATTTTCCCTAATTTTATATTATTTCCTTGGTGTGAAGGAAACACCATGAAACTGAGGAGTTTCCTCAAAACGAAGGATATTTGTTCAAGTGAAAGAATTTTCATGAACTCAAGGAAAATAACAAAAAATATGATAAAATATGAAAATGGCGTGGGATTGACCATGACACATCCGTCTAGTCAGTGGGACCATGCTCCCAGCGCCTTGGTCAATTTTTAATATTTTATTATTTTTCTTTCTATTTTGCATAGGTTCATCGTCTCGTCGTATTTTGAAATACTTGTTCGTACGGTGATTGTTAGTGCATCATCGTTGAATACACTTACATTATTTAAATCGGGGCTTACTCGAAGGTATCTCAGACGCCCGTGTATTGAATATTTATTACTAACCCATGGAATTCTGCTGGGAAGAACCATGGTTTGCAGTAATGAAATACTGCGAAAATATTTGAATATTTTCGGAAATTCAGTGGATGAATCCAAGAATTTAGGAATAATTAACTTATGGCTCTATACTAGCAGAGCAAGCTGTCTAGGAGCATTAATTATCCCGATATGAGCTTGTTAGAGCTTCATATCCTTTATATAGTCAGGGTAAACTCGTTATTTGTATCCTAAAGACGTTATCACTCTATACTAGCAGAGCAAGCTATCTAGGAACCGTCCATCTTGTGATACTATATAGAAATAATTACTGAAGTGTTCAGTATTCATGAGATATGTTGTTTCCTAGAAGTAAGACTACATATCTACATGTACTCTGAGAGAAAGTATTCTCAGTCAGAGGATTTGATGAGAGATCCGTATCTCAATACTCACGTCTGACTGCTGGATCAGAGGTTCGTATAATTATGGGTTTACAATTTTAGCCTTTGTCAAAAATCCACCATCTACATCTGTAAATCATCTTTCATATTTACATTCTTGGAATCGGTTACGACACTTCCAAACAAATTTAGAATTGATTCACCTATACTCCAAGACTACGATGTGAATGATCAAATATCAAATCACATGCATGGGTTCAATCGGTTCTAGGAAAAACTTGTGATCGGTCACACAAGTTACCAGGACCGGTTACATCAATTACCAGGATCAGTTACATCAATTGCCAGGACCGGTTACCATATACTAATTAATCAAAACTATCCATACCAAATCATAAGTCAGGCATTGTGATTAGTTGTACTAAGATACATAAAAAAGTTACGATCGGTTCTACCATCTCACACATATTGGTAATCCAAAGATTTGCAATGAATAGCCGTACCAATAAGCTTAGCGATTTCCCTTTAGATTCATAAAACAAGTTCACGAATGTACTTCCTTTAAACAAATGTAAAACAATGTTTCCTAGGATGAAATCTTTACCATTACTCATTCACATAATCATAACAACATTCACAATATTATGTCGATGTCATATCTACGAAGTTCAAAAGATAAGCGTTATACTTCATAGTCTAATTCCTTAATACTATGATCATGTGATCATGTCTCACTACTAGAGTAATATATCCAATACATAGCTTCACAGTTATGTTTTCCATATAGCACGACTTGAGAGATACGTTAGGAATGAAACAGTTCAAGTCAATATTACTAAACTCAATAGGAAGGATGATGTCGTCGTTATAGCTCGTTACTTCTTTATGTTCTTCAGGTCTTCGAGTAATACTTGTATGTCTCAACATTCCTAGACTTTATAGTCTAACCTAAATGAAGTTGTCTCTAGTACATAATCAAGCGGATTTTACATAAGTTTTGACACACTAAAATATGACAACTAAACTTGACATACCAATGCTTGGTGGGTTCAACCGAACTATACTCTAACAGGTTTACCTAATAATGTCCTTTTTCGGATGTCCACAATTCTGTTAGGGTTTTGGTCAAAGGTCGTTTCGGAAATTTATCCCATATCATACTCCTTCTAAGTTGGAAGATTTATTTCCTCTAAGCAAGCATTTCATTTATCTTCCTCTATCATGTCCTCATCAAATCTTTCCAGTAAAAAAGATGATGTCTGGACTGTTCTCTTTCCCTCTAAGAAAATTTATTTTGATTCCTCTGATAATGAGATGTGTCATGACAAACGTGATTCCATCTCTGATGTGAATCCCACTGTCTCTCATTTTGATAATCTCTCATTAACCATGAATCTCATCTTGGAACAAGTACGTGCTTTGAAAAGTGAACTCGAATCTTCAACCAAAAGACTTGAAAACAAGATGGATAATATTGAATCCAGAATTGATCTAATAGAAGATGATCTTGATGATTATAGGGAATATGAGAAGAGTATTCAGAGTAAGTGAAATGACTTTTTGTTTCTTGCTTAAATATTGTCTAGGAAACTTCTTATGAGAATTTATTCATGTGTTTTAAGAAGGATGACTAGGGTTTGGAATATCCAATATTGTTATTTCACATAGCTATTGCCAACAATTTTCATCTTGCAATGTTTTAGATTTATTTATTTAAATTCTAAGTTATTTGGAAGATGATTTTGCAGTATTAATCTTTATGGATTTATATATTGCAAACATATTATTGGATATGTGTGTTTACGTCCGTGAACTATGATTATCTCGTATATGTCAAAAGTTAAGTCTATTATTATGTCATTATGAAAATATTGATAAAAGATAGAATTAACTTTTGAATATTCCGCAATATTGATCTTTCCCTGATCCACTTCTATGTGAAAGTACTGTATGGATCTGTAAGTTTTCTTATGTTGAGCGTTTTCGATTAAATTAATTATTAAGGTTCTCTTGTGGTTAATTTATTCGAGTTTTCTGGATACAAATTCATGTTTCATGTAATTTGTTAACGTTCGAAGAAATCCTTATTTTCTCGTAAAAGTAAGGTCGCTCTTGTTGTTCTTTCGGAAATTATATTTTATGGAGGAGAGTTCTTAATTGAACTTGTGTTTAATTGCCAAATCTTTGTGGGGAGTGCGGCTGTGGAATATTGTAGGAGTTATCTTGTATCTTTACAAACTCCTTGATGAATACACTAAGTTTCGACTATGTGAAATCATCAAAACCAAGTTGATATGTTCTATTTTAGTCATTAATAATCTCTTTGAGAATTTCGTTATGATCCCGCTAGTTTTCGTACCTTTGCCAATTTATATTGACAAAAAGTGGGAGAATTATTTTGTAGTTCACACTACATACATATGGTTTATGGACCATTGTGTAAGGAGGAGTGGTTTTCATTGTGAGATGAAGTATTGACTAAGGGGGAGTGATACATATCACCATAGTATTATTGTCAAAGTTGTGATACAATTGAAATTTGATGTTGTGTAATAATATTATGACATTGTATAAAAATAATTGATAACAAATATTTTTTTATTGTTATGCCTACGGATCTTCGACAACCATAATGCTGAGTTGAACATGTTCAGAATAACTGAAGTACTTGGAGTGATGAAGAATTCAAGGAATGTTGAAGAACCAAGGAAATCAAGCATGGTGTATGAGAATCTACAAAGTTTATTTATTTTGTAATCCATATGTATTGATAGTTTTGTCACTAAAATTGACAAAGGGGGAGATTTTTAGAGCACTCGGTCGAACTCGCAAGCGTTGCTATCTCAATATTTTTTTCAAGTTTAGGTGATCAAAACTACAAGTCTTGATTTCTAGTCTACTTATAGCTATGTCTCGGATTAGGATAGAATGTGTAGTTGAGATTTAGACTTCACGACGTTCATCGATTGAAGACGAAGATATACTGAGAGGAGCTTGGAGGAACTTCATCAACAAAAGGTATGTGGAAACTAAAACTTATATATCAGTCAGAAGTCTATTCTATTCTATCTCCTATTGAGACTAAGTCGTATAGCTATATATACTTTTACATTATACACATTTGATATTTCGAGCTTAGTTTAACTCGTTTATATATTTCTCGAAATATGTGTTGGTAGCTTTTTGCTTTGACTGTGTTCATCATTATACTTGACGAGTAGTTGGAAATTAAATAATAAGTCAAAAAATGATCATATGAAAATTTCCTTGAAACATCTTACATAATTTGTGTGAGACAGTCATTTGATGTCGACTCGGAATGTTTCGTATTGATCATTCGATCACTTGAAAATTACTTATAAGCTAATAGTTTGTGTGAGATAACTATTGTCGTCTTCTAGGGATGTTTCAATGATTGAAATGGGAGTTTAGAACAATTAACCATTGTCTGGATATATCACAGTATGCATACCAGTATGCAAACTGTTGTGGTATGATTCAGGTCCGGAAACCAAGTTTTCATACCAGTATGCGAACGGTTTTAACTATTAAAGTCGGGGAACCAAGTATGCATAGCAGTACGCGAAGATTTCTACCTGAGTTAGGTCCGGAACAACGGTATGCATACCGGTTTGCGAACTGTCGGACAAGACCAAAGTCTAAAACTTAAGTTTGCGTACCCATTTGCAAACTAAGTTGGTTTAAGTTTTAAATTCGGTTTAGTATGATTTCATACTCATGAACAAATACATTAATAAATTAAGGAATGCGATCTTTGCAAACCATGGCTTAATGTTCATGAATTGATTCTTGAATAAGTACTTTGTACAATCATGAATCAAATCCGATTTTTTTTTCAATTGTGTCATGTATACTTCTATGAGAATATAAACAATTGAATAGCTCTATGAGTTACACAATTAGATTATTTGATTATCGTTTGATCTAGAAGTGTTAGATGAATGTGGTTAATAACAAAAGTGTTCAAATGGATAACTTCGGTTAACTTTTATTGAGTCAACTCAATATACACGTTTAGGTACAGTTACCCATATCTAAATGAAGGTATATTTCATTTGTGTGTAACATTCTAAGACCATATAACGGTGGAGAGATGTTTCTTGGTTTTAGGCAAACTTAGTATGAATCTTAAGTCAGGATTTCATTTAACGGTGAATATTGATTGCTTTGTTTTAAAGCTATCATACCCTAATTTAAAGACTATATAAGGGAGAACTCTAGCAATTGGAAAACATAATCCTTATACTTTATGTGTGATACTAGTTGCATACTAGAGTCGATTTTCCTTTAATCTAGGTTTTTCCTAAAACCATTATAGGTTAACGACTTAAAGACTCATTGGGATTCTGAAGCCAGACCCAACTATTTTCTCTGTAGTTGCGTGTTCTGATATTACATGTTCAATCACATTGAGTACTATCTTCTCTAAGATTGGCTCGAGATTTATCTCCGATAGGTAAGATATAAAAAGTAATCACAAATCTCTTCATCTCATTCTTTGTGATTCCACAATAACTTATTTTACTACCATATAGTTAAGTTATTGTTAGGTGATTGATATTTCTAGGCTGTTCTTCGAGAATATAAGACCGGATTATCAATTGGTTCATGTTCACCTTAATTTATCAAAAGACGGAACAAAACTTCATTGGTATATCTGTGGGAGACATATTTATCTATCACAATAGATATTTTATTGGACACAAATTTGTTTATAAAGTCTTCGACTTTGGGTCGTAGTAACTCTTAGTTGTGGGTGAAATAATTTTAGGAAATCAAGTGCGTAGAGTCTTGTTGGGATTCAAAGGTGTAAGAAACACGACTGTAGCTTAATCGGTGTGAGACTTGTCTAGGGCTCAACTACATTCCAGTCCGAAGTTAACTTGTAGTAGGCTAGTGTCTGTAGCGGCTTAATATAGTGTGGTGTTCAAATTTGGACTAGGTCCCGGGGTTTTTCTATATTTGTGGTTTCCTCGTTAACAAAATTTCTGGTGTCTGTGTTATTTCTTTCCCATATTATATTTGTTTATATAATTAAAATATCACAGGTTGTGCGTAGTTCAATCAATTGGTAAATCCAACCTTTGGTTGTTGACTGAAATTGATTGACACTTGAACATTGGTCTTTAGTACTGTTCAAGTTGTTTCTCATAATAATCAGGCTAACGGATTCCTATCTGTTTGATTTGCTGATTATATTGAGAAACAGAGATATAACTCTTAGATATATTTCCTTGATTGAGTATGACTGTCTAGTTGTTTCTCTTGGAATTGTATTGGAGTTAGTCCATACAGATTGCTGAACGAAATATTAGGTGTGGTTGTTAGACCCCTTCTTTTTCACTTGTAGAAAGTTGGTTGTGTTTTATATTATCTTACTTTAACTGCATAATCCTCGTTTTATGCAAAATGTGTTTCACAATGTATGCACCAATCTGCTAATGTTCATTTCCGACTTACTTAGCATATTCTTGAAAGGATCTCTGGGTTACGGTATTGTTCTGATATGGTAGTTTTGATTGTTCAAAGATTAGTGCTTGTTGTGTTAAATATTGGGCTAGTTAGACTCACACTATTTGTTGTCAATTGTATTTTTCTACGACATAATCTTGTATTTTGGTCCTCAAAGAAAAAACCAAAAAGAATCTCGTTATTCAACAAAGTTGGTTGTTGCTACTTTTGAAGTTATTTGGGTCTCTTATCTTTACAAGAGTTGTAGTTTTCTCTCTAGACACCTTGTACAATCTTCTGTGATAATTTTTGGTGCTTGTGGTGATCCTTCAAATCCCACTTTCCATGTTCGCTCAAAGCATATTGAAGAGGATTATCACACTATTATGGACCTAATGGTTTCTGGTTTTCTCAAGGTTGAATTCATTACCAACTCCACAACATGTTGTTTATGTATTTACTAAAGGATTGGGTAAATATTTATTCTTCATTTACAGAACAAACTTACACACTATACTAGTGCTCGGTTTTTTGGAGGAAAATGTTATTGTTAAAATTTTAAATAGAGAATTTGAATATTTTTATCCAAAGGATTTTGAATAAATCCTTTCATTTGGTTTATTCCTTTAATTAACATCCAATCAATTTTTCACCTTTGAATCTAAATAAATCCCACTCACTCTCACTAATAGGTTTTGACGTATTAGAAAATAGTAGTTTGCATCTTTGGTTAAGTATGAAAGAAAAGTTTGTGCTACATTAGATTGTGTTCGCTGTTTTCAGTGTTATTTCAATATTGTGCTAATAACGAAAAGAATTGTTGTATCTTTAGAGATGCTGCTATCAAAATGTTACATCATATATATGTGTCAGATAATGTCTTTAAGGAAATAATCTAACTCGCCTCACTTCAATTAAGCTTTACTTTAGTCCTATCAATAACAAAGGATTTCCAGCATTTTACCTCCTTTTCATATTTTGTTAGGATTTGCGAGGATCGTCATAAGCTGCGCAGTTGAGCAAGTCTTATGGTGGAAGAATTCTATCTCCTAAATTCCATGAAACCTAAGCACTTGGAATTAATCATGGAAGTTAAATTTAGTAGTGAAAGATAAAATTATTAGATAATTGTCGGTGTTTTGGAAGGTTCAGGAAAATTCCGGAACATACTAGAAATCCTTGGTGTAGAGAAACACAAGGTTTCCTAGTTTAGTATGATTTCCATATTTAGATAGGTTATCTAAATAACAATAGGTTTCCTAGTTGGTTAGAGTTTCCTTATCCAAGGAGACTAATACTTGGGAATCAAGTTTGTGACTCATATATAAGGAGGTCTAGGCTATGTGTTTAGACATGGAATTCAATGGAATTTTAAAGGTTTTCTAGAGAATTAGAGAATACACAATGTAGTTCTCTAAGGTTTCTAGAGATTCCATCCCACATCTTGGGGTGGAGTTTAGAGAAGAGAGAGACCATTCTCGGGTGTTGTAAGATACACTGTTGGTGTTGTAAGAGTACATCATCATGGTTTTATGAAGATGTGGAAGACATCGTTTAATGAAGAGAAGATCTCCTAGTTCGCTGATGATGAAAAAGTCATCGTTGGTGTTGGAAGTGACATCATTTAGAAGGAGATCATCTCGTTATGTGAGATAAGTATAATCTTGGTTGGTTAAATATGATTTGATTTTATGGAGCGTTTTGTCCAAGAGAGTTATTTTAGGGTTCATGATCAACATAATGTTGGAACGTAGTTTGTTGATTGATTCGTCAATCGTTAAGTGTGTAATTCTCTATTTAGTGGTTCCATAATAATGAAGAAGTCGTAACCGTTTTGGTGGATGTAGGCATATTGCTGAACCACGTTAAATCTTGTGTGCTTTACATATTACTTCTAATGTGTGTTTGCATCGTTGATCTTTCATTCTATGTCGATCCAAAGATCTTGTTTCTTGTGGGTTAGTTCTTGTTGGATTTTCCCAACAAGTGGTGCAGTTAGTTTGGATATCTCCCACAAAAAGTGGCGCGGTGAGCGTGGAGAGGATCGAAGTTAGAAGTGGGGATGTTTCGGCTTTCTGCGGATATCCGAGTTTTTTGGTTTCGAAGGATTTGATGTTTTCAAGTATTCAAGTATGAAGTATTTGAAGTTATCAAATACTCGAAGATGCATAGATTAATATTATTATTCATTCTGTTTTGAAGGGTTTGATGTTTTTAATTTTGGGTATGAAGCAAGTTAAAGTGTTTCGGAATAATATGATACTTTGATATTCCACATTCGTTTTTGGTAGTGCTCTATATATATATCGAAGGATTTGACGCTATACTTTTTGAAGCATATAACCCTATGCATTCCGCATATATCCAAGTAAGTATTTGTATAACCATATTTTGGTTAGTTGATTGTGTTTTTTTTTTACTTCATTTCGTATGAGGCTCTTGTGGACTATTTTGGAATACCAAGTTGTTTTTGTTTGGGTGTATTTGCTTCGCAAATCACGTTTTGAGAAAGCAAGAGCATTGTGGTCAAGATACAAGTTTCGGTTTGTATGTTGGTTGAAGTAAATGCGACAATTTTTAGTGTGTCAAATTCTTATCATTATTTTGGTACAAAGGGTGCAAGTTTGATATATGTCGTCATCAGTTAGATCATGTTATTAATCTTTTGACCTAAAAAATCGAAGGATGTTAAGAATAAGTTAGACTCAAAGATTTTTGTGGCTTCAATTGCATAAGGCAGTGAAGATTTGGTGAGATCATTTTAAATATTTCGTTTTGGGAATTGTTGACCGTTATCAAGGATCAACATGTTTCAGTTTCGAATAGTTTAATTTCGTTTGGAGTACTTGTTGCGTGTTGGTTACAAGTAAGTTGAAGTGTGATGATCTTTTGATGAGACATGGTATGTTTTGGTCTTCGTATAAGGGGATTTCAGTTGTGGTGGAGCTATGGTCTCTTATCATTTAATGAGAAACAATTTTGTTAACACAAGTTATGGAATATGCATCTTAGGCATATGATTGAAGAAAGGGTTATTTAGTTGTGTTTCTGTGAACGTTATAGCTTCAAAGGGCATGTACCTTTGGAGAGTGACGTGGAAACAAGTTTGTTTCGTATACATGATACTTTTAGTGACATCCATTTGGGTGTTTAGGGCATCTTTCTTACTGTTTCTAAGAGAGATGCTAAGTAGATTGTGACCTTTGTTTCGATGATGCTTTGGCGGAGGATTTTGGCAGTGTATCAGGGATCATTGAAGTGGGTTGAAGTTCAAGACCATTTTGATAAACAAGTTGGTCTTTTTAGTGTTGATATGTTCCAATTTGGAGGTGAAGACCCGTTTGAGAGGAACAAGGTATCGTTTGGGCACTTAATAAGTTTAGGTACAATTCTATTGTTTGGTGTAAAAAGCGATTTTATCGCATATTACTTGGAGAAAGCACAGTGCATGTTGTTCAAGTTTCTTGGACAAGTTTGGGGATGAAGTTTCGGTGTGCTATCTCATGAACCTTTTATCATCTACTGTTATTTGGAGAAATACTTATGGAAAGTGATCAAGTTTTGGTGTTAGAGTTGAAGAAGGTGTTCTTTCTTTGGTATTCCAAAAGTTTTGTTTGTAATTCTTGATCATTTTGAACTCTCGATGGAGAGAGTTATGTTATAACAGTGAAGGTATTTTGAGAGGTTTTGGTTTGGGTGGAGCAGTGTTGTTCCTTTGCTCATCTACTATAAATATTGAGATTGCGGTTGCCATAATGACAGAGGTGGTGGTAGATGATATCAGAGATTTCTGTGAAGAAGTCTATTCAACAACAATTTAGTTTTATCATCCTTTGCTTCTCAGCTTAGCGTGAGAAGTTAGCACTATTGTCTTGGATAGTTACTTAATAACTTATTACGGTTGCTTAAGAGTAAGAAGACAAGGTGGAGATTGTTAGATAATTGTCGATGTTTTGGAAGGTTCCGCAAAATTCCGGAACATACTAGAAATCCTTGGTGTAGAGAAACACAAGGTTTCCTAGTTTAGGATGATTTCCATATTTAGATAGGTTGCCTAAATAACAATAGGTTTCCTAGTTGGTTAGAGTTTCCTTTTCCAAGGAGACTAATACTTGGGAATCAAGTTTGTGACTCCTATATAAGGAGGTCTAGGCTATGTGTTTAGACATGGAATTCAATGGCATTTTAGAGGTTTTCTAGGGAATTAGAGAATACACAATGTAGTTCTCTAAGGTTTCTAGAGATTCCATCCCACCTCTTGGGGTGGAGTTTAGAGAAGAGAGAGACCATTCTTGGGTGTTGTAAGATACACAATTGGTGTTGGAAGAGTACATCATCATGGTTTTATGAAGATGTGGAAGACATCGTTTAATGAACAGAAGATCTCCTTGTTCGTTGATGGTGAAAAAGACATCGTTGGTGTTGGAAGTGACATCGTTTAGAAGGAGATCATCTCGTTATGTGAGATAAGTATTATCTTGTTTGATTAGACAAGATTTGGGTTTATGGAGCGTTTTGTCCAAGAGAGTTATTTTTGGGTTTATGATTAACACAATGTTGGATCATAGTTTGTTGATTGATTCGTCAATCGTTAAGTGTGTAATTCTCTATTTAGTGGTTCCATAATAATGAAGAAGACGTAACCGTTTTGGTGGATGTAGGCATATTGCCGAACCACGTTAAATCTTGTGTGGTTTACTTATTACTTCTAATGTGTGTTTGCATCGTTGATCTTTCATTCTACGTCGATCCAAAGATCTAGTTTCTTATGGGTTAGTTCTTGTTGGATTTTCCCAACAAGTGGTGTGGTTAGTTTGGCTATCTCCCACAACAAAATTATATTCCAAAACGCTATTCGGAATCGCAATAACGTGATTGCAAATCGCGTTCAATCTCACGAAATCGACGGTCAAAAAGAGATCATAAGATTTAGAAATAAAACCAACCACAAGATTGACCGCGATTCGGAATAGCGTTTATTCGGATTGCCACTTTTTTGGATTCCGAGGTATCTTCCATGAAACCATGGAACATGGCTAGGAAAAAGTGTGGATGACCCCAAACTTGACATTCCACACTATTTCTAAGCTTAGATAGCCTGGATTCCACCATAAGACTTTCCCGCAGGGTTGTAATGCTTCCAATCTCATCTTCAGCAATACAACTTTCAAAGATCATACAACTTTCGAAGATTCGTTACTGCGTGTTTTATAGTGTCTTGAGAATTAGCAAATAAGATAATAACCAACAAAATCAAAGAGGTTAGCACCAAACATGTGAAATTAGATGATTCACAGTTAAATAATCTCGGTGATATTTTTATTTAATTTATCTTACAAAATAGAATTAGAAATAATAGTTTTAACATTGGTGCTCTTTCTTAAGAACACAAATCTATTGGACTATCAAAATATGCGAGCTCAGAGAGAAGATGGAGAACAACACACTTGCACACGCATCCATTCTTACAGTAACCGTTACCCTGTACTCATTCTGCACTTTGCATCATTGTGATATTCATTGAGGAACAAGTTACATCATTCTTGCAATGCTGCCCATTATTGCACAAGAAAGGAAGAAAGATCATTTGCTGACTAAAAATCTTCCGCTCTTTCAGGCCTTCCCCAAAAACCAAGGGCTGCAACTGCATCTGGAAATTCTGTTATGACACCTCGGATGAAGCTGCTTTACTTTCACCTTTCTTTGACTTACTTTTGGTTTTAGGATTTGACTTTTTAGGTTTGTCTTCCGTACTTGATCCAGGAGGGCCACTTGCTATCGGCATCTCATGCCTCATACTTGTTCTCTCAGGTTTTGCAATGTCCACGGAAATAACCCGTCCATTGAGTTCCTACATGGCCACACAAAACAGAAGGGTTGAATAAACACAAGTTTGTAAAAACATATTATCCTTTACCCTATTAAAAAGAAAAACAAACTAAAATAGATTACGATTGCTCTTCAATAAGAACAGGATTTCGGACAATCAACTTCTCCGTGACATGGCTCCCGTTAGAAAAGGGTAAGTGATTCCCATCATTCCATCTATTATTTGATTGATTAGGGTTTAAATCAAAAAGTTAGAATTTGAGTTTTAGTTACAGGGCTCAGTCGGCATTGTCATCATAATGAATTCAATGCCGACTATCTCACTGTCTCTGAAACTGTCTGTCTATCTTCGGGGTAATATGAAGATACAAGTACTACACGAAAATTCAAGCATAAAGAAAAGTAGAATAAACCTTTTACAAAGAGCAAAATGAACAATTCCCTCACCTTCCCATTCATTCCTGAGATGGCGTCCATACCTTCTTCTATTGATTCAAAGGTAACAAACCCAAAACCCCTAGATCTATCTGTGACCTTATCCTTTACTATCGCAGCTGTCAAACAATAAAAATGTCAGGACTGAAGTAGTCTAGCTGAAGGGGAAGAGGATATAATAACTGAACTTCAGTAAGAACAGAGGAAAAATCACCTTCAACCACTTGGCCAAATTTTGAAAAGGTTTCGGATAAAACTTCATCTGTTGTGGAATAAGGTAACCCTACAATATACCGCATATACAGGAGTGAATGAAAACAATTTATCAACAGACCAAATAGATACAGAAAAATTCAAAAAGATGTAAATGAAATATATGAAAGGAGTGATTTCGAGTTTATCAACAATTGGCAATTTTAGCATAAATGTGCCGCTGAATGTTTTTCAAATTCCTGCACATAGTCACTGCAATGCGAACAGTGAAATGTCTCTCCACTTGGTCAGTCATCTTACTAATAGCTCCTATGTAGGAGGTCCTCTTGTGGTGACTAGAAATGAGTCCTGCCAGTCACAACAAAATGTCCCCTAAGAACTAAGTAACCACAATTTCTTCGAATTTCAGGATTTTACTATGATTTGTTCCAATTGACTACATTGTAGCTTGGAACTAGGTCAAAACTTACACACTGGAATCCATAGTGGCAGCAATTACTAATATATCTATTACAGGCTACTTCTTACTGAACATTTGGGAAGCAAATAAACATGCTAACCATTTCAAACTTGATTCTGTCTCGAATATTTCTTGAGGATCTTTTTTCTTCCTAAAAGATTAAACCCTAGCGGCACACTAGGAGAACAACAAACAATTCAATGTCAAAGGGCAAAAAGTAAGTAACTTCGCTTTCGAAGTAATTTCGAGGAAAACAGATTAAAAAGGAGAACATAGTTTTACCTCTGACGATGACCTTAGAGAAGATTCCTCTTGAACAGATGAGCTGACATGGAAGAAGGTATTGAAAACTAGGGTTAAAACCTGTATGTTGTCCAATGATACGTGAAATTCCTTTAAACGCCGCCATTAAAGAGATTAGTTAGTTTCGTCTGCTACGGAGCTTGGACAAGAAAAGAACAACAGAAAGGGAACATTTCTCAGACTTGGGTTCAGAGTTCAGGATATGTGGATATGTGGGAAAATTAGTTCAGGTTCTGAGATTTCAGAGCTCAATTTTCATTTGATGTATTAGAGATGCGATAGTATTATAGATCGAAGATCTTAACCGTCCATGATGAGGATCTTATACGCATTTTCTTTTCCTGACTCCCTAGGCATTCACTTCAATCGGGCTGCTGGCTGTAGGCGCCCGACATATCGTAGTTGCCTTGCCTGGGAGAAATTTCGCTTTAAACATAGGCATATGGCAATTTCACCATGTTTGAAAATTTATTGAGCCAAATTGGTTGTTCACGATTTCTCTTAAAGGACCAGACATTTCCGTTGGAATGCATATTCCGGCGGTGGGTATATTATATTTTTTTTTGAAGCATGCAAGTTGTGGGTATATTACATGATCATAAATATGACTGGACGAAAAATTGTTCATTAACTTGGTTCAGTAGGAAAAAAAAAAGATATGCAACTTCTTCCAGGATATTCGACTAATTCTCCTGGTAAAATGTGTCACCTCCATAAATCTCTGTATAGTCTTCGTCAAGCTCCTCGTAATTGGTTTGTTAAACTTGTAGTTGCTCTTAAGACTTTTGGATTTGTACAATCTTATGCTGATTATTCTTTATTTACCCTGCGATGAGGTGAGAATTATATTAACGGACTTGTCTATGTGGATGATTTAATTATTGTTGGGAACAATTTCGTTGTTATTACTTCTTTTATATTATATTTAAGCCATTGTTTTCATATGAAAGATCTGGGCAATCTCAAGTATTTTCTTGGTATTGAAATGTCTCGAGGAACCGATGGTGTATTTTTATCTCAACCAAAGTACACCTTGAATATTCTGTCTGAGACTGGGCTTCTTGGATCCAAGCAATCTTCTTCACCCATTTATCAACATCATTGTTTAGTTATTGATGATGGACCCATGTATTCTGATGCATCCTAGTATCGTCGGCTTATTGGACGCTTGATTTATTTGACCATTATGCGTCCTGAATTGTGTTACTCGGTGTATTATTGGCTCAATTTATGCAGTCTCCTCGGGTGTCTCATTGGGAAGATGCTCTCCGAGTTCTTTGTTATCTAAAGGACATCCTGGTCAAGGGATTGTTTTATGCAAGGATAGTACTCTTCAACTAACTGCTTATTGTGACTCTGATTGGGCCTCCTTCCCTCTTAGTCGCCGTTTACCTACTGGTTACTTTATCTTTTTGGGAGGCTCACCTATATCTTGGAAGACAAAGAAGCAACACACAGTATCTTGCTCTTTTGCTGAAGCTGAGTACTGTTCCATGGCTCATACTTGTAGTGAGCTCACGTGGCTAAAGGAATTATTGAAATCTCTAGGTGTCTCTCACTCTCAGCCTACGCGCCTTTACTGTGGGCATCAATCCGCACTTCATATGGCTATTAATCATGTTTTTCATGAACTCACCAAACATATTGAGATTGTCATTATGCACGAGATCAAATTCAGTCCGGCGCTATTATTACTTCTCATGTTCGTCAACCTCTCAACTTGCAGATATTTTCACCAAAGATCTTGGACATCCTCAGTTTGAGATGTTTCTTCGTAAGTTGGGCATTCATAATCTCCATGCTCCAACTTGAGGGGGTGTATTGAGAGATACGTATATATTGTACTTTGTATATATGGTTAGGATACATGTTAGTTTGGAAAGATTTTGTTTTGGGGTTTCTCCCTATTTAGCAGTCGCATTGCTCGTGATTGGGAGTTACATCAAATGGATGTTCACAGTTCTTTTATATATGGGGATCTTGATGAGGAAGTTGCATATATACTTCCTCATCAAGATCCCCATGTATAAAAGCATTTTGAACATCCATTTGATGTAACTCCCAATCACGAGCAACTACGACTGCTAAATATGGTCTAGCTGAAACCATTTTAGCTAAGGGAGCAAATGTCTCATGATAATTCACATCTTCCACTTGCTTATTACCGAGGACAACCAAGCGATCTTTTTACCGCTCGACAGTACCATCAGAATCATATTTGATTTTATATACTCATTTACAACTAATATCCTTCTTCCCCGGGGAATATCCGTAACAGATAACGTGTCATTCTTATCAAGATACTAATTTCCTTAGACATAACTACACGTCAACATGAAAGACGAATAACTTCAGCATAACTAGTAGGTTCTTTAAGAGTATTAATTTCCGCCAAAAAACGAGTATGATAGCAGAAAAATTTGCACAAGACACATAATTAATTATGGGATAAGGCGTACCTGAGGACGTTGATGAGTGAGGAGTCAGGGTCTATTTCTTCAATAGTATTGCATACATAATCCCTTAACAAAGTATTAGGAACCCGGCAAAGACCACTTCGTCGAACTGTCATGTTAGAAGTGTCACTGGCGGCAGCAGGAAATACTACCTATGACAACCCGTTGTCAGGTATTCGAGCGCTACCAGCAACCCGTCCTAACACATTTTGTAATTTAACTTCACATGAGACAAAAGTATGTGAAGTATCACCTGAATTATTTTGATAATTATCGCCTGTGTCATCTAACTTATTATGTGAAGTGTCACCAGTTGAATCATTTTGATAATTATCGCCTGAAACAGTCTGAGAATTAAGGTCAGATGAGACAAAAATCTCTGACCCATTCACACCTGTTGTATCGCCTGACACTCCCTGTCTATTAATATCTGATGAGACGAAACAACCACCCGACACATACCTTGCACTCCGACCTTCCTAGGGGCGGACCATTAGATGTGGACCAATTTGGTCCACCTCTCTTCCACCACAGGATCTGATAGGGGTGGGGTTTTTAGTATCCAGATGGGACCCCAAAACAACATCCAATGGTTATATTTTGATGGTCCGCCATTGGTACACCACCATTGGTCCGCCCTTAGCTTTTTCCCCTTGCACTCCATGACGAAGTTATGGTATTCTCTGACACTGTCTGTCTATCACATGATGCCACACAAAGGGACCCCCCTGCTATTCCCAATCCAAGGGATCAAGGGATAATATCAGTGACACCTATTGGGGGAAGGGATTGGGGGTAAGAAGTGGGGGAAGCCTAGCAGCTTCGGTATTAACCTACTATGTATTCCCTGACACGGTCTGTAACATATTTTCAGAAGTGTCAGCTAAAACAAGTATCACATGGTTCATTGAGAAATTTCTGAAATCAACTTTATTCATACCAGGAAGCAAATAAATAATCTTATTAGAATGATGACCTAAACTCATATGACATAAGTAATAATTGAAATGACCCGTCCCTTCCACCGATATTTTCCCCACTTAGCCATTGCGGTTATCCGGCACTGTGGGGTTTTTTGTGGGGCATCGCTGTATTTATCCGTTAGCAACTTTCCAGGAGGTCACCCATCCCTGGATTACTCCCGCCCGAGAACGTTTAACTACAAGGTTTTCTGCCAACTTTGGAGCCAACTGTGCTGAAAAGGCCTCGGTGTTAGGAAAGGACAAACCATTACTTATATTCTATTTGGCCAACCAATGCAAAATATCAGGGTACTACAATACCACCACCTTAAATTGGAGCCATCTTCGGCTCCGGAATATATTCTTAAGATCAGATCTCCGACGTCCCCTGCCCTCTCATGAGATAAGCACCTGGACTAACCCCATACAACGTACCTTTTAGAGCATTGCTCGGTTGAACCCACCAAGCGTTGGTATGTCAAGTTTGGTTGTCATATTTTAGTGAATCAAAACTCATTTAAGAGTCGCTTGATTTAAATGTACTAGAGTCAACTTCGTATAGATTAGCTTGAAAGTATTAAGATGAGATATTACAAGTATTGCGAAGACTTTAAGAAGTGAAGAAGTATGGATATACAAAGACAACATCATCCTTCCACTTGAGGTTAGTGATATTTGACTTGAATTGTTTCATTCCCTAACGTATCTTTCAAGTCGTGCATATTGAAAACATAAAACTGCGAAGCATGAACACTCTAGATAGACATAGTATTAAGGAATACAATATGAGGTTTTTTGCTTAACCATTAAACTTTATATATAAGACACCGACATAATCGTATGAATTCTATTGTGATTATGTATGGGTATGAGGTGAGGATTTCATCCTAGGAAACAATGTTTTTACATGTGTTTTAAGGAAGTAAGTTCATGATATGTGTTGTGAACCGAAAAGAAAATCGTCAGGCATTATTGGGGATGTTCTTCATTGCATATCTTATGAACGACCAATATGTGTGATTAGTATAACCGCTCATGACTTGTTTGTGTTCTTGGTAAAATTATTCACATGAGGCCTGACTTATGTATTGATATAACTTTTATTAGTGAAACCGATCTTAAGTAATCACCTGGGTTATGATCGGGTTGTGAGTGTCTGGACTTATTACTGGGAGAAGGGGAACCGATCCTAGTAAGAGGTGCAGTGCATCACAAGGGGAACCGATCCTTGTATAAGGTGCAACAAGGTTTATGGAAGAAAGGGGAACCGATCCTATGAACATGTGCAACACGTTTTTGGGAAGGGGGAACCGATCCTATGGACATGTGCAGTGCATAAAAGTTAGATACCAAATATATGCGGGGAACCGATCCTAGTACCTAGTCAGCCGTATATTTGGTAAGCTAGTGTAACTATGCACAGTACTCACATGGAGGTAGAACCGAAAATTGTTTTGGTAGAACAGTAAACCCATGAGTTGTGATTGAGTGGTACTTGATCAATCACATAATTCTTGAAAGTCAGATGAACCAATTCTAAACTTGTTTGGAAGTGTGGTAAATCGGTTTCAAGTGAGCAAGCATGGAAAAGACTTGCAAGAGTAAGATGTCGACACACTTTGAACACGGTGCATTAATGCTTATTCTATATTGTTCAAAGATATTCCTTAACAGCTAAGAAGGAAGTAAATCCCAATATCGAATTTAAATAAGTTAAGAATCTTTTTAATTAAGAGTTTTTAATTATATATGGAAAATAAGAATTAGTAATGTGCATTTACTAGTTAAAGATTTTCCAAGGAGATTTCGATCATATTTTTGGACAGTGCATTCACAGGAATTTTGAAAACTGAATTTGGGTTAATATGGAAAAATATCTTGAGTATATTTTTGGTTTTGGAAATTCCTTGGTGTCCAAACTTTCTTGTCTATAAATACTTTGAGTTTGCATTTCTAGCAAACTAATCCTACCGTTGATGGTGGTTTTTAGCTTAGGGTTAAAATCGTAAAACCCTAAACCCTAGTCAGACAGTGACGTCCCAGCATTTAAGTAATAATCTTTTATTAGCACTACACCATTTTAAGGATATAGCAACCCAGAGTAGCAACAGCAATAGTGCCGTTGCTAAATATCTATTGCTATTTTCCGTTGCTATATTTTAGCAACAACGTGTTTCTGTTTCTAATTTAGCAACTAGAATATTTAGGTTGCGAATAGCAACAACAAAGTGTTCATGCATGCGAAGCACGCATGTGGTTGGAAACACTTTGACGTTTTTTTACGCCCAAGTCAAAGTTTGGTCAGTCCTCTTCTTTATTTTTCCACCCTGTCTACAGAACTACTCCCTCAGTGTATTATCCTTAGAATTTTCTGAGCCAGTTTCATTATTCTCCACCCGCTCTTACTCTTTTTTTTTTCTGCTCCAGAAGATATTTTCTCCCTTTAATATCAACTGCAGATTCATTTCATGTCTCGATCTAAATCGATCTTCGGTTGCAGTCTTGTATTCGATCTGGTAAGCATTTATTTTTCGATTTTATTTAATAGATTTTAGGGTTTCACGATTTTGATTTCAGCTAATAGATTCTAGGGATTTTGATTTCAGTTTCAAGCAGCTTCAGTTAATAGATTCTAGGGTTTCACCATTTTGATTTCAGTTAATAGATTCTAGGGTTTCACGATGTTGATTTTAGTTAATAGATTCTAGGGTTTCACGATTTTGGTTTCAGTTAATATATTTTAGGGATTTTGATTTAAGTTTTAAGCAGCTAATAGAGGAAATAAATCTCGGGGACTTGGGATTTTGATTTGAGTTTAAAGCAGCTACTTTAAGTGATGTATGATTTCGTTTTTCTTTCTTTTGTAGTAGTGTTAACCGTGGGTTTGATTTTGTTTGCTAAAAATCTGATCTTGGTTTTTTTAACTCAATAGGGTTTTTGCTATGTAGTGAGATTTCTAATGCACTTCAGATTCTTGTGAAACAGTATCCATTTATTTCTTTTGATTTTGGTTTTATTGTTAGTTGCTTAATTTGGTAATGTGATTTCAATTTTAATTTACTTTTTTTTTTCTGAAAAATTTGAACACAGATTTGGATTTATTTCATCGGGTAGAATGGCACAAACAATAGCTTCAGGTCTACATATTATGATGGCAAAACCATCAGTGAATTCATCACGGAAGGTGCTCAATTCGAGTGCTGCAGTTTTTGGTGCTAATCCAAAAACAAACTCTTTCTCTATGCTCTCAAGTGCTTCTTCTATTGCATCAGTTAAATCATTGTCCTGCAACATCATTTCTACGCAATCCAAATCCAGTAAAGTCATCACAAGGGCAATGTCTCAATCTACTGACAAAGAAACCTACTCTTCCTAGTTTGCCTATAGATTTGAGAGGTTAGCTTACAGAAATCAATTAATCTAAAACCACAAAAATCACCTGCTAGCAGTTTCTACTGAAATCCAACCAGGTTTTATGTTGTAATAATCATTTCGTTTCAGTTTATGGATTCTACGGTTTTACGATTTTAGATGTTTTTTTTATATTTTAGGGATTTTGATTTCAGTTATTCGATTTCAATTTAACGATTTTAGAGTTTCATTTGTTAATCTGTTTTTTCCGATTTCTTATTTTCTTTCGATTTTGGGGTTTCATTTTGTGAAGAAAGAGATCAAGGGTGAATCAGGGGAGAAATGGAAGATGGTGGTCGCTGTCATTGGAGAATTAGAAATCAGAAGATAGTGGGTTAAGATGTATCTGAAAGATGAAGAAGAAGGGCAGAGATGCATTTGTTGTGAAGAAATTAATAATGGGTTTTCGAATTTAAGGCACTGAGTGTATCTAGAACTCAAAAAAAAAGGAGAAAAGATGGGTCTGTTGAGTTGATTGAGATGTTGAATTATGAAATTTTAGAGTTTATATGGCTGCAGAAGACATGGGTTTTGGTTTGTGTGAGCAGAATAGAGATGCTAAATGGGTTAGATGGAAGATGCTGTTGTTGCCATTGTTTGAGATGAATGTGAATTGATGATGTCAATGGTGATGATGTTAATGACTTGAGGGCCTGAGGATATGAGGAAACATGACTTTTGAGTTGTGATGATGTTCACAAAAAGATGAAATGGTGTTGAGGTTGCAGTGAAGGTGATATTGTGAATGGAATGGAGGAATAGAGAATAATGATGCTGCAATTTTTTTGGTTTGAGCAATAGATAATGCTTGAAATGATGTTGCAGGGAAGACAGCTAGTGTTGCAGATTTGCAGTGGATGCTCTGGTAGATGTCTAATTGATAGCAGATAGGAAATCAATTAGGAAGGTGGTTATCTGAAACTATTATTGTGTATGGAGGAGATTAATGAAGGGTCGATTGCAGATTCACATGTTTGTTATTGTTGCAGTGCATTGCTGATTTACCTTTACAGATGGGGTTGATAGCTCAACTTGATTTATCCTCTTTGTTTTTGTGTTGCAGGTACAGAATTTGATAGAACACTGCAGTTATGTAAGACGTTGTATAGACACTCCTTAATCAAGCGAATATGGTAAGTTTACTTTTCAACTTCAATTAAATCTCTGGTTTACAGTGTTCGATATGATTTTAGTACTTTTGAATTGTTTTACAGTGTGTTAATCGTGGTATCATGAGTTGGTTTTAATGTTAGTGCTTCAATCCAATGGACAAGGTAGCATGGATCCTGATAACTTGGGAATTGGCGACTAGGTTTGAAATGATGGTAACTAACTCCCAAGGACTGTTCATTTTTCGATGTATGCTAGAAGGTTTGTCTTCTACAACAAAATACAACTTTGTATTTTCCTCTTGATCTCTTAACTACAACCTTTAATTGTAAGATTTTTTGGGCTCTATTGCATGAATGATGAAATGATTTACACCTTCATTAATATTTCAGTGATACAATGTTATCATATATTAAGTATATATTTGCATTAATGGGTCCTTGTGCAACTTTGCAGGATGCAATCATGGCCTTTTCAAAAGTATTTACTGTTGTTTTTGTTTCCTTCTCTTTTTCTCGTATTTGAAGGTTGTTTCTACTGTTGCATTTGGTATGGGGATGAATCAGAGTGACGTTGGAGTGGTATGATGAAATGCTCATGATTTACCTTTCGTTCTATATTGCTAATTAAAAACTAGAAAAGCAAATTCATCACTACTTAGTGTAGTTTATTTTCAGGTTATACATTATAGCTTTCCAAAAGCTTGAAGGAATATGTTCAGGTAGTGGTTTATTGCAACAATTACCATTTGCTTATGTTAAAATAATTCACCCTATGTCATACTTCATATCACCCTAAAAGACCCAATTTATGTGCATCTGTAGAAAATCGGTCTTGCTGGACGAGACGTTAGATTATCATATTGCCATCTATTTTTTGACGATTTAACTTATTTCAAGCTCCGCAGTTTTTCATACAGGTACAATTTCACTTTGTACTATTTTGTATTTCAGTTATTACCTAATTACCAAAAAAAAATATGAAATAATGTTTTTGTCAGCGATGGTGTTGATGAATTTGCAGTAAACAAGTTCATGTGTCAAATTTTCATTAAATTGTGTGCACACCTAGAAAAAATTTATCCTTAGTGAAAGAATCTGCATCTCAGAAATAGATATGAAAGAAGAGGTCTCTTTACAATCTATGTTAACTGTTGAATGCTATCATCCCTGATTTTTTTTTATCCACTATCATTCTTATGGAATTACTCTTAACATGAAATGCACAGCTTCAGTCTCCACCTTTACTGATCTAATTATCTAATTGATGACAGGTGATGCTCACAATTCTAACCTATTTGGAGAAGGGAAACTGCAGTATTTGCGCTTACTCCCACAATTGAATGTCGCTTGCTCCTTGTATTTTCACAAGGTCAGTAGTATAGTAGTATGACTCAATATGCTACTGCTCTTGCAATAAAGTTGATCGATAGTTGTGTTAATGTTCTTTCCTTGCTAAACCTGCTATCATATCCATACAAATCAAATAAAAACATGGCCTTGTTGTTTTCTTCTCTAACCATTTCTCGGATTATTCCATGAAATCTTATGCATGTTTTTTTTCCTTTGCAGATGTAGTCACTGCAAAAGCCTTGCTATCACAAGTAGATCTATGAAAAGGTTACAGCAGCATATAAATCTGGACGGCGCTATCTCCATGCAGCATTTATAATTCGATGTCATATGATATAGTCAATGAGAACTGCTTTGCATAAGAAGGTACTTCAATTATTTGTATTTCAGTTTTTTTCTTGAAGACTTCAAGTGTAAGATTCCCTTAGTTTGAAATTGAGTTTACAACAAAGTTATTTTGTAATTGTGTGATTCTTTTAATGAATTTCTTTGTTGTGTATATGGTGTGGAATACTTCCTGGATATGTATTTTTGTTGAATTTCTCTTTCCCAGTAAAGCAGCCATCTATTGCATCTGGAGCTCTTCTTAATTGGACAAAAGGATTCTCAATAGACGATGCGGTAAAAATATTAACCTGCATGCTATTTAAATCTTGTGTTTCCTAGACCTTGTGTCTGATCTTTGTACTCTTAATATCTATGTAACTAGGTCGGTCAAGATATGGTGGCAGAATTGACAAAAGCCATGGAAAGGAAAGGGGTTGCTATGCGCGTTGCAGCACTTGTAAGTTTACAGTGGCCTCTTCTTGTCTTTGATCCTCCCAGAATCTTCATGTTAATGTACATGACCGGACAAAACTTTCGGGTGTTTGTTGAGACTTGAGATATTGGAAAATTTGGTTTACTGTAGGTGAATGACACAATAGGCACATTAGTTGGGGGGTAGATACTTCAATAGTGATGTCGTTGCTGCTGTGATATTGGGTACTGGAACAAATGCATCTTATGTGGAGCGGGCATGGAATTTTACCCAAATCAGGAGAGATGGTTAGCTGTTATCTTTTCTTTGTTTTTCGATCATAATTTGTTCTTCACTTGTTTTCTGTAGAACGAAAATATTTTATTTCTGGTTACTGGAAGACACGTTGTTCTACATTTACTTTATGTTCTTGAGTGAAAATCACTGACCTTCTGTGTAATGGTAGGTTATCAACATGAAGTGGGGAAACTTCCAGTCGTCACATCTTCCTCTAACAGAATATTCTTTGGATCTTGAGAGTTTAAATTTTGGTGAACAGGTAATATTCAACTGTAATTTATGTTCGTCTAGCAATATTTTCCAGAATATTAATCGCTTTAAATTTGAACTTTTGATGTCAAACAGATTTTTGAAAAGATAGACATTGTACGAAGAGTTTTACTGAAAATGGCTGAGGAAGCTACTTTCTGTGGTGATGTTGTTCCATCCAAACTTAGAGTTCCATTCATATTGAGGTATTCCATAGTTGCAGCTTTGCTTGCAGTATATATTGCTCATATTTTTGCTAAGCAATACTAGTCTTAGATACAACCTTAGTGGAAACTGGTTGCTTACCCTTGCCACCCTAGGCTATCACAATGCATCGTGCGGTGGGGTTGTGCCATTGTGGGGTTGTTGCTGTTACTGCTTGTGAGCATGTAAAATAGGAAACAACACAGTCGCTAATTTTATGATTTAATAGCTACTTAGGCTAAAACAACATGTTTTGTGGTTAAAGAAACTTGGCATTCAGTTTTGTGGCTTCTCATTGGTTACCAGCTGGACCCATGTTATACATCTTTGATCTTTCCAACTAATTCGATTACTGTTTAGGCTTACCAATTCCATAAAAGGAAATCAAACTTGACATGAGTCATTCATGGAATGAAAGTAAACTTCTTGCAATTTCATGCTTGTACTGAACTAAGATATTTTATATTTCAAGTTTCTGTTAGATCATCTTCACTTTAATGGAACGTCAAACTGCAATATTCAGATTACTTCAAATTAATTTTCTGGAATCTGCAGGACGCCTGAAATGTCCGCAATGCATCATGATACGTCCTCCGATCTCAGAGTGGTAGGAGCAAAATTGAAGGATATTTTAGGCGTATGAGTTTCTGTCTTTTACTTGTCTGAAGTGGCGTGGTAACCTTTCTCTTCTGAAAATACATCTTCATCTCTCATTCAACCACTTGCTGTGAGATACTTTTGTGGGCTCTCATCTCCAAATTAAAATTGGATTTCTTAGCACTTTCAAGTTAAAAGTGAAAAATTAAAACTATCTTGTTTTTGCATTACACGAGGTCCTCCGGGTAAGGGTATTCCTATAATCTAGATTTTGATTTCTAGATTTCTACTACCACTGGTAGTCTGTCGCGACCAGATTACCCTATTCTTTCAGTATTCTTTTAAACAATTGGGCTAATGGTTTCTTGTTTTGTTTTCTTTAATGTAATTTCAGATTCTTGATGATGATGCTATACAAAGATGAGGATTCTTGTTTTGTTACTACATCTTTGAGGTTAGTTTTTGATTGACATTTTCATAAACATTTAATAATCTATGAACTAAATCTCTTATATCTTGATTTTTTTTTGTTTCGTTGTGCAATGATATTCAGTCTAAAGAGGAGGGGGTTTTCAGTTCCAAGAGCAGCTGGTTTTACTTAATTCCTCAAGAATTTTGTAGGTAATTGCTAATTTTTCCTTTCCTTAACCAATATATGTTAGAATTTTTTATGCTAAAACTCAGTAGTTTTGTTGCTTATTCATTTTGAGCAGTCTTACTTTTATTGTACTCTATCTCTTTTTTAGGTAAAACCAAAATTTGGGGTTTCTTTTTTATCATCTTCTCCCCCTCTCCCACTTATTCTTCTTCTTGTGTTTTGGGTTTTTACAGAAAAGAGATAGTTAGATTGAGTTGGTGCTGTTAATCTACCTATGATTTGCAGAGGAAATTGGTTAAGCAAGTGGAGTTTCGTGATACTTCTGGTGGAGTTCAATCTTCCTCATTTATTAGTCTTTCTTTCCCTGTTTTTCAATGCCTCTGTCAGTTGACACAAACTAGGTTACCCATCCATTTATGAACATCAACTCATGTCAGTCAAAACATACATAAGTTACTTGTGTACATTTGTATCAACTGAAGAATCCTTTATTTTATAATAAAATTATCTGGTGGTGATTCTCAACTACATTTGTATCTATTTTGTATTGCCATTGTAGTTTGTATATCTGTTTGGATGTTGAATATGGGGAACTGGGTAATTGCAGGGGGGAAATTTGGGGTAATGAATTTTGACAAGGTTAGCAGAATGGGACTTGACCTTTTTTTTTGAGGTTGCAAAAGATTAGCAACATCCGGGCTCTGTTGCTAAAATAGAACCAGAACCAATACAGTAGAACCAGAACCAACAGTATCTGGTTCAGGGTAGTGGTATTCCTGTAATTAGCAACATATTAGCAACAACAGGTTATTGTTGCTAATAAAAAAAATTCGCAACGGCAACGGCCGTTGCGAATGTCCGTTGCTGACCAAGATTCGCAACTAAGCTTATGCCGTTGCTAAAAATTGCGACACCGTGTTTAGCAACAGCGAAGTCCCGTTGCGACCCCGTTTAGCAACAACTATTGTATGTTGCTATATCGTTAAAATGGTGTAGTGTAGGCGCATTTATTGAAACCTTTAATGTGTCTGTGAAAAAATTACTGGGGTATCTTATTTCTTTCAATACTAATTAGGGTTACGACAAACCAAACCCTAATTCCCACGTGTGCCAATGGAAAACCATGCCAGCTACACCTACCGCGCCAAGGCATGACGACCATGATAGCCGCACCTCTGTGCCAATGGAAAACCATGCCATCCACACCTACCGCGCCAAGGCATGCCGACCATGCTAGACGCACCCCTGTGCCAATGTCAAACCATGCCAGCCACACCTACCGCGCCAAGGCATGCCAACCATGCTGGACGCACCTCTGTACCAATGGCAAACCATGCCATCCACACCTACCGTGCCAAGGCATGCCAACCATGCTAGCCGCACCCCTGTGGCAATAGAAAACCATGTCAGCCACACCTACCGCGCCATGCCAAACGCACCTTGCCATGGCCCCATGCGAACCTAGCCGCGCCACCATGCTGTCCTTCCTTATGCGTCTACCAAAACGAAGGCGTGCGATAATAAACGGTCGCCCTTCAATCTCAGGAGCAAATCCTAGTCGTCCAAGTTTACCAAACGACCTTTAGCCCGAAACCCTAGCTTGGTCACGAACCTAACTTGGTCATGCCAAACCCTTGGCCCCACATGCCAAGCCAAACCGCACCTAGCCATACGCCCATGGCAAACCCTTGGCCCCACATGCCAAGCCAAACCGTACCCATCCAAGCTAGCCGCGCCATGCGCCCATGGCAAACCATTGGCCCCACATGCCAAGCCAAACGAACTCTGCCTTGGCCCTAGCCGTGCCACCATGTTGGCCTTCCCTACGCGGCTACCAAAAGCGAAGGCATGCAACAATCAACGGTTGCCCTTCAATCTCAGGAGCAAATCCTAGCCATCTAAGGTTACCAGACAATACATGGTAACCTTTGGCCCAAAAACCTAAGTTTTTTCGCGCCACCATGCCATGCCAATGGCATGCCAACCTAGCCACACCATCATGTCATGCCAACGGCATGCCAATCTAGCTGCGCCACCATGCTGGACTTCCCTACACGGATACCCAAGTGAAGGCGTGCAATAATCAACGGTTTCCCTTCAATCTCAGGAGAAACTCCTAGCCAACTAAGGTTACCAGACAACACATGGTAACCTTTGGCCTGACAACCTAAGTTTGGACGCCCCACCATGCCATGCCAATGGCATGCCAACCTAGCTGTGCCATCATGCCATGCCTACGACATGCCAATCTAGTCGCGCCACCATGTTTACCTTACCTACACGGCTTCCCAAGTGAAGGCGTGCAACAATCAATGGTTGCCCTTCAATATCAGAAGAAAATCCTATCCATCCAAGGTTACCAGACAAAATATGGTAACCTTTGGCCCGAAAACCTAAGTTTGGCCATGCCAATGGCATGCCAACGACATGCCAATCTAGCTGTGCCACCATGCTGGCCTTCCCTACACGGCTACCCAAGTGAAGGCATGCAACAATCAACGGTTTCCCTTCAATCTCAGGAGAAAATCCTAGCCATCCAAGGTTACCAGACAACACATGGTAACCTTTGGCCCGAAAACCTAAGTTTGGCCATGCCACCATGGCATGCCAACCTAACTGCGCCACCATGTTGGCCTTCCCTATGCAGCCACCAACGAACGAAGGCATGCGACGATCAACGACTACCTTTCCCCTTCAGATGCAAAATCTCGACCGTTGAAGGTCACCAAGCTACCAAGTCTTCCAAACTCGACTTTCCAAGCAACAACAATATGCTACATGTTTTCCACAAAAATATTCGAGACATCAAACACATACCACAAACTGTGGGATCCTATTTGGGTATTGGTTTGGCGGTTTACAGCGTGCGGCGTACACTATGCCCATCATAAGGAAGTGTCATAAGGGTGAGACGGTTAGTAAATACAGGGAGTTAATGGTGAAACACTCTGGGATATCAATTCCATGCGTTAACGATTTTATGGAACATCAATTCCATGTGTTAACGGTTTTATGGAACATCATTTCCATGCATACGGTTACCACCTCCTCCCATTTACTTACCTATTTTTCCATTCCTTAATGAGACCAGGGTACGTTCGACTTGTATAAATAGGTCTTACCTATTTCCACAGAACAACAAGTTCATTCGGGAATATACAACACTTAGAAAATACTTGCTAGCTTACCACTTGTTAGCCTTTCCACTTTTCGGAAACAAGTCGTAGTAACACAACTACTCTTCCAGAATCAACTATTCTGGTCTCATCACTTTCCTTGCTTCCCTCCCCAAAACCAACCCATTCTCCTCTACTTTGTGACCGAAGCAAGTCCGGGACGGCCATTTCTTGGTTTAGGCTGGATATGTACAGATTGATCTCTCGAATCTAAAGTACTTATTTGCAGTACATTATTTAGCGTTTAAATTGTTTCTCACCCACACACTCGAAATTACCAAAATCAGCAGAAATTGTTTTCACCCTCAAACACCTGCGTAACATTAGACTTACTCTTTTGTCTTTGTTACTGGTGAAGCCGCCTATCGGAGAGGAGAGTAATCTAATTAGGTGAAATCTCTTATGACCGCTCAATTTAAAGTCTTCTTCGGGATTTAGAAGCTCTAGCGCGACCCGTTGGTGGGAAACTAGATATTGCGGTTTATCTATAGTTTTTTTATTCATTTGATTGACTAAAGGTGGTTGAACTTTGATTGCACCTAGTTTTTTTATGCTTGAAAATCTTCTCTTCTGATATGAAATTCACTCAAACTAGTTCAAGGTTTCGACAGGGATCTTTAGACTGTTGTTAGATCTAAAGATGATCTTGTGATAATCCATTGTTAACAGACTCCGTTCTGTGTGTGATTGATCACAAGAGATTCAAGTAGTTATGTGCAGGTGTTTATTGAAAATCTAAGAAGATTTGAAGACAAAGAAGATATTGAAGATTTCTGACTTGGTTTTTATAATCTTTGGTGTGTACAATACTTGTTTTGGAAAAAGAGGATATGACTATAATTGATTTATCCTTTTGGGTATTTTGACAGAATAGTTGAGGAAAATCGGCATCAATATGTTTCCTTGTGATTAAAGGTATTGATTGGCTTAATCTTAATGATTGACTTTGGGTGATTGAATATAAGATAGATCTTGGAACCTGGAAAAGGAGTTTATGTTAAGATAAACAAGGGAACCTTGGCACAACTCATATCACTTGGTTTAAGAGAGTTGATACCAAACAGATTTGTTGTTCCTTTACTGTTTGGAATACGAACCAAAGGAATTGGTCCAAGTACGTGACTTGTTTACAGTTTGGAGGCGTGGGAATACAGATGGAACTAGGTGAACTATAGGTTTAGTTGCTTGGTCTAAACTATACGAAGTTGGTTTATTTTGTATATCGGCTTAATTCTAAAGTATTCAATTATGGAATAGGTCCCGGGGTTTTTCTGCATTTGCGGTTTTCTCGTTAACAAAATCTTGTTTTATCATTTACTTTATATTTCCGCATTATAATTGTCTTATTATAATTAAAGTAAATTTCACAAACGTTAATTCCTATTTACTTGATACGTGAATCCTATTGAGTTTGGTTAAGTCTGAACCTTTATATCAAGTTGTTGATGGTGGTTTTTAGTTTAGGGTTAAAATCGTAAAATACTAAACCCTAGCAGACAGTAATGGCACAACATTTAAAACAACAAGCATTTACTAGGCACATTTACTGAAACCTTTAATGTGTTTCTAAAATAATTACCGGGGTATATTTTTTCAAATTAGGGTTATGACGAGCCAAACCATAATTCCCCTCTGTGCCAATGGAAAATCATGCCAGCCACACCAACAACGCCAAGGCATGCCAACCATGCTAGCTGCACCACTGTTCCAATGGAAAATCATGCCAGCCACACCAATCGCGCCAAGGCATGCCAACCATGCTATCCGGAACACTGTGCCAATGGAAAATCATGTCAGCCACACCAACCGCTCCAAGGAATGCCAACCATGCTAGCCGCACCTCTGTGCCAATGGAAAATCATGCCACCCACACCAACCGCGCCAAGGCATGCCAACCATGCTAGCCGCACCACGTGTTCCAATGGAAAATCATGCCAGCCACACCGACCGCGCCAAGGAATGCTAACTATGTTAGCCGCACCTCTGTGCCAATGGAAAATCATGCCAGCCACACCGACCGTGCAATGCCAAACACATCTCGCCATGGCCCCTCATGCCGCGCCACCATGCTGGCCTTCCCCTTGCGGCTACTAAAGTGAAGGCGTGAAACAATCAACGGTTGCCCTTCAATCCCATGAGCAAATCCTGGCCGCTTAAAGTCACCTCACAACTTTGGCCCAAAACCCTAGCTTGGTCACGCACCTATCCAATCTAGCCGCGCCATGCCAAATATATCTCGCCATGGCCCCTCATGCCGCGCCACCATGCTGGCCTTCCCCTCGCGGCTACCAAAGTGAAGACGTGCAACAATCAACGGTTGCCCTTCAATCCCAGGAGCAAATCCTGGCCGCCTAAAGTCACCTCATGACTTTGGCCCAAAACCCTAGCTTGGTCACGCACCTAGCCAAGCTAGCCGTGCCATGCCAAAAATATCTGGCCATGGCCCCTCATGCCGCGCCACCATGCTGGCCTTCCCCTCGCGGCTACCAAAGTGAAGGCGTGCAACAATCAACGGTTGCCCTTCAATACCAGGAGCGAATCCTGGTCATCTAAGGTACCCTCACGACCTTTGGCCCAAAACCCTAGCTTGGTCACGCACCCAGCCAAAGCTAGCCACGCCGACCGCGCCATGCCAAACACGTCTTGCCATGGCCCCCCATGTCGTTCCACCATGCTGGACTTCCCCATGTGGCTACTATTTTTGTGCTGCAAGTGTCTCATAATGATGGCGCGTCACAGAGTTGCAGGCCAAGTCAGAGTTCCACCATAATGGCGCATTACAAAGCCATAATAGCGGTATACTGTATAGACCGTTAAGTGTCGAGAATGACATGACCCTACAGGGCCAGTGAAGCAAAAAGGTAGCGCTACACTATAAATACACTTGGCTAAGGAATGAAGCTTATTGACCGACACAATAAGGCTTCATTGAGGTGAAGGCAAGACAAGGCCAAAGTGACAAATGCAACATGCGATGTTGGCATTAAGGCATATCCGTGAAGTTGAGTTGGCCCAAACTCAAAGGATGGTGCTAGTAGAGTGAAATAGACTAGGAGTAGTCTATAACATTGGTTCAAGGCTGGCCAAAGCTTGAACAATGCAAACGAGTTAGTAATGCAAGAGTTGCATTGCTGTTGTCAAGCGAATTGGCGTAGCGAAGCATATATGACACACGAGTAACTAGAGTGAGCTTAAGGAGTTGACCTCGACAAGTAAAGCCTAAAGAGTGTCCGTGCATTAACTTAGAGTAATAAAAATGTAGGGCCAAGAGGGCTGCACGTTGGCACAAGGCAGAATCCAGTAGGCCAAGACAAGTGGCGCAATAAGGCTCAAGTGACGGTTACAAGTTGGTTACGAGCTTCACAAGCATGCCAATGACGCGTGATGAAGAGGAGTGGTTATAAAGGAGTTTATAATCGTGGGAGAAGAGTTTTAACTGCCAAGAGAACAGGTGTTGGACGATTGGCGCAAGTTAAAGGAGAACTAGCCAGTTGGCATAGTAGTTGGCGGTTATGAAACTGCTCCCCGAGACAGATGGCTGTCTCTAGTGTGTGTAACGGTTATGCATGGTTTTGCCAAGCAAATATGTTGTATAAATAGTCCTAAGGCATGGGAAATTCGGCAGCCTAGCCTATGTGAGAGTAAGATAACATATGTGAGAGTGTAGATTTCATATGTGAGTGAGTAGGAGAGTTTTTGTAAGACTTAGACTTGGTTCAAGGAGTGAACAAGTCTGTTTAAGTCCCCTAGTGGGAAAATTTTATATTTCTTCCCTTTGATGCAATAAAAAGAGTTGATTGTGTCATGTTCTAAGTGTTCTTAGTTGGCTGATTATTGTTGGTAAAGTATGGCATGAATTGGGTGCATTATGGGGTGCATTTGATGATTTTAGAGAAGTGAAAGAAGGCTGTTAAGACTTCCGCTGTTAACCTGAAGTGTTGGCTGTTTGCAAAGGTGCAAACTTATAAGGCTGAAGTACAAGTGGGTGAAGCTTTATTCACAGAACCATTGTGCTGCCGGGTTACACTTTCACAGAAAATTCCTAGGGCGTTTGAAGGTGTGACAATTCGGGTATCAGAGCTGTGTTTGGTACACAGTTCGAGTGTATTTGTTGGATAATACACTAGTGATTCTTTCCTTCTAAAGCTATTTTCCTATGAGCAAGTAAGTGGCGCATTATTTTCAGAATATTGAATTAGAGATGAGTTCTAATGGCATGATGATCGACGAAGAACTACCGGGTACGTTTGATCATCTTGAGGAGTATGGCAGTAATCTTGATGATTTTGTCATAGACATGGGCTGTGATAGCCTTGTAAATCCTCTTATTTCCGAAGATATGGGCAGGCTAGACCTACTTGAAGTAAGAACATCAGATTGGTTTAAAGAATTTGACGAAAGGGTTGGTGTAGTCGAGGACAAGGTGTCCGATGAAACCTTGTTGAATTGCGAAACCAATGCTGAAGTGACTGAATTGAAGGTGCAATTCAGTGACATAAAGACCATACTAACAAGCCATGCGAAGAAAATGTCTGAGGAAGTGGCAAGCATTCGCGGGTTAATCAGTAACGACATGTTTATAGGGGCAAACGTGCATGGAGAAAGCTCAAGTCGAGTCTCCGAGCCAAGAATTTACGTTGGTTCCAAAAATGCTAGAGAAATTGAGAATTTCTTGTATGACGTTGAGGCATACTTTGAGGCGAATGGAACTGGGGAAGGACAAAAAGTAACTCTCGCAGGCAATTACCTTGGTGGTGATGCAAAGGTTTGGTGGAGAACTATGCTCCAAGAAGATGAATCGGATGGTTATACCAATCCTATGTCATGGGATGACATGAAAGAGGGACTGAGATGTCAGTTCTGGCCGAGCAATGGTGCTTGGTATGCAAGAAAAAGTTTACGTAGGCTGAAAATGACGAGTACACCACATGCCTATACTGAAAACTTCTTTGCATTGGTGCAAGAAGTGCGTGGCATGAGTGAAGAAGATCAGATGTTCCAATTTCTGGTTGGCGCAAGTTCAAGTGTGATTGCTGAACTTAAGAAGCGCAAAATCCAGAGTATCCAAATGGATATTCAAGTGGTAAGAGGACTTACTAGCTGCACAACGACTGAAGATGTGCAAAGCTGTGAAGGTGAAGCCAAAAGGAAGGAAAAATATGTAGGTAGTAAGCGCAAGCATGAACCGAAGGAGGATGAAATATTCCCTTCAGCCAGGAAGTATAGGGGATGTTTCATTTGCAAAGGTTTATACTTCGCAAGAAGTTGTCCACTCAAAGCACAACTTGATGTATCAGTTGAGAATGACTATGGGGGTCATTCTATCAAGACTCGTGAAGGCCGGAGTGAAGGTTCAAGGAAGAGACCGCGCAGCGAAGTCGTTGCTCACTTCGACAAAGTAAGAAACTAAGATAAGAACAATAGTGAGTGTTGCTGTCTCCATTGGCGACACTTTAATGCCAAAACAAGAGTGTTTGTGGCCTTGTTTTATGTTAGCTTTAGTTGTTGGTTGTTGCAAACTCTATGTGTAGAGTTTGGTTGTACAAACTTTTATTTGAGTCTTCAAGTTTGTATATACTTTGCTTTGGTGTAAGCAAGTTGCTTTGTTAATGAAGTTTTAGCTTTCCAAAAGAGATCAGTTGATGATCAATCATGTAATGGTACATGGTCTTGTTGTGTAAGAGCAGTAATGAACGAGGGTGTTTTCGTTTATAAAGCCTTGCCTCTTTATTTACGATGTAAAACTAGTTCATGGGGAGATGCTGCAAGTAGCATACTTAGCCTAACGTATGCAATAGCAAGACAAGTTGAAAGCTAATAAGCAAAGCATAGGACAAGGGTCCTAGTTGGTGGAAAAGTGATGTTGCTGTTTGGGAATTGCAGAATAGCACGACGGCAGATGGGCAGCGACGGTGCAAGCAATGCAGCAAGTAAGAAATCACATCATCAGCAAGCATGAGTTGGGTAGAACTCATGGCCTTATAGAAAGACACACACACTTTCCAGGCAAGTAGCAATGCAGTTCAAAGAAGTATTTGGAGACGTATTGGCTTTGAAGGCGTAGCATATGGACAGCTAAAGGGTTATCTAATGATATGTCCAAAGAGATAGTTAGTCACAGTTTTAAATGGGCTGTGCAACTCAATAGTTTTGTTGCATGGAATTTAAGCAAAGAAAACTCACTATTCTAGTTTGGGTATGCAAAATGGCATAAGTATAGAGTTTATACTTGGTGGCCACATTCATAGAATTGAGTTATTGAATGTTGTTTGCATAATCAGAGTTTGGCGAGGCATGAAGTGTTGAATTTGGGTGTCTAATGCAAAGGGAACCCCTATTCACTTTATGACGTGCTTAATGAAGAGCGCGGAGAACAACAGTTCAACGGAAAGTTCCTAACAAAATTGATTGAAAATGAATCCAAGTCGTTTATAAGTCCTTATCACGTTGAGTGAGATGCAAGAGGCGAAGTCGGGAAACGATGGCAATGATCATGGTGATCAACTTGAGAAGAATCATTCATTGCGTACACTTAGACACAAATGATTTAAGGAGAAATTCAGGCCAAAATTTGGAGGAATTGTCTAAGAAGAATTTCAGATTTTCATTTGGGTATTGATGCATGATTTGAGTAGCAAAGTAAGCGTAGTGCACGACGCCGAGAAGTGGCTCAAGTATATGAGATCAATGGAAAATCAGTAAAGCTAAGTGATGGCATGTAGTACTAGGCATAAAGTTTTGGCAGGAAGGAATGCTAAATAAGGTTGTTGAATTCTGAGTGGCTCAGAAGTGTACAAACGCCGAAGAACAAGTATGTTGAGTATACTTGGTTGCGTTCAACGAGGGCGTTGAAAGGATTAGGTGGGGGAGGTCTATTACGGTATTTCAATTGTCGCATAATGATGGCGCGTCACAGAGTTGCAGGCCAATTCAGAGTTCCGCCGTAATGGCGCATTACAAAGCCATAATAGCGGTATACTGTATAGACCGTTAAGTGTCGAGAATGACATGAACCTACAGGGCCAGTGAAGCAAAAATGTAGCGCTACACTGTAAAGACATTTGGCTAAGGAATGAAGCTTATTGACCGACACAATAAGGCTTCATTGAGGTGAAGGCAAGACAAGTCCAAAGTGACAAATGCAAGGCTTCATTGAGGTGAAGGCAAGACAAGTTGAAAGTGACAAATGCAACATGCGATGTTGGCATTAAGGCATATCCGTGAAGTTGAGTTGGCCCAAACTCAAAGGATGGTGCTAGTAGAGTGAAATAGACTAGGAGTGGTCTATAACATTGGTTCAAGGCTGGCCAAATCTTGAACAATGCAAACGAGTTAGTAATGCAAGAGTTGCATTGCTGTTGTCAAGCAAATTGGCGTAGCGAAGCATATATGACACACGAGTAACTAGAGTGATCTTAAGGAGTTGACCTCGACAAGTAAAACCTAAAGAGTGTCCGTGCATTAACTTAGAGTAATAAAAATGCAGGGCCAAGAGGTCTGTACGTTGGCACAAGGCAGAATCCAGTAGGCCAAGACAAGTGGCGCAATAAGGCTCAAGTGACGGTTACAAGTTGGTTACGAGCTTCACAAGCATTCCAATGACACGTGATGAAGAGGAGAGGTTATAAAGGAGTTTATAATCGTGGGAGAAGAGTTTTAACTGCCAAGAGAACAGGTGTTGGACGATTGGCGCAAGTTAAAGGAGAACTGGCCAGTTGGCATAGTAGTTGGCGGTTATGAAACTGCTCCCCGAGACAGATGGCTGTCTCTAGCGTGTGTAACGGTTATGCATGGTTTGGCCAAGCAAAGATGCTGTATAAATAGTCCTAAGGCATGGGAAATTCGGCATCCTAGCCTATGTGAGAGTAAGCTAACATATGTGAGAGTGTAGATTGCATATGTGAGTGAGTAGGAGAGTTTTTGTAAGACTTAGACTTGGTTCAAGGAGTGAATAAGTCTGTTTAAGTCCCGTAGTGGCAAGTTTTGTATTTCTTCCCTTTGATGCAATAAAAAGAGTTGATTGTGTCATGTTCTAAGTGTTCTTGGTTGGCTGATTATTGTTGGTAAAGTATGGCATGAATTGGGTGCATTATGGGGTGCATTTGATGAGTTTAGAGAAGTGAAAGAAGGCTGTTAATACTTCCGCTGTTAACCTGAAGTGTTAGCTGTTTGCAAAGGTGCAAACTTATAAGGCTGAAGTACAAGTGGGTGAAGCTTTATTCACAGAACCATTGTGCTGCCGGGTTACACTTTCGCAGAAAATTCCTAGGGCGTTTGAAGGTGTGACAGCTACCAAGGTGAAGGCGTGAAACAATCAACGGTTTCCCTTCAATATCAAGAGAAAATCCTGGACGTCTAAGGTCCCCTCACAACCTTTGGCACAAAACCCTAGCTTGGTAACGCACCTAACCCAATCTAGTCACGCCATGCGCCCATGGCTACCCCTTGGCCCCACATGCCAAGCAAAAACCGCACCTAACCCAAGCTAGTCACGCCATGCGCCCATGGATACCACTTGGTCCGACATGCCAAGCCAAAACCGCACCTAGCCCAAGCTAGTCACGCCATACGCCCATGGATACCCCTTGGCCCCATATGCCAAGATAAAACCGCACCTAGCCCAAGCTAGCCACGCCATACGCCCATGGATACCCCTTGGCCCCACATGCCTAGACAAAACCGCACCTAGCCCAAGCTAGTCACGCCGTGCGCCCATGGATACCCCTTGGCCCCACATGCCAAGCCAAATCAAACCTAGTCAAGCTAGCCGCTCCATGACAAACACACTTTGCCTTGGCCCTAGCCATGCTAGTCACTTCATGCCAAGCCAGGCGCCCTAGCCATGCCATATGCCCATGGCGAACCCTTGGCCCCTCATGCCAAGTATAAATACACCCTAGCCGTGCCACCCTGTTGGCCCTCACTATGCGGCTACCAAAACGAAGGCGTGCAACGATCAAAGGTTTCCCCTCCTCTCAAGATGCAAAATCTCGTCCGTCGAAGGTCACCAGGCTAGCAAGTTCCCCGAGCTCAACTTGCCAAGCCACAAAAACGTGTTACATGTTTTGCAAAAACATTCAAGCCATCAACACAAACTGGGGGATCCTATTTGGGTATTGGTTTGGCGGTTTACAGCGTGCGGCATACACTACGCCCTTCATAAGGAAGTGTCATAAAGGTGAGGCGGCTAGTAAATATGGGAAGTTATGTGGGAAACGTTCATGGTATATAAAGACGTGCGTTAACAACTTTATGGAACATTAATTCCATAACAGTTTCATGCGTTAACCACTTTATGGAACATCAAGTCCATGTATACGGTTACCACCTCCTCCCATTTACTTCCCTACTCCTTAATGAGACCAGGGTACGTTTCTACTTCGACTTGTATAAATAGGTCTTACCTATTTCCATTTGAACAACAAGTTCATTCGGACAAGACAACACTCAGAAATACTTACTTAGCTCTCCTCGTGAGCTCTCCTACCTTTTCTGATAACAAGTTGTGGTAACCCAACTACTCTTCCAGAATCAACTATTCTGGTCTTACCACTTTCCTTGCTTCCCTCCCAAAAAGTAACCCATTCTCCTTCGCTTTGTGACCGAAGCAAGTTTGGAATGACCATTTCTTGGTTTAGACCGGACTTGTACAGATTGATCTCTCGAATATAAAGTACTCCATTGAAGTATATTTTTTAGGGTTTAAACTATTTCTCATCTTCACACCCGCAATTACCGAAATCAGCAGAAACTATTTTCACCTATAAATAATTGGCGACCACAGCAGGAGGATTGGTCTATCGGTCCCAATATTAGGCTTTGAATATGTTTCTCTAAAGAGAAGGGATGGTTGGTCTTTGGACTGAATCTGTGTCCTCAGATTCCACTTAGGAAAACGACAACGTTCCAGTGCCCAACAACACCACCAACGAAGGAGCTCCAAGGCTGATTGACCTAGTAAGGGTCCAGGGGATTCACACTAGAAACATGGGGCTGATGAGAGATGCAATCAACGCTATACTGGACTTCCTCATCGACCTGGCGGCAGAATTGAGCGGTTCGCCTGTCTCAGAAACTTCAAAGCTGAGGAGTGACGTCCCGAAAGATCGCTCTCAAGCTAACAACTTCACTACCAATCAAAGGCCCGTAAGCCAAGAAGCGGTCTCGCTGGTGGAAAACTTATGTGAACTATTACATCTTTCAAGGGATCAACGGATAGAGACGTTCACCGCCATCAATCGGATAGCATTAAGCATGCCCTTGGTTCTTCCATGATCGGAAACAGTAAAAACGCAAGATTCGTCCATTAATAATATCACGTTCACCGACGACGACATGATGGCAGAGGAAGGCCATAACCGTGCCCTGCACGTCACAGCTCGAATCAAAAACATGGAATTCAAAAGGGCCCTCGTCGACACAGGAGCATCCTCCAATGTCATCACCCTTCGGACGCTCAGGACGGCCAAAGTACGACCAAGCGAGGTTACACGACAACCTACTACCATGACCGATTTCGAAGGTAACCAAACCAATACATATGGGTACGTCAATTTGAATCTATCGGTAGGACATGTCCAGTCAAAAGTGAGATTCGAAGTAATTGAAAAGGAGCCGGACTACCACATGATTTTGGGGAGACCATGGCTCCACGAAAACATGATCATTCCTTCAAATTACCGCCAGTGCTTAAAAACCACGTTAAATGGAGAAGTCATTTGCATCGCAGCGTCAATATCTCCATATGCGCTAATCTGTGGCATGGATGTTTTTGAGCCAAAACAGGGGCCGCAAGTCACAACCAATAAGGCTCACCACACCCCACTGCAAAAATGGACGTCCATTAAAGAAAGCGATAGTCCTACACAACCCCGCAGAGAAAATCGGCCTCACGTCACACCTTCAGAAAAGAGGCGCGCTCCCCTCCATCCGCAGAACCAGAGCCTGATTCCAACCAAGCGAGGATGGACTTTCGTTACGGGTCACGACGAAAAGGGGAAAACCGTATATCAACGCCGTTGTTAGCAATTAACAGGGGAGACTACCACGCAGTCTCTCCGCCCAATGGAATGCCAGCTCGGTGACAAGTTACGAGAGGAGATACCTGACGCACCACAACAGCTACAAGACGGCACCAATTCAACCACAGACGAGCTTTAAATTGTTAATATCGGGAATGAGGTATCTCCACGACCCATCTCCATAATCTCGACTCTACACGCAGATGAGCGCACAAAATTGGTAGACCTCCTCAAGGAATATCAAGATGTGTTCGCATGGACGTACGTGGAAATGCCTGGCCTGGACGAGAAGCTGGTTACTCACCATTTACATGTAATATCCGGATCCAAGCCGGTCAAGCAGACCCCAAGGCAGTTCCAGCATAATATTGAAGAACAGATTAAGGCGGAGGTTCAAAAGTTATTGGTGGTCGGTTTCATCAAACCAATCCACCACCCCACCTGGTTGGTAAACATAGTTCCGGTGAAAAATAAGAATGGTCCAATCAGGTTTTGCGTTGATTTTAGGTATCTAAATAAATGTTGCCATAAAGATGATTTTCCGCTCCCCAACATCGACATGCTGGTAGATGCCACCAATGGACATGGCATGTTTTATTTCATGGACGGGTACAACGGCTACAACCAAATAAAGATGTACGAGCACGATGCAAGCAAGACCGCTTTTCGAACTCCTCTCGGAAACTTTTACTATACTGTGATGCCCTTCGGTTTGAAGAACGCTGGCGCCACATACCAACGAGCTATGACCACCATTTTTCACGACATGATGCACAAACAAGTTGAGGATTATGTAGATGACATAGTGGTCAATTCAAGAACCCGGGCGGCTCACACAAAAATTCTACAGTAGGTGTTCGAAAGATGCCGTGAATACAAGCTAAAAATGAATCCGTTAAAGTTTGCTTTCGGTATCTCCTCGGGCAATTTCCTAGGTTTCCAAGTAACCGCTGAGGGGATCAAAGTTAACCCAACCAAGACACAAGCCATCCTCACGATGCCACCACCACGGAACGTGAAGGAACTCCAGAGTTTCATGGGCAAAATAAACTACATCCGCCGCTTCATACCCGTATTGGCTCAACTTATTGCTTCGTTTACCCCATTACTAAAGAAAGGAGCAAGCTTTGTATGGACCACATTACAACAGGAAGCATTCCGGAAGATTCAACAAACATTATCTTCCCCAGCCGTCATGAGATCACCCATGCAAGGAAGACCGCTACACCTCTACACCGCCTTCAGTGAAACTGCTGTTGGAGCCCTCATGGCTCAGGAATATGACGAAGGGATTGAATACCCCATATACTATTTCAGTCGAACATTGAGAGACGCTGAATTCAGGTATCCCAAGGCAGAAAAGGCATGCATATCCTTGGTCTACTCCATCCAGAAATTCAGGCACTACCTGCTGTCCAACAAAGTGGTGCTAATATCCAAATATGATCCTGTGAAGTTCCTCCTCTCAAAACCTGCTCTGATAGGAAGGCTGACCAAATGGATCCTCCAGATGTCAGAATTCAACATAATATGTGCTTCCCCGAGGGCTATCAAAGGACAGGCAGTTGCAGATTTGTTGGCGGCATTTCCAGGAGAAAACGATGTAACATTACGCGAGGACCTCCCTGGGGACTTTCCGAAAATATCTTTCATCCAAGAGAAAACCTAGATATTATTTTTCGATGGATCCTCCACCCCTAACAATGGCATGGGACAGGCCGGCGTGGTCCTAGTATCCCCGAATGGCGAAGTTTTCTCACACTCCTTCAAGCTAGACTTTCCATGCACCAACAACTCAACAGAGTACGAAGCCTTCCTCATTTGTTTGTCCTTGGCTAAACAAGCCGGAGCCACACATCTGGAAATAATATGGGACTCTAAACTACTGGTAAACCAAGTAAACGGAGTATAATCACTAAAGGAGGTAACCCTAGCCCCATACAGAGCCGAGGCGCAAAAACTGCTAAACTATTTCGCCGATGCAACAGTAGCCCATATCGGGCGCGGCAGTAATCAACATGCCGACTGCCTAGCAACCTTAGCATCAAACTGCGATTTGAGGGCCTTGAGGAAACTCTGACAGTGAAAAGAAGAACCGTGGCTTCAACGTGGCTTTCAAAGCCTAAAAAATATGAAGTTGATGACTGGAGGACACCGATCATCCAAGAGCTTAGCATCTCACTCTATCAAGGAAAGGTCAGTCTCAAAATCTTGCGTGATTTATTCATGCTTCGAGGGGTACTCTATCATCGAAATCCAGACGGCTTTTTGTCAAGATGCCTCGGAGAAGAGGAAGCACAACAATATCTCAATCGCATCCATGGTGAGGTCTGCGGATAGATGTTAGTGGTGACCCTCTATCGCCGTTTGCAACGCCTTGGATATTATTGGCCGGAGATAGAATTCCAAGCTTGGTTACTTCAGAAAACCTGCTCCAATTGTCAAGCGCCGCCGCATCAATTAGAAATTTTCAACATTAGTCACGCCGGGGACTGGCAGGGGCCATACGTCAGTTACCTTAGCGACGGGATACTCCCCACCAATGAGAAGGAGGCGTCCAAAATAAAACAAAGGTCCAAGAGGTTCGTATTTCATGAAGGGATATTATACCGTAAAAGCTTTGGAGGGAGCCTTCTGTGATGTTTGAACGAGGAAGAGGTCCCAATCATGCAGAAATAGATGCACGAAGGAGAACACCAAGGAAAGAAGAAGTTATTTCTCCAAATACATGAGAAGTACTACTGACCAACCATGGAGGATGACACAACAGTTTTTGTACATAGGTGCAAGGAGTGTCAGGTCCATGGAAACCTTATTCATGTACCGGTAACCACCCTGCATTCAATAAGCAGTCTATGTCCCTTTCATAGCTGGGGACTCGAAATCATTGGGATGATCAACCCACCATCCTCAAAACATCACGAGTATGTGATAACAGCAACCGAATACTTTACCAAGTGGTTCGAAGCCATAGCTTTATGAGGGACGAACGGAACCACGATCGCGGTATTCATCAAGGAGTACATTATCTTCCGTTTTGGTGTGCCTAAACATATCGTCACTGAAAATGGCACCCCTTTCGCAAACAGGAAAGTACGAGAGCTACTCGAGGAATATAGGATTAAACAGGTCTTCTCCACTGTATACTACCTCAAGGAAACGGGCAGGCTGAAAGCACCAACAAGACTCTGATTCGAATCCTCAGTCGGACAGTGCACGATAATCCTCGAACATGGCATGAGAAACTTCCCATGGCACTCTGGGCATACCGGACGTCACCAAGAAGTTCCACTAGGGTCTCTCCTTATTCTCTTGTTTATGGCACAGACGCCATCCTCCCAGCGGAAATTAAAATCACGTCAGCCAGGATTGCAGAAGCAAGCGGGATTCGGTGGAATAAAGCTGAAGCCTTAAGCGCTAGGGTTGTGGAATTGGACACTATAGACTCCAGGAGGGCCAAAGCGGAAGAACACGCACAGGCATATAGAAACAGGGTTTACAAAGCATACAATAAAACCGTGAAACCCCAATTTTTTTAAGTAGGAGACTTGGTACTGAAGACTGCTAAACACGTCCAGCAAGACGCATCTGCACCAAAGTTCTCCGCAAAATGGGAAGGTCCTTATATAGTCACGAAGGCATACAATAGTGGGTACTACAAAGTCATCAACGGGAAGTGGCTAAAGGCATACTACGCCTGAGCGCCGCCTCACCCCACCGTATCACAAGCACGGATAGTCATGCATCTTTCCACTTTCCTCCATACCGTATTAATTTTTCTTTTATTTAGTTGAAGCAAATGAATAAAAATCTTTTGTTCTTTCAAAAAAAAAAAGAAGAGATGTAAAAAAAAAAAAGCTCAAAACCTAGAAAAGAAACCCAAGCATATCACAACTACATGACTCAGAAAAGCCCGTCCAAGAGAAGGTAATCTCTAGAAAGCATCATCTTCAAGCGACTTTGGTACCTCTCAGTCATGTTCTTCAAATTACGGATTGACTCTTCCACCTTATGTGACTCCACATCCAAGGCTTTCTCCTCTTTTATAATAGCTTTCGTAGCAGGGACCACGCCAGCAAGAATACCATCCCTGTCGACCTTCACAATTTCAAGATGATGTCGCAAACAACTAACATTGAACTTCAGAGATTCGCAAGTAGACACCATGTTCTCCCACTTTTGCATAGCTTCTTCCGCGACGGCATGAATAAACATATTCCCCATTTCAACAACCATCGGCAGGAGACAATTCACGATAGAAACTAAAGAAGATGAACAATACTGTACCACGTTCCTAGTGGAAATATGGTCGTATACTTTCCATATTTTCGTGTAAAGAGTTGCGAATTATTTTCACACAAGGAACCCCCCAACGTTCCGATAGTTAGGAGAAAGGAACCTCATGTGGGTTAAGAACAACAAACCTTCCCTGGGATACTCATGGCAAGAAATTCCCAAGTCCGCGTTCTCCAGATCTGCAGCGGCTGGAAATATCGAGCTTGAAGAAAAATGGGTAACCAGGTCATCTTCATCAATGACGGTAACACATGCTCCAACAGGATACCTCTACATAAAAGGAAAACTTCCATTATTCATCGGCAGATAAATATGTTGATTAATGAGAACATACCGGTATGACCTTCTTAACCCGAATGACCCTGATGGGGGAGCTATCGCAAGAATCAAACCTAGCATGTTTTGTTGGAGAACCTGGTCTACTCGAGGAAGATTCGCTTCTTATCGACATGATGGAAGTTGGACTTGACGAGAAGAAATCTTTGTTGAAAACTGGGAAGACAATGTAACTTCACCAGGCGTAAATACTATGGAAACCCTAAAGGAAGAAAGAGAAATTCAAACGGAATAGGCGGAACATGCCGGGAAACCAGCCTCAAAATGAAATGCCTCATCAAACCGCGCCTCACCTTTCCACGGCCCCGGCCAATCCCTCACTCCATTATCGCGGCCCCACCATGCCTAGTCGCCCCTGCACGTTTCACCATGTCACTGCCACATCCAGGACCACGCCACATCTTGGCCCCTCAAGCCAAGCTGTCCACTTGCATCACCTTCTAAGATCGCGCCCCCGTTTCCTCGGATATGCACGACCAGACCAAGCCGGTAACTTTCGCCTCACCACTCCATGATCTGTATTCCCAGTACAACTTACACAGGGCCGCCAACACGGGAAGCCAAAACTCTCTTTACCACTCAAAAAGGTTAGTCGGATTCTCCTGACCATCTTTGCAATGATTTACGCCTCGATTACGTCCTTGTCTGTCACCATCATATGCTTACCTCGCAACAAGGCACTTATTCTGAGCTAAGCAAGGGACTTAATGTTGATGGTGGTTTTTAGTTTAGGGTTAAAATCATAAAACATTATACCCTATCAGACAGTAATGTCACAACATTTAAAATAACAAGCATTTACTAGGCACATTTACTGAAACCTTTAATGTGTCTCTAAAATAATTATCGGGGTATATTTTTTCAAATTAGGGTTACGACGAGCTAAACCCTAATTCCCCTCTGTGCCAATGGAAAATCATGCCAGCCACACCAACCGCGCCAAGACATGCCAACCATGCTAGCCGCACCTCTGTGCCAATGGTAAATCATGCCAGCCACACCAATCGCGCCAAGGCATGCCAACCATGCTAGCCGCACCACGTGTGCCAACGGAAAATCATGCCAGCCACACTGACCGTGCCAAGGCATGCCAACCATGCTAGCCGCACCTCTGTGCCAATGGAAAATCATGCCATCCACACCAACCACGCCAACGCATGCCAACCATGCTAGCCGCACCTCTGTGCCAATGGTAAATCATGCCAGCCACACCAACCGCGCCAAGGCATGCCAACCATGCTAGACGCACCACGTGTGCCAACGGAAAATCATGCCAGCCACACCGACCGCGCCAAGGCATGCCAACCATGCTAGCCGCACCTCTGTGCCAATGGAAAATCATGTCAGCCATACCAACCGCGCTAATGCATGCCAACCATGCTAGCTGCACCTCTGTGCCAATGAAAAATCATGCCATCCACGCCGACTGCGCCATGCCAAACACATCTCTCCATGGCCCCTCATGCCGCGCCACCATGCTGGCCTTCCCCTTGCGGCTACTAAAGTAAAGGCGTGCAACAATCAACGGTTATCCTTCAATCCCAGGAGAAAATCCTGGCCTCCTAAAGACACCTCACGACTTTGGCCGATTGGTCACGCACCTAGCCAAGCTAGCCGCGTCATGCCAAATATATATCTCCATGGCCCCTCATACCGCGCCACCATCCTGGCCTTCCCTCCGCGGCTATCAAAGTGAAGGCGTGCAACAATCAACGATTGCCCTTCAATCCCAGGTGCAAATCCAGGCCGCATAAAGTCACCTCACGACTTTGGACCAAAACCCTAGCTTGGTCACGCACCTAGCCAAGCTAGTCGTTCCATGCCAAATATATCTCGCCATGGCCCCTCTTGCCGTGCCACCATGCTGGCATTCCCTTCGCGGCTACCAAAGTGAAGGCGTGCAACAATCAACGGTTTCCCTTTAAGCCCAGGAGTGAATCCTGTCCGTCTAAGGTCCCCTCGCGACCTTTGTCCCAAAACCATAGCTTGGTCACACACCTAGCCAAAGATATCCACACCGACCACGCCATGCCAAACACGTCTCACCATGGCCCCCCATACCACGCCACCATGTTGGCCTTCCCCATGTGACTACCAAAGTGAAGGTGTGCAATAATCAACGGTTGCCCTTCAATCCCATGAGAAAATCTTGGACGTCTAGGGTCCCCTCACGACCTTTGGCCCAAAACCCTAGCTTGGTCACGCACCTAACCCAAGCTAGTCACGCCATGCGCCCATGGCTACCCCTTGGCCCCACATGCCATGCCAAAACCGCACCTAGCCCAAGCTAGTCACGCCATGCACCCATGGCTACCCCTTGGCCCCACATGCCAAGCGAAAATCTCACCTAGACCAAGCTAGTCACGCCATACGCCCATGGCTACCCCTCGGCCCCACATGCCAAGCCAAAACCGCACCTAGCCTAAGCTAGTCACGCCATGTGCCCATGGCTACCCCTTGGCCCCATATGCTAAGCCAAAACCGCACCTAGCCCAAGCTAGTCACGCCATGCGCCCATGGCTACCCCTTGGCCCCACATGCCAATCCAAACCAAACCTAGCCAAGCTAGCCGCGCCATGCCAAATGCACTTTGCCTTGGCCCTAGCCATGCTAGTCACGTCATTCCAGGCCAGGCGCCCTCGCCTTGGCCCTATCCATGCCATACTCCCATAGCGAACCCTTGTCCCCTCATGCCAAGTCTAAACACACCCTAGATGTGCCACCTTGTTGGCCCTCACTACGCGGCTACCAAAAAGAAGGCGTGCAACGATCAACGGTTGACCCTCCTCTCAAGATGCAAAATCTCGACCGTTGAAGGTCACCAGGCTAGCAAGTTCCCAGAGCTCAACTTTCCAATCCACGACAACGTGTTACATGTTTTCCAAAAACATTCAAGACATTAACACAAACTGGGGGATCCTCTTTTGGGTATTGGTTTGGCGGTTTACAATGTGTGGCGTATACTACACCCTTCATAAGGAAGTGTCATAAGGGTGAGGCAGCTAGTAAATACGGGAAGTTATGTGGGAAATGTTCATGGGACATAAATTCGTGCGTTAACAACTTTATGGAACATCAATTCCATAACAGTTTCATGCGTTAACCACTTTATGGAACATCAAGTCCATGCATACGTTTACCACCTCCTCCCATTTACTTCCCTACTCCTTAATGAGACCAGGGTATGTTTCTACTTCGACTTGTATAAATAGGTCTTACCTATTTCCATTTGAACAACAAGTTCATTCGGACAAGGCAACACTCAGAAATACTTACTTAGCTCTCCTCGTGAGCTCTCCTACCTTTTTTGATAACAAGTCGTGGTAACCCAACTACTTTTCCAGAATAAACTATTCTGGTCTCACCACTTTCCTTGCTTCCCTCCCCAAAACCAAACCATTCTCCTCCGGTTTATGACCGAAGCAAGTCTGGAACGACCATTTCTTGGTTTAGGCCGGACTTATCCAATTGATCTCTCGAATCTAAAGTACTCCCTTGTAATACATTTTTTAGGGTTCAAACTGTTTCTCACCTTCACACCTGCAATTACCGAAATCAGTAGAAACTATTTTCACCTATAAATATAAGTAAACACACTTTGTTGTTGTATTGTCTCGATCTCATATCCATAAACGATCGCATAAAGTGTGAACCGATTTGTTGTATTGTCTCGACTCAGTCCATGTACAATCAATTTCAGGGAAAGGACTTATAGGAAGGAAAAGTAATAGCTTGAGGTATATTTGGGGTGCCCTCGCCTTTTCAATAGGTATTAGAGCAGGCAAACAAGAAAAGATCTAACAATATGTGTTTGGTGCTATCCATCATATAAGAATTGAATCCATGCCTGATTCAGCTAATGTAAAACAAGATGAAGGATCAACATCTCTAAATGATGTCCCCTATGAATCTACTGAACAACCAGATATATATAATGTAGATTCTGGTGATTGTAAAACTTTCCTTGAAAAATATCTTGATGAAATATCTGAAGAAGGTGACTCGGAAATCGATCAAGATGTTGAAGAAGATATGTCAGAATACTCTTCCTTACTAGATGTTATTTCTACAAAAACACTAACTACATCAAACGTCATTGAGCTCATTATTCCTCTTTGTAGAGAAAAACACAAACTAAGAAAAATCTTCTCGGGTTTCTACTATGGATATCAAAATTCCAGATATCTTCTTAAAGACTACAATGAAAATCTACACTCAAAAAACCTTGTATGTGAAACTCTCAATGGGAATCATTACTTGCTACATAAGAAACTTGTTGAGACAGAGGTGAAGTTTAATTGAGATTCTCCACAATTAACAAGGAATCTACAGCATGAGTCAGATTCCATCAAGAAATATCCTCTTGAGAATCAACTTGTTGTAGCCCTTGAGAAAGTCAAGGTATTAGAAGAGGAGGTTAAGAGACTAAGAAAGCTCAGTGATAGATCAAACTCGTTATCCTCTATGTTGGATGCAGGGAGAAGACATGGCGACAAACGTGGATTAGGGTATAATGGAAGTGATGTGTTATCAATAAACAATGAAGTGAAATTCGTAAAAGATGTTTGCCCTTCTACTCCAGAACAAGACTGCAAGAATGAGACATCTAAGCACTTTATTGAAATTCCAACGAAAACCATCTCTAGAAGCAGCCAGAGGATGACGACAGCTAAGGGTCAGCATAGTAACCAAACATCTCATAAAGGTAATTCAAAAATCTTTATACCTTTCAATAAGTATTATTATTATTGTAGAGATAAAGGTCACATGCAAAGGGATTGCAAAATTATAAAGATGCAAAATGCTCTAGCATTTGTTTCTAAAGAATTAAAATGTTTCGTCTCCAAAAAACTATCAGCTTATCATTATCCTGCAAGATAAATGAGTTATTACAATAATTCAAAATCATATCCTAAAAGAAATATTCCTAAAAGGAAAAATAATAGAAAGGGTAACATCTCTGTCATTAAGGATATGAAATCTGTTGTTTCAAGGTGGAGAGATGCAATGGAACTAGAGATGAAAAATCTTCATTCAAGGTCAACTTACAAGTGGGTACCAAAATCCGAAAAGGTATCAAAAGGGAAGTCATCTAAATCCTATTCTAAGAAAAACAATCCAGTTGTAACCTTAAACAAAGATGACTATGAAAGTCTAGTGCTCAGACTAAAAATGGATCTAGCGATGTCCAAAGATGTCAATGAGGAAACAACCTTCAATGATCTGTTACTGTGCAGAAAAACAAAAAAGGAGTTAACCAAAACTCCATGATCTACCAAACATACAAAATACTTGATTGTATTTAGGGTAAGTATCTGTTTTTAGGCAACCTTTCCTAGTTGAGTTTTTCTTTTTGGTTCGAAAAAAGCGAAAAGAAGGGTCTATAAATAGGACCGATCATGCTATCCTTATTACAAGAGTTGTATACTGTAATAATGCTTTCTCCATACAAGAAAAATAATGAGGACCTAACTATGAGTCTTCTGGAAGTGATCAAATCTTGCAAATTCTTACCCCGGTCAAAGGTAATTCATGCTATTTCAATTTTAGTCAAGGAACAAGGTTGTGTTGACGTTATCTGTGAATTTTGTGTAGACAAAATTGTAAATATTCTTGAGTCAAGCTCATCATATTATGAGAAAAGAATATACGGACTGTGTTCCGGTTATTTCTCTTTTCCTATAAAGGCATGTCCTTCAGTCTATCCAGCTCCAAACATGCTTGAAGGAATAATGGAACTCATTGGAAGAAAAGATCTCCTCAATAATGACATTATTGCAGAAAAGAGGGAAATCTTTGGTTATGAACAATCTATTGCAAAATATATATGGCCCGAAGATTTTGGTGGATTCAAAAGGGGGTTAGAATACTCTAAAAAGGATCTAACAGAAACAGATATTCACTTAAAATAATTCTCCAACAAGGCATGTAAAGCCAAAATAAGATTAAATTCTTATCTAAGATTAGGCTACTATATGTAAAGTCTAATGAATAAAACTATTATGAATAAAGTTATTTGATTTATTAATTTTCTTGTGATAGTTTTGATTTACATAGCTGGTACTTTAATGCTTTATTTATTTGCTATGTATGTGTATGAGCTATTTAATTTCGGTTTCATTACCTTGACATTCGATCTCATAATATGTTGTGTACCCTTATGGTTTGGGTGTCTTTTTGATTTAGCAGGATTAAGTTCTAGCCCAAATTGGTAGGCTTTATCAAAGGATCATGAGGGATTCCTGTAGAAACAATATGTGAAAAAGTCACAATATGTTGAATCGGTTTTGGTTTAGCATAAAAGCATATGTGTTTTGATGGTTTTCAACTTTTGCTTGCAATTGTTAAAACCGATTTTCAACCTTTCTCTATTAAAGGTTGTTTGTTGTTATTATTATGTTTTTGGCATGAGAATGACAACATAATGGTATTTCGATATCAATTCTCCCAGAAGAAGAAAGCGATGGAATCATATTTGGAGAAGTTGGATGCGAAATTGAGGTAACAATCTTGTTAGTTAATTGTTTTCCTGTTTTAAGAAAAGTCTATTTTTATTTGACATATACATTACTTTTGCTTAAACAAAATTGTTGGTAAAATTGATGTGTTTATTCCATTATGTATGTATGGATGTGTGTGTGATTTAATTGTTTCCGGTTAAGTAAAACTTTTGTTATCTTACTTTGTTGTGTGATATCATTAGTTTAGGCTTACAAAATTTGGTGCAATTGCGGTGCTTTAATGTCTATGTTAATTCATTTGCTTCTAGTTAAGTAAACCAATTGTTATTTTGCTTTATTGTGTAGTATCAATTGTTTAAGCTTACAAAATTTCGGTGCAATAGTGAAAATTTGATTTATGTGTGTTGTTTCAATTGCATCTGGTTGAAGTGATTAATTATGCAAGTTGATTTATTGGTTTGTATGAATTATTTATGGCTTAACGAATGAATATGTTGACGGGATGAGTTGTTTAGTCCAATTCGATTCCGGATAATATAAACTAAGTTAATTCTGATCTTAGTTAGACTTACCAAAGTGGAGGTTTCGGTTATTCAAGTCTATCCTAAAGCCTAAACAAGGAAATGCTAGTTAACTAACCTAGTATTTGGCTTGTTTAAAATCTAAAGGTCTAAGTTATATGGATAATTAGAACCTGACAAGAAAAATGGAGTTTATCTTTTTTTTGGTGTTATCGAATGAAGCGGTTGTATTTATACAATCGGTTTAGCAAAGGAACTAAGTTGCTTAGTTGATTTTTGGTTTGCTAAACTGGTTGGGAAAATTGCTTCAGGAAATTATTTCCATGATAACATATCAAAACGTGATTACTTTGTAGTATCGGTTTTGATATTGGTTATCAAAAATGGTATGTGGAACCTCCGTGCTTGACTCAACAGGTTGCAAGTCTATTTTGAGATTTGTTAGATCCTTTTCGTGTTTTCCTTTATTTGTTCGCTTCTTTGTCATTTTTGTGACAAAAATGGGGAGAAATATATGGAGTAAACAAGTGATGCCGGTATCAATTTATGATTGATTGGTGTCACTAGGGAAGAGGACAATGGTGCTTGAACGTTTGTCTAACGAATGAGGAAAAGCATATACTAAGGGGGAGTAACATATCATATGATTGGGATAACAAAGACGTGCGGATTGAAAATCTACCTATCTCACCTTTAGGGGGGGGGGGGTATGAGCTTTGTTATTATAATGTCAACTTCGGCCGGGAATCAAGCGTATGTGTAATAAATTCTTGTAATTTGTTTATTCATATGATTGTAAGAGTTTTATCACTAAAATTTACAAAGGGGGAGATTGTTAGAGCATTGCTCGGTTGAACCCACCAAGCGTTGGTATGTCAAGTTTGGTTGTCATATTTTAGTGAACCAAAACTCATTTAAGAGTCGCTTGATTTAAATATACTAGAGTCAACTTCGTATAGGTTAGCTTGAAAGTATTAGGATGAGACATTACAAGTATTGCGAAGACTTGAAAAAGTGAAGAAGTACGGAGCTACAACGACAACATTATCCTTCCACTTGAGGTTAGTGATATTTGACTTGAACTGTTTCATTACCTAACATATCTTTCAAGTCGTGCATATTGAAAACATAAAACTGCGAAGCATGAACATTCTAGATAGACATAGTATTAAGGAATACAATATGAAGTTTCTTGCTTAACCATTAAACTTTGTATATAAGACATCGACATAATCATATGAATGCTATTGTGATTATATATGGGTATGAGGTGAGGATTTCATCCTAGGAAATAATGTTTTTACATGTGTTTTAAGGAAGTAAGTTCATGATATGTATTGTGAACCGAAAAGGAAATCGCCAGGCGTTATTGGGGCTGCTCTTCATTGCATATCTTATGAACGAACAATATGTGTGATTAGTATAACCGCTCATGACTTGTTTGTGTTCTTGGTAAAACTATTCACATGAGGCCTGACTTATGTATTGGTATGACTTGTATTAGTGAAACCTATTTTAAGTAATCACCTAGGGTATGATCGGGTTGTGAGTATCTGAACTTATTACTGGGAGAAGGGGAACCGATCCTAGTGAGAGGTGCAGTGCATCACAAGGGGAACCGATCCTTGTATGAGGTGTAACAATGTTTATGGAAGAAAGGGGAACCAATTCTATGAACATGTGCAACACGTTTTTGGGAAGGGGGAACGGATCCTATGGACATGTGCAGTGCATACAAGATATATACCAAATATATGTGGGAAACCGATCCTAGTACATAGTCAGCCGTATCTTTGGTAAGCTAGTGTAACTATACATAGTACTCACATGGAGGTAGAACCGAAATTATTTTGGTAGAACCGTAAACCCATGAGTTGTGATTGAGTGGTACTTGAACAATCACATAGTTCTTAAAAGTCAGATGAACCAATTCTAAACTTGTTTAGAAGTGTGGTAAATCGGTTTCAAGTGAGCAAGCATGGAAAAGACTTGCAAGAGTAATATGTCGACACACTTTGAACACGGTGCATTAATGTTTATTCTATATTTTTCAAAGATATTCCTTAATGGCTAAGAAGGAAGTAAATCCCAAGATCGAATTTAAATAAGTTAAGAATCTTTTTAATTAAGGGTTTTTAATTATATATGGAAAATAAGAATTAATAATGTGCATTTACTAGTTAAAGATTTTTCAAGGAGATTTCGATCATATTTTTGGACACTGCATTCACAGGAATTATGAAAACCGAATTTGGGTTAATATGGAAAAATATCTTGAGTATATTTTCGGTTTTGGAAATTCCTTGGTGTCCAAAGTTCCTATGTATATAAATACTTTGAGTTTGCATTTCTAGCAAACTAATCCTGCGTAACATTGGACTTACTATTTTGTCTTTTTTACTGGTGAAGCCGCCTATCGGAGAGGAGAGTAATTTAATTAGGTGAAATATCTTTCGGACGATCAATTTAAAGTCTTCTTTGGGATTGAGAAGCCCTGGCATGACCCGTTGGTGGGAAACTAGATATTGTGGTTTATCTTTAGTTTTCATATTGATTTGATTAACTAACGGTGGTTGAAATTTGACTGCACCTAGTTTGTTTATGCTTGAGAATCTTCTCTTCTGATATAAGATTCACTCAAACTAGTTCAAGGTTTCGACTGGGATCTTTAGACTGTTGTTAGATCTAAAGACGATCTTGTGATAATCCATTGTTAACATACTCTGTTTTGTGTGTGATTGATCATAAGAGATTCAAGTAGTTGTGTGTAGGTGTTTATTGAAGATCTAAGAAGATTTGAAGACAAAAAATATATTGAAGATTTCTGACTTGGTTTTTACAATCTTTGGTGTGCACAATACTTGTTTGGTAAAAAGAGGATCTGACTATAATTGATTTATCCTTTTGGGTATTTTGATAGAATAGTTGAGGAAGATCGGCATCAATACGTTTTCTTGTGATTAAAGGTATTGATTGGCTTAATCTTAACGATTTCCTTTGGGTGATTGAATATAAGATAGATCTTAGAACCTGGCAAAGGAGTTTATGTTAAGATAAATAAGGGAACCTTTGCGCAACTCATATCACTTGGTTGAAGAGAGTTGATACCAAACATATTTGTTGTTCCTATACTGTTTGGAATACGACCAAAGGAATTGGTCCAAGTATGTGACTTATTTACAGGTTGGAGGCGTGGGAATACATACGGAGCTAGGTGAACTATATGTTTAGTTGCTTGGTCTCAACCAGACGAAGTTGGTTTATTTTTTATAGTGTCTTAATCCTGAGAGTATTCAATTCTGGACTAGGCCCCGGGGTTTTCTGCATTTGCGGTTTCTTCGTTAACAAAATCTTGTTGTGTAATTTACTTTATATTTCCGTATTATAATTGTCTTATTATAATTAAAGTAAATTATACAAACGTTATTTCCTATTTACTTGATACGTGAATCATATTGAGTTTGGTTAAGTCCGAACCTTTGTATCAAGTAAACACACTTTGTTGTTGTATTGTTTCGATCTCGTATCCATAGACGATCACACAAAGCGTGAACCTATTTGTTGTATTGTCTCGACTCAGTCCATAGACAATAACTTTCAGGGAAAGGACTTATAAGAAGGAAAAGTAATAGCTTGAGGTATATTTGGGGTACCTTCGCCTTTTCAGTACCTTCCCATCCTCCACCGATATTGTCCCCACTTAGCCATTGTTGTTATCCGACAGTGTGGGGTTTTCAACAGGCATCACTGCGGACATCTAGCATCAACTTTCCGGGAGGTTACCCATCCCTAGGTTGCTCCCGCCCGAGCACGCTTAACTGCAAATTTTATGCTAACTCTGGAGCCAATTGTACTGGAAAGGCCTAGGTGTTAAGAAAGGACAAACCATTACTTATATTCCATTCGACCAACCACTTCTGAATATCTGGGTATTACAATACCACCTCAATTGAAGGTATCGTCGACTCCCGAATATATCCAAGCCCAGATCTTCGACGTTCTCTGCCTCTCATGAGAGGCACCTGGACCAACACCGTCCAGCATACCTTCTCACCCTCGGAAGGTGAACCGTCGTCGGCTCTTATACCATTTGTAATGACCCGACCCTCTACCGATATTGTCCCCACTTAGCCATTGCGGTTATCCGGCAGTGTGGGGGTTTTCAACGGGAATCACTGCAGTCATCCAACAATAAATTCCCGAGAGGTCACCCATCCCTAGGTTTCTCCCGTCCGAGCACGCTTAACTGCAGAGTTTTATGGCAACTTTGGAGCCAATTGTGCTGAAAAGGCCTCGGCGTTAGGAAATAAGAAACCATTACTTATATTCCATTCGACCAATCTGAAAATGTGGTGGTCTAACAACCTCACCCAATATTTCGATTAGCAATCTGTATGGACTAACTTGAATATACTTTTAAGAGAATCAACTAGACAGTCAGACTCAATATTAATAAAAAGTATATCATGGAGTTAATATCTATATCTATTGATTTGATTTATACTCAAACAAATAGAAATCTGTGAGTCTTTATCAAATACAAGAGATATAAACTTGGATGAGACCAAAGACCAATATCCAAGGATCAATCAATTACCATTTAAAAACCAAAGGTTGGATTTCACAATTGATCGATACAGCGCACAACCTGTGATATTTCAATTATATTAAAAAATATAATGCAGAATAGAAATAACACAGACACCAGAAGTTTTGTTAACGAGGAAACCGCAAATGCATAAAAACCCCGGGACCTATTCCAAATTGAATACCACAATGTATTAAGCCGCTACAGACACTAGCATACTACAAACTAACTTCGGTCTGGACCGTAGTTGTGCTTCTTACGTCTCTGATCCTAGCAGGATGCTACGCACTTGATTCCTTTAGCTGATCTCACCCACAACTAAGAGTTGCTAAGACCCAAAGTCCAAGACTTGAATAAACAAATCTGTATCATACAGAAAAGTATACGATGATAGATAAATATGTCACCCAGAGATATATCTATGAGTTTGTTCCGTCTTTTAATAGAAATCAAGGTGAACTGGAACCAATCGGTATCCCTGACTTATATTCCCGAATAACAGCCTAGAATTATCAATCACCTCACCTCACCATAATCTTAATCGTATGGTAACGAAAAAAATATATTGCGGAATCACAAACGATGAGATGAAGATGTTTGTGATTTATTTTTATCTTGCCCTATCGGAGATATAATCTCAATTAAACTCGTACGATAGAAAATGGCAAGATCAGATCGCTTAACTACAAGAGAAGTAGTTTCGTCTGGCTTCACAATCCCAATGAAGTCTTTAAGTCATTAACCTACATGGTATCGAGAAGAAACCTAAGGTTAAAGGAGAATCGATGCTATCTAAACCAACTAGTATCACACAGGAGGTGTGGGGATTAGTTTTTTTCCAGTTGCTAGAGTTCTCCTTTATATAGTTTTCAAATCCGTAAAAACCAGTAAATTTTTTTTCCCCATCTACAGATTGGCGAGCACAGTGGGAGGTTAATCTCTCGGTTGCAATCTCACAATTTCACAAGATGGATAGTCTTACGTCTGGGTTAGTCACAGGTTCCAATACCAACGGTGCTAGCACTAGCAACAACGACAACAACAACATCAACGGCAATGAGGACATTCTGAAAACATTTCCGACCACAAATACTGATGGTGGTGATATTACTCCTCCTCACATAGAGGGTCATCCTTTGTTCGACCGAAACCCTGAGGAAACCAAGCACCTACCATTGCTGATCTCATAAAGCGCAGGAAATCTTTGCACAGAATCAGACAGATATGGCTGCAACCCAAAAAAGCTATTTGATCAGTTGAAAAATCTCACTGACAAGATGTCAGAAAAAATTCTAGGGAAGGGAAAAGAGAAGGAGAAATCCTCAGATGATGATCCCGAGGTAATTCCAATTCATACAGTGGAAGTTGATGAAGCCGACAAAGCTGCGGGCGATCCATCAGCAAACGAGTCATCAAATTTCATTACTCGTGAAGACTTGGAGCATCTTATGGAGAACCATAGAAATGGAAATACATCACATGTCCATCATCACCAACCTCCTTATCCTGCCGCTACGCAGAGGATTCCTCTTCTTAAATGTTACATTTCTCCAACTTTTACTCTGTATGATGGAACTGGAAATGCTCGGGAACACGTCTCTCGTTTTCTCGAAGATGCGAAGATATCAGCAACCACTGCACCTGCTCTGTTGTAAAGAGAAAAATTTACAAAGACTGAGGAAGCGCGCGATACTCGAGGAAGTAGACATCTGATCAACAAGCAGTACAACCTGCATCCCTCTACAAATGTTGTTGCAGGAGGGAGCAAGCGCAAGGATGAATCCCCGAACAAGCATGTTGCATCTTCTCTAAAGACGCAAAAGAAGGACAAACCAGAGACACAGACTCCTGGACAACGCACATAAGCTCATGATGATGCCCCTAATTTTCCTCTACCCATTGGAGAAGTGCTCGAACTGTTAGATGCATCGATCCAAGATGGTGAAATCAAATTGACATACGTCAGGAGATACCCAACTAAGGAAGACATGGAAAATCCTCGTTATTGCCGATTCCACCGGTTCGTGAATCATCCAACAAGCAGTTGCAAAGTTTTGAAATGCATATTCAGAGAAAAGGTTGAGTCAGGAGATCTTAACCTTGAAGATGAAGGGGTGCACATAGATCCTCTTCCCGTCAGAACTTTCTCTATTTCCAAAACACTAGTCAAGGAAGCAGTTCAGGCATTGATAGAGCATGTCTGCGAATTTCTCTACCTGTCGAAAGCACAAAGGGGAGACATATTCACGGCTTTGAACCACATAGTTTCTAGGAAACGCCTGCTGATCCCAGACATACCTCCTGAACCTTCAGCCACTGACAAAGAAATGTACGACTGGGGACTGCTCACCACAGTGCGCATTAAAGGAAATGAATTCAAAAGGGCATTTGTCGATATTGGTACTTCCGTTAACATCGTCCCTTTGAAAATTCTCAGAGCCGCCGAAATCACTCGACAAGAATCCATTCACGCTCCCATAGCAATCAGAGATCATGAAGGAATCTCCAGAGACGCATATGGATTCATTAGTCTCAAGGTTACAGAAAGTTTGGTTTGCACTGAGACCAAGTTTTACACAATCCAGGAAGATCCTGGATACGAAATGATCTTTGGAAGAACTTGGATTCATGATGGAAGGATAACTTTGATGCCTTCAACACACTCTATAGCCGACAAGGACTCTGAGTTAGAAGAAGAAGCATAAGATGCCCCACCATTTGAGAATCTGGAGGAATTTAAAACCTTGATGGGACTTATGCAAGAACTTGGAGAAAGTCCACACACCTTCGTCAAAAGGTTTCAATCTCAGGCAAGTCTTATTCCTCCTCATGCTCCAATATTACCAATGTTCAAACATGCTATGTTGATCCAGGGACTTATCCCCATGAACAATTTAGCAATGACTAAAAGTTATGAATGGATAACTTCACCTAGGAAATACTATACCCAGTGGTTGGGTTCAGAGCATCTCCATGTTGATTTCTATCAAAAGGTTTATTACTAAAGACTTGGCTAAGCATGAAAAACAGTATGCTGGATACTCTCCTCTATACGAGGGTCCATATGTGCCACAACCATGGAATCAACGCAATATATTCAATGCACGAACTGCAAAGCCGAACAAATTCGAGGAGGGAGATTTGGTTTTAAAGGCAAATAAACGAGATCTCCATTCTGCAAGGAGCTCCAATTGGGAAGGACCGTTTATGGTTGCTATGTCCATAACTAGAGGATACTACAAATTGATCAACATAGATGGAAGAACCCTAACAGTAATTCACAGGAATTGGCTTAAGGCATTTGTCTGAAATTATTGGGCATTTGAGGTACTGGGCGTTTAAGCACTCATGACGTCTGGATTTAACATTTAGGACTTTCTTTCATTGTATTTCACTTCCTCCAAAACATTTGCAATACTTGCAACCAGTATTTGAATTCAGCAATTTATCAAAAATTCAGTTCATCGTACTTAAAGCAATCTTTTTCAAATCCAAATCAAAAGAAAATCCTCAGTCATAGACTTAACACCTACCAAAAATCCAAAACCCAAATAAAATCTCACATCTCTCACAGAGTTCATGTTCATGAGATTACGGAAAGGAAACTAAAGAAAGCCATCAAAGAAAGATTTTTGCTCCTCTGCCTCCTCCAAAACTTTTAAGGCTGCCTTTTCCACCCCCAGCTTCCTGGTCAGCTCAGCGACCTCATTCATCTTCTTCAACACGACATCACTAGTAGGGAAAGGATCATCAACCTTTACTTCTTTCTTGATAGCTTCAAGTATTTGACGGATCCACCTCAGGTTGAAGCCAAGATCTTCAGCATTGTTCAAGTTGTACTCCCAATCAAAGAGTACATCTTGAGAAACAACATTTCTGGATGTAGTCCAATTATCATCTATAACACGCAATATGGCCTCTACTTGTTTTGTCAAGAAATAACTGCATCCCGGATACCGAGTAATAAAAATGTGTCCATACATTTCCCACAGTTCCTTGTACATAACATAATATCCGATGGGAATGCTAAATCCTCCAATAAGCTGGTGATATGGGAGTAACTCACCAAATTGAGGGTCAAAGGAAATCCCTACAGTGGGATATTCGTGCATTATCATCTGGTTCTCAGTTACTAGAGCAGTGTTGACAACCATAGAGACGACTTCAGAGGAATTAGCTCCTTCTATTTAGGGTTCGGGTTCCACCGTACGAGGCACAATTGGAATTTCCACCACCTCCATGGCATCAACGACCAGCACTTCATCATTTTGAGGCGTAGATGTGGAAGTCTTGTCACCAACAGCTCCTGGATTTCCCAAACCATCATTATTGGATCCATGATTCCCAACTTTGTTGTTCGGTACCTAATGCGAAGATTACATGGGATTAGAATGATTCAAGAGTGGAAGGCCAATACAATCATAAAATTAAGAAAGTAAGTGAACTAACATCATCTAAGTTCCTTATTATGCATTTAAGATATGTGCAAGTAGCATCAAAGTCATGAAACACGTTTTCGAAGAAACTCAGCTGAAGAAAAATTTACACTGTCCTGTGTTCAACGACGAACTGGGAGAAATTGGTATGAAGTATGGATTTGGGTTGTACACCATTCTCTATATATATAAGTCCTCTACAACATATAAAAATTTCATAATGATTGGATAAAAGAGTAAGGAGATGTGGCCAAAACATTAAGCAACCCGTAATCTGGAAAAGTTCTGAAAGTCTCCTGGAAGTTTACTATTTCGCCTTTTTCAGGCTCTGAACGTGCTCAGAACTTCAAAAGCTTTGTTGATAAAGCTTGGAAATTTCTTGGGCATGAGAGTGCATATGCATACATTGAAAATATGATTCCAGACGAAGGTTTTACGGGGTTTTCATTAAAAACTGAAGTTTGAAATTTTCTGACGACGTATTTCACCGAAATTATGTGCATATTCACATGGGTTTTCATTCATTCATGCACAAATCAACAATTTAATACTTCTATGAAGAAACTATAGGAGAAGATACTTACTAAGGGAGTCTCCAAACCATTTGAAGACTCAACAATATTGAAATCTCCATTAGCAACTTCGTTATCTTCATTCGACTCTGGATTTTGAGAACTCTCCATATTTTCATTCGATTCGGGATTTCGGGAGATTTCCACATTCTTATCACTCAATGAGGAGTACGGTGCATTAACATCCTCCTCATCCATGACAAATTCCTCTTGAATACATCAACAATGGTCATTATCAAATCATCCAGAGGCATGTTACACTGGTTTAACATGAAAAGAGAATGCTTACATCGACTTCCTCGTCAGTATTGTATCCCTGAGTCGTTCGACCATGAGTGAAATGAAGACCATCAATAACATACGAAGCAAAATTCTACAACCAAATAAAAAATATTGATTTTGTGATCTTGGTAAAGCGGATAGAAGAAGTCAGAGTAGAAAAATGTCAATAACTCCCCAAAAAGGCGACTGGGGACTTTATGGTGTTGGGAAACAACTTGCAATTCTTGCTCATGCCTTCTCCACCGTGAAAAATTATCTCTGCTTCTGAGAAATTCACTTCAATTCGAGGTCTCACAGCACGACCATCCTGCAAGAGGAAATTGATGTGATAGTTAAAGATAATCATACAAGTTGTATGAGGGATACACAAGAGAATACATGCCGGTGAACTTCCTGGAGATGTCTTTCTCTTATCACCACCAGAGATACTCCTTAATCTTGGACGAGAGGCACTATTCTCAGAAGAAGGAGATTTTTTCACTAAGGGTTGGGCGGCCGTCATGTAATCATTGAGATGCTCAAGATGCTGATCCCAGAATTCCATGTAACCTGGAGTCACATACATAGTTCGATCAACACAAGGGAACCAATAATAGCTTCCTTCATCATATGTATGATCTAAACAAGCTTTAAGTTATTCCACTGATGGTTTTATCCTTCAAAAAGTCGGGACACATTGGTCCATACCCATCTGACGGGCGGTACTATCAATATTATACTCCTCCACTGAAAAATATCCATACTATTTGTACCCAAAATTACTTTTGGGCACGAAACACAATGAATAGGTGATTTTGGTGTGTTCTTAGGGTTAAGGGACGATTTGAGGAACAAATGAAAAGACACAGATAGATGCAGGTTTTACGTGGTTCGGCATGGTATCCTACGTCCACGGGCGAATCCCCTTGGGGAGCAGTTTTCCATTGATAATTTGTGTTACAGCTTAAGTCCCCCTTTCATCTTGGCTACCTCCCCTATTTATACAATTTTAAATCTAATTTTCAATATCAACTTAAATGGCATTAAACTTTCCATTTATGCTTACGTCATAAAATCCGCATGAAACTGCCTCCTTTATGCCTCTGTGATAAATTCGCATGAAACTGTTGTTTTATGCTTCCGTCATAAAATCCGCATGAAACTGCCCCCTTTATGCCTTTATGATAAATTCGCATGAAACTGTTATTTTATGGCTCCATGTTAAATTCTGCATGAAAACCCCTTTGCATGCTTACTTGGGTAATTTCTGCTTGAATAATGACTGGCAGGATTGGTGGATGATGGATGGCAGCGTAATAGGCTTGATGACTTGATTGACTGGATGGCAGCATAATTGGCTTGCTGACTGGATTGACTGGCTGGCAACATAATTGGCTTGCTGACTAGATTGACTGGCTGGCAGCATAATTGGCTTGCTGGTTGGCAGGGTGGATGAGTTTTTGGCCGGGAATTGGTTAGCGGCATTGCTAGCTTCGAGACTGAAAATTGGCTAGGGGTGCGACTGAGTTCGATAGTTGACCGATGATTGACTTTTATAGTTGACCGACTTTGACCATTGACCGGTCATTGAATTTATGTAATATTGGGCAGACGGGTGGGATTCCTCGGTTGACTGGTTAGCGGGCTTGGATGAGGAAAAAAGGATGACTCAAGTATCAATTAGGCCCATTAAGTGAAATTTTTACTTATGGTACAAACATCGCCCCCTCTTAACCTCCAACTTGTTGGGGGTTAAGAAAATTCCGTTTTCCTTAGTTAATGATAAAACTCGCCCCCAGGTGTGGATTACTGGCGTTGAGGTGATTGGAGAACTTCCCTTGTTTGCGGAAATCATAATCAGGACGCCCCCAAGTGAGGCTATTGTGGATGGGGGATAGACGGGAAACAGTTGAGCACGAACCATTATTGTATGCAAAATCGGGACTGAAGGCTGAACCGCTCTGTAGTGGAAGCGTGATGCTTGAGCGGAGTAATGAGCGATAACAACATTGAGTGATTTTGGTCTGCAGCAGCTGCGATTTGCTGGTCTGCAGGTGCTGCGAACAAAAATGGATTGCAGCAACTTCGATCAGCTGGACTGCAATCAGCAACGATCAAAACTTCATCAGAAGCATTGCGACCAGTAGATCTTGCAGAGCGAACATAGATGGATCAGCGCATATGCGATCAGCTTAAATGTAGCAGCAAGGAACAAAGTTTCACTGCAGCATCTGCGTTCAGCCGGACTACAGGAACTGCGAGCATATCTGGACTGCATTAGCTGCGATAAGCTGGAATGCAGCAGCAACGAGCAAAGTTGAACGGTCAGGCTGCGATCAATGAGCATGGATTACAAGAATAAACGAGAAGCACCTTTAGTTAATGCGGTCGAATTGATCATAGGAACTGCGAGCATAGTTGGACTGCATCAGCTTGATCAGATGGAATGCATCAAGAACGAGCAAAGTTGAATCAGAACAAATTTGGATCAATGGATTGCAAAAAATGACGAAAGCACTTCAAAGAAATTGCGGTCACCGGACTACGGGAACAACAAGCATGGATGAATCTGATCAGCAAGCGATCAGCGAAATGCAAGAAGAACGAACAAAGTTGCACTGCAGCAACTGCGATCAGCTGGGCTGCAGGAATACAAACACAGCTGGAATGCAGCAGATTTGATCAGCTATACTGCAACAGCTGCTGAGGGACTGGACTTAAATAGTTCGATAAACATAGGTGTAACAGTTACAAATAAAACTAGGCCGCATCAGTTGCGTCCAACTGAGTGCCACCAGACTGCATCAGTTGCGTCCAACTGAGTACAGAATTTGCAGGCAACTAAACTGCATCGGTTGCGTCCAACCGAGTGCAGCAGTTGCGTCCAACCGAGTGCAGCAGTTGCTTTTGAACTGGAGTACAACAATTCAATCAACATAACTATGGCAGTTTAACATTAATGATTGTAATAATTGCGTAAAAATATTATGGTGTATGCTCCCCCCCCTCTTAATCATGTAACTCGTTGTTCGGGTTACCTGAAGTTTCGATTTTCGGAAGCTGAACTTCGCATTGCATTTAGGCGCTATGTAACTTGCCCCCAATCATATAGAGTGTTTACGCAGCCTTCCCCAAAGGAGTCATTTCAGACCATGAGTTGTCACATATTTCGCCCCCAAGTGATAGTCAGTCACGTTGAAGTGATATGCAACTCGCCCCCAGAAGATAGTGATTTTCATGCTGCCCAATTCTCGCACAAGGGTGCACTACCTTGCTGCATTTTTCTCGCGCATGGAATTTTGAAGATGTCTGCTATCTGGAATTCGTGCGGGGGGCCAATCCCACTATTCCAGATGCGCGCAGAATTGAAATGTGTGCATCCTCTCGTTGAGAAAATGCTCGCCCCATTAAAGGTGTCTCATTGAACAAAAGTATGCATGATTAAATGAAAAGATGCAAAAATATGTAAATTGTATACTTACCTTATTGAAAATGTTACCTCGACTTCGTTTATGAAGTGACTAGGATGCCCACTTGCTGTGTCGTTGTTTTACAGCGACGATGATTAATATAGATGCCTTAGCGTCTCTTCTCGACTTAGAAATTGATTTGTCTGTGGGACTGGAATGCACTAGTTAAATCAAAACTGGATTGAAAACAGTTGCCACAGAACTGTATTTTAGTAGCTGCGATCGGATGTACTGTGACAGTGATGCATCAAACTGGACTGAAGCAGTTGTGAGGAAAACTGTATTGAAAAAGTTTTGGGGAAAACCGGACTATAGTAGTTCGACCAACTGGACTGTAGGAATTAAAAAGGACTGTGGTAGTTCGATCAACATGCCAGTAGTTGTTGCTATGAAACTGGATTACAGCAGTTCGATCAACTGACTGTAATAGTTATGTGGAAAAGGACTGCAGCAGTTCGATCAAATGCACTGCAGTATTCTCGGTAGTGATCGAATGTGACCGTTTCTGTTGCTGTCATTTTAAATTTCTAAAAATTTAATTTTCTCCGAAAATTGAAATTTCACCTTCACGACGTTGGGAATTGACATACGATCTCAACGGGCCGAAAAATCATTCAGTTTGGATGCACGAAGAAGGAGTTATCGAAGAATTGGTCGGTTAGCGCCTTGCTCCAAATAAGTTGATGTCTTGATTTCACCCAAAAAATATTATTCTCCCATTGTAAAATTTTACCTTCATGTCCTAGGATATTGACATGCGATCGCAACGATCCAAAAATCATCCAATTCGGACGTGAGACGAGGAAGATATCAGTGAAACAAATTTTTAGACCAAGCCCAAGTCCAAGTAGGGTGTAAATATCCGCGAGACAAGAGAAATGGGGAGGAATCATCCAAAGGCATCAAAATTAAGTTGAGTCGCGCTACACGTGATCAGGGCCACGGTATTGAGTTGCATCGCATTTCACTGAATCGGGAGTATGGAATTATCTTGCGCCGCCGTGTACTGAATCAATATCACCAATTAATCTTCTCCTAATAATCGCCTCGTCCGACTAATCGCCGATTGATCTGATGAAACTCGCCGATTTCCGCTCAGCTGTGACCGTCGCCACTGCTACCGCCATTCGCCATTCGCCGCCGCCGCTCGTAATGGCCCGGCGTCTTGCCGCCGGCTTAAGTTGCCGGTTGTTTTTTTTTTTTTTGAATTCGAATTCGAATTTGATGTTTCACAGATAATCGAAAACGGATGTACCATGGAGCATCAACGGTCTGGGTGTCTAGCGTATCGAAGATTGATGTACCACCGTTGCATCGAACTGCTGCTGAGAATGGAAGTTTGATGTATCGTGGAGCATCGAAGTTTGATGCACCTCGGTGAATCCACGGTGGCCAGTTGCTGATCATCAAACTTTGATGAAACGCGAAGCATCAAAGATCACTGACGCTTGTGATGGACACCTTTGCCGTGGGTGAGTGGAAACAAAGTTAGGTGAATGAAACGCCTGAAGTGGGTGAGGAAGCTGCCGGCTCTGGCCGTCATTTTTTTTTTCGCGACACTTTTGCCCCGAACTGTGATCTTTCCCCGTATATTTGGTGACAGTTTTACGAAAACTGTTGTCTTTGCTATGAAGGCTTCTTGTAACGGCTTCCCGAAATGTGATCTTTTGAATTGCAGTTGTTGCCTTTTCTTCCTTGTAACGGCTGTTGTAACAGTTTAAGAAATTGTTGACTTTTCTTTATGGACCTTTCATCATGGTTTTGCTGCTCCTTTGTGAACTTTTCTGACATGCTTTTTCATAAGTTTTTCTCTTGGGTATTCGAGCACCTAGAGATGTATGCAACTTGGCAACCTTGCGATCATGATAGTAGTGACTTTGACATACAGCAAACTCGAACATGTGGGTAATGCGTTATTTGAGAAGCAAATTTTTTCTGAACTTTGGACTTGAACATGCTGCGGATCGAACACCCTGAAAACAATCTTGGTGATTTTCACAGTAAGTCAGTTTTGGTTACTTCCGAGTGCGATGCTGGACTACAGCAGTTGCGATCAACACGGCTGCAGTGGCTGTGATTAACTGGACTACAGCAGCTGCGGTCAGCTAGACTGCAGTGATTGAAATCAAAACTGGACCCGACCATGATGCGGATCGAACATCCAGCAACAATTTTTATGATGTTTTTACGCCATCTTTTACCGTGGACCAAACGTCTCAGGGGTGGTTTCATCGGTTTTACTTGTGACGCAATTTCAGTGGTTTCAGAAGGTAATAGCTCCAGCAAATATCGATCCACGAATCTGGATTATAGCAGTTGCGATCAACTTGACTGCAGTATCTGCGATCACATGGTCAGCAGCAGCTGTGATCAGCTGGACTGCACCAATTAAGAACAAACTGGACTGCAGCAGTGATTTTCAAGTCGTTCAAACTGATTTTTGACGGACATGATTTTGAGGCATTTTGTACAACTTTTCTCAATGGGAGAGTACGATACCTTTTCTCGTAGTCCCCTTAGCCGACGCCAATGTTTGTACCCAAAATTACTTTTGGGCACGAAACACAATGAATAGGTGATTTTGGTGTGTTCTTAGGGTTAAGGGACGATTTGAGGAACAAATAAAAAGACACAGATAGATGCAGGTTTTACGTGGTTAGGCATGGTAGCCTACGTCCGCGGGCGAATCCCCTTGGGGAGCAGTTTTCCATTGATAATTTGTGTTACAGCTTAAGTCCCCCTTTCATCTTGGCTACCTCCCCTATTTATACAATTTTACATCTAATTTTCAATATCAACTTAAATGGCATTAAACTGCCCATTTATGCTTCCGTCATAAAATACGCATGAAACTGCCTCCTTTATGCCTCTGTGATAAATTCGCATGAAACTGTTGTTTTATGCTTCCGTCATAAAATCCGCATGAAACTGCCCCCTTTATGCCTTTATGATAAATTCGCATAAAACTGTTTTTTTATGGCTCCATGTTAAATTCTGCATGAAAACCGCTTTGCATGCTTCCTTGGGTAATTTCTGCCTGAATAATGGTTGGCAGGATTGGTGGATGCTGGCTGGCAGCGTAATAGGTTTTCTTACTGGATTGACTGGTTGGAAGTATAATTGGCTTGCTGACTAGATTGACTGGCTGGCAGCATAATTGGCTTGCTGACTGGATTGACTGGCTGGCAGCATAATTGGCTTGTCGGCGATATGAGTGGAGACTGGTTGGCAGGGCGGATGATTTTTTGGACGGTAATTGGTTAGCGGCATTGCTGGCTTCGAGACTGAAAATTGGCTAGGGGTGCGACTGAGTTCGATGGTTGACCGACGGTTGACTTTTATAGTTGACCGACTTTGACCATTGACCGGTCATTGAATTTATGTAATATTGGGCAAAAGGGTGGGATTCCTTGGTTGACTAGTTATCGGGCTTGGATGAGGAACAATGGATGACTCAAGTATCAATTGGGCCCATTAAGTGAAATTTTTACTTATGGTACAAACATATACGTTGCTGATAATAGATAACCGGGAGTGCAACTTAGCATGAAAGATCTTTCGCCATCACTTAAATCAACACCGAATCTCAAATACTTACTTTCTCCAGTATTTAAAGTCGTCAATTGAGAAACGTGAAGAGGAACCATCACCCAAGGGCGGAAGTTGAACTCAGACTCATCATCCAAAACATCAACGAAGCTCGTCTTGGATTGAATTTGCTTTGTAGACCAGCGCATAATCCTAGCGTTGTCTTTCTCATGGAAAACACATCGAGAATTAGCAGAGTTCAGACTTGGTAAGATACTACGGGGAATGGGTGCATAGTTTCCGAAACATTCCCACATCATATCCTGGAGGAACATCGTATTGGCGTAGCATTCAATCTTCATGAAGCCGTTCGAAACACTGGAGTCTACGACTAAAGAGTCCAGGTTAGAATACAAAAAGCCCAAGAATAAGCTACCTAGTTGAAGTTATTCACCATGAGCCAGCTTAATAGCGAAATGGATTACAAATGGCTTCAACAAGGTACCAGCATCTTCAAACACGTCCCTGGATAGCCACAAGCACAAGAAAGCAGCAATAGATAACATACCGTCGGGCTCATCAAGAGGGACGTCTCGTGGCCACCAATGTGTCAACCAATGAGCATAACAGCCTTTATCAAAGACCTTGTTGATTCTCTCCATCTCAGTTGTTAAATTTTTGGAAACTGCTCTTTCCTCCGCCGTCCAGAGTTCTTCAGGAAAGTTACCTGTAATTGGAAGATGCAATAAAGCAACTACATCTTCCAAGGTAATAGTGAACTCTCCCCAGCTGCATATAAATGTGTGAGTTGGGATGCACCAGCAAGCAAGAAGAGCTACGTGCATCATGAAAGATATACAAATCTCCAAATGTTTGAACGACCCTGGTAATTTGTGCTCTATCCAGCATAGCTCTGACACGAGGAAATCCCAGCATATGTCTATACCACCCAGAAAACTTTTCTAAGGGACGCTAAGAGAGCTTGAACTCTATCATTGAAGCCTGGAATAGTCCTCGTTCAAGACAGAACCGAATAACATCACGAGGAGTCACCAATTTATTTTGAGTGACCGTCTTGGGATTAATCAAAAGGCGATATACCGGGGACTTGAGACGATTTTCGGTATCCTGAAACTCAAAGAATGCGCCATCTATGTTCGGGACGTTCTTGACTCCAGGTGTTTCGTATTCTTCACCAACGGAATCCTCATCCATACATGCTTCCTCTATGGAGATATCATCATCTACACACATTTCATCTCTGGAAGCACCATTGGCTGGGAGATCATACATCTTTGCAAAGCAGCTGTAAAAATCACACGATATTTATTTTCAGTCATCTGAATGCAAATTCGACGAGATGATGGATTCATGCAAACGGGAATTCCAGCATCTAAAAATGATAATTCTAAACTCTTACATCTTTCAATTTTACTAACAGTAGTGATTGTGCCACAAGAGTTAGCACGTAAAATTAGTTCGTTCCTTGAAACCTGCAGTAATGAACGAGACTTCATTAGTTCATAAAAGATGATTTTATTATAAAATCATGGACATAATTTCATAATGTGAACATTCACACAACTCACCTATGAAATTTACAACAAGACGTTATCTTGTCATAAATAAATTGTCTAGTTTCGAAGGTTACTCAAAACCCGCGTCTTGATTTTACAAAGCAATAACTAGTATAATTTGTTCACGTAAATTTTCAAAAATTTATTTTAATGAGAAAAAATCCATGTGAATGAAATATTTCATCATATCCCACATAATATGTCACGGCTACATATATATTAATTTTTTTTTATTTTCCTTCGTATTAGCAATTTCTTTAAAACGAAGGTTTATGCTAGTTTTGTGAAAGCTCACACCTCTTGTGATAAAATATTAGTTCTCATGAAAGCTCATAAATAAGGTTTTATCATTGAACATAAGTTTACATGCATAAAAAAAATCTATTTTACCTCGAATGAACACTATTTTCTAAAGCGAGGTTTACTTCGGTTTCGTGAAAGCTCACAACTCTTAACATAAAGTTTTGTTTCCCATGAAAGATAGTAAACAAAATTTTACCACTGGACACATGTCTATTTTCAAAGAAAATTCTCTCTCAAGTTAGGGATTGTTGCTAGTTTCCTAAACTAACGATCGAACGAACATACCTTTAATAAAATAAGGGTTTTTCTACAAAATTCACACTAATATATATATATATATATATATACATGTATAGAATTTCACCATGAAAAAATCATAAAATCAGCAATCTTTTGAATATTTTTTTTACCTGGTCGGAGTTGGCCGGAATTCGGCTGGACGGCGCCGGCAATCGGCGACTCCGACTAATTTTCTTCTGCTCCTCTGACTAATTTTCTTCTGCTCCTCCTGATGCTTGGACGTGAAGGGAAGGGGAGGTGAATAAGGTGGTGGACGTGGAAGAGAAATAAATAAAAAAACAAAGGGATTAATTCCTTTTATACCTAATTTTATTTCCAAAACTTAATTCCTTAAGGATTTCCTTTTCGGGCCCGGCCCGTGAATCCTAAACCAACCAAGGTTCCACCATCGAATCAGCAGTTCTACACCAATTCATGTTCACTAGATGACGCTCTGTTATGCTACTGGGGTTTCCGCTCAAACCATGGTTTGCTCATTCGGTCGAAATTCGGTAATATCTTATCATATAACTAAGTTCAATTACTTATTTTTATTTGTACCTGGAAAATCACCATTCAATGATGAGTGAGGAACATGACTGTTCCTTGCTAAGCATGGGACTTAATGTAGATGGTGGATTTTCGACAAAGGGTAGAATTGTAAAACTATACTCCAGATTCGACAACTGGATGAGTATTGAGGCTCATGTCTCTTATTAAATCATGAAAGCTCATGCCATAAAATCTATGACTGGGAAGACTATCTCTCAGAGTACATGTGAATGTGTAGTCTTTCAGTTGAGTCACATCCCATGAATACTGAGAAATTTCAGTAATTACTTCGGATCCGGCAAATGGATGAATATCGAGACCCATGTCTCCATGCATGAAAGCTCATGCCACCTCTGATGGAGAAAGTCTCTCAGAGAAGGTGTAGATGTGTAGCTTTCTAGCTGAGGCCACAACACATCTCATACTGTATAGAATCGAAAGATTGGGCGGCTCCTAGAAAGCATGCCTGCTAGTATAGAGCGACAAAGTCTTCGGGATGCAACCAGGTTTTCCCCGACTATGCAAGAGGAATATGACACTCCATCAAGTTCATATTTCTCAACCCTCAGATGATTAATTCTCCTAGACATGAAGCCCTTCTGGTATGGAACCATCAATTAATTATCTGAAATCGTATGAATATCCAACAATATTCTACGAACCATCGTCTGAATATCCAGCAATATTATACGAGCCATCTTTAATCGTCTGAATATCCAGCAATATTCTACGATTCTTCGTTATATTTCGTCACTTCAATTCGTGGTTCTTCCCAGCAGAATGCCACGGGTTAGGGATAAATATCCAACGAAAACAGGCATCTGAGCATCGAATAAGCCTTGACACAAAAATGGTGCAAGTGTAATTAGCAGATAATGCACAGACCAGCATTTTGAATGCACGAACGAGCATTTAAAAAAATACGAACGAACGAGGAACCTATGCAAAATAGGAGGGAAAAATAATAATAAAAAAATATTAGCAAAAGCGCCAGGGGACTGGGCTCACCAACCGGCCAGTCATGCCGTGCCCAGTCCCGCGCCTAATTTTATATTTTATCATACTTTTACTATTTTCCTGATCTCATGAAAATCCTCTCGTTCGAGCAAATTTTCTTTATTTCAAAGAAAATATCTAAATCACATGATTTTATCGAAAATAATAAAATTAGGGAAAGGTGTCATGGGACGGCCGGACAACCGGTCATTCCTTGGTTGTGGCCGATCCCACACCTTACGTCCAATTATTTTATTATTTCTCTCAAATTATGAAAATTCCTTGACTTTATGAATTTTCCCTAAAATCATGAAAATTACCTAATTTCATGTATTTTTATCTAAATCACATGATTTTATCAAAAAAATGATAAAATTAGGGAAAGGTGTCATGGGACCGCCGGCCGGCCGGTCATGCCTTGGTCGTGGTCGGTCCCATATGTCACATCCTATTATTTTATTATTTCTTCTCAAATTATGAAAATTCCTTGATTTAATAAATTTTCCCTAAAATCACCTAATTTCATGTATTTTCTCTAAAATCATAGAAAATATTAAAAAATTAGGGAAAATTTGTGGGACCAGGCTCTAGACGGCCGGCCATGCCCTAGCCGGTCCCACACGCCTATTATTTTATTATTATTTGGTGTTTTATTTCCCGATTTCATGAAAACTCCCTTATATCTTGCTTTTTAACAAATCCCTTTGATTTTATGAAAATTCTATAAAATCATCAAAATTTGGTAAAATTGGGAAGAGTGGCTTGGGACCCGCGCCCATTGCCGGTCCCACACTCCCATTCCCTGTTTTATTATTAATTGATTTCTCTCATCTCACGAAAGTTCCCTAATTTCATCAAACTCTCATGTTTCATGGAATTTCCCTCAAATCAGAAAAAATACATAAAATTACATAAAACTGGGAAAGCATGTGGGACCGTGTTTGTCAACCGGCCGGTCATGCCCTAGACGTGTCCGGTCCTACACATTGTAATTCCCTGTTTTATTTATTATTTTCATCATCTCATGTATTTTTCCCAGTTTCAGCAAAACCATGGATTTTGCATATTTTCTCAAAATGTTGCTCAAACGTGCACCAGAAAATATCAAAATTCTCAGGACTGAAGTGCGGACACCATGGTGACACGGGAACATCCCCTTGACCAACCAAGGGTGACCCTGAGGCTTGCAAACAACTGGTCCCGCATGTTTTAACGATTTTAACCTAATTTGCTCAATTGCTCATATTAGGTTCAAACTCTTTCCAAACAATTGGAAGTTTTCTCAAACGACCATCCACTGGTCCCACGCCCACCAAGATCCGGTCTCATGAACTCTTGGTCGGTCCTTCATATTTCCATAACACCAGGTCTTATTATTTGTCGCTCACACGAGCTTTATTTCAGTGATTAAACCAGCATTTAATCATTCTTTCACCAACTGGTCCCGGGAGACTTTGGTATTTATTCTCATTCAAGCATTTGGGCGATATATGGTGAACCCTCATCCCATGTATCCAGTCCCTGGCTAACTCTGTATTGATTTGCAATAAATCACCATTTCGGTAAAATCAGGGTTTTGAATCCAGAGCTCTGCAGAAACGTGATTTTGAGCAGATTCAAACACTCTGATAATTTTATGATGATTTCATAATTAACACTTTATTTATTTTGCTTGACCCAGTAGTCAGTAACTTAAATTAATATTTTATTTGGTCTTAAATTAAATTAATAAACCGGAAATGTTTATTCAAATTAGCAATATTCGCTCAGACTAGCAATATTTGCTCAGATCAAAGAATATTGGTTCAACTATCAATATTCAACAGTTCAGCAACATAGTTTGCTCATCTTAGGTTATAAAGTTAAATTCATGAGTTTCAGAACATTTTCTAATCATGTTCAACTCAGCATTACATGGACTTATCGTCCCATAAAGTCAGCAACTGACTCCACAATCATGAGATTTCAATCATGTCACATGGGGGGATATTAACTAGGGTTTTGGTCTGGCAGTCTACGACACATATACACCCACGATGAGAATGTGAGCAAGTCGTGCAATCAGTTGGAAGAGTCAGCAAAGTAGTGGGTGGAAAATTAACCAAGTCTCCGCACGATGATTAATTGGTTTAACACGATTTCCCACTTCCCCACTCTCTGATTCCAGCAACTGTCACACTTCATGGGATCATGGTGTTTTCAACTCCGCATTATAAAATGTCTCTAAATCCTGATTGAAATGACAAGATTCGAACATTCGTCAAGCAATTTCTCGTCAAAGTTCATACAAATAATCTTTCGTCTACATGAACTCATAGAAATCACTCTCAATTGAGCAAAATTCAATCATTCAGAGCATTTTCACGCAGAATTTACAACACACCTACAATCTCAGATCACCATTGATCTCACGCATTTCTCAACTTCCCTCCTACAGATCAACCCACCCTCTCTTGTGACCGAATTGACTCTGGAAGGGCCATTGTTCTTAGTTTAGGCCGGAATCTTACAGATTGATCTCTTGAACTTAAAGCACTCCATTCTTGCAGTGCATCTGTGTGAGGTTCAACATTTTGCTCGGTTCAAGGAGTCCCCACACGGTCGAATCTTCAATTCCGTAAAAACCAGCAAATCATTTTCCCCCATCTACAGATGCAATCATAAAGCCGAAGCTAAATGCATTCATCAAGGAGTTTATAAAGATACAAGATAACTCCTAAAATAATGCACAACCGCACTCCCCACAAAGATATCGAAATTAAGTGCAAGTTCAAAAGAACTCTCCCCCATTTGATGTCATTCCCGAAAGAACAACAAGAGCGACCTTACTTTTACAAGAAAATAAGGATTTCTTTGGACACCAATAACCGCAAAAAAGATTTTGTATCCAAAATTCTTAATTAAACTAATCACAAGAGAATGATTAATTTAATCGGAATACATAACCAGATTATCCACAAACGAATCTATGATTAGTCTAGTTGTAAATGCTCACATAAGAATACTTATGGATCCGCACAGTATATACATAAGATATGGATCAGGGAAGATAAATACTGCGAAATATACAAGGATTCATTCTATTTTCCATCATTGTTTGCACAATGACATACAATAGACATAATCCTCGTAAACAAAAGATTTTAACCTATCTTCAATCAATAAATGACATAATAGCCTTAAATTTTGTTTGTCAAAAGTTCATCGATCTTGTATCAATACATGCATATCGACATATGAAAGAGATAACGTTTGACATTATATGGGACAATAATAGTTCACGGATGCAAACACACATATCCCATAACATATTGCAATATATAAAACCATATAGATTAATACTGCAAAAATCATCTTCCAAATCAACTTTAGAATTTAAATAAATAAATCTAAAAACATTGCAAGATGAAAACATTGGACATAGCCATCTGTACTCACAATAATGGCTATTCCAAACTCTAGTTATCCTTCTTAAACAAAAACAAGAATAAAAATTCTCTTAAGAAGTTCCCTAGAAAAATAAGTCAGATTTCTTTGATAACTTCATACCTTTGAAAAGGTCCATCAAAATAGGAGTCACTGATATTCTTGATTTTCTTGACCGTAGAGATACCATGTTCATGAGTTAGAACATTAGTTTTTTGGTCAATGAGGCGAGCAAGATGCCTGGATTTGACACAGTCAAGGATGACCTTCTTCTGGTTCCTGATTAGAGCTGGCAAACAAGCCGAAAACTTGCGGGTTGGCCCGAACCGGCCCGTAAAAACCCGCGCCCGGCTTGGCTCGGTGTTTAAACAAGCCGGGTTAGATTTGGAGAAATGATGGCCCGTAAGAAAACGGGTTAACCCGGACCGGACCGTGAATCCGCGGGTTCAACCCGTTAACCCGTCAAAATCCTTAAGTAATAAATTTTATTTAATTTCCACCGTCAGATCATATAGGATTAATCCTATTCGTACGTCTAAGATATAAAAGGATAAAGAAAACCCTAGTGGACATACCATTTCTTCTTCCTCTTTCTTTTCTTTCTTCTCTTCTCTTTCCAACTGTGGCTATGCCTCCTCACCAGTTTTGTTTCCTTCTTTCTCATCTCTTTATCTCCTCTTGTTTGTAAGAAGAAGAATATATTATAATAGATAGAATCTCAAGAAGAAAAAATTTCAGGGTTTACAGTTTCTCAAGAAGAGCAAGTACCCCTGCTAAAAAAAGAAGATAACTATGCAATTTTGGATCCTGGGTTGAGATTTGTTTTCTCTTTTTGTTTTTGATTTGGTGATTTTATAGGGAAAGTGGAAATTTTTAGGGTTTTATGAGATAAATCACAATTGAAAACCCCCTTCTTGGTATTAAGACGATTATCAATCTCTTCTTCGACTCTTCTTTCAGAGTTTCAACAAAAGAAATTGAATAATCGAGGCCTGTTAGAATATATTTTTTTAATGCTAATCTCTGGATTTGTGAATTTAATTTTAGAGCTTGTAAATCTGATGAACATTAATCGTTGAGGCGTGCTCTTTTTTTTGCGATTTCGATAACCCTATCAGTGAAATCGATTAGATCCACCATGTTTAAGGAATTTGATTTCTGAGACTGAGAAGAATTTTTCCTTAGGAATTTATTGTGATATTGCGGCTATGTGATGGTTTTCAGTGGGTATTGCTTAACCATCATATACTCATGTATCCTGATCTACTTTTTTGGATATTGAAAATTTCGTATTTTAATTTTGTGTGATTGAATTTTGTGGGATTCAAATGGTAATTTGTCTAAAGGTGCAATTGCAAACCTAGTTTATGAAGTTCATGCAGCTGCAGTTCACAGTGATAATCAATTTCATACTTATCAATTGCAAATCTCACTGTATGAAAATGGAGTGATTATATGTATGTTGGGTGTTACATGGAAGGATTTGAAAGGATTTGTAATTTATCCTTGTAATAACTGTGTTTGATCCTTGGAATTTGTCATAAATTAATTTAATTTAATTTTTAACTAAACAAGCCGGGTAACCCGTAAGCCCGCAAGCTTTACCCGCTACGGGTGCGGGTTGAAGAAATGACAACTCGTAAAGAATATCAACCCGCAGGCTTTGACCCGTTAAACCTGTAACTCGCGGGTTGGGTAACAAGCCAGCCCCGGCCCGGCCGTTTTCCAGCTCTATTCTTGATCAAGATGTTTTGATTATCAAGGATTTTTGATTGTCGATCAATGAGTTGGTTTGTCTGAAATTGAAGGTTAGCAAGCTCATTCTTAACCTCATTCTGAACGAGAATTAAATCCTTGACAGATTCTCCTATCCAAGAGTTATACTCTTTTCTTTCAAGCATCTTTTTCAGAATCAGATCTTGAACAGAATCACATCCTTTAGAATCTTCTTCCATCTCAATGTTTACTTCTTTTAGAGGTTCAATAGAGGTTCCCATAAACATCCTTTTCTGGGAATAGGATAAACACATACAAGAAATATATATGTTATCAACCAAGGGAGAAACACCCTTGATAGGAACCCTAGATTTTCTTAAAGAAGACTTGGACGTTCGTGGACCCGAAAAAGATACCAGAAGATCAAGAAGGACCCAAGAGGAAATACATATTGTTTCTCAAAATATCTCTTTCAAACAAGGCTCAATATCTGATGAGATAGAGCAAAAGAGTTACGTTAGATACAGAGAGAATAACTAAAATATCTCAACCTGTAAATCAGACAACAAGCCTACAGAACGGATGGTAACCAACAGAAGACTTGAGCATATCTCTTGCAAACATCCTTGCACCTCTCAAGTTAAACACAAGGATGAGAATACCTATAGTTAGGTAGCAGGATGAGATATGATCTCACCATGAGTGTTGAGAGATGATTTGGGGATACCATCCGATAGTCTGACTTTTGTATTTCTTTCCACTCTTTGACTATTTTCAAATCCATAAAAATTTCTTACAACCCTTTTTGAGAATCCATTAGATATAACTTTTTGATGACCAAGTCTAGGGCCTCTAGAGATTGGTTCTAGAGGATTAACTGAGATAGGTCTCCACTATCTAGACTTAGATCTACCAGTTTTATTCTCATGGACACTGGGAAATTGTGTTTTTGTGGTGTACTTTGCACCATGAGTATGAACACGATCCATGTAAAGATTTTGAAATGAGTGATCATTATAAATATTTTTACGAGAATTCTGGTTTTCTGTGGGAGCGAAATCCATGGTTGATGCCGCCAGATGATTAACCCGGTTGATGGTAAATAGAAGAATATTTTGAAGATCTGAGATCTATTTATTCCTAGCAAAATAATGTTTAACACTATGATTCCTTTTCCCACATAAGGAACAAGTTCGTGGAAGAGAATTGTTGAAAGGTATCTGTTTTAAACCCATGTCCCGTTTGGAATCCTGCCGTTTATTTTTGCAGGGACTTCCTTTGGTGAGTTTTTCTTCATGTCAGGTAACTCACATTGAGAATAAGCAAGTGACATAGAAGAATTTCTCATTACAGTATTTTCCTTTGTCAAGGAGATCGACTATTTTTGGGCTAGGTGAAGATATGCAGCAATATTCTCTGATTCAACACGAAGGTTGTTCAAATTAGATGAGTGTGTCTCTATCAAACATTTTTCTCTAACTGTTCCCTCTTTAACAATATTCTCAAGGATACTAATCTTTTCTTGTTGCAGCATGGTTTCCTGAGTGAGTCTTTTAATATTGTTAGATAATGACTCAATGATTTTATAGAGTTCACGTTCTCGACCAAGAGACTTCTCAAATTCATCCAAGAGTTAAGAATGATTACGAAAATCAATCATCTCAGTTGTATTTTCTTTAGTTCTGGTGATATTCCTTTTTACTTCTGACATCCTGTCAATTGTCTCGTTTCTTTCCATGGATTCGGAAGAATCAGCTAAGGAATTATCCTTAGAGGAAAAACCAAGACACTTGACATAGTTAAAGTATGGGAAGACATATACTATGCGTAGATGGGACATACTACTTTATCCATAAAATCAGATTACTACAAACACAGACTTGTAAGGTCTTTAAACGTGTTTGCCTGCTCTGATACCAATTGAAAATGCGGGGGGTCTAACAACCTCACCCAGTATTTTGATTAGCAATCTGTATGGACTAACTCGAATATACTTTTAAGAGAATCAACTAGACAGTTAGACTCAATCTTAATAAAAAGTATATCAAGGAGTTAATATCTCTCTCTTGATTTGATCTATACTCAAATAATTAGAAATCTTTGAGTCTTTATCAAATACAAGAGATATAAACTTGGATGGTACCAAAGACCAATATCCAAGGATCAATCAATTTCCAATCAACAACCAAAGGTTGGATTTCACAATTAATCGATACAACGCACAACCTGTGATATTTTAATTATATAACAAAATATAATGCGGAATAGAAATAACACAGACACCAGAAGTTTTGTTAATGAGGAAACCGCAAATGCAAAAAAACCCCGGGACCAAGTCCAGATTGAACACCACACTGTATTATTCCGCTACAGACACTAGCCTACTACAAACTAACATCAGTTTGGACTATAGTTGAACCCTAATCAATCTCAAACTGATTCAAGGTACATTTGCGCTTTTTACATCTCTGATCCAAGCAGGATGCTATGCACTTGATTCCCTTAGCTGATCTCACCCACAACTAAGAGTTGCTACGACCCACACTCGAAGACCTGAATAAACAAATATGTATCACACTGGAAAGTATACGATGATAGATAGATATGTCTCCCACAGATAAACCTATGAGTTTGTTCCGTCTTTTGATAAAAATCAAGGTACACATGAACCAATCGATAACCCGGACTTATATTCCCGAAGAACAGCCTAGAATTATCAATCACCTCATAATAATCTTAATCGTATGGTAGTAAAACAAGATATTGCGGAATCACAAAAGATGAGATGAAGATGTTAGTGATTTCTTTTTATCTTGCCCTATCAGAGATATAATTTCAAGTCAATCGTTCAATTGAATTCATACGATATAAAATGACAAGATCAGATCCCTCAACCACAAGATAAGTAGTTTCGTCTGGCTTCACAATCCCAATGAAGTCTTTAAGTCGTTAACCTACAGGGTCTCGAGAAGAAACCTAAGGTTAAAGGAGAATCGACTATAGCTAAACCAACTAGTATCACACAGGAGGTGTGGGAATTAGTTTTTTCCAGTAACTAGAGTTCCCCTTTATATAGTTTTCAAATTAGGGTTTGCAATTAATGTTAGCTTAGTAACAAAGCATTCAATATTCACCATTAGATGAAAAACATGATTCAACCAAGCTAATATCTTTCAACCGTTAGATCGAAACTTAGCTTGTCACACACAAATGAAATGTATTTCATTTAGGTTTGAGTAACCGTACCTAAACGTGTACACTTATTTGGTTCACAAATAGTTAACTAATGGTTATACATATGATCACTTTCATATTAACCATATTCATCTTTCTCATAACTAGTTCAAATGACTTCAAAAGAACTAGTTGAAAAGTTGTTCAATTGCTTAGATCTTTATACATAGACACAATTGAAACAAAATCAATTTGATTCATTTGAATAAATTCATGAAAAATATAGCCATGGTTTGAAAGATTATATTCCTTATAATTTATTGTTTTAAGTTCATGAACTACCGATTTGAGAAATAACCAGCTTGGGTACGTGTACGGGTATGCGTACCTTAGCTACCGGATTTGAGTTTCCAAACTCAGCAGAATTTTCTGGGTAGAAAAGTTACGCCAGTACGCATACCTAAGGTGATCACTGGTTTATGAGTTCATTAACTCCAAACTTAGCAAAATTTTCTGGGAGGAAAAGTTCCGCCAGTACGCGTACCCAACTTGTCTCCTTTACTAATATCGTATGCACACATATGCATACACTTGGTTTTTGGTACATGGATTTATACATTAATGTGCGAACACACTATATATGCTTCTATCCATTGATGGTAATCTCAACTATACATTTCAATCATTGAAACATTCTTCTATAATGTTATAACAGTCGTTATTCACAACTATCATCATCAAAGCTATTTTCAAGATTGAAACGTCGTCATGACTTTTATCACGGGTAAAGATGAATAATGGTTAAAGCGAAAGCTTACCAACACATATTTCAAGAAATAGATAGGCGAGTAAAATCGGCTCGAAATAGCAAATGTGTATGTATGAAAAGTATCATACTTATATGACTTTTGTCTCAAGAGTATGAGATAGAGTAGATTGACTTTTGAGTGATAGATAAGTTCAAGTATCCACATACCTTTTAGTTGGATGAAGTTCCACTGGTTCCTTGAGTAGTTCTTCGTCTTCGTAAGATGATCGTCATGGAGTCTGGAGCTCAACTATGTACACTTAACTATCCTAGTCCGAGACTTAGCTATAAGTAGACTAAAAATCAAGACATATAGTTTTGACAACTAAATTTTACAAACAAGCTTGAGATAGCAATGCTTGCGAGTTCGACCGAGCAATGCTCTAACACAATCACTGATAAATATCAGAGTATTATAATAATCTTCATCTGTAGTAACTCAATTTTCCATAATCTGCACTCAACTATGGAAGATATAGACCCTATCTCGCTCCTCACCCACATCGATCAGCATCCTCATAGTGAGGTCGTGTATCACACACAACATATCAGTCAATACAATATATTTCAGAACTTTAATTAAAAATAATATCGAAATCAAGTTGTAGTGAAGATCATGAACGTATATAACACGATATAATCTCATATTATCTCCAAACACCACAATACCTTCACACGGAGCAATTAAGTATGTGTCATTCATAAGTTTTACGAAAGAAAAACTAATTTGATATGTTTTAAACAAAAACTCTTTACTTCCTGTCATATTCCTTGAAGTCCTTGTATCAAGTATCCTTACCAGACAACTTCTTCTTAGAACCATCAATATTCAAAGTTTTAAACATTCCAACAATGGATTCCCATTGGGTATTAGTAAGGGTATTAGCAAGACCTAGACGATCTTGTGATGAAAGAAAGTTTCCGCTAGAATTGGTATTTTTCAGTGCTACATTAGCTACAGTCGGTGACGACTTTCCACGACAAGCATTATTCCCATATTGACCATGTCCTCGTCCTCTTCCTCGTCCCATGTTATATTTTTTATACTATTCAGGGAACCCAATCAGTTTGAAACAATTTTACACCCCATGGCCTAACATCCCACAGTGTTTGCAAGTTGGCTTCTCTGCTAAAACAGACATCATGCCCTTACCATATCTCTTTGATATTTTCTAATTTTGCACCGCAAAACTCACAACACCAACACGTGCATCACGAGTTTTTGTAATTATATGATGTCTTTCTTTTTGAACAATAAGAACATATACATTGGAACAAGATCTTATGCAATAATATGATATCTAATAGTTTCATATACAACATCATCCAAACCCATCAAAAACCGATGTACTCGTTCTTCTTCACAGTGTTTATTCCATTGAGTGATGAGAGAATAGGTACACTTACCACAACTATACATAGGTGGCTTAACATGATTATTGATTTCTTCCTGAAGAGATTTCAATTGTCCGTAATAAGACAGTACAGTCTATCCATCTTGTCTACATCTTGCATGATCCGAACATGACTACAATAATCTCTTTCCATTACCGATTGAAAAAAATGCCCGTTTTAAATCATCCCAGAGTTCTTTGACAGTTTCAAAGCAGGTCAATGTTGATTGGAGTGTTGTTTCAATGGATGTAAGGATCCATCCAATAAGAATAGAGTTAACACTCCACCATTATCAATATATACATCGTCATCATTTGGTGGAGTAAGTTTTCCATCTGAAAAAACGGGGGGTCTAACAACCTCACCCAATATTTCGATTAGCAATATGTATGGACAACTCTGAGTTGTTTTCTAGAGAGTCAACTAGACTCAATCAATAGAAAAATACTCAAGGAGTTATTATCTCAATTTATCGATTTGATTTACTCAAGCAAATATGATTCGTGAGTTATAATCAAAGAGAGATAACTTGGATGGTACCAAAGACCAATATCCAAGTGTCAATCAATTTAAATCAACAACCCATAAGGTCGGATATTCTAATTGATTGAACAACGCACAACCTGTATTATTTCAATTATATAAAAATATAATGCGGAAAAGAAATAACGCAGACACCAGAATTTTGTTAACGAGGAAACCGCAAATGCAGAAAAACCCCGGGACCTAGTCTAGATTAAACATACATTGTATTAAGCCGCTACAGACACTATCCTACTCCAAATTAACTTCGGTCTGGACTGTAGTTTAAACCCAATCAATCTCATATTGATCCAAGGTACAATTATGCTCATACGCCTCTGATCCCATCAAGATACTGTGCACTTGATTCCCTTAGCTAATCTCACCCACAACCAAGAGTTTCTACCAAAGTCGAAGACTTTAGCAAACAAATCTGTTTTACACGGAAAATTCTACAAGATAGATAAATACATCTCCCACGAATAAACCTATGAGTTTTGTTCCATATTTTGATAAATCAAGGTGAACAGGAACCAATCAAAAAACTAGACTTATATTCCCGAAGAAAAACTCATTTTTATCAATCACCTCACAATAGTCTTAATCGACGCATCAAAAAAATATATTGTGAAATCACAAACGATGAGACGAAGATGTTTGTGATTACTTTTATATCTTGCCTATCGAAGATATAAATCTCAAGCCAATTATTACAATTGTACTCGTACGATAGAAACAGCAAGATCAGATCACACAACTACAAGAAAAGTAGTATCGGTCTGGCTTCACAATCCTAATGAAGTCTTTAAGTCGTTAACCTGGTTTTAGAAGATGAAAACCAAAGGTTAAAGGAGAATCGACTCTAGCTTAGCAAACTAGTATCACACAGAATATGTGGGGATTAGGTTTCCCAGTTGCTAGAGTTCTCCCTTATATAGTCTTTTAAATCAGGGTTTGCAATTAATGTTAGCTTAGTAACAAAGCATTCAATATTCACCGTTAGATGAAAACCTGATTAGATACAAGCTAATATCTCTCAACCGTTAGATCGAAAACTTAGCTTGCTATACACACATTACTTGATAATTTTGGGTTTGCGTAACCGTACCCAAACGTGTACAATAGTTGGTTCAATATTAGTTAACCAAATGGTTAGTCAAATGAAAACTTTCATATCAACCATATTTTTCTTCACCATAACTAGTCTAAATGACTCAAATGAAGTAGTTAGAGAGTTGTTCAATTGCTATGAGATCTTATGTACTACACAAGACACAATTGAAGCAAAAATAATGTGATTCACTTGAATCGATTCACGAACTATAAATCCACGGTTTGCAATAGCCTTCCTTAGATAAGTTCACGAACATCGTTTTTAGTCATAACCACTCAAGTTCGCGGACTGGGTTCGCGGACTCAAGTTAACCGGTTGGAGTTCACAAACTCCAGCAGAAATTCTCGGGTTCGAGAACTATGCACATTCGTGGACTGGGTTGATTGCTCAAGTTCCGGTTTTCACTTGATCAACAAAGTTCGCAAACTTCGGTTAAAGTGCTAAGGACTTATACATATATGTGTTACCACAACAATTTTTATATCCCCCAGTGGTTATATTGTCTAAACTCTCATTTCAACCATTGAAACATTCTCAGAGGACATCATATAGTTGTTATTCACAAACTAGTTTTCGTCAGAGCAACTTCCAAAGTGATTGAAACATAACACGAATTTCGTCACTAGGCAAAGATGAACTTGGCTAAAGCGAAAGCTTTACCAACACACATTTCAAGAAATAGATAAGCGAGATATACTCAACTCGAAATGTCACATGTGTATATTCTTAGTCTATATAGTAATACGACTTTTGTCTCAAGATAGGAGATAGAGTAGATAGACTTTTGAGTGATAGATAAGTTCAAGTCTCCACATACCTTTTAGTCGATGAAGATCCACTAGTTCCTTGAGTAGTCCTCCATCTTGTATGATGATTGACATGAAGTTCTTGATCTCAACTACACTTTCTATCCTAGTCCAAGACCTTATATATAATATACTAGAAATCAAGACTTTATAGTTTTGATCACTAACATTGACAAACATGCTTGTGATAGCAATACATGCGAGTTCGACCGAGCAATGCTCTAACACTTTGTATCGAGTAAACACACTTTGTTGTTGTATTGTCTCGATCTCGTATCCATAGACGATCACACAAAGTGTGAACCGATATGTTGTTTTGTCTCGACTTAGTCTATAGACAATCACTTTCGGGGAAATGACTTATAGGAAGGAAAAGTAATAGCTTGAGGTATATTTGGGGTACCCTCGCCTTTTCAATTGGTATCAGAACAGGCAAACATGAAAAGATCTAATAATCTGTGTTTGGTGCGATCCATCCTATAAGATACTGAATCCATGAATGATTCAATTAACGTATCGCAAGATTTGAGTAAGACTCATTATGGGTTTGACTTTAAAAAATTCTTAGAAGGAATGTCTTCTAAGAGCTCTACATACTCTTCTGAAAATATATCCCAAGAAGAGGTTAAGTTAAGCCATGTGCTTACAATTAATGACAGTGATTCTAAATCACTTGATGATAAAGATGATGTTGATTATGTATCTTCTCAACTTGATGAATTAAGTAAGGAGTTTCTTTCATGTGCAACAGAGCTTACACTTGCACTAAAAAGAGAAGGAAAACTCCTCAAAGACTTATGTCATATGAAAGCTGAAAATGATCAACTCAAACGAGAACTCTCATTATGTAAAACTGATCTAGACTCTTTTTCGTCGAAGAACCAATCCTTAGAAGGTAAACTAAGAAAAAGCGTTGATCGACAAAAGAAAACAAAGAAGTTAAGGAAGATTGCCAGTGATGACTACAATGCCTTTAAAATCTCATGTGAGTATGAGATAAAAACTGTTCTAGAACATGTCAAAATTTTGAAGAATGATAAGTATTCTTTAATGTACGAACACCTGCTAGACACATCCACTCTAGGAAGGTGCAAAATTTACGGATCAAATTATTCTTTGAAAAGAAAGGAGAATGTTGTCCACAAAAACACTAAAAAGAGTGCTTCATCCTTTAAAAAGAAATCTGTAAAAGATCATAAAAAGTTTCACTCACGTCTGAGTTCTTCATATCATCTGGATTATCAAAAATGATGTTTTCGTCATGGGAACAAGGGTCATGTTGTCAAGGATTGTGAACAACTTTCCTATTCGAACAAAAAAAAGGTGTTCTCAGATTTAAAGAATAATATGAGATAATTTTTTGAATGAAGCATATTTAAACCTGATTCATCTAAATCAAAGGATTTCAGGGTGAACTCATCTTATGCTAATTATCTCACACGAAAGAAGGACCAGGAGACTAAGAAGTGGATACCAAATAAGATCAAGGAAGCTGACAATGACTCCAGAGCGGCTACGCTTAAGGTAATCCCTAAATATCTTGATGGTAGTAATTTTTATGATAAATTTGGTTTATTGACAAAAAGGGATGAATTCCTAAGTAAATCAGTTAATAAGAAGTTCCTTGTTAAACATGGAAAACTTGATCTGACTCATTCAGATACTTAATATCTGGGAAAAATACACCGACTCATGAAGTGCTCAAACTTAGTTTGATGAGTTTAGTGTATATTGTGAAATAGTTCAAAAAAACTTGTATAGAGTTATGTAGATATTCACAGGAACGCACTTTCCTAAAATTCTTAATAGTAAAAAAATTCGGTTTTTCTATTAAGAGAGAATATTTGATTTCCTTAATCAATGAACAAGTTTTTAGTAACTATTGGTATATAAGTTTTTCGGTACTGATGGAATTTCAATTTTCATGAAATTGGGGGTCATGAAAAATTCTGATTACTATGCAAAGTTATCTTCAAAAGTCTCAGAACGGTATGCTGAGAAGATGGTTTATAATTCCTTCGGGTCTCTAAATTTCGAAGGATCCGAAACTGATTCTTATATGAATATGAATCATTCATCTTGTATGATTGATTATGAAAAGGAGTTTTATAAGATGGCACGAACATGTGTTGAAACTAAGTTGGAAGTATTGATGTTGAAACGAAGTCTTGAAAAATCTCTACTGGTTCAAGCTCAGATTCTCAAACAATTAGATTTACTCTCCAGAAGAGTAAACGAGGAAGAACCTAACTTCCATAAGGTTGAGGAATTACTCTTCAATCAAGGATTGCTTCAAGAAATTACGAGAATTATTCTTATTAAGCGAAAGAGATCTCAAACTTGTTAAGAGATCTGAATATAAAAAAATAGACATCAATTTTTGATTTCTTTCATTGATTGTATAAGTCTATTGAATAAAACTATTATGAATAAAAGTTATTTGATTTATAATTTTTTGGTGGTAGTTTTTGATTTACATAGCCGGTACTTTAATGCTTTATTTATTTGCTATGTATGTTTATGAGATGTTTGATTTCGTTTTTACTACCTTGATATTCGATCTCATAATATGTTGTGAACCCTTATGGTTTGGGTGACTTTTTGATTTAGCTGGATTAAGTTCTAGCCCATGTTGGTAGGCTTTATCAAAGGATCATGAGGGGTTCCTGTAGAAACAATATGTGAAAAAGTCACAATATGTTGAGTCGGTTTTGGTTTAGCATAAAATCATATGTGTTTCGACAGTTCTCTGGTAAAGGTTGGTTATTGTTATTCTTTTGTTTTTGGCATGAGAATAACAACATAATGGTATTTCGATATCAATTCTCTCGGAAGAAGAAAACGTCGCGATCATATTTGGAGAAGTTGGATGCGAAATTGAGGTAACAATCTTGTAAGTTAATTGTTTTCTTGTTTTAAAAAAGCCTATTTTTATTTGATATATATATTGTTTTTGCTTAAACGAAATAGTTGGTACAATTGATTTGTTTATTCCATTATGTATGCGTGGATGTTTGTGTGATTCAATTGTTTCCGGTTAAGTAAAACTTTTGTTATCTTGATTTGTTGTGTGATATCAATAGTTTAGCCTTACGAAATTTGGTGTAATTGCGGTGTTTTAATGTTTATGTTAATTCAATTGCTTCCAGTTAAGTAAAACAATTGTTATTTTGCTTTATTGTGTAGTATCAATTGTTTAGGCTAATAAAATTTCGGTGCAATAGTGAAGCCTTGATATATATGTTGTTTCTATTGTATCCGGTTGAGGTGAATAATTATGCAAGTTGATTTAACGGCTTGTATGAATTATTTATGGCTTAACTAATGAATGTGTTGACGGGATGAGTTGTTTAGTCCAATTCGATTCCGGATAAGATAAACTAAATTAATTCTGATCTTAGTTAAACTTATCAAAGTGGAGGTTTTGGTTATTCAAGTCTAGCCGAAATCCTAAACAAGGAAATGCTAGTTAACTAACCTAGTATTTGGCTTGTTTAAAGTCTAAAGGTCTAAGTTATATGGATAATTAGAAGCTGATGATAAAAATGGAGTTTATCTTTGTTTTGGTCTTATCGAATGAAGCGGTTGTATTTATACAATCGGTTTAGCAAAGGAACTAACTTGCTTAGTTAATTTTTGGTTTGCTAAACTAGTAGGGAAAATTGCTTCGGGCAATTATTTCCATGATAACATATCAAAACGTAATTACTTTGTAGTTTCGGTTTTGATATTGGTTATCAAAAATGGTATGTGGAACCCTCGTGCTTGACTCAACAGGTTGCAAGTCTATTTTAACATTTGTAAGATCCTTTACGTGTTGTCTTTTATTTTTTTAATTTTTTGTCATTTTTGTGACAAAAAGGGGGATAAATATATGGAGTAAACAGGTGATGCTAGTATCAATTTTATGGTTGATTGGTGTCACTAGGGAAGAGGACAATGGTGCTTGAATGTTTATCTAACAAATGAGGAAAAGCACATACTAAGGGGGAGTAACATATCATATGATTGGGATGACAAAGACGTGCAGATTGAAAATCTACCTATCTCACCTTTAGGGGGAGTATGAGATTTTTTATTATAATGCCGCTGCTGCATTCTTAAGGATTGAATGATTGCAGGTTATGTGATGCTGGATTCAGGAATCAAGCATATGTGTAATGAATTCTTGTAATTTGTTTATCCATATGATTGTAAGATTTTTGTCACTAAAATTGACAAAGGGGGAGATTGTTAGAGAATTTCTCGGTTGAACCCACCAAGCATTGGTATGTCAAGTTTGGTTGTCATATTTTAGTGAACCAAAACTGATTTAAGAGTCGCTTGATTTAAATGTAATAGAGTAAACTTCGTATAGGTTAGCTTGAAAGTATTAGGGTGAAACATTACAAGTATTACGAAGACTTGAAGAAGTGAAGAAGAACGGAGCTACAACCACAACATCATCCTTCCACTCGAGGTTAGTGATATTTGACTTGAACTGTTTCATTCCCTAACGTATCTTTCAAGTGGTGCATATTGAAAACACAAAACTGCGAAGCATGAACACTCTACATAGACATAGTACTAAGAAATAAAATATGAAGTTTCTTGCTTAACCATTAAACTTTGTATATAAGACATCGACATAATCGTATAAATGCTATTGTGCTTATGTATGGGTATGAGGTGAGGATTTCAACCTTGGGAACAATGTTTGCATGTGTTCTAAGGATGTAAGTTCATGATATATATTGTGAACGGAAAAGGAAATTGCCAGGCGTTATTGGGGATGTTCTTTATTGCATATCTTATGAGCGACCATTATGTGTGATTAGTATAACCGCTCATGACTTGTTTGTGTTCTTGGTAAAACTATTCACATGAGGCCTGACTTATGTATTGGTATGACTTTTATTAGTGAAACCGATCTTAAGTAATCACCTGGGGCATGATCGGGTTGTGAGTGTCTAAACTTATTACTGGGAGAAGGGGAACCAATCCTAGTAAGAGGTGTAGTGCATCACAAGGGGAACCGATCCTTGTATGAGGTGTAGAAAGGTTTATGGAAGAAAGGGGAACCGATCCTATGAACATGTGCAACACGTTTTTGGGGAGGGGGAACCGATCCTATGGACATGTGCAGTGCATACAAGTTAGATACCAAATATATGTGGGGAACCGATCCTAGTACCTAGTTAGCCGTATCTTTGGTAAGCTAGTGTAGCTATGCACAGTGCTCACATGGAGGTAGAACCGAAACTTGTTTTGGTAGAACCCTAAACCCATGATTGGTGATTGAGTGTTACTTGATCAATCATGTAGTTCTTGAAAGTCAGATGAACCAATTCTAAACTTGTTTGGAAGTGTGGTAAATCGGTTTCAAGTGAGTAAGTATGAAAAAGGACTTGCAAGAGTAAGATGTCGACACACTTTGAACACGGTGCATTAATGCTTATTCTATATTGTTCAAAGATATTTCTTAATGGCTAAGAAGGAAGTAAATCCCAAGATCGAATTTAAATAAGTTAAGAATCTTTTTAATTAAGGGTTTTTAATTATATATGGAAAATAAGAATTAGAAATGTGCATTTGAAAATTAAAGATTTTCCATGGAGATTTCGATCATGTATTTTTGGAAAGTGCATTCACAGGAATTATGAAAACCGAATTTGGTGGAGTAATGAAAAATATATTGAGAATATTTTCGGTTTTGAAAATTCCTTGGTGTCCAAATTTCCTTGTCTATAAATACCTTGATTTTGAATTTCTAGCAAACTAATCCTTCGTGACAGTAAACTTCCTCTGTTTTATTGTTACTGGTGAAGCTACCTATCGGAGAGGAGAGTAATATTATTAGGTAAAATCTCTTACGTTCGCTCAATTTAAAGTCTTTTTTTGAGATAGAGAAGCTCTAGCACGACCCGTTGGTGGGAAACTAGATATTGCAATTTATCTTTAGTTTTCGTATTGATTTGATTAACTAACGGTGGTTGAACTTTGATTGCACCTAGTTTGTTTATGCTTGAGAATCTTCTCTTCTGATATAAGATTCACTCAAACTAGTTCAAGGTTTCGACAGGGATCTTTAGACTGTTGTTAGAACTAAAGACGATCTTGTGATAATCCATGGTTAGCAGACTCCATTATGTGTGTGATTGATCACAAGAGATTCAAGTAGTTGTGTGTAGGTGTTTATTCAAGATCTAAGAAGATTTGAAGACAAAGAAGATATTGAAGATTTCTGACTTGGTTTTTATAATCTTTGGTATGCACAATACTTGTTTGGGAAAAAGAGGATCCGACTATAATTGATTTATCTTTTTGGGTATTTTGATAGAATAACCGAGGAAGATCGGCATCAATACATTTCCTTGTGATTAAAGGTATTGATTGGCTTAATCTTAACGATTGCCTTTGGCTGATTGAACATAAGATAGATCTTGGAACCTGGAAAAGGAGTTTATGTTAAGATAAATAATGGAACCTTTGCGCAACTCATATCACTTGGTTGAAGAGAGTTGTTACCAAACAGATTTGTTGTTCCTTTATTGTTTGGAATACAAACCAAAGGAATTGGTCCAAGTACATGACTTGTTTACAGGTTGGAGGCGTGGGAATACAGACGGAACTAGGTGAAATATAGGTTTAGTTACTTGGTTTCAACTATACGAAGTTGGGTTATTTTGTATAGCGGCTTAATCCTGAGAGTATTCAATTCTGGACTAGGTCCCGGGGTTTTTCTGCATTTGTGGTTTCCTCGTTAACAAAATCTTGTTGTGTCATTTACTTTATATTTCCGCATTATAATTGTTTTATTATAATTAAAGTAAATTGCACAAACAACATGATTGCACAAACGTTAATTCCTATTTACTTGATACGTAAATCCTATTGAGTTTGGTTAAGTTTGAACCTTTATATCAAGTAAACACACTTTGTTTTTGTATTTTCTCGATCTCGTATCCATAGACAATCACACAAAATATGAGCCGATTTTTTGTATTGTCTTGACTCAGTCTATAGACAATCACTTTCGGGGAAATGACTTATAGGAAGGAAAAGTAATAGCTTGAGGTATATTTGGGGTACCCTCACATTTTCATTGATGTTTCCAAGCGTGAAAGAGTCAAGGACACGCTTAACGCTATTCGATTGATGGCAGTGAACGTCTCCATCCGTTGATCTTTTGAAAGATGTAAGAGTTCACATAAATTTTCCACCAGTGAGGCCGCTTCCTGGCATATTGTTTTCTGATTAGTAGTGAAGTTGTTGACTTGGGAGTGATCATTTGGGATGTTAGTCCCCAGTCCTGGAGTTTCCGGGGCAAGTGAACCGTTCAACTCTGCCATTAAGTTGATGAGGAAGTCCAGTGTGATGTTAATCGCATATTTCATCAGACCCATGTTCTTGGTATAGATATCCTGAATCCGCACCAAGTCAGTCATCCTTGGAATTCCTTCGTCGATTGCATTATTAGGCATTGCTTTGGGGAAGGAAACATTTCCATTTGCCTGAGTGGAACTTGAGGACATGGATTAATCCCTAAAACCGACTATCCTCCTGAGTTATAGAAACGTATTCTGAAATTGATATTGGGACCGAGAGATTGACCTCCCGCTGTGGTCGCCAATTGTTAGAGGGTGAAAACGGTTTCTGCTGATTTCGGTAATTTCAGGTGTGTGGATGAGAAATGAATTTAAACCCTAAACAATGTACTGCAAGGGAGTACTTTAGATTCGAGAGATAAATATGTACAAATCCTGCCTAAACCAAGAAATGGTCATTCCATACTTGCTTTGGTCACAAAGTGAAGGATAAGGGTTAGTTTTGGGGAGGGAAGCGAAGAAAGTGTAGAGACCAGAATAGTTGATTCTGGAAGAGTAGTTATTTTACGACTTGTATCAGAAAGTGGGAGGCTAACAGATGGAGATCTCGCAAATGTTTTCTGAGTGTTGTATGCTCCTGACCTGAACTTGTTGTTCGGTGGAAATAGGTAATGCCTATTTATACAAGTCGAAGTGAAACGTACTCTAGTCTCATTAAGAAATGGAAAACGGGTGAATAGATGAGAGGAGGTGGTAACCGGTAACGCCTGGAATTGATATTCCATAAAAAAAAGTGTTTCACCATTACTCCCTATATTTACTAACCGCCTTATTCTTATGACACTTTCTTATAAAGGGCGTAGTGTACGCCGCATGCTGTAAACCTCCAAACCAATACCCACTGAGCATACCCCAGTTTGTGACATGCGTTGATGTCTCGAGTGTTTTCGTATAAAATATGTAGCACGTTGTTGTTTTCTGGCAAGTTGAGCTTGGGATACTTACTGGCTCGGTGGTGACCTTCGACGGTCGAGATTTTGCATATTAAGAGGAAAGGTAGACGTTGTGTTAGAGCACTGCTCGGTTGAACTCGCATGCATAGCTATATCAAGCATGTTTGTCAATATTAGTGATCAAACTATAAATTCTTGATTTCTAGTCTACTATAGCTAAGGTCTCGGACTAGGATAGAAAGTGTAGTTGAGCTCAAGAACTCCATGACAATCATCATACAAGACTAAGGACTACTCAAGGAACCGGTGGATCTGCATTGACTAAAAGGTATGTGGAGACTTGAACTTATCTATCACTCAAAAGTCTATCTACTCTATCTCCTATCTTGAGACAAAAGTCGTTATACTATATAGACTAAAGATATACACATGTGACATTTCGAGCTGAGTATATCTCGCTTATCTATTTCTCGAAATGTGTGTTGGTAAAGCTTTCGCTTTAGCCGAGTTCATCTTTGCCTAGTGACGAAAGTCATGTTATGTTTCAATCACTTTGGAAATTGCTCTGACGAAAACTAGTTCGTGAATAACAACTATATGACGTCCTCTAAGAATGTTTCAATGATTGAAATGAGAGTTTAGACAATATAACCACTAGGGGATATAAACATTGTTGTGGTAACACATATATGTATAAGTCCTTATGCACTTGAACCGAAGTTTGCGAAATTTTTTGATCAAGTGAAAACCGGAACTTGAGCAGTCAACCCAATCCACGAACTCAATCTACGAACGAGCGTAGTTCTCGAACCCAAGAATTTATGATGTAGTTGAAGCTTGGTTTTAGTCCGCGAACTCAGTCCGCGAACTGACGGAAGTTCTCGAACCCAAGAATTTTTGCTGGAGTTTGTGAACTCCAACCGATTACTTAAGTCCGCAAACCCAGTCCGCGAACTTGAGTGGTTATGTCTAAAAACGATGTTCGTGAACTTATTTAAATTATCTAAGGAATGCTATTGCAAACCGTGGCTTTATAGTTCATGAATTGATTCGAGTGAATCACATTGTTTTTGCTTCAATTGTGTCTTGTGTGGTACATAAGATCTCATAGCAATTGAACAACTCTCTAACTAGTTCATTTGAGTCATTTGGACTAGTTATGGTGAAGAAGAATATGGTTGATATGAAATTTATCATTTGGCTAACCCTTTGGTTGACTAATCTTGAACCAACTATTGTACATGTTTGGGTACGGTTACACAAACCCAAAATCGTCAAGTACATGTGTGTATGGCAAGCTAAGTTTTCGATCTAACGGTTGAGAGATATTAGCTTGTATCTAATCAGGTTTTCATCTAACGGTGAATATTGAATGCTTTTTTACTAAGCTAACATTGATTGCAAACCCTGATTCGAAAGACTATATAAGGGAGAACTCTAGCAAATGGGAAACCTAATACCTACACATTCTGTGTGATACTAGTTTGCTAAGCTAGAGTCCATTCTCCTTTAACCTTTGGTTTTCTTCTTCTAAAACCAGGTTAACGACTTAAAGACTTCATTGGGATTGTGAAGCCAGACCAATACTACTTTTCTTTTAGTTGTGTGATCTGATATTGCTGTTTCTATCGTACGAGTACAATTGTAATAATTGGCTTGAGATTTCTATCTCCGATACACAAGATATAAAAGTAATCACAAACATATTCGTCTCATCGTTTGTGATTCCACAATATTTTTTTTTCGCTGCGTCAATTAAGACTATTGTGAGGTGATTGATAAAACTGAGATGTTCTTTGATAATATAAGTCTAGTTTTATTGATTGGTTCATGTTCACCTTGATTTATCAAAATACGGAACAAAACTCATAGGTTTATTCTTGGGTGACGAATTTATCTATCTTGTAGACTTTTCTGTGTGAGACATATTTGTTTGCTAAAGTCTTCGACTTTGGGTCGTAGCAACTCTTGGTTGTAGGTGAGATCAGCTAAGGGAATCAAGTGTGCAGTATCCTGCTGGGATTAGAGGCGTAGGAGCATAACTGTACCTTGGATCAGTGTGAGATTGATTGGGGTTCAACTACAGTCCAGACCGAAGTTAATTTGGAGTAGGCAAGTGTCTGTAGCGGATTAATACAGTGTATTTTTAATCTGGACTAGGTCCATGGGTTTTTCTGCATTTGCGGTTTCCTCGTTAACAAAATTCTGGTGTCTGTGTTATTTCTTTTTCTCATTATATTTTTATATAATTAAAATAATACAAGTTGTGCGTTATTCAATCGATTAGAATATCCGACCTATTGGTTATTGATTTAAATCAATTGACACTTGGATATTGGTCTTTGGTACCATCCAAGTTATCTCTCTTTGATTAGACTCGCAAATCATATTTTCTTGAGTAAATCAAATCGAGAGATTGAGACAATAACTCCTTGAGTATTTTCTATTGATTGAGTCTAGTTGATTCTCTAGAAAAAACTCGTAGTTGTCCATACAAATTGATAATAAAAATATTGGGTGAGGTTGTTAGACCTCCGCTTTTTCAATTGGTATCATAGCAGGCAAACACGCTTAAGACCTTATAAGTCTGTGTTTGTGGCAATCAGAGTCTATGGAAAAACTCTCTGTTGCGCATACCAAAATGCCTCCTAAAGCTTTTGATCATGTCAAGTGTCTTGGAAACACCTCAAAGGATTACTCCTTTGTTGATTCTTCTGAATCCCGGGGTAAAAAGAATGTTCAATATGATAATGACATTTCTTCCTCTCATGAGGTATGTGACACTCTAGAAGAAGCTGAAAAGGAGCTCACAAGAATTTCAAAACATACAGCTGAAGATATTGATTTTTATAATCATGATCAGCTCATTGATGAATTTGAAAAGTCTCTTGATCGATAACGTGATCTCTATAACATCATTAAGTCCTTCTCTAAGAATATTGAGAAACTTCTTCAAGAAACTACTCTCCAGCGTGAAAAGATTAGTACTCTTGAGGATATTATTAAAGAGGACTCAATTAGATAAAAATGTTTGGTCGAGACTCATTCATCAGATCTCAACAGACTTCGTGCTAAAAAAGAGAAACTATGTGCATCTCTCACTCTAACCCATGAACAGTGCAAATCCTTAGAAAAGGAAAACTCTGTCTTAAGGAGAAAATCCTCAGTACAAACTAACTCTCGTGATGTTCTGTACAAGACAAAGTATTCTCCAGAAAAAGTTTGTGTCAAGAAAAGTTTACATAACTTGCAATCATCTAATATGGCTATGGAGTTTAAACAAGTGCCAGTTATTGCTCCTCCTCCTCGAATCTGCACTTTTTGTGGGAAACAGAATCACTATGTTATCCATTGTTTTGCAAGAAGGAAACAAATTTCTAAGCTTCGTAATTTGCTTCTCTTCACTGGCAATGGAACAAATAATCAGTTGACTAACGTAGTGAATCGTATGCCCACAAGAAATCAGAAACCTTATAAGAATGATCTCTACTCTAGAAATCAGTACTGGGCTCAAGTGCATTCTGGCATAAATTCTTGTGTTGCTAACAAAAGCACTTCCTGTACTTATAAGGATGTTATGATAAATCTAAGTCTGGAAAATGGATGCCTATCTTTTCTGATCCTCTTAAACCAGTTGCAAGAGGTCCCAGACTTAGTCTTCAGAGAAAGACATATGATGGATTTGATAAAAACGCCATGTTTTATCCTTCATGGATGAATACCAACTGAAGAAAGGCGAAGAAAATAAAGATCAAATGGTCAGATGATATATACAACCTCTTTCCCGATGATCATAGTGGAATTAATTTCCACTCAACTACCTGATTCAGGTATTTGTTTCCTTGTTTCTAACTTGAGAGGTGCAAGGAAAATAATTTGGGAATACTCAAGTATGTTGTATGTTATTTATGTTTGAGTCTTTTTATTGGTAGTCCACAGACGTCCGCGTCCTCCTCTTGTATATATCCAGGGTTTTCAAAACCAGAGTTTTTGTACCCTTGTTGACGAACGCATATATACCTTGTCTATATTGTGATTGTCCCTGACCTAGAACTCTATGGAGAATTATGCAAAATCTTAAGAGATTGTGCGTCTTGATATGGAGGAAGACAATCAGGAACGTAAGTCAATTCAAGAGATGGTTCTATAGAATATGCTTGAAAGAAAGGATCACAACTCCTGGATTGATGATTCTGTCAAGGATTTAACTTGTTTTCAGAACGATTCAAGGGTCTAGTTTGCAAATCTTCAATTGCAAATAAACCAACTTCTAGATGGTCAGGCCAAAATTCTTGCTACTCAGAACATTCTGATATAGAATCAAAAGAAGCTTATCATGGACTGTACCAAAGCTAGATAGCTTGCTCGAGTGGTTGATCACAAAGTTAGTGTTCTAACTCACAAACATGGTGTGTCTACGGTCAAGAGAATAAAGGAAATCAGCGATACCTTCTTTGATGGCTTCATTAAAAGATACGAGGTTCTTAATGAACTCTGATTTCTTTTAAAGTCTAGTAAATCTTCTATTATTTCTATTTTATTTAGAAGAATAACTAGTGTCTTGGAATAGCCATTATTGTGATTACACATAGCTATATCCAATGTTTTCATCTTCGTGTTTTTAGATTTTTTGGTTTAAAAATTCTAAGTTTGTTTGGAAGATGATGGTTGCAGTATTAATCTTTTGAGTTTATATATTGCAATATTTTGATGGGATATTGTGTTTATGTCCATGAACTTGATTGTCCCATATTTTGTCAAAAGTAAAGTCGCTCGTGAATTAATATGCAAATATTGATAAAAGGATGAATAGACTTTTGACAAACACAAAAGTTAAGCCTATGTTGTCAATTATTAATGTAAGATAGGTTAAAATATTTTGTGAATTCAAGGATTATGTCTATTGTGTATCATTGTGCAAATGGTGATGAAACATAGAATGAATCCTTGTGTTACCCCACGGTATAGATCCTTATTGATTCATTTTTTATGTATTACCGTGAAGGTTCCATTGTGTATCTCATGTTGAGCACGATACAACTAAGTCAATTTCTTATTGGCATGGTTGGTTTTTCCATGAGATGCAATATGTTGAGCATTAAGAACTAAAGTAATCAACTTGTGTGATTATTTAGTTTGTATTCCATAAGTTTTCTTATGTTGAGTACATGTACGGTTAAGGTTGTCATATCTTATGATAATCTTAGTCGGGGTTCCATAATCTCTTATGTTGAGCCAAAATAAACTAAATCAATCATCTTGTGTGATTATTTAGTTAGCACTCCATAGATTTCTTTTATGTCGAGTGTGGCCAATTGAATTGATTACTTTTGTGATTAGTTTAATTGTGTACCCGGTTGGATTATTTATGGGTTTTCTTGTGAATAATATAATCGAGTTTTTTAAGTCTCCATAAGTCTACTTGTGCTGAGCATATTTAGTCAAATTAATCTTGGTTCGCTTTGGTTAATTTGATTGAATATTTCTTGTTGGATTCCAAATTCATACTTGTATGTAATTTGTTGAGTCTAAAGAAATCCTTATTTTCTCTTGAAATTAAAGTCGCTCTTGTTGTTCCTTAGGGAATGACATATTATGGGGGAGAGTTCTTTTGAACTTATGCTTAATTACCAAATCTTTGTGGGGAGTGCGGCTGTGGAATATTAGAGGGGTTATCTTGCGTCTTTATAAAATCCTGGATGAATGCATTTAGCTTCGGCTTTATGATTGCATATAAACAAGATGATATGTAGGTACCGAATATCGCAAGATATTAGCTTACGAACATTATAATAAATATAAGAGGAAAGAGTCGCAAAGTAATACGATGATGAAAGAAGCACGGGGAAGTATGAAGGATTTGCGAGCATAAAATAATTTTATGAGGATATGTTGCGATACTTCGCAACACATATACAGTTGTACAAGTTTTACTATAAATAGCAGTTCAAATGTAAAATTCAGGAGGTTCTTTGAATGAGGGTTAGAAAATATTTTAGGAAAGAGATTAGAAAAAGTTGTAACTATTCTAGTTCCATTTAGATATTTCTTGTAATCAATTGAGAGCATTAATAAGAAAATTGTTATTCATCATCATGAACTTCTTAATTTTTACTAATTCTACTGAGGGTGTAGTTGTAGGATATCCTGCAACTACATAATTGGCGCTAGAAACAGGGATTTGAAGATTGTTCTAGCAAAAATTCTAAGGAGTTTTGAAAATATGAAATGGCTAGAAGAAGAAATATATCAGAACCATTGACTGCAGTAAGAAGAAGTGCAAGTCTTGCAGGTGGAGAAGCAAATGTAACAGGAGAACCTAGTAGGAGAAGGAACAATCGAAGAAATCAAACTCAACAAACAGAAGATCATGATCGAGTGAGTATACACACTTGGAGAACTGATACACCAGCAGAAACATACAAAGAACCACAAATTAGAGAAAATGGGAGATTGATGGGAGGAACAACTCGTGAAAGAGAAAGGGAGATGTTAGAAACATTGAGACAATAAATTCAAGAAGAACGAAGGTTTGAAGCTGAATAACGTGCCAATCTAACAAGACAGAATCAAGAATTGAGAAGGGAAAATGAGATATTACAAAGGAGGAAATCTCAAAGTGTTGTGAGATCAAATGCTAGACCAGGAAGATAAGAACAAAATTCGCCAAAAATCAACAGTGAAAATGAGATGCAAGAACAAGCACAGAATCAAGTTGAAAGAAATCGAGAGAATCGTTTCATTCTAGTGCCAAATCACGAAAAAAATGTGGAGAATTTACGAACAGAACCATTTCCAAGGGAAAATAATCAGAATGGAGAAGAAAATCGAGAGGAAGAGCGGCAACTCGTGGAAGAAATTGAGAGACAACAAGCTATGCATCAAAACAATTACGAAGATGGAGTAAGAAGACGTGAACAAGCTCGCAACAATCAAAATCTTGAGTGTGATATAATTCAGAGGAAGGTTGGGAATCAACGAGAAGAAATAATAAGGAACGAACCAAATCTTCGAATCAGAGTTCAGGCAAACCAGGAAGAAATAAATCGTAGAAGAAGGAGAAATGAAGAAGAAGAAATTCCAGATATTCATATGAGAAGGATGAGGAGAACAGAAATGGAAGAACAAGAATTTCAAAATGCTCTGCAACAAAACAATTGTGACAATTTGGAAAGGAGATATTTGCAAAATCATGCAAATGAAAACATTAATGAAGAGTATGATAGAATGCGAAGAATCGCAAGATAGGAGATGCAAGAACGTAGAAGAAGAGAAGCTGCGTTGAAGAGGCCAATGGAGGAGAATTCTGAAGCAAATGCACGAATCTTTCGAGAATTAGCGGAAATGAGAGGAATGATAAGCAGTAGAGGAGGAGGAGATAGAAGGAAATTAGATGAAGCAATAGAGGAAGCTGCGAGGACTCTTTTTTCTAGAGAAGTACAGTTGGGAGGGATTCCACCAAAGTGCAATCTTCCTACGTTAATCAGCGTCTTTGACGGGACTTCATGTGCTATTCATCACATTAAAGCATATGTAAGATGCATGCTACAATGGGAGAATCATGATGCTGTATTATGCAAGTAATTCGCATCAAGTTTAATAGGAGAAGCTCTAAAATGGTTCGAATGACTTCCCAAGAACACTATTACATCATTTAATCATTTACAAGTAACTTTCTTAGGAGCATATATCACGAATCATTCCTCGCGACTTGACATTGAAGATGTGTTTGGTTTAAAACAAAGAATTGGTGAAAGTTTGAAGCATTTGGTAAGAAGATGGAAAACTATGTGCAGTGATATGGCAGGACGTGTGGATGAGAGATACCTGATTTTGTCTTTCATAAATGCGATGTTCAGAATCGAACAGCTTATATGTTCAAATCTTCAGAAGAAAGAATTCAATTATGATGACAGAATTGCGAGAATTGCAAGAGGAGTACATTACATTAGAAGAAAAGCAAAACAATATGGATTCATATCCAGTGGTAAACACCAGCAATCAAGATACATGAGCAAACTTACTTCCTAAAATAATCAATTTTGTAGCAGGTACTTCGCAGACATCCTCGCAAACATCTTCGCAGATATCAGAAGAGAAGAAAACCAACAATAGCCAGCCAAAAATGGTAGCAATGGGAAGTAAAGATCAAGAAGAGTATGATAGAGAAAGGAATTTCTATAGTCGAGGAGGAAATAACCAGATCCCAAGATTAGATCAGCAGCAAGAAAATTATGGGGGACAAAGGCAGAATTATTTTGGACAAGGGAATCATGAAAAAATTATAACAATGGTCAAGGAGGTCAAAGAATGATAAGAGAAGAAATAAAGATGCCACCTTTGAATACAAGTGTAGAAAAGATATGGCAGGCAATTATCTTGATGGAGAATATACCAACTCCATGGAATATGGGAAAGGAACCACCAATGGGTCCAAGAAGTCATGAATTTTGCTTGTACCATCATTTTCATGGGCACTCTACAAATAGTTTTAATAATATCAAAAGGATTATCTTGCGAATGATTGATCAAGGCAAACTGGATCAATTTTTATTCAAGCAAGCACAATCGCAACAATTACCACAAGCCCCAATGGAAACTCGCATGGTGAATACAACACAAGAAAAGGGAAAAGAAATCTTACACATTGAAGTGGGACCAAAAGCAAGAAATGTTTTCTGCAATTCTATAGTTCACTCATATAAAACCATAGAAGATTTTCATGATAATGTGTTAAGTAGGGTATATGCGAGAGATGGTGAAGGAAGAGAAATAATGAGCATCGCAAAAATTTCATGACTCGAAGATTGGCAGAAGCGTGAAATCTCTTTTGAAGCTATAGAAATTCCAGAAGGTTGCGAAATACATGATAATCCATTGGTAGTGAGATTGGAATTTTGTCTGAATATGGAAGAAAGTGAGGATGATACAGATGAAGAATCATTTGGTCTTAATAGAATCTTAATTGATACAGGAAGGTCTGTCAATATTCTCTTCTATCCTGCTTACAAAATCATTGGGGGAAAGGACGCAGATCTAATACCTTCTACTTACAGGATTTATGGCTTTAATGGAACTGCCAATAAACCTAAAGGAGAAATAAGCATGTGAATTCCATTAGGGGGAATGCGAACTGAAATCTTATTTTGCGTTGTTGATGTTGAATCACCGTACAACGCTTTGATAGGGAGACCTTGGCTTCACGAGATTTTAGGCGTAGCTTAAACTTTTCATCAATGCATAAAATTTCCTCATCCTAAAGGTATTGGAGTTATCAAGGGTGATTGGGCAAAAGGGAAGAAATGTTACGATACTGAAGTAGAAGTTTGCGAAGGAAAAATTGTTGAGAAGGAAAGTTGGAGAAAAAGAGCAAAGGCTGCAAAGAGAAGTGAAAATTTAATGGCTGAAGATTAAGTCATGAAGGAATGAAGTTACAATGATTGATCATACAAGAAATTTACGAAGGTAAAGAATACGTATAATTTACGAAGGTAATCAGTACATTTCTTCATAGCGTATAATAAAATGCATTTTGAAAAAACAAGAAAATGAAATGAGGTATTTCGAAACATGAAATATTTGTGAAGTATTTTTACGAATAAATTTTTTTTTTTTTTTTTTGCGATTAGCTTTCATTGAAGAAAGACGCAAAAGATATTTGCGAACAAAAGACCGCAAACTGTGATTAGATTTCAAAAAAGAAAGAAAGCCGCAGAAATTTTACACATGCAAACCTTTGTGGCGTACACCCTAGTTCGCGAATCAACATTTCCTAAGAGGCAAAGTCCTAAAGTACGTCATTTAAGGGGGTACCTATAAGCATGGCTCAGGGAAACCGGAACACCACCAAGGAACCTGAGTACATGGACATTACGGGGTACAACCCAAAAGCGGGGTACATATCCAGGTTAGACACCTTGGATTCTCAACCTAATCTTGAGATGTACCAGGATATAGGTTGGGCGACTAAGGCATACTGTCTTTCTCAAGAAGTGTAGAAAACGATCAAGGCGCCGAGGTACACGGTTGAGTCAAGAGTGCCGGATGGGTTTGAAGCACATCTGCCATTCTTGACAAGTCTTGGAAAATGATACACTTGGCCCAAAGATACCCCATAGGGTGCAACCTCGTAACTATAAGCCCTATAGGCAAAAAGGATAAGAGGTTGCGATTAAAAGCTGATTGTTTGCAAAACCAGATGGGAAGAGATAACCTTGTATGGTCGATGTACGCTTCCTTGAAGGGGCAACCAAGGGGAAGATAAAGGGCATCACCCTCCATTAGGGAGCTGATACGTGCTATAAGACGCAAATGTCATGAGGCTTCTTGTTCGCAAGAACATAAAGGCTTGTCATATTTGTGCAACAATCATATTTCTGCGAATAAAATAAAATAAAATAAATAAATAAATAATATATATATATATATATATATATATACATATTCGCAGAATTACATACAATGAAGTTAAGATGAGATCAATGGGTTATTACATGAAAATGTGATAACGTCCTGCGGTTTCATCGCAAGACGATAATGTCACGAGGTTGTATATTCGCAAGAATGATCAGACTCGTCATATTATCGCAAGAACAAAAATATTATCACAAAAGAGGTGGAAAAATAAGACCTTTACTTAGGAAGGCATGATAAGACCACAACAATCAAGGAAATCAATTATATTGGAGATTCTTTATATTTCCAACAACGACATATATCAATTCGATCAAGAGTTATTTATATATTCGCAATCAAGGACGGATATTTCATGTTACGAGAATTGGATATTTCTTATACTTCTTCAAAGATCGAATACTTCTTATACTTCTCATATTACACAATCAAAGGTTAAATACTTCTTGTATTTCTTATATTTCCTATACTTCGCAATCAAGGAGTAAATATTTTTTGATACTTCGTATATTTTATATACTTCTTATACTTCTTCAAGGATATTACATAATACTTCTTCAAGGATGATTTATAATTCAAAGAGGATTCATAATTATTATACTTCAAGGGGAAGATTTCATATATACTTCGCAAAAACTTGAAGCTTCGCAACTAAAACTGAGGCAGATATTCTAGATACTTAAAATAAGGATTGATCACCTGAAGAGCAATAATAAGGGGGAAAGGAATACTAAGTTAGGTCTTCAAAATATATTATTTCTCTCCATATGATCAAGTCATGCAAACAGAGGGAAGCATTCAGTTAAACATCAATTCATCATCGCAAAATTAAGACATTGGTACTAATTAAATTTCAAAAGGAAATTGTTGATTGATTAAAAGTGCAGTACTCAAGTAAACAAGACAAAAGAACTGAAGAAAATATACAGAAAAGGAATAAAACTATTTTGAAGATGATTTATCTTCATCAAAATGATCTTATTTTTCTTTTTCGGAGATATCATCTTCAGCTTCACTATCAGAAATTTCTAAATACGGGGTATCATTGGGAATTTCTTCAGAAAGGAGTGTCTGATACTTCTTGAGAGGAATTTGGTTGTCTTCACAAATCTTGCGAGTCATCTTAGATCGGAAACGTTTGATATTTAAACTATGATTGTCCCGAGAAATTTGAAGTTGAGATTTTAAATCACGAATCTTCTCACGTCGTGCGGCAAGAATAGTTTTCAGATCATCATTCATCTTCGCATAATTTTCTGCAGTAACTACAGGATAAGAGAATAAATAGTAAGGGAAGAAATTAAGGAATTGGTTATCAAATTATGGAGTTAAAGTAATCATAGTACACGAACTTACCTTCTAATTGCTTCTTATCATTACGAAGAGAAGTATTTTAAAGCTTTAATTGATTATTCTCCTCAAGAAGGGAAGAACCTCCAGCTGCGATACTCGCAGATTGTGGATTATCTTCGCAATAGGAATTTAATTCCACATTATCAATATTCAAATCCTCTATTTGCTGACGAAGTTTTGAATTCTCAACTTCCAACTTCTTACAACGGCTTAAAGTTTTCTTCTCAGCAATGGAATGACGTCTTCCCCAATCAAGCAAACATGCAGATAACCTCCCAAATTTGAACAAATAAAAAGGATTAAAAATCAATGAAATAAGGGAAATAAACAAGGAATAGAAAAGAAATTTACCATACTCCCCAAAGCGTATAATTTAGCAGGAGATACGAATCTTGAAATTCCATTAAGGGAATTATTGTTGAGTACAGTGGGAACTTTGCAAGCCTTCTCAATAAGTTTACGAGCATTCGCAGTAGGAGAGTTTCCTAATCCATGAGAAGAGTGGAGAAAAGCCTCAGACACTTGAATCATTGCAGACTCAAAAGTTTCCGCATTGATATAATCTTCATCTTCTGCATCATTGTCATCATCATGTCCCCTATCAGAGTTAGATCTAAGACCCTTCTCAGGAAATTTATCATCTTCATCACTTTGTTCTCCATCGACATTCTTGCTAGAAGAGATCACGTTAGAGTAAGTACTGGTTGGGAGTTTCTTCCTATTCTTTGCAGAAACCACATCCTCAAGCTTTCTCTTTCCTTTGTGAAGAGTATTTTCTTTATTATTAGAAGATTTGGTGTTCTTTGCAGAACGAAGCGTTCTCTGTCTCGTAGATAGCACTTCAGAAGAAGTTGAATTCTTATCCTTACTCGCAACGGCCCCAGGAAAATCAGGAAGAGTCTATAAATTCAAATAAGGATAAGAAACAGAGGCAACAATATATTGTTTAGAATACATATAAAAGTGTTTCTTACCTCATTTGAAAAAAAGTTGAAAAATAACAAGAAGATAAGAAGATGGAGATACATACATCTTTGTCTTTGTTAGGCCAAGAAAAGACCCAAGGTTGATAGTTACGATTACGAAGATTCGCAGGAAGATCTACAATCCCAGAAATGTAAGAACCCGATAATGCTAGAAGGAAATTATACCAATCTTCATCATGAGAATGGAGAGGGGTTCTATTATTTCCCGAGGCATAATCAATATCGTTCATAAGAAGATCATCTACCGCGGTATCAGCTTTACGATGAAGACGAACACCCCAACGTTTATCTTCTTTCCTCGCAGGAATTAACGTATAATTTTTGAAGAAATTCTCGAATGTATAATTTGCATCAACAATTTCTATATCTCTAAATGCAGGTCTCCTAAGATCAATCGGATATAAAGATTTTCCAGTAGCAGCACGAGTTGCGAATTCAACCAGAATGCGAATGCAATCACCAGTCAATTGATAAATGGCTCGTGAGAAATTTGGATGGGAGATAATTTCATAGAATAAAGGAAGATTGACATCATAAAGAGGAAGAGGAAGACCTGCGAGGATTTGGCCTCGTGAGACTAAAACTTTCTGATCATCCCAATGGAGATCAGTAAAGAGTTCTATACAGAGAGAGGACTTATTATCATGACCATCAATTTTAGAAAGGACGATATCTCTATCAGCAAACTCTGCATTAAGTTGTTCTATAGTTTTCTTCTTTGGAGCCATTGGATGAAGGATAGAAAAACATAGAGGAAAAGAAGTGAAAGAGATAAGAAATCGTAATAGAAGAAAAAAAGGAAGAAATTGCAGAAGCAGGTTTGATAAAGAAGATGAACAGAATAAAAGAATAAAAAGAAGAATTAAAGATAGTATTTATAAAGAAGGGAGAGTTTGATGGAAGTAAAAATTCATCAATGTGATTAGACGTGAACGGTTGAGAAGGACGGTTACGAAACAACGTGTCAAAATTTTAATGAAAGAGAAAAATACGTGTTGCAAATCTAACAGGTGATGATAACTATATTAAATTTATGAGAATAGAGGTTCTCATGACATTTCTTCTTCGCAGAACTGACATGAGAAGAGGCAAGATGTAGGTACCGAATATCGCAAGATATTATCTTACGAACATTATAATAAATATAAGAGGAAAGAGTCGCAAAGTAATACGATGATAAAAGAAGCACGGGGAAGTATGAAGGATTTGCAAGCATAAAATAATTTTACGAGGATATGTTGCGATACTTCGCAACACATATACAGTTGTACAAGTTTTACTATAAATAGCAGTTCAAATGTAAAATTCAGGAGGTTCTTTGAATGAGGGTTAGAAAATATTTTAGGAAAGAGAATAGAAAAAGTTGTAACTATTCTAGTTCCATTTAGATATTTCTTGTAATCAATTGAGAGCATTAATAAGAAAATTGTTATTCATCATCATGAACTTCTTAAGTTTTACTAATTCTACTGAGGGTGTAGTTGTAGGATATTCTGCAACTACATGATACATATTTACCTTTGGTCATGAAATGTCTCTTACAGAAATTTAATTAAGATCCCTTTCTTGTACCTTTGCCAATTTTATTGACAAAAAGGGGAGAATTAATTGTAGTTCACACTACAAATACATATGGTTTTCGGATCATTTTTTTTTTAAGGGGGAGTGGTTTCCATGTGAGATGGAGTATTGACTAAGGGGGAGTAAAGTATCACCATAGTATTGTTGTTGAAGTTGTGATGCAATTGGACTTTGACATTGTGTAATAATACTATGACACTATATAACAATAATTGAGAACCGATGCTTTTCTCATTGTTATAGCTACGGATTTTCAACAACGATGATGCTAAACTTACAACCTTTGGGATCATTGGATTACTTGGAAGTGATGAAGATTTCAAGTATTGTTGAAGATTAGACATGTGGAATAGGAGCGACAAAGTTTATTTATATATTTTTTGTATTCCATATGTATTAATAGTTTTGCCACTAAAATTGACAAAAAGGGAGATTCTTAGAGCACTGCTCGGTCGAACTTGCATGCGTTGATATATCAATCATGTTTGTCAATGTTAGTGATCAAAACTATAAAGTCTTGATTTCTAGTCTACTATAGCTAAGGTCCCGGACTAGGATATGAAGTGTAGTTGAGCTCAAGAACTCCATGGAAATTATCATACAAGATGAAGGACTACTCAAGGAACTGGTGGATCTTCATCGACTAAAAGGTATGTGGAGACTTGAACTTATCTATCACTCAAAAGTCTATCTACTCTATCTCCTATCTTGAGACAAAAGTCGTTTTACTATATAGACTAAAGATATACACATATGACATTCCGATCTGAGTATATCTCGCTTATCTATTTCTCAAAATATGTGTTGGTAAATCTTTCTCTTTAGCCGAGTTCATCTTTGCCTAGTGACGAAAGTCATGTTATGTTTCAATCACTTAGGAAATTGCTCTGACGAAAACTTATTCGTGAATAACAACTAGATGACGTCCTCTAAGAATGTTTCAATGATTGAAATGAGAGTTTAGATAATATAACCACTGGGGGATATAAACATTTTTGTGGTAACACATATATGTATAAGTCCTTATGCACTTGAACCGAAGTTTGCGAACTTTTTTGATCAAGTGAAAACCGGAACTTGAGCAGTCAACCCAGTCCGCGAATGAGTGTAGTTCTCAAACCCGAGAATTTATGCTGGATTTGAAGCTTGGTTTCTGTCCGCGAACTCAGTTCGCAAACTGATGGAAGTTCTCGAACCCGAGAATTTCTGCTGGAGTTTGTGAACTCCAATCGGTTATTTAAGTCCACGAACCCAGTCCGCGAACCCAGTCCGCGAACTTGAGTGGTTATGTCTAAAAATGATGTTCGTGAACTTATTTAAAATATCTAAGGAATTCTATTGCAAATAGTGGCTTTATAGTTCATGAATCGATTTGAGTGAATCACATCGTTTTTGCTTCAATTGTGTCTTGTGTAGTACATAAGATCTCATAGCAATTGAATAACTCTCTAACTAGTTCATTTGACTCATTTGGACTAGTTATGGTGAAAAAGAATATGGTTGATATGAAAGTTATCATTTGGATAACCCTTTGGTTGACTAATCTTGAACCAACTATTGTACACGTTTGGGTACGGTTACACAAACCAAAAATCGTCAAGTACATGTGTGTATGGCAAGCTAAGTTTTCGATCTAACGGTTGAGATATATTAGCTTGTATCTAATTAGGTTTTCATCTAACGGTGAATATTGAATGCTTTGTTACTAAGCTAACATTGATTACAAACCCTGATTTGAAAGACTATATAAGGGAGAACTCTAGTAACTGGGAAACCTAATCCCCACACATTCTGTGTGATACTAGTTTTCTAAGCTAGAGTCGATTCTCCTTTAACCTTTGGTTTTCTTCTTCTAAAACCAGGTTAACGACTTAAAAACTTCATTTGGATTGTGAAGCCAGACCGATACTACTTTTCTTGTAGTTGTGTGATATGATCTTTCTATTTCTATCATACGAGTACAATTATTATAATTTGCTTGAGATTTCTATCTCCAAATCACAAACATATTCGTCTCATCGTTTGTGATTCCACAATATCTTTTTTTCGCTGCGTCGATTAAGACTATTGTGAGGTGATTGATAAAACTGAGCTGTTCTTCGGGAATATAAGCATGGTTTTCTTGATTGGCTCATGTTCACCTTGATTTATCAAAAGACGGAACAAAACTCATAGGTTTATTCGTGGGAGACGAATTTATCTATCTTGTAGACTTTTCTGTGTGAGACAGATTTGTTTGCTAAAGTCTTCGACTTTGGGTCGTAGCAACTCTTGGTTGTGGGTGAGATCAACTAAGGGAATCAAGTGCGCAGTATCTTGCTGGGATCAGAGGAGTAGGAGCATAACTATACCTTGGATCAGTATGAGATTGATTGGGGTTCAACTACAGTCCAAACCGAAGTTAATTTGGAGTAGGCTAGTGTCCGTAGCGGCTTAATACAGTGTATGTTTAATCTGGACTAGGTCACGGGGTTTTTATGCATTTGCGGTTTCCTCGTTAACAAAACTCTGGTGTCTTTGTTATTTCTTTTCCGCATTATATTTTTATATCATTGAAATAATACAGGTTGTGCGTTGTTCAATCGATTAGAATATCCGACCTATTGGTTGTTGATTTAAATCGATTGACACTTGGATATTGGTCTTTGGTACCATCCAAGTTATCTCTCTTTGATTAGACTCACGAATCATATTTGCTTGAGTAAATCAAATCGAGAGATTGAGATAACAACTCCTTGAGTATTTTTTATTGATTGAGTCTAGTTGATTCTCTAGAAAATAACTCGTAGCTGTCCATACAGATTTCTAATCAAAATATTGAGTATTTGCATGGGAATGCTTTTGATTCGAGAGATCTATCAATATAATTCTGGCCTAAACCAAGAAATGGACGTTCCAGACTTGTTTCGGTCACAAAGTAAAGGAGATGGGGTTGATCTTAGGGAGGGAAGCGAAGAAGGTGTTGAGATTGTGAAGGTGTTGGTTGTTTATGACTTGTATCAAAATACCGAACTGACTTGCAAATAATGTAAGCAATCAGCTCTGGGTATTTTAATACGTTGTATCAACACTTGGTTTCTGTCTGTCTTGTCCTCTTGGAAAATAGGGAGGAGAACCTATTTATACAAGTCATTAAGCCTAACCCTCGTATCTCATGGGAAGTGGAGGTCGTGGAGTGATAGAGTGGTGGAGTCGTGTGTTAGTGCCACACGATCAGTCTTTCCCACTTCTCCCGTCATCACTAACCGTCCATGACTTCCTGACATGTTCTTATGATGGCGCGTTGCACACTGTAAACCGCCAGACCAATACCCCAGTATGTATCCCCCAGTTTGTGACATGATTGATGTCTCGAGTGTGTAGATCGTAGGACCCACAAAAAGTAGCATGTAATGCTAGATTAAATAACTAAGTTATTTAGGAAGTCGACATTTATGAAATATCGTGTGTATTATATGCAGGAAATGCATCGAATAATATTCAGCATGTATGAAGCATCGTTGTTGGGTATCATGTCCAGCCTACTTCATGTGATGGTTTGGAGGCTGCACAAGCAAGTCCTCCCTTGGCCGACCACATGGTGTGGTAGAGTAGAGGATGGTAATCACCACGACACCTCATTCGCTAGTTAACTCCTGACTAGGGTTGTATAACCAAGCAGGTAAAGTTGAACGGACGATATGATCTTTGAAACACTCATCTGCGACCGTTAGTGGAATTAGGGTTTTTGAAGAGGTGCGCAAACATCACTCTTTAGCTTGGTCAAAACCAAGCATGGTAAGTGTTTTATAGAGGACCGACCAGGCATGCGTGTAGACGGCATGCTTGTGTCCATGTCCATACTTCATTGTCCCACGAAGGTGCGATCTAGGCCACTCAAGTTTACCGGTAAAGATGAGTGGCTAAGATTGATTTGCGACAAGAATCCTGTGCTGCAAAGGAGTCGGGGACCGTACATCCATGCTTAGTTTGGGCACACGAATCAAGGCACCTAGCTATGTTCGGTCTTGGCCGATTGGTTAGGCGTGTAGACGAGCCCGCGGTGATTGTGTTGACATGCTCAGGACCTGTTAAGTCCACATCTTCACCTTCCATCTATGCTTCCGAAGATGGACGCTCGTGATTGATTAACGACACATGTAATATGATGCAAACCCTAATTAGGGTTTTGGATCGGTCGTGTGTACACGAATTCAACCTAACGGTTTGGAAGGCTATGCTCCTCCTTTGGGGAGGCCGACCATGTGGGACCTACATTGGGTCGGTGGTGAACATGGTGATACCTGACTGACGGCCCTAGTCCTGATCTAAGTCATCCAATTATGATGGCTAAGTTGGATGGTCGAGATGATTCACATAAATTTGTGTTAACTCATGAAATTTCGTAATCAAAAAATTCAGTGTGGGACCCTCACTAAAATAGTTGTAGAATTCTCGTACGAACTCGGATTTTAATGGTCCGCCCCTCCATTCTGATTAGAAAAGAATTTTATATCCCTTTACTCGGAAATATTTAGGTTTTGAGATAGTTTAGGAGGTGAAAACAACCCGACAGTAAAACTCAGGAAGAATTCAGGATGGATTTTGTCAGTTTTCACCCATGACCTAGATCGTCTTTTATGTTGTATCTCTTAGCTCGTTATTCCGATTGATTTGAATTTTTAGTATGTTATGATAGACATCCTTACGGAACTTTCGGCATGTAAGTCATACTAAAATTGTTTACCAAACGTTCCTAGTGGTTTGTACAATCTTTGGGAAGCCAATTTGGCATGGTGACCACTTGACGCAATTCCACCTCTTTTAATATTGTGGCAGATTTAGAGCAACCTGATTGGTCAATAAAAAGAGGGGCCCAGCCAAGTACGAGTGTGGCCACACTTATGGTGCGCGTGGTAGGTTTAATGCGACTTGATTGGTCGATGGGGAATAGGGCCGGCAAGTATGGGCCCAGCCACAACTCATGGGAGTGTGGCAAGTTTAAAGCGACCTGATTGTTCGACAAAGGAGTAAGGGACGGTTGGGTAGCATGGGGCGTTGCCAAGTGGCACCTTATGTCCTATGGCATGGCCATGCTTCCTCTCATTGTTGATCCTACACCGCGGCTCATTTATTCTTTGCAGAGTGACGACACATTAAGTGTGAGGTTTACAATTTTAACCCTGAACTAAAAAAACCACAATCAACATTAAGTCCCCTGCTTAGCATGTAACAGTGGCATTGTTGCGGGGTAAGCATGAGATGGTGACGAACAAGGATAAAAAATCGAAAGGAAAATACATGAGAATATTACCAGGAAAACTCAATTGACCTTTGGGGAGAGGCATGTCCAATCTGCAATGTTGGTGCGCTTCTGTCTTGACCACGGAGTACTGGTGCCATATTGGTTTAGAGATCCTTGAATACAAAGGCAAGTGTTGAGGTGGTGGAGCCCTCAGCACTATAATGTATTGAGGCGGTACGCACAACAACACAGTAGTGAGTGTTGAGGAATCTCAACACTAAGAGGAGAGACGTGTTGATGAAGTTTTCCTACCAACATAATGATAAGTGTTGAGGAATTTTCACGTCTCAACGCTAAGATGATAAATGTGTTGAGGCAGTTTTCCTGGTGTTGATGGTGGATTTTCATTTAAAGGCTAAAATTGTAAAAGCCAAAAAATTGTGCGCTAACATCTTGTAAAAGATAAAGCCATTAATGAGTGATGGATACTCCTTCACTTTATTAATTCACTTAGGATGGAGCATGTGGCAACAATCCCATTCTGTGAATTAAATACACGAAATTCATCCAGGTTGGAGCATGTAGCAACAATCCCATATACCCTGTGAATTTCCAGCATTATTAATTAATGTGCAACAGCCTTGTATTTCCTGTACTCATTATCATTGCGGCATGTCGACTGAGTGTTTCTCTTAGCGGAGCAACACGAACCTCCAAACATTATAATGAAACCATGTACGAAATACCCGTACATGCTGAACTCTCGGTGTGTTATACTAGCCCGATTGATCCCCTCTCGGTGTGTTATACTAGCCTGATTGAGCATCCAGACTGAACGTATCAGTTTGGATATGATCACGACCATCCAACTCCACCAGCCTGATTGGATGGCCCAGATCGATTCCATCACCCCCAAGCAGGTATGGAATACCTGCCGAACCAACACGGAACCCGCATGGTCGGCCTCCCTTGGCCTAGATTTCCAAAACGTCCAAACCATAGCAGTATGGATGGAAAACCCTAAATTATGTTTTGAGGCACATTACATGTGTCACAAAATATCCTCAACCATCCATCTTCGCAGGTATAGATGGAGGGTGCAGATGTAGATTCAAAGGGCACGGAGTATGTCAATATAATCACCGCAGGCCCACATACATACTTGACCAATCGGTCAGGACCAACCATGGTTGGTCATTCCAAATCGTGTGCCTGAATGGAGAATGACGCATGGCTTTGAAACCCAAAAATTAGGGTTTTGAATCACGAGCGTCCATCTTCTCCGACACGAACGGAGGGTCCGATATTAGATCAAAGCAGGTCCGGTCATGTAAACATGACCACCGTGGACCCGTCTATCCCCTCACCTAATCGTCCAAGGCATGCCATGCCTGTCTATCCCCAAATCGTCCACTCCAACATGCGAGGTCGCACCTCCCAAGCTGCAAATTAATCTCAACCACTCGATTTCTCCGGACGAATTGGGTGGCTTAGATCGCATTTTCATTGGATGGTAAGACATAGGCGTGAACACCATCCTACCACCTACACGTTGGAGCAGTCGACCAAGACCGACCAAGCCTGGTCGTTTTGGAACGCCCGCCCGAAGTTGGTATGGGATACGGCTTTTGCGGCACTAATCTTCTGTTTCAATTCGATCTCGACCACTCAACTTCGCCGGATGAATTGGGTGGCCCAGATCATGTTTTTATGGGACGGTAGGTATAAGCTCCTACACCGTCACGCCATCTACACACAGGTATGATCGGCCAGTCCAGGATAGTTCCCTAAGTCTGGTTTCGGTCAGGGTGAAGAGCAGTGCTTGCGCACCTCCTTCGAAACCCTAATTCCACCAAGTGTCGCAGATGAGTGTCTTAAAGATCATCTCATCCGTCCAACTTCACCAGCTCGGTTATATAGCCCTGGTCAGGAGTTAACTAGTCAGTGCGGAGTCATGGTGATCACCATCCACCACTCTACCACACCATGTGGTCGGTCAAGGAAGGGTTTGCATGCGCAACTTCCAAACCATGCTGGATATACTCAATGCAGTACTTGCATAGTATACACACGATACTTCACAAGTATCAATTTCCTTCCTGGGTTTTGATTTCAGGTTGTTTTCTCCTCCCGAACGAGCTTAAAACCTAAATACTCCCTCGTTGGGAGATATGAAATTCTTATCCGTATGGAATGGAGGGGCGGACCATCAAAATCCGAGTCCGTACTAGAATTCTACAATGATTCTAGTAAGGGGCGCTCATTAGGGTTTCTAGTGCAACAATCAACGGTTGCCCCTCATCTCAAGATGCAAAATCTCGACCGTCGAAGGTCACTAAGCTAGAAAGTTTCCCAATCCTGACTTTCCAATCCACAACAACATGCAACATGTTTTCCAAAAACATTCGAGACATCAATCATGTCACAAACTGGGGGATACATACTGGGTATTGGTCTGGCGGTTTACAGCGTGCAGCGCACAACGCGCCATCACAAGAACGTGTCAGGAAGTCATGGACGGTTAGTGATGATGGGAGAAGTGGGAAAGCTTGGTCGTGTGACACCAACACACTACTCCACTACTCCATCACTCCACTTTCTCCACTTCCCATGAGATACGAAGGTTAGGCTAAAGGACTTGTATAAATAGGTTCTCCGCCCTATTTTCAACAACAACACAAGTCCAGACAACAGAAGCAAGTGTTGATTCAATCGTATTCAAAAACCGGAACTGATAGCTTACATCCTGCAAGCCAGTTCAGCCTTCTGATACAAGTCCTGCATAGCCAACACCTTCACATTCTCAACACCTTCTTCGCTTCCCTCCCTAAGATCAACCCCATCTCCTTCACTTTGTGATTGAAACAAGTCTGGAACGACCATTTCTTGGTTTAGGCCGGACTTGCACAGATTGATCTCTCGAATATACAAGCACTCACCGCGCAGTGCATTTGTTTTAGGTTTAGATTCATTCCTCATCCACACCCCATATTACCAAAATTAGCAGGAATAGTTTTCCCCCATAAACAATTGGCGACCACAGTGGGAGGTTGATCTCTCGGTCGTAAAGTCAATTTCTTTGAAATCCGATTCGATTTTCTCAACTTCAAAAAGGGTAGATCTTAGAACCAATTCAATCAAAAATTCATTTCAAGATGGTAGGACTCAGGTCTGGATCATCAATCAATTGTGATGGAGCTAGTGTGGATAACACTCCCGGTGTCGATGTACCTTTCAGTGGAGCTACCGTGGTCAATACATCTCGTGGAGCTGTCAATTCTATCACCAACACTAGTGGAGCAGGAGATATTCCAATAGGTGTAACGCCTCCCATCACCAGAGCCAGAGAAGCCGCGAATACCGGCATCTCCTCAAGTGTAATGCCTCCGGTAGTCACCAGAGCATCAACTTCCACTCTTTCATCAAGACGAGGAGCCGGAGGCACGAGAGGAGGACCATCTCCCATTACCATTGCAGACTTGATGGAGAAGCGGTAAGTTCTTGCTAAGACTCAAACGGATATGGCCGCAACTCAGAAAGAGGTACTCACTTTTCTTAAGACAATTAACTAATCGATTTCCATGAGAGTCGCGACATCCCCTAGAGCCAACAAGGAACGCATTCAACGCACCAGAGAAGGTACTTCAGCGGTGCGGACCTATATGGACCTGATCAAAGAAGCGACATCAGATATGAGCAGTCCTATCATGGAGACTCCTACACTAGGGACTGATCCTCACAAAGATCCTCCTCAAGTCAATAGTTTCACTATGAACCAGAGGCAGGTGGATCGGGAAGCGGTTTCTATAGTGGAAAGTTTATGAGAACTTTCACACCTCTCGAAGAATCAGCGCGCGGAGACATTTTGATGCAATCAACCAGAGGAAGGTCACAACCGTGCCCTACATGTCACTGCACACATCAAGGATTCAGAGTTCAAAATGTCCCTTATCGACACAGGAGCGTCTTCGAATGTGATTACTCTCAAGACTCTCAGGATATCCAAGGTTCTCTCAGGCAAGGTTGTACGGAAGCCTACCACAATGACGTACTTTAAGGGAAACCAAACCAGCACATATGGGAGAAGATCCGCGGAAAGAATCAGAAAAGTTTGTTGCATCCCACTCCCCACGTGGGCATCAATTCAGGAAGAAGACCGGCTTGCATCATTGAGGGCTAGTACCCACGATGCATCTTTGCTCACGAAGCATTCTTCTTCATCCTGTGAAGCCACGACCCACGTTCACACGAAGAGGGAACAAAATTTTATGGCTAGTCGTGACCAGAAATGGAAAACGGTATACCGACGCTGCCATTATAAATTAGCAGGGGAGACTGTTACCCAGTCTCTCACCCAATGGAATGCTACAACAGCAACGAAACACAAGAACAAATGCTAGGTGCTCCATAACAGCTGCAAAGTGGCACCAACTCCACAACTGATGAGATTGAAATCATTGAGGAATCTCCAAGGCCTATCTCCATCAGCTCAACCTTATGTACGGATAGATGCACGAAGATCGTGGAACTTCTCAAAGAGTACTAGGACATATTCGCTTGGAGATATGAAGAAATGCTGTATTGGTCACCCATCATCTACATGTCATACCCGGATCCAAGTCGGTTAAACAGTTACAGTTCAGACGCGAGGAAAATGGATAGATCAGGTGCTGCATAGAGACTTGAACATGTGTTGCTCCAAAAACGATCCTCCTCTACCTAACATCGACATGTTAGTAGATGCAACCAGCGGACATGGCATATTCTCCTCCATGGATGGATGTAGCGGCTACAACCAGATAAGGATGTACGAGAATGACGCAACTCCTCTCTGAAATTTTTATTATACCATACTGCCATTTGGTTTAAATAATGCCGGTGCAACGTATCAACGCTCTATGACGACAATCTTCCACTGGAGCCGATACCTCAAGGGAGAAGCCTCAAGAAGATAACGATATACACGCGTCATATCGAACAAGATCTGGGTGAGTCACTTTATCATACAGTGGTACATTTCTATCATGCTATATTATAGAATATGCGCATCCTCTGAAGCTGTTGAACGCTCATCTACAATGACATACGCCCAGATAACCAGGCCTGCCGGTAATTAAGAGCCTCATAATGTTCGTAGGGGCATATATCTCACCAACATGCGATACACCTTCAGCCTTCAGTAAGCAATTCCCTGAAGCAACAAGAGGAAAACTACCAAGATACAACATCCTGCGCGTCCGCCAACTCCAACTCCAGTACCACATGCACGACTCCCAAAATAATGAAACAACGTCCAAGATATTCCTGGATCGACAACAACCACTACGAACAAACCATGTAAACCACTCTTGGGGACTGAGGATCAGCATGAAGTTCCTTCACCGTCGGTCAAGGACTTCTTCAACACAAGAGAGATGGTCAGTCAAGAAGCATGGAATTCGCAAGGGTAAATCGAACTGAAGAGGAATCCACTTCAACACTCCCTCCAGCAGAAGCTGCTTCAATGGTCTATTCAAGAGCCGCCTCAACGCTCTCTCTGGGACCCATGTTCGCTTCAAAATCCTGCTTCAACACTCTTTCCAGGATCCACCTCAACGTTCGCACCAGAAGCCACTTTAACATCCTCTCGAGCCATTTCAACACTCAAGCTATATCAATAATCTGCGCTCTGGTCAAGTTATCTTTGATGTACTCATTGCTCAATATACGTCTCACCCATCCTTCATGAGAGTCCAGCGGAGCATAATAACCTTAAAGTCGATAGGAGAAGGGTTATCTTGTGGAACAAATATTTTCATATAGTTGAAGGGGCGCAGTGAACAACTCGTCATCAATGTTCAACATATCTTTGAAGCTGTAAACACCTCCTGACTTGGCACCAGCATTATCCCCAGAAGACATCTCAACAGGAGTTCTTTTCTTCATTCCGCAATAAAAGACAGGAGTCAGTAGTTGTATAAAAGCGTGTGAGATGTGTAGTCACACATGACAGAACACACATTCACGTTGGAGTACACAAGTCTGGTATTGATCAAGTCACAAGTCCGGTATTGCTCCAGTTTCAAGTGCGGTATTGCTCCAGTTTCAAGTCCGGAGTTGATCAAGTCACAAGTCCGGTTGATAGACGCATTTATGTGTCTAATTTGTCCTCAATGTTTCGTATTGTTAGTATTCGATTTTGTACTTATTATGGTGTTTTTGTGTGTTTTTAGTTGTTATTGGAGAAATACACTTGTGTGGAAAAAATTGCTCAAAAAGTGCTATTTGGACCCCCGAGAGAAAAGTGATAAAGGCACCCTCACTTTGGATAAGGGCACCCCAGCTGTTAAAGGCACCCGTGTTTTGGATCAGGGCACACCTTCTTCAACGTTTGAATTTTTGTTTTGGCGGGAAAACAAGCTCCTCTTCTGGCAGATTTGTCGATCACAATTCGATTGGGTTACAGGGAGATTCAATCGCTGAAACTCTGTGGGTAGACGTGATATGACTGTAGAATATTGTTATGGCCGTTGAAATCGATCCAATTTGGCTAGATAATCGTGTGGAATAAAAAAGGGAAGTCCGTGCATGGGAGAGACATTCACGAGTTTGGAGAGATTTGAGCGTGTCTACAGCATGTTGACTCACCCTTGGACGTGTAACAAGTGTTTTGGAGTATGTATGCAGCAATTGAACGTATGAAAATCAAAGAATGGAAAGAAAATATTCCTGATATTATTTTTTTTTAATACGAGTAATGGAAGATTTGCTGGAGTTATGGAGGCGTATTTTCAGTTCTGGAAGGCTATATAAGGTTTAGAGGAGTTGTAGAGGGGTTATGGAGAGATTGGGAGAAGTTTGGAGACAATAAAGCAATCGAAATCAAGTTTGCAAAAAACAGTCTCTAGTGCTGCACTTCTGAAATTGTGAAGAACAGACTCTCCAGAACCGTCATTCTTTGTACCAGCGACATCGACAGTTACAAGCGTTGCAGAGCTACAGTCGGAAACAGCTGCAGTTAACTGTTATCGTTTTTTGTAACAGTTTTTGCAACATTTATAAGCATTGCAAACACCCGGTTTTCACCATTTTCACTCTATTCATCTTTGTAAGCACATTTGAGCAATGAAATCGTACTTTGAGCGTGTTTCCATCAAAAAAAAAATTGAGACCAGACCACTAGACCAACTGGAATAAATACAATAAAGTCGACCACTGGTACCCTTGTATATGCCAGCTGAGTTGACTTAGGGTTAGGATTATCGACCACTGGTTCCCTTGTATATGCCAGTGTGTTGATATTAGTCCAGACCAGTTGTTTGTGGGAGAAAACTACTTATGCAGGTTTAGGTAATTTTGGGTATGTGTGTGGATGAGAAGTGAATTTAAACCTTCAACAAATGTGTTGCACGATGAGCACTTTTGATTCGAGAGATAATATGTACAATTTTGGCTTAAACCCAAGACACATCCATTCCAGATTTGTTTCGGTCACAGGTGAAGGATGTGAGGTTGATATTAGGGAGGTAAGCGAAGAAGGTGTTGAGAGTATGAAGGTGAAGTCTATTTTATAACTTGTTAACAAAAGGTTAAGCAGGCTAGAAAATTTTGCAGACAGGCTCTGGGTGTTGAATACGATGGTATTAACACTTGGTTTTTTCTGTGTTGTTGGAAATATGGAGGAGAACCTATTTATACAAGTCGATAATCCTTCATCACGTCTCTCGTGGGAAAGTGGGGGAAGTGGAGTGATGGAGGAAGTGGAGTTGTGTGTTAGTGTCACACGGTTGCTTGCCCACTTCTCTTATCATCGCTAACCGCCCATGTTTCCCTGACACGATCTTGTGACGGTGTTTTGCACGCTGCACGCTGTAAACCGCCAGACCAATACCCCAGTTTGTATCCCCCAGTTGTGACGCGATTAACGTCTCGAGTGAGTAGTGGGACCCACATAAGGTAGCAAATGGTGCTTGGTAAAATAATCAAGTTGTTTGTAGGCGCATATTGTATGCATGCGGTTCATTAAATATGCTTAACATGCTTGAAGCCTACACAACCTTGATGAAAAGATTGCAAGTTGAAGTGACTCAACTAGCTATGTTCAAGCGTTGTTCGGAGGTCGCATGAGCGGGACCCACCTTGGCCGGTTATGCCATGGGGAAGTGTGGAGGATGGTGATCATGGTGATACCTTGTTTTCCACCTAACTCCCTTCCTAGGCTATTCACCCAAGCATGCGAACTTGGACGGATGAGATTGATGGAGGAATAACCGTTGGATTAGGGTTTGGAAGGCTTGCAAGCCTCCCTTTTCACCCTAACGGTTTTCAGCCTTGGGAGGCGTGCATGGAGTGGCCGATCGGTCCAGCAGGTAGGTGGGACGCCACTCTACATGCCCATGCTTATTGGAAGTCAACCAGAGAAATCTAAGTCGCTCGTTTCAGCCTGCGATGATGGACAGCCGAGATTAGAAGGGGACCGTGCATGCTACCTTTAGGCGCGCAAATTGAGACGGCTAGCTGCAACCGTTCGCAGACGATTGGTTGGCCGTGTAGCTGGGCCCACAGTGGACATGCTGGTGTGGTCGGCTAGATAATCCCGCCTTCTTTTGGCTTCCGTTTGTTTGTATCAAAGTGGCTACCTGCGACCACTTGATGCAAACCCTAATTTAGGGTTTCCGACCGGTTACCTACATCCGAACGAATCCGGCATTTTCCGACCTCTTTTGGTGAGGTCGATGGTGCGAGGGGAATGTTGGGACGACGGTGAGCATGTGCGTGCGCGCTACTCGGTCCGCGCGTGATCTAGGCCTTCCAACCATGCCTGCGAATTTGGACGGATGAGATCTATTTTTGAGTTTGTTTTCAACAGGTGAGACTAACATGGGTAGTCTTGCATGCGTTCAACGGGGCTAATATAACCCGCCGTCAGGTAGCCTACGGGTGTTTGCATGTTAAACACAAGGCTTTGAGCAGGGAATTAATTGTAATGCTGCAAACCTACAGAAAATCGGGATGGTTGCTACATGCTCCGCTCTGGGTAGGTTATAATTCTCAGGGATGGTTGCACATGCTCCAATGAATTATCATGGTGAGAAATATTCATCACCTGAAGGATTTATCCTTTGCAGGACGTTATCTTACAAAAATTGGCTTTTTATAATTTTAGCCTTTAAATAGAAATCCACCATCAACATTAAGTCCCCTGCCTAGCATGCAATGGTTACACTATTGTAGGGTAGGCATGAGATGGTGACAGTTTGCACAAAAATAACTAAGTCTAGGGTAAACGTACTTTTACCACATGGGGAGGGCGCGTGTGCCGAATGCCCTGTAGCGCTGGTGGAGTTGTTCCCCCTCAACGAATTTTTCTCCGATTTCAGCTAGGTTTCTGAAGCTAGCGCGACTTGGTTGGTGTTGACCCCTTGCCGGACGGACGTACTCCGAGACAGCTGCTTCTAGGGTTTCCCTTGGCGTGTATATTTACGTATGCACAAGAATCCTCTTCTACATCTTGGGATAGAATTTCTTCTCTGCAGAGTTCCATCATGTCAGGAAACAACAAGTCATCTTATTTATATCACCCAGGTTCGTCTGTCAAGCGTACCCGCTCTGCATTTCAGTGCGCTTCTGAAACTCGTGACAATCCTCCAGCTCATGTGCGTAGAGTTAAGAGGGTCATACCAGTTTGTTCTTTTCCCTTTTCTTTTCCGAGTAGTCACCTTTATTTCCTGATCAGGTGAATAATCTTCTCTTTTGCAGAGATGTCCACCTGGAACATGTGTAACAGTCATTGATGACGATGACTTGAATAGTCCACTTTCTTCAAATTCAGCTACACCTTCACTGAACGACCTCAAGAATGCTGATCTGGGGATTTCATCCTATGAATACCCCAATGCCGGCATTTCGTTCGATATTGGTATGAAATGCTTGTCTTCTAGCTACAAGACTGTCGGTGGTTTTTTAGTACGAAAGGAGTTCGTCTCCATGTACACAAATATATGGAGAAAGTATGGCCATATCGCAACCAGGAACATAATTCGTCATTGCTCGTCTGCTTTGGTTACTGTGGTAAATTGCTTGCTTCCCATGATTGATGAGATGGAAGATGTCTCTATCCGCAATGTAGCTGAATCAAATCTCGAGAAGTGGGAAAACATGCTCTCTACCTGCGAGTCCATGGAGTTCAACGTGAGTTGGCTGCGGCAGCGTCTTGACATCATCAAGGTCGATCGAGTTGGTATCCTGGTGAATGTAGTTCCTGCTGCGAAGGCTATCTTGGAGGAAAAAAAGGCTCTGGATGCTGAGTTAGAAAAGGTGGAGCAGGCGATCTAAAGCTTGAAGTCCCGAACAGAGAGGTACCAGGCAAGGTTGAAGATGATGCTTTCCAGGGATTACAACTTGTTGGACGACCTCTTCTGAGCTGCGTTGAGAGATTTCCTTCCCTCTTTTTTTCTTCTTCTTTTGCACACCATTGAGAGATGCGAGATTTTTTTTTATAGATGGATGGAAAAAAAACTCTTCATTAATTTCTGAATAAATTAACAAGTTAGACATGAAATGATAATGCATGTATTGTCATGTCATGGGGCAGGTACGGGACAATGATCAGGCGTGATATGTCTTGATCCATTTTCCATTGATGACCGTTTCTAACTTGCCTCCATCCGCCTTAATGATTTTGTAGTATCCAGTGTCGTACGCCTTGGTAATCACGTAAGGACCTTCCCATTTTGGAGAGAACTTTGGCGCATACGTGTCTTGTTGGATGTGTTTGGATGTCTTCAAAACTAGGTCTCCTACCTTAAAACTTCGTGGCCTTACATCTTTGTCGTAATCCCTGGAGATTCTGTTTCTGTACACCTGAGTGTGTTCCTCTGCCTTGCTTCTTCTGTGGTCTAGCGTATCCAGCTCAGCAGTCCTGTAGTTAGACGCCTCAACTTCGTTTCAGTAGACTCCACTTGCTGCTGCAATCCTGGCTGATGGGATTTTGATTTCTTCCGGGAGAACAACATCAGCCCCGTAAACAAGTGAGTATGGAGAAACTCTAATGGAGCTCCTAGGTGCCGTTCGGTATGCCCATAGCGCCATCGGTAGTCGTTCATGCTACTCTCTGGGATTGTCATGTACTGTCCGACTGAGAATCCAGATTAATGTTTTGTTGGTTATCTCAGACTGCCCATTCCCTTGAGGGTAGTAGATGGTGGAGAAGACTTGTTTAATTCCATATCCTTCAAGCAACTCTCGTACTTGATTGTTGGAGAAGGGAGTGCCGTTATCGGTAATGATATGTTTAGGTACTCCAAAGCGGCAGATAATATGCTCTTTAATGAACGCTGGAATCGTTTCTCCTGTAGTTCCACACAGAGGAATAGCTTCGACCCATTTTGTGAAGTATTCAGTTGCAGTTATAATATATTCATGCTGCTTTGATGATGGAGGGTTGATCTTTCCAACAATATCAAGTCCCCAGCTATAGAATGGCAGTGGGCTACTTATCGAATGTAAGGGAGTGGAAGGTGCATGGACGAGGTTCCCGTGAATCTGGCATTTGTGGCAGCTTTGAACGAAGGAAGCTGCATCATCTTCCATGGACGACCAATAATATTTCTCGTGTATCTGGAGAAATAATTTCTTCTTTCCTTGATGTTCTCCTTCATGCATTTCTATCAAAATTGTTGAGATTTCTCCTCCAGCCAGGCACCGTAGCAGATCACCTCCAAAGCTTTTCCGGTACAAAATCCCCTCGTGGAACACAAAACGTTTCGCTCTCTGTTTCATTTTGACAGCCTCTTTTGGGTTAGCAGGAACTGTGCCATCACGAAGGTAGTTAACATATGGCTGCCTCCAATCCCCGGTGTGATTTATGTTGAGTACTTCTAGTTGATAAGGTGGTGCCTGGCAGTTTGAGCAAGACTGTTGGAGCGCTCGAGACTGTGTCTCCATTTCTGGACAGTAATAGCCTAAACGTTGGAGGCATCGATAGAGCATCACCACCAATGTCTGTCCATAAATCTCGTTGTGAACACGGTCAAGCTGCATCTGTGCTTCTTCCTCTCCGAGACATCTTGATAAGGAACTATCCGGGTTTCGGTGGTATAACATGCCGTGGAGCATAAAGAAGTTTTGTAAGGCTTTAAGGATGACCTTTTCTTGATAAAGTGAACTGCTAAGCTCATGAATGATCGTAGTCCTCCAAGTCCACGTGTTTCACATCCTTGCATTGTGAGAGCCATGTTGATTCCACTGTCCTTCTTTTTCACCATCGTGGTTTCTTCTATGCCTTCAACCGCAATTTAGAAGCTAACGTTGCCGGAAATCAGCATGCCTGTTGTTGTTGCGGATGACATGATTTATAGTTGCGTCAGGTAAGTAGTTCAGTGATATCTAAGCTTTGGACCGGTACGGATCTAGAGTTATCTCTTTTAGTGCATACACCCCGTTCATCTGATTAACCAATAATTTGGAATCGCCTCTTATTTCCAAACGTGTGGCTCCCTCCTGCTTGGCTAATAACAGCCCTATAAGGAAGGCTTCATACTCCGCTGAATTGTTAGTTCATTGAAAATCTAACTTGAAGGAGTGTGAAAAGACTTCGCCAGTTGGAGATACTAAGACTATGCCTGCTCCTCCAGTGTTATTGCTGGGAGTAGCGGATTCGTCAAAATATAACATCCAAGCTTCCTCTTCGACGACAGAAATGTCTGGAAACTCTCCAGGCAGGTCTTCATGTAATGCTGTGGTACCTTATCCAGGGAAAGCTGCTAGTAAATCCGCGACAGCCTGACCCTTAACAGCTCTGGGCGGAGTACAGGTTATGTCTAGCTCTGACATTTGAAGGAGCCACTTGGAAGCCCTTCCCATTAGAACTGGTTTTGACATTAATAACTTCGCAGGGTCTGATTTAGATATGAGCGTTACCTTGTTGGATAGTAGGTAATGCCTGAACTTCTGGATGGAATGTATCAATGCTAGGCATGCTTTCTCTGTTCTCGGGTATCTGAGTTCAGCGTCCCTCAATATTCGACTGAAGTAGTATATAGGACGTTCGACTCCATCATCATACTCTTGATCCAGCAAGGCTCCAACGGCAATGTCACTGAAGGCGGTGTAGAGATATAACGGTCTCCCTTGAACATGAGACTTCATGATGGCTGGAGACGACAGTATGTGCTGAATTTTTCGAAACGCTTCCTTGGACGCTGGTCCAGTTAAAATCCGCTCATTTCTTCAGCAGGGGGTGAATGAAGCAATGAGTTGAGCCAGACCAGGTATAAAACGTCGAATTTAATTCACCTTTCCCATAAAACTTTACAGCTCCTTCACGGTTCTATGGCATAGTGAGGATGGCTTGAGTTTTAGATGGGTCCACCTTGATTCCCTCAGCAGTCACTTGGAATCCCAGAAACTTTCCAAAGGAGACACCAAAGGCACATTTCAAAGGATTCATCCTCAACTTGTACTCACGACACCTCTCGAATACTTATCGCAAGACTCCTGTGTGTTCCGTCCGGGCTTTCGATTTGACTACTATTTCATTTACGTAATCTTCAACTTGTTTATGCATCATGTCGTGAAAAATTGCTGTCATGGCGCGTTGATATGTCGCGCCGGCATTCTTCAAACCGAAATGCATAACTCTATAGTAAAAGTTTCCGAGAGGAGTTCGGAAAGCAGTCTTACTTGCATCACGCTCGTATATCCTTATCTGGTTGTAGATGTTGTATCCATCCATGAAGGAGAACATGACATGCCCGCCCGTGGCGTCTACCAACATGTCGATGTTAGGTATAGGAAAGTCGTCCTTGGGGCAGCACTTGTTTAAATCTCTGAAATCTACACAGCATCGGATCTGCCCATTCTTTTTCTTTACTGGAACCACGTTAGCCAGCCAGGTTGGATGGTGGATAGGCTTGATGAAGCCGGAGCTAGAAATTTCTGGATTTCAGATTTAGTCTGATCTTCCACCTCATGTCTGAATTGTCTTGGAGACTGTTTGATAGGCTTGGATCCAGGCTTGATGTGCAGGTGATGAGTAACTAACTTTTCATCCAGACCAGGCATTTCATCGTACGTCCAGGCGAATATATCTTGGTATTCTTTGAGGAGTTGCACAAGATTCGTTCGCTCCTCCGTGGACAGAGTGGAACTAATGGAAATGGGCCTGGGAGACTCTTCACTTCCGATGTTAATAGTTTCGAGTTCGTCGGTTGTAGAGGTGGTACCGTCTTGCAGCTGTCTGGGGGCGTCCAACACCTCTTCCTGTGGATCTCCGTTTTGACAACATTATATTTGGAGGAGAGACCGATCATCAGTCTCTCCTGCTAATTGCTAACAGCAGTGACGGTAGACAGTCTTTCCTTTCTGATCTTGAGTTGCCACAAAGTTTCGTCCTCTCTTGGTAACATGGTTTCCCGCCCCGCTGGGTGAAGGGGAGTTCCTCATCAGCTGGGATGCATCATGTCTGAGTTTTAATGACGTAAGCCGATCCTCCTCCTGGATTGACACCCACGTGGGAAGTAGGGTACAATGTACTTCGCATGTCTTTTCCTGCAGAGATTCCTTCGGTTCGAACAATTCTACTCCTCATATGGGTGCGTATGGAGACAACGATGCAGGTATACGAATGACTTCCTTTTTCAGCATAGTTTTCAGGAACTGGTGATAGGTTGAAGGAACAATCCTATTCTCGTGAAGCCATGGCCTACCCAGTATCATGTGGTAGTCTGGTTCCTTCTCTATGACTTCGAATTTCACTTTTGATTGAACAGGACCTACGGATAAGTTCAGATTGACATACCCATATGTATTGGTTTGGTTCCATTCAAAGTCCGTCATTGTGGTAGACCACCGCACAATCTTGTTTGGGCGAACCTTAGCCTCCTTGAGTGTCTTGAGGGTAATCACATTTGAGGATGCTCCTGTGTTGATGAGGGCCCTCCTGAATTCTGAATCTTTGATGCGTGCGGTTACATGTAGGGCCCGATTGTGGCCCTCTTCTGCCATCATGTCTTCCTCTGTAAAAGTAACATTGTTTACAGATACCTCCATCGCGCTTGAAACTTCTGGGCGCAAGGGAGTTAACTGTACTTCCAAGGCTATCCGGTTGACGGCTGCAAACGTCTCTGTTCGCTGCTCTTTTGAGAGGTGTAGGAGTTCACATAAACTTCCCACTAAAGAAGCGGCTTCCTGATCCATAGGTCTTTGGCCTGTAGTGAAACTGTTGATTTGGGGGCGTTCAGTCCCCAGTGTCGGGACCTCCATGACAGGGCCTCCCATCTCTGACGTTATCTTGATGAGGAGGTCGAGTATGTTGTTGATCGCTTCTTTGATCAGGTCCATGTTTCTCGTGTGAACCTCTTGTACTCATGCTAACTCGATCAACGTCGGGATTCTTTCATCCAGACCATTAGGTGTGCCGTCGAAGGGAACTTGATCATGATCTGAGGCTGTCGAGGTATTCCTAAGACCGACCATCTTGAAATCAACTAAATAGGGTTAGGTATCGAAGAAATCGACTTCACAACCGAGAGACTAACCTCCCACTGTGGTCGCCAATTGTTTGTGGGAGAAAACTACTTCTGCAGGTTTAGGTAATTTTGGGTGTGTGTGGATGAGAAGTGAATTTAAACCTTCAACAAATGTGCTTCACGATGAGCACTTTTGATTCGAGAGATAATCTGTACAATTCTGGACTAAACCGAAGACACGGCCGTTCCATATTTGTTTCAGTCACAGGTAAAGGATGTGAGGTTGATCTTAGGGATGGAAGCGAAAAGGTGAAGGCTATTTGATGACTTGTTAACAGAAGGTTGAGAAGGCTAGCAAATGTTGCAGACAGGCTCTGGGTGTTGAATACGATGGTATTAACACTTGGTTTTTTCTGTGTTGTTGGAAATAGGGAGGAGAACCTATTTATACAAGTCGATAAGCCTTCATCACGTCTCTCATGGGAAAGTGAAGGAAGTGGAGTGATGGAGGAAGTGGAGTTGTGTGTTAGTGTCACACGGTTGCTTTCCCACTTCTCCTATCATCGCTAACCGCCCATGTTTCCCTGACACGATCTTGTGATGGCGTGTTGCACGCTGCACGCTGTAAACCGCCGACCAATACCCCAGTTTGTATCCCCCAGTTGTGACGTGATTAACGTCTCGAGTGAGTCGTGGAACCCACATAAGGTAGCAAACGGTGCTAGGTAAAATAATCAAGTTGTTTGTAGGCGCATATTGTATGCATGCGGTGAATTAAATATGCTTAACATGCTTGAAGCCTACACAACCTTAATGAAAAGATTGCAAGTTGAAGTGACTCAACTAGCTATGTTCAGGCGTTGTTCGGAGGTCGCATGAGCGGGACCCACCTTGGCCGGTTATGCCATGGGGATGTATGGAGGATGGTGATCATGGTGATACCTTGTTTGCCACCTAACTCCCTTCCTAGGATATTCACCCAAGCATGCGAACTTGGACGGATGAGATTGATGGAGGAATAACCGTTGGATTAGGGTTTGGAAGGATTGCAAGCCTCCCTTTTCACCCTAACGGTTTTCAGCCTTGGGAGGCGTGCATGGAGTGGCCGATCGGTCCAGCAGGTAGGCGGGACGCCACTCTACATGCCCATGCTTGTTGAAGTCAACCAGAGCAATCTAAGTCGCTCGTTTCATCCTGCGATGATGGACATCCGAGATTAGAAGGGGACCGTGCATGCTACCTTTGGGCGCGCAAATCGAGACGGCTAGCTACAACCTTTCGCGACCGATTAGTTGGCCGTGTAGCTGGGCCCACAGTGGACATGCTGGTGTGGTCGGCCAGCTAATCCCACCTTCCTTTGGATTCCGTTCGTTTGTCTCAAAGTGGCTGCCTGCGACCACTTGATGCAAACCCTAATTTAGGGTTTCCGACCGGTTACCTACATCCGACCGAATCCGGCATTTGCCGACCTCTTTTGGTGAGGTCGATGGTGCGAGGAGAATGTTGGGACGACGATGAGCTTGTGCGTGCGCGCTACTCGATCCCGTGCATGATCTAGGCCGTCCAACCATGCTTGAAAGTTGGACGGATGAGATCTATTTTTGAGTTTGTTTTCAACAGGTGAGACTAACATGAGTAGTCTTGCATGCGTTCAACGGGGCTAATATAACTCTCCGTCAGGTAGGATACGGGTGCTTGCATGTCGAACACAAGGCTTTGAGCAGGGCATTAATTGTAATGCTGCAAACCTACAGAAAATAGGGATGGTTGCTACATGCTCTGCTCTGGGTAGGTTATAATTCTCATGGATGGTTGCACATGCTCCAATGAATTATCATGGTGAGAAATATTCATCACCTGAAGGCTTTATCCTTTGCAGGACGTTATCTTACAAAAATTGGCTTTTTACAATTTTAGCCTTTAAATAGAAATCCACCATCAACATCGGTATCTCAGTCCATTAGGATAGGTTCACCCTATCCAACATCATCCACGTTTTTCTCTTCTTAATCTTTACATGTGATTGGTTGACTCCGGTTTATGATGTCTAGAAACTATCTGAGTAGAGCTCTGTCACTTTATATGAATTTTAGTGTGCTTTTGTGTACAGCAATTGGAATTTCGCATCAGGGTACTTCTTCCTGTAGTCAATAAGTATGCCAACCAAGGAGATTCTTTAGTGCCTTCCAAGGTTCTGCGTAGATAGCTAGGGTCCGGAGTAAAAGGTTTTGTGGGTACACCTCTGGTAAACCCTCTGGAGACAACACTCCGCCACTGGGGCCACCTAGTGGTTTAACGGCTTGCTGCACGTGCTAAGTGTAGTCTTTTTATTTTCTAGATTAGATTTGCTCGGGACTAGCAAATAATAAGTTTGGGGGTATTTGATAGACGCATTTATGTGTCTAATTTGTCCTCAATGTTTCGTATTGTTAGTATTCGATTTTGTACTTATTATGGTGTTTTTGTGTGTTTTTAGTTGTTATTGGAGAAATACACTTGTGTGGAAAAAGTTGCCCGAAAAGTGCTATTTGGACCCCTGGGAGAAAAGTGATAAAGGCACCCTCACTTTGGATAAGGGCACCCCAGCTGTTAAAGGCACCCGTGTTTTGGACCAGGGCACACCTTCTTCAACGTTTGAAATTTTGTTTTGGCGGGAAAACAAGCTCCTCTTCTGGCAGATTTGTCGATCACAATTCGATTGGGTTAGAGGGAGATTCAATCGCTGAAACTCTATGGGTAGACGTGATATGACTGTAGAATGTTGTTATGGCCGTTAATATCGATCTAATTTGGCTAGATAATCGTGTGGAAGAAAAAAAGGGAAGTCCGTGCATGGGAGAGACATTCACGAGTTTGGAGATATTTGAGCGTGTCTACAGCATGTTGACTCACCCTTGGACGTGTAACAAGTGTTTTGGAGTATGTATGTATGCAGCAATTGAACGTATGAAAATCAAAGAATGCAAAGAAAATATTCCCGATATTATTTTTCTTTAATACGAGTAATGGAAGATTTGCTGGAGTTATGGAGGCATATTTTCAGTTCTGGAAGGCTATATAAGGTTTAGAGGAGATGTAGAGGGGTTATGGAGAGATTGGGAGAAGTTTGGAGACAATAAAGCAATCGAAATCAATTTTGGAAAAAACAGGTTTACAACTGACTTCAAATCGTGAAGAATGACTCTCCAACCGTCGTTCTTTGTACCAACGATAACGACAGATTACAAGCGTTCTTAGCTACATCGACAACAGCTGCATTTAATCATTATCGTTATTTGTAACAGTGTTTTGCAACATTTATAAGCGTTGCAAACACCCGGTATTCACCATTTTCACTCTATTCATCTTTGTAAGCACATTTGAGCAATGAAATCGTACTTTGAGCGTGTTTCCATCAAGATGAGCTAAACCTAATCCTTGGGGCGATGGAGGAAGCCGTTGTTTCGGTAAAAGTGATATATTTCTATATTTAATTAATTACATCAACTCTATTATGATTATTTTGCATTGAACTAAAAATTGATTATATGATTTTGATTAGTTAGGTGTATTTTCTCTTGATAGAATATGCTTGCTTTAGGGTTTTGATATTCTATGCTTGGATTAACATCTATTCTTTTGAAAATATACAAATCTAGGCAATACTGTTAGAATCAATTTGAATGTTGAGTTGCATAATTATTATTTTATTAAATCACTAATATCGACCAATGGTGGAATCCTAGCCCCAGCCTCTCCATAATTTTTACAAAACTTTATTTTGAGTTTGTCTTCTTTTTGATTTAAAAATTAAGTCTAAAAAAATATGCATACACAAGTCTTAAAGAACCTTTCACTACTACTACTACAACATCATTGAAAATAACCATCACCGGTATTGCTCCAGTTTCAAGTCCGGAGTTGATCAAGTCACAAGTCCGGTATTGCTCAATTTTCAAGTCTGGTATTGATCAAAGCCATAAGGCTGGTATTCGAATAAAGTAGGCGCACGCAGCATGTCCGGTTTTCATTCGAAACACAGGGTCAACGTTCAGTCAGGCATGCGGCGGGTCCCACTTAATACCAGCCCCATATTGGTCGAAGCAGGCACAGCCGACCTCAAGCAAAGCAGACATGCAGCAGTCCCACTTGATCAGACACAATCATCCCCATATTGGTCAAAGCAAGCACAGCCGGCCCCAAACAAAGCAGGCATGTGGCACACAGTGGACCCACGTTTAACCGAAGCAGGCACATCAAGCCCACGTTCGACAACCAGGCGCAGCAGCCCCACGAACAAAACAAACGTAACATTTCATCAAAGCAGGCAAAACTGACATCATGCTAGGGGAACGCTCGCCTGGACGTCTCTTGAACGTGACATGCTCGAAGGACAGGACGACCCGTCTCTCCTGGTAACATATAACTTTGTCTCGTTAGTTTTATCTTTAACTGTCACCATCTCATGCCTACCCCACAATAGTGTAACCATTATGTGCTAGGCAGGGGACTTAATGTTGATGGTGGATTTTTATTTAAAGGCTAAAATTGTAAAAGCCAAAAAATTGTGCGCTAACATCTTGTAAAAGATAAAGCCATTAATGAGTGATGGATACTCCTTCACTTTATTAATTCACTTAGGATGGAGCATGTGGCAACAATCCCATTCTGTGAATTAAATACACGAAATTCATCCAGGTTGGAGCATGTAGTAACAATCCCATATACCATGTGAATTTCCAAGATTATTAATTAATGCTAATGTGAGCCTTGTATTTCCTGTACTCATTATCAGTGCGGCATGACGACTGAGTGTTGCTCTTAGCAGAGCAACACGAACCTCCAAGCATTATAATGAAACCATGTACGAAATACCCGTATAGGCTGAACTCTCGGTGTGTTATACTAGCCCGATTGAGCCCCTCTCGGTGTGTTATACTAGCCCGATTGAGCATCCATACTGACCGTATCATTCTGGATATGATCACGACCATCCAACTCCACCAGCCTAATTGGATGGCCCAGATCGATTCCATCACCCCCAAGCAGGTATGGAATACCTTCCGAACCAATGCGGAACCCGCATGGTCAGCCTCCCTTGGCTTAGCTTGGCAAAACGTCTAAACCATAGCAGTATGGATGCAAAACCCTAAATTAGGGTTTGCGGCACATTACATGTGTCGCAAAATAGCCTCAACCATCCATATTCGCAGGTATAGATGGAGGGTGCAGATGTAGATTCAAAGGGAACGGAGCATGTCAATACAATCACCACAGGACCACCTACATACCTGACCAGTCGGTCAGGACCAACCATGGTTGGTCATTCCAAATCGTGCGCCTGAATGGAGCATGATGCACGACTTTGAAACCCAAAAATTAGGGTTTTGAATCACGAGCGTCCATCTTCTCCGGCACGAACGGAGGGTCCGAGATTAGATCAAAGCAGGTCCGGTCATGTCAACATGACCACCGTGGACCCGTTTATCCCCTCACCTAATCCGTCACTCCAACATGCGTGGTTGCACCAACATGCGTCAAATTAATCTCAACCACTCGATTTCTCCGGACGAATTGGGTGGCTTAGATCGCGTTTTCATGGGACGGTAAGACATAGGCGTGAACACTAGCCTACCACCTACACGTTGGATCAGTCGACCAAGACCGACCAAGCATGTTCGTTTTGGAACGCCCGCCCGAAGTTGGTATGGGATACGGCTTTTGCGGCACTAATCTTCTGTTTCAATTCGATCTCGACCACTCAACTTCGCCGGACGAATTGGGTGGCCCAGATCACGTTTTTATGGGACGGTAGGTATAAGAGCCTACACCGTCATGCCATTTACACACAGGTATGATCGGCCAGTCCAGGATAGTTCCCTAAGTCTGGTTTCGGTCAGGGTGAAGAACAGTGCTTGCGCACCTCCTTCAAAACCCTAATTCCACCAAGTGTCGCAGATGAGTGTCTTAAAGATCATCTCATCCGTCCAACTTCACCAGCTCGGTTATATAGCCCTGGTCAAGAGTTAACTAGTCAGTTCGGAGTCATGGTGATCACCATCCACCACTCTACCAAACCATGTGGTCGGTCAAGGAAGGGTTTGCATGCGTAACTTCCAAACCATGATGGATATACTCAATGCAGTACCTTCATAGTATACACACGATACTTCACAAGTATCAATTTCCTTCCTGGGTTTTGCTTTTGGTCTGTTTTCTCCTCCCGAACGAGCTTAAAACCTAAATACTCCCGCGATGGGAGATAGGAAATTCTTTTCCGTATGGAATGGAGGGGCGGACCATCAAAATCCGAGTCCGTACTATAATTCTAAAACGATTCTAGTAAGGGGTGCTAATTAGGGTTTCTAGTGCAACAATCAACGGTTGTCCCTCCTCTCAAGATGCAAAATCTCGATCGTCGAAGGTCACCAAGCTAGCAAGTTTCCCGAGCCTGACTTGCCAAGCCACAACAACATGCAACATGTTTTCCAAAAACATTCGAGACATCAATCATGTTACAAACTGGGGGATACATACTGGGGTATTGGTCTGGCGGTTTACAGCGTGCAGCGCACAACGCGCCATCACAAGAACATGTCAGGAAGTCATGGACGGTTAGTGATGTTGGGATAAGTGGGCAAGCCTGGTCGTGTGACACCAACATACTACTCCATCACTCCACTTTCTCCACTTCCCACGAGATACAAAGGTTAGGCTAAAGGACTTGTATAAATAGGTTATCCGCCCTATTTTCAACAACAACACAAGTCCAGACAACAGAAGCAAGTGTTGATTCAATCGTATTCAAACAACGGAACTGATAGCTTACATCCTGCAAGCCAGTTCAGCCTTATGATACAAGTCCGGCATAGCCAACACCTTCACATTCTCAACAACTTCTTCTCTTCCCTCCCTAAGATCAACCCCATCTCCTTCACTTTGTGACCGAAACAAGTCTGGAATGGCCATTTCTTGGTTTAGGCCGGACTTGCACAGATTGATCTCTCGAATCTACAAGCACTCACCGCGCAGTGCATTTTTTTTAGGTTTAGATTCATTCCTCATCCACACCCCAAATTACCAAAATTAGCAGGAATAGTTTTCACCCATAAACACTTGGAAACACAGTGGTGAGTGTTGAGGAATTTTTTCATCTCACCACTAAGAGGAAAAACTTGTTGAAACAGTATGCTTGACAACGCAACTGTGGTATTGAGGAATTGGTACATCTCAACGCCAAGAGGAAAACATCTTGAGGCAGTATGCCTGACAACACAATAGTGGTGTTGAGGAATTTGCACACCTCAACAACAAGAGGAGAAAATGTGTTGAGGAAGTTTTCCTGGAAACACAACAGTGGTGTTGAGGAATTTTCACGTCTCAACACCAAGAGGAAAATATGCCTGACAACACAATATTGAGGCAGTATGCCTGACAACACAGTGTTGAGGCAGTATGCCTGACAACACAGTGTTGAGGCAGTATTCCTAGTAACAAAATAGTGGCGTTGAGGAATTTTCACGTCTCAACACCAATAGGAAAACATGTTGAGGCAGTATGCCTGAAAACACAATGTTGAGGCAGTATTCCTGGCAACACAATAGTGGTGTTGAGGAATTTTCACATCTCAACACCAAGAGGAAAACATATTGAGGAAGTATGCCTGACAACACAGTGTTGAGGCAGTATGCCTGACCAATATCCAAGGATCAATCAATTTCCAATCAACAACCAAAGGTTGTATTTCACAATTAATCGATACAACGCACAACCTGTGATATTTTAATTATATAACAAAATATAATGCGGAATAGAAATAACACATACACCAGATGTTTTGTTAATGAGGAAACCGCAAATGCAGAAAACCCCCGGGACCTAGTCCAGATTGAACACCACACTGTATTATTCCACTACAGACACTAGCCTACTACAAAGTAACATCAGTCTGGACTATAGTTGAACCCCAATCAATCTCAAACTGATTCAAGGTACAGTTGCGATTTTTACATCTCTGATCCTAGAAGGATGCTATGCACTTGATTCCCTTAGCTGATCTCACCCACAACCAAGAGTTGCTACGACCCACACTCGAAGACCTGAATAAACAAATCTGTATCACACTGGAAAGTCTACGATGATAGATAAATATGTCTCCCACAGATAAACCTATGAGTTTGTTCCGTATTTTGATAGAAATCAAGGTACACATGAACCAATCGATAACCCGGACTTATATTCCCGAAGAACAGCCTAGAATTATCAATCACCTCATAATAATCTTAATCGTATGGTAGTGAAACAAGATATTGCGGAATCACAAAAGATGAGATGAAGATGTTAGTGATTTCTTTTTATCTTGCCCTATCAAAGATATAATATCAAGTCAATCGTTCAATTGAATTCATACGATATAAAATGACAAGATCAAATCGCTCAACCACAAGATAAGTAGTTTCGTCTGGCTTCACAATCCCAATGAAGTCTTTAAGTCGTTAACCTACAGGGTCTCGAGAAGAAACCTAAGGTTAAAGGAGAATCGACTGTAGCTAAACCAACTAGTATCACACAGGAGGTGTGGGAATTAGTTTTTTCCAGTTACTAGAGTTCCCCTTTATATAGTTTTCAAATTAGGGTTTGCAATTAATGTTATCTTAGTAACAAAGCATTCAATATTCACCGTTAGATGAAAAACCTGATTCAACCAAGCTAATATCTTTAAACCGTTAGATCGAAACTTAGCTTGTCACACACAAATGAAATGTATTTCATTTAGGTTTGAGTAACCATACCTAAACGTGTACACTTAGTTGGTTCACAAATAGTTAACTAATGGTTAGCCATATGAGCACTTTCATATTAATCGTATTCATCTTTCTCATAACTAGTTCAAATGACTTCAAAAGAACTAGTTGAAGAGTTGTTCAATTGCTTAGATCTTTATACATAGACACAATTGAAACAAAATCGATTTGATTCATTTGAATAAATTCATGAAAAATATAGCCATGGTTTTCAAAGATTATATTCCTTATAATTTATTGTTTTAAGTTCATGAACTACCGATTTGAAAAATAACCAGCTTGGGTATGCGTACCTTAGCTACCGGATTTGAGTTTCCAAACTCAGCAGAATTTTCTGGGTAGAAAAGTTACGCCAGTAAGCGTCCCTAAGGTTATCATTGGTTTATGAGTTCGTTAACTCCAAACTCAGCATAATTTTCCGGGAGGAAAAGTTCCGCCAGTACGCGTACCCAACTTGTCTCCTTTACTAATATCGTATGCGCACATATGCATACACTTGGTTTTCGGTACATGGATTTATACATTAATGTGCGAACACACTATATATGATTCTATCCATTGATGGTAATCTCAACTCTACATTTCAATCATTGAAACATTCTTCTATAATGTTATAACAGTCGTTATTCACAACTATCGTCATCAAAGCTATTTTCAAGATTGAAACGTCGTCATGACTTTTATTACGGGTAAAGATGAATAATGGTTAAAGCGAAAGCTTACCAACACATATTTCAATAAATAGATAGGCGAGTAAACTCGTCTCGAAATAGCAAATGTGTATGTATGGAAAGTATCATACTTATATGACTTTTGTCTCAAGAGTATGATATAGAGTAGATTGACTTTTGAGTGATAGATAAGTTCAAGTCTCCACATACCTTTTAGTTGGATGAAGTTCCACTGGTTCCTTGAGTAGTTCTTCATCTTCGTAAGATGATCGTCATGGAGTCTGGAGCTCAACTACGTACACTTAACTATCCTAGTCCGAGACTTAGCTATAAGTAGACTAAAAATCAAGACATATAGTTTTGACAACTAAATTTGACAAACAAGCTTGAGATAGCAATGCTTGCGAGTTCGACCGAGCAATGCTCTAACACAATCACTGCTGAATATCGGAGTATTATAATAATCTTCATCTGTAGTAACTCGATTTTCCATAATCTGCACTCAACTGTGGAAGATATAGACCCTATCTCACTCCTCACCCACATCGATCAGCGTCCTCATAGTGAGGTCCTGTATCACACATAACATATCAGTCAATACAATATATTTCAGAACTTTAATTAAACATAATATCGAAATCAAGTTGTAGTGAAGATCATGAACGTATATAACACGATATAATCTCATATTATCTCCAAACACCACAGTACCTTCACACGGAGCAATTGAGTATGTGTCATTCATAGGTTTTACGCAAGAAAAACTAATTTGATATGTTTTAAACAAAAAATCTTTACTTCCTGTCATATTCCTTGAAGTCCTTGTATCAAGTATCCTTACCAGACAACTTCTTCTTCAAACCATCAATATTCAAAGTTTTAAACATTCCAACAATGGATTCCCATTGGGTATTAGTAAGGGTATTAGCAAGACCTAGACGATCTTGTGATGAAAGAGAGTTTCCGCTAGAATTGGTATTTGTCAGTGCTATATTAGCTACAGTCGGTGATGACTTTCCACGACAAGCATTCTTCCCATATTGACCATGTCCTCGTCCTATTCCACGTCCCATGTTATATTTTTTATACTATTCCGGGAACCCAATCAGTTTGAAAAAATTTTCCACCCCATGGCCTAACATCCCACAGTGTTTGCAAGTTGGCTTCTCTGCTAAAATAGACATCATGCCCTTACCATATCTCTTTGATATTTTCTGATTTTGCACCGCAAAACTCACAGCACCAACACGTGCATCACGAGTTTTTGTAATTATATGATGTCTTTCTTTTTGAACAATAAGAACATATACATTGGAACAGGATCTTATGCAATAATATGAGATCTAATAGTTTCATATACAACATCATCCAAACCCATCAAAAACCGATGTACTCGTTCTTCTTCACAGTGTTTATTCCATTGAGTGATGAGAGAACAGGTACACTTACCACAACTATACATAGGTGGCTTAACATGATTATTGATTTCTTCCTGAAGAGATTTCAATCGTCCGTAATAAGACGGTACAGTCTATCCATCTTGTCTACATATTTCATGATCCGAACATAATTACAATAATATCATTCCATTACCGATTGAAAAAATGCCCGTTTTAAATCATCCCAGAGTTCTTTGACAGTTTGAAAGCAGGTTAATGTCGATTGGAGTGTTGTTTCAATGGATGTAAGGATCCATCCAATAGGCATAGAGTTAACACTCCACCATTATCATTATATATATCGTCATCATTTGGTGGAGTAAGTTTTCCATCTGAAAAAATGGGGGGTCTAACAACCTCACCCAATATTTCGATTAGCAATATGTATGGACAACTCCGAGTTGTTTTCTAGAGAGTCATCTAGACTCAATCAATAGAAAAATACTCAAGGAGTTATTATCTCAATTTCTCAATTTGATTTACTCAAGCAAATATGATTTGTGAGTTATAATCAAAGAGAGATAACTTGGATGGTACCAAAGACCAATATCCAAGTGTCAATCAATTTAAATCAACAACCCATAAGGTCGGATATTCTAATTGATTGAACAACGCACAACCTGTATTATTTCAATTATATAAAAATATAATGCGGAAAAGAAATAACACAGACACCAGAATTTTGTTAACGAGGAAACCGCAAATGCAAAAAAAACCCGGGACCTAGTCCAGATTAAACATACATTGTATTAAGCCGCTACAGACACTATCCTACTCCAAATTAACTTCGGTCTGGACTGTAGTTTAAACCCAATCAATCTCATACTGATCCAAGGTACAATTATGATCATACGCCTCTGATCCCAGTAGGATACTGCGCACTTTATTCCCTTAGCTAATCTCACCCACAACCAAGAGTTGCTACGACCCAAAGTCGAAGACTTTAGCAAACAAATCTGTCTTGCACGGAAAATTCTACAAGATAGATAAATCCATCTCCCACGAATAAACCTATGAGTTTTGTTCCATCTTTTGATAAATCAAGGTGAACAGGAACCAATCAAAAAACTAGACTTATATTCCGGAATAACAGCTCAGTTTTATCAATCACCTCACAATAGTCTTAATCGACGCATCAAAAAAATATATTGTGAAATCACAAACGATGAGACGAAGATGTTTGTGATTACTTTTATATCTTGCCTATCGAAGATAGAAATCTCAAGCCAATTATTAAAATTGTACTCGTATGATAGAAACAACAAGATCAGATCACACAACTACAATAAAAGTAGTATCGGTCTGGCTTCACAATCCTAATGAAGTCTTTAAGTCGTTAACCTGGTTTTAGAAGATGAAAACCAAAGGTTAAAGGAGAATCGACTCCAGCTTAGCAAACTAGTATCACACAGAATGTGTGGGGATTAGGTTTCCCAGTTGCTAGAGTTCTCCCTTATTGATACAGTACGATCAGTGGTACCTAGAGTCAGTACTGAGGTATGCAAAGAAATAGAAGAGAAACGTTTAAACAGATCAAATAAAAGAGAATACAAATGGTATGTTGTTAACTTCTTCTTCTTCTTTTCAATAACTGAGAACGAAATAAACACAACTCCTTTACAAACCTAAATATGGTTCTTCTCTCAGAGCTCCCATCTCACTCTCTAGCCTACAAGTCTCCCATTTTATATAAGAATGAGCACTTGCCATAAAAATAAACTATGAGTTTAATAACTCATTAAACTTGGTTTCCTAATCTAAGTAAGGAAAACACAATTCTTGTTGATCAAGCAACTAGCCGACCCACATCTAGAACTTAGAAGATGTTTCTAGATACTTCCTAGCCATTATATGGCTCAATCGTGCAGTGCCAAAACTGCACATTACTGTCTATGATACTCCTGTATCATGGCTCTCCATTTTAGGAAGCTGGAACACCCGTGTAAGCTGTAAAATGAAGATGAGGAAACGTAGTTTCCCCTAGTTCTTTACTGAACCATTTAGTTTTACTGGGAACCTGTCCTTTGCACCTTATACGATACATAACACGATTACCCCTTCTAGTAGGTGTTAATTTTGTCTCGACGATGCAATCTTGCTTGAGAATTTCTTCTCGATCCACCCACAACTCATCAACTGATGGCAGCTTCAACTCTTGATCTTCTTCGTCTTCATTAAGAAGTGGAGGTTCAAAAAGTTTCAAGTACTCTGCATTAATAACAGAATACATCTGCATGTAAGGTGGTAAATCCAGTTGAAAGGTATTATCCCCAAATTTCTTCAAAATCTTGAAAAGCCCATATTTTATGGGTTTCAGTTTCTTCCCTTCACCTTTAAGTCGTTCCTTCCCTATACGTAGCCAAACCAAATCTCCCGTAGAGAAGTTACAGGGAACTCGATGCTTATCATGTTTATCTTTATATTTGGCTTGAGACTTTTGCAACTTTGCTTCTACTACAGTGTGTATCTTGTTTATCTTTTCAATAAACTTTTGAGCTCGGTTATCTTCCTCCCCTACTGTTGTTAATTCTTGTGAAGTAGAGAATCCCATGTCAAAAGGACTTTGAGGTAAGTAACCCAAACACACTTCAAATGGATACTTCAGAGTAGAGCCATGAAAATCTCTATTAAAAGAAAACTGAATATACGGCAAACTTTCATCCCAAGTCTTGGGATGTTTAGAATGATATCCTCGCAACAGATGAACCAAAGTTATATTTACTACTTCAGTTTGACCGTCAGTTTGAGGATGAAAAGCAGTGCTATGCTTAAGCCGAGTGTCCATCAGATCCCACATCTTAGTCCAGAATTTACCTAAAAACCGACTATCTCTGTCATATATTATAGAAGTGGGTAATCCAAAATGCTTCCAAACATGTTGGAAGAAAAGCCTAGCTGCACCTTCGCCTGTGACTGTCTTTTTACAAGGAATCAAATTGATTATCTTGCTGAATCTATAAACAATAACAAAGATATAATCATTCCATGTCTTGGTCACTGGTAACCCTCCTAAGAAATCCATGAAAATACTCTCCCAAGGTCGAGTAGGAAATGGTAACGGCAGATATATTCCCCTCTTCCTATTGGCTGGCTTTGAAGTGTTGCATAGAATACAGCCTCGGATATACTTAGAAACATCCAAATGCATTTTTGGCCAATACATATATCGTTTCAAGTTTAACAATATCTTCTCTCTCCCGAAATGTCCAGCGATACGAGAAGTATGGGCTTCTCTTATCCAATGTATCCGATCTTCTCCTTGGGGTATACACAAAGCCGTACCTTTGTACATCAAACCATCCACTAAACGAAACTCACTTGAAGTTCATTGTCTCAGCTTTTGATATGCTTCCCTGAAGTCTTCATCCCGTTCATAACCATGAACATACTCACTTGGAATTAATGGTTGAGTCTGCAATGCTACCAATAAAGCCATATTAGGAGGTGGTCTTGACAGCATATCTGCCAACTTATTGGTTACTCCGGTTTTATACTTGATGTAAATACCAAACTGCCCCAAATAAGAGGCCCATTTCATATGTCGAGCCTGTTGCAACTTAGTTTGAGTTTGCAGGTATTGTAGAGGCTTATGATCAGTATGCACAACAACTTGTTTTCCAAGTAGATAAGGTCTACAGTGCTTCATGTCTTGATGCATAGCATATAATTCTTTATCATATGTAGGATAATTTTGTACGGTGCTGTTGAACATCTCAGAATGATAAGCCACAGGTCTCCCATTCTGTAATAATACAGCCCCTAAGGCATAATTTGAAGCATCAGTTTCTACCTCAAAAGGATTTTGTAGATCCGGTAATGCTAAGACTGGTGCTTTCGATATCTTCTTCTTTAACAACTGAAAAGTGGCTTCATGTCTAGGCTCCCATTTGAACGCCGTATTGAGCTTAGTTAATCTATGTAAAGGAGCCGCTATCTGGGAAAAGTGTCGTATGAATTTTCTGAGATATTGACAAGCTCCAAGAAAACTTCGAACTTCAGTGATGTTGGTAGGAGCTGGCCATGCAGTAATAACAGCGACCTTCCCTGGGTCGACCTTAATTTTTCCTCTCCCAATCATGAAACCAAGAAAAACCAATTCTTGCTTAGCAAATTCACATTTTTTCTTATTCAGTGTCAAGGAATTTTCTCTTAACACAGCTAGGACCTTGGAAACATGCATAACATGTTCCTCCCACGTTTTGCTGAATATTAAGATGTCATCCAGATAGACTATGACAAAATCATCAATAAAAGTTCGCAATACCTCATTCATGAGCCGCATAAACGTAGAAGGGGCATTGCATAATCCAAATGGCATGACAATCCATTCAAATAAACCTTTCCGTGTTTTGAATGCAGTTTTCCACGTAGCTTCTTCTTTGATCCGTACCTGATAATAACCAGATTTCAAATCAATCTTAGTGAAGTATAATGCCCTTCCTAATTGATCTAGGAGGTCTTCAATACTTGGTAATGGATATCGGTTCTTTATGGTAATCTTATTTAATGCACAATAATCTACGCACATTCTCCATCCCCCATCTTTCTTCGGTACTAGAAAAACTGGAGAGCCACAGGGAGAACAGCTGGGTACAATTACTCTTTGCTCAAGCAATTGCTGAATCTGTCACTTGATCTCTTCCGATTCAACTATCGAAGTCCTGTACAAGCCTAAGTTTAGTAGAGATGCATCTCCAACCAATGAAATTTCATGTTCTACATTTCTTTTAGGTGGTACTGTAACTTCATCTTGAAATAAATCCATGAACTTCTTTTGTAACAAACTTACTTCATTCTATTGGCTGGGAGTTAACACTGTATGTAATGTTTTTTTTTTTTCATTCGAAACAACAGGCCTGATCAACAGTAAAGTGAATACTCCACTAGTATTGATCATTCTTTTGACTTGGTTTGTTGTAACTAGATTCATAGGCAAATGTTTTTTACTAGCTAGAATTCTGAATTCTTTCCCATATTTCTTGAACAAATAAACTCGCTCCCTGTGATGCAACACAGCATCTCGCTCCCATAAGTATGGGTTGCCAAAGATAACCTGAGCTACGTCTAATGGTACGACGTCGCAGACAACTTCATCAATAAAATTATCAGTGATGGAAAATTTAAAACGACACTGCTTAGTTACCTGTAACTCGGTATCCTTTTGTATCCATCCTAATGGATATGGCTTCGGGTGGAGAGTTGTTTCTAATCCCATCTGCTCCACCAACTTCTCGGAGATCAAATTTTTTTGACTGCATGAATCTATGATAGCTTCAACGATACTTTGCTTAACCTGAATCTTGACATGGAATAATTCCTCACGTAAGTCTTGTTCAGAGTCTTGCATTCTTGTCATCAACATTAGTTTTGGATCGGGTTGATCTATCTCCAAGATTGTTTCTGCTTCACCATCTTCTGTCATCAAGATGCTCTTCTGGGTATTTCGTTGGTTTTCAAAATCCCGTAACTTTCGTGGTTTAAGGTGGGGATTTAATATCCAGCAAGTATCCTTCACATGCCCTTTCTCTTTGAAATGTTCACAGATCCTTTCTGCTCGTTCATTCGTCTGAAACTTGCTTTTACTTACCTCTCCTTTTCTTTGTGTTCTGTCTTCTCCTTTTGCAACTGATCTTTTGTTGTCGGACCCTGCAACTCTTATCTTCTGTTCTATGGCCACAACTTTGGTGATGGCTTCTTCTATATCTTGTACACAGAATAGATTTATCTCTCTTCGTATATAATCAGTAAGTCCCCCATTATACTTACGAAATGTTTCCTCACTAGAGATATCCACATCCAGTGTTAAGGCTTGGTTGTAGAATTTTGTGGTATAATCTTGGACACTTTGCTGATACTTCTGCCGGAGATGCTTCCACTTAAACCATATGTCATCCAAATATCCCACCGGGTAGAATTGTTTCTTAGGAGACTCTTAAACTCTGACCATGTCATGGTCTCTGCATCATGTCTTTTCTTGTACGCCTTCCACCATATCGAGGCATGGTTAGATAACTTCAAACTGGAAAAACAAATTCTTTGGGACTCTTTGAGTTGGTTTATCGTGAAATAGGTTTCCAACTTATCTAACCATCCATCAAGTTTCTCCGCCTCCATGGTTCCATCATAGTCGGATATTTCCAGCTTAAATTCAACCTTCAAACCTCCATATGGATTCTTGTTTAGCTCTTCCTCTTCTTCATCGTCTTCTTCAGTTAAATCGTCCTTTATATCATCCTATGTATTCTTCTCCCCTTGTTTGCCTGTACTTGTTTTCATGAATTCAGTAAGAGTGTTTGTCAAGGTTTGAATCTGTAACTCGATTTTTGCTATTTTCTCTTCGTTTATTAACTCTGGTTCTTTCTTCTCTTCGCTTCCCATCTTAACCCTGGTACTCCCTCTAGGTTTCCTGGTATCTGGAAAAACGACAATTGCTTCTCTTGATCATGTGTATTGTCTTCGTGTAGAGACCATGCACCACTACTAACCCTAGGAGTCAGAACGTGGCTCTGATACCACTTGATACAGTACGATCAGTGGTACCTAGAGTCAGTACTGAGGTATGCTAATAAATAGAAGAGAAACGTTTAAACATATCAAATAAAAGAGAATACAAACGGTATGTTGTTAACTTCTTCTTCTTCTTTTCAATAACTGAGAACGAAATAAACTCAACTCCTTTACAAACCTAAATATGGTTCTTCTCTCAGAGCTCACGTCTCACTCTCTAGCCTACAAGTCCCCCCTTTTATATAAGAATGAGCACTTGCCATAAAAAGAAACTATGAGTTTAATAACTCATTAAACTTGGTTTCCTAATCTAAGTAAGGAAAACACAATTCTTGTTGATCAAGCAACTAGTTGACCTGCATCTAGAACCTAGAAGATGTTTCTAGATACTTCCTAGCCATTATATGGCTCAACCGTGCAGTGCCAAAACTTCACATTACTGTCTAGGATACTCCCGTATCACTTATATAGTCTTTTAAATCAGGGTTTGCAATTAATGTTAGCTTAGTAACAAAGCATTCAATATTCACCGTTAGATGAAAACCTGATTAGATACAAGCTAATATCTCTCAACCGTTAGATCGAAAACTTAGCTTTCCATACACACATTACTTGATAATTTTGGGTTTGTGTAACCGTACCCAAACGTGTACAATAGTTGGTTCAATATTAGTCAACCAAATGGTTAGTCAAATGAAAACTTTCATATCAACCATATTTTTCTTCACCATAACTAGTCTAAATGACTCAAATGAAGTAGTTAGAGAGTTGTTCAATTGCTATGAGATCTTATGTAATACACAAGATACAATTGAAGCAAAAACAATGCGATTCACTTGAATCGGTTCATGAACTATAAAGCCACGGTTTGCAATAGCCTTCCTTAGATAAGTTCACAAACATCGTTTTTAGACATAACCACTCAAGTTCGCGGACTCAAGTTAACCGGTTGGAGTTCACAAACTCCAGCATAAATTCTAGGGTTCGAGAACTACGCACGTTCGTGGACTGGGTTGACTTCTCAAGTTCCGGTTTTCACTTGATCAACAAAGTTCGCAAACTTCGGTTCAAGAGCTAAGGACTTATACATATATGTGTTACCACAACAATGTTTATATCCCCCAGTGGTTATATTGTCTAAACTCTCATTTCAACCATTGAAACATTCTCAGAGGACGTCATATAGTTGTTATTCACAAACTAGTTTTCGTCAGAGCAACTTCCAAAGTGATTGAAACATAACACGACTTTCGTCACTAGGCAAAGATGAACTTGGCTAAAGCGAAAGCTTTACCAACACACATTTCAAGAAATAGATAAGCGAGATATACTCAGCTCGAAATGTCACATGTGTATATTCTTAGTCTATATAGTAATACGACTTTTGTCTCAAGATAGGAGATAGAGTAGATAGACTTTTGAGTGATAGATAAGTTCAAGTCTCCACATACCTTTTAGTCGATGAAGATCCACTAGTTCCTTGAGTAGTCCCCCATCTTGTATGATGATTTCCATGAAGTTATTGAGCTCAACTACACTTTCTATCCTAGTCCAAGACCTTATCTATAATATACTAGAAATCAAGACTTTATAGTTTTGATCACTAACATTGACAAACATGCTTGAGATAGCAACGCATGCGAGTTCGACCGAGAAATTCTCTAACACTTTGTATCGAGTAAACACACTTTGTTGTTGTATTTTCTCGATCTCGTATCCATAGACGATCAAACAAAGTGTGAACCGATATGTTATTTTGTCTCGACTTAGTCTATAGAAAATCACTTTCGGGGAAAGGACTTATAGGAAGGAAAAGTAATAGATTGAGGTATATTTGGGGTACCCTCGCCTTTTCAATTGGTATCAGAACAGGAAAACACTAAAAGATCTAATAATCTGTGTTTGGTGCGATCCATCCTATAAGATACTGAATCCATGAATGATTCAATTAACGTTTCGCAATATTTGAGTAAGACTCATTCTGGGTTTGACTTTAAAAAATGCTTAGAAGGAATGTCTTCTAAGAGCTCTACATACTCTTCTGAAAATATATCCCAAGAAGAGGTTAAGTTAAGCCATGTGCTTACAATTAATGACAGTGATTCTAAATCACTTGATGATAAAGAGGATGTTGATTATGTATCTTCTAAACTTGATGAATTAAGCAAGGAGTTTCTTTCATGTGCAACAGAGCTTACACTTGCACTAAAAAGAGAAGGAAAACTCCTCAAAGACTTATGTCATATGAAAGCTGAAAATGATCAACTCAAACGAGAACTCTCATTATGTAAAACTGATCTAGACTCTTTTTCGTCGAAGATCCAATCCTTAGAAGGTAAACTAAGAAAAAGCGTTGATCGACAAAAGAAAACAAAGCAGTTAAGGAAGAATTCCAGTGATGACTACAATGCCTTTTAAAATCTTATGTGAGTATGAGATAAAAATTGTTCTAGAACATGTCAAAAGTTTGAAGAATGATAAGTATTCTATAATGTCCGAACACCTGCTGGACACATCCACTCCAGGAAGGTGCAAAATTTACGGATCAAATTATTCTTTGAAAAGAAAGGAGAATGTTGTCCACAAAAACACTAAAAAGAGTGCTTCATCCTTTAAAAAGAAATCTGTAAAAGATCATAAAAAGTATCACTCACGTCTGAGTTCTTCATATCATCTGGATTATCAAAAATGATGTTTTCGTCATGGGAACAAGGGTCATGTTGTCAAGGATTGTGAACAACTTTCCTATTCGAACAAAAAAAAAAGGTGTTCATGAGATCATTTTTTGAAAGAAGCATATGTAAACCTGATTCATCTAAATCAAAGGTATTTAGGGTGAACTCATCTTATGTTGATTATCTCACACGAAGGAAGTACCAGGAGACTAAGAAGTGGATACCAAATAAGATCAAGGAAGCTGACAATGACTCCAGAGCGGCTACGCTTAAGGTAATCCCTAAATATCTTGATGGTAGTAATTTTTATGATAAATTTGGTTTATTGACAAAAAGGGATGAAATCCTAAGTAAATCAGTTAAGAATAAGTTCCTTGTTAAACATGGAAAACTTGATCTGACTCATTCAGATACTTAATATCTGGGAAAAATACACCGACTCATGAAGTGCTCAAACTTAGTTTGATGAGTTTAGTGTATATTTTGAAATAGTTCAAAAAAACTTGTATAGAGTTATGAAGATATTCACATGAACGCACTTTCCTAAAATTCTTAATAGTAAAAAAATTCGGTTTTTCTATTAAGAGAGAATATTTGATTTCCTTAATCAATGAACAAGTTTTTAGTAACTATTGGTATATAAGTTTTTCGGTACTGATGGAATTTCAATTTTCATGAAATCGGGGGTCATGAAAAATTCTGATTACTATGCAAAGTTATCTTCAAAAGTCTCAGAACGGTATGCTGAGAAGATGGTTTATAATTCCTTCGGGTCTCTAAATTTCAAAGGATCTGAAACTGATTCTTATATGAATATGAATCATTCATCTTGTATGATTGATTATGAAAAGGAGTTTTATAAGATGGCACGAACATGTGTTGAAACTAAGTTGGAAGTATTGATATTGAAACGAAGTCTTGAAAAATCTCTACTGGTTCAAGCTCAAATTCTCAAACAATTAGATTTACTCTCCAGAAGAGTAAACGAGGAAGAACCCTGTAGTTGCGGATTATCTCACAACTACACCCTCATTAGAATCCATTAAAATGATTCCTAAACCTAATTAATTTGATATGAAACTAAGAATTAAGGTACTAAAATTATAAAGAGACACAAAGATTTTTACGTGGTTCGATCAATGTGATCTACATCCACGGTGCTTCACTAGTGATTGTATGTGATTACATGATTTTACAATTGAGACTCCATTAATGAATATTTGGAGCTCTAGAATTTTGGGGAAGAAGATGATAAAGAAAATAAATCTCTCCTAACATTTTCTCTCTCCTCCTAAAATCATCCCCTCTCTCAAAATGTGTCTCTCCCTTTCCTCTCATGCCTAAATGGCTATTTATATGATTTTACACATTGGATAACAACTAATCTTTCCCTTAATTTCGGATCAAAGAATCATCATACGAACCTTCGCAAATTTACTTCACGAACTTCCTTTACTCGTAAAACGTTCTTCGTGATTTCTTTATCTTCGCAAAATATTCTGTACTCGCAAAATGTATTTTCTCTCCACAATTTCGTAAGTTATCATTTGTTGTGATATTCCGCTCCTACATCTTGCCTCTTTTTTCTTGAATATTGCTTGAAGAGCGATCTTTAAGAAAAAATCCGTTATTGTAGTAGTCTTTGATCTTTGTTGATGAAGGAACGAGCAAAAGAATACTAGTCTTGAAAAGTATATACTTGCCTCTATTCTTTTGCGAAGTTCTGAAGCTTTAAGAAGTAATTAGAAGTATCATCTTGCGAAGTATGAAGTATGCGAAGTATCTTGAAGAAGTATGAAGTATAAGAAATATAAAATATCCTTGAAGAAGTATAAGAAGCACTTAATCCTCGAGATATATAAGAAGTATGAAGTATCCTTAAGAAGTACTTAATCCTATAAATGTAAGAAATATTACGAACCCATCATGCGAACTCTCACTCCATGTTCTTTGCCTCATGCTATGCTTTTTACGGCTTGTTATTGTCTCTTGCGAAGTATATGACTTGCCATTTCTTGCGAAATAATCTCCCACTTTCTTCTTGTGAAATATCCAAAAATCTTGCGAAGTAAATCTTTGAATGAAGTAAACGAACGTCTATGAAGTGTTGGTACTGCGAACGTTCGCAAGGTAAACATTTGCAAAGTTCAAAGAATAGAAGTGTTGGTGCTGTGAATATTCGCAAAATAAACATTTACAAAGTAACAAAATTCTTTGCGAACATGTTGAAGTAACTGCCCTTGTCGTCGGTGCGTCTCTTATGTTATCGCGTAACTGGATGATATTAATTATCTCTGGTCTTCTTCTTCTTCTTCGCTGTCAGCAACTTATTCTTGGAAAATTTTATTGTTTCCTCTATAGAATTCATGTGATAAATTTTGAATCTCCTGAACTAAGTGCCCTTTTGTCAAGAGACTAATGACTTTATTGCTTTGTTGCTTTGTTGCTTTTTTGCGAAGTGGCTTTGTTTCTTCGTAATTTGCGAAGTGAAGCTGCGAACTGAGGTTACGAACAAAGAAGTTCTTGATGTACATTTGCGAACGTTACGAACTGAACGTTTATGAACTGAAGTTCTTGAAGTTACGAACTGTAGTTGTAGGTTACGGACATTTGCGAAGTGAAGTGAAGTTACGAACTGATGCAGTTCAGGAGAATCAAGATTTGCGAAGTGAAGTGAAGTTACGAACTGATGCAGTTCAGGAGAATCAAGCTGCGAAGTGAAGTGAGAATGAAGCTTGCCAGTTCGGGAGAAGATCAAGCTGATGTTGTCATTACCGATGGAGCTCAACAGTGATTTGGTTGAAGAACTTAATGAGACGTTTTTGCTAGCAATCTGTGAAGATGGGGGAAATGGCTAGCTCGAGTCTGCAATGGGAGATGGGTTTGATAGTTGAGGTCGTAAACAACAGGTTAATGCCAGTGATAGGATAAGTTGAATAACTCAAGTTTCAATGGAGTTTGGTTGTAGCTCAGCAGATGATGACAGTGTTGAAGCTTAGAGTTAGATCGAGTCTCATGATTGTAATATGATGAAGTGAACTTGCATACTGTGAACCTCAATTTCAACTTTAACTTTCCTCTTCGCCATGATTGTAATATGATGAAGTGAGCTTGCATACTCCATTTCTTAGTGAACTTCGCAGGACTTCTTATTTCTCAGAAAATAAAAATGAGGACCATCAAATACGAGCTGCTAAAGATGAAAATGAGGACCATCAAATACCATCGTAGTGGGACCATCAAATACTATACATCGTTTTCAAGATGTCTAAGATAATGTTATCTTCTTATTTAATTATAGATGACACTTAACAGTTATCTATTTTACTATGGTGGATTCCATCCGTAGTAATCTTATTTTGTCATTGAAAAGTAGTTGTGGGACCATCATTTACCACCATTTGGGACCATATTCGCAAAACTTTCTTCTTCATATACTTCACAAAAGTAGTAGTGATAATTGAATCCCATTTCTTCGTATACTTCGCAAAAGTAGTAGGACATTTTTGTTCGTAAGATTCGAACTCATGATGACATTTATCCCGTTTCTTCGTAGGAATGACATTTCTTCGTCGAAGATGAAATTTTGCAAAAATTATATATTCTTCTTGTTTTTGTTCTTGCGAAATGTAAATCTCTAAATCTCTAACCAACAGAAAATCTTGAAATTTGACTTTGTCAGGAATTCTTTAAACAAATTTGTAAAATGAGATTTGGTTACTACAAATTTATAGCAAAAACATTTTTAAATTCAAAATTTCCATAATAAATCAAATTTTTACAAAAAGCAAAATTTAGATCGCAAAAAATTTATTTTTCAATTTGTGTTTTGAAATTCCCAAATTTTGAAAAATGAAACAAAGAATAAGAAAAGTGAGAAGAAATTTGTCCTTTTTGGAAGCAATTGTTGACATAGCATGTGTAAATTTCATTTTGCTTGACGACTTCTCCCTATCTACGTCTCTCTTCCTGAACTACTACTAATGTGTTTGTTGTTTGAAGATGCCAATAAGAGAACTTCCATTTCTGTCTTCAAAACTCATAGATTCGGTACAATTCATCACCATCAATAACCAATTTTTCTAACTTTCTTGAACCAACAAGGTTAGGTCCCTGTTTCTAGCGCCAATTATGTAGTTGCGGATTATCTCACAACTACACCCTCATTAGAATCCATTAAAATGATTCCTAAACCTAATTAATTTGATATGAAACTAAGAATTAAGGTACTAAAATTATAAAGAGACACAAAGATTTTGACGTGGTTCGATCAATGTGATCTACATCCACGGTGCTTCACTAGTGATTGTATGTGATTACATGATTTTACAATTGAGACTCCATTAATGAATATTTGGAGCTCTAGAATTTTGGGGAAGAAGATGATAAAGAAAATAAATCTCTCCTAACATTTTCTCTCTCCTCCTAAAATCATCCCCTCTCTCAAAATGTGTCTCTCCCTTTCCTCTCATGCCTAAATGGCTATTTATATGATTTTACACATTGGATAACAACTAATCTTTCCCTTAATTTCGGATCAAAGAATCATCATACGAACCTTCGCAAATTTACTTCACGAACTTCCTTTACTCGTAAAACGTTCTTCGTGATTTCTTTATCTTCGCAAAATATTCTATACTCGCAAAATGTATTTTCTCTCCACAATTTCGTAAGTTATCATTTGTTGTGATATTCCGCTCCTACAAACCCAACTTCCATAAGGTTGAGGAATTACTCTTCAATCAAGGATCGCTTCAAGAAATTACAAGAATTATTCTTATTAAGCGAAAGAGATCTCAAACTTGTTAAGAGATCTGAATATAAAAAAATAGACATCAATTTTTGGTTTCTTTCATTGATTGTATAAGTCTATTGAATAAAACTATTATGAATAAAAGTTATTTGATTTATAATTTTTCTGGTGGTAGTTTTTGATTTACATAGCCGGTACTTTAATTCTTTATTTATTTTCTATGTATGTTTATGAGATGTTTGATTTCGGTTTTACTACCTTGATATTCGATCTCATAATATGTTGTGAACCCTTATGGTTTGGGTGACTTTTTGATTTAGCTGGATTAAGTTCTAGCCCATGTTGGTAGGCTTTATCAAAGGATCATGAGGGGTTCCTGTAGAAACAATATGTGAAAAAGTCACAATATGTTGAGTCGGTTTTGGTTTAGCATAAAATTATATGTGTTTCAAAAGTTTTCAACTTTTTCTTGCAATTGTTAAAACTGATTTTCAACCTTTCTCTGGTAAAGGTTGGTTTTTGTTATTCTTTTGTTTTTGGCATGAGAATAATAACATAATGGTATTTCGATATCAATTCTCTCGGAAGAAGAAAACGATGCGATCATATTTGGAGAAGTTGGATGCGAAATTGAGGTAACAATCTTGTAAGTTAATTGTTTTCCTGTTTTAAAAAAGCCTATTTTTATTTGATATATATATTGTTTTTTCTTAAATGAAATAGTTGGTACAATTGATTTGTTTATTCCATTATGTATGCGTGGATATTTGTGTGATTCAATTGTTTCCGGTTAAGTAAAACTTTTGTTATCTTGCTTTGTTGTGTGATATCAATAGTTTAGCCTTACGAAATTTTGTGTAATTGCGGTGTTTTAATGTTTATGTTAATTCAATTGCTTCCAGTTAAGTAAAATAATTATTATTTTGCTTTATTGTGTAGTATCAATTGTTTAGGCTTATAAAATTTCGGTGCAATAGTGAAACCTTGATATATATGTTGTTTCTATTGTATCCGGTTGAGGTGAATAATTATGCAAGTTGATTTAACCGGCTTGTATGAATTATTTATGGCTTAACTAATGAATGTGTTGACGGGATGAGTTGTTTAGTCCAATTCGATTCCGGATAAGATAAACTAAGTTAATTCTGATCTTAGTTAAACTTATCAAAGTGGAGATTTTGGTTATTCAAGTCTAGCTGAAAGCTTAAACAAGGAAATGCTAGTTAACTAACCTAGTATTTGGCTTGTTTAAAGTCTAAAGGTCTAAGTTATATGGATAACTAGAAGCTGATGAGAAAAATGGAGTTTATCTTTGTTTTGGTCTTATCGAATGAAGCGGTTGTATTTATACAATCGGTTTATCAAAGGAACTAACTTACTTAGTTACTTTTTTGTTTGCTAAACTAATAGGGAAAATTGCTTCGGGAAATTATTTCCATGATAACATATCAAAACATAATTACTTTTTAGTTTCGGTTTTGATATTGGTTATCAAAAATGGTATGTGGAACCCTCGTGCTTGACTCAACAGGTTGCAAGTCTATTTTGACATTTGTAAGATCCTTTACGTGTTGTCCTTTATTTTATTTTTCATTTTTGTGACAAAAAGGGGGAGAAATATATGGAGTAAACAGGTGATGCTAGTATCAATTTTATGGTTGATTGGTGTCACTAGAGAAGAGGACAATGGTGCTTGAACGTTTATCTAACAAATGAGGAAAAGCACAGACTAAGGGGGAGTAACATATCATATGATTAGGATGACAAAGACGTGCAGATTGAAAATCTACCTATCTCACATTTAGGGGGAGTATGAGCTTTGTTATTATAATGCCGCTGCTGCATTCTTAAGGATTGAATGATTGCAGGTTATGTGATGCTGGATTCAGGAATCAAGCGTATGTGTAATGAATTCTTGTATTTTGTTTATCCATATGATTGTAAGAGTTTTGTCACTAAAATTGACAAAGGGGGAGATTGTTAGAGAATTTCTCGGTTGAACCCACCAAGCGTTGGTATGTCAAGTTTGGTTGTCATATTTTAGTGAACCAAAACTGATTTAAGAGTCGCTTGATTTAAATGTACTAGAGTAAACTTCGTATAGGTTAGCTTGAAAGTATTAGGGTGAAACATTACAAGTATTACGAAGACTTGAAGAAGTGAAGAAGAACGGAGATACAACCACAGCATCATCCTTCCACTCGAGGTTAGTGATATTTGACTTGAACTGTTTCATTCCCTAACGTATCTTTCAAGTCGTGCATATTGAAAACATAAAACTGCGAAGCATGAACACTCTAGATAGACATAGTACTAAGAAATACAATATGAAGTTTCTTTCTTAACCATTAAACTTTGTATATAAGACATCGACATAATCGTATACATGCTATTGTGATTATGTATGGGTATGAGGTGAGGATTTCAACCTTGGGAACAATGTTTGCATGTGTTCTAAGGATGTAAGTTCATGATATGTATTGTGAATGGTAAAGTAAATTGCCAGGCGTTATTGGGGCTGTTCTTTATTGCATATCTTATGAGCAACCATTATGTGTGATTAGTATAACCGCTCATGACTTGTTTGTGTTCTTGGTAAAACTATTCACATGAGGCCTGACTTATGTATTGGTATGACTTTTATTAGTGAAACAGATCTTAAGTAATCACCTAGGGCATGATCGGGTTGTGAGTGTCTAAGCTTATTACTGGGAGAAGGGGAACCGATCCTAGTAAGAGGTGTAGTGCATCACAAGGGGAAGCGATCCTTGTATGAGGTGTTTCAAGGTTTATGGAAGAAAGGGGAACCGATCCTATGAACATGTGCAACACGTTTTTGGGGAGGGGGAACCGATCCTATGGACATGTGCAGTGCATACAAGTTAGATACCAAATATATGCGGGGAACCGATCCTAGTACCTAGTTAGCCGTATATTTAGTAATCTAGTGTAGCTATGCACAGTGCTCACATGGAGGTAGAACCGAAACTTGTTTTGGTAGAACCTTAAACCCATGATTGGTGATTGAGTGTTACTTGATCAATAATGTAGTTCTTGATCAATAGACTGTTGTTAGAACTAAAGACGATCTTGTGATAATCCATTGTTAGCAGACTCCATTCTGTGTGTGATTTATCACAAGAGATTCAAGTAGTTGTGTGCAGGTGTTTATTGAAGATCTAAGAAGATTTGAAGACAAAGAAGATATTGAAGATTTCTGACTTGGTTTTTATAATCTTTGGTATGCACAATACTTGTTTGGGAAAAAGAGGATCTGACTATAATTGATTTATCCTTTTGGGTATTTTGATAGAATAACCGAGGAAGATCGGCATCAATACATTTCCTTGTGATTAAAGGTATTGATTGGCTTAATCTTAACGATTGCCTTTGGGTGATTGAACATAAGATAGATCTTGGAACCTGGAAAAGGAGTTTATGTTAAGATAAATAATGGAACCTTTGTGCAACTCATATCACTTGGTTGAAGAGAGTTGTTACCAAATAGATTTGTTGTTCCTTTACTGTTTGGAATACAAACCAAAGGAATTGGTCCAAGTACATGACTTGTTTACAGGTTGGAGGCGTGGGAATACAGACAGAACTAGGTGAAATATAGGTTTAGTTACTTGGTTTCAACTATACGAAGTTGGGTTATTTTGTATAGAGGCTTAATCCTGAGAGTATTCAATTCTGGACTAGGTCCCGGGGTTTTTCTGCATTTGTGGTTTCCTCGTTAACAAAATCTTGCTGTGTCATTTACTTTATATTTTCGCATTATAATTGTTTTATTATAATTAAAGTAAATTGCACAAAAGTTAATTCCTACTTACTTGATACGTGAATCCTATTGAGTTTGGTTAAGTCCGAACCTTTATATCAAGTAAACACACTTTGTTTTTGTGTTGTCTCGGTCTCGTATCCATAGACAATCACAAAAAGTGTGAGCCGATTTTTTGTATTGTCTTGACTCAGTCTATAGACAATCACTTTCGGGGAAATGACTTATAGGAAGGAAAAGTAATAGCTTGAGGTATATTTGGGGTACCCTCGCATTTTCATTGATGTTTCCAAGCGTGAAAGAGTCAAGGACAGGCTTAACGCTATTCGATTGATGGAAGTGAACGTCTCCATCCATTGATCTTTTGAAAGATGTAAGAGTTCACATAAATTTTCCACCAGTGAGGCCGCTTCCTGGCCTACTATTTTCTGATTAGTAGTGAAGTTGTTGACTTGGAAGTGATCATTTGGGATGTTAGTCCCCAGACCTGGAGTTTCCGGGGCAAGTGAACCGTTCAACTCTGTCGTTAAGTTGATGAGGAAGTCCAGTGTGATGTTAGTCGCATATTTCATCAGACCCATGTTCTTGGTGTGGATCTCCTGAATCCGCACCAAGTTAGTCTACGTTGGAATTCCTTCGTCGATTGCGTTATTGGGCGTTGCGTTGGGGAAGGAAACATTTCCATTCGCCTGAGTGGAACTTGAGGACATGGATTAATCCCTAAAACCGACTATCCTCCTGAGTTAGAGAAACGTATTCTGAAATTGATATTGGTACCGAGAGATTGACCTCCCACTGTGGTCGCCAATTGTTAGAGGGTGAAAACGGTTTCTGCTGATTTCGGTAATTTCGGGTGTGTGGATGAGAAACGAATTTAAACCCTAAACAATGTACTGCAAGGGAGTACTTTATATTTGAAAGATCAATCTGTACAAATCCGGCCTAAACCAAGAAATGGTCATTCCAGATTTTCTTTGGTCACAAAGTGAAGAAGAAGGGTTGGTTTTGGGGAGGGAAGCGAAGAAAGTGTAGAGACCAGAATAGTTGATTCTGGAAGAGTAGTTATTTTACGACTTGTATCAGAAAGTGGGAGGCTAACAGATGAAGAGATAGAAAATGTTTTCTGAGTGTTGTATGCTCCTGACCTGAACTTTTTGTTCGGTGAAAATAGGTAATGACTATTTATACAAGTCGAAGTGAAACGTACTCTAGTCTCATTAAGAAATGGAAAACGGGTAAATAGATGGGAGGAGGTGGTAACCGGTAACGCCTGGAATTGATATTCCATAAAATAAAGTGTTTCACCATTACTCCCTATATTTACTAACCGCCTCATTCTTATGACACTTTCTTATAACGGGCGTAGTGTACACCGCATGTTGTAAACCTCCAAACCAATACCCACTGAGCATACCCCAGTTTGTGACATGCGTTGATGTCTCGAGTGTTTTCATAGAAAACATGTAGCACGTTGTTGTTGTCTGGCAAGTTGAGCTTGGGAGACTTACTGGCTCGGTGGTGACCTTCGACGGTCGAGATTTTGCATATTAAGAGGAAAGGTAGACGTTGTGTTAGAGCACTGCTCGGTCGAACTCGCATGCATTGCTATATCAAGCATGTTTGTCAATATTAGTGATCAAACTATAAATTCTTGATTTCTAGTCTACTATAGCTAAGGTCTCGTACTAGGATAGAAAGTGTAGTTGATCTCAAGAACTCCATGACAATCATCATACAAGACGAAGGACTACTCAAGGAACTGGTGGATCTTCATCGACTAAAAGGTATGTGGAGACTTGAACTTATCTATCACTCAAAATTCTATCTAATCTATCTCCTATCTTGAGACAAAAGTCATTATACTATATAGACTAAAGATATACACATGTGACATTTTGAGCTGAGTATATCTCGCTTATCTATTTCTCGAAATATGTGTTGGTAAAGCTTTCTCTTTAGCCGAGTTCATCTTTGCCTAGTGACGAAAGTCATGTTATGTCAATCACTTAGGAAATTGCTCTGACGAAAACTTATTCGTGAATAACAACTATATGACGTCCTCTAAGAATGTTTCAATGATTGAAATGATAGTTTAGATAATATAACCACTGGGGGATATAAACATTTTTGTGGTAACACATATATGTATAAGTCCTTATGCACTTGAACCGAAGTTTGCGAACTTTTTTGATCAAGTGAAAACCGGAACTTGAGCAGTCAACCCAGTCCGCCAACGAGCGTAGTTCTCGAACCCGAGAATTTATGATGGAGTTGAAGCTTGGTTTCTGTCCGCGAACTGATAGAAGTTCTCGAACCCGAGAATTTCTTCTGGAGTTTGTGAACTCCAATCGGTTATTTAAGTCCGCAAACCCAGTCTGCGAACTTGAGTGGTTATGTCTAAAAATGATGTTCGTGAACTTATTTAAATTATCTAAGGAATGCTATTGCAAACAGTGGCTTTATAGTTCATGAATCGATTCGAGTGAATCACATCGTTTTTGCTTCAATTGTGTCTTTTGTAGTACATAAGATCTCATAGCAATTGAACAAATTTCTAACTAGTTCATTTGACTCATTTGGACTAGTTATGGTGAAAAAGAATATGGTTGATATGAAAGTTATCATTTGGCTAACCCTTTGGTTGACTAATCTTGAACCAACTATTGTACACGTTTGGGTACGGTTACACAAACCCAAAATCTTCAAGTACATGTGTGTATGGCAAGCTAAGTTTTCGATCTAACGGTTGAGAGATATTAGCTTGTATCTAATCAGGTTTTCATCTAACGGTGAATATTGAATGCTTTGTTACTAAGCTAACATTGATTGCAAACCATGATTTGAAAGACTATATAATGGAGAACTCTAGTAAATGGGAAACCTAATCCCCACACATTCTGTGTGATACTAGTTTTCTAAGCTAGAGTCGATTCTCCTTTAACCTTTGGTTTTCTTCTTCTAAAACCAGGTTAACGACTTAAAAACTTCATTGGGATTGTGAAGCCAGACCGATACTACTTTTATTGTAGTTGTGTGATATGATCTTTCTATTTCTATCGTACGAGTACAATTATTATAATTTGCTTGAGATTTCTATCTCCAAATCACAAACATCTTCGTCTCATCGTTTGTGATTCCACAATATCTTTTTTTTTTGCTGCGACGATTAAGACTATTGTGAGGTGATTGATAAAACTGAGATGTTCTTCGGGAATATAAGCATGGTTTTATTGATTGGCTCCTGTTCACCTTGATTTATCAAAATACGGAACAAAACTCATAATTCGGGAATCATCTTGTAGACTTTTCTGTGCGCTAAAGTCTTCGATCTTGTTGGGATCAGCTAAGGGAATCAAGTGAGCATATCTGTTGGGATCCTTAAATGTACCTTGGATCAGTATGAGATTGATTGGGGTTCAACTACAGTACTGACCGAAGTTAATTTGGAGTAGGCTAGTGTCCGTAGCGGCTTAATACAGTGTATGTTTAATCTGGACTAGGTCCCGGGGGTTTTATGCATTTGCGGTTTCCTCGTTAACAAAATTCTGGTGTCTTTGTTATTTTTTTTCCGCATTATATTTTTATATCATTGAAATAATACAGGTTGTGCGTTGTTCAATCGATTAGAATATCCGACCTATTGGTTGTTGATTTAAATCGATTGACACTTGGATATTGGTCTTTGGTACCATCCAAGTTATCTCTCTTTGATTAGACTCGCGAATCATATTTTCTTGAGTAAATCAAATCGAGAGATTGAGATAATAACTCCTTGAGTATTTTTTATTGATTGAGTCTAGTTGATTCTCTAGAAAACAACTCGAGGTTGTCCATACAGATTTCTAATCAAAATATTGAGTATTTGCATGGGAATGATTTTGATTCGAGAGATCAATCAATACAATTCTGGCCTAAACCAAGAAATGGCCATTCCAGACTTGTTTCGGTCACAAAGTAAAGGAGATGGGGTTGATCTTAGGGAGGTAAGCGAAGAAGGTGTTGAGATTGTGAAGGTGTAGGTTTTTTATGACTTGTATCAAAATACCGAACTGACTTGCAAATAATGTAAGCAATCAGCTCTGGGTATTTGAATACGTTGTATCAACACTTGGTTTCTGTCTGTCTTGTCCTCTTGGAAAATAGGGAGGAGAACCTATTTATACAATTCATTAATCCTAACCCTCGTATCTCATGGGAAGTGGAGGACGTGGAGTGATGGAGTGGTGGAGTCGTGTGTTAGTGCCACATGATCAATCTTTCCCACTTCTCTCGTCATCACTAACCGTCCATGACTTCCTGACATGTTATTATGATGGCGCGATGCACACTGTAAACCGCCAGACCAATACCCCAGTATGTATCCCCCAGTTTGTGACATGATTGATGTCTCGAGTGTGTGGATCGTAGGACCCACAAAAAGTAGCATGTAATGCTAGATTAAATAACTAAGTTATTTAGGAAGTCGACATTTATGAAATATCGTGTGTATTATATGCAGGAAATGCATCGAATAATATTCAACATGTATGAAGCATCGTTGTTGGGTATCATGTCCAGCCTACTTCATGTGATGGTTTGGAGGCTGCGCAAGCAAGTCCTCCCTTGGCCGACCACATGGTGTGGTAGAGTGGAGGATGGTAATCACCACGACACCTCATTCGCTAGTTAACTCCTGACTAGGGCTGTATAACCAAGCAGGTGAAGTTGAACGGACGATATGATCTTTGAAACACTCATCTGCGACCGTTAGTGGAATTAGGGTTTTTGAAGAGGTGTGCAAACATCACTTTTTAGCTTGGTCAAAACCAAGCATGGGAAGTGTTTTATAGAGGACCGACCAGGCATGCGTGTAGACGGCATGCTAGTGTCCATGTCCATACTTCACTATCCCACGAAGGTGCAATCTAGGCCACTCAAGTTTACCGGTAAAGATGAGTGGCTGAGATTGATTTGCGACAAGAATCTTGTGCCGCAAAGGAGTCTTGTACGTCCATGCTTAGTTTGGGCACATGAATCAAGGCACCTAGATATGTTCGGTCTTGGCCGATTGTTCAGGCGTGTAGACGAGCCCGCGGTGATTGTGTTGACATGATCATGACATGTTAAGTCCACATCTTCACTTTCCATCTATGCTTCCGAATATGGACGCTCGTGATTGATTAATGACACATGTAATATGATGCAAACCCTAATTAGGGTTTTGGATCGGTCGTGTGTACACGAATTCAACCTAATGGTTTGGCAGGCTATGCTCCTCCTTTGGGGAGGCCGACCATGTGGGACCTACATTGGGTCGGTGGTGAACATGGTGATACCTGAATGACGGCCCTAGTCCTGATCTAAGTCATCCAATTATGCTGGCTAAGTTGGATGGTCGAGATGATTCACATAAATTTGTGTTAACTCATGAAATTTCGTAATCAGAAAATTCAGTGTGGGACCCTCACTAAAATAGTTGTAGAATTCTCGTACGAACTCGGATTTTAATGGTCCGCCCCTCCATTATGATTAGAAAAGAATTTTCTATCCATTTACTCGGAAATATTTAGGTTTTGAGATAGTTTAGGAGGTGAAAACAACCCGACAGTAAAACTCAGGAAGAATTCAGGATGGATTCTGTCAGTTTTCACCCATGACCTAGCTCGTCTTTTATGTTGTATCTCTTAGATCGTTATTCCGATTGATTTGAATTTTTAGTATGTTATGATAGACATCCTTACGGAACTTTTGGCATCTAAGTCATACTAAAATTGTTTACCAAACGTTCCTAGTGGTTTGTACAATCTTTGGGAAGCCAATTTTGCATGGTGACCACTTGACGCAATTCCACCTCTTTTAATATTGTGGCAGATTTAGAGCAACCTGATTGGTCAATAAAAAGAGGGGGCCATCCAAGTACGAGTGTGGCCACACTTCTGGTGCGCGTGGTAGGTTTAATGCGACTTGATTGGTCGATGGGGAATAGGGCCAACAAGTATGGGCCCAGCCACAACTCATGGGAGTGTGGCAAGTTTAAAGCGACCTGATTGTTCGACAAAGGAGTAAGGGATGGTTGGGTAGCATGGGGCGTGGCCAAGTGGCACCGTATGGCCTATGGCATGGCCACGCTTCCTCTCATTGTTGCTCCTACACCGCGGATCATTTATTCTTTGCAGAGTGACGACACATTAAGTGTGAGTTTTTACAATTTTAACCCTGAACTAAAAAAACCACCATCAACATTAAGTTCCCTGCTTAGCATGTAACAGTGGCATTGTTTCGGGGTAAGCATGAGATGGTGATGAACAAGGATAAAAAAATCGAAAGGGCAAGACATGAGAATATTACCAGGAAAACTCGATTGACCTTTGGGGAGAGGCATGTGCAATCTGCAATGCTGGTGCGCTTCTGTCTTGACCACGGAGTACTGGTTCCATATTGGTTTAGCGATCCTTGAATACAAAGACAAGTGTTGAGGCGGTGGATCCCTCGGCACTATAATGTATTGAGGCGGTACGCACAACAACACAGTAGTGAGTGTTGAGGAATCTCAACACTAAGAGGAGAGACGTGTTGATGAAGTTTTCCTAGCAACATAATGATAAGTGTTGAGGAAATTTCACGTCTCAACGCTAAGAGGATAAATATGTTGAGGCAGTTTGCCTGGTGTTGATGGTGGATTTTCATTTAAAGGCTAAAATTGTAAAAGCCAAAAAATTGTGCGCTAACATCTTGTAAAAGATAAAGCCATTAATGAGTGATGGATACTCCTTCACTTTATTAATTCACTTAGGATGGAGCATGTGGAAAAAATCCCATTCTGTGAATTAAATACACGAAATTCATCCAGGTTGGAGCATGTAGCAACAATCCCATATACCCTGTGAATTTCCAGCATTATTAATTAATGCGCAACAGCCTTGTATTTCCTGTACTCGTTATCATTGCGGCATGACGACTGAGTGTTGCTCTTAGCGGAGCAACACGAACCTCCAAGCATTATAATGAAACCATGTACGAAATACCCGTACAGGCTAAACTCTCGGTGTGTTGTACTAGCCCGATTGAGCCCTTCTCGGTGTGTTATACTAGCCCGATTGAGCATCCAGACTGACCGTATCAGTCTGGATATGATCACGACCATCCAACTCCACCAGCCTGATTGGATGGCCCAGATCGATTCCATCACCCCCAAGCAGGTATGGAATAACTGCCGAACCAACGCGGAACCCGCATGGTCGGCATCCCTTGTCCTAACTTGCCAAAACGTCCAAACCATAGCAGTATGGATGGAAAACCCAAAATTAGGGTTTGCGCCACATTACATGTGTCGCAAAATAGCCTCAACCATCCATCTTCGCAGGTATAAATGGAGGGCGCAGATGTAGATTCAAAGGGCACGGAGTATGTTAATAAAATCACCGCAGGACCGCCTACATACCCAACCAATCGGTCAGGACCAACCATGGTTGGTCATTCCAAATCGTGCGCCTGAATGGAGCATGACGCACGGCTTTGAAACCCAAAAATTAGGGTTTTGAATCACGAGCGTCCATCTTCTCCGGCACGAACGGAGGGTCCGAGATTAGATCAAAGCAGGTCCGGTCATATCAACATGACCACCGTGGACCCGTCTATCCCCTCACCTAATAGGCCAAGGCATTCCATGCCTGTCTATCCCCAAATAGTCCGCTCCAACATGCGTGGTCGCACCTCCCAAGCTGCAAATTAATCTCAACCACTCGATTTCTCCGGACGAATTGGGTGGCTTAGATCGCGTTTTCATGGGATGGTAAGACATAGGCGTGAACACCAGCCTACCACCTACACATTGGAGAAGTCGACCAAGACCGACCAAGCCTGGTCGTTTTGGAACGCCCGCCCGAAGTTGGTATGGGATACGGCTTTTGGGGCACTAATCTTCTGTTTCAATTCGATCTCGACCACTCAACTTCGCCGGACGAATTGGGTGTCCCAGATCATGTTTTTATGGGACGGTAGGTATAAGCGCCTATACCGTCATGCCATTTACACACAGGTATGATTGGCCAGTCCAGGATAGTTCCCTAAGTCTGGTTTCGGTCAAGGTGAAGAGCATTGCTTGTGCACCTCCTTCGAAACCCTAATTCCACCAAGTGTCGCAGATGAGTGTCTTAAAGATCATCTCATCCGTCCAACTTCACCAGCTCGGTTATATAGCCCTGGTAAGGAGTTAACTAGTCAGTGCGGAGTCATGGTGATCACCATCCACCACTCTACCACACCATGTGGTCGGCCAAGGAAGGGTTTGCATGCGCAACTTCCAAACCATGTTGGATATACTCAATGCAGTACCTGCATAGTATACTTTTTTTTTTTGGTAAGTCCGAAAATATATTGATGAATATCCAAAAGATTACACAGGCATGGCATGTCAGGACAAATTATTGTAAATGAAAATTAAAGTAATACATGTATTTTATGATGAATAATTTGTAGATAACCTTACATATAGCATGTGTAATAAAAGGTTACACATGCATATGGATGTGTAACTTGTAGATACACATGCCATACGCATGTGTAACTTCTGTGTACACATGTGTAACTACAGAGTACACATCGATGTATAAGTGTAACTTTGCATTACACATTTTATATGAATGTGTAACTTCTGGATACACATGTCATATGCATGTGTAAATTATTTGTACACATCATGTTGGTGGTGGTCGGCAGTGGTGGCCATTGTTGGCGGCGCCTCCGTCGACGGTGGTCGGCGGCGGCGGTGGTCGGCGATGGTGGTTGATGGTGGTCGGTGGTCGGAGGTGGTTGCCGGCAGTGGTGGTCGGAGGTTGTTGGGTGGTCGTAGGTGGTTAGGGCGGTGGTGGTTGGTGGCAGTGGTGGTCGGAGGTGGTTGGCGGCGGTGGTCGAAGGTGGTTGCCGGCGGTGGTGCTCGGAGGTGGTTGGCGGTAGCTGTGGTGGTCGAAGGTGGTTGGAACATCATTACATAATATTTTAATAATTTTGGGCCTAAATTTAAATTTTATTTAATTATGGGCTTCACAATAAGCATAAGGGTATCAAGGTCTTTTAATAATTTGGGGCCTAGATTTAAACTTCTTTTAATTAAGGGCCTCATATTATGGGTTATCCATGGGTTGGGCCTTAGCCTAATTTTCCCTTGTAGAATTATAGTACGGACTCGGATTTTGATGGTCCGCCCCTCCATTCCATACGGAAAAGAATTTCCTATCTCCTAACACGGGAGTATTTAGGTTTTAAGATCGTTCGGGAGGAGAAAACAGCCCGAAAGCAAAACCCAGGAAGGAAATTGATACTTGTGAAGTATCGTGTGTATACTATGCAGGTACTTACCAAAAACGCACCTCCCAAGCTGCAAATTAATCTCAACCACATGTATTACTTTAATTTTCATTTACAATAATTTGTCCGTTCATCAATTACTACAATCATAGTAATTGGTTGTTTGAACACAATAAACGAATTAAAACACGAGATATGGAAAGCGAAATCCAAGAAATAATTTACAATAATTTGTCTGTTCACCATCACCGGCACTGCCTACCACATCCACCTCACCTATATCTTCCCAGCACCAGTACAACCAACCAGCTGCAAACTAAGAACCACAAGTACCTGCTATTGCACTTCCCTATCCTAAACATACATCTAAACCAGCAACTCCAACTGCATATGCACTTCACCAGGACCACAATATGTCCTGAACCACAATCACCCTGTTACACAAGTGAATTGACCTTTGTAGAATCTGAACTATAAAATAACATGTAGTTTCCAGTGGTGGTGACCCTGCACTTTCTAATAATCCAGGACATACCATGTAAATACAATAGTTGATAAATGTAAATGTATTCTAATATACACCTGCAATCAATAAGAATTTTGAGTAAGAACTTGAAAAGGCAAAGAACAAAGAAGAATTTGAGTCATATATGTGGTTTTACAGCATGTGTAACTAGCAGTTACACATTCATATAACTTGTGTAACTAGTAGTTACACATCCATATAACTACTGAAATACAATCTCAGCAAGACCAGTGACAAAGCAAAACAGCTAAGCATTACAAACACTGTAAAATAACCCATGTAATCTGGAGACACTCAAAGCTAATACTTATCCAACCATCTAGCATAAGCTCAAACAAGAAATTTTTAGCTACTACATCTATTACAACACTATGAAAACACACCAAGTAGAAGACCACTTGTGTTTCAAGAACAACCATGGTACTGAACAAATTTACTTATTATTACCGATCTTCAGACAATTTATACGTTGAGCAAAGAGAAGCCTGACTCATATGGCTGGTGTAAAAGATTCATGGTACTGAAATTAGATTGGATGAACAAAAAAAATGAAATAATATTATAGAACAACTAAAAGAGTCATTAAGAGTTACACATGCATATGACTAATGTAACTTGGAGTTACACATGGGTCTCATTAGTGTAACTGGGAGTTACACATGCGTATGACTGGTACGATGAGAGTTACACATTTATAACCTTTATATCCCATCAATTATCAAGTGTAACTAGAAACTACACATCTAATTGGCATGTGTAACTGGTAGCTACACATCTAATTAGCATGTGTAACCAATAGTTACACATGCATCTCACTTGTGTAATTAAAAGTTACACATGTATCTAATCAGTCTAATAATCAATATTATCATACCTTTTTACAAGCAAATATACATGCGATGAGTGTGTTGGATACATCTAAACTAATGTACATCAAAAAAATGGATGAGTGTGTTGTCACATCAATTTCAACTCTTTAGAGCAAGGACGTACCTTGACTCTGAGCTCATTAATTCGTTGAACTGTCAAATCTTGTCTCTTGTAAACATTCCTGAGTTTTACACAAAATAAGCATCTAAGATAACGAAAACCTATGATTTCAATTTTGAATAACTGGAAAGCTATTACAACATACTTAACATCCAATATTACAAGCGAATAAAGAGTGATAGCATAAATATAACCACTTAACAGATAGAAGTTTCATATATATTAGGTTAGATATGCGTATCCCATCAAATTAGATGTGTAACTAAAAGTTACACATATAATTTGAATGTGTAACTAGTAGATACACATCTAACTATAAGTTACATATCCATAGTCTGGCAATGCTAAGATATAGAGTTTTATCATCATTAGCCAGTTTAATATGATTTATTGACATAACGCATACTACTAGGAAATGATGAAAGATTTAATACATAATTACAGGTCTAGATAAGGGTTCATTTCACGCTGGAAGGAAAATACACACTATGAATACTGAAAAGCAAAAAACTTTGAATTGTTATGTATAACGTACCATATCCAGAGTGAAAACCCCTCAATCTGGCTTTTGTCATTCTTCGTGCATGAGATCGAGAGTGAATTTGGTTTGGTTTGAAGCTGATGAATCCATCTTTAACCAACTTCCTAATGTGTTTCCCTGCACAAGAAAATACAAAACCAGTAAATTCAACCAAAAATACAGCATGTGCAGCTGATGAATTTGGTTTGGTTTGCATAACGTAGATACAAACCAGTAGATACAACATGTGCAACTAGCAATTACACATTAAATTAGCATGTGTAACTTTCAGATACATATGAATCTGATTGTGTAACTAGGAGTTACACATGCATCATATACCAAAAAAAGTGATGTTCAACTATTATTCATGTAGCAACAACAAACTAATACAACATTCAATACCAGTAAACTAACAAACTAACTATGCTTTCTCCTCTTTACCTATTAACTGCAATCATTAATTAAAAACTCAGCTGCATCTTTCTTCTCTTTACATGCAACATTGCTTCCAATCCACAATAGCACCACCACATCTTCATATATAACTCACACAAACATAGGCATTCACATCCAATGCTAGCCTGCATTTACACCTCAGTCACCAACACATTTCCACTCTTTTCTTCTGCGAATTCCATCAACATCACACCTCCTTGTTTCAGCTCCAACAATTTAGTTCAAAAATAACCCTGCAATTTCAATTCCAAAACCATATAATTAGCATATGTAACTAGTTCAGCCATATATGCAACTAATAAACTGAATTACATATCATTTCAGATTTACTCAAACTAATACACATATAATTAGCATATGTAACTAGCATTTACACATTCAATTAGCATGTGTAACTCACAGTTACACATCCAATTGGAATGTGTAACTAGTAGTTACATAGGCAATTAGCCTGCGCAATCACATGACTAGTTCTTACCATGACCAGAACCATATACAACATCGAAACTATACATACAATAGTTCATAAAAACGCAAACCACAACGAAATAACATAGATCACATTCCATAACTTGTTTCAATTCCAAATTAAATTGTTATAACATAAATCACAACACATAACATGTCATATTGCTATAAATTTATACACAAAATACATTTATTCATAAAAAATGCTGAAAATAAAGCAAGGTATGTCAAATAAGAAAGAACGAATCATCTTATTTACCACTGACTTCAGATCCTCCTCTAAAAACTTCTCCAATACCACCACCTCTACCCCTACAACCTCCTCATCTTCTACCAGAACCTGCATATCCACCAACAATATTGCTCCACAGATTCATTAACCAAACGATGTGTAAAAAAGATAAGCAAAATAAAAACAATTCAACAACGACAACAAAAACAAAAATATTCTAAACGCATACCTCGATTTTAAACATGTTGATTCAATTAAAAACGAAAGAAATCTTACTGATTTTCAGATCTTTTCCCATACAAATGATTTCATTTCTGCTGCTGTTGAAGATCTTCTTGATTCAATTGTTGAATATGCACAAAAAGTAAGTAATTAGGGTTAAAACGATATTGAAGAACTTCGATTGATTCGAAAAAAAATCAGGTTCTTCTTCTTATCAGATCTGAACAGAATCAATTAAAATAAAAATCAAAAACCTAGTCAAACATCGAAATAAGAACAGTAAGAATGATGAACCTAATCAAAAACCTAATCTGAAATGATGTATCTTTGCTTCAATCAATCAAACTTAGATTCGATTCAAAATCTTCAAAAAACCCAATCGAACAAAATAAAACCTAACCTGATGCACCTTGAAACCAACTAAAACCTAGATTCCAATGAAATCTATTCAAAGATTGATTCATATTGTTGATTAACTGATGATTACCTGCAAAATCGTCTCGTCTTCTTCTTCACATATCTAAAATCGCATGAGCGTAGAGAGAAAGAGAATACAGAAGAGAGAGAAACAGAAATGAGAAATGAAAAGAATCTTATGGGATTCCTCTTATATATATAGTAAAGGGTAGTTATGCCATTATTAAAATTCATAATAATTAATTGTGGGCCAGATCTGAAAAAGTATTGATATTCCGGGCCTAGTAATATCATTTTATGAAAGTATGGAGTTGACAGTGGATGATCCATTTGGTGGAGCTTCAAAATATTGAACCCATATAGTAGGGGGGTTCTAGTATTTTTCACATTCTACAACGATTCTAGTAAGGGGCGCTAATTAGGGTTTCTAGTGCAACAATCAACGGTTTCCCCTCCTCTCAAGATGCAAAATCTCGACCGTCGAAGGTCACCAATCTAGCAAGTTTCCCGATCCTGACTTGCCAAGCCACAACAACATGCAACATGTTTTCCAAAAATATTCGAGATATCAATCATGTCACAAACTGGGGGATACATACTGGGGTATTGGTCTGGCGGAACGTTTAGGGAAGTCATGCGTTAGTGATGATGGGAGAAGTGGAAAGCTTCGCGTGTGACACCAACACACCTCCATCACAAGAACGTGTCGGACTTGTAAGTCATGGACGGTTAGTGATGATGGGAGAAGTGGGCATTTCTTGGTTTAGGATCAACGGACTTGGAACGGCCATTTCTTGGTTTAGGCCGGACTTGATCTTGATCTCTCGAATCTACAAGCACTCACCGCGCAGTGCATTTGTTTTAGGTTTAGATTCATTCCTCATCCACACCCCAAATTACCAAAATTAGCAGGAATAGTTTTCACCCATAAACAATTGGCGACAACAGTGGGAGGTTGATCTCTCGGTCGTAAAATCAATTTCTTCGAAATCCGATTCGATTTTCTCAACTTCAAAAAGGGTAGATCTTAGAACCAATTCAATCAACAATTCATTTAAAGATGGTGGGACTCAGGTCTGGATCATCAATCAATTATGATGGAGCTAGTGTGGATAACACTCCCGGTGTCGATGTACCTGTCAGTGGAGCTACCGTGGTCAATACATCTCGTGGAGCCGTCAATTCTATCACCAACACTAGCAGAGCAGGAGATATTCCAGTAGGTGTAATGCCTCCCATCACCAGAGCCAGAGAAGCCGCGAATCCCGGCATCTCCTCAAGTGTAATTCCTCCGGTAGTCACCAGAGCAGTAACTTTCACTCCTTCATCAAGACGAGGAGCCAGAGGCACGAGAGGAGGACCATCTCCCATTACCATTGCAGACTTGATGGAGAAGCGGGAAGTTCTTTCTAAGACTCAAACGGATATGGCCGCAACTAAGAAAGAGGTACTCACTTTTCTTAAGACAATTAACTAATCGATTGCCATGAGAGCCGCTACATCCCCTAGAGACAACAAGGAACGCATTCAACTCACCAGAGAAGGTACTTCATCGGTGCGGACCTACATGGACCTGATCAAAGAAGCGACATCATATATGAGCAGTCCTGTCATGGAGAATCCTACACTGGGGACTGATCCTCACAATGATCCTCCTCAAGTTAATAGTTTCACTATGAACCAGAAGCCGGTGGATCGGGAAGCGGTTTCTCTAGTGGAAATTTTATGTGAACTTTCACACCTCTCGAAGAATCAGCGCGCGGAGAAATTTTGCTGCAATCAACCAGAGAAAGGTCACAACCGTGCCCTACATGTCACTGCACACATCAAGGATTCAGAGTTCAAAACGTCCCTTATCGACACATGAGCGTCTTCGAATGTGATTACTCTTAAGACTCTCAGGACATCCAAGGTTCTCTCAGGCAAGGTCGTACGGAAGCCTACCACAATGACGGACTTCAAGGGAAACCAAACCAGCACATACGGGAGAAGCTCCAAGGAAATAATCAGACAAGTTATTTGCATCCCACTCCCCACGTGGGAATCAATTCAGGAAGAAGACCGGCTTGCATAATTGAGGGCTAGTACCCACGATGCATCTTTGCTGACGAAGCATTCTTCTCCATCCTGTGAAGCCACGACCCATGTTCACACGAAGAGGGAACAAACTTTTATGGAGAGTCGTAACCAGAAATGGAAAATGGTATACCGACGCTGCCATTATAAATTAGCAGGGGAGACTGTTACCCAGTCTCTCACCCAATGGAATGCTACAACAGCAACGAAACACAAGAACAAATGCTAGATGCTCCACAACACCTGTAAGGTGGCACCAACTCCACAACTGATGAGATTGAAATCGTTGAGGAATCTCCAAGGCCTATCTGCATCAGCTCAACCTTATGTACGGATAGACGCACGAATCTCGTGGAACTTCTCAAAGAGTACTAGGACATATTCGCTTGGAGATATGAAGAAATGCTGGATTGGTCACCCATCATCTACATGTCATACCTGGATCCAAGTCGGTTAAATAGTTACAGTTCAGACACGAGGAAAATGGATAGATCAGGTGCTGCATAGAGACTTGAACAGGTGCTACTCCAAAAACGATCCTCCTCTACCTAACATCGACATGTTAGTAGATGCAACCAGCGGACATGGAATATTCTCCTCCATGGATGGATGTAGCGGCTACAACCAGATAAGGATGTACGAGAATGATGCAACTCCTCTCTGAAAATTTTATTATACCATACTGCCATTTGGTTTAAATAATGCCGGTGCAATGTATCAACGCTCTATGACGACAATCTTCCACTGGAGACGATACCTCAAGGGAGCAGCCTCGAGAAGATAACGATATACACGCGTCATATCGAACAAGATCTGGGAGAGTCACTTTATCAAACAGTGGTACATGTCTATCATTCTATGTTGGAGAATCTGCGCATCCTCTGGAGCTGTTGAACGCTCATCTACAATGACATATGCCCTGATAACCAGGCTTGCCGGTAATGAAGAGCCTCATAATGTTCGTAGGGGCATATATCTCACCAATATGCGATCCAACCTTTAGCCTTCTGTAAGCAGTTCCCTGAAGCAGCAAGAGGAAAACTACCGAGATACAATATCCTGCGCGTCCGCCAACTCCAACTCCAGTACCACATGCACGACTCCCACAATAATGAAACAACGTCCAAGATATTCCTGGCTCGACAACAACCACTATGAACAAACCATGTAAACCACGCTTGGGGACTGAGGATCAGCATGAAGTTCCTTCACCGTCATTCAAGGACTTCTTCAACGCAAGAGAGATGGTCAGTCAAGAAGCATGTAATTCGCAAGGGTAAATCGAACTGAAGAGGAATCCACTTCAACACTCCCTCCAGAAGAAGCTGCTTCAATGGTCTATTCAAGAGCCGCCTCAATGCTCTCTCCGGGACCCAAGTTCGCTTCATAATCCTGCTTCAACACTCTCTCCAGGATCCACCTCAACGTTCGCACTAGAAGCCACTTTAACATCCTCTCGAGACGTTTCAACACTCAAGCTACATCAATAATCTGCGCTCTGGTCAATTTATATTTTATGTACTCATTGCTCAATATACGTCTCATCCATCCTTCATGAGAGTCCAGCGGAGCATACGAACCTTGAAGTCGATAGGAGAAGGGTTATCTTGTGGAACAAATATTTTCATATAGTTGAAGGGGCGCGGTGAACAACTCGTCATCAATGTTCAACATATCTTTGAATCTGTAAACACCTCCTGACTTGGCACCAACATTATCCCCAGAAGACATCTCAACAGGAGTTCTTTTCTTTATTCCGCAATAAAAGACAGGAGTCAGTAGTTGTATAAAAGTGTGTGAGATGTGTAGTCACACATGATAGAACACACATTCACGTTGGAGTAAAAAAGTCTGGTATTGATCAAGTCACAAGTCCAGTATTGCTCCAGTTTCAAGTCCGGTATTGCTCCAGTTTCAAGTCCGGAGTTGATTAAGTCACAAGTACGGTATTACTCCAGTTTCAAGTCCGGAGTTGATCAAGTCACAAGTCCGGTATTGCTCCAGTTTCAAGTCCGGAGTTGATCAAGTCACAAGTCCGGTATTGCTCAATTTTCAAGTCTGGTATTGATCAAAGTCATAAGGCTGGTATTCGAATAAAGTAGGCGCATGCAGCAGGTCCGGTTTTCATTCGAAAAACAGGGTCGACGTTCATTCAGGCATGCAGCGGGTCCCACTTAATACCAGCCCCATATTGGTCGAAGCAGGCACAGCCGACCTCAAGCAAAGCAGACATGCAGCAGTCCTACTTGATCAGGCACAATCATCCCCATATTGGTCAAATAAGGCACAGCCGGCCCCAAACAAAGCAGGCATGTAGCACACAGTGGACCCACGTTTAACCGAAGAAGGCACATCAATCCCACGTTCGATCAAGCAGGCGCAGCAGCCCCACGAACGAAACAGACGTAACATTTCATAAAAGCATGCAAGACCGACATCATGCTAGGGGAACGCTCGCCTGGACGTCTCTTGAACGTGACATGCTCGAAGGACAGGACGACTCGTCTCTCCTGGTAACATCTAACTTTGTCTCGTTAGTTTTATCTTTAACTGTCACCATCTCATGCCTACCCCACAATAGTGTAACCATTATGTGCTAGGCAGGGGACTTAATGTTGATGGTGGATTTTCATTTAAAGGCTAAAATTGTAAAAGCTAAAAAATTGTGTGCTAAAATCTTGTAAAAGATAAATCCATTAATGAGTGATGGATACTCCTTCACTTTATTAATTCACTTAGGATGGAGCATGTGGCAACAATCCCATTCTGTGAATTAAATACACGAAATTCATCCAGGTTGGAGCATGTAGCAACAATCCCATATACCATGTGAATTTCCAGCATTATTAATTAATGCGCAACAGCCTTGTATTTCCTGTACTCATTATCAGTCTTGGATGACGATCGAAAGTGTTGCTCTTAGCAGAGCAACACGAACCTCCAAGCATTATAATGAAACCATGTACGAAATACCCATACAAGCTAAACTCTTGGTGTGTTATACTAGCCCGATTGAGCCCCTCTCGGTGTGTTATACTAGCCCGATTGAGCATCCAGACTGACCGTATCAGTCTGGATATGATCACGACCATCCAAATCCACAAACCTGATTGGATGGCCCAGATCGATTCCATCACCCCCAAGTAGGTATGGAATACCTGTCGAACCAACGCATAACCCGCATGGTCGGCCTAGCTTGCCAAAACGTCCAAACCATAGCAGTATGGATGGAAAACCCTATTTAGGGTTTGCAGAACATTACATGTGTCGCAAAATAGCCTCAACCATCCATATTCGCAGGTATAGATGGAGGGTGCACATGTAGATTCAAAGGGCACGGAGTATGTCAATACAATCACCGCAGGCCCGCCTACATACCTGACCAATCGGTCAGGACCAACCATGGTTGGTCATTCCAAATTGTGCGCCTGAATGGAGCATGACGCACGGCTTTGAAACCCAAAAATTAGGGTTTTGAATCACGAGCGTCCATCTTCTCCGGCACGAACGGAGGGTCCGAGATTAGACCAAACCAGGTCCGGTCATGTCAACATGACCACCGTGGACCCGTCTATCCCCTCACCTAATCGGCCAAGGCATGCCATGCCTGGCTATCCCCAAATCTTCCGCTCAAACATGCGTGGTCGCACCTCCCAAGCTGCAAATTAATCTCAACCACTCGATTTCTCCGGACGAATTGGGTGGATTAGATCGCGTTTTCATGGGACGGTAAGACATAGGCGTGAACACCATCCTACCACCTACACGTTGGAGCAGTCGACCAAGACCGACCAAGCCTGGTCGTTTTGGAACGCCCTCCCGAAGTTGGTATGGGATACGGATTTTGCGGCACTAATCTTCTGTTTCAATACGATCTCGACCACTCAACTTCGCAGGACAAATTGGATGGCCCAGATCACGTTTTTATGGGACGGTAGGTATAAGCGCCTACACCGTCACGCCATTTACACACAGGTATGATTGGCCAGTCCAGGACAGTTCCCTAAGTCTGGTTTCGGTCAGGGTGAAGAGAAGTGCTTGTGCACCTCCTTCGAAACCCTAATTCCACCAAGTGTGGCAGATGAGTGTCTTAAAGATCATCTCATCCGTCCAACTTCACCAGCTCAGTTATATAACCCTGGTCAGGAGATAACTATTCAGTGCGGAGTCATGGTGATCACCATCCACCACACCATGTGGTCGGTCAAGGAAGGGTTTGCATGCGCAACTTCCAAACCATGCTGGATATACTCAATGCAGTACCTGCATAGTATACACACGATACTTCACAAGTATCAATTTCCTTCCTGAGTTTTTCTTTCGGGATGTTTTCTCCTCCCGAACGAACTTAAAACCTAAATACTCCCGCGGTGGGAGATAGGAAATTCTTTTCCGTATGGAATGGAGGGGCGGACCATCAAAATACGAGTCCTTACTAGAATTCTACAACGATTCTAGTAAGGGGCGCTAATTATGGTTTCTAGTGCAACAATCAATGGTTGCCCCTCCTCTCAAGATGCAAAATATCGACCGTCGAAGGTCACCATGCTAGCAAGTTTCCTGAGCCTGACTTGCCAAGCCACAACAACATGCAACATGTTTTCCAAAAATATTCGAGACATCAATCATGTCACAAACTGGGGGATACATACTGGGGTATTGGTCTGGCGGTTTACAACGTGCAGCGCACAACGCGCCATCACAAGAACATGTCAGGAAGTCATGGACGGTTAGTGATGATGGGAGAAGTGGGCAAGCCTGGTCGTGTGACACCAACACACTACTCCACTACTCCATCACTCCACTTTCTCCACTTCCCACGAGATATGAAGGTTAGGCTAAAGGACTTGTATAAATAGGTTCTCCGCCCTATTTTCAACAACAACACAAGTCCAGACAATAGAAGCAAGTGTTGATTCAATCGTATTCAAACACCGGAAATGATAGCTTACATCCTGCAAGCCAGTTAAGACTTCTGATACAAGTCCTGCATAGCCAACACCTTCACATTCTCAACACCTTCTTCGCTTCCCTCCCTAAGATCAACCCCATCTCCTTCACTTTGTGACCGAAACAAGTCTGGAACGGCCATTTCTTGGTTTAGGCCGGACTTGCACATATTGATCTCTCGAATCTACAAGCACTCACCGCGCAGTGCATTTGTTTTAAGTTTAGATTTATTCCTCATCCACACCCCAAATTACCAAAATTAGCAGGAATTGTTTTCACCCATAAACAATTGGCGACCACAGTGGGAGGTTGATCTCTCGGTCGTAAAGTCAATTTCTTCGAAATTCGATTCGATTTTCTCAACTTCAAAAAGGGTAGATCTTAGAACCAATTCAATCAACAATTCATTTCAAGATGGTGGGACTCAGGTCTGGATCATCAATCAATTATGATGGAGCTAGTGTGGATAACACTCCCGGTGTCGATGTACCTATCAGTGGAGCTACCGTGGTCAATACATCTCGTGAAGCCGTCAATTCTATCACCAACACAAGCGAATCAGGAGATATTCCAGTAGGTGTAACGCCTCCCATCATCAGAGCCAGAGAAGTCGTGAATCCCGGCATCTCCTCAAGTGTAATGCATTCGGTAGTCACAAGAGCAGCAACTTCCACTCCTTCATCAAGACGAGGATCCGGAGGCACGAGAGGAGGACCATCTCCCATTACCATTGCAGACTTGATGGAGAAGCGAGAAGTTCTTGCTAAGACTCAAACGGATATCGCCGCAACTCATAAAGAGGTACTCACTTTTCTTAAGACAATTAACTAATCGATTGCCATGAGAGACGCGACATCCCCTAGAGCCAACAAGGAACGCATTCAACGCACCAGAGAAGGTACTTCAGCGGTGCGGACCTACATGGACCTGATCAAAGAAGTGACATCAGATATGAGCAGTCCTGTCATGGAGACTCCTACACTGGGGACTGATCCTCACAACGATCCTCCTCAAGTTAATAGTTTCACTATGAACCAGAGGCCGGTGGATCGGGAAGCGGTTTCTCTAGTGGAAAGTTTATGCGAACTTTCACACCTCTCGAAGAATCAGCGCGCGGAGATATTTTGCTTCAATCAACCATAGAAAGGTCACAACCGTGCCCTACATGTCACTGCCCACATCAAGGATTCAGTGTTCAATACGTCCCTTATCGACACATGAGCGTCTTCGAATGTGATTACTCTCAAGACTCTCAGGACATCCAAGGTTCTCTCAGGCAAGGTCGTACGGAAGCCTACCACAATGACGGACTTCAAGGGAAACCAAACAAGCACATACGGGAGAAGTTCCGCGGAAAGAATCAGACAAGTTCGTTGCATCCCACTCCCCACGTGGGCATCAATTCAGGAGGAAGACCGGCTTGCATCATTGAGGGATAGTACCCACGATGCATCTTTGCTGACGAAGCATTCTTCTCCATCCTGTGAAGCCACGACCCACGTTCACACGAAGAGGGAACGAACTTTTATGGCAAGTCGTAACCAGAAATGGAAAATGGTATACCGACGCTGCCATTATAAATTAGCAGGGGAGACTATTACCCAGTCTCTCACCCAATGGAATTCTATAACAGCAACGAAACACAAGAACAAATGCTAGATGCTCCACAACAGCTGCAAGGTGGCACCAACTCCACAACTGATGAGATTGAAATCGTTGAGGAATCTCCAAGGCCTATCTCCATCAGCTCAACCTTATGTACGGATAGATGCACGAAGCTCGTGGAACTTCTCAAAGAGTACTAGGACATATTCGCTTGGAGATATGAATAAATGTTGTATTGGTCGCCCACCATCTACATGTCATACCTGGATCCAAGTCGATTGAACAGTTACAGTTCAGACACGATGAAAATGGATAGATCAGGTGCTGCATAGAGACTTGAACAGGTGCTGCTCCAAAAACGATCCCCCTCTACCTAACATCGACATGTTAGTAGATGCAACCAGCGGACATGGAATATTCTCCTCCATGGATGGATGTAGCGGCTACAACCAGATAAGGATGTATAAGAATGACGCAACTCCTCTCTGAAATTTTTATTATACCATACTGCCATTTGGTTTAAAGAATTTCGGTGCAACGTATCAATGCTCTATGACGAAAATCTTCCACTGGAGCCGATACCTTAAGGGAGCAGCCTCGAGAATATAATGATATACACGCGTCATATCGTACAAGATATGGGCGAGTCACTTTATCAGACAGTGGTACATGTCTATCATGCTATGTTGGAGAATCTGCGCATCCTCTGGATCTGTTGAACGCTCATCTACAACGACATATGCCCTGATAACCAGGCCTGTCGGTAATGAAGAGCCTCATAATGTTCGTAGGGGCATATATGTCACCAACATGCGATACAACCTTCAGCCTTCTGTAAGCAGTTCCCTGAAGCAGCAAGAGGAAAACTATTGAGATACAACATCCTGCGCGTCTGCCAACTCCAACTCCTGTACCACATGCACGACTCCCACAATAATGAAACAACATACAAGATATTCCTGTCTCAACAACAACCACTACGAACAAACCATGTAAACAACGCTTGGGGAGTGAGGATCAGCATGAAGTTCCTTCACCGTCAGTCAAGGACTTCTTCAACCCAAGAGATATAGTCAGTCAAGAAGCATGGAATTCGCAAGGGTAAATCGAACTGAAGAGGAATCCACTTCAACACTCCCTCCAGCAGAAGCTGCTTCAATGGTTTATTCAAGATCCGCCTGAACGATCTCTCCGAGACCCACGTTCCCTTCAGAATCCTGCTTCAACACTCTCTCCAGGATCCACCTCAACGTTCGCACCAGAATCCACTTTAACATCATCTCGAGCCGTTTTAACACTCAAGCTACATCAATAATCTGCGCTCTGGTAAAGTTATCTTTGATGTACTCATTGCTCAATATACGTCTCATCCATCCTTCATGAGAGTCCAGCGGAGCATGAGAACCTTGAAGTCGATAGGAGAAGGGTTATCTTGTGGAACAAATATTTTCATATAGTTGAAGGGGTGCGGTGAACAACTCGTCATCAATGTTCAACATATCTTTAAAGATGTAAACACCTCCTGACTTGGCATCAGCATTATCCCCAGAAGACATCTCAACAGGAGTTCTTTTCTTTATTCCGCAATAAAAGAAAGGAGTCAGTAGTTGTATAAAAGCGTGTGAGATGTGTAGTCACACATGATAGAACACACATTCATGTTGGAGTACACAAGTCTGGTATGGATCAAGTCACAAGTCCGGTATTGCTCCAGTTTCAAGTCCGGAGTTGATCAAGTCACAAGTACGATATTGCTCCAGTTTTAAGTCCGGAGTTGATCAAGTCACAAGTCCGGTATTGCTCCAGTTTCAAGTCCGGAGTTGATCAAGTCACAAGTCCGGTATTGCTCAAGTTTCAAGTCTGGTATTGATCAAAGTCATAAGGATGGTATTCGAATAAAGTAGGCGCACGCAGCAAGTCCGGTTTTCATTCGAAACACAGGGTCGACGTTCAGTCAGGCATACGGCGGTTCCCACTTAATACCAGCCCCATATTGGTCGAAGCAGGCACAGCCGACCTCAAGAAAAGCAGACATGCAGCAGTCCCACTTGATCAGGCATAATCATCCCCATATTGGGCAAAGTAGGCACAGCCGGCCCCAAACAAAGACGGCATGTGGCGCGCATTGGACCCACGTTTAACCGAAGCAGGCACATAAAGCCCACGTTCGATCAAGCAGGCGCAGCAGCCCCACGAACGAAACATACGTAATATTCCATCAAAGCAGGCAAGACCGACAACATGCTAGGGGAACGCTCGCATGGACGTCTCTTGAACGTGACATGCTCGAAGGACAGGACGACCCGTCTCTCCTGGTAACATCTAACTTTGTCTCGTTAGATTTATCTTTAACTGTCACCATCTCATGCCTACTCCACAATAGTGTAACCATTATGTGTTAGGCATGGGACTTAATGTTGATGGTGGATTTTCATTTAAAGTCTAAAATTGTAAAAGCCAAAAAATTGTGCGCTAACATCTTGTAAAAGATAAAGCCATTAATGAGTGATGGATACTCCTTCACTTTATTAATTCACTTAGGATGGAGCATGTGACAACAATCCCATTCTGTGAATTAAATACACGAAATTCATCCAGGTTGGAGCATGTAGCAACAATCCCATATACCATGTGAATTTCCAGCATTACTAATTAATGCGCAACAGCCTTGTATTTCCTGTACTCATTATCAGTGCGGCATGACGACTGAGTGTTTCTCTTAGCGAAGCAACACGAACCTCCAAGCATTAAAATGAAACCATGTACGAAATACCCGTACAGGATGAACTCTCGGTGTGTTATACTAGCCCGATTGAGCCCCTATTGGTGTGTTATACTAGCCCGATTGAGCATCCAGACTGACCGTATTAGTTTGGATATGATCACGACCATCCAACTCCACCAGCCTGATTGGATGGCCCAAATCGATTCCAGAATACCTGCCGAACCAACGCGGAGCCCGCATGGTCAGCCTCCCTTGGCCTAGCTTTCCAAAACGTCCAAACCATAGCAGTATGGATGGAAAACCCAAAATTAGGGTTTGCGGCACATTACATGTGTCTCAAAATAGCCTCAACCATCCATCTTCGCAGGTATAGATGGAGGGTGCAGATATAGATTCAAAGGGCACGGAGTATGTCAATACAATCATCGCAGGCCCGCCTACATACATGACCAATCGGTCAAGACCAACCATGGTTGGTCATCCCAAATCGTGCGCCTGAATGGAGCATGAAGCACGGCTTTGAAACCCAAAAATTAGGGTTTTGAATCACGAGTGTCCATCTTCTCCGGCACGAACGGAGGGTCCGAGATTAGATCAAAGAAGGTCCGGTCATGTCAACATGAACACCGTGGACCCGTCTATCCCCTCACCTAATCGTCCAAGGCATCCCATGCCTGGCTATCCCCAAATCGTCCGCTCCAACATGCGTGGTCGCACCTCCCAAGATGCAAATTAATATCAACCACTCGATTTCTCCGGAAGAATTGGGTGGCTTAGATCGCGTTTTCATGGGACGGTAAGACATAGGCGTGAACACCAGCCTACCGCCTACACGTTGGAGCAGTCGACCAAGACCGACCAAGCCTGGTCGTTTTGGAACGCCCGCCCGAAGTTGGTATGGGATACGGCTTTTGCGGCACTAATCTTTTGTTTCAATTCGATCTCGACCACTCAACTTCGCCAGACGAATTGGGTGGCCCAGATCACGTTTTTATGGGATAGTAGGTATAAACGCCTACACCGTCATGCCATTTACACACAGGTATGATCGGCCAGTCTAGGATAGTTCCCTAAGTCTGGTTTCGGTCAGGGTGAAGAGCAGTGCTTGCGCACCTCCTTCGAAACTCTAATTCCACCAAGTGTCGCAGATGAGTGTCTTAAAGATTATATCATCCGTCCAACTTCACCATCTCGGTTATATATCCCTGGTCAGGAGTTAACTAGTCAGTGCGGAGTCATGGTAATCACCTTCCACCACTCTACCACACCATGTGGTCGGTCAAGGAAGGGTTTACATGCGCAACTTCCAAACCATGCTGGATATACTCAATGCAGTACCTGCATAGTATACACACGATACTTCACAAGTATTAATTTCCTTCCTGGGTTTTGCTTATGGGATGTTTTCTCCTCCCGAACGAGCTTAAAACCTAAATACTCCCGCGATGGGAGATAGGAAATTCTTTTCCGTATGGAATGGAGGGGCGGACCATCACAATCCGAGTCCGTACTAGAATTCTACAACGATTCTAGTAAGGGGCGCTAATTAGGGTTTCTAGTGCAACAATCAACGGTTGCCCCTCCTCTCAAGATGCAAAATCTCGACCATCGAAGGTCACCAAGCTAGCAAGTTTCCCGATCCTGACTTTCCAAGCCACAACAACATGCAACATGTTTTCCAAAAATATTCGAGACATCAATCATGTCACAAACTGGGGGATACATACTGGGGTAATGGTCTGGCGGTTTACAGTGTGCAGCGCACAATGCGCCATCACAAGAACATGTCAGGAAGTCATGGACAGTTAGTGATGTTTGGAGAAGTGGGCAAGCCTGGTCATGTGACACCAATACACTACTCCACTACTCCATCACTCCACTTTCTCCACTTCCCACGAGATACGAAGGTTAGGCTAAAGGACTTGTATAAATAGGTTCTCCGCCCTATTTTCAACAACAACAGAAGTCCAGACAACAGAAGCAAGTGTTGATTCAATCGTATTCAAACACTGGAACTGATAGCTTACATCCTGCAAGCCAGTTCAGCCTTCTGATACAAGTCCTGCATAGCCAACACCTTCACATTCTCAACACCTTCTTCTCTTCCCTCCCTAAGATCAACCCCATCTCCTTCACTTTGTGACCGAAACAAGTATGGAACGGCCATTTCTTGGTTTAGGCCGGACTTGCACAGATTGATCTCTCGAATCTACAAGCACTCACCACGCAGTGCATTTTTTTTAGGTTTAGATTCATTCCTCATCCACACCCCAAATTACCAAAATTAGCAGGAATAGTTTTCACCCATAAACACTTGGCAACACAGTGGTGAGTATTGAGGAATTTTTTCATCTCACAACTAAGAGGAAAAATGTGTTGAAGCAGTATGCCTGACAACGCAACAGTGGTATTGAGGAATTTGTACATCTCAACGCCAAGAGGAAAACGTGTTGAGGAAGTATGCCTGACAACACAATAGTGGTGTTGAGGAATTTGCACACCTCAACACCAAGAGGAGAAAATGTGTTGAGGAAGTTTGCCTGGAAACACAACAGTGGTGTTGAGGAATTTGCACGTCTCAACACCAAGAGGAAAATATGCCTGACAACACAGTGTTGAGGCAGTATTCCTAGTAACAAAATAGTGGTGTTGAGGAATTTTCACGTCTCAACACCAATAGGAAAACATGTTGAGGCAATGTGCCTGACAACAAAGTGTTGAGGCAGTATTCCTGGCAACACAATAGTGGTATTGAGGAATTTTCACATCTCAACACCAAGAGGAAAACGTATTGAGGCAGTATGCCTGACAACACAGTGTTGAGGCAGTATGCCTGACAAAACAGTGTTGAGGCAGTATGCCTGACAAAACAGTGTTGAGGCAGTATGCCTTGCAACACAATAGTGGTGTTGAGGAATTTGCACGTCTCAATACCAAGAGAAAAATGTGTTGAGGAAGTATTCCTGACAACACAGTATTGAGGCCGTATGCTTGGAAACACAATAGTGGTGTTGAGGAATTTGGACGTCTCAACACCAAGAGAAAAACGTGTTGAGGCAGTATGCCTGACAACACAGTAGTGGTGTTGAGGAATTTTCACGTCTCAACCCCAAGAGGTTTAAATTTACTTGATATGCCTAATAGATATAAAACATTTAGTTTAAGTATAGTTACTTAGCTCTGTCTCCGCTAGGCATGTCCTTCGAGCATGATTGGGCTTTGAGTGTATCAGGATCTCCCGTGAGTAAGCAACGTGACAAATATCCCATGTGTAATTATCCTGAATTTATTTTCTTGTGGAAGATGTGCTTCCATTGCATTCGATGGTAAAGCGGTGACTCCGTTTAAGCTTCTAAACCTGAAGGAGGCTTCAGTCCCCAAGTGTAGATTACTTTGGTTGTACCACCTTGAATCCACACCTCTGTGATTTGATACAAGCTTATTGTACTCTCTTGAATGCAATGCTGGGATGCTTGGAACATCAGATGGACGAAATATTCTTTGTAGTGGTTGTTTCTATGGTGAATATCTGGCTAGTATCAACAAAACGAGCAACATCGGTTCTTGGAAGCAACTTGGTTGGATGCGATCACGATACTCGACAGGAAGGAGTGTGGCGGCAGCGGATCTGGCTCTGGTGATCGAAGGTGTAACACCTGAGGGAACACTTCCTATGCTGCTGATGTTGATCATGCTGACAGGTGGTACATCGATATTATTGGAAGGAGAATTGACCGATCCTTAGATCTAACACCCGTACGTTTTGGTTTGGTTTCCTTCAAAGTCTGTTCTCGTGGTAGCCTATCGCACGATCTTTCTTGGGCGAACCTTGGCCATCCTGAGTGTCTTGAGAGTAATCACATTCGAAGACGCTCCCGTGTCGATGCGGACCCTCTTGAACTTTGAATCCTTGATGCGTGCAGTAACATGTAGGGCCCGGTTATGACCTTCTTCCGCCATCATGTCTTCTTCGATAAACGTAAAGTTATTTATAGACATTTCTGACGCTTTTGAGGCTTCTGGACGCAAGGGAGTTAAATGCACGTCCAGGGTTATCTGGTTGATTACAGCGAACGTCTCCACTCGCTGACTATTCGAGAGGTATAAGAGTTCGCATAAAATTTCCACTATAGAAGCCACTTCCTGATCCGCCGGCCTCTGGTTCATAGTGAAACTATTGACTTGAGGAGGGTCGTTGCGAGGATCAGTCCCCAGTGTAGAAATCTCTGTGATAGGAGAACCACTCATATCTGATGTCATTTTGATGAGGAGATCGAGCATGCCATTTATTATTTCCTTGATCAGGTCCATGTTCTTCGTGTGAATCTCCTGCACCCGTGCTAACTCGATCAACGTTTGGATTCTTCCGGTTACGCCATCAGATACACCGTTGGGAAGATGGGTATCTTCATTGGAGTAGATTCGATTGGAACTTGAAATTGTTGGGGGATTCCTAAGACCAACCATTTTGAAATCGGCCAAATAGGATTGGGTATTGAAGAAATTGACTTCACAACCGAGAGATTAATCTCCCACTATGGTCGCCAATTGTTTATGGGTAAAAACTATTTCTGCTGGTTTTGGTAATATGGGGTGTGTGGATGAGAAATGGATCTAAACTCTAAACAAATGCACTGCACGGGGGTGCTTTTGATTCAAGAGATCAATCTATACAATTCTGGCATAAACCAAGAAATGGCCATTCTAGACTTGTTTCGGTCACAAACTGAAAGAGATGGGGTTGATCTCAGGGAGGGAAGCGAAGAAGGTGTTGAGACTGTGAAGGTGTAGGTTTTTTATGACTTGTATCAAAATACCGAACTGACTTGCAAATAATGTATGCAATCATCTCTGGGTGTTTGAATACGTTGTATCAACACTTGGTTTCTGTGTGTGATTGCTCACAAGATATTCAAGTGGTAATAGACTTCGTTCTGTGTGTGATTGATCAAAAGAAATTCAAGTGGTGTTGTGCAGGTTATTGAAGATTAAAGAAAATTTGAAGACGAAGAAAATTTCTTATTAATTTTCGTATCTTGTGAATTGTGTGCACAAACCTTGATCGGCTGAGATCCAATTAGAATCGGATTTATTCGATTAATTAGTTGCATGAGATCGGCATCGCTTTATAGTTTCTCTTTGAGATCTATATTGATTGATTGCGAATCTAGACTTGAATATTTCGATAGTTAAAGTTAGATTGATCTAACCAGGAAAATGAGTTTATTAGATTAAACAGAAGAGCCTTTGCATATGACTTAAGATATCTTTATCTTGAAAAGAATCTAAAAAGTTGTTACCAAACAGATTTGTTGTTCCTTTACTGTTTGGAATACGATCCAAAGGAATTGTACCAGTGCGTGACTCTTGAAGTCGGAAGCGCATGGATACTGAAGAAACTAAGTAGCTAGGGGTAGTCTGCTTGGTCTCAACTATACGAAATTGGTTTAGATTTTGTATAACAACTTAATTATGAGAGTATTCAATTCTGGACTAGGTCTTGGGGTTTTTCTGAATTTTCGTTTTCCTCGTTAACAAAATATTGTTGTGCCATTTACTTTACTTTTCCGCATTATAACTGTTTTATTATGATTAAAGTAAATTGCACTTTACGTTAACTTCACATTACTTGATAGTGATCCTATAAAGTTTGGTTAAGTCTGAACCTATTATCAAGTAACATACTTCGTTGTCTTATTATTTCGATCTCATATCCATAGACAATCACACGAAGTGTGAACCGAATTGTTTTATTGTCTCGACTCTGTCCATAGACGATCACTTTTGGTAGTGGACTTATAGGTTGAAACAAAAATATTGTTGTGTATTTGGGTACCCTCGTATTTTCATCTTTGCAGAACATGTTGATGAATTGATTGAACCGTATAACACAAGTAGTATGAAAATTGAATGATAGGGTATTCAACACAAAATAAATCATTGTCTTAAGTTGCGGTCCATTCCGATAACTAAGAGTTGTAGTGCAACTTATAATCAAAATAGTACATGTAAAAGAAATTCTTTTCGGACATATGCGTTCTAATAGAATTTGCATTGTCCACAAAAATAGCACATTCGTCCAGCACCTACATGTTAGAGCATTGCTCGGTCGAACTCGCATGCATTGCTATCTCAAGCATGTTTGTCAATGTTAGTGATCAAAACTATAAAGTCTTGATTTCTAGTCTACTATAGATAAGGTCTCGGACTAGGATAGAAAGTGTAGTTGAGCTCAAGAACTCCATGGAAATCATCATACAAGACGAAGCACTACTTAAGGAACCAGTAGATCTTCATTGACTAAAAGGTATGTGGAGACTTGAACTTATCTATCACTCAAAAGTCTATCTACTCTATCTCCTATCTTGAGACAAAATTCGTATTATTATATAGACTAAGAATATACACATGTGATATTTCGAGCTGAGTATATCTCGCTTATCTATTGCTCGAAATATGTGTTGGTAAAGATTTCGCTTTAGCCAAGTTCATCTTTACCTAGTGACGAAAGTCATGTTATGTTTCAATCATTTTGGAAATCGCTCGGACGAAAAATAGTTTGTGAATAACAACTATATAACGCCCTCTGAGAATGTTTCAATGATTGAAATGGGAGTTTAAACAATATAACCATTAGGGGATATAAATATTGTTGTGGTAACACATATATGTATATGTCCTTAGCACTTGAACCGAAGTTTGCGAACTTTGTTGATCAAGTGAAATCGGAACTTGAGCAGACAACTCAGTCCGCGAACTCAATCCGCGAACGTGTGTAGTTCTCAAACCCGGGAATTTTTGCTGGAGTTATAGCTCGGTTTCAATCCGAGAACTCAGTCCGCGAACTAACGGAATTTCTCGAACCCGAGAATTTCTGCTGGAGTTTGTGAACTCCAACCGGTTAACTTGAGTCCGCGAAATCAGTCCGTGATCTTGAGTGGTTATGTCTAAAAACGATGTTTGTGAACTTATCTTAATAATCTAAGGAATGTTATTGCAAATCGTGTCTTTATAGTTCAAGAATCGATTCGAGTGAATCACATCGTTTTTGCTCCATAGAACTTCTTATGTGAGTATAAACGATTAAATTGATTACTTTTGTGATTAGTTTAATTGTGTATCCTGGTTAGATTAATTATGATTTCTCTTGTGAATAATCTAATCGAGTTATTAAGTCTCCATAAGTTTTCTTGTGTCGAGCATATTTAGTCAAATTAACCTTGGTTCACTTGGGTTAATATGATTGAATATTTCTTGTTGGATTCCAAATTCATACTTGTATGAAATTTATTGAGTCTAAAGAAAAATCCTTCTTTTCTCTTGAAATTAAGGTCGCTCTTGTTGTTCTTTTGGGAATGACATATTATGGGGGAGAGTTCTTTTGAACTTATGCTTAATTGCCAAATCTTTGTGGGGAGTGCAGCTGTGGAATAATATAGGGGTTATCTTGCGTCTTTATAAACTCCTTGATGAATGCATTTAGCTTCGGCTTTATGATTGCATCTAAATAAGATTATATACATTTACCTTTGGTCATGAAATGTCTCTTATGGAAATATCATTAGTATCCCGTTCTTGTACCTTTGCCAATTTTATTGACAAAAAGGGGGATAATTAATATGTAGTTCACACTACAAATACATATGGTTTTCGGATCATTATGTAAGGGGGAGTGGTTTCCATGTGAGATGGAGTATTGACTAAGGGGGAGTGAAGTATCACCATAGTATTGTTGTTGAAGTTGTGATGCAATTGGACTTTGACGTTGTGTAATAATACTATGACACTGTATAACAATGATTGAGAACCGATGCTTTTCTCATTGTTATAGCTACGGATTTTCAACAACGATGATGCTAAACTTACAACCTTTGGGATCATTGGACTACTTGGAAGTGACGAAAATTTCGAGTATTGTTGAAGATTAGACATGTGGAATAGGAGCTACAAAGTTTATTTATATATTTTTATATTCCATATGTATTAATAGTTTTGCCACTAAAATTGACAAAGGGGGAGATTTTTAGAGCATTGCTCGGTCGAACTCGCATGCGTTGCTATCTCAAGCATATTTTTCAATGTTAGTGATCAAAACTATAAATTCTTGATTTCTAGTCTACAATAGCTAAGGTCTCGGACTAGGATAAAAAGTGTAGTTGAGCTCAAGAACTCCATGGAAATCATCATACAAGACGAAGGACTACTCATGGAACCAGTGTATCTTCATCGAATAGAAGGTATGTGGAGACTTGAACATATCTATCACTCAAAATTCTATCTACTCTATATCCTATCTTGAGACAAAAGTCGTATTACTATATACACTAAGAATATACACATTTGATATTTCGAGATGAGTATATCTCACTTATCTATTGCTCGAAATATGTGTTGGTAAAGCTTTTTCTTTAGCCAAGTTCATCTTTACCTAGTGACAAAAGTCATGTTATGTTTCAATAATTTTGGAAATCGCTCCGACGAAAAATAGTTTGTGAATAACAACTATATAACGCGCTTTGAGAATGTTTCAATGATTGAAATGAGAGTTTAGACAATATAACCATTGGGGGATATAAATATTGTTGTGGTAACACATATATGTATAAGTCCTTAGCACTTGAACCGAAGTTTGCGAACTTTGTTGATCAAGTGAATCCGGAACTCAGTTCGCGAACGTGCGTAGTTCTCGAACCCGAGAATTTCTGCTGGAGTTGTAGCTCAGTTTCAGTCCGCGAACTGACGAAAGTTCTCGAACCCGAGAATTTCTGCTGGAGTTTGTGAACTCCAACCGGTTAACTTGAGTCCGCGAACTCAATCCACGAACTTGAGTGGTTATGTCTAAAAACGATGTTTGTGAACTTATCTTAATAAACTAAGGAATTCTATTACAAACCGTGGGGTTATAGTTCATGAATCGATTCGAGTGAATCACATTATTTTTGCTTCAATTGTGTCTTATGTAGTACATGAGATCTCATAGCAATTGAACAACTCTCTAACTAGTTCATTTGAGTCATTTGGACTAGTTATGGTGAAGAATAATATGGTTGATATGAAAATTATCATTTGGCTAACCATTTGGTTAACTAGTATTGAACCAACTATTGTACACGGTTGGGTACAGTTACACAAACCCAAAATTGTCAAGTATATGTGTGTATGACAAGCTAAGTTTTCGATCTAACGGTTGAGAACTATTAGGTTGAATCTAATCACGTTTTTATCTAACGGTAAATATTGAATGCTTTGTTACCAAGATAACATTGATTGCAAACCCTGATTTGAAAGACTATATAAGGGAGAACTCTAGCAACTGGGAAACCTAATCCCCACATATTCTGTGTGATACTAGTTTGCTAAGCTAGAGTCAATTCTCCTTTAACCTTTGGTTTTCTTCTTCTAAAACCATGTTAAAGACTTAAATACTTCATTGGGATTGTGAAGCCAGACCAATATTACTTTTCTTGTAGTTGTTTGATCTGATCTTACTATTTCTATCGTATGAGTACAATTGTAATAATTGGCTTGAGATTTCTATCTCTGATAGGCAAGATATAAAAGTAATCACTAACATCTTTGTCTCATCGTTTTTGATTCCTCAATAATCTTCTTCGCTGCGTCGATTAAGTTTATTGTGAGGTGATTAATAAAACTGAGTTGTTCTTCAGGAATATAAGACTGGTTTTATTGATTGGTTCCTGTTCACCTTGATTTATCAAAAGATGGAACAAAACTCATAGGTTTATTCGTGGGAGGCGAATTTATCTATCTTGTAGACTTTTCTGTGTGAGACAAAAAAAATTATTAAAGTCTTTGACTTTGGGTCGTAGCAACTCTTGGTTGTGGGTGAGATCATCTAAGGGAATCAAGTGCGCAGTATCCTGCTGGGATCAGAGGCGTATGAGCATAATTGTACCTTGGATCATTGTGAGATTGATTGGGGTTCAACTACAGTCCAGACCGAAGTTAATTTGGAGTAGGCTAGTGTATGTAGCGGCTTAATACAGTGTATGTTTAATCTGGACTAGGTTCCGGGGTTTTTATGCATTTGCGATTTCCTCGTTAACAAAATTCTGGTGTCTGTGTTATTTCTTTTCCGCATTATATTTTTATATAATTGAAATAATACAGGTTGTGCGTTGTTCAATCAATTAGAATATCCGACCTTATTGGTTGTTGATTTAAATTGATTGACACTTGGATATTGGTCTTTGGTACCATCCAAGTTATCTCTCTTTGATTAAGACTCGCGAATTGTTTTTGCTTGAGTAAAATCAAATTGAGAGATTGAGATAATAACTCCTTGAGCATTTTTTATTGATTGATTCTAACTGTCTAGTTGATTCTCTAGAAAAACAACTCGGAGTTGTCCATACAGATTGCTAATCGAAATATTGGGTGTGGCTGTTAGACCCCCGCTTTTTCACTACAAAACCCAGAAAGAGTTAATCAATACGATTTTATAGACTATTTAATACTAAACTAATTTCTTTAATGAAGAGAACGATGTACAATTCACCTACCTTCCTGTTCATTTCTGATATTGAATTCTTGGCTTCCTCTAAAGATGCAAATGCAACAAACCCGAAACCTTTAAACCTATCTGAAACACTATCCATTACTATTTTAGCTGTCAAAAAACAAACATATCAAGACTAAAGAATAGAAAATTAGCTGAACGAAATAGACATAAACACATCAGTAGGAGTAGAGGAAAATCACCTACAACTACTTCAGCCATATTTTTAAAAGGCCTCTTTGGTTGTATGGATGATAATCCTACATATTTTTGTCCCGTCATATTTATGATCATGTAATATACCCAGCGCGAGAATACACACTCTTATATAAATGTTTGGTCCTTTAATGGGCCTGCAGGAAGAAGCAGATTATTTTATTAGGTTGTATTTAATTTTTATGTTTTGACGGTACAATCTTATTTTTTTTGGAATGAATAATATTAAGAAAAATATGTATTTTTCTTCTTCAAAATAACCGTGTAAGTAAAATAACAAATCTAAATTGGGGCCTATAGATTTCTTCATCCCCCAATAGCAAATGTTAAGGGGTGTCCAAAAAATTGTAAAATTACTAAATTAACCTTAAAGAAACCTTAATTATTCTAACACAAATACAAATACAAAATTAAAACTTAATTAACAAATACCAAAATTGTTAATCAAAACTAAATTTATTTTTTCATCAAAATTAAAACTAAATCCTAATCAATCACAAACAATTCAAGTGTTGAGTTGAATCCCTTTAAACCTTTCCTTCTAAGGAATCCTCTACAATGATTTACTTCAAAATCTTTAAAATCCACTCATCAAGTTTCTGAAAATCCATCCAGAATCGGTCTATATGTGCACCATAGTAAACCGATTATGGCCTTAATCAGTTTTTAATGTGAACCTACATTACCCGATTCTGGGTGGATTTGATGAACATCGACTATAATCGGATTACATTAGTACACACATAAACCGATTCTGGATTCATGTTCGGTTCATTTTGCAGCATATGTAATCCGATTTTGTAATTTAAAATCTATGTATCAACAATCGGATTACATTGTCGTACATATAAACCGATTCTGAAAAAGCCGCAACAAACTACCTTCAGAATCGGACTTCATAAACATATTTTAAGTCCGATTCTGAAACAAAATTCATGAGTCCTAGTTACCCAAAAAAAAAAAAGCCACTTTCATTCATTAGGATACTCAATCCATAAGAAAGTGACAAAATATAAGCATCTAATAGATCAAGTTTTTAACATAAGGAAAATACTCATTCCAACAAATGGAGACCATCGAATTTATCCAGCACGATCAATTCCTCCCATTGCCTCATGTTGGTATCGTATTTTCTTAGCCACTCCTCGTGACCTCATGAAACCCATCTACCGGTGGTAATGGACAATCATCACGTACTCTAAGACCGATATAATGTATGTTGTTATGGTTGAATAAAACAATTCTACGATCCTTAAGCGATTCATCCCAAATGGTGTATTTTGGTGTGTATGTATAACATGATCCCTTACCAAATATATGAATAACGCAACTCCACGTTTTTGCCAAGAGATGTCCACATAGAGTCATCTGCATCCAATGCTCTTGGGTAATTGGTCCATTCCCCTTTGGCCCTTGTACTCTAGCAACCATTTTTTCAAAAATAACTTCTTTGTATTGTCATGTTTTAACTTCCTTCATCATGGATATGTAAAATTCCTTGTATTCTTGTAGGCGCAAGGCCATCATCTTTCTAAAGTATTTACATTGGGTTAGGTTCTCATCGTCCGCCAAACTTATATGGCCTATTTGTTCCGACGCAATGTGATAACCACAATTCCCATCCGCATCCACGTCGTCGGTGGATAACACATAGGGCTTGATGATTCCAGGAAGTTTCGAGTAATACTCCTCGAATATGGTGTAACACGTTCGATGGGGTCTACCTCGTTCATCCATAGGCGTTCTTTTATCACCAAGAGCGTCCCTTATAGTCACCATAGAACCCTTTTGTCTTACTTCCCCCTTCCATGCACGTAACCTTGATATTCGTGTTGTACTCGCTTGACTTTCTTGAGAAGGAACAAATATATTATTTGGCCCTTGACTCTCTTGCGAAGGAGCGATTGGATCCTCATGTTATGAAGGAGCGATTGAATCCTCATGTTGCGAAGGAGAATGTGTCCCGCTTTCTCCCTTCTTTGGTCGACCCCTTTTCCTCTTAGCCGGTACCTCTTCATTCTCAATTTGTGAAGGAACGTTTGAAACATTTGTCTTCTCTTGTGTGCTACTTGACCCGCTTTCTCACTTCTTCGGTCGACCCCTTTTCTATGGAACCTTAGCGTCTTCATATTTAGCGTCTTCCTTCTCATGTTGACAAAGGATTCTTTTATGACTCAACAACGAGTGTTTTCCGGTACTCATTACAACCTTAAACTTGTACCTTTCTTCCTTCCTATCCATGTTGGAAGGTGGTCTACCCATCGGCGGTAGCACCATTGGTTCTCCGACCGGAACCATATAGGGGTTCGCGGCAAGTTTTAAGTCATATAACAAAACTTTTCTTCCCAAGCCATCCTTTTTTTCGAATTTCTCGATGATTTCTCTTCCAATATCCGTGTCCACAAAGGATTCGAGTGGATCTTCGGTTGGGGGTGGTTTGAAGTAAGTTGCTTCCAAAATAGATCAATGATTTCAAAAGGAATTCCTTGTTGGTACTTCGCGATCATGTGACGACATGGAAATCCGAAGGCCGTCATCGTCATACATTTACATTCAATTCTTCTTCTCCCCATTTCCTTTTTCACATAATATTTGTAATCCTTCATCATAAAAATAATCGCCTAGTGAGACACCCTATAATTTAAATTTGTAATCAACCGACTGTGTTCCTTGTAGCTTGTGATGATTTTCATCCTACTCTCTTCCATTTGAGCGGTTATCTTGATGATATCGGACTTGATGTATTCATGGATGGCTTCTTATAATGTAACCACGGTGTTTTGGCTCCCCCAGAGCAAGCTTTTCAAACATCCATGAGATCCTTTCGCAATACTTGTCGCCTCATTCTTGTAATTCATGTGTTGGTACGTGTAAGCATACACAAATTTTTCTTTGTACGGATCCAACAATTCCTTTAAGCAATAAACCACACATTTCTCGTAATCTTTCTTCAATAGCCCAATAAAACTCTCCAAGTGGCAATCGAACTCGGGCACGGACATTGAGCGTACCATTAAATCCCAATGATGTTGAAAAGCCTTCCATAGTATCCCATTCGCTTCATACTCCGATTTGATTTTCTTCTTGTCCTCCTCTCTTTGTTCCGGAGTTAGTTTTTGAAGACGCTCATCTTCGGCTTTTTCACGAGCGGTACCTTTTTGTGGCTTTGGCTTTTGGATATGACCCCTACAATTACTACTAATATTGCATTGTATGTGCCATGTGCAAAGAAAATGCTTAGCATTCGTAAAAACCACTCTAATGGAATTCATTAGTGCTTGGTCCTTAACCGTTACTATGATCCTCGGAGTTTGATCGCCACGGTATATCTCCTTCAAGGTCTCTAGCATTCAAGTAAAACTCACATCATTCTCCCGATCCATAAACCCCCATGCTACCGTGAAAGTTTGCTTGTCGGAAGTATGGCAAGCAATGTTTAACAATGACATGTTGTACTTGTTGGTCTTGTACGTACAATCTATTAACAAAAAATGATAGAAACATTGTGCCAACTTGATCATCTCCGGATGCGCCAAGAAAATACGAGTCACTTTTCCATCTAATACTTGCTTCATCATTGTGTATCCATGTTGATCATCTAACCATTGAGATTGTTCCATAATCGCTCTACCATCCCATGACCTCCTCATAAAGGCTGATCTTGCTGTGTATATTTTCCTCAAAGTGGACTAGTTATCCTTATCATCCTCCTTAATCTTCCTAAGGATGCCACTTGGTTTACACGCTTTCATCGACCTCACCGTTTCCCGTTGAAGTGGTTTCAACCCATAAACGTCCGCGTGTCCAATAAGAGATTCCGGATCATCATGATTATGACAATCATTCAACACTTTATAGAGCTTATATACCTTACTATCATTGGGTTTCTTGCGTGTATTAACTATAATCTTAAACGGGTAACCATACTTATTTGATTTAGTAATGTATTCCCTTTTCGTCTTCTTCAAGTACAGTCTTTCCTTTGCCCAGTGACTTTCCTGCTTTCCACCTCTCTCACAAACAAGTTCCAAATGATCTTGACTTGAGCAACGGCCTAAAACTAACGCGCATTTGATCTATATTCCGTTGTCTATAAACCATTGCTTTGCATCGTTTCTGTCTTTCCATTCCAAATCAGTGAAATAGTGGGCAGAGGTATCAGGACCCAACAGAGATACGGCTTTGGGTTGATCTTCATCAAAAGCAACAACAATCTACAACAAATACCAAAAAGTTGATGATTCAAAATCGGTTTATATGTGCTATCATAAAGACCGATTAAATAATTGGCGAAAAAAATTCATAGTATACAATCGGTTCACGTCTCGTGTAATATAATCCGATTGTTGTTCACATTTCTCCTGGATCTTTTTTCTCCAAAATCGGATTACATATTCACTAAAATAAACCAAATGTCAACTTTGTGTATTCTACGTGATTATTCTAGGAAAGGAATCGGATTATGCACAACAGCAACAAAAACAGATTCTCTTCACGTACCCATCTCACCAAAAATTTACTACAATCGGTTTAATTGGTGATGAACAAAGACCGATTCCTGAACCTAATTTGGGGATTTTACCCAGAATCGGTTTATGTCATGCTATCGAATAAACCGATTCTTATATAAAGTTTGGAATTATTTTTCCATATTCGGCAATTGGGACATGCAAATACATGTTTGTAGATCATTTCAACTCATACCTATTTATTGGAAGCATTATCACCTTCTTCCTCCCGACGAAAGTGTTCTTGTGCTTGAATAATATCCTCAAGCATTTTTTGGTTCACTTTCTCTTCTTCATTCAACAAATTTTCCAATTCGGTAGGATCAAAATCATTATAATCTGATGCACCACCTTCTTCATCACTATAACGTTTCATTTTTGTTAAGAAAATCACAAACCCTAGTTTTTCCTTTTTCCCTCTACTTCTTTCCCTCCCAACCTTAAAAAAGAAAAATGATCTTCTTATCTTATCCAAACATTATAATCCTACTCAAACACTTATTAATTTAATAAACATTAACTTAATTAATCATCACTAATTTAATAAGGGTATTTTAGGCATTAATATAAATAATGGATAAGGGGTTCCCACAAATTACTTCCTAGAGACCCGATTTTGTCACGTAGTTATATGCCCCAATTATGTTGGCTAGGCCCCAATTTAGGAAGGTAAAAGAATCTGATTTTTTTTCATGTTTTTAAGTTTTTCTGAAAATATTGTGTGTTACCCTATGTTGAGTCTGATTTTATTTTTTTTCTTAAAATTTTCTAAAAAGATTTTGATACCCGAAATAAGAGTATTAATATTTAGAGATTTTTTCCCATATAATGAATTTGATCGGAATAGTTATAGTTGTAGAGAGATAGGGATTGGACTCGAGATATAGTACTCCTATACTCTGCCAGTTCAATCACAACATTCCTGACTTATGAGCAGAGAGAGAGTGGTAGAGAAAAAGTAAGATATATAAATGGATTTTTTTATGGTCTAAGAGCAACTGCAATGGTGCGATCAAACCCAAAGATTAAAGAGCAAAAAAAAGATCAAATTTTGGGTTTAGTCTGTGTTGCAACGCTACGGTGGGAGGAGTAAATTTGGTGGGGCGCAACTTAAAGTTGCACCTGAATCAGGCGCAAGTTTAAGTTGTGCCCCACTCTATATTTTTTTTTTATATGGGGCGTAATTCTTCCACTACGCCCCATCAGGCACAACTTTAAAGTTGCGCCCCACTCTATTTTTTTTAAAGTTGCGCCCCACTCTATATCAGGCGTAATTCTTCCCCTACGCCCCATCAAGCGTAACTTTAAATTACGCCCGACTAAAACCAAACCAAAGATCAAATATACTCTGGTTTTTGGTTTTACTCTGGTCTTTGATCTTTACTCCCTCTCCATTGCGTCTGGTTTTTGATCTTTACTCTAGTATTTAGTCTGCCATTGTGGTTGCTCTAATACACTGTATTATCTTCCAGTTCTTAGGTTGTAACCTTACTCTTTCTCTTTTTCACAATTTAAAGTAGGCATATGATTCTGTAGGATCATAATATCGCTACAATAATACTTTTGCGAGATTTATAAACAACATTTCTGCGAGTTCTTCAACAATACACTGCGAGTGTCGCAAGATGACTCGAAGAATGACATAACGGATGATGGTAACTGAAACACGAGAAGAGCATGATGAGCCTGCGAAGATTATATCATCTGCGAAAATTAACATTACAACTACTGCGAGAGTATCGCGAGTCAGATCCGAAATTAAAGGATAACTTAGCTGTCATCCACTATGTAACTACCCTATATAAAGAGAACTAATAGACTCAGAAGGGAGAGATAAATTTGAGAGTGTTGAGGAAGTTTTAAGGAGAGAGAAAGTTTAAGAGAGCGGTTGTATTCTTGATTTCTTTCATTTCTTGTAATATTTCTGAGAATTAATCAATAAAAGTGTTGTTCTTAATCTTCAAATATGTGTTCATTATTATGGATTCTTGTGAGGGGTGTAGTGTAGGAATTCCTGCAACTATATAATGGCACTAGAAACAGGGAAGTTTCTGAGCAAAGATTGAAATTGTGATTTGTAAGAATCTGAAGAAATTGGAGAAGATTTTTACGTGATTTGCAGTAATACATCAAAATTGAATGAGTGGCTAGAAGAAGAAATACATCAGAACAACCAACAACCGTAAGGAAGGGTAGAAGACTTGCTAGATAAGAGACAAATGAAATAGGAGAATCTTCAAGATTAAGAACAAGGAATAATTGAGAAAATCAAGTTCAACAACCAAATCAGCAAACACCGATACAAGATAGAACTGTGGATTATGACAGAGTAAGCGTACATACTTGGCGATCAGATTCAATAGAAGAAACAGAAAATCGATAATTAAGAAATGGAAGGCAAGAGGGAATAGATCAAGAAGCGGTTGGAGGATTAATTCATGGAGATGACGAAAATGAAGCAGTAGAGACTTTAACACAAAGAATACAAGAGGAAAGGAGATTAGAGGCGAAAGAATGCGCAAATTAAACAAGACAAAATCATGAGTTAAGAATGAATAATTTGATATTACAAAATAGGAGATCAAGAAGTACTGCAAGATCAAGTTCAAGATCATTTAGATAAAAATCAAGGCGAAATTCCCCTGTAAAAAATGCTGGAGAAAATATTCGAGAGGAAATGCAAAATCCAAATGAAGAGCAACATTATGGGGAAGAAGAGATAATTAATGATCGCTACATTCCACGTAATGAAACTTTGGATGATAGACGTGATAATAGAAATCAAGAGGGTGTAAATAACCAAGATGGTGAAGAAAATCGAGAAGAAGGTAGGAGAATATTACATGAGCGAGAAATTCAAAGAAACCGAAGAATAATTGAGGATAAAATTGAGAGACATTATACTGAACAAGCATGTCTAGCTTGCGAAAGAGAAAGATTGAGAGCAGAAGTGGAAGAACAAGAGTTTCAAGAAGCAATACGTCAGAATAATCATGACAATCGATAAAGGAGACGCGCAAGAAATCGCAACAATGATAATATCAATGATGAATATGATAGAATACAAAGGAGAATAGAAAGACAGCGAAGAGAAACGGTGAGAAATGAAGAAAATCGCAGAAGAGAAAATGGAAGGCATAATCATTTGCGAATTCAAGAAGGAGGTAAAGAAGAAAATCGCGGGAGAAGGCAAAATGAAGATGTTGAAGAAGAAGCACAAAATCTCGCAAGGCAAGAAAGACATGAACGCAGAAGAAGGGAAGCTGCACTGAAAAGACCAATGGAGCAAAATTCAGATGGGAATGAACAGATCTTGAGAGAGTTAGCAGAAATGAGGGGAATGCTAAATAACAGAAGAGAGGGAGGCATAAGGCAACTTGATGAGGCCATTGAAGAAGCTGTGAAAACTCCATTCACCCAAGAAGTACAATTAGGAGGAATACCCCCAAAATGAAATTTTCCAACGTTAACCAGTATCTTTGATGGAACTACTTGTGCTATTCAACATGTCAAGCTTATGATAGGTGTATGCTACAGTGGGAAAACCATGATGCTGTATTGTGCAAATATTTTGCATCCAGCTTAATAGGCGAGGCGCTAAAATGGTTCGAAGGTTTACCTAAGAACACTATCACTTCTTTCAATCATTTGCAGACCATATTTTTGGGAGCATATATAAGTAACAATTCTTCGCGACCTGGTATTGAAGATGTATTTGGATTAAAGAAAAGGGTTGGTAAAAGATTAAAACATCTAACCATAAGGTGGAAAACAATGTACAACGAAATGACAGGCCGCGTGGATGAGAGATATCTCATTTTATCATTCATTAATGCAATGTTCGCAACCAATCTGTTATACGTCCAAACCTTCAGAATCAAGAAAACCATCACAATGACATAACTGCGAGAATTGCAAGAAGAATATATTATTTTGGAGGAGAAACAAAATGAGATGGAATCATACCCTATTGCTAATACCAGATCAATTTCACCAAACACAAGTCTACTTCCCAGGTTAATAAATACAATAGCGAGCACTTCGCAAGTGAAGCAAGAAAATAGTATGGATGGTGGTCAACAGAAATTAGTAGCTATGGGGAGCAGAGATCAAGAAGAGTTCGAAAGGGAAAGAAAAATTTTCAATCGAGGTGGAAATAATAAAATTCAGAGGCTTGATCAACCACAAGAGACTTGTGGTGGTCAGAGACAAAATTATTATAGAGGGCAAGGAAGTCAGAAGACAATATGAGAAGAAATTAAGATGCCACCTCTAAATGCTAGCATAGAGAAAATTTGGGAGGTTATAATCTTAATGGAGGACATACCCGCACCATGAAACATAGGAAAAGAGCCACACCCAAATAATCGAAATCCAGAATTTTGCTCTTGACATCATTTTCATGGTCACTCAACAAATGAATGCAGGAATGTAAAAAGAATCATCTTGAGAATGATAGATCAGGAATAATTAAACCATTTTATAATAAGTCATCCACAGTCTCAGCAGATACCCCCATCCCCATAAATTCGCAGAGTGAATACAAAAAAGGGAGGAGAAACGTTTGTGATAGAAGTTGGAGAAAAAACGAAGAATCTATTCTGTAACTCCATCATACATTCATATAAGACTATAGCAGATTTCCACGACAATGTTTTAAGCAGAGTTTTCGCGAGAGATGCTGATGGGAGAGAAATAATGAATATTGCGAAAGCTTATCCATTAGAAGAATGGCAAAAGCAAATAATTTCTTTCACTGCACAAGAAGTACCCGAGCCTGGCGAGATGCATGAAAATCCATTAGTGGTAAAACTAGAGATAAATCCAAAACAAAGAGAAGATGGAGAGGATGATGAGGCCGAAGACTCATGGGTAATTAATAGAGTTTTAATTGATACGGGGAGTTCTGTAGATATCCTGTTCTATCACACTTATAAAACAATGGGAGGGAGAGATGAGGATCTAATACCTTCAACCTATAAAATCTATGGTTTTAATGGTACTGTCAATAAACCTAGAGGGGAAATTACTATGCGAATTCCATTGAAGGGGATATCTTTTAAAATTCTATTATGTGTTGTCGATGTTGAATCTCCTTACAATTCCTTGATTGGCCGACCTTGGCTGCATGGGATTCTAGGTGTAGCGTCAACTTTCCACCAGTGCATTAAATTTCCTCATCCCAGCGATGTTGGAGTCATAAAGGGAGATTGGATTGATGGAAAAAAGTGCTATGAAATTGATATGGAATCTTGCGAGGAAAGGTCTGCGAAGAACATAAATTGGAAATATAGTATCAAACAAAAGCAAAGAAGTGAAAGGTTGATGGTTGATACATTAGAACGGCGAGAATAAGGAATGCTGCGAAATTAACATGTGTTGAAACCAATAGATGAGAGCGTCTCGCAGATAGAGAAACAGTAGCAAAGCGCAACAAAAAAGCAGAAGCAGAAAATAGTAAGTAGAAAAGGTAAAGTTTCTAAATCGTGAAATACAAGAGATGTATGAATGATTTGTTGGAGAAAATTTTACAAAAGTGTATTTTGACTCAATGAAAAAGATGAAATTGAAAAATCATACAAGAGCTGAAATGCAAAAAGAGAAAATCAAAGAATAAAGACATATTAGAATGGGACGAACCTTTATGGCGTACACCCTAGTTCACGGATAAAATTTCGCAAGAGGAAAATGTAAGACCTAAAGTAGGTCATATAAGGGGGTATCTCTTTGCATGGCTCAGGGATAAGGTTATATCGCTGCTAGAACCTGAGTCATGGAGATTTGGGGTCAATGAAAGCCCATCTAGAAGAGGTACCTTAGATTTCCAACTATATATATATATATATATATATTAAAAGTTGGGCAACCTAGGGTCTCTCCTAAGGAGTGCAAAGTATGATCAGGGCGCCGAGGTACACGGTTGATCCAAGGGTGCCCGGGGCGTATGAAACTACCCTGGCCATTCTTGTCAAGTCTTGACTACGATGCACTCGACCTGAAGAAAACCCCACCTAGGGTGCAGTCTCGTAACCATAAGAACTTTATCTTCAGCAACATCATCCTTCTTCTATAAGAGGACACCCCAACAAGCGATATCCTTCCTCATGGGGATTATTTCATAATTCGCGAAGAAATTTTCTACAGTATACTTCGCAGGAACAATTGGAACATCAACGAATTTAGGGTTCTTCTCTTTAGGGGGTAAAGAGATTCCTTGCCAGCACCGCGAGTAGCAAACTCAAGCATCAAGCGAATGCAATCCCCACTCAACTGATATACAGCCCGCGAGAACTTCGCATGAGAAAGTATTTCATAGAATAAAGGAAGTTCAGGGCCATAAAGAGGAATGGGAAGGCCAGCTTCAAGATGACCTAATGAGACTACGATCTTCTCGCGATTACATGGATGATCAGAAAATAATTTAACAGAGAGCTCAGCCTTAGGGTTTTGATCGGGAATGGTAGATAAAGTAAAACCTCTATCTTGAAGCTTCTTTTGCATTTTTTCAAAGGCAATTATATTTTTACGACCCGCTGGAGGCATTCTTAGTATGGGAATGAAGAAAAGAATAGAAGATCAAAAGAATAAGAGAAAATTTACAATAGTAGCAGATGCGGAAGTTGCAGAAGAAAAGTGAAACTGCAGAGAGAAGGAAAGAGAAAATAAAAAGAATAAAAGAGAAGAATGAAGAAGATATATATAGAAGGTAAGAATTCTCGAGAAGATAAGTGCATTTAATGCGAAGAGAAGACGTGAACGGTTAAAGTACAGCAGTTGAAAAGGATGTGTCAGAAATTGAATGGAAGAAAAGATACGTGTAATAAATCTGGCGAAGAATGTAGGGACGTGTCAGAACAGAAGAACCTGAAAAGATGAACAGCTGCGGCATTTTTTAAAAAAAAGTTTCAATTCTCATGATATTTTCCCCTTCGCAGAAAAGACATGAGAAGAGGCAAGATGTAGGATCAGAATATCGCCACAATAATACATTTGCGAGATTTATAAACAACATTTCTGCGAGTTCTTCAACAATACACTGCGAGTGTCGCAGAATGACTCGAAGAATGACATAACGGATGATGGTAACTGAAACACGAGAAGAGTATGATGAGCCTGCGAATATTATATCATCTGCGAAAATTAACATTACAACTACTGCGAGAGTATCGCGAGTCAGATCCGAAATTAAAGGATAGCTTAGTTGTCATCCACTATGTAACTACCATATATAAAGAGAACTAATAGACTCAGAAGGGAGAGATAAATTTGAGAGTGTTGAGAAAGTTTTAAGGAGAGAGAAAGTTTAAGAGAGCGGTTGTATTCTTGATTTCTTTCATTTCTTGTAATATTTTTGAGAATTAATCAATAAAATTGTTGTTCTTAATCTCCAAATATGTGTTGATTATTATGGATTCTTGTGAGGGGTGTAGTGTAGGAATTCCTGCAACTATAGATTCAAACTTTTTGAATCAATGTCAATCACAGAAACAAAACAGATTCAGTATGCCAATAATTTCTTCAGTTGAAATTACGTTTAGTTGGGAAGACGCTGCGATAGACAATAATAGTAGTATGCCGATAATTATTTGAGTTGAGATTACTGCCAGTTTCAATATGACAATAAATTTTGAATAATTATTGGAATAATTCTGTTGAAATAGGTAGGTTCAGTATGCCAATAATTTTGTTGTTGTGATAGACACTGAATCTCAACATATTCGGTATGAAATGTTAGAAAAATGTTCATTTTATTGCTTCATTAGTCACTGATTTAGTTGATTCAAAAGTTAATTCTAAATTAATATATATATATAGATATATAGATTTACTTGATCAACGATCATATCAATATCCTAAGTAAATTTAGTTGATCAATATCATTATGCAATAATTCCCTTGTTTCTATATTTTGTAGGGATTGAGCACAACCTGCCAACCAGGTTCAGAAATCTCCACCTAAGCCATGGGTTAAAAGGTTGTGAGTTGAGAAGTAAATTAGAGTTTTTTCTTAATGAGTTTTAATATATTCAATGCTTCATATGTACTTAAGTTTCCCATGATTTTGTTCCCAAGTTTGATACACTAATTCAAATTTTTATTAATTAGTGATAGGTATTCAGGCAAACCTCGCACTTTTAGGGGCGACTTTTTTATTCCCAACCCAGATCCAACGTTATGGGATGTCCAAAAATGCAAAGATTACGTTAATGCCCTTATATAATAGGAAGATATTTTGTGTCCGATTGTTAATACTTAATCGGAAGGTTAGTAACGCCATTTGACTACCGATTAATATAGATTTTGTGCCAAACGCGAATCTTGCTCCTATAACAATCGGTAGTAAGAATAACCTCACTATACTACCGATTATAGTATCTCCCAAAGAAGAGATTTGGGGCAACTTTATAATCGGTAGTCATATTAACTTCCGATTATTATAGTTCTCAAATTCGTAAAATTTGAGAATTCTCCCAAAACAAAATTTGGGGCAACTGTATAATCGGTAGCCAAATAAGGTATTTAGATACCGATTATACAGTTGCCCCAACAAAAAAGAGATGTTGGAACTATAAACCCTATATAAGGATTGTATCCTTGTACCCTCTATGGAACACAAATACCTTTTAACTCTCTCCAACTTCATCTTCAACATAATGGCCCAACCATTCATTAATCCAACGAAGTTCACGATTGAAGAACATTTATCTTTATGTAGGCGCTACGTTCAATTCTATCCGAGACGGGGGGCAGAACGGAGGCAAGGAGGCATAATGAGTATGAGTTATTTGGGGAGAATTCACGAAAACTTCTGCACCGACACCGGTAACCCAAACAACCGTCACTCTGCTGATCTTTTCTGCCGAATTGGTTCAATAAACAGACGCGTCGGAGAATTTGTCGATTTAACTTATCTTGTGAATCAATATCGATTGAGGGATGCAACCAATGATGAGGTTATAGAAAAATCTCTCGGGGAATGGCGGAGATGGAATAGATCAATCTTCCGTTATGAAGCTCATTTTAGAATCCTTATGGCGATGGAAAGATTTAATCCGTTTAGGACTCGTCCAACACGTCCACGACGCTAATCACAATACACTGTAATAGAATTTTTGGAATTTCAATGTAAAATTATGATGATGTTGAGGTGATACTGTAATGAATTTCAAAAAAATTATGACAATCGGAAGTTTTTGTTATTTATGTAACTACCGATTATACTCCAACGGCTATTTCGTTCAAAATAAACTAGCCGTGCCTCGAAAACCACACAAAATCGGTAGCTAATACATATTGATAAACCTCCGACTATACCACTCTAATGAAACTTTGTACCTTGTTGACAAAACAGTCTATAATCGATAGGTACACAAGTATCCTAAGGTTCCGAGTATACATAATCGGTTTCTTAGGTTAAAGAATTTCCTACCAATTATATGTAATAATTGTATGCAACTTCAGTACAGTCTTGTAAAGTACGCATCAACGGCCATATTTAAAAAAAAAAAAAAAGACGTTGGGACTCTCATCTATATAAGGAGGGTAAACTCTTCTTATTTATGCAGCAAACAACACATATATATCATCGTGTATTCTACAAATAGATTTTCCATCGTATACTCTTGTCAATTCATTTTATATCTCAACTTACTAGCATGGCAATGTTTGACGCAGTTGAAGATTTGGTCATTGTGAAAACCTGGTATCATGAAACAAGACGTGAAGATGTCCTAGCGGGAAGGTTAACACTCGAAGTTTGGAAATCCAATTTGTGCGAGAGTATGGAAATCCAAAGCAAATATCACTCGAACAAGTTCATGATCGTTTCCGACTTGTCCAAAAAAGGGGTAAATGATTACATAACGATACAAAAGAGGATGTTTAACACTAGCCACTTAAGCTTTTCAATCCATCAATTTGTAAGTATGGCCTAAATTCTTTATTTTTAACACCGGGTGTCTAATCTTTCTTACTAAAACGAACTTGGCATTATTTTGTGTTTGTTTATGTAGGAGGCACTCGCAAAAAGACAGTACTTGGTGGAAAAGGGTGAAGAATTCACTTATGATGGGAGTTATGAATTCCTGAAGTCCGTGACCACAGTATAAATATTGATTGATTGTTACAATCGGAAGTTATTGTTTTCTATTGTCTACCGATTCTGGGGAGATTTTCACCTTTTTATGTCAGAGTTTGGTAATAATCGAAAGTATATGTTATATGTTGTCTACCGATTCTGGGATTATTTTTTTTCAAAGTTTGGTGACAATCAGATGTTAATGTAAGATGTTATCTACCGATTCTGGGGAAACAATTTCAGTATTTTGGCTAATTCTGTTGAAAACTCTATGCTACAACATGACTGGGTGGCTATATCGGCGTTTATGGATAGACTTTACCCTGAGACCGACACATGTTTTGGAATGGGCTAAGTTCACAAAGCAGTTGGAATGGGCCAAACTTTATGCTCTAACTAACAAGTGTTTTGGTTGGGATGAAGAAACATCAAAAACTGAGTTCAAGAGATGCATGGGGTATAGAACCAGACAATTCAACATTAGTACTCTGATGGATATGTTTATGGGCACCAAGGAAAAAGAAGAGAAATGAACTTTAACTAATGAGCAAGTGAACCACGCGGCCACCGCATATCTCCTATGTGTATTGGGATGTGTCATTTTCCCCAATACTAGTGGAAATCGGGTCGACGCCAACCTTTTAAAACTTCTGGATCCCCTCGATAAAGTGCATGAGTACTCTTGGGGCACGGCATGCCATGTGTGGTTTATGGAAGAGTTGAGAAAGGCGTCGAGAATTGGAATTAGCCAAGTGGCCGGGAACGTGAGTCTACTACAAGTATTTTTATTAAATCTACATACTTGGTTGTTTTTTTATTTTTGTACCATTGAAGAATCTATTTCCTAAAACTTGCAAAAATGACAATATAGACATGGATCTATGACCACTTCCCTATCTTGGGATTGGCCATTGAAAACCCGACGTGGGCGCCTGGTCATCCTAGAGGAAAAAAGTACGTCTTCGATGACAACCATTCTAGGAAAAAGGAGCAGAAACTGATTCGTTTGAGGGAGATTTTGTACTCACTGAAAGCCCAAAACGTATGCTTTGATCCATACAAGGAAGACCGAGTTAATGTACATATCGCAGTTCGGTCCGATTTGGCCCTTTATTTTGGACCATTGTGGCACCCAACAAGATATGTGATGTACAATGCCTCGAGGGTGATGCGACAAAATGGTTATGTATAAGGTTTACCAAAGTGGCACATCCATGGGAATTTCATTTTGGATGTGGATCAATGTAATTCTGATAAAGCTTCTATCACGGTGGTTTACAAGGGTAACCCATCCTGCAAAAACCATTGGGATAGAAGGATGGATTACTTGATCAACGGTGGAAGGCAAGCCAACCAAGGTTTTGAAAATGCTCCCAACTATATGGATTGGTATCAGGATGTTTCTCATTTTCGTGTAATCCGTGATCTTAAAGCAAAGACCGCACCGTATAAGAGTATCCTTAAAGAGAAACCTCCGGGTTTTGATAGATTGGTACGTATTGGTTTTTTAATTTAGTTTAATTTTATGGGTCAAAATCAAACTAGAAACCGTTTGATGGTATGCTATGTTTTAAAACAGATGAACAGGTTAAGAGGTTTGTCCAAATGGTGCACTAATTGCATAAAAGTCGGAGAGCCTGTGCCACTTGAGAAGATAAAAAAACACCAAGAGATGATTGATAGCATTGACAATGAAGATTATGCATCTCAGTTTGGGGATAAAGGCAAGCAACCTAAAAAGGTTGTGAAAAAAAAGAACTCGGGCGTCATCGAGCACTCAAGTTGATAAAACCGGTGATGATGTGGGTCCAAGTGGTAGAGGCAGTAAAGGTCGCAAAGTCCTGGGAAAAAAGAAGAAATAAACTTTCGATGTTGTTAACTCTCGTTGTTTTTAGTTAACTTTATGGTTTTAAAGTTTATGTCGGATTATGTCGTTTTCAAAGTTTGTGTCGGATTATTAGTTGGTACGTTATGTTTATGGATTGTGAATGGTTCCTTTTATGGATTATGAATAGCTATATTGCTATGTTTATGCATTTAACGATGACTCGCAAGCGAATCACCTGATGAGACATGTAACTGTTGAATTTTGGAACATAATCGGAGGCTAAGTTTATATATGAACCAACCGATTCTGGGGATTTTGCATTTTTTATCAGAATCGGGAGCTTTATATATTTTAACCTACCTATTCTGGATATTTTGCAAAATATTTAGTCAGAATCGGAAGGTTAATAATATACTCTTCATTTTGATTATTATGTGTAAAGAAAACTTGTCTTCTATATCCAAACAACACCACAATCGGAGGGAGAATTTTTACTCTGCCTTCCGATTAAAAATATTCGGTAGGTTTTATTTATTGTTAATGTCTGATTATTCTGTGCACAAAAACTTTCTTTTCTGGAACCAAACAACACCATAATCGAAAGGTAAATTTTCACCCTGACGTTCGAATAACTATATTCGGTAGGGTAGATGTTTTTTAATATCCGATTATTCTGTGTGAAAAAAATTTGTTTCCTAGAACCAAATAACAACATAATCGGAAATGATGTTGACTCACAATATTACCGTATATGTTAATCAGGAACCTAGTTAACAAGAAATCCTACCGAATAATAATAACCAAAATCTTTTTTATATTAATATTCATCTGATTGCGTGCATTACATAAAGTTCAAAAGATCACAACCTTACAATTTCGTCAAAAGAACCTAAATCCATACTCTTTAGAGCGTCTGCAGCGGTGCGACTAAGAGTAAAGACTAAAGAGTAAAAAAAAAGACCATTTTTGGGTTTAGTCCGTTGAGTGACACAGTGGGGGGCGAGTATATTTGGTCAAGCGTATGTATACTCTTCGCCTGGTTGCTGAGCGTTGATATAAAGTGTGCCCCGTTCAAGCGGGGATAAAGATAAAGCGCGGTGTGGCGCGGTGCTAAAGATTACGCCCGACACCGGGCGTACATAAAGTTAACGCCTGGACATGGCGCGTTCTTGTAATCATACGCCCGATGGGGCGAATTGTGGAATCAACGCCTGAATGAGGCATTGATATAAAGTGCGCTCAGCTTCACACGCACCATATGTACATACACTGATCGGTTTCTCTTTCAAGGAATCACTAATCTTCAACGAAATATAATAATGAAAAAGTAATATAGACACGTGGTTAATTCTTAGATTTTCAGTGATCGGATTTTCAAGGAATCACTAATATTCACACACACCATATGTACATACACTGATCGGATTTTCAGTGAGATTTTCTTACATTTTTTTTAGTGGGGCGGAGGAAGAAAGGTTCGCCTGGCATGCTTAGATTGTTTTTTTAGTGGGGCGGAGGAAGAAATGAACGCCTGGTTGTGGGGCGTTAAGTTTATGAACGCTTGATGCCAGGAGTTAACTTTACGTTCGCTTCATTGGGGCGGGGTGTATATCAACGCCCGATACCAAGCGTAAACTTTAGCAACGCTCTATCGAGCGCATATTTAATCAACGCACCATTGGGGTGTACTTTATATCTACGCCTGATCGTGGGACGCACGCTATACCAACGCTTGACGTCAAGCGGAGACTATACAAACACCCGTGGAGAAGCGAACATTATATAAATGCCCGACTAAATTTAGGTTTGGTCTTGGTCGCGGACCAAATTTAGTCAGGAAATTTGGTATGGTCTGGTATTTGATCTTTACTCTGTCCCGCTACGTCTCTATTTCTAACCAAATTTTTACTCTTAGTTGTCCGCTGCGGACGCTCTTATTGACCATAAAAACTATTAAAAAAGATCATAACGTCCAGACACCGCAGAAATTGTCCCTCTTGATTTTGTAACATCCTTCATGTTCAAATCGTTTCCCGTAGAGGTCCATATACCGATGATCAACAAGATTTCTCCGAAATCACGAATGACCAAGTTAGTATTAACGAATGAGTAACAAGTGAGCCGGAGTTATGAAAGATACTTACTCATTTTTGATACGTCCATTGAGGAAAAGCGTCCCTAACAAATCGTTCTTCATCTTCAAGCTTGTCAATCTCCTTATCGACCGCCTTCATTCTCATCTTAATGTCATTGGATGATCTTCGAATTTGATTACCATCTAACGCCTCAAATACCATTAAAATACGGTTCCATAACTGCTCTTTGGATTCCCGTTTGTGTAGCTTGTGAACACGATCATGAGCAGTTACCACAACCCACGCTCTATAAATAGCACAATCTTTTTCTTCGGCAAAAGCAATATCCATGTTTTTGGTTTTAAAAATTAGAACTGAAGAGAGAAAATAGTTTGGTGCAATTGGGGTGATAGATATGAGTTTCTTTATATAGGCTTTGGGTCCAACGGCTCTTTTTCCTTTTCCCAAAAACTCCAACGGCTATTTCTGAAATTTGGTTCAACATGCAACGGCTAATTTGACGAAGGTTGAAAGTGGAGAAACCAATAATCGATAGGCATTTTAGTTATAATACCTACCGAATATAGTAGCTTTCAAAATTTGAATTTGGGGCAACCAATAATCGGTAGGTTGTGGAACCTATTTGCCTTATGAATATGGCTACATTCAAAACACGAACCAAGTGGTTATGCCTGGCTCTGAACACTCAAAACCTATGGAATTTGGGAGTGACTCGATCTGGGGCTCCTTATAATCGGTAAGTTGTTTAAGGTGGATACCCTACCGATTATAGCAGATTTCAAAATTCCATACATGAAGGATTTTCGAAAAAACTCATTTTGGGGCTACTTATGATCGGATGGTTTTATAATATATTAAACTTCCGATTACCGATGCACCCAAAACATGCACCAACTGGTTATGTCTGGCTGTGTACACTCAAAACCTATGAAATATATAAAAGGTTGGATCTGGGGCTCGATATAATCGGTAGGTTTTGTAGTTGTATAACTTACCGATTTTAGAAGATTTCAAAATTCTATACGTGAAGGAATTTATAAATAAAATTATTTTGGGGAAACTTATAATCGGTAGGGTTGTAACATATTAGCCGTCTAATTACCGCTGCATCCACAACTCAAGCCAAGTGGTTATGGCTGGCTCTGCACCTCTCAGAACCTCCGGAATTTGTCCAAGGTTAAATATGGGGCTCCTTATAATCGGTAGCCTTAAAAGTTGGATAAGCTACCGAATAAACAAAGGATTATTTGCCGAAGTATCTACATAATATTCGGTAGGTATAATTTAAATTTAACCTACCGATTAACATCTAACCTACCGATTACTCAGAATAATCCTATATATGTAGGATTTTGTTGATTCAAATAGGAAAGCATCCATTAAAAATATGGGTTTTTTTGCGATTTGGGCTGGGAAAACATCAAATCCCAGCCGCAACCGACACTTATTCGGCTGGAAAATGAGGAACTTCCAGCCGAAATATTGTATACGGCTGACATAACATTACATCCCAGCCGCAACTCTACAATTTACGGTTGGGAAAACCCAGCCATAATCAATCTCGGCAAGGAAAACCTTGTCGACCTATACGTTGTATATTTTAATTATCAGAACCATTTACGGCTGAGAAAATCCAGCCGCAAGTATTATATACCCGACTGGGACGTACGAGTCGTAAGTTCAATTGCGGATGGGAAAACCAAGCCGTTTTTCATCCTCTGTTTTTTTTTTTTTTTTTTTTTGTGATTATCAGAATAGCTTACGGCTGGGATTTCCCAGCCGTGGGTGTACTAACGTCCGGGAACTACTAGCCGTAATTGTTTTCAGCTAGGAAAACCAATCCGTAATCTAAATTAACGTTGGGAATTCTAAGAACTCCATACCTTAAACACCTTCAGATTTTATTTTTTTACCCGAAATTCATCGAATCGGATTTTTTAACCATCCAAAAGCAAAAACAAATTATGAGTTTTTTTTCTTTTTATGATAAGTGTTTTCATCATGATGAAATTATGATCATTGTCTTTATCATGATCAAAGGAAAATGAGAAGATAATAGTTTTTGGTTTTCTTTATGATCTTCATCTTCATCACGATTTGCCAATGAAAAGAGAAGGAGAAAAGAAGATTATAGATTTATGATTATTATTTTTTGGTGAATAGTGAAATTTGAATAAGGGTATTTTTGACTTTTTCATATTCATAGAGTCCCCTATCCACCTTTTGACTACACATAGCATTTTAGCCCTCAAAAATTCTTCCCCCACACCCCCAATAATAGGATTCTTGTGTTTTTCATTTTTTGATTTCATATCTTCGTTCCTCTGTCAAACATAGAGGTATAATATATGTCAGCATAGCAAGTGATATGCTTCGTTTTCTTTTTCCTGATAACACATTAATGATATGCTTAACTTTGGAGATTTGAGTGATCATTTAGTTTGAAACCACTAAAGAATGTCACACTTTGTTTGTACATGCTCAAGTTTATATTTATAATGCAGATGCACATAATTTAGTAATGTTGATGTTATGTATTTCCTTCGTACCACATATATAGACGGAACAGTCAAAATCTCTTAGATTAATTTTTTTTTTTTGATTTTATGAATTTCTATGCTTTTTCCTGTTATACCCTTAATTACATTCCCAATGTTAGAGACATACACTCAATTGTGATGATTCCCAAACAAATAAATAGGATAGTAGAAGTAAAAAAATCGTTTTGAAATTTGGACTCCGCCTATATTGTGATACAGGGAAAAATGAAAATCCCACCTATATAATTGGTACGGAGGGAATAAGAAAGTCGTACTTTTTTCCGTACACGCTCAAATCGATATTTACAATGCTGCGGGATAATTTAGTAATGTTGTGCATAATTTAGTAAGGTGGGAGTTAATTTACAATCCCAACATAATTTAGTAATGTTGTGCATAATTTATTACGGAGGGAGTAAGAAAGTAATACACAAAAATTCTTTAGTACCAAAAAAAAAAAAAAAAACACAAAAATTCAATTCTTTTGCTATGTCTTAAATTTGGAAAAGGGAAAAATAATCAGGCTTCTCAGACAGTACTTGCTCTCTTTTTCAAAGTCAATCCAAAGCTATCAGACGACATTCGCTTTCTTTCTCAGATTCGAGCCAAGAAATTTCATCTACTGGAAAGAGGATATCCGTCTCTTACTCACACAAATCTAATGCAATTTGAATTTGATTTCTAGCTAGAGAAACTAGTTGGATATTGATGATTATGTATTCTTCTTTATCAATCCTATATAATTAGGTTAGTGGTGCAACTATGTATTAGTAATCCTACACAAAAAACTCATTTTGCGTAAAGGAATGGCACTGACTGAAAAATTATTAATCAAAAAGTTGTAATGTATTAGTAATGCATAAAAAAACTCATTTTCTGTAAATGAATGGCATTCACTGAAAAATTATTAATCAAAAAGTACAATGTATTTTATTTTTAACCGAATGGCAGGTGCATCGCGCGTGCATCTAGACTACTATATGTAAACACAAAAAAGATTTCATGGCACTACCGACTAAAAAAAACACGGTTTCTTGCTCGTACTACTCTAAAGAGTGAAGTAATATCACAGTTCTGGAGGTGTCTTCTTCTCTTAAGGAAAACAAACCTAAATACTAGTCCAAAACTTCTGACCTGCACACTGGTTGCATTGTGACAACAATTACCATAACAAATTCATCACTCATTCTCCTGCAATAGTTAACCTCGTGGCTTATTCAACAACAAGGAACAACAACAAAGGACATAATTGTTGTTCATGAAGTAGGAGCAAAAAGTAAAGAAAAGAGGGTACAAAATATAAAGAGTATTATATGAAACAGTTGATGCATGTGCAAGAAGTATTCAGAAAGTATGCAGCAATGACAATTGATGCTACTGTTGATGGCAATTCCTATGGGATGAACAAACCTAGAGTTTGTTCATTTTGATCCCACTATGGGATGAACAAATCTAGAAAATGGATGTTCAAATGAACAGATCTGTTCATTTTAACACTGAGACACTCCAGTAGGCACGCGTCTGGTGAAATGGCGCGCGCCATGACTAATAACTCGGGCGACATCAGAGCTGACGCCAGAGATTTCCTCCAGAGCGCGCGTTTTGTACGCTGACGCTGGCAACTTCAGCGCAGACTCCAGCGTCTCCCTAGATGGCGCCAACGGCTCCATCTGAACGGCTGCAAAACCTGCTGATCCAACGGCTACAATTTTTAAATTCTATAAATACTCATACTTTTAACTCTAAATTCATACATTCTACTTTCAACTCAAAATTCCTACTCTAAATTCACTCTCAGAAATGCCTCCTACAGTTCGTGTTGGATTCTCACAACAGGAGGATTTAGCTATTTGTAGAGCCTTTGTTTTTCACACACAAGAAGCTGAAATGCATAATGTACCCGATTCGATGTTCACTTTCTGGGAAAAATGTTATAGAATGTTCACCACTGAAACTGGGAACATCCGTGGGCGTGGTTCTAACGAATTGTTCCATCGTTTTAGTGGAATTAGAACGAAAGTGTTGGAGTTTGTCTCCCAACTAATGTTGAATCACCAAAATAAGTTGAACGGTGAAGCCGAACACGAAGTGTTGCCCAGAACTCTAGCGATGTGGACAGAATCTCACCGCGGTCGTCCTTTCGCACTCCATGCTTGTTTCAACATTCTTAGGGTGCTCAACAGATACAATCCCTACATCAACCTAGGAATTCCACCATCCGCTGAGAATTGACGCATATGTATTACGTTGTTTTAATTTAATGTATTTCTTTTATTCTCATGTATGATGTGGTTGTTCAATGCAGTATGTTTTTATTTATGATATTGATGGTTTTAGATAATCGTAATAACACCTAATAAACAACAAATTAAATAACATAATACCATAATGAATCGATTTGTCCTACAACTTCAATCAGCCCATTCTACCAAAAAACACCTGGACATTCCCAAAAATGCCTTCCATATGTGTCTTCTTCAGAAGAAGTCCGCAAATGCATAAAAGTCTTGCAACCGGGCTTTGAGCATGAACTGATTCTCTGTGGACAATGTTTGTATTCGTGATTTCCATATCCACAATGATTGCAGTGTAATAACTCTTTCTTCAATTTGGCTTTAAGTTTGAAGTTTTTGCACATTGTTGCAATCTTTTCTTCTTAATTTGTTTTAATCTTTATAGCATCATCTAGCATATGTGATTCCTCTGGACAATTGGGATCTTGACATTGCAAATACCTGAGCTTTTCCGGTTGTGATTCAATCACCATTTTGATGCATGAACAACCTTCCCGCGGACACTTTGAATACATCCAAGGACATTGCATAAGACTGTGGTTATCCATGAAACATAATGGGCAAACCTCTTTTGCTTCGACACATAATATTTGCTTCGCTTTGCCTTTAGAAAACATGGTGGATGATGAGAGAGAAATCGGTTATTTTGGTTTCGAATAAAATCTAGTGAAGTATTTATAATAGAAAATAGGCGCTGGTAATTCAAACGGGCGCTCGTAGGAAATTCTTGGGCGACTTTACAAATGTCTCCCGTGACTTTACTAGTGTCGCCCGAGACTTTATAGCAACCGCCAACGGCTAAATTTCCATTCCCAACGGCAAATTTTTCGTTCTCAAATCCTATAAAATTCATTCATTGTATCTCAAAAATCACATCTTCTTCTTCTTCTTTCTTTCTTATATCTATCCTCCTCCTTTACAGAAATGTCTCTTAGAAATCGTGGTCCCAAGTTTACCGAAGAAGAGGATATGACTCTATGCAAAGCATATTTCTTTCATAGGGTAATCACTGGTGTTGTTATTTCTCATGATAATTTTTTTTTTGGAGAACGTGTTTTCAATGTTCGTATCATTGACGGGAAACCCAGGAAACCGAGATGCTCGTCAATTGCGTGCTCGTTTTCAGCGTATTAGGCTTGCAGTCCAGCCATTTCTTGAACATGTAATGGAAATTGATCGAGAAAAGTTCATCGATGTAACTGAAGAAGAAGTGATCCAAACATCTCTTGATAATTGGGAGGAAGCTCACGGTAAGGCTTTTCATTTCGAAGCGTGTTTCAGAATTCTAAAAGATGGCCCATCTCAAGTACATCGTTACTGCACTCGAGTGCCGCTGCCGGAATTTACAATGGAAGAAGATGTTTCTCTAGTTCGATGTTGGTTACATCGTATGGCGAGACCAATGAATCATGACCATTTCTGGGAAAGAGTATTGGGACATTTTGTATTTTCGCGGAACGAAGCAATAAGAAACAGTAAGAGCCTAGAACTAAGAATTGCATTCATCAGTAATGAAATCAAACATTATACGAAAATATTGTGGATGGTTCATCGTAGCAATTCTGGATTATCCAACGAAGAACTGAAAACCATCGCTCTGACCAAGTTTACCGAAGAAAGCGGGAGAGAGTTTAGGCATTTTGAATGCTATGAACTTTACAGAGAGAATGTGGTTGGATTTGATGTAGTTTGATGTTTTTGTTGTGGTTTGTTAAAATGTAGTTTGATGTTATTTGCAAGTTTAAATAAGGGAACATTATCTATATACCCCTACTATGAGACCCCTTGCAAAAATACCCTTATGAACTTTACAAATACCTCTAAGCTTAATACATTACTAAAATACCCTCCTTTATATAGTGTATATACAAAAGCACTAACCACTATTAAAAAATGAAAAAAAAATTACATCTACTGTCCACTGCCAACCACCACCACCAATGTCCACCGCCAACCACCACCTCCGCCGCCAACCACCACCACCGCTGTCGCCAACCACCACCGTCGCCGCCAACCACCACCATTGTCCACCACCGCCACCGCAAACCACCACCGCTGCCGCCAACCACCACCTCCGCCGCCAACCACCACCATTGTCCACCACCGCCACCGCAAACCACCATCACTATCCACCACCACCGCCGCCACCTCCAACCACCACCATTGTCCACCACCGCCACCAATAACCGCCACCAACCACCACCACCGTCAACTACCATCACCGCCGCCAACCACCGCCACCGATGACCACCACTACCATGTGGAGTCAACTTGCTGAAGTTGTGTCCATATAGGAGGCAACTAGCTCAAGTTGTCTCCAATAAATAATGTCCATATAAGAGGCAACTAGTTCAAGTTGTCTCCAAAAGCGGAGGCAACTATCTTAAGTTGTCTCCAATTAATAGTGTACAGGAATAAGTTGCAAAACAAAATGGAGGCAACTAGCTCAAATTGTCTTCGAATCTGAGGCAACTAGCTCAAGTTGTCCTCAAAAGTGAAGGCAACTAGCACAAAGTTGTCTTCAAAAGTGAAAGCAACTAGCCCAAGTTATCTCCAAATATGGAGGTAACTAGCACAAGTTTTCTTCATATGTGGAGGAAACTATCACAAGTTTCCTCCAAAAAATAAAAATTGTACACAAATGAGTGAACCTAGTGTGAGTCGAACACACATCTTCTGACATATAGTCAGTTGTGCTACCATTACACCACAGATTCATCAATACAAAATTACAGATCAATATCAAATCCAATTAACATACTACCCCTATTGGATGTATAACTACTGAAACCTAAAGAACCTTTAGGAGCACTTACATCCACCAGCTATTTAATAGATGAAAATAAAATAACCACCATAACTACTACAGCCACTACTACATCCACTGACACCACCATAACTACTACAACCATTGACACCACCATCCCTAGTAGTACTCGTCCCATACTAGTTCATCTACAAGTCACCACCAGCGCCACCAATAATTCCAGTACCCATCCCATGCCATATAAGTCACCGCCTCCATCTACAAGTCACCACCAGCGCCACCAATAATTCCAGTACCCATCCCATGCCATATAAGTCACCGCATCCACCAAGCTATAATATTAGAGCTTTGAAATGCTGACTGTATAAATTTTGCAATTCATTTACCAGCATCACATATTTAACTAAATGGAGGTAGTAATAATAGGATGGACGTCTGAGATCTCTATGGTAGGTGACTTGCACAACTGACCACTAATACGTGTTCAATAAAAGTTAGGTGAAATATATGTCTCCACCAGTATTGTGACATGTAAACAATACTAGATACCCTTGTAAACAGTTCATACTCTAGGCATATTTCATCTATTAGAGTACAATAAGTTACAACTAAAAATAACCAAATTCAAGAAACATTGCGGGCAACTTTCAGTGTAAATTTGTACCCAACTTACTAGGAACTAATGCATCTAAATTTCTAAATTATCTATTTAGGTCACCAACTTCCATGCATATATAAGAATGAAGATGTACATTATGAAGAGCATCGTATTACCATGTACAGATTAAGAACCTCTGGTGTTTGCTTGTTGCAATCATGTCGCGCTCGCCAGTTAACCAATTGAGTGATTTTGTTTCACTGGACATATCAAGTGTAATAGAGTCCTAGCAAAGGAAGGAACGAGTTCCTCTTGATGGACTAACACCAAGGAGCACCATACCCTTGATATGTAACTAAAATATAAACTCAAAGTTGGTTCCAACAGAATGTTGTACATGAAGAAGCTGCTAAAACAATTGGTGTCAACTACTAGTCTCCAAAATCCTGAGGCAACTAGCTCAACTTAACTACAAAACTAGAGGCAACTAGCCCAAGTTGTCTCAAATTGTGAAGGCAACTTGCTCAAGTTATCTCCAACTTGGAGGCAACTAGCAGAGGTCTGCAATATACAGTATGTTTCAAAACATAAGCACCAAATAATAAAAACAATAAGATGCATGTCTACTAGAACAAAAGACCATACCCATACAATCCCATCGTAGTTGCCTACGCTGAAAGCTGGTCAAAATCTCATTTGTCCCTTTCTCTTGACACCAACTCATGTTCATTGTTATTGTGAATAATTAACTTCCGTTTCCACTCATCAATGTTCTCAAGAGAGGATACACCCTGAAACCACAATAAAGACAGAATACAAAGCCAAAGCCAAAGTTAAATAATATAATTCTAACAAATGTATATCCAATCTGTAGCTCAACAATGACATCTTCAGTAGATACTAGTAGACAGGAGCAATAGATAGTGGGCAAAACAGTAGGATAAATTAGTGTGACCTCATCTTAAAGTTGAAATTTGTTGCAGTTAAGTGATAAGAGGCTTTCCCTCCAAAATATCTCCTTGCCTTTGTACAACTAATTTTCACATACCCAGAATAAGATGCTGGAATCCGGGTGTTAAGAGCTGGCATGCAAATTAATTTTATTTGAAATTTAAAGATTCAAGCTTAATTCAAATCAAAATGCACTCGCATTAAATACCGAATAATCCAGAAGCATGTGAGTTCAATCAAGTAATTAGATTGGGAGTATACGACAAGTAATATAGTGAACTAATAAACAACTTTCATTAGCAATTGCAAGCAACAAACCAACATCCAATCAATTAAATAGATAAAGACTAGGACTACCTGTTTCTCGCAAAGGATCTTAACAATGTCACTTAGATTGAAATGATGAATCCAATAATACCGCAAATGGTACCCGAAAACAGAGATTAAGAAGCATCTTGACAATTCAATTTAGGCTTTTACAGCAAAGATAAAGATTCTAAACTATCAGCACCACCAATGAATCATTACTAATCTTTTCATTCATTGAAACATCTAAATGGTATATACATACATACCAGTGCTAAAAACCCCCATTTTCCATTCATACACATCATTCACCAACATATAACAAACATAAGATGAACAAATTACTGCAGAAGACCATTGCCTTGTCTAGTTGTCTTCATCCAAAATTTTGAAAAATGTACATACCTTGAATTGTTATTAGCAGTGGTTCTCCATTATCAATCTTTATACTTTTAGACGACAAAACCATCCAACCACCAAATCCACTGCAACAACACCAACACCACCACCACCAGTCCACAACCAAAACACCAACCTTCAGTCCTTCACCATTATTCACCCTACGAGATCAATCATAAAGTTTTTGAAATCCTAAAATTACTTTTCAGAAATTTCAAATCTGAAATCGACCAATTGAAACTCCCGATTGAGTTAAAAGGATAATGATTAACTTACCTTTTCAATCATTTTTGAAGATGAATCCTTCAAATTACACTGATCTTGAATCTCGTAAATTCTTCCCTTCCATTTACAGTAAACCTTCAAGAAAAATGATGTTGACATCGATCTACGTTTTTCAAACTATCTCGAATTGAATAAAATTAAACCAAATACATATTTTCAGAATACGTTTGTAGTTTAATCTGATAAAATACCTATGATTTGTTGTTACGGTGGTGGAATTTGGATAACATTGGAGTGGTGGCGGCATAGATGGTAAAATACGTATGATGTGGATTGTGGAGATGGAGATAGTGATGGTCGCGATGGGGATAGTGGTGGTAGTGATGGCGGAAATGATGGAGGTGGTGGTGCTGGTTGTAGTGGTTTCGTTGTGTTGGTCGAAACGATGGAGATGGTGTTGGGAGCGACCAGATCTGTTTCTGTGATAAGAACGGGAGAAGAAGAGGAGAAGGCTAAATAAGGAATTAAATAAATTATATTTCTAAATAAATTTTCAATTATGCCATTAGGGGTGTTTGTAAAGTTCCATAAGGGTATTTGTCCTAGATCCTTCAAAATGGAGGGTAGTTATAACATTCCCACTTTAAATAAATGGTAATAAATTTCACGTAATTTGAAGTGGAAATCTATTTTAAAATATAAATATTTTCATTCATTGATATTACTGTCAATTTTACAAGATATAAACTTCGACAATATTAAAAACTTTAATAAAAATCAAGTACAAGTTTAGGCCTCCTGTTTATCTTCATTTGACGTATTTTCCATTCAACGCGCTCTTTGACTGTTTCACCTTTGTTTTTGAATTTTTGGTTGTTAAGTTTCAAAACAGGAGCTTTTCTTTGCCTTTTACCGGAACATTTTCTTGGAGCAACTTCTAAAACTTGCACTTCCCTTTTACAATTTTCAATCTTTTAAAAACTCCCACATATTTTAGAAACAGCAGCTTCAAGTTTTGCATCGCAGAAAAGTGTGATCGCTTTTTCAGCCATTTTTATAAGAGAAATACAGGTGAATTTTGGTGTACTGAATTGTTCGAAGATTACGACAATTTATAGAGGGAAAGGTGAAATTCGAAATTTTAAAACTACCCGTTGGCGCCACCGGTGAAAACTCCTAAGACATTGATCGTGACACGGCGACGACCTTCCCTGTCGCCAGTTATTTCCCCCTTGACGCCAGAGTTTTTCTTCTGAGCGCCACCGTTTTCCTAAATGACGCGCGCCTAGTTGGCTGACGCCCAATGTTTTCCCATAGTGGAAAACCTACTTTGACCATCCACCTGGCTGAACAGAATTTTATGTTTGGCCATTGCCATAGGAACTGCTCTGATAGAAGAAAAATTGTTGCAGTAGATACACTTCGTTGATATAAGAATCTTTCTTTATAATAAGGGACCCAAAAATACCACATGGCGTCCCCATAAACACTCTGATTTGTAGTGAAGCCATGTAATCACCTTTTTGCCAAGTCATTGCCATGTCATCGACATCCTAAAAGACACAACTGCTTACCAAAATGCAGCTTCACATGTCTTTTCAAAAGCAGCTCTTCAAAAATTTAGATGTCCTTTCAAAGGCACCTCCTTACAAATGATTTCTCCATAAAATATTCCATACAAGCAAAACCTCATCAGATACGGTTAGGAGAGCACATCTCCAGGGAACCTATAAAAAATAATGCGATACATAGTTACATAACCTTAGCTTTATTTGGTTTCATGAAAAAAATACAACGATTACAAATTATATCTTTAATTTCAGGGGGAAAAAGACACCTGGATTGAACACTACGAAACCTGCAAAAGAATTCGAGTTGGGAAACATCTGCGACAGTTGGAGATATGTCAAACAGAGATATAGACATTCAACCAGCAATCAAGCAAAGACGGTTGATGCTTTGAGAATGAAAATTTCATGGATACAGTGAGTATATAGTGGATCAATACCTAAAGAAACTCTTAAGACGTAAGAGAGATGCTTTATACAAAAATCCAACCAAATGAATGTGGTTGCAAAGTAAAGAGGTATTTAAAGGACCAAGAAAAAAATCAAGCGCGTCAATAGAGTTGTGATTCAAATAGAATGCATCAATGGGACAGAGGAAGAAACTCATTTCTTAAATAACAAATCATGATGGCCTAGATTTCATGTTCGCCAATAAAATGTTAACGGTAACTTCATCTACTTCCAGTTTTGGTTAACTGGTACATACAACATGAATGATATTCATAACTTGATTGGTGAGTTTAAAAAAGAGAAATCAAACACATGGAATAATTTCTAAAGACTACAAGCGGATCCATGGGCCAAAACTAGAAAAAGGGAATGTGTTTTTCATTGAAACTTCGAAATTGTAGAACCCTTGGGATTTCAATGACCGGTCATGAATGAATAGAAGTTTTTTTTGGAGATGGGATACGACAAACTAGAAAACTAAAGAAAGGTACAAATTCACATTCATGGAGTTTGAAAAAATCCAAGGTAAAGGAAAGAACAAATATTGGATAGGTTATATTTGAATATGGTCCGAATATAAGTAAAGTTCTTATTTTCATCCTAGAAGAATGCTTCAGAGATATCTACATATCAATAGTAGATTAACAAGTTTGGCCAAAGAGAAATCATTTGTCAAAAGAGACGGACATGAGACTATTTTAACCAAACCGACGGTGGGAAAAAAATAAGAAAAGGTTAAAAATGGTAGAAGGTTACAATGTATCAGTATTACGCATACAAATCACAACAACGGGCAAATGAAGGCCTAACTACATTAAAAGGCCGTTGTCCGTTCAACGATATCTGGTCGTCACCTACATATTTTTTGAACAGCCAGTTGCATGATGTGGTAATATCATGAAGTTAATAGTATACATAACCTGCGTCCGTGGTGAATAGGATTGTGTTGCTGTCATTATTCACTGGGGACCAAGATTGAAGTGAAACAAATGTAACACGAAGTGGCTAAAAGTAAACCGGTTTGATTGCCATTATAAAGATAGATCACGTACAGTTGATTCAAATTTGAATCGGAGAAAACTCGAATTGTACACCTGTCTAAGTATTCGAACACATATATTGAGATAGAAAAAGGTTTTCCGGTTTTATTAGAGGAGAATGTAAAAATGATGAAAGCCAATTTTGTGTCTCTGGTTTCACGTAGACCGAAACTAATCTAGAGCATAACAATGTAAAAGAAGACGTACGTTGCCAATATTTAAACAATTAGCTGATTTATTTGTTTACTTTTTCATGGATTTTTGTGGAAACTGGAATTTATATGTTTGCTGGACATTGAGCCATGAAAGTTTTAAGCATAAAAGATTACATGAAGAGAAAGACTAGCTCATGATTATTGCAAATCACTTTCACTTACAGTTTTTCTGAAATTCCATTTGCTAAATATCCGGTGCGCATGCACCGGGTTAGATGCTTGTACCTTAGAATACCTGAAGTATAATGATATAAGAGTAGGATACCAATTTCACATAATGACAAGGTGGCCAGTTTAGTGAATATAGTTTGAAATAAGGGCAGATCTTATTGGTTTTCAAACTGTGACCACCATGAAACAACAACAAAGATCAGCTGTAAAATCAAAGAAAATGATGACTCGGGCTGATGCCTGATTTGATGATATTATGCAACATGGAGCAAAATAATTTATCAAATCCTCCTGTAACAGTTCACAATTAGGACCTACCATTTATGCATAAATGGATTAGATATTAATGACGGATTTCTCAAAGTCATCTCATTCATATAGTGCGGAAGCTTCTGACATACGTTTTTGTAAAGCTAAGCAGAAAAGAAAAAAACCCTAAAAGGACTAAAAATGAAAGATGAGATTAAGAAGCTTCTCATTTTAGTCTGTTGTTAATCTTTAAATTTTGCTGATAGGTACGAAGTCATTATCGGCGTCATCGTCTGATGATCTACCTTCGAGTCCCTGTTTCTTTAATCTGTTGTTAATCTTCAAAATTTTGCTGATAGGTACGAAGTCATTATCGTCGTCGTCTTCTGATGATCTATGACGGAAAACTGGTATGAACTTTGATAAAAATTGATTAATGTTTTTTTAAGTTTCAGTCAGAGTGTAACTGATCTTCCCATAATACTACTCGCATACGTAACACATACTCACACCTACAACTATTGTAGGTTCATAACATGCAGTCCCTTTCCAAGTACGACTTGTCCTCAAGACTTTAATTCTGAATAACGCTCCATAAGATCATCATACAACTCGCAAGTAGCACCATCAACAAACTTCCCTTCCCACTAAATAAGAAGTTTGGTGACAACTTTATTAGTTTGCTCGTAAAGTGCTTCAGTAGCTTATCCCACTTATAAAGTGCAGAATCAACAACATCGATGACCCGGGTCCCGATCGTTTACATCATTGTCATTTTCCATTTTCCTCTTCCAGAATCGAAAAGCACACAGAAGCAATCAACAACTAAGAAATGGGAACTCAAATCGGGTTGATTCCTCTTACTTGCTGATTGCTTCTTTGTGCTTTTTGATGAAATAATAAGACTGTCACTAAACTTTTTATTCAGTCGGAAGGGAAGTTTGTTGATGGTGCTACTAGCAAGTTGTATGATGATCTTATAGAGCGTTATTCTGAATTGAAGTCTTGAGGACAAGTCGTACTTGGAAAGGGACTGCAATGTTACGAACCTACAATAGTTGTACGCGTGAGTAGTAGTGTGTTATGTGTGTCAGTAGTATTGTGAGAAGATCAATTAGTAGATCGGTTACATATATTCAACTGTCTAAAGGACCAACATGAATTGTTATATCAAGAACCTATATAAGGTTTCTTACTGTGATCAAACTACCAATGAAGAAACATTATGTTTTCTATTTAAATTGTTAGTTTAATTTAGATTACAGTTGATAGATTTAGCAGAAAAGGGTTTGCGCTCGAGCTTAAGAAAGCAGAGTGTGAGAAAACACTCTGTCTGAAACATGAGAAAACATTAATCAATTTTTATCAAAGTTCATACCAAATTTTATCAAAGTTCATAAGATGGTAAGAAAACTGAATGATAGGGAAGTCGACACGAAATAAATCAGTGTTCTAATTTTGCGGTCCATTCTGATAACCAAGAGTCGTAGTGCAACTTATAATCAAAAGTAGTACATGTAAAAGAAAGTCTTTTCGAACATACCTGTTCTGACAGAATTTGCATTGTCCACAAAAACAGCACGTCCGTCCAGTACCTGCAAAACCCAGAAAGAGCTAATCGATAAGATTTTATAGACTAACCAGTGGTAAACTAATTTCTTTACAGAAGAGAACAATGTACAATTCACCCACCTTCCCATTCATTTCTGATATGGCATTCTTGGCTTCCTCCAAAGATGCAAATGTAACAAACCCGAAACCTCTAGACCTATCTGAAACTCTATCCATTATTATTTTAGCTGTCAAAAGACAAAACATGTCAGGACTGAAGAATAGCAAATTAGCTGAACGGAATACAGATAAACACGTCAGTAGGAATAGGGGAAAATCACCTTCAACTACTTGGCCATATTTTGAAAAGGCTTCTGATAAGGCCTCTTTGGTTGTATGGAGTGATAACCCTACAATTTATCCATACAGAGAAGAAAACATAAGAAACTTTTAACTAAGCAAAAAGGATGAGAAAAAAATGATAAAAGAACAGATGAAAAATCCATGGAAATATGGAGGAATGAGTAAAATCACACAGTTTTGTATGATTTCCGCCCGTATATGTCGTTAGGGTAACTTCGAGCTCTCTGCGAAGTTAAATGTGGAGGTCTTTTATCCCAATTACCAAAGCAGGCACTGGAACTTCACTTAACTTGGTCAGTCATCTAACTAGTTATCTCACAAAACCAATTTCAAACTTACTTCTGCCTAAGTAGTTCCTGTACACTTCCTCATGAGTAAGACAGTAGCCTTATGTTCTCTACAGCTAAACTACTCGGTCACAAACCAATTTTGAATATAGACCAAGTAAAGATCTTCCATGTACCCTCGATTACTAATTGTTATAAAACTCTAGCTCTGCCATGATTAGTTCCTGAAACCTACCCTTGATGTGATTGTTTGTCTATTCATCGCGATTACCCTGAGCCTGACTGCTAAGAGCTCATCTCCTGTAGCATAACATTTTCAATTTTGATGGTCATTCTTCCTAATCTTACTCTTGTTTGCTTCGTAATCTCAATTACCTAGGTATGATTAGCATTGAATTTGAATCTCTTCCTGGCAATATACATATCTACATCTCCCTAGCATTTGGATTCCTTAACCCTAGAGGTACACTAGGAGAACAGAAATCGATTTGATGTTAGACACAAAGGAAGAGACTTTCTTTGAGAAGTAACAAGTGATTAGAGACGAACAGATAACTAGAATTTTTTACCTTTGATGAAGAGCTTAGAAGCGATTCCTCTGGAACAGGTGAGCTGACATGGGAGAAGGTGTTGAAAACAAGGGTTTGATGGCATGTTGTCGAATGATACGCGAAACTCCTCTGAAAGGCGTCATTAGAGAGCTTAGGGCAATTCCTATAAGGGACGCTTTATATTCAGAATTTTATTTTTGGGCCTAAGCTAGTGTATTAGCCCAGGTCATCTGGTCGTCACTGTCCGAATGAGAAAAGAAAATGAAGAAGTCAAGTCTTTGTCTGAAGACTCTGAACATCTCGTTTTGGTTTGACTTGTCTACACTCTACACCACTGGTTAGAGTTATATGTTTATGATTATAAGCTAGCCTTTGTCTGAACACCTCGTTTCGGGGGTCGAATCCTCTGTGCCCAAAACTCTCTCTATCCCCCTGTCCCTTCACATTTTTATTTTTTATTTTTTAAATCAATTTTAACATGGCCACGTGTCAGTTGATGAGTGGATGGGACAGGGAACAGGGTAGAAAAACAGGGACAGAGGATCTCGGGCGCCTCGTTTTGGCCTTGGTTTGACTTGTCTACACCGCTGTTATGATTATTATAAGCTCTTGTAGACATTTCCACTTATTTCCCTGCTTCAAGTTGGGTGTATATTATTCGTTTAGACTTTGATTTTAGTTAACTTCTCAAAGTTGTGTGTCTGACCATGTCAATGAATGTAAGATCCCATCATCATCTAATCTCTCCAAAATCTTCCTGGTTGTTTCAGTTTACTTCTAATTCGAGCATACTCCAAGTTTAAATCTAAGTAGTGGAACACAACACCCTACTATTTCATCAATCAAGTAGTTCCTCAGCACCTTTAGATTTCTTCTTTTGAAATCAAATCCGTCTCTTTGGATCTCTATAGCTATTTTATATATATGGGGGGTCGATGTCTTTGTTGTTCTTGTTTTCTCACCACAGTGATCTTCATCGGAGGATTTGTATGTCTCATCGTATTCTTAGGTGTCCTCCCTTATAAAAACATGAAGTTCCATGTCATTGATGCTTCATTAACAAAATTCTACTTAACCAATGATGATATACTTCATTACAATCTGGCATTAAACATCTCCTTGAGAAACAGTAACAAGAAGACCAGTATATCTTATTATTATATCGGCTCTACAACTTATTGCTACGGTAAGGATTTGGCTTTGTTTTCTTTGACGCCTTTCCGACAAGACAGTAAGAACACAACAGTCATCAGTCCTGTATTCCAAGGACAAGCCTCGCTAAAACTACGGGGTTCTGATCTTAGAGATTTCAACAATGATCAGAGGGATGGAAGCTATAGCATTCATGTAGAACTCTACCTTACATCCAAATTGACGTACGCTGGTGGTGGAAGGGGCAGCAACGTCGGTATCATAGCTAAATGCGGATTATTGAGACTTCCGCTGTTAGGTTCTTCCTCTAATAACCAAACAGTAACTGGTGGCGTATTTAAGAGGTGCAAAGTATCTACCGTGAACTTGGACTCATCCGATTGAGTTTTGAGATCTCAACCTTTCAACTTTTTCTTCCTGAAGTAATGTATATCCCAAACAAATAAATGAAGGTTGAAAATGACTCTGTATATACAAGTTTATGAATTATTTTTATCTTCTGGATCTACTAAATTTCATAGACATGTTTAAACGTTATAGCATATGGTATTTACAGAAACCAGTGGACTCTCTCAAAGGTCTCTCAAAATCCGAACAAATAAGCGCACGTCCAGGGTCGTACCAAACTATTTAGGGGCCTTAGGTAAAAACTAAGATTGGGGGCCCTAAAAACATCGGCGTTGTTTAAAATAAAATGACAACATAGTATAATACGGTAAAATTTAATATTTGCAAATAAAAACTACCATGTTAAAATAAAAAAATCCATGTTGAAACTCCGTATGAGAGTAATGTCTCTTTCGGTGATAATTGGAGTCTTGTTTTTGAGTAATTTTTACTTTCTTTAAACTACCTCTGGTAGTTCTCTGTACGTTCTTTTCATCTTAATACAATTCTTTCTTCTGATAAAAAAAAAAAGTATATTCTCATTCGGAGATCTTAGACAGTGATTTGCCTATGATCACACTACTCCCAAATGCACGATTTATAAAGGGATACTCATATATGACAAAAAAATATTAAGTGATCATGATCGTTTGATCGATGAGCCCCTAATAGGACTGGTATTCCCCCATATAAATCATGCCCAAATGTGCTATGGATATTGATAATATGTCTTCTAACTAATTATGGTTTTGTGCTAGTTACAGCCTATACACACTTTCATTTCTGGTTCAATCCAAATAAATTCACATACACCATTATTTGCAGTTTCGCACGGTAAGCAGAGACAAATCAATTTGTGTAAGTTGACAAGGTTCTCAATCTCAAGTATAGGAAGTTGGAAACTAAATGGGGCCAATAGGTAAGTGCTTTTGTTGGGATTCTGCAGAATATTGTAGCCTGTCATGGAAGCACTACGTCCGTAGTTATTTTTGTTTTTCCTCATTTTTTTCCATTTTTGCTCTGACCGGCGTTACAGTAGCACATATATGCAATTATTTTGGGGGCCCCTTCAATTCGGGGGCCCTAGTCGGCTGCCTATGTTGCCTAAGCATAAGGTACGGGCCTGCGCACTTCGGCTAGAGACGTCCTTGTTTGGAATATTTCCCAAGTGACTACCACCGAAGTACTGCGTGTAAGTATTAAGAACAAATCAAGGTTTAATTAGTTCTCTCTATGCAGTTCACCTACTCTTGTTATCGTTTAATATCTTCTGTTTTAACAACTTCTTGCATAAACAACGGGTTTTGACTTCCTTTTGTAAAATTCGTCTGCTGGCGTTATCACCCTGTCAATGTATGTACTAATGAATGGTATACCACGCGTATTAGAATGCAACAGGGAGACAACTAAATACGGAACTGGTCGTCTATTTTTAGAAAGTTTGGTTTGTGTGTTCTGTATTTCCTTGACTATGTATATGTTGAGAAAGAGCAGAATGGTCAGGTTATCCTCCTCCTTAAACTAGCACCAGAACTCTTTCTCTTTATCTAGCAATCCAGCATTCCAGGTGCTCGGTAAATATGGCCTCCATTGATTGTAACAAAGCACTATGTTGGATTACCACAACTGTAATCCTTCTCATCTCAGCAATAATAGTAACAGTCTTCTTAGTACGAAGCGCAATCCCGTTTGATAACATGAAGTTCCATGTTGTTGATGCTTCGCTAACAGAATTTAGCCTATCCAATGATGAAATGCTTCGCTACAATAAGTTGAGTGTAATAATACTACAAGAAGCACTATGTTGGGCATCAGTATGAGGAATAGTAACAAGAAGTTGAGTGTTTCTTATACTCTGATCAAAGCCACAACTTTCTGCTACGGCAAGAATTTCAGCTCCCATGATATAGTCCCTTTTCAACAAGGTCATAAGAATGCTACATTGGTTCGTTCAGTATTTCAAGGGCATTCCTTGCTTGTGCTCACGGGTTCTGAGCTAAGGGATTTCAATGACGATCAGAGGGCTATGAGTTTTAACATTCATCTGAAACTCGATATTGCATTTGAGTTGACTACTGATGGCGAAGTGAAGGGCCATCCTTACCGATCCAAAGTTAACTGTGGATTAAGAATTCCGTTGTTGGATTCTTCTTCGGATATAAGACTTGGCAGCTTATTCAGCACTAAGAAGTGCAAATTAGATGATATTGTAAACATGGAACGATCAGTTAACTATTATTGGTAACTTATTCCGCACTGAAAAGTTCAATTTATAACACTTGGATCCATCAGAACATGCCGTCCGACTGGAATTTGCTTCTTTAGGTTGTAAATTGTATAATGTGGTTTTGTAATATTATAATTCAGTATTTCATTGAAACATGCAAGTGTAAGCTATCCATTAACCCAATGCGTGATAAAGTAACAATCTTTTAGTGATTTTTTTTTAATGCTTTTGCACTTCCCGGCAATGTTGTCCATCGGTGAAAGGACAAGAGCAGAGTCTAAAACAAAACAAAATAATATGTATTAGAGGACAGCAGTGGAAGAAGTCAGAAGAGAACCAATTAATCACTTAGTGGAATAATGAATCCCTGACAGGTTTAATTTTGTTGCTGATTGCAAGTCTTTTTTTGTTCTGCTTACAAATATAACAGAAATGTAGTTTGACAAAACAAACTTATTTTTGCTAAGAGAAATCTGATTACAAACCCAAATGGGTCGACATACACTGATCACTACTGACTGAACTAATGGTGTGCGGAAGCTGATTAGATTACAACAAAATATGACTACACATCTTATCTCACATAATAACAGACTACATTTATCTTGAAGGTAAACCAAAACGAAGAAAAAAGAAACGGAAACAGGACTGATTGAAATCTAAAGAACTATACAAACCCTGGTTGAATGGATGCATGATTCTTCTTTTACTGCATCCGACACAATTCAGTTCTACACTGAGCTTTCTCATCTCCTGGAATGGTTCATGCCTTCAGTAGCTCTTCACAGAACATGTCGATGAATTGATTGTTCTGTAAGTAAAATACAAGACAGTAACTCAGTAAGATAAACCATATTGACACATAAGAGCTTAGAAAAACTTGTTAATAAGAAGATAACTCATCATAATTAATGCGTGCAAGAGAAAAGCTATTATAGAAAGGGCAAACCTGAGCAAGCTTCACGAGTGCTTGACGGACTCTGTCTCTGGTGACAACTACCCCAGGATCTGAGATTGGAGTAGGTGCGAAAAAAGGAGATGGAGTTGGTTGTGTAAATGTTTGAAGAAAAGGAGCCCCATGCAGCTGTTGAAAATTGACTGGTGAGTGATGAATAGGAGCAGTTGCAACAGCAGAAGAGGACACTGGTGGCATCAACAGTGCAGATGGGGAAGAAGTAGGTGCAGAAAATGCAGAAGGGTTGAGAAGGTTCGTCACACGGTTACTATTGTTGCTGGTTCCAGGAATTTCGAACATGTGGATTAATGGAGTAGATGAAGTTGATGGAGGAGCGGATGGCATTTGCAGCATTGCCATTTGGGAGGGTAAGAGACCAGAGGGTGCATGAGATGATGAAGGGATTGTTGTAGGAGATGGGTAGTGCTGTTCTTGATTTACTGCCTTAGAAGCATTTCCCATATTCCTAGCCCCCTGTAAAACATTATCCAAGATGATGAAAAGCTTAGAAGGCATCTAACTAACAAGAGTAAGAATAACAGTGGCATCTAACTAACAAGAGTGAGAAGTTGGCTTATCAAAAGCCACTAAACTTACAAACTTAGTATTTTATTGGTTGGTCGCAACATGTAATTTTTTACGTCTATGTAAAAGATGTAAAAAAAAAAAAAAAAAAAAAATCTTATGTTTCATTTCTTGTGTTCAGTTATTAGTAAGTAAACCAATAATTTTAGTGTGGAGTTTTTCATGATACTAATTTCAAAAAGAGATGAATACTTACACTGAAAAGGTTCGCTAAGGAACAATCAGCGGGAACATCTCTAGATCCGGTTGAAAGCGATGGCTCGAGTGGGCCCCCCATCACAGCCATGTTTGGGACAGGTTCCAATGCCTCGAATTCACTGACATCAAAGATTAATAAGTACAAAATTGAAATTAAGATATTAGATACAATTTGCTCAAAACTGTAGAACACGGATCTACAGGTTAACATTATGGATGCAAGTATCCAACCTAAAACAGGAAAAATGAATAGTATAGTAGCAATCTTCAGAGAAAAATGAAATAGGATATCATAATAAAGTGCAGAAGCAAACTTATTAGTCTGAATCCAGGTCTGGTTCTGGTCTTGTTGAGGGTGATATTCTTGGCTCATTATCATGCACACAGTTACACTTAATGAGCTTGTATTTGGAACAGTCAAAAAACCGATTAAATATATATATAGAAAAGAACGATATGTTGTTTTTACAAGTTCAAATACATTGCATAGTTAACAAATCACACATATTCTGAAAAACTGAGGTAAACCCAACTATTTATTCTGAAAATACTGGCAAGATATTGAAGGTAATGAGCATTTAGGCTTAGTTTTGATGGAATATTATGACCATTTATCATATATCAGTTATGAAATATTACTTTTTAGTTGGAGAGACTTTAGGCTTTGGAGAAACTTTGGCGTATGCACCGAGTATCCTGCATACAAAAGAAGAAGAAGGATAATGCTTAATTGCTATTCATGCAGAACTGGAACAGAGCCGTGAAGGAAAATTTTAGAATCCCACCTATTGAACAGATTCGCAACATCTTCACATTCTCGCGCATCAAAAAACCAAATACCAGTAACTTCTTGAGCTGAATTACGATATAACAGATAAGGAAGCTGGATTTCGAACTCAAAATCTCCCAACAAGTCCTCCACAAGATTGTCTGAAGAGAGTAGATGAACAAATATGAGTAAGAAAAAACTCCTAAAACATGAGTTTATTGTTCCACTAAATTGATTTACAAGCAGTAGAAACGTAGAAGGGATAAAAATGTGTTTTTTAAGCAGTTGCAGTGTTGGTTCTCATCATTCAGTAATCTATCATGACTTTTTAACTGATCTGAATATCACTTCTTTAGAAACTCAAACACCACAAAAAGATCCGGAGCTTCCTTTGGTGTCTAAACAAGGATTTCTGGTCCAGCATATTATGCACATAACAATCGAAAAGATATCCAAAATATGCAACAACAAAAAAAAGCCTCCAAATCTGAAAGTAAATAGCTGACTCATGAACAAATGAAACCAAGAACATGAGTTACGTTAACATAACTCAAGAATAGAGAACCACCACATAACATGTTGATCTGCGGTATAGAACGGTTAGGTTGTAAATACAAACCAAATGTTAGGATACCGACCCCAATTCGTCATAAGCCCATGGGTAGAATTCAACTCGAAAACCGGTTGACTAGATTAGGGATCCCAATGACTTATAAACTACCCAATTAAGCCCCATCTACCATTGTGGGACTAAGGTCCCAACAATCTGCGGCATAGAAAGGTAAGGTTGTAAATACAAATCAGAAACCTCGATACCTATAAACTTGTTCTTCATTTATCAATAATTCGAATTACAATAGACCTAACTAAACCTAAAATGTTTGATCCAACTAACACAGTATATCACTATCCACAATGCAAGTATATACAAAATTAGCAAGCAAGCATAGAGCAGTACATAATCAATGGTATAGAAGTTAAACCTGTATTTCTCCGATTCATGACTATGAATTGAAACCGCGGTTGAGTATTCCTACAACAAAGACAAGATAAACCGATCTAACAAATCCAGTTTTGAACAAAATTAGAACAAATTATCCATAAATCACTGATTCAGAACTAACTAAATTATTTATTTATCAACCTCTTAACAACGAAAAGAGATCCTTCGACATCTTTACGACTCTGCAAATAATGAAGGATCACTCAATCACTGAACTAAATAGAGTCTTAAAAAAGAACAAGAACAAGAAAAAGAAGTTTAAAAAATTACCCATTCATTACGCTGAACGTCGAATTCATAGAAAGTAACATGAGCAGCAGTAATCAAAATCTCTTCAATATTAGGATCGATCCTTTGTAGAACGGTAAGATTAAGGATCTTTGTACTTTCTTTATCTAGATTTGGGGTTAATTTACCAGAATTCTGTGTCATCTTCTTCTTATTTTTCTTCTTCGATTTTGTGAAAACCCTAATTCCAATTTCAAAGATTTACAGACATTCATATACACTCTCTCCCAGAAAGAGAGAAGAGAACTGATGATCGATCTATTTATCGTATTCTACCAGAATTTTCCTCTTCTTGCTACTTCTACTACATGGTCAAACCAAGTCAATATCTTTGACTGAAAGAGGTCTGTGCTACAATTAACGAGGTGTTTGGCGTATCTATCGAGATTGATGTATCCTAAATTTACGCCGTTGGATTAGTGTACTTTGTTCGTGTATTTGTAAACAGACTAGAATTATCATGATGATGGTTATGAAAGTAATCGCATAATGTAGTCCGTTAATCACGCTATGTTGTTCCTCTTTTTAATTACAGCATAAACTAACACTAACACTACTCAAATGTAGTAGAGTTATTAAACTTTGCTTGTAAGTTTAACCTAGGAATATTAATACACAGACAAGATATAATCTGTATCCACTAAAAGTGATTCCTAAATTTTCACAAAAATATAATTTAAAATTGCTGACACTCCTTTTCTTTTGGAGAGAAATATGTTATATGTACACAATGTTCACAGCCCATTCAAGTCAGTTGCCACATAATGAGAAGAAATGGAAACAGGGATGAATGAGACATAGTAGCATATTGTAGATATTGTCCGTTCCGCAGATTTTGATCTCAGTAGCAGGTGCCTTTTACACCTTCACTTAACAAAAATGGGTGTGCCTCTGACTCCATTCCAAATCTTGGTAATCAATGGCAATTTTTGGCAGCAATGGCAGAGCAGCTTGTTCATTTCCTCACTTAGATTTGATCTACAGCTTCACTTTCAACTGGGGTACCTTACAATATGAACACTGTGGATTCCTTTTAAGGCCATAAATGGAGGTGTTAGGTGTTTCCAGTTTGGAATCTTGGTGCTTGTTGTGCCTGTTGACAACACTGAGAAGATACAGTTCAGAATGAATTGTCTCAAATTTCTTACCACCTGGGCAGCATGGGAATGTTCCGTTCTCCATATTAGAATTGAAAAAAGTGATTCCTAACATGAAGAGATCATAGGGAAATACCTTGTAGCGCTACTCAAGAACTTGGTTTTCAAGAGCTGGAATATGACGAAATCGTGCCCAATATCGTAAATATGATGTTTCTCCTCTATTTAAAACTTCCGATCTCTTCCTCTTACCCGAAAAACCCTGACCTGAGATTGAATCAAGCAGGATATCCACTCCTTTCTTCTCATTTTCTCTAGTGTTTTCCTTCAAAAATCTGGAACATCAGAAGATTTAGTCAAGGAAACGAAGTACAGAAGGAAATAATTCTTTCAAAGCCTGATGCACAAGCTTACTCAGGCATAACAATTTCAAGAAAGATAGCTTACCTTTCCCGAATAATTTTGAAAGCTTCTTTCGTAGCATAAGGTAACCCCGTCTTTGGGTCACGATACCTGTACAACCAAATAGCAATTTAAATGCCCATTAGGAAGGAATCATATGTCCAAGCTTATCCATCGCTTGGAAAAAAACAAAATCAAAATGTACTAACAATAGAAAATTGAAAACTACTTCAGATGATAAAAAAGTTCCTATGCTTGGATGTCATACTTAGCAGGAAATCCAGTAACTGCGCATACAGCCTTCTGAGGATCTGCAAAAAGAGAAGGATCAGTATACTATAAAACTAACAGATATATATCGTAATCCTAGGGCTGGACTGTCGGACAGAATTTTGTCTATAGACACCTCACACCATCAGTAAGTTCCACCAGACAATATACCGACAAGAATATGAGCACAAAAGCATATAATCCATATATTCATCAACAGAAGGGTTCCCGATATACTTACATGAGGGAGCTGTTGCACATATCTCGGATTGAAAGGAAATCCCATTATTAAATTCTATAAATGACTGACCTGTAAAAGATATGGAGCTCGAACATAAGAGGAGATAAAACTACAACGAACTAATAACAGTTGCATGAGCTCATCCAGCAAGAATCCATTGTGAATAGAACAAGTGAATTATTACTTCATCAAACCAGAGGAAAACTTACCATCTCGGGAAAAATATCGAGTTTGGGGACCACTAAAAACTGATTTATGCACAACTGCTCTTTTCTTAACTTCTTCCTCCCTGGCTAAAACGCGCTCCAAGTTCCTCAAGTTCATGATTTCTACATTGTAAAAATTTCAATTCAACACAAATTGCACTCACTCCAAAAACAAAATCTGAAGCATATTCTATGGGCTATACCAGTTTGGGCTGCTTCTAGAAGCATCTCTTCTTGGGTCATTCGCTTTTCTTCACCTTCTTTCTTCCTTTTAATCGGCTGACACAAAGGAGAAAGATGTATCATATTTCAAACTATTAAAACAAGGAAAAGGTATCTCTGGTTTAGTAGTAGACTTGCACGCACATGGTTATGATGGTTTGCATTGCTAAAGTTCATAAATTAACAGGACGGTTAAAGAGGGTCAGATTCTTGTAGCCCTTAACTAACCTTTGTTGTCGCTTGCATTGCTGCTCGTATTGCTTCTCTTTCAGCTTGTCTTACAACGACTGAAGTTCTCGTAGACTTCCTAACTGTTCTCTCACCACCTTCTATATCATCATGGACATCATGATGTTCAGGTGGGCTAGTCTGCTGCTTCCGAGGAGAGTCTTCATCTTCATCGTCTGAAGATTTTTCCAATTGTGAGAGGGACTTCTTCTTGGTTGTTTTCTTCCTCAAAGTTTTCCCAGGAAATAAGTTCATTCTCTTCGCCAATGTTTTCCCTCCAGGAGGAAGCAATTTCTTCTTTGGTTTCTCCCTATGATAAAACTTATTGTTTAAATACCCAAGCAAGCTGGAACTTTCTCCAGCACAGTTTCAAAATTAACGAAGACATACCTTACATCTGCATCATTGACACCCTCCTCATCTGGCTCAGGTTCCTTATCACACCATTAATCATTCAGTACATTATGCTAAACAATATTCATCGGCGAATGCTCAACATGATATATAAATCCATAAGGATACTCACATCTTCGTCAAAATCACTATCAAACACATCAGCATCATCCTCTCCTTCTTCTTTATAATTTATATCATCTTCTTCCTGAAAAAAGTTGGGATACACTGTTTGATTTATCGAATGGGGGGATAATTTTCATCACACACAAATACAAAAATTCAGCAAATTCTTTGATAATGTTCATAAATGAAGTCATACTGCGCCCAAACAAAGATGATAACTAGTAGCGTACCTCTTTAAGAGCATCCTGATTCCAAAACAATTCATCCTCTTCAAGTTCTTCATCAAGCAACTTCGTCATCCTAAGCAGATTCCAGAAAAAAATTAATATCCATCATTCAAATTAGGGTTTTACAATCATAAATCAATAACAGCTGAAAATCACCATTCACGCTGATTCACTAGTTCACTATGTTTGGGGTTTTACCCATAATTTCAAAACATCCATAACTAATCATAATCAAAATGCGCCTTTTTGGATATCTGTAACTTATTCTCTACTGGTACAAAAAAATTTGGATCTAGTAAAAACTGGATTAAGAGAAAAGTAGAAACACTTTACCGTTTCCCTCGAGTAGCTCGAGAAGCACGTTCGAGTAAATTAAGACCATCTTCTTTAGAGGTCTCCATTGTTGCCCCACCGTAAAACCTTGACAATCTCTGCAACTTTTTCACTTCCCGCTGCCTTGGGAGAAATACAAAGGTTGATGAGAGGAGGAGATGAAGAACTTGTGTGTTTTCTCTGCAAGGGCAGTAATTATTTAATCTCTACCCATGCTTCATATTTCCACGTGTATAACGACGTGGGCGTATGTGAACCGTCTACTAGGTGGGATTTGCGTAGTCCGTTTGATTCGTTTTTTTTTTCTTTTACTACGATGCAAAAAAAGAAGAAGAAAAAAAATCAAGACAAATAACAGTAAGAAACGTTTTATTGTATTATGAATGGCCCACCATCTAAGAAAAATCAAGAAAACACGAGCTAATTCTCACCGCCTCTTCCTAGACAAGATAAGGATCCACCGAGCATCATTACTTGATCACTAAAGGATCGAGATTCTACTGACGACTCACTTTTCCTAGGCTATAAAATCCAGTTTCTTTCCCGTTTTATGTAACTAGAAATTAAAGGAGAAGAGTTAATAAAACTTTGAAAAGCAGTAGTCCACTACTCTCTTTCTTACAAAGTTCTCCCTTTCATAATTCACTAAGTTATTAGAAAATGAAATAATCTTTCACTTCTCTTTCTTTCTGATTAACTAAGTTATTACCCACAAAACATTATCATTATCATCACATTTTATCATTACATAAACAACATCTCAAAACATTATCATTACCTCTTATCATCACATAAACTTTATCATTACATAAACAACATCTCATTATCACACAAAATTATTGTTTATGTTATCAACTCCCTTGCGACATAGCTATGGTTTATGGATGTGGTGTTTCCATGTGTTGATTAATTTGGTTCTCTTTTCTTCATTTTGATATGTAGTTTTCATCAAAACTAAATAAGCGGACATCTGCGGTCCCAAGTTTGATTTTTCTCATTACATCTTTTTCTTTTTAAAAATGTCACCTAATTTAGTTAGTCTGGATTTTTATGCCACTTGAGGACTCCGAGTTTTGAAAACTATCTCTCATGGGCGCTCGATCTTAAATAAGCGGCATCTAGAGCGAATAAACTTGATCATACGATCATTTTATGCCAGGAGGGAGATTGTACATCGATCTAGAAGCGAATAAACGGTCATACGATCATTTAGCATTTGCGCTTGCTTACTTGCCACACCTCTCCCCAATCCTGAAACATGAGGTAGCACACTGTAGAGAACCTCAAAATTTATGGAGTACCATAAAAGAGAAATATGACCATTTTAAGGTGGTCACTCTTCCAAAAATTCGTGACCAATGGATTCATCTGAGGTTTCAGGATTTTAAATCTGTATCGGCTTACAATTCCGAATTACACAAAATCGCTGCTCAATTCGAGATGTGAGGTGAGCCGTTATCAAAAGAATCCAAGCTAGAGAAGACGCTGAGTATTTTTCATGCTTCTCATATTGTACTCTAGCAGTTATATCGAGAACGCCGTTTTACACGGTATTATGATCTTATATGCTGTCTTCTCGTGGCTGAGCAGAATAACGAATTGTTAATTAAAAATCACGAGTCCCGTCCTTGTGGTTCTGCTTCGGTGCCTGAAATAAATAGGGCATCGTATTCTGGACATGGACATGGACATGATCGTGGTAAGCAGGGTTATCGTGGAAAGAATCGTAAACGCGGAGGCCATAGGCATAGACATGCCAACAACCATCCGTATAACAAAAATGCGGAAGCGAAGCATGATAAGGGGAAGGGATCGACTTCCACTTCTTAAAAGAAATCTAAAAATCCCCCCATGAAAAATGACGAGGGTTGCTATCGATGTGGTTCTAAAGACCATTGGTATAGATGCTTCCGCGCTGATCTCTGTGAGCCTCACCATAAAAGGGAAGCAAACGTTGAGATGAATTTGGCAGAACGCAATATTTCCACTAAATCTCCAAAATTAGAGGTCTCTGACTACTTACTCGATCTTGAAGGCAATAAATACCAGACTGCTTTTGACCAGTTTGATGATGGTTTGTTTCGTGTAAATTAAAGTTGTAGTATTCTGTTTTAGTGTGTTACATGTACTTACCTATTTTTGGTATTTTTGGTTTGTACTAATATCTGGACTTTCATGTGTGTAATATGTATGTGTGTATGTAATATACATATGTTGCTAAAATTATTTTGTATCTTATACCTTCTTTATGTATATGGAAGGATATGGACACTGAAAGCAACCCCGATGGTGAATTTTGTCTTGTTGATAGTGGAACGATAAATTCAATATTTCGAAGTACTAAGTACTTTGTAACCTTGAAAAGGTTCAAGGCTAGTATCACTACCATCAGTGGTTCAGCTAACCTTGTAGAAGGTGCTGGTAAAGCTTATGTCTCATTACCGTATGGTACCATATTCACTATCAATGATGCGTTATATTCCTCCAGATCCTATAAGAATTTGTTGAGTTTTAAAGATATACGCAATAATGGATACCACATTAAAATGGTAGATGAAAACAATAAGGAGTACTTGTATATTACATCGCCAAATGGAAGGCATATTTCTGAGAGGCTTCCAGCCCTCGCTTCTGGGTTGTACCATACAAATATTCGAAAAGTTGAATCTTATTCGGTCATAATTCGAAAGTTTTATGACCCGAATACATTTGTATTGTGGCACAATCGACTTGGACACCTAGGTTCTACTATGATGAGTAGAATTGCTCAGAACTGTCTGGGACATCCTTTGCAGAAACTTCTGCTTAACAAAGGACTTGGTTGTACTTCTTGTTCTTTGGGAAAACTAATTATAAAACCGTCCTTGACAAAAGTAGTTCTGGAATCACCTGCTTTCTTACAAAGAATACAAGGTGATATATGTGGTCCTATACATCCCTATAGTGGACCCTTTCAGTACTTTATGGTCCTGATCGATGCTTCTACTAGATGGTCACATGTTTGTTTACTTTCAACACGTAATTTAGCATTTGCTCGGCTTCTTGCCCAAATTATAAAATTACGTGCTCATTTTCCTGATTATTCTATCAAGTCCATTCGGCTTGATGGTGCAGCAGAGTTTTCTTCAAAGGCATTTGATGCATATTGCATGTCGTTAGGCATTGAGGTTGAGCATCCTGTTTATCACGTGCATACACAGAACGGTTTAGCAGAATCGTTCATTAAGCATCTTCAACTCATTGCCAGACCTATGCTTATGAAAACTCAGCTCCCCGTTTCAGCTTGGGGACATGCTATTTTTCACGCTACTGCACTAGTACGTTATCGACCTTGTGCGAATAATCAGTATTCTCCTTTACAACATGTGTTAGGTCATCCACCAGACATATCTCATTTGCGTGTTTTTGGTTGTGCTGTTTATGTTCCCATTACACCACCACAACGCACCAAGTTTGGCCCACAACATCGACTTGGAATATATGTCGGATTTGACTCACCATCTATAAGTCGATATCTTGAACCATTAACAGGGGATGTTTTTACGGCAAGATTTGCATATTGTTATTTTGATGAGACAGTTTTCCCACCGTTAGGGGGAGGAAAGCTACCGCCTGAAAAACGGCGTGAATTATCCTGGTATACACCAGAATTGTCTCACCTTGATGTACGCACAAGTTAGTGTGAAATTGAGGTACAGAAGATTTTATATCTTCAAAATATTGCAAATAAAATGCATGATGCATTTACAGATACAGCAAAAATAATGAAAGTAGATGTGCCAGCTAAAAATGCTTCATCACGCATTGATGTTCCTGTAGAACAAAATGTGGATGTGGCAGCAAATAAGTCGTCTGAGGTACGCCGTAAGCGTGGACGACCCATTGGGTCAAAGGATTCTGCTCCTCTAAAGAGGAAAATCCAATCTCAATCATTGACTAATAGTTCTCTTAAAGAGACTATTGATGAAGGATCCAAACTCTCTGAAAATAGATCTCCTGACGAGGAGAATGTCTCGACGGAGACAATGGAACCTCAAAATGAGGAAGCCTCTATTAATTATGCATGCACTAGATAAGTTTGGGATCGAAGTACAATGATTGTTGACGACATATTTTCATTTACAGTAGCTACTGACATTGCCTTGGATGATGATGATTTTGAATCACACTCTATAGAGGAATGTCGTCAAAGGAATGATTGGCCAAAATGGAAAAAGGCAATCCAAGCAGAATTACTTTCTCTCGCTAAGCGCAATGTTTTTGGTACTGCAATCCGAACACCAGATAATGTGAGCCCGGTTGGCTGTACATGGGTGTTTGTGCGCAAGCGAAACGAGAAAAATGAAATCTTTCGCTATAAAGCGAGACTAGTGGCACAAGGTTTCTCACAGAAACCAGGGATTGACTACGAGGAAACATATTCTCCTGTAATGGATGCAATTACCTTTAGGTATTTGATTATCCTGGTAGTCCATGAAAGACTCGGAATGCATCTAATGGACGTGGTTACTGTGTATCTGTATGGAAAATTAGATACAGATATCTATATGAAAATCCATGAAGGTTTTCAGTTGTCAACAGATAAACCATGTCATATGTATTCACTAAAGTTAAATCGATCCTTGTATGGTTTGAAACAATCTGAACGAATGTGGTATAATCGTATGAGTGAATACTTGTTAAATCAGGGTTATGTGAACAATCATATATGCCCATGTATTTTCATTAAATAGGAAACACACAGGGTTTGCTATCATTGATGTATATGTAGATGACATCAATCTTATTGGAACTCCTGAATAACTCTCCAAAGCACAAAAATGCTTGAAGAAGGAGTTCGAGATGAAAGATCTCGGTAAAACAAAGTTTTGTCTTGGTCTTCAACTTGAGCATTATGAGGGTGGAATCCTTGTCCATCAATCAGCGTATACAGAGAAACTTCTCAAACGATTCAATATGGACAAATCATATCCGCTTAGCACTCCAATGGTTGTAAGGACTCTTGATCCCAAAAGAGACCCATTTCGCCCCAAAGAGGAAGGCGAAACACTCTTTGGTCAAGAAGTACCATATTTAATTGCTATCGGCAGGTTATTATATTTAGCTCAGTGCACTAGACCAGACATCTCTTTTGCAGTAAATCTCTTAGCCAGGTACAGTTCTGCACCAACAAAGATACATTGGGCTGGAGTAAAACACATTTTCCGCTATCTGCGTGAAACTACGGACATGGGACTGTTCTACTCTAAAGACTCATAAAACTGCTCGAAGATTAAAGGATACGCAGATGTTGGTTATCTTTCGGACCCCCACAAAGCAATCTCTCAGACATGGTATGTCTTTACAAGCGGAGGCACGGCATTTTCATGGTTGTCTTGTAAACAGAGTATGCCAGCTACCTCCTCAAATCACTCCGAAATAAAAAAATTACATGAAACAAGTCGAGAATGCGTGTGGCTGCGATCATTAGTCGAGCATATCAGAAGTTCTTGTGGCCTACCGTCCATTACCAGTACGCCAACGATAATTTGTGAAGACAACTCATCTTGCATAGCACAAATAAAAGAAGGCTACATCAAAGGTGATAGAATAAAGCATATTTCTCCAAAACTATTTTACGCTCACCACCTCCAGAAGAACAAAGAGATTGAGATCCAGAAGATACAATCTTGCGAAAATTATGCTGATCTATTCACCAAGTCATTACCGACAACTCTTTTCCGGAAACTGGTTCACGGGATCGGGATGCGCCACATATATAAACAGACAAATTGACAGAGATTATGTTGAGGGGGATTTTTGGACCATAACGCGATGTACTCTTTTTCCTTAGTCAAGGTTTTGTCCCACGGGGTTTTCCTTGTCAAGGTTTTAACGAGGCAGCATATACGGATCCAACACCATTCTAAGATATCTGTTGTACTCTTTCTCCTTCGACCGGGTTTTTATCCCATTTGGTTTTACCGGCAAGGTTTTAATGAGGCAACGATCTCAAAAATGGTGGTCCAAGGGGGAGTATTGTATTATGAATGGACCACCATCTAAGAAGAATCAAGAAAACACGAGCTAATTCTCACCACCTCTTCCTAGACAAGATAAGGATCCACCGAGCATCATTACTTGGTCACTAAAGGATCGAGATTCTTCTGCCGACTCACTTTTCCTAGGCTATAAAATCCAGTTTCTTTCCCATTTTATGTAACTAGAAATTAAAGGAGAAGAGTTAATAAAACTTTGAAAAGCAGTAGTCCACTACTCTTTTTCTTACAAAGTTCTCCCTTTCATAATTCACTAAATTATTAGAAAATGAAATAATCTTTCACATCTCTTTCTTTCTGATTAACTAAGTTATTACCCACAAAACATTATCATTACCTCTTATCATCACATAAACTTTATCATTACATAAACAACATCTCATTATCACACAAAACGTTTTAATATAACCTTATTTTTTCAAAAAAAAACAAACAAACAGTAACAAACTTTATCCATCTGATAAAGTTATAGAGTTCTACCCCAATCCCATTGTCTGGTAAATTTGAAATTTAGGGTATATGGCCATATATGTCATTCCTCTTCTGATCATCTAAAATGTTACTCCCTCGGTCCCAAATTAGATGAGCTAGTTGGTTTTAATTTTTATCCCAAAATAGATGAGTTATCTCTCTATAAAGGGATATTTCTAAAACTACAATTTTAATTGATTATTATTACTATAAGAAATATGTATAATTTGATAGTCATGTTTATATTCGTTACGTATGTGTTTTAAAATATTTTTTATATTCGTTACGTAGGTGTTTTAAAATATTTTTCAACGGTATAAAGTTTACGAAAAACCGTGGTATAATTTGAAAGATAAATTATTTCTAAGTTTTACTAATTATTATCCATAAGAGTATAATTATTAAAAAAAAAATGCTTAAACATACTCTCCTTTCCTCCTTGCCTTGCCTTAAAAATTGAGCAAACTACAACTAGCTCATCTAATTTGGGACGGAGAGAGTATTATCTTATTAGTCCCAGAATGATCTGCTATTTTTGCGTTTGCAAAAAATGTAAGAAACTAAAAGGGAATTGATAAATTTATTTTTAAAATAATTAGGCCGACCGAGCAAAGCGAGGGACGACTCTATATATGGTGACTTTATGTCAATACGAGCATTACTTTTTTTTTCCTATTTGACAAAAAAGATTTGGTGTTAGTGATAAAAGTTTGGTAATGACCAAAAATACCCTCCTGTATCTTTCAAAATCACTCGTCAACCCCCGGATATTTCTTTCCGTTTCTTTCTTCTCCGTCAGTTTTACAGTTCCATACCGAAACTTTATTCTCCTCCGACCACACTACTGCGCCTCCATATCTCACCACTACCACCACCCTCCTCCGCCTCCTTCAATTAAACCAACACCATCGCCACCATTAGAGTACCACCGCCGCCGTTACCACCAGAGCTCCACAACTACACCAACACCATACCACCGCTACCAGTAGCGCACCACCACCCCTACAATCATACCTCCATCACCACAACAACAACAACACCGTTTTTACAGAGACCCATTTAATAAACCAAAATTAAAATAATTCTGAACTTAAATACATGAAATTCATTTACCAAATAGAACTCACCATCAGAACCGCAACACCACCGCTATCGCCAGAACACCACCACCACAATAGCAATTCCACCACCGCCATAACAACATCACCACCTTCATTACTATTAGTACCACTATGACCAGAGCCACCATCACCATGACACCATCGTCAATTTCAAAACACCAACCTTTCTCGTCGTTTCAGTGCCGCCACCGCCTTAGGTGCCGCTCTTCTCTACAAAGTGGTCAGTTCACTTTACTAAATACACATGAATGAAAAACAGATCATAAAGAAAAAATTGACGATTCACGGTTTCAATTGGGGTTTTCTTAATAAAGAAAATGGATCAATTTCGGGTGATTGATTTTTGTTTTGAGGGTTTCTTTAGTTAAGGAATTTTAATTGGGGGTTTTCTCAATCTAGAAAAGGGGATCAATTTGGGGTTTAATTGATATTATTAAATTAGCTATCAATTGGATCACAGAATCGTGTCTTCTCTTGCTATATGGTTAAGTATGATGATTACAGTGGTTTTATCAATGGCGGATATGGATTCTGCCCACTGGAGAAAAAGATAGTTTTCGAGGGTGGGAGAGAGTGATTTTTTTTATTTTTTATTTTGATCGGACAGCTGGGGAGAGAGTGAAATTTAAGGTTCACTAACTCACACCTTACGACATGTGTCGATTTTTCATTTTGTTTTGAAGGGTAGTTGTGGATTTTATCACTTTAATATTTTATTTTAACCGCAGTTTGCTCATTTCATTTTGTTTTAATAACAAGCTTGGTAAAGTGGCGTCATGAAATGGTAGAGGGGCGTCAAGTGTGATAGTAATGTCCCTCTTATTGGTTAGGGGGTGTCCTATAGGGGTGTAGATTGACTAGATTACCCTTTCACCTTAAATTAACCAAAATCAAATCAATTTTTTTTAATTAACCAAAATCAAATCAGTTTTTTTTCATCTTCTTCTTCATCTTCTCTTCTCCTCCATCAACCCTAACCTCCATTAAAACCAAAAATGTCATCGTCTTCAATTAATCGGCGATTTGAAAAATGTTTGGAAAAACCCAGTTAGGGTTTAGTTTATCGTGTTGGATTTAAGCTAATTTTGTATCAAAAATTAGGGTTTTGAATGAAAATTGAAATCGAAATTTCGGTTTATGCTAGTTACGGTTGGTAATAAACTCAAATACCAACCGTAAGTTCTTAGTTTTGAGAATATGTTCGATTACGGTTTTTATTTGCATCATATTTATCAATCAATTGAGTTACGGTTTGAAACTCAATTAAACTAACCAACCGTAAATCATCCCGAATGTTAACAACTTATCAAATAGTTATGTACGGTTCAAAAGTTAAGATGACTTACCAACCGTCTTCAGTAGTTACTGGTTGGTTTCGATTCACTAGTTACCAACCGTAGGTTAGTTACTGATTGGTTTGTATTCACTAGTTACGAACCGTAAGTACATTCCTTGCTTATATTCAATTTTCTCGTAAACTTCAAACGTTGGCATACTCAAAGATTCGTCCGTAGTTGCCCCTTAATGATTCCGTTATTATCACCAGGGTCATCATTAATCTAATCCAGTTGAGTAATCATTAGAGTACTCTTCCTTAAATTGGTTGAAGTTATCATTTTGGTTATTAGTATCTCCTGGAAAACAAAGTTAATTATTATTAATTTTTTCTGAATCAATGATCTTGATCATCTATTTGTCCTACTTCGGTAAATCCATAACAAACTCATCCAATAACTTTGGAATAATTTCCCGCCCATGTTTCTTGATAACTATTAGGTCCGTTACGGTTGGTTCCGAATCAATAGTTACCAACCGTAGGTTGGTTACGGTTGGTTTCTATTCATTAGTTACCAACCGTAGGTTAATTACGGTTCGTAAGGGAACAAATTATACCAACCGTAACTGGTTTTTTCTGGGTTTTCCCCAACATATAGTTACGGTTGGTAACGAGCTTCATTCCAACCGTATGTTCTTCTGAAATTTTGGGTTTTCCCAAAATTGAACCGAATCTGATTGGTTGGTAATTGATACATTACGTACCGTAATATATAGTTACGGTTGGTAATAAGCTCAATTCCAACCGTATGTTCTTCTGAAATTTTAAAAAAATTGATTTGTTACGTACTTTAGAAGTATACCTAGCCATTTTCAATGATGGGTTCTTCACTTTGTTGGTTAATTTCTTCAATTGGTTGAGATTGACCTTCACAAATATCACAAAAGTTTCTTTTTTCTTCTCTAATTTTTTTTTATAACCTATTTTAGAGTTATGAATCATATGATAAGTGAAAATTAATTATCAACATTAATCTTGATTATCATTACTAAACTTGATTATCAACAATAAGGGTTAATTCGTCATTTCCAGATTTTATTTAATAAGGGACACTTGAAAATTACTTGTAATGACCTTTTTGTCTTATTAGGGTGACGCCCCTCTACCATTATGTGACGCCCCTTTACCAAGGACCTTTAATAAAATCACTTGTATGCTTCAAAAAAAAAAAAATCACTTGTTCATTTAACTGCTATTGCCAAGTTTAACCAAACTAGCTTAAGGAGGAAAAACACATGGCCTATCTTGACAATCGTTTTAACACCATACCAAATTTCGACGGATAAAAGTTGGAAAAATGTTATGGCGTAAAATTATGACCATAGAAAATGTCAGCGTTTTGTCGCCCTCCCACTGCTGTAGCAATCAATTTGTGTCAATTTTTCGATCAATTATGACGGAACTAAATTGTGAGTAAAAAATTTAGTTTTGCGTCAATTTTTTCGGTCGGCCATTCCACCGTGACAGCGGTCATCTAGTTTAGTTTGTATTATTATATGCACCAGTGTAAAAAAATAAAAGGGAATTGATAAATTTATTTTTAAAATAATTTGGTTTGTATTATTATACGCACATTAATTGTAGCATAATCTGGAAATCAAATACTTGTAAAGCTAATAAAACGGTAGTTGTAAATTTATATTAATAAAAAGTATGAAAACTGTACTTTTAGAAATTTGCACGACGAGTATAAAACTATAAATATGACTAACATGTTACAGGGCCTACGGCTCATGGATGTGCGGTCCATCTAGTTTTCTCTTTATGTGTATATAATGTAAACTATGTGTTACAACTACTAGTGTCTAATAAGATATTTTCCTTCTTGTCTCAACATCTTATTCTCTCACCTCTAATTCTCCTTAAAAACGTTATCAAGCACGAGTTCTCCCTTGCCGCTAAACAAAGTTTTTTTCTTTCTTTACGGGATCTTATTAATCGGTATTTTGAAAGTTTTATCATAGACTGGTCGTTCGTAATTAGGGATTTATGAACGAAGAAAATCTACTGTTTTATCTCTACGGGGGAAAATCTAATTGAGGCCGTTCGTAATTAGGGATTTATGGACGGGGAAAATCTAATGTTCAATTTCTGCGAGGGAAAATCTAATTGAGGCCTTTTATTATTTTTTATTGGAGACTCATGGATCTAGATTGCGGTCCTAGCTGCTGAAGAAAATCACAGCTGTTCGGGATCACGAAGAAAGTATCATGCGGAATAAAATCATGCATGCTCATGTATGTTTGCGTTCCGAGTCTGAGGAAGAATGCTCAGTTCGGTCCGGTCCAACACAACCCGATCCGGACTGACACAACCGGTTCAAACCTCTTCCTATTTTCCAGATGTCATGTTCTGTTTCGAACTGGTATTATGGAGTGCGCGACCAACATTGTTCTGGTTTTGTGTATATACAACACAACGGGAACCAAAATATGAGGTATGTAACTATAATGTGTGTTTTTACATTGTGTACTTGCTAAGCTTATTCATTTATTTTTAGAATATGGCTAGTTTTGTTTATTTTTATCTTAAGATAAGTCCACATCATATAAGCAGTCAATTTAAAATATGATTGTTGACATCGATCATTAAGAATTTTGGTCTTAATATTATTTTCTTCTCTTGAATGGGATATTGGCTATAGTTGGATAGTCTTTGGTTCAATTGGTTGTACCAACTCGATTCCAATGTATTTATTTGGGGTTTAGAAGTACTTGATGTGAAATATGCAATATGTGTAGAGGGACACATGTATCATGAGACAAAGATGTACTTCTGTTTTCGGTAGTAATAACACCAACACACAAGTACCAACTAAACATGGGATTAGCTAAAATGTCCATCATCATAAATGAAAGAGTTGGAAATGCACCTGGTTATAGGTGTTGGTATATGCGATGTAATGCGTGTATCATAGTAGCAACCAATTTCTAGAGGAAAGATCATGCTTTAGACATCAACTTTAATGACAAGAAGAACATTGCCGGGTCAATTGACTATTTTTCTGAACTAGATTCAATGTTTGGGCTTATGGAATGAAAAGCACATCATTCCTACGAGACATTGAAAAAGCGGGTGTCTAACAACCACACCCAATATTTTGTTAGGCAATTTGTATGGACTAACTCCAATATAGTTCCAAGAGAATCAACTAGACAGTCAGACTCAATCAAGGAAAATATATCCAAGAGTCACATCTCTGTTTCTTAATCTAATCAGCAAATAAAACAGATAGGAATCCGCGAGCCTGATTATTATGAGAAACAACTTAAACGGCACCAAAGATCAATGTTCAAGTGACAATCAATTTCAATCAACAACCAAAGGTTGGATTTACCAATTGATTGAACTACGCACAACCTGTGATATTTCAATTATATAAACAAAAATAATACGGAAAAGAAATAACACATACACCATAAATTTTGTTAACGAGGAAACCGCAAATGCAGAAAAACCCCGGGACCTAGTCCAGATTTGAACACCACACTGTATTAAACCATTACAGACTCTAGCCTACTACAAGTTAACTTCATACTAGAATGTAATTGAGCCCTAACCAATCTCACACTGATTAATGTACTGTTGATGGTGGTTTTTAGTATAGGACGAAAACTGTAAAAGTCTATCTACCTGACCCGGCATCAGATGTAGTAGACATTAATATGTCTATGTTTCGCAGGGAATTTGGAGAATATATCAAAATTTAATGAGTGCCTATGTCTCTCTTCACATTATATTGAAATTCAAGCTCCTAGATGAATTATTCACTAGTATAGAACCTAATGAGTATATAAGCTCATAGCTGCATTACTCACTAATTTTGGAGCCTGTCGAGTATTTTTCTTATGCTATGTTCCCTAGCCGAACCCTTAATATTGATATGGCATGACAATTTTTGTTCACTCTCAGTAGAGTAGCACGAATCTCCAAGTATCAAGGTTAAGGTCCTTGCATAAAAGTACTCAATCGGAAAGCATACTGCTCTCTGGAAACAAACTTAAAGAACTCTATCTCAGCACATGGAATTCAATCAATTTTGTGATAATTCACAAAATTCAGATATTACCCTGACTAATTTGCAAAAATTAGGGTTATGCGCCATGCGCAGTATATTAGACCCCACCGGTCGAAATTAATCTTAGGCGAACTAGGAAATTAATCTGCCATGGATTAGTAGGTGCAAAATCCTACCCAAAATCAGAAAACAAGGAACAAAAGGAGTCGCAGAATAGGAGCAGCAACAAAGGGAGGTGTGGCCATGCCATAGGCCAGCCGGCGCCACCTGCAAGTGGTCACGCCCCATGTTGCCCGACCGACCCCTATTTCCCATCGACCAATCAGGTCGCTCTAAATCCGCTATGCGCACTGGAAGCGTGGCCATGCCCATGCCTGGCCAGCCCCTCTTTCCATCGACCAATCAGGTCGCTTTAAATGCACCACACACATTTAGAATGAGGCCGGTCCCATGCTACTTTCAGGACCCCTTTCCATCGACCAATCAGGTCGCTCTAAATGAGCCACACGTATTTAGAATGAGGTTGGCCCCATGGTGCTTGTCGACCCCCTTTTCATCGACCAATCAGGTCGCTCTAAATGTGCCACACGCATTTAGAATGAGGTCGGCCCCATGCTGCTTGTCGACCCTCTTTCTATCGACCAATCAGGTCGTTCTAAATGCACCACATGCATTTATAATGAGGCCTGCCCCATGCTGCTTGCCGGCCCCCTTTTCAATTGACCAATCAGGTCGCTTTAAACCCGCCATACGCATTAAAAGGCCAAACTATGCCAAACGTGCCACTTTGGGCCCCACAACATGGCACGAGCCATGCGGGACCCAGGAAACCCTAAGAATGGCGTCACACCATAGCCACTCATAGCAACCCTTTCTCTTGTGTCCGTTTCCACATTATGGCCTTGCTATAGTTCCTTTGGCATGGCTGTGGCACCGTTTGCACACAAAAATCACTGTGTCGTGGCCACGCGCACTAATTAGGGTTTCGACATGCCAAACCCTAATTTAGGTAAAGTTGTTACGCCAAGTAATGCTACCCAGAGCATTGGGATTGATGTGGCAACTGGAACTAATGTTTCCAAGCCATATTTGGGTCTAACACCAATGTGCCAAAATCTAGCGGCCATGGCTACGCCAGGCTCTACTTGCATGTCACCGGCATACGCTAACTATGGAAACCATGCCATTGTGCCACTGACATGTGCCAATGGCGCCATTGTGCTATTATCAGGTGCCAACAGAGTGTGGCAATAATCAATGGCCACCCTTTCTTATGAGTTACAATCTCAGCAGTCCGAATTCGCCACATAATTGACAGACCTGTGGCAAATCTTAGGCGACCAACCAAGACAAGCCTAATAGAATCACGTGTTATTCTCCTGTGGCAAGTCTCCTGACTTTGACTTACCATACATAGCAATCTGCTACACGTTTTCCACGAAAACACTCGAGACATTAGACATTTCACAAATCGGGGGATGCTCATCAGGGTGTTGGTCTGGCGGTTTACAGCATGCGGCGTGCAACACGCCCATTATAAGAAAGTGTCAGAAATCAGGGAAGTTAGTGGCGACAAGAAGTAGTGGGCGTAAACTAACCCGTTTCCTTCATAGTGGTAATGTGGTTTCTAGCATTTACACATGACCCCACTTCTCAATCACTCCATCATTCCCACTTTCTACGAGATCAGGGTGCGTTCAATATGTCTTGTTTAAATTGGTTTTACCAATTTCGACCAGATGACAAGTTTTGGTTAGAACATCAACACAGTATCCAGAAAAATACCAAAGAACTGATAACTTTCATTCCGCAAGCCAGTTCCAAATTCTGATACAAGTCATAAAATAGCCACACTTTCAGAATTAACCATTCTGGTCTCAACACCTTCTTCGCTTCCCTCCCTCCACTACACCAAAAATGGAGTTTTACAACATGCTCCCGCTGTTGCGAATCGGGTTCGCAACTGCACAGAGCCATTGCTACAGGGGGCGACTCAAATTTTCGCAACGGACATGTAGATGTTGCTAATTTCGAGTCGCAACTGTTTTCGCAACAGTTCCAAGTAGTTGTGAATCCAAATTTTAGCAACAACTATATGGCAGTTGCTAAATTTTTACTATTGGTTGCGAATTCTTGACTAAGTCAACGGAATTGACCCTCAAAGTCGGGGTAAAAAATTTAGCAACAGATTCTGGCTGTTGCGAAATTTCACAACAGTTGCGAAATTCTTTGACTAAGTCAAAGAAGACCAACTTCTATTTTTGTGGTATAGATTTAGCAACAAATCTCAGCTGTTGCTAATTTTTTACAACAGTAAAAAAAAAAGGACTTCGTTGACCTGGTAAAAAAAAAACCACCCACAGTTCTATTTATCATGCACCTTGTGAATCAATCCAACAATCAATCATATTCTGCAGCACTTATATTGACATTGATATGTTCAATTATATATAAGAAGAACATTTAATAAAACTACTATATAAGAGAAAGACCATTCAATTATATGTTTATCAACACATGGTATACATGAGTTACTTTTGTTTTTAATAAGACTATTAGTTTAGTTTCAAACTATAACAAAAATATGTTTATCTATACATGGTGAGTGTGTAAGATACAAATTTCTGAGTTATGCGACAGCATAAATTCCAATAAGAACAAGCACCTGATATCAATGCTAGCTTTGCACATGTTCATCTCATCTGCAGCATGCAAAATCTTCTCCGAAATAAAGAGCCAGTGCATCTGCTGAACTACCCTGTAGGTCATCCGATTACAGACATATGTCAGATGCCTTGTATAGATAAACATACTGAAAAAGTTTAGATATACTCTTGAAAGCTGAGTCATACCACCACAGAGTATAATGATGCCAACGACCTCACTTCAGCTTCAGCAGCAATAAGAAAGTGCTTCAGTATTTGATTGAGATCATATTATATCTTATTAGATAAAAATATTATATAGTGTCCACACTAGCAACTGATAGTACGATTTATTTGTCTTATAAATATGTATTACTAAAAGAATGGAGCACCAGAATATCTTATAAATATTTGTCTTATAAATATGAGTTATAATAAATCCACAGACGGAATATACATACTCTATTCATAGCTGTCATTGCTTTAGTTGCCCCTTTCATTCCAGTTGAAATTGCAGTACTAACATACATGCCTGTCAGAGTAAAAAAGGTTTTAGTGAAATGCAAAAGATAATTGAAACTGTGAAGTTGAATTTTCTAAATTCTGGTAAGACTAACCTGTGTGTGAGTTGCTACTCCTCTGATTTGAGCACGACTACCTGATCGCTGTCATATGCGTCAAAAATAATTTACACTTTCTTACTACTCAAAATATAAATATAGCAAGGGCAAGAAAGGATCGATCCCACAGAGAGGTCTAGGTTGTCTCGTTGTTTCGGTTTCCTATATAAATAACACCTGAGTTTTCTGATTTTTATAAAATAGAAGTAAAATAAAAGCAAAGAAAGAAATAAGCAAACAAATCAAATAGAAAAGATATTGGTTAAGGATTCATCTTCATTCACTAACATGCTTTCAAAACAATAATTAGAATTGATATTTTAATCTCAACTTTTATCAAAAGCGCTAGAATACCTTGATCGCAAGAATATCCCGCTAATCTCCTTTTGTCATCAAAAAACACATTAAAAGATGCGAGTATGAGTTCTATCTAAAAGAACAACCTAACGTGTAAAAGCACTAATCAAGTTTAATTCCCTAGATGCATTAAGTTCTATGAAATCAAGCCAATCAAAGCAATCGAACGTGGAAAACGCACTAATTTCAATTTAACAAAGGTCACAAATCACTTGTGATTATTAGGATGTATCACTACAAGCAATCTTCACAATTATGCTACTTGTATTCAAGGAATATCACTTTTTCGTATAATAAACCCTAAACTAGCAATAAATATGATTATGAGTTCTACCAATTTGTAACTTGAAAAAACTAACATTCAATCATGCAACCCTATTTTCAGAGAATCGTGAACGATAAATATGAGACAAAACTAATATATTGAATCAAAGAATCATATTATGTGAAATCCAATTATTCCATAACCAATAATAGAATTAAGTACTCATGTTAATGGAGTTCATAACAAGGAGAAAGAAAAACCCTAACATGTTTTCAAAACCCTAGAAACAAAGTAGTAGAAGAGATAATATCCTTGTCCAATTAGGATACTTAACCTCCTCAAAATCCACCAAAAACCCTAATTTTCACGTCCATAGCAAGCCCAAAACGCATCTCTCCTTTCTCTTTTCGCACAGGCCCAACAAAAAACCTAATCCAAATTGGTTTCACCATTTTGCTCATAACTTCTTCATACGAACTCGGAATGACCTCATTCTTTTTGCGTTCATTTCACTTTTGAATTCTGTTCGAGATGGTGATAAGAATTCCTTGAGTGAAATGAGTTAAAATTGGTCTTTGGCCCTTCTTCATCAATAACACTTTACTTGTTTGCTCCTTTTAGCATTTTGTAGCTCCTAATGGCTAATTTCTCCTTCTTTTGATCCAAACGACTCCAAAGCACCTAATACACTCAAAAGTAAGCATAAGATACATAATTCACACTAAAACTCGCAAAGAAAGCATAAATACTAGATTAGAGCTGTCAATTCCTAACCCGGCCCGCGGGTTGGACCTAGCTTGGCTTGTTGTCTAAACAAGCCGGGTTAGGGTTGGCATATCTAACCCTAGTAGAAAACAAGCCAAGCTAGGGTCAACCCGCGGGTTCACGGGTTGGCTTGTTAGTTACCTATTTTAAAGATTTTATCTAATAGAAACGTGTTCATTTGTAGTCCAAAGGGTTGTTATGCTAAGTGAACACCTAGCTGAGCTAGGTTCAATCCTCCCTAACAGCGTAATTTTAAACATTTTTTTTTTTTAACTTTCAACATTTTTTTTGGTTGTTATGATAACTAACAAGCCAACCCGTGAACCCTACAAGCCAACCCACGGACAAGCTAGGGTTGGGATTTTGGGCTTGTTGATGAATAGCACTAGGGCTAGGGTTGACCCTAGCTTGTCAACGGGTTCACAAGCTAGGGCCGGGTTGACCCTAGCTTGCCCCGTTGACAGCTCTATACTAGATATAAAATTAGGTGTTTATCACACCTATCACTACCTTGCAGGTTGGTTATTTTCTGCCTTAAACGGACAAGCTGACGAGCCAATATTCTAGTTGCATCATGCATAGCCCAAGTACCAAACAATTTTTTTTTAATTTAAACGCTTTCGGATGCATATAGAGTGTAATTCAAGCACATCTTAGACGAACTTGCCTCGTTTCCAAATTTCATAGTCTTTTTTATCTTGTTGACCAATTTTCTCTCCTGCCAAATTCATGCCGAGAATAAGATATCGAATTGTACGCATACATTTAAGAATCCCCCAAGAAAATAAACTATAACATACCCCAAGTTGCAATGAACCGATTTCCCGTTCAATCCCAAACAAAAATCATACCCAACAAAACACAAATTCAGTCAATAATAAATCTCAAACCACACTCTTTAACAAATTCAGCATCCAACCGTATGAATTCAAATTAGCGAACATCTGATGCTAAAAGTTTAAACCTAAACCCTAAATTGAACCCAACCATGAATTCAAAATCATTCAAATCAAATCACACCCATACTGAATCCATCATCCAAATTAACAAAATTAAGATCCCAAAACCAAAACCCCAAATTTTATTACCTATTGTAGCAGTAGAATCTCTATTTTACTCTCCCTAAGTGCCTCTGCAACAAACAACAAAAAAAACACAGAAAATTTTAATCAAAAATTCCCCACCCACAGTTCAGTTTATCCCGCAACTACCCATAACCCTGTGAATCAATCCAACAATCAATCATATTCTGCAGTACTTATATTGACATTGATATGTTCAATTATATATGAGAATAACATTTAAGAAAATTACCAAAGAAGAGAGAGAACATTCAATTATATGTTCATCAACACATGGTATACATGTGAGTTACTCTTGATTTTAATGAGACTCTTAGTTTAGTTTCAAACTCTAACAACAATATGTTCATATATACATGGTGAGTGTGTAAGATACAAATTTATGAGTTATGCGACAACCTAAATTTCAATAAGACAAGCACCTGATATCAATGCTAGCTTTGCACATGTTCATCTCATATGCATTATGCGAAAATCCCTGTAACACAAGTACATACCATATTATTAGATATGGAAAATGAAGAAATGCAAAAAACAAAAGCACTATCCCTGCAACTCATAAGAGACGAAACAAAATTCTGGATAACTGATCAATTGTGCCTGATGCGTGTCGTAACCACAACAAATTAATTAATATTTTACTGCCTAATTAACAAGTAATATAGGGTAGTCAAGATCGTTCTCACGAGGAGCACGAGATTCTAGTTGTAAAATTGTCACACAAAAGGGGGGTTGAATTGTCACAAAAAGTAAATAAAACAATTAAAAATATAAAGGAAATCAATAAGAGAGATTAGATCAAGGAATCCTTCTTCGCTGCAAAACAATGATTAAAGTTATGTTCTTTTCCACTTTTTATTAGTCATAGATTATCACCAACCGTAGGATAGCAGGTTCGCTTAGCTAACCCCAAAATTCCTTATTTCACTGAGTAACAGGTCCGCTTAGTTATCAGATTCTATTCAAAAGAACCACCTTGAGGTTCGCTTACAAGATGTAATTCCCCGAACGCATTAAGATTTATGAATTTAGGTGTAATACTAGTAGTTAGACTCGGTTCGCTTGGTCCACTTTCTAGCGTTGTTTTCACACACAATTGCTCCACGGAATCCCTCCGCAAGGTCTTGTGTTTTCTACTTGTGTAAAGAGTCAAGAAACTATTACGTATCCCCTAACTTTCACTAGCTTTAGATCAATTAACAAATCAATTTAGTTGGCCACCTAAACAATCTATCAATCAACCATGAATGTATAAACATTCCTATTAGTAAAAACAAACGATAATCATATGAAAAACTTCAAAGTAGAATTGAAACAAAAACTCAAACCATATGTTAAGAACTAGGAATTCATCCTCAATCAAATTAGTTACTCATATTAAAGAGTTCACACAAAGAATAAAGAAAAGAAAAAGTGTTGTGTGTGTAGAAGTGTGCAAAAGTGTGCACAAAAGTGTGTGTAAGTGTCAATGTGTGTATAGAAAAGTAGAGAACTTCTCTATTTATAAGCTTCAATGCTTTCCAAGTCTTCTAAAGAATAGAATCCCTTTCCTTTAGCAATTCAATTTCCAAATCCAAGCCTTTCTCAAATCTTCCATCTCCTCTTTCCATATTCAAACCAAATTCTCCATCCAATTCCAAGTCCTATTCTTCACACCCCATGAGAGAAATCCTCACAAAATTCTGCAACTTTGGCCCGCCGGAAAACTGTGTTTTTTGGCCGAAAATAGGCCGGAATCCGTCACCGCCGGCCACCTGAGATTCTCCTCCGGTCAAGGTATATTCTGTCAGTCAACCGTTAGAGATAACGGTCAAATCAGTCAAACTGTTAGTCAGCGAGTAAAGGGGAAGTCAGTTCAATCAGTCTGTCTTAGTCGGCTAACTGGTCTTACTCAAAGATGGATTAGTAAGCTTTACCGAGTCTCCGAGTCGACTCATCTCGAATAGAATTCCAAAGAAAGTTCTGTTTGATTTCTCGGTGTTTCCCGACCAAGTTCAGGCCATTATTTGTAGTCTTCTCCTGTTAAGAATCCTAACATATATCTAGTTCATTTCAAACATTCCATACTGCAGCAACAAAGCTTCATCTGTATAACCCATAGACCTGCAAAAGCATCAAGTTCAGTCCACTGGGAACCAATACCAGCATTCCTTGTAGTTTCAATAGCAGCTACACTCAACTTTAGCAGCTCCACCCCAACTCCATTCTCAAAAGTCAACATCTTCATTTGCAGCAGTACCACCTCCTGTAACTTCTTACTCAGATGCATAACTCATCTCATGCTCTTCATAGTAGCATCATCACCTTCAACTCCATCTTTCTTCCTCCTTGTGCACCAACAACTCCATTTGATCTTCTTCCAATCGTAACCCTGCTGATTTTCAGCTATAACCTTGCAATCAACATCAACTCAGACTTCTTTTTATCAGTTCCGCTGCTTCAATAGCTTAAGCCACAATTTCAATCTCAGAGAAAACCCATTCTTGAATTTAACAAAACAATCACCATTTCCTCTATCTTATTTCCCTGCTACTGCAACTTCAACAACATCTCGATATTCACTATTTCCAAACAACGACAGGAACCCATCTCTATCTTTGATTGAACAACATCGAATCTTCATCCTCATACCCATGAAATTCAATAATATCAATTGGGTTATTCAATCTCGATCTGACTTTTAATCCATCCCCTAATTCTGACATACAGCCAACTTGATCCATTAGCCACAAACCCGTCCCTAATTTCTTTCGATATAAACATCAGCATCACAATTTCATCGATTAAACCCTATTTACCCAAATCACAACAACATTGAGTCTTGTTCTTCTACAGAAATTTGAACCATATTTAATCATCAACAATAACAGCTTCTCAATCTCAAACTCAAACTCCAATTCCTCCTAAGTCTTTGCCATTAATCTCTAAATTTCGATCTCTTTCTGCCATTAACGGTTGCGGCTGAAACTTCTCCCCTTTCTCTCTGTATTTCTTTCAGATGCAATCTCTCGGTTTAGGGTAAAGAGGTATAGGGTAGGATGGTACACCCCAGGGATAGAAACCACCCAGTTTGGGTGCTAATAACACACATATTTTCTGGATAAGGGCTATCCAGTGATGACAACCCCTTAACCATAGCTGGATGCCTTTTATAATTCTTCCAAAAGAAAGTTACCCCTTAACATGTGACTGGGCTCTAGATAGTGTTCGCCTGTAAAATGACATTTCTGCCATTTTAGCTCAAATTGAATGATTATTTCTTCTTTTCCTCCGTGCGACTCCAGAGTACCTAATAACTCAAAAACACACATAAGATACATAATTTACAAGAAAAATAGCAAAGAAAGCATAAACTACTAGATAGTAAATTAGGTGTATTCTACACCTATAAAATTCCCCCACACTTAGACTTTGCTAGTCCTCGATCAAATCAAACTAAAACTCACAACTTCAAAGCGTTCTAGCGTCCCAAGCATCCAAAGAGCTATGAGAACATAGAGTTTCTGCATGCTAGTAATAAGAAGTTAGAAATACTAAAGAACATATTCTCATTCTTAAATGTTGAGTGAGAAATAACCACACCGTAATGAGAGAACGCGTGTTTGAGAAACGATCAATAAGCATTTCGCCTCGACTTCTGCCTCACGAAAAAGGATTTTATGATAATTGCACTCAAAAAGACGGCTTTTTTATGGGTCTCACATGTGTGCAGGAAGGAATGAAGAGATAATTCCTGCAACACGTTGAATGGTGGGAAGGATAACTTCCGAAATTTTGAAAAAAACCCACATCTTTTAATATTTTGACAAACCATTTTTCTAACGATCTCTAAGAAAGGAAATCAACCACTATTATCGAGGATGAGATTAGTTACTTACCTTCACATCCGATTGACAATTATGATAACACCACTCTCACGGCATCCAAAATAAATGTCTTCCTCTCCTCGTCTTCGTCTTCGGCTTCGGTTTCAACTATTGATGATAAACTCTCGAATTTTGTAGATCCTTGAAAATTTGTAACCTTTTTCCTTAAAATCCTTGTCGCTTGAAACTTCCTTATAAATTTTCCTTCCCCACGGCTTATTCAAAACAAAACAATAATAGATATTTCTCTTGTCTCATATTTTTTTTTTCATTTTCTTTCATTTTTTCATTTTTTTTTAGACAAGAGAAACAAAATACAAAACAAAGTGAAAAATAAAATAAACCATGGCCGTGGAAAAGTACTTTATCGCTTGATTCTTCACAACTTGTATCGCCTTGAAATCATAAACTTCAATAATTCTCACCTTTTGCTTTTCTTCGCTCTTGTAAATAAGTCTTCAACTTGTATGTAAAAAAATATGCTCATTGTATGTTGCTTTACTTGAATATGAAATTTGCTCTTTTCTTGTTCCGTTGTTGCTTGTAAACCTTAAACCTTTTCAACTTTCCTTGTAAATTTTGATGTCGCTCCTTGTTGATAATTGTGGTGTTTCTATGGACCCATTGTTGTCGACAGAGAGAATGGTGCTAACTGCAAATCGAACTACAAGAAAGGAAGGTTTCATCCATAGATGTCACCCTCATGATTGACAAAAATTAGCACTCAAGAGATCAAAAATAGTGCTGAAATTGGTGTGAAGTTGGGTAGCTCACCATTCTACCCGGAATTAACGTACGGTGACACACACTCAAAAGAAGCTCTTTAGTCAAGGAAGAATTTTTGGTTGGTGCCTTGGTTGATATGAAAATGGGTAGTCTCCACTAATGATTGATCAACAACTCTAATAATGCATTCCCTCTGCTCCTAATTTGCATCACCGGCATGATTAAATCCATTATTAAACACTCTAACAAATAAGAAATCGAACGTAGTTCCCTAACACTTCCAAGTTCAATTATGTCGGTCAGAATTCTCTATGTAAACATACCTAGAAGTATGCTAGTGACTCTAAAATCTCTAAAAGTTGAAGTTTTATGCAAATTTTTTTTTTTTTTTTTTTAAATATGCTTAACCACTCCCCCACACTTAAACCTTACATTATCCTCAATGTAATTGAATCGTCCTAGTAAAGTCAAGGTGGGAAATCTTAATATGATATGGAACAAGAAAAATAAATAAACGAAACAAAAAACAAAATAAAAACAAAAGGATAAGGATAAGAGATACGAAACCGGTGGGTTGCCTCCCACTTAGCGCTTGTTTTAAAGTCGACGGCCCGACGTTTCTCTTGTAAGATTTATTCCCCATATACTAACAATCGAAAAATTTGGGGATCCACCCATAGTACCTTCTTTGCAAACAATAACTTCATACAAATATTAGCACAAGAAAATAATAGTAAAGTTATCGCTCGATAGAAATTTCCCCCACACTTATTCTTGTCCACACTCGGAAGTGTATAAAGAACATAGAATTTGGGAATTTATATGTATTCTTCTTGGAAAACCTGCATAGTGTTAGAATCAAGTGTTTCCAATGGCGGATACCGAGAAACAAAATCATCCAAAAATACTTTCGAAGCACATACATTCAATCCAATAAGAGGTAAAGGAGAAGAATCAATATGCAAAGGGTTAGACAAACCTTGCACAATTTCTTGTATTACGGTATCCTCCTCATCCTTAAAAAATTCAAGTGAATTACTTACCTCTTGCATATCATGGTCCTCTATCAAACTTTGCAACCATTCTTCATCATTTTCTACCTTAACCAAAGTCTCGGCATCATTAAAATCATTAGCAAGTTCAATTGGGTCTTCCACAATATCATTCAATTCGGTTTCATTATAGAGCATTATCTCTTCAACATCTTCATTATCGGAATAGGGCCATTCTTCTCTCATAAAATCTTCCTCGGTATAAATTGTAAAATATTCTTGTGAGGGTGTTACACCGTTTACAACAATAGGCAAGTCACACCCAATCTCCTCCTTTTGAATAGGTGAAGGATCGTTATTATGATCCGGAGTTGGAATAACTTCCTCATTGTTGCAACGCTCATACACTTCCGCGGACTCATAAATTTCCCTAAGGAATTTTTTCCAAGCACTAAATGCATCTTCCTCAAGCTCTACCTTTTGAATAGGTGATTGATCATTATTAAGATCAAGGCTCGAGTAATCTACACTAGCGTCATCAAAAGTCTCCAAAGGTTGGTCTTTTTCAACACAATCATCTTCATTATCGGAATCACCATAATAAGAATCTTCATCGGTTTCATAGCCTTTATCCCGACGTCGTTTAAGTTCCATATGAATGGTCCTACTAATTTCTGCGACAAGCTCTTCCGAGTCCCCATCATCTTCCAATTTGTATAATTTTTGTGCAAGTTTACGGACATTAACACGCTTACCACCGTGTATAGAGTTTCTAGATTGTATATCCTTAAAAAGTGAAGGAAAAACACGATGAAGAGGAGTATATTCCCAACTCTCTGTCTGCACATTACTAGAAAACAATTTATTAGAAGCATAACTATCCGTCCATCCTTGTGATTGTCCACTTACATACCCGTCATAAGGTTATTGATATGCATGAGAATATCCATAAGATTCTGTAGGAAATTGATCATATCCAAAATATTGGTTTTGATTGTATCCTAAGGATGGTTGGAAGTTTTCATGATGTTGAGGTTGAAAACCGTATTGATTGTTGTAATATGCTTGCTCTTGTCCACCATACATGGAAAATCGATACCTGAAAAACAATTCTCAAAAACTAAGTTAGATACGATAAAGAATCCAACAAAGCAAGAATAAAGCAAAAAGTAAAGAGAAAACAACTAAAATCATCCGATGCTCCCCGGGAACGGCGCCAAAATTTGATGCGTGTCGTAACCACAACAAATTAATTAATTTTTTACTACCTAATTAACAAGTAATATAGGGTAGTCAAGATCGTTCCCACGAGGAGCACGAGATTCTAGTTGTAAAATTGACACACAAAAAGGGGGTTGAATTGTCACAAAAAGTAAATAAAGCAATTAAAAATATAAAGGAAATCAATAAGAGAGATTAGATCAAGGAATCCTTCTTCGCTGCAAAACAATGATTAAAGTTATGTTCTTTTCCACTTTTTATTAGTCATAGATTATCACCAACCGTAGGATAGAAGGTTCGCTTAGCTAACCCCAAAATTCCTTATTTCACTGAGTAACAGGTCCGCTTAGTTATCAGATTCTATTCAAAAGAACCACCTTGAGGTTCGCTTACAAGATGTAATTCCCCGAACGCATTAAGATCTATGAATTTAGGTGTAGTACTAGTAGTTAGACTCGGTTCGCTTGGTCCACTTTCTAGCGTTGTTTTCACACACAATTGCTCCACGGAATCCCTCCGCAAGGTCTTGTGTTTTCTACTTGTGTAAAGAGTCAAGAAACTATTACGTATCCCCTAACTTTCACTAGCTTTAGATCAATTAACAAATCAATTTAGTTGGCCACCTAAACAATCTATCAATCAACCATGAATGTATAAACATTCCTATTAGTAAAAACAAACGATAATCATATGAAAAACTTCAAAGTAGAATTGAAACAAAAACTCAAACCATATGTTAAGAACTAGGAATTCATCCTCAATCAAATTAGTTACTCATATTAAAGAGTTCACACAAAGAATAAAGAAAAGAAAAAGTGTTGTGTGTGTAGAAGTATGCAAAAGTGTGCACAAAAGTGTGTGTAAGTGTCAATGTGTGTATAGAAAAGTAGAGAACTTCTCTATTTATAGGCTTCAATGCTCTCCAAGTCTTCTAAAGAATATAATCCCTTTCCTTTAGCAATTAAATTTCCAAATCCAAGCCTTTCTCAAATCTTACATCTCCTCTTTCCATATTCAAACCAAATTCTCCATCCAATTCCAAGTCCTATTCTTCACACCCCATGAGAGAAATCCTCACAAAATTCTGCAACTTTGGTCCGCCGGAAAACTGTGTTTTTTGGCCGGAAATAGGCCGGAATCCGTCACCGCCGGCCGCCTGAGATTATCCTCCGGTCAAGGTATATTCTGTCAGTCAACCGTTAGAGATAACAGTCAAATCAGTCAAACTGTTAGTCAGCGAGTCAAGGGGAAGTCAGTTCAATCAGCTGTGTTAGTCGGCTAACTGGTCTTACTCAGCATGGATCAGTAAGCTTTACCGAGTCTCTGAATCGACTCATCTGAATAGAATTCCAGCAAAGTTCTGTTTGATTTCTGGTGTTTCCCGGCCAAGTTCAGGCCATTATTTGTAGTCTTCTCCTGTTAAGAATCCTAACATACATCTAGTTCATTTCAAAAATTCCATACTGCAGCAACAAAGCTTCATCTGTATAACCCATAGACCTGCAAAAGCATCAAGTTCAGTCCACTGGGAACCAATACCAGCATTCCTTGTAGTTTCAATAGCAGCTACACTCAACTTTAGCATCTCCACCCCAACTCCATTCTCAACAGTCAACATCTTCATTCACAACAGTACCACCTCCTGTAACTTCTTACTCAGATGCATAACTCATCTCAGGCTCTTCATAGTAGCATCATCACCTTCAACTCCATCTTTCTTCCTCCTTGTGCACCAACAACTCCATTTGATCTTCTTCCAATCGTAACCCTGCTGATTTTCAGCTACAACCTTGCAATCAACATCAACTAAGACTTCTTTTTATCAGTTCCGCTGCTTCAATATCTTAAGCCACAATTTCAATCTCAGAGAAAACCTATTCTTGAATTTAACAGAACAATCACCATTTCCTCTATCTTATTTCCCTGCTACTGCAACTTCAACAGAATCTCGATATTCACTATTTCCAAACAATGACAGGAACCCATCTCTATCTTTGATTGAACAACATCGAATCTTCATCCTCATACCCATGAAATTCAATAATATCAATTGGGTTATTCAATCTCGATCTGACTTTTAATATATCCCCTAATTCTGACATACAACCAACTTGATCCATTAGCCACAAACCCGTCCCTAATTTCTTTCGATATAAACATCAGCATCACAATTTCATCGATTAAACCCTATTTACCCAAATCACAGCAATATTGAGTCTTGTTCTTCTACAGAAATTTGAACCATAGTTAATCATCAACAATAACAGCTTCTCGATCTCAAACTCAAACTCCAATTCCTCCTGAGTCTTTGCCATTAATCTCTAAATTTCGATCTCTTTCTTCCATTAACGGTTGCGGCTGAAACTTCTCCCCTTTCTCTCTGTATTTCTTTCAGATGCAATCTTTCGGTTTAGGGTAAAGAGGTATAGGGTAGGATGGTACACCCCAGGGATATAAACCACCCAGTTTGGGTGCTAACAACACACATATTTTCTGGATAAGGGCTATCCAGTGATGACAACCCCTTAACCATAGCTGGATGCCTTTTATAATTCTTCCAAAAGCAATCTGCCCCTTAACATGTGACTGGGTTCCAGATAGTGTCCGCCTGTAAAATGACATTTCTGCCATTTTAGCTCAAATTGAATGATTATTTCTTCTTTTCCTCCGTGCGACTCCAGAGTACCTAATAACTCAAAAACACACATAAGATACATAATTTACAAGAAAAATAGCAAAGAAAGCATAAACTACTAGATAGTAAATTAGGTGTATTCTACACCTATCAGTGCCATTTGGATATAACGAATTTAAAAAATAGGCCATCCCCTCTACGGGGCTTCACTTTTAAGCCAATACATTTTTTATAGTCATAGCCGATATTCATATTCGAACCATTATGCATTTCAACAAGTAAGAATCTTTAAGTCACTTATTGGGAAAAGTAAGATAAAAGCTTCTTAATTATCTTACCTCGTATGGGAACATTGTTTCACCACCTTCTTCCACATCAGAAAGATATAAAAGGAATGACGCCATCTGCATGAAAAATCATGTTTCAGTCAACGATTCTCACCACCAAAAGCATCTCATTTTGATTTCTAGAAAATGATTCTTTAATAGATTAAGTCTGAGCTAACAGTTCTCGCAAAAAATGCATATAATTGGTTCAAGAGTCTTGAAATAGATTCTTGGACAGTCGAATGGTTAAAGTATAGATATCATGATAATGATATTGGAATAATATACATAAAATTTGCTTGTCAAAATGCTCAGAAGTAAAAAACGCCAATCTCGCTTTTCATTTTCCTATTAGCAATTTCATTCAGTTCAAACAGTTACTAAGGTAGGTTAACATTCAAGAATTATAATAAACTATGAAGTTTGTAGTAAGATCACAACAGAGACTTACCAAAGAAAGGTCACCAACGGCTAAATCCGGCAGCAATATGACCATTAAGTGTAATACCTCGCAAGAAAGTGTAAACTGAAGGTTATTAACAAGTTTCAGCAAACTGAATCCAACCATAATCAAATGAACTTACCAGGGATTTATATTCCCCCAGGTGGCTACTAGCTTCGGTTGAACTTATACTCCTGCATAATTACAATTTTTTTTTTTTTTTGAATCACACCCATTTTATTGATAATAAAATTGAAGTTACAAGAGAAAAAAAAATTTAAAACAAAAACAGACTAAACAAAGCCCAACAAAGCCCAACAGGCATTAACTAAACCTTACATATTTCACGCCAGGCATTTCAACCCTTGTTAAAAAAATTAGTCTTCCAGTATAAATGTGTCTTTCTCCTGCTTTCATGGCTGCACCTCTTTTAGCTGTGCTATCAGCTGAAAAATTTACCTCTCTAAAACAATGTTTGAAACAAATATCTGTAATGTACTGAATAGCTAATTCCCATCTTGCTTTGACAAACCAAGGCATTTCCCCTTTAGAAAGATCATTCACTGCATCCTTAGAATCTGAGACTATGATTACCTTGGATATTTGCCATGAGACTACAAGCTACACTGCACAGACCACAACATAAATCTCTGCTATGTAATTAGTAGCAATCCCTAAACCCCTGAAAGAGTACCCAAAACCTGGCATACACTGTTCCTGACACAAACTCCAAAACTAGCTGCCCCTGGATTGCCAAATGAAGCTCCATCACAGCAAAACATTATATAATCATCTTCTGGAGGCTCCCAATAACATTCTTGTATAAACTGGAACTTAGATCTCCTAACACCAAGATTAAAAATACCTATAATTGCCATATCATAATCCTGATTCCATTTATTCCCATTAATTCTTAAGCCCCCCTCAATGATAGCTTTCATTACTCTGCACCTTACATCATGTTCAGTTGTATGAATTCCTTAAAAGAATTTTTTGTTCTTCAGAAACCATATCTCTTTCAGAATGCTACAAGCTGCTACTATCCATACTTGATTTACCAGTGGACTTTTATTCTGAGCACATCTCCAAATCGCATCAAAAGATTTTGGCACTGCAAACTGAAATATTGCACATATCCAGATCCAAATGTTTATACTGAATTTACAATGTCATAATAGATGAGACATACTGTCTTGATCATTTTCATACACACAAAATTTAGAAACCATTTCATACCCCTTGCTCACCATAATCTCATCATCCATGTACACCCCTTGAATCAGCTTCCACACATTACTAGCTATACTAGGATGAAGAAAAGAATTCCATATGTATTTAGGCCAATGTAGAATGGGAATTTTTGTTCTTACTTTATTGACTACAGAAGAAGTAGATAGATTACCTTTAAGATCACAACTCCAAATTAGCTTGTCTTCCCCTCCACCAACCTCTGGCAGTCTCATATGCTGAATTATCTGACCAATTTCTGAAGGAATATTCCACTTACCATCTACTAGAATATCAGATACCATCATTTTTACATTCTCAGAAACATATGTAGAATTTCCACAAACATCAATCAAAGGCCTAGTACCTATCCAGATATCAAACCAAACTGACACCTTTCTCCCTTTGCCAATACACCACCTGATGTCTTCTTTTAATGAATTCCAAGCCCATTTAAGACCTGGCCAAACTGAAGAAAGTTGCCAAATAGAGGACCATTGATCTTGCTTGTTTTTGTATTTTTCCTTTATGAACAAAGCCCACTCTTCTTATGAATTAACAATCTTCCACATCATCTTCATTAGAAGAGCATGATTAACAACTTCTAATCTTTGAATCCCCAAACTACCTTCTGCAAAGGGAGTGCACACTTTTTTCCATGAAAGATTAGTGTATTTCCTAGTGTCACTGTCTCCTGACCAAAGAAAAATTCTGATAATTCTCTCACAAATCTTTATTATTGATTTAGGCCATTTATATATAGCCATATTATACACTGGACTGCTACAAAGGACAGATTTGATCAAAACTAATCTATCTTGAAAAGACAGCAGCTTACCTTTCCATGTTGCTAATTTTCTTTACATTATTTCAACCATTGGCCACACAGTGGATATTTTAACTTTGCCAGCATGAAGTATAACTCCCAGATACCTATCTGGAAAATTACTTAGTTCCATCTGTAATATTTCTTTGAGTTGTATCTTTCTTGTAGTAGATGTGCCATCAATGAAATATTTGCTTTTAATTTTGTTGATTACTTGCCCTGAGCAGCTCTGATATACCTCAAGCAGCTTCAAGAGATTTATGATACTCTGCTTTGCTCCATTGCAAAATATGAAAACATCATCAGCAAATAGGAGATGAGTGGGATGAACTCCTTTTATGACTACCATAGGAATAATTTTACCCTTATTCACAAGATCAGTAATACCTCTACTTAAGGCTTCTTCCATCAAAATAAAAAGCAAAGGAGATAGTGGATCTCCTTGCCTTAACCCTCTTCCAACTGAGAAAAAACCTCTAGGCCCTCCATTAACCATAACAGATATCTTGGCTGATTTTAGCAGAGTATGGATCCACTCACACCATTCACTTGAGAATCCAAACTTGATAAGCACCTGAAATAAAAAATGCCAACTCACTGAATCATAGGCTTGTGAAATGTCCAGCTTTAATCCAATATTTCCACATCTCCTTTTCTTCTTCATCTCATTGACTAATTCAGAGGCAAGTAAAATTTGTTCTTGAATACTTCTACCTTTGACATAGGCTGATTGTTGAGGTGATATAAGCTTATGAATTAAGGAACTCATTCTTGTTGCCAGAATTTTAGTAAATATTTTGAAACTTACATTACTGAGCCCTATTGGCCTAAAATGACTAGGCTTCTTTGCACCATCTATTTTTGGAATGAGTACCAAAAAACTTGAATTTAAGCCCTTAGGAATAAATTTCCTTTGCCAACAAAATTGAACTGCTTTAATAACCTCTTCTTGTATTATTTCCCAACAATGTCTATAGAACCAACCTGAAAATCCATCAGGACCAGGTGAACTATCTGGGTCCATTGAAAATATAGTATTCTTAATTTCTTCTGAATCAGGAACAACATTTAACATTTCTTGATCCCCCTCTGAAACAACCTCAGGAATTGTGTTTAGTAAAGATTCATCCATAGATACCTTCTGAAATTTGAATTTCTGCTCAAAATGATTAACAAGTTCTTCAGCAATTTTTTCTTGATCTGTTATTATTTCACCAGCATTATTTTCCAATTCACTGATAGTGTTTCTTGCCTGTCTTATCTTCATATTACTATGAAAGAAGCTAGTATTTGCTGCCCTTTCCTTAATCCATTTTATTCTTGACTTTTGCTTTAGCATTGTACACAACTGTACTTCTTTAGAATTATATGTATTTTGAGCTTCAACAAGATTGTTCAAAACAGCCTCATCAAAAGGATTTTTATCTGAACTTTCCATTGCTTCTTGCACTTTGACTTTAACTTCTTTAACCTGAGTGTTAATGTCTCCAAAGACCTCCCAATTCCATTTTTGAAGAATATGTTTTAATCTCTTTAACTTGCTCTGAAAAATAAAAGCTGGATCACCATCAATTGGAGCAGACCCGGATTGTTGAACTACTTCAAGAAAATTTGGATGAGAAATCCACATCTTTTGAAACTTCATTGGAGAATTCTTTGGTTTAGGAATTGTAACATTACCCCCCAGTAAAGGAGCATGATCTGAAGCAATCCTTAACCCAACTTTATAACTTCAGTCTTCATATATTTGAAACCACAATTGATTAAACATTGCTCTATCAAGATTACACAGAATCCTTTTACTTCCATGCTGACAGTTAGACCAAGAATATTGAGTTCCAGTTTTGGGAGCTTGTATTAGCTCACAGATATTAATACAATTCAGAAAATCTATCATTGCCTTCCTGTTAGGGCTTCTTCCACCAATTTTTTCATCTACTGAAGTTATAACATTAAAATCTCCAATGACCATCCAAGGCTTCTTTAAACTGCTAATAAATTCCATTTCTGACTAGAGAAATTTTCTCTGAGTAACTCCAACATGAGCATGAACCCCAGAAACAAGAATGGTCAAGGTTCATTCATAATAGAATGGTCAAGGTTTACAAAATAAATATATTACATGCCAAGTTTTTTTTACCTAAAGTAAAATACTTCCTAAGTGCATAATTGCATAATAGTCTACCGCATACTACATCAGTCTTCTTATGCACAGGTGCACAAGGACTTTCTCAAAAGTAAATATATTACATGCCAAGTTTTTTTTAAGTTAAAATAAAATACTTCCTAAGTGCATAATTGCATAATAGTCTACCGCATACTACACCACTAGCCACAATAAACAAGAGGACCATACTTGATTAGCAATAGCAGCTGGAGTAACTCCTTATGAAATCTCAGATTGATTCTTCCACCTGCGAAAATAGCATAAAAAAACCATCAACAGACATAAATACTCACATCATTTATGTTTAAAGATACATAATCAAGGATATCAAGAGAATATGCATATCATTTTCAGCTTGAATGATATAAATAGTGCATAATTCAGAGACAACTCAGATACCTAGAATCTAATGGGATGCTGGACCCCTTACAAGCCGATTTCAGATAAGATAAGTAACTACTTAGACTCATAATATGAATTCCCAAAAAAATGAATCCCTACACACATAGAGAAAAACATAGTTGCATAGCAGGATTCACCAACTAAAAACACACCAAACCAGTACCCGTTCATAAGTTCAAGCCTCTTACTAGTACTACACACTTGATTCAAGGAACGATAGTTCAATCAATGATTATCTCCACCTTGAACATACATTTTCCATCTTACAATTGGCATATAGATGACAAAGAAACTGCTAAAACGAATTAAAGGCACAAATTAACTATTAGTGCTAGTCTTTGAGCTTAATTTATTTCAAGTGAATCTTTTATATACAAGAAACAAGGAGAAAGCTGTGATAAAAACAAATTAGGGTAATATATATTCAGTAAGTGCAGCTACAGAGTATCCAGTTCCGTGCCAGTCAAAAATACTCTGATGCATCGTACTCCCTAAAATGTTAAATAGAATGAGAGGCATCTGACATCTAAAAATAAGACTCCTTGAGCATCTGTAAAAAATATTCCATCCCCCCTTGCACTTCGGCAATGCAATAAAATATCATTTGTGACACGTGACTTGCTAAGTTACCTTGTTATCCCAGGTATAAGGGACACAAGATGTAAACCCCTTGAGAATAACAAGTGCAATCCCAGGTGAAAGCATAAAACTTAGTGTTATACTGTATAGATGGATATGAAAAACAGCAAATACGGATATTAAGTGAACTGGTAGCACCAAAATGAACTACCACTAACCCTCAAAACATTTCAGCTTCTTAGTCAAGGTTCAAAATCAGTAGGAATCATTTTTATACCTCTCTCAATGTACCTATAATAGGTGCAGGTCCTTACTAGTAAGATACTTTCATAAAAGACTCACCTAATCTCACTTGATTCGAAGTGACATATATGAGGACTTCAACAACGATTTATTCACAGTAATATCACTAAATTTGCCGCAAGCATATAACACAAATGAATTAAATAGAAGAGACAATAGAACAAACACATTCATTTTTATGGATTTTTTTTCACCCTTGCTAAAATTTTCACGGGTGTTTATGGGTGAAAATGGTTTCTACTGATTTCGGTAATTTCGGGTGTGTGGGTGAGAAACGAATTTAAACCCTAAACAATGTACTTCAAGGGATTACTTTAGATTCGAGAGATCAATCTATACAAGTCCGGCCTAAACCAAGAAATGGCCGTTCCAGACTTGCTTCGGTCACAAAGTGGAGGAGAATGGGTTGGTTTTGTGGAGGGAAGCAAGGAAAGTGATGAGACCAGAATAGTTGATTCTGGAAGAGTAGTTGTGTTACTACGATTTGTATCAGAAAAGTGGGAAGGCTAACAAATGGTAAGCTAGCAAGTATTTTCTGATTGTTGTATGCTCCTGACTGAACTTGTTGTTCGGTGGAAATAGGTAAGACCTATTTATACAATTCGAAGTGAAACGTACTATGGTCTCATTAAGGCATGGAATTTATGTTCCATAAAACCGTTAACGCATGGAATTGATGTTCCATGAAACCGTTAACGCATGGAATTGATGTCCCATAAAAGAGCGTTTCACCATTGACTCCCTGTATTTACTAAGCGCCTCACCCTTATGACACTTTATTATGATGGGCGTAGTGTACGCCGCATGCTGTAAACCGACAAACAAATACCCAAAGAGGATCCCCCAGTTTGTGATATATGTTAATGTCTCGAATATTTTTGTGGAAAACATGTAGCATGTTGTTGTTGCATGGAAAGTCGAGCTTGGGTGACTTGTTATCTTGGTGACCTTCGATGGTCGAGATTTTTCATCTTAAGAGGAAAGGTAACCGTTGATCGTCACACGCTTTCGTTTATTGGTGGCCGCATAGGAAAGGCCAGCATGGTGGCGCGGCTAGGTTGGCATACCATTGGCATGGCATGCCTTAGCGCGGTTTGGCGTGACCAAACTAGGGTTCTGGGTCAAAGGTTACCATGTGTTGTCTGGTAACCTTGGACGACTAGGATTTGCTCATGGAATTGAAGGGCGAAAGTCGATTGTCGCACGCCTTCGTTTTGGTAGCCGCGTAGGGAAGGCCAGTATGGTGGCGCGACTAGGTTGGCATGGTTTGGCGTGGCCAAACTTAGGTTTTAGGTCTAAAGGTTACCATGCGTCGTCTGGTAACTTTGGATGGCTAGGATTTTCTCCTGGGATTGAAGGGGGGGGGGGGGGGGTTGATTGTCGCACGCCTTCGTTTTGGTAGTTGTGTAGGGAAGTCCATCATGGTGGCGTGGCTAGTTTTGCATGTCGTTGGCATGGCATGGTTTGGCGTGGCCAAACTTAGGTTTTTGGGCCAAAGATTACCATGCGTCATCTGGTAACCTTGGATGACTAGGATTTTCTCCTGGGATTGAAGGGGGACCGTTGATTGTAGCATGCCTTCGTTTTGGTAGCCGCGTTGGAAAGGCCAGCATGGTGGCGCGGCTAGGTGCGTTTGTCATGGTGGGGCCAAGGGCTTGGCATGTCGTTGGCACATGGTGCGGCTAGCTTGGCTAGGGCCAAGGCAGGGTGCGGTTGGCTTAGTATGGCGGGGCCAATGTTTTTTCGTGGGCGCATGGTGCGGCTAGCTTGGCTAGGGCCAAGGCAGGGTGCGGTTTGGCTTGGCATGGTGGGGCCAAGGGTTAGTCGTGGGTGCATGGTGTGGCTAGCTTGGCTAGGGCCAAGGCAGGGTGCGGTTTGGCTTGGCATGGGTTTGGGCCAAGGTAAGGTGCGGTTTGGCTTGGCATGGTGGATGTGGATGGAACAGTTTTCCATTAGCACAGTGGTACATCTAGCATGGTTGGCATGCCTTGGCGCGGTAGGTGTAGCTGGCATGGTTTTCCATTGGCACAGTGATGCGGCTATCATGGTTGGCATGCCTTAGCGCGGTAGGTGTGTCTGACATGGTTTGCCATTGGCACAGTGGTGTGGCTAGCATGGTTGGCATGCCTTGGCGCGGTAGGTGTGGTTGGTTTGCCATTGTCACATGCGGTGTGAGAATTAGGGTTTTGGATTGTTGAAACCCTAATTAGCATTTAAAAATGGTACCCCGGTAATTTTCTCGCAGACAAATTAAAAGTTTCAATAAATGTGCTTGGTTTGGACATTATTAGTCAAGTTCTGTGACATCACTGTCTGACTAGGGTTTTATTATTTTACCCCTAAGCTAAAATCCACCATCAACATTAAGTCCCCTGCTTAGCTTGGAAAAGGTGCCTTGTTGCGAGGTAAGCATATAATGGTGACAGACGAGGACGGAATCGAAACGTAAGTCATGCAGGATGGTCATGAAAGTCTGACTAACCTTTTTCGAGAGGTAAGGAGAGTTTATGATCCCGCGTTCTATAGCCTTGCATAGATTATATTTGTGGTGTAGACCGTGAAGCGGTGAGATGAGGATCGTCGGTTTGGTCCGGCTACGCATCATATTGACTGGGTTAGGAAACATCATAACGCTGGCTTGGCGAGTTGTTGGTGTCGGCATGGAAAGTCATGGCATGGACGGCTTGACATGATGGAGACACGTCAATGGAGCGGACGGCTTGGCATGGTGCGGCCATGGCAAGGCGCGGTTTGGTGAGGCGAGGCGTGTACGGACGGCTTGGAGAGGCAAAGCATGTGCGGTCTTTGAGAGGCAAAGCATGGCGGACAGTTTGGCATGTGGGTCCAGGGCAACGACGCGGACTTGGAGAGGCAAAGCATGGCGGACGGTTCGGCATGTGGGGCCAAGGCATGTCACGGTCTTGGAACGGCAAAGCATGGCGGGCGGCTTGGCATGGGGGGCCAAGGCAATGGTGTAGACGGCCTTGGCGTGGTAATTTTGTTTTCGCGGGTTCGGTTGCCTCTTTTCCTTACTTGGCTCAAAATAGGAAATCCTTTCCTTGTTCAAAACGCCCAAGTATCATGCCTTCTTTGAGAAGTAAGTAGAATCCGTGATCCTCGTGCCTGGCAGCTTTGCATAAATCCTGCTTGTGAAACTGCCGGTCAGGATGCGGAGTGATGGAGTCTGATTGAGATACAAGTTTTTGGTTTTAATCTTGCATGGTTGTACGTCTTCAGGGCTAGGTTTTGGAATGCGAGGCGGAGCCGCTAGCGTAGACTTGGTGTGAAAGGAAACCATTAGCATTCGTTAGCTTGAAACGAGCATTGACCTAGTATTGTGTTGACATAGCAAAGGCGCGGACTGCTTGGTGAAGGTGTAGAATGCTTGGCAAAGGTGCATACTACTCGGCACGGTGGTAGCTTATCTTCGCAGGCCCGATTTCCTCTCTTCCTCACTTAGCCAAAATAGGAAATCCTTTCCTTGTTAAAATTCCGAGAGTATCATGCTTTTCGCGTTTCTCACCAAATCCTAATCATCTTGTATGGATAGATGTGAAGCTTTCCATATATTTGCTGGCAGAATAGGGTTTAATTAAAATCTGACGTCACGCCTTAATTCACGGCTTGTAGAAGTCTTTCATTTTCGGGACCTTATTGCCTTGCTATTTATAAGAGATGATCTTGGATCCCTCGTTCGCACAGGTCATCTTGAAATTGTTCCCATCTTCTTTCACAGGTATCGTCTCATGTTTTCTACTGATTTCCCATTTTGTCTTCTTTCTTATGTAGGTTTCCGGTGTAGAAAGGGTGAAAACTTATCCTTTTATTTGGTTTTGTAGCGCGTAATGGGATCTTCCAGTGATGATCAGACCCCTAACTCTTCGGAGAGAAATTTCAGATCGGCGAAAACCAGTTTTCTTCTCATGAGGAGGCATTAGATTGAATTGAATATCTGTTCCGTGAAGCTGCCGACATTAATCGGGACATACCTTCTTCCTATCTAGGCGAGGTGCGGGTGTGTGTCCATACCCTCTTGGCTTAGGTGAACATGGAGGAAAAATGGGAAGATGATGAAGTATCCCAGTGCATTGAGAAGCTTCAGTGTAACAAAACTTCTTCACAGCCAGGTGCTAAGGCGGAACGGTCCGCCTCTCGGTTAAACGACAGAAAACTGAGTTTGTAAAACTTGTTGGAGAAGGCCGTCGTAACTTCCCTGTCCAAGATGGTTCCATAGTCCTTGATTCTGATGTGGATGGCTCAGAGAATCCTCTTCAAGAGGTTGTTGAGGAAATTTTCGAGGAAGATGACGCTGCGGTTGATAATGAAACTGAAATATCTTATGGAGTGGACAACGAAACTGTTGTTGGTGACGTATGGGGATTCATAGTGGCCTATGTTGTGTCAGCTGTTGAAGCGGATATCGGGAAGAAGACGGATGTTGTTGTCGCTGAGACGGTTTCTAGATGGGATGTTGAGGTGTCGGCTACTTCCGATGCTGCTTTCGGATGGAACCTTTGCTGCCCGAGAGATTGTTGGGGAAAGTGATTGGAGAAGCTCATACAGAGGAGTTGGCAACTCGTGCGTCTGCTTTCGATGACCAGTTTCCCCCTTCTTTTTTTTGTTGTTTCTCTTTGTTGCATAGATATCTTGATGCTTTTGCAGACTTATTGTTATCTTTTTTGTATTCATGGTGAAGTTAGGGCTTCGCCAATTAGCATCCCGCTTGCGTTTTCACATCTTTGAATAAAACTTATCATTTGAAAGACTTTAACCTTCCATTAGAATTGGTTGTTCGACCTTTCGTTCCCTTCAGAGCTCTTGAGTAATTGAATAAGGCATTTCCTGTATGTTTTTGGCTTTTCTGTTTGTGATTTGATGGTTGATCGTGTAATCTGATCTTCGATAGTGAAGGGATCCTGTGTAGATTCCCAGTCCCCAAGTGTAGTTTCCATGCTTCCATCTTATGTGGTCGGTGGGTTGACCATGATAGGGATATCACCATCATGTGTTCGTACTTGTGATTTCGCTACTTCGCAATTGAAATATGGAGGCGTACGGGTTACCTTTACAGTGATTGTTTCTATGGTGAAACTCTGGTTGGTATCAACAAACTGACGGAAACGGTTCTTGGCAGTAGATGTGATTAGAAGATACTGTCCATGGAAGTAAAAGGGATTGGCTGGATGCGTAAGCGAGCAAATTGTCTATGACCACAAGCTTTGGTGGGATGGAACATAAGGCGGCCATAACTACGAAGATTGGCGGGCTGTGATCATGATCATTGATATGGGGAGCGTGGTGGTACGACCCTTTGCATAAAGAAGCGGCATTGAAGCAGTTTCGTCTCTTGGAGAGGATGTTGAAACTTATGAATCCAAACGCTAAATTTTCGGCTTCGGATTCTGGAGCATCTTATGGGGAGAACGCTGAAGCGGAGCGGTTGTTGGAGCGAGCGTTGAAGCAAAGCAGCTGTCGGGGTGAACGTTGAAGTGGAGCGGCTGCGTTAATCAGTGTGCTATCAAAATGGACACCCTTCAAGCGAACAATGGTTAGTAATCCCCAGTTTTTTCTATCAATCACGCTTTCCAAGAGAGGTTGGGGTTTGGGAACGGCTTCTCTGGTTGGAAACAGCTTCTTCCCTGATGCAGTGCGGTTGAGGGCTGCAAATATTTCTTGATGTTGCGCCTTTAGGAAATATAGAATCTCACATAAATGTCTCATCATAGACTGCACGATTTTGTGGGCGAAGTCCCCAGAAATCATGCATCTCCTGACAGGAAGAGAGTATTTGTGAACTCAGGGGGTTGTTGATTTTCTTCGCCTCAATTTTAGAGAAGCCATTCCTGATCTTTACATGTTATGAAATTGGATTGCTGATTTCCTTCTACGGGGCGTTCAGAAACAACACTGGAGGGATGCAAGCTGCTGGTGCTGGGAAGATGCAAGCTGTTAGCACTGGATCGGCTTGGAAATGGCGCTGGCTTGGCGTGGCGTGGTAGCAATAAAGTGGTCAAGCATATTCCAGGTTTGTACTTCAGCGTTTCTCTTCCAATTTTTTTTCTTGTGTTGGTGCATACCCTAGCCGTAGGTATGCCTTCCATAAATATGTAGAAATATTGTTCTTCCGAACTAGTGTAAACCTTAGCCGTTGGTATGTCATTCAAAAACTTATAGTAGTACTTGTTCTTCTCTTCGAATATCACTGTAGTAGTGTCGGTTACCTCATGAATACTGACTGGTAATCGCTATTATGCAAAGTAGGTACGTACGAATAGGTGACTGATCCCACGAAGAACTGGGCGTTATTGTTTATCTGAGATCCAAAAGTTGCAGGACAAGGTGACCGAAGGTGCTTTCGCGGACATAATCAAACAACAAGAATCGGAGGTCGAAAGGCTATCCAAAGAGTTAGAGCTGAAACAGGCGCTCCTCCAAATGACCAAGGACGCCTTCTTCGAGAAGAATAAAACACCGTTAAATGGCTTTCTTTGAATGCACTTCTGTTTTCTGAAATTCTTCTTTTTCGTTTTTTTTTTTTTTTTTTTTTTTGAAAGGCAAATGGAACACCTGGCTTATGGTTTTGATTTTCTGGATTTTTTGGGTTGATAGACAAGTGTTACCTATGAGGGTTTTGGATTATTATTCTGGATGAACTGTTTTAGGATGATGCCGTTTTTGGTTATGATTGTGAGTAACACAAACATCCCAGGGAAGATATGAAAACATGAACGTTGCGTGTCGGTAGATAACATGGGATGAAACATAACATGGCTATCAGTTTTTATCATTCTCATGAAAACTTGAAATAGTAAACCATGTATTTTGTCTAGGAAAGACTTACTCGGTTTTTGGATCTGCTAACAAAGAACGTGTCAGGTGCAGGTCCGACTTTCATGGGAAACATGATCGCAGTCGTATGCATCAAAAATAATTCACAACAAAATATAAATGAAGTACAAGGTAAGGAAGAGTTCGTTTCCACGGAGAGACAATTGTTGTTATAAAAATTCTAGTTTCTTAGTAACCAATGGGGGGATTTTTGTTTTATCAAAATAAAAGTAAATTAAAAGCAAAGTAAATTGGAGAAAGTAATCAATGAGACAAAGATATTGGTCAAGGAATTCATCTTCAATCTTAAACAAATGCTTGCAATGATTAGAATTACGATTTAATCTCTTCTTTTTTTTATCAAAAGCCTAGAATATCAAGAGAGCAAGATAATCCAATAATTTCCTAAGTTTATCAACACACACATTTTAGCCGCGTGTGTGAATTATACCTAAAGAATAACCTAATGCCTTGCGCTAATTAAGTTCAATTCCTAAGAGCATTAAGTTTGGGAAATAGGTTAATCAATGGAATTGTCATACATTGCGCATGACAATTTGGACAAGGGTCAAACTCTACATATGATTACAAGAGTGTATCACTACAAACCGTAATCATATCATGCTACTTGTATTTGGGGTTATCGCTCGATGAAAAACCCTAAAATAGCTATGGACAAGATGCAAGTTCAATTAATTGGCCACTTAACGAAACAAACATCAAAATCCTATCATAATGCATCAATCATGTGATAATAAAAACAGTAGAGATATGAACGATAATCAAGAGAGAAAACTAATGCATTAATCAAGCACAAGTTTTAGAAATGGGACTACATCCTTAACCAATAATAAAAGATTTAGCTACTCATAGCTATGGAGTTCATCATAATCAATAATCAAATAAAGAAGATGAAAATTAAATACGAAAGCAAACCCTAGTTGCGTAATTAAAAGCGGCTATCTCCAGAACTCCAAGAATAATACGTGCTCCAAAGTTGTAGAAAACATTCTCTTTTGTAGCTTTTCTCCAACTTCTAAAATTAGGTCCAATCTCTAAAGTCCACCAAGCCCATGTGTGAGAAAACCCATGTTGAAAATATACTTAAAAGTGGTCGCCGAAAAACTGGTGATATGACCGGAACTTGGACGGAATCCGGCACCGGAAAAAATCAGGTTATCGGGAAAGTCAGCAGCCGCCGGTCAGAGTATCAGATAACTCAGTCAAAGTCACTGATTGGTCTTGGCCAATGCCTAAACTGTTGCAGTCGCACAGGCCGTAATTGGTGTTGTTCCATCATTGCGCTTCACTAGTGCAAATCCAGCCATGATGGATGTGACTTCCACAAATCATTTATGTAACCTTGGCATTCTTTTTGACTCTTCACAGTATCAGTTCTTCCTTTCTCCAGCTACAATCCCATTCAATACACATGCACTGTTTGTAGTAACAGCTCCTCCACTACATAATGCCATAGCCCACTGCAATGCCTCAGTAGCAACACGATAACCCTTACAAGCTACAGCATTACCAGTGACTTCTGCAACCATCATTTCCCTTGCACGCAACCACCTGAACATCACCACATATGCACCTGTGACAAATCCACAACTGCCACAACATTACAAGACTTAGACTACCATCGAACCATAGACACATCATCAGTTCCTTTTCCTGAACTCCTGGCCTCCATTATCAGCACCACAAGCCCTTCTTGTAAGCAACCTTCACTGCACCTGTAGCTCCAGTAACTCCTCAGCATTAGCAGCAACAACATCATCCATCCTTGCATCTCAAAAGCTGCAACATTCGCTTCACTGACCCGTACTCTTCTCCGCCAAGATCACTGCATCCATACCCTGCAGCTGAACAACATCATAAACCATCTCGGCTTTACTTCATCTGCAACTGCATGTATTCTTGCAACACAACATCACCAGTAGCAGCTTCCAACATTCCTCATGTATTCAAGTCGATACTAACTGAAAATTAGGACACCATTGCCAGTTCCATAACCTGTAGAACCTAAAATTCATCTACGTCCACAATCCAGTACCATTACCATTTCAGCTCAACCTGCAACTCAATCTAGCATCTATCTTGCACCAGTTCATATTTCTTGTACTTTTCAGACTCATACAACCAAATCATCACCTGCAGTTCCATCAAAAATTCAGTACCAACTCCATACCTGCTGCATCTCAATCTCAATTTCATCCTTGACTTATTATCACCACCAACTGCCAAACACCCATCTGCTCAATCTTCATTCATTCATGGAAGCATCTCAGCATCAGCTACACAAATTAGTTCCTCTTACTGCAACGAGTTCAATCCACCTCTTCAATCATCCAATAACCTCAGTTGTTCAGGCCTACCTGCAACTGCAACTCTTGAATGCAACAACATCATTCTCTTCATCTAAAGGCCACTGACATCCAATCACTGCCATTACCTGCAGCTGTAACCTAAGTATTCACTCTGCCACAACCATTCTGTGACCATTAATCTCAACATCACCACCAGCCATCTGTTCAGCTTGAATCTTCCTTGTCTTCTAGGAAACAAACCTTGCCTAATACTAATTGTCAACATTAAATTCTTCTAGTCAATTTCTCAACTGAAATTCAACCCTAATACCTATTTTTAACTTCACCCAAATCGATTCAAAGACAAATTCCATCCAATCTTCCCTGCATAATGAATCTAAACTGAACCCATGATAGTCACCATCTTCTGCTTCAATTCCTCATCAACAGCAGAATACTTGAATATAAAGCCCTAGATTCTAATTCTCAAGAAACACCAACACAAGAACATGAACTTGAGCTTAATATCTGATGAACAACGGCCACATCTCTTCCGTCATCACTCAAATCCCTAATCTCTGTCGATCTCACTTTTCTGAATTCCATGGCCGCCATAACTGTTACATCTCTCTGAATTTCATACAAGAATGACTGAGAGATGATTTCTCTCAGTTTTAAGGTTGTGTAGGAAAATGAAGTTGGTTAACCCCACTCAAGTGGAGTGGATAGGGGATACCAATAATGAGGCACCCATAAATAGGATAAATGCCACCCAAATATCAGCCTTTATGTTGACTTAGAGCTTCTCCAATGGTGGTTGTGTGTGTTTCCTAGTTGGCAACACAAACAAGACTTCCTCATTCCAATTTTTCCTTAAGTTTAGGGAGGAAAAATAGTTCATCTCCAATGGTGTTGTTTGTGATGTTTTATGAATTAAATGTAAATTTTATTTTTAGTAATTTTTAAATTTTATTAGAGCTAAAAATGGTTATTTAATATATTAAAATTAATTTAGGTAAGAAAAAGCTTACTAGGATAGCTTGACATTGTGAAGGTGAATGTATAAAACTTGACATTCACCTTGAAAATGTCTAACAAAAATTAAGCCATATCATCTTCACATTGATTTAAGAAGTTGGGGTTGGAGAAGAATTTTAGGAAAAATGAATGTCTATCCTATGTGAACTTAGACAATTATCTTCACATACATTCCATTGGAGAAGATCTTAGCTCGACTCCCATGTCACTCGCCTGCATCCTTATGCTCCCAATTGTACGCTTTTTCCTCCTTTCGAGTTTCTCCTCCAACAACAACCATCTCCTATTTCTCAGATTCACTTCTTCTCTTCGATTTCTTTTCATCACTAAAGCTGCCATGCTTTTCAGACAATAATTGCATCACTAAAACTGACATACTTTTCAGATAGAGATGAATAAATAAAAGCAAATAATGAGAAATAATCTACCTCCAACAACCATTGCACATGAGATGAGGTTTTCACGCTGTTTCTTCTTCTTTTGTTCCAAATGACTCCAAAGTACCTAAATACTCAAAAACAAAACATAAGATACATAATTTACAAGAAAACTAGCAGAGAAAGCATAAACAATAGATAAATATCAAGTTGTTTTAGACACCTATCAAAACACCGTGATCGTGAAAAGTCCCCAGTCGTCCCTGAGTTATTTGATAATCGAGTCGACGATCCCTGAGCGGATCGTTTGCTTTTAACCTCTGGAAAATCCCCAGTTGCCCCTTGCCGCGTCAAAATAGATAATCGGGTCATCAGGTAACTGATTCGAAGTGGATCGTCTTCTTCTACCATCTCGATGTCTGTGTCGAAGCACGAAATCGACGGTCGAAAATAGACATTGTAACCAAAAGATCAATCTCCCAATATGGTCGCCAATTGTTTATGGGTGAATGGTTTCTACTAATTTCGGTAATTTCGGGTGTGTGGGTGAGAAACGAATTTAAACCCTAAATAATGTATTGTAAGGTAGTACTTTAGATTCGAGAGATCAATCTATACAAGTCCGTCATAAACCAAGAAATGGTCGTTCCAGACTTGCTTAGGTCACAAAGTGGGGGGAAATGGGTTGGTTTTGGGGATGGAAGCAAGGAAAGTGATGAGACCCGATTAGTTGATTCTGGAAGAGTAGTTGTATTACTACGACTTGTATCAGAAAAGTGGGAAGGCTAACAAATGGTAAGCTAGCAAGTATTTTCTGAGTGTTGTATGCTCCTGACTGAACTTGTTGTTCCGTGAAAATAGATAAGACTTATTTATACAATTCGAAGTGAAACATACTCTAGTCTCATTAAGGAATGGAAAAATGGGTAAGTAAATGGGAAGAGGTGGTAACGCATGGAATTGATGTTCCATAAAACCGTTAACGCATGGAATTGATGTTCCATGAAACCGTTAACGCATGGAATTGATGTCCCATAAAACCACCTGTATTTACTAACCGCCTCACCCTTATGACACTTCCTTATGACAGGCATAGTGTACGCCGCATGCTGTAAACCGCCAAAACAATACCCAAAGAGGATCCCCCAATTTGTGATATGTGTTGATGTCTCGAATGTTTTTGTGGAAAAGATGTAGCATGTTGTTGTTTCCTGGAAAGTCGATCTTGGGAGACTTGTTAGCTTGTGACCTTCGACGGTCGATATTTTGCATCTTAAGAGAAAAGGTAACCGTTGATCGTTGCACGCTTTCGTTTTTTGGTGGCCGCTTAGGGAAGGCCAGCATGGTGGCGTGGCTAGGTTGGCATGCCATTGGCGTGGCTAGGTTGGCATGGCATGCCTTGGCGCAGTTTGGCGTGACCAAACTAGGGTTTTGGATCAAAGGTTACCATATGTTGTTTGGTAACCTTGGACGGCTAGGATTTTCTCTTGGGATTGAAGGGCGACCGTCGATTGTCGTACGCCTTCGTTTTGGTAGACGCATAGGGAAGGCCAGCATGGTGGCGTGGTTAGGTTGGCATGGCATGGTTTGGCGTGGCCAAACTTAGGTTTTCGGGCCAAAGGTTGCCATGCGTCGTCTAATAACCTTGGATGGATAGGATTTTCTCCTGGGATTGAAGTGGGACCGTTGATTGTCGCACACCTCCGTTTTGGTAGCTACATAGGGAAGGCCAGCATGGTGGCACGGATAGGTTGGCATATCGTTGGCATGGCATGGTTTGGCATGGCCAAACTTAGGTTTTTGGGCCAAAGGTTACCATGCGTCGTCTGGTAACCTTGGATGGCTAGGATTTGCTCCTGGGATTGAAGGGGGACCGTTGATTGTCACACGCCTTCGTTTTTTTAGCCACATTGGAAAGGCCAGCATAGTGGTGTGGCTAGGTATGTTTGGCATAGTGGGGCCAAGGGCTTGGCATGTCGCTGGCATATGGTGCGGCTAGCTTGGCTAGGGCCAAAGCAGGTTGTGGATGGCTTGGAATGGTGGGGCCAAGGGTTTACCGTGGGAGCATGGTGCGGCTAGCTTGGATAGGGCCAAGGAGGCTTGGCATGGTGGGGCCAAGGGTTTGCCGTGGGCGCATGGTGCGGCTAGCTTGGCTAGGGACAAGGCAGGGTAAGGTTTGGCTTGGAATGGTGGGTCCGAGGGTTTGCCGTGGGCGCATGGTGCGGCTATCTTGGCTAGGGCCAAGGCAGTGTGCGGTTTGGATTTGCATGGGTTTGGGCCAAGGTAAGGTGCGGTTTGGCTTGGCATGGTGGATGTGGCTGGCACGATTTTCCATTGGCACAGTGGTGCGGCTAGCATGGTTGGCATGCCTTGGCGCGGTAGGTGTGGCTGGCATGGTTTTCCATTGGCACAATGGTGCGGCTAGCATGGTTGGCATGCTTTGGCGCGGTAGGTGTGGCTGGCATGGTTTTCCATTGGCATAGTGGTGCAGCTAGCATGGTTGGCATGCCTTGGTGCGGTAGGTGTGGCTGGCATGGTTTGTCATTGGCACATGCGGTGTGAGAATAAGGGTTTTGGCTTGTCGAAACCCTAATTAGCAATTAAAAATGGTACTCCGGTAATTTTTTCGCAGACAAATTAAAAGGTTCAATAAATGTGCTTGGTTTGGACATTATTACTCAAGTTCTGTGACGTCACTGTCTGACTAGGATTTTACGATTTTACCTCCAAGCTTAAAACTACCATCAACAACGGGGAAAGAAATTTCTTTTCCAACATCCTAGAGAAGAGAAAGTTCAGAGCCTAAAGTTCAATGGAGAAAAGAACGAGACTCAAACAAAGAATAATAGATAAGAACGCAAAGTTGGTTATTTTGACATAATGTCCTAGAGGAAACATTCTTACAAGATAAATGTTAATTAAATGTGTTTGTTCAGTTTTTATATGAAAAACATTTTAAAATAAATGTTAGTACCCTGTGATGGTTAGAGATGATCATAGAATCTTGGATAAACTGTCAAAGAGCTATTTTCTATACATATTTATGTGCCCAATCTGTATTGGATGGAAGTGAAGGAGAACTGTTGATTCACATTACTCAGTTCTTCAGCCAGATAATCTCAATGCTCTTTAATTCAATTATTCAGGAACTCAAAACAAGGGAATATAAGTGACATGTATAGGCAATGTTCATTAGTACTAAGAAGAAAGTGTGGAATTCAATGAACTACAGTATCTGGAAGCGACAAAATTAAAAAAAAAAACGTTTCTGGTTACTAAAAGAATGGTGCACCAAAATGGAACCTTTACATAGTACAATCATTTTCGCATGACATCAATAATCTGATCAAGTGAGTTGTAATACTTATCTCTCAACAACATTAAAAAACACCTAAGTACCTTGCGAAATGAATGAGACACATGACACATAGTACAATCATTTTCGCATGACATTAATAATCTGATCAATTGAGTTGTAATACTTATCTCCCAACAACATTAAAAAACAGCTAAGTACCTTGCGAAATGAATGAGACACATGATATTACCTGATTAGCAATAGCAGCTCCAGTAACTCCTTATGAAATCTCATATTTGATCTTACACCTGCAGAAATAACATAAAAAACACATGAGAAAACATAAATACTCACATCTTATATGTTTAAGAGAACATAAACACAAACACATAAACATAAATACTCACATGAGCAAACATAAACACATAAGCAAGGATATTAAGAGAACATGCGAATCGTTTTCAGATTGAAGAATATAAATAGTGCAGAATTCTGAGACCAAAGAAACTTCTAAAAAGAGTTAAAGCTACAAATTAACTGTCAGTGTAAGTCTTTCAGCTTAAATCAAACTTAACATCAACATTTCTTCTAGATGACTGTCACTAAGAAAAATTCACATTTTTCATCAAATAAAGGATAAGATATATACCGACCACAGACTCAAACAAAGAACTGACATGATATATACTAACCACTGACTCAAACAAAGGATAAGAGATACAAACTTTCTTTCACGACTTCATCTAAGGTCTCTGTTCTACACTAACTGAGAGGAATAGCATAAAAAAACATCAACAAACATTAAAATTGAAAACCTAACTATCAATCTACCAACATACACAAACAAAATACATCATTAACCGATTTAAACAAATTACAGAAAACCCTAAGTATCAATCTACCAAAAATACACAAACAAGATACATCACTAATCGATTCAAACAAAATACATAGAACCCTAAGTATCAATCTACCAAAATACACAAAAAAATACATCACTAATCGATTTGAACAAAAACACACAAAACCCTAACTATCAAACCCAATTTATGAAACCCTAACTATCAAACCCTCACACAAAAAGCATCATCAATCGATTTAAACCCTAAATAGGAAACACTAATCATCAACCATACCTAGCTTCCTCTGATTTCAACGGAGGGAAAGATTTAATGGCGGGAGAGTTTTTTCTTCAGGAGAAGAGAGTGAGAAAGAAGACGAGTGTTGAATGATTGAACGGGATATTTTCTCTAAGGATAAGAGGAGTGTACACGCGAAATTTGCACGCTCGGGGAAAAAAAGTAAAAAAAGTGTTTGCAGGTGTTTTTTGTCACATGGGTACTTCGCACGCCTAAAACGGAAACAGTTGCGAATAACAACTGAGATGAAGCAGTTGCGAAATTAGCAACTGTATCTGGATGTTGCGAATTTTTAGCAACATAAATTAGCAACTAAAAATTCGCAACATCTATATTTCCGTTGCGAATTTGAGTTTCTATTCCTTGAATTTGGTGTAGTGCTCAGACCAACCCATCTCCTTCACTTTGTGACCGAAGCAATACTGGAACGGTCATTTCTTGGTTTAGGACAGGATTGTACAGATTGATCTCTCGAATCTAAAGTACTCTCGTGCAGTGCATTTGTTTTAGGTTTAGATTTGTTTCTCATCCACACACCCAAATTTACCAAAACCAGCAGAAACAGTTTTTACCCATAAATAATTGGCGACCACAGTGGGAGATTAATCTCTCGGTTGCGAAGCCAATTTCTCAATTTTCATTCCAATCTTCCCAAACACTTCAAAAGTCGTTGATGCTCGAAATATTAGAAGTTATTGTCGCAAATCAAGCTGATATTGTCAAGATGCAATAATGAGATGTTTTGTCTCTTAAAGAGTGTGGAAAACTGGCTGTAGAAAGATCCAGCAAACATTCGCTCGGAGAACGCCACTAATCTCAGAGATGGCACAAAAATGTTGAATCCTTGTCTGAGGTCTGTGCCCCCACCAACGAAGATGCAGACAAAGTATGTGGATGTATCTACCGAGAGCAAAAGGGAATGACCAATGACAATGTACCATCCGCAAGCGTAGTCAACACATACCATGGCGCTACACCCTCTAGCACCAACACCAGCAGCACCGGATGCTCTCTGGCGTGACGCCTCCTATTACCAGAGCCAGAGTCATCGCTACTCCTGATATTCCTTCAAGCATGACTCCTCTAATCATCACCAGGGCTGCTACCGCTTCTTCTTCAGGACGAGATACTAGAGGATCTAGAATAAACCAACTTCTCATTACCATTGTCGATTTCATGGAGAGACATGAAGTTCTTACCAAAAATCAGACAGATATGGCCATAACTCAGAGGAAGTGAAATAACAAACATCTGAATGATTATGTCAAGGGATTCAGAATTCGGGCATTAGATCATGATGATCCAAATATGACTGAACATTAATTGGTGGAGTTGTGCATCAATGCTTTATGGGGACTCTGTTCACAAAGCCGTGTAATCTATGATGGATCATATATTTCGAGACCTCAACCGTGTTGCGTCGGGCAAGCGATTATTAATTGGAAAAGCTACCCCGAAATCCCAGTCTCTCTTAGAAGGTACGGCTGGTGAATGTAACTGGGGACTCATAACCACTACTCACCTGAAAGGTGTCGAGTTTCAAAGCACACTGATTGACGCGGCCTCCGACTTCAACATTGTAACCATCAAGACTCTAATAGTTGCAAGGTAAAATCAAACAGAAGTAGCGTATTATTTCCCATGAAGAGAAAACACGGCTTATCGACCAACACTATTTGTGCGCCGTCTTCCTATCTGCCATATCATATCAACTCGTCTTTCGAAGTCAAGGGTTAATGGCTCCCTCACTGGAGTTCGCTCCAGGAGCTGATTCAATGTTTCTCTCCAGGAGTCGCTTCAACGTTTCGTTCCAGGAGCCGCTCCGCTTTAACGTTTCACTCCAGAAGCCGCTCCAACGTTTCGCTCCAGAAGACGCTTCAACATTTCGCTCCAGAAGCCGCTTAAAAATTTCTCTCTAGGAGCCGCTCTGCTTTAACGATTCTCTCCTGAAGCCGCTCCACTTCAACGTTTCTCTCCCGAAGCCGCCGATTTACCAAAAAAAAAGGGGGGGGAGGGGGGGACTCACATACATGAGTTATCAAAGCCCGTCAATTTTCATGGCCGTGGTCGTCCAAGGTTCATGCTTGTAGCTTTCGCCCCTTCCTTCCGAGATCCATGGCCGTAGCCACCACTCTTCCCTGCCAAGATTTGTGCCCGTAGTCACTACTCTTCCATTTTAAGGATCGTGACCATAGCCATCCAACCACCAGTCAGCTTGTCTTTGTTCCCACAAAAACGCAGTTTCTTCTGATCACAGTTGCTGCAAAGAACCGTTGATACCAGCCAGAGCTTCATCATAGCAACAACCACTATATATAAAGGTAATCTGAACTGTGCATATTTAGTTTCCCATGGAGGAAGTAATGGAGCCTCCGATACAGAGGCAAGATGGTGACATCTTTATCATGGTTAACCCACCGACCATACAAGATAGAACCACGAAAACTACACTTGGGTACTGAGGATCAACACATAATCCCTTCACTAAACCTTTCAACTCAGATGGGACAACCAACCAAGAAGTCATAATCGTGACAAGGTCACCACTCTTCAAAGATGTAGCGCAAGGATATCACCACCTCCTAGTCTGGAAGGTGCCTGACCAACACGTAGTATTTGGCTCAAACATTCATAAGTGTTGCTATTACTGAAGAATCAAAGAGTAAAATCGTGCCTCAGCAAGACACACATACCAACTACACCATGTTTACCATATCACCTACACAGAACTCAGCACCGCCTACCCAAGGTATGCATGAATCCACACATCGCCGACAAATAGAAATTCGGTGTTTCTAGATTTCCAATTTCCTACAGAAGGGGTGCATGGGCTGCTAGAAGTTGGATACAATGCATAGCTATCAAGTGAGACTCCCGCCCACTGATCAATAAATGATGAATCCAAAATATTGTCGCCTTCATCAATTCATCAACCACCTTACCATAAAATGCAATAGAAGTATGTCTTTCAAGAGAAAATAGGCTAAGGATAATTACAACAGGGGACTGCCAGCACAGGATGTCCTCATGTCCCTCAACTAGGTTATTTATGATATCAGAAACATCGCCACTGTCAAATATTTACGAGTTGCAGGAATTTCTCAACATCAAGCCGTGCACATGCATCAAAGACTCCAAAAGCACGCCACAGAGATATTCACATATCCGGTCATGCCATCGGATCTATGACCAGACAGAAGTATAACTGGGGACTGCTCATCGCATCCCATTCGATACAATAGTCCAAGATTCAGAAGATATTTCAAAGGATGTTTCCTGGAATGAAGTTCTTGGAGACTTGATAGCAGCACGTCGGCAACGGAATGCCTCTCAGCTCGTCTACTTCACCCAGTGGTTACGGAAGATTTTGACCATACAAGCATCCACAACATATCATCACCGCAATTAAAAAGGCAAAAATAAGCCTTCCAGACACCGGCTCAGCAATCCATACACCAAATAACTTAAAGTCAAGGACGGATCAACAATGCATCTACACTTTCCAAGATTAGCCCTGACATGTTCATTGCCGAGCATATATTTTATCAATCCATCCCAGGAGTCCAATGGAGTTTGGTAAATTTTGAAATCCACTAGAGAGGTTAGATACACATTCTTCTGAAGACATAAACTTATTACACATTCTGGAGAAGATCGATGATATTGTTGGGTGGTTGTATGCGCAAAAGAGAAAAGAGCACCTACTTTGATTTCTACGGGATCGCCTTGCTACTGATTATAACTATTGGAGATTGCTTTGTTGCCCTGAATGCTTACCCTGCCACTGCTAACAAAGAACATCATTCACACCGATCTAAATGTCCAAGTTTGATCAACTACTCACGGATATTACACTCATATCTAAAATACGTAGACGGTTGGCACGCCTATGATCGATCTGCTGCAAACGAACACAAAAAGCAGATGAGCGAATGGTAAAAGGGGAGGAAGTTATCAAACCTTTTATATGCATAGAACTTGTGGAATCCGAGTAGAGGAAGATTTTCCTTTTGGACCATGCACAGAAGAAGGCAGCTGGGCCCGCAGCGCCAACGCTCCATGGCACCAACCTCCATGATCGAACTAGTAGCGCGCCAGCACGAGGAACACCAGCCGCTCAACTTATAATACTCTATAGCCAATCCAGCAGCTCAACCTGCAACACTCCGTGGCCAAGCCAGATGCGCAACCTCCGTAGTCAAGCTAGCAGCGCGCCAGTACAAAGATCATCGGCCGCTCATGCCTCTTTCCAAAGGTCAGTCGAATTTTTCCTGGCAATCTCTTCATGTCTTGCCCTTTCGACTTTTTATCCTCATATGTCACCATATCATGTTTACCTCGCAACAATGCTACTGTTACATGCTCAGCAGGGGACTTAATGTTGATGGTGGTTTTTAGTATATGGTGAAAACTGTAAAAGTCTATCTACCTGACCCGGCATCAGATGTAGTAGACATTGATATGTCTATGTTCCGCGGGGAATTTGGAGAATATATCAAAATCTTATGAGTGCCTATGTCTCTCTTCACATTATATTGAAACTCAATCTCCTATATGAATTGTTCACTAGTATAGAGCCTAATGAGTATATAAGCTCCTAGATGCATTACTCACTAATGCCGGAGCCTGCCGAGTATTTTTCTAATGTTATATTCCCTAGTCGAACCATTAATATTGATATGGCATGACAATTTGTGTTCACTCTCAGTAGAGTAGCATGAATTTCCAAGTATCAAGGTTAAGGTCCTTGTATAAGAGTACTCAATCGGAAATCATACTGCTCTCTGGAAATAAACTTAAAGAACTATGTGTCAGCACATGGAATTCAATCAATTTTGTGATAATTCACAAGATTCAGATATTACCCTGACTAATTTTTAAAAATTAGGGTTTTGCGCCCTGTGCAGTATATTAATCCCCGCCGGTCGAAATTAAGATTAGGCGAACTAGGCAATTAATCCTCCATGGATTAGTAGGTGCAAAATCCTACCCAAAATCAGAAAACAAGGAATAAAAGGAGTCACGGAATAGGAGCAACAACAAAGGGAGGTGTGGCCATGCCATAGGCTAGCCGGCGCCACCTGCAAGTAGCCAGACCCCATGTTGCCCGACCGACCCCTATTTCCTATTGACCAATCAGGTTGCTCTAAATCCGCAACGCGCACTGGAAGTGTGGACTGGCCCATGCTTGGCCGACCCCTTTTTCCATCGACCAATAAGGTAGCTCTAAATGAGACACACGCATTTATAATGAGGCCGTCCCATGCTGCTTGCCGGCCCCCTTTCCATCGACCAATCAGGTCGCTCTAAATGCACCACAAGCATTTAGAATGAGGTCAGCCCCATGCTGCTTACCGACCCCCTTTTCTATCAACCAATCAGGCCGCTTTAAACCCGCCACACGCATTAAAAGGTCAAACTATGCCAAACGTGCCACTTCGGGCCCCACAACATGGCACGAGCCACGTGGGACCCATGAAACCCTAAGAATAACGTCATACCATAGCTACTCATAGAAACCCTTGATCTTGTGACCGTTTCCATATTATGGCCTTGCTATAGTTCCTTTGGCATGGCTATGGTACCATTTGCACAAAAAAATCACCGTGTCGTGGTCACATGCCACACACACTAATTAGGGTTTCGGCATGCCAAACCTTAATTTATGTAAAGTTGTTACGCCAACCAAGCCAAGTAATGCTACCCAAAGCATTGGGATTGATGTGGCAAATGGAACTAATGTTTCCAAGCCATATTTGGGTCTAACACCAATGTTCCAAAATCCAGCGGCCATGGCTACGTCAGGCACTACTTGCGTGTCACCGACATACGCTAACTATGCAAACCATGCCATTGTGCCACTGGCATGTGCCAATGGCGCCATTGTGCTATTATCAGGCGCCAAAAGAGTGTGGACATAATCAATGGCCACCCTTTCTCATGAGTTACAATCTTAACCGTACAAATTTTCCACATAATTGATAGGCATGTGGCAAGTCTTAGGCGACCAGCCAAGACAAGCCTAATAGTATCACATGCTATTCTCTTATGGCAAGTCTCCAGAATTTGGCTTGACACACAAGCAATTTGCTACACGTTTTCCATAAAAACACTCGAGACATCAAACATGTCACAAACTGGGGGATGCTCATCAGGGTATTGGTCTGGCAGTTTACAGCTTGCGGCGTGCAACACGTCCATTATAAGAAAGTGTCAGAAAGCAGGGTTGTTAGTGGCGGAAAGAAGTAGTGGGCGTAAACTAACTCGTTTCCTTCATAGTGGTAACGTGGTTTCTGGCATTTACACATGACCCCACTTCTTCATCACTCCATTATTCCCACTTTCTACGAGATCAGGGTGCATTCAATATGACTTGTAGATGACAAGTTTTGGTTAGAATAATAACAGTATCCAGAAAAATACCAAAGAACTAATAGCTTTCATTCCGCAAGCTATTCCCAAATTCTGATATAAGTTATAAAATAGCCACACCTTCAGAATTAACCATTCTGGTCTCAACACCTTCTTCTCTTACCTCCCTAATACCAACCCTTTTCCTTCACTTTGTGACCGAACCAAGACTGGAATGCCCATTTCTTGGTTAAGGACAGGATTGTACAGATTGATCTCTCGAATCTAAAGTACTCTCGTGCAGTGCATTTGTTTTAGGTTTATATTTGTTTCTCATCCACACACCCAAATTTACCAAAACAAGTAGAAACAGTTTTTACCCATAAACAGGTACAGTCGCGTTCCTTATATCTCTCAATCCCATAAGGACTCTATGCACTTGATTTCCTTAGCTGGTCTCACCCACAACTAAGATTGTTTATGACCCAAAGTCGAAGACTTGATAAAAAAAATGTCTCCCACCGAAAAGTCTATTCTGATAGATAAATCTGTCTCACACAGAAATACCTACGAAGTTTTTGTTCCGTCTTTTGATAAATCAAGGAGAACATAAACCAATTGATAATCCGGTCTTATATTCCCGAAGAACAGCCTAGAAATATTAATCACCTCATAATAACTTAACTATATGGTAGTACAACAAGTTATTGTAGAATCACAAAGAATGAGGCGAAGATCTTCGTGATTACTTTTTATATCTTACTTATCGGAGATAAATCTCGAGTAAACCTTAGAGAAGATAGTACTCAATACGATAGAACAAGTAAGATCATACCAAGCAACTACATAGAAAATAGTTGGGTTTGGCTTCAAAATCCCAATGAAGTCTTTAAGTCGTTAACCTATAATGATTTTAGGAAAAACCGATAGGTTAAAGGAGAATCGACTCTAGTCGCAACTAGTATCACATAGGAGGTATGGGGATTAGGTTTCCCAGTTGCTAGAGTTCTCCCTTATATAGTCTTCAAATTAGGATTTGATAACTTTGTGACAAAGCAATCAATATTCGTTGTTAGATGAAAAACCTGATTTAAGATTCAAACTAAGTTTCCACCGTTATATAGTCTTAGCTTGTTACACACAAATAAAATATACCTTAATTTAGATATGGTAACCGTACCTAAATGTGTATATTTAACTGGCTCAATAACAGTTAACTGAAGTTATCCAGATGAACACTTTTGTGTTGACCATGTTCATCTTGACACTTCTAGATAAAATGATACTCAAATGAATCTAATTATGTTACTCATAGGATTGTTCAATTGTTTATATTCTCATAGAAGTATACAAGACACAATTGAAGCAAAATCTATTTTGATTCAAAGAATCAATTCATGAGCACTTTAGCCACGGTTTGCAAAGATTGCATTCCTTAATATATAAATGTAATTTTTCATGAGTATGAAATCATACTTAACCTATTTTAGAACTTAACCACATAAGTTTGCAAATGGGTACGCAAACTTAAGTTCCGTACATTGGTTACATCCGACAGTTCGCAAACGGGTATGCATACTGTTATTCCAGACCAAACTCAGGTGAATAATTTTTAAAACGGGTACGCAAACTTAGTTCCCGGACTTTGACAGTCAAAACATTTGCATACGGGTATACATACTTGGTTTCCGGACCTGAATCATCCTTGCAACAGTTTGCATATGGGTATGCATACTATGCTATATCCAGACAATGATTAATTGTTATAAACTCCTATTTCAATCATTGAAACATTCTTGGAAGAAGAAAATAGATATCTCACACAAACTATTAGCTTATAAGAAATTTTCAAGTGATCGAATAGTCAATACGAAACATTCCGACCCTACATCAAATGACTGTCTCACACAAATCATGTAAGATGTTACCAAGTGATTTTCACATGATCATCTTTTGACTTTCGTCAAGAATAATGATGAATGTAATTAAAGCGAAAAGCTTTCCAATACATATTTCGAGAAAGATATAAGCGAGTTAAACTCAGCTCAAAATATCAAATGTGTATAATATAAAGTCTATATAGCTATATTACTTAGTCTCAATAGGAGATAGAATAAACTTCTATGTGATAGATGAGTTCAAGTCTCCATATACCTTTTGTTGATAAAGTTCCTCCAAGATCCCCTTAGTGGATCTTTGTATTCAATCAATAAACGTCGTGAAGTCTAAATCTCAACTACACATTCTATCATAATCTGAGACATAGCTATAAGTAGACTAGAAATCAAGACTTATAGTTTTGACAACTAAACTTGACAAACAAGCTTGAGATAGCAACGCTTGCGAGTTCGACCGAGCAGTGCTCTAACAATCTCCCTATTTGTAAATTTTAGTGACAAAACTATCAATATATATATATGAATTACAAAATAAATAAATTTTGTAGCTTCTCATCCAAATGCTTGATTTCCTTGGTTCTTCAACATTCCTTGAATTCTTCGTCACTCCAAGTACTCCAGTGATTCTGAACTTGTTCAACTCAACATCATAGTTGTTGAAGATCCGTAGTTATAATAATAAAAAAAACAGTTGTTCTCAATTATTATTATACAGTGTCATAGTATTATTACACATCATCAAAGTTCAATTGTATCATAACTTTAACAATAATACTACGGTGATATGTATCACTCTCCCTTAGTCAATACTTCATCTCACAACAAAAACCACTCCCCCTTACATAATGATTCGAAAACCATATGTATGTAGTGTGAACTACAAAATAATTCTCCCCATTTTGTCAATATAAATTGGCAAAGGTATGAAAACAAGTGGGATCATGATGAAACTCTCAAAGAGATTATTCATGACTAAAAGAGAATATATCAACTTTGTTTCGATGATTTCACATAGTCGAAACTTAGTGTATTCATCAAGGAGTTTATAAAGATACAAGATAACTCCTATAATATTCCACAGCCGCACTCCCTACAAAGATTTGGCAATTAACACAAGTTCAATTAAGAACTCTCCCCCATAAAATGTCATTCCCGAAAGAACAACATGAGCATCCTCACTTTCACAAGAAAAAAAAAGGATTTCTTTGGACATTAACAAATCACATGAAACATGAATTTGTATCCAGAAAAAATCAATTAAATTAACCACAAGAGAACCTTAATGATTAATTTAGTCAGAAATGCTCAACATAAGAAAACTTACGGAGCCATACAATACTTTCACATAGAACTGGATCAGGGATAGATAAATACAACGGAATATTCAAAAGTTCATTCTATCTTTTATCAGTATTTGAATAAAGACATAATAGACTTTACATTTGACATATATAGGACAATCATAGTTCACGGACGTAAACAAACATATCCCATAACATTATTTGCAGTATATGAAACTAACAAAGATTAATACTGCAAAATCATCTTCCAAATAACTTAGAATTTAAATAAATAAATATAAAACATTGCAAGATGAAAATTGTTGGCAATAGCTATGTGTAATCACAATAATGGTTATTCAAAACCCTAGTTATCCTTCTTAAAACACAAGAATAATTCTCATAATTAAGAAGTTTCCTAGACAAGAAGAAGAAGAAAATATCAACAAACTAAAAACAAAGGAGTCCTAAACCGACAAGAAGGATCATGAACTGAAATCAAGGAGCACTTCCGGAACCCTCACGAGTCTTGATACTTTTGAGCTTGTAATTGACATTATCCACTACTTTTTCAGAGAACATATCCTCATTGAGAAGATCTTTAACACATGTCTTCATGAGAACAAGGTCAGAATTAACCTTCTTCAACTCAGTTTGTAACACATCGAGACCCTTCATAGTATCAAAGAGCTGCAGTTTCGCTTCCTCTAAGTATTTAAAAAAAATCATAAACCACTTCAGCTGAAACCATCTCATCATTCTCTACATATTGATGAGTATAAGCATAGTAGAGGCATCAGAATAATCCTCGGGATTTTGATGTTTGATATCATCAACTTCTAATATGGTTCTTTTCTTATTCCCTTTGGACTCGAAACCAATACCTTTATCAACAAAACCTCTTGCAAAATCACAAGTGTGAGAAGGTGATGACATACTTGACAAGAAGAAAATAACATAGAGTACGCGTACGTGACTCAATAGGGTTGTTATTTAAATAGTTTCTTAGGGAATAACTTTAAGGTTTCTAAAATTTGTTTGTGACAAGTCAATGTGGATACCCGTACGACAACCAATATGATCCCCCAAAACACTTGAAACTGTAAAGTACCTCTTTACAAGGTAAAGGAATACAATCTAATTTTGCTACGTGAAAAGAAAAAAAAATCTTTTCCAATTTTTGGCTCAATAAATTTTATATTCTCACAAGAAGAGAAAAATTTAGAGCACAAAATTATCTCATAACTCAATAAAAGAAAATCTTTTCAAAATTAAAAAGAAGGCAATCGAAGTGATTCTCGAAACAAAACAATACTTAGGAAAAACTATATGTAGACAATAGTTTAGCTATGAATGATAAGAAAATAGCTCAACTAAACAGAAATCATTTTACCAAAAGTATACCCGATTATTAGCATATCTTACTGTTTTGGGGTAAAAATTAATTCTGCTGTTTTTGGTAAATTTGGGTGTGTTGATCAGAAATTAATTCAAACCTTAAACAAATGCACTGCACCGGAGTACTTTTAGATTCAAGAGATCAATCTGTAAGACTCTGGCCTAAACCAAGAAATGGTCGTTCCATATTCAATTCGGTCACAAAGTAAAGGAGAAGGGTTGATCTTAGGGAGGAAAGCGAAGAAGGTGTTTGAGATTAGAATGTTGAATTATGAAGGTGTGGCTGTTTTATGACTTGTATCAGAATATGGTTTTTGGATACTTGTGTTGATAACACTTGTGTCGTGTTTGAAATAGGTTGAAATCCTATTTATACAAGTCATGTTCGAGCACACCCTGATCTCGTAGGAAGTGGAGGTGATTAAGTAGTGGGGAGGTGGGGTTGTGTAAAAAGTGGTGATCACCACATTTCCATTATGAGGGAAAATTGGTCACATTTTCACCCACCACTCTCATTGTTGTTAATCGTCCGTTATTTCTTGACACTTTCTCGTAATGGGAGCGTTGCACACCGCATGCTGTAAACCACCAGACCAATACCCCAGTGACCATCCCCAGTTTGTGACATGTTTGATGTCCCGAGTAAATGGGTGAAGTCGTGAGACTCACTACTAAAAGCATCACATAGTGATTTAAGGTCAAATAATAAATTACTTGTGAAATCAATATTTATAAAACATCGCTTATGATCGATGTGTATAAAGCATCGCTTTTAAACAAGCAGCTGAAAATAATCGATATGTAGGAAACATCGTTGTTTTACAGATCGTTCAAATTAGTCGTGAATTGAACGTCTTAAAAACGTTGAATGACCGGACACCTTTGGGCGATCGTTTGGGAACCCTCTGGATGAGCTACCACTTGGTCGATCTCCCTCTGTGGAAGAGGGGTGGCCAATGATCACAGCGTTACCTTGTTGGCCTCCTAAAAATAAATCTAAACCATCCAACTAGGCTAGTGAAGTTGGATGGACGAGATGATTTGCGACAGTTGCGTACTGCTATTGGATTATGCAAACAATGCCATCAATCTTTTTTGGGTGATCGTTCGGAGGCCATATGTGCAATCCATGGCTTGGCCGATCGCTCCTCATGGAAGAGGGATGGCCGGTGATAACAGTACCATGTTGTTGCCCATCTAGAATCCGATCTAAGCTGTTCGACCAAGCTGACGAAGATGGAAGGGCACGATCGATTTTCGGCCGTTGCATAATGCTCATAACTTAATTTAGGGTTTAAAGAGCGTGCAATCGCCCTACTTTGTGCAAACGGTTTAACACGCTCTTGGATTGCTATGTGTAGTTCGATCAACCAGGTATGGAGCTCGGTCGCCGGTGAACGCGTCAGTGCCTCTTTGATTATTCAAAGGAATATATAAGTCGTCCAAGTAGGCTAGCTACGTTGGGCGGTCGTGATGTTTTTTGAGGATATTTTGGCCGGTCTTAGCTCATTTGAGCTATTTTTTAAACAACGCGATCACCCATGTTTTGGCTAACATCGATGGCGTTCCAGGTGTACTAGATGGAGTCTGATTGGCTGGGGTGCTAGTGGGCCCACCGAAGGTCATCATGATGATCGCCTAGTTCCGTTAGGAGTGGGCTAAGCTTGTTGAATTGCATGGCCAAATCATGTGGCCGTGATCGCTTTTTAAGACCGACATGGACAGTCTAGATTTTCTATAAGGAATTTAAACGTGTTGTTCGAGCTAACTTTTAATTAAAAGTGTGTCAACATGCCGATCTATTTGTCAGAGAGTGGTATAGCCTACGTGAGTGTTTTTCATGCAGATCTCAATACTGACACTTCAGGAGATTCATGCTACTCCGCTACGAGTGAACATTAATTGTCATGTCATGCCGATATTGAGAGTTCGGCTGGGAACATAGTATAGGAAAATACCAGGCAAGTCAATGCATTAGTGAATAATGCCGGTAGGGAATGAAATTCACAGAATATTTGGGATCTTTGATGCATGTACCATTCCGAGTGAATTTATATATATGTCCAAATATATTGAATTGCTCAATACATCCATGAACGGAGAGGTTTTTGCACTCATCACTTTCAAATGGATTTTATTCCTTTGCAGAATGACATGGCATTAAAAACATGGTTTCATAATTTTGACCCTGAAATGAAAACCACCATCAACATTAAGTCCCCTTCTTAGTACGTAACAGTGACATTGTTACGGGGTAAGCACTAGATGGTGACAAATAAAGATAAAACTTATGAGCCAAAGTATACACATGTTACCAGGAGAGGTGGGTCAGATTGTCCTTGGAACATGGCACGAGGCATCCAGATGAGCGTTCCCCTAACATGATGTCGATTGTCCCCAGGTAGGTCAGGAAAATGGTTGGTTGGTATCTCAAACTGTATTCCAAGTCCCATGTACATCTTAGCATCGCCTTAGAGCGTGTCTAAGTTTTCATGGATTTGGTTGGCATGGAGGAAAAATGGAGGCGCGATGAAGCATCTCATCCAATAAGTGCTATGACTGAAAGGTTTACTGCCTGGCTAAAGTGCCGGAGGGTGGATCATGGGAAGCTCTCAGGTGAACGTGAACTCCAGGATAAATATGAACACCCTATTCATGACGGTGTCATAATCCTCGACTCTGACATGGACGAACCGGAATACCCACAAAAGGATGTTGAAGCATTTTCTGAAAATGATATCGGGGAAACTTCCGAAGAGTGTATAGGAGGAGTGGCATCTGGAGAATATGTTTAAGTGGGCTCCAAAGTGAACGTTGGTGTATCTTTCGAAGAGGATGTTGAAGTGGCTTCTGGAGAGGATGTTGAAGCGGGCTCCGAAGTGAATGTTGGTACAACTTCCGAAGAGGATATTGAAGTGGCTTCTACAGAGTGTTCCAGTGAAGGCGCCATTGGCCCTGGCGTTGATGATACTCCTTTGATGTTTAGTAGTATTTTGTTTCATGCGGCTAGAGCCAGAGCTTCATCAAATAATAATCCTTCATTCGTGCCGCTTTCATGATTTTATGTTTCCATTTGGATGAATGAATGAAATCTCCAGACTAAGAAATCCAAATTCTTAGAAAGATCTCGCAATATCTTGAAACTTTAGATGTAGTGCTCTTCGGTAGCCTGTGTTCATGATATTCATTCCTAAAACGCAATTTTCCAATATGATCTCTTCCCATTCTATTGAGGCGACATAGCGGATAGGAAGACAACACACGAATAGTAATGGCTGGCAAGTTTGTGTTTTCTTCTCATGGGACGAGGCGCCACTTCCACAATAATATTTCCACATTTTTAACGATAGTAACAACAATTTAGAGTAGGGAAAAATAACAATTATGGCTCGACCAACCTTCTGTTTGATATTCCTCTTGCAGATTACACGCTTCTTGAAGATTTGTGGCGTGCTGGCTAGGTATGTAGAAGCATGAGAGCTTTTCCACGAATCTAGATACCCAATAAGCCACATATTATGGGCTAAACGGATAAGAGAGTCCTGAGCTTCAATTGACGACTTGTGCAACGTGATTTCTGAAGAAGCAATTGTGAACTGGGAGTGTCACTAAGTACGTTCGCCACCTTCATATTCGTTGCTTCCCGGTCCGTGAAATGATTTTCAAAATCCAAAAATTGCATATTGAAGTGGACAGAACCTCCTCTAGGGATCATGTCGGTCAAAATAGGTGGTGATTGAGAAACCGTCTCAACATTGAAGCAGGCTGCTCTTCGGGATATGGTGGCTTCCAAGAAGAATCTGTTGCTGCTTGATAATTTCCCTTGAATATCTTGTTCTTTCTTTTTTACTTTACATATTCCCCTCTTAGGTATTTACTGAAAGATGTAAGGTGTTTCTTTCATGGTTTGATTATTATTTTTTTAGTTTTGAACTGATGGGTAATGGTTTTGTAAGGAAATTATATTTCGATTAACTGATAAAATAAAATCTTAATTATGAATGCAAGCACTGCAGTCATTTTGGAGGAATTACAAATATTGCATAAAAATGGGAAATGTTAAAATAAATGCTAAAGAAAAAGGCTACGTGCCGTCTTAGGTATTGAAAGGTTTGAGCCACCTGGTGTGTATTACTACGCATTCTAGCTTGTCAACATTGATAATTTTCAGTAGCCTCCTAAGATAATTTCTACTACTAGGTACGGATCATCTTCTGGGAAATTTGGCGGAGCAGGTTGGGCTATGACCCTTACTAGTATATATCCAAATTAAAAATGGATTTGGGCGTTGCACTGTTACTTGATTCTTAGATTCCCTATTTTTGAATGTGACAGCTTCTAAATTTTTAATAAATTATTTGAAAGGCCCGACACCCCATTCACATCTTCTAGTGACAACTGGGTTGACGATTAGCCCAAGTCCCAGGCCCTTGACGGAAGGAGGAGTGACTGATTGAAGAAAAGGCTTGTTCAATAAGACTTACTTGGGTTCGGAATCTATGAATATACATCGTCGTGATCTCTCCAGGCAATTGGGTCACATAGGCATGTTGTTGATACGATACCAAATAATCCTCAGGGTTGGATGGCTTGTTGGAAATCCTTTCGGGTATAGACACTGGTACAGAACATACTCTCTGCTTTGATTTGTTGCCATGCACCCACGAACGCCCAAAAACCGTATCATAATTTGGGCATTCTTTGACAATATGAAATTTGGCATGCGTTAGAGCATCTCCAACCTTCACTTCGAGATTGATGTACCCATAAGCGTCTTTAGACTTCATTTCCTAGTTTTTGATCATGGTTGGACAGTGAACGACTTCCTGTTTCGGGATCTTAGCGGCTTTCAGAGTCTTGATGGTGACAACGTTGAAGTCAGAGGCTGCGTCAATCAGCATGTTATCAAACTCGACATTCTTCAGGTGGCCGTGGTCAGCAGTCCCCAGTTGCATTTTCCAACAATGCCTCCTAAGAGAGATTGGTGCTTAGAAGTAGCTTCTCCGACTGAAAATAACCGCTTACTTGAAACAATGCGATTGAGAGATACAAATATATCTTGACGTTGTGCCTTGGAGAAATAAAGGATTTCACATACACAATCCATCATAGATTGCACGGTTTTGTGATCAGATTCCCCAGAAAGTGTGCAGCTTCTGACTGGGAGAGTATCTATGCGAACTCCCTTAGTTCCTAGAAAAATTTCCCCCGCATCTATTTTTTCCTTGAAAATGCGCTTCAACTTGTTGCATTAATTGGTGGGATGATTGATGAACCTGTGGTAATGATAATATTTGGTATTTGCCATATATTTTTCAGTTGGCGGGCGGCTGATAGGAGGTATTTTGATGGAATCATCCTAAATCCATGCTTCCAGGATATCAATTACTTCTTCTATTAGGAACATGAAGTTTGGAGCAACATCTCCTGTTTCTTGTTGTTGCATAGGTACCTTAGTCACGACCTTCCATGGTGGAGCTTCCTGATGCGCTGGTGCCGCACGTTTAGGTTGTTGTTTCGCCGCTGGAGCTTTTCTATTTACTCCTTCACCCACTATACTTACGGAGGGTCCAGTATTGCACCTTCATTTCTGGCAGGTCTGGTCCTTTCCAGCAATACTGATGTTGTTATGGCCGAACTCTTAGCAGCTTCATAAAGTTCAGAAAATGTTTAGAAACGCAGGTTCTCGAGTAAAGCGCGATAGAAGGGTACCATGCCATTAATGCACAACTTCACCAATTGATGCTCAGTTACATTTGGATCATGACAATCTAGTGCTTGAATCTTGGATCTCTTGACATAATTATTTGGATGTTCATTATTTCGCTGAAACATCCTTCCCAAGTCTGATAAAGTGATTTTCTCAAACACAAAGAAATATTTCTTGTAGAAAGCGGTAACTATTTCACGCCAATTGTTTATATTGTTGTACCAGTTGTACGCCCTTCCAGTGAGTGATTTTGAGAATTCTTTCAGGCATAGGACGTGGTTGTATTCATGCTCTCCTAGTGATTCCAAAAAATGAGAGATGTGTTCACGAGCGTTACCAGTACCATCGTAAAGGGAGAACTGGGGAAAATAATATCCTTTTGGAAGGGGAGCTATTTGCACGCCAAGAGGATAAGGAAGTTGATGTTAATGAATGGTGGCTGGATTTTCTCTACCTCGATTCTGGAGAATCCATTCCAATTCCTCTCGTGTGATAAAGTTGGACTGTTGATTCCTTTCTGTTGGTCGTTCAGGAGCTACACGAACTTCTTCATCCATAAAGATACGCCCTGCTGAAGTACTTGTGCCAGGTGTCATGAAAGTATTCATTATCTTCTCCATTTGGGATTGACACGGTTCTGGTAGCAATATTTCCGTTAGCGTCTTGATAAAAGTGAGCACCTCCTTTTAAGTTGTGGCCATGTCCGTCTGAGCTTTGGCAAGAACTTCTTGCTCTCCATTAAATCGACAATGGTAATATGAGGTGGGTTTACTCTGGCTTCTCCAGTCTCTCGTCCTGATGAAGAAATGGTAATAGCCCTGGTGATAATTAGAGGTGTCATGCTCGAATAAATATTAGGAGTAGCAGCGTCTCTGGCTCTGGTAATAAAAGGCGTCACACCAGAGGGGATACTTCTGGTGTTACTAGTAATGGTGCTAGAGAATGTAACACCATGCGATGTGTTGACTGTGCTAGCAGGCGGTACATTGGTGTTAATGGAAGGGAAATTATCACCAGGAGTGTTATCAGCACCCGTAGCTTTAGGATTGGTAACTGACCCAAACATAAGATCTGCCATCTTGAATTTGAGAAAATTGAAACAAAACTGAAAATTGATCTTGCAACCGAGAGATTAATCTCCCACTGTGGTCGCTAGCTGGGTGGCCCTTATCGCGGTGACCGACACTGACTAACCATACTGATACAACCCTAAATCGAGAAACTCTCGATTTTCAATCATTGTCTGAAATTGAGAATCGGAAGGAAAAAAGCGGCTGATGTTGGTTCTGGGAGATCGAGAAGTACAAGAAGGCAACGATGGTGGTTAATGGAGAAATCAGGGAGAGAAGATGGTGAATCTAGGGTTCAATTCGAAATGGGTTGTGGATGATTTCGTGATTAAATGAAGTTGAGATATCGAGCAAGGTTTAATTGATGATGCTCTGTTGATTCAGGGAAGAACAGTCGGTATCTGTCATGAATTAAATGGGTATTTGGAGGAACAGTGATGGGTTTTGTTAGTCGGAGTTCAAGCAACAGATGAGACAAGAATCAAAATGATGTTGGTGATGGGAGTCTGTTGAAATTGAAGGATGGGTTTGCTGCCAAGAAGATGATTTCGATAATTGAAGACTATGGTTGAATTCTAACTGGAATTGGGGTTGATGTTGCTCCATTGAGCGGTTTGGTTGTGAATTAAACGAGATTTCTGTGGTGGAAAGATAATGGTGAAATTAGGGTCATGATGGGAATTAGAAATCACAGAGAAGAAAGGAGTGAATTGTAGCCGATGGAGTTAATTGAGGGGTTGATTAGGGATCTGAGTGTGAGAGTCAACAGCTGTTCTGGAGATTCCAGGTGGTACAATGGCAGCTGAAATGTGACAAGAAATGATGGCTGCAATGGACTTTCAGTTGCAAGGTTAGCAGCTGAGAATGGTGCAAGCTTGTTGCTATGTTGTTATAGTGGATATGGATCAGTCGAGTCTGCCGCAGGAAATGGATTATGAAATTGCAGGTGGCAGTGGCTAGTATGGCTTTGTTGTGCAGCTGGAGTTGGAGAGGAGGGCATGGATTGGTGTTAATAAGAATGCTGCAATGGTTGTGTTGGATAGACATGAACTGAAGCTGGAGTACAAGTTATGGAAACCGTGAAGCTGCAGCTATGTTTTAAAACTGGGGTTGAGAAGGTGATACAAGGCGGTGCTGTTAGTGCATTCAGAGGTAGAACTGGTGGCTTTGATGGTGAATGAACAGGTGCTGTAAGAGAGCTAAGATGGTGCTAGTGAAGCTGGAGTTTTGTGCTGGTGATGAGCTCGAGAAGAAGTGCAACTGAGCTTGTAATGGTGGTGAGAATTGGCTGAAGAATGGTGGTCTCTATTAAGGCCATGGGATATGAATTGAGGCAGCAAAGATATGCAGGTGACTGGGGTTAAAAAAAAAATGTAACTATGCACTGGCGGAATTGCAGGAATGGATTGCACAACCATCATGGCTGGGTGTGCAGGGGAGGCATGGCCATTATGGCTGGAAATGATTGCAATTGAGTTGGCTTGGCAACTCAGCCCAGTCAGGAGAGTTTGACCCGAGCTAACTTAGTAATTTGACTCGGTGACTAACGGAAGACCTTTATGTCAACGGTTATATCTAACGGTGGACTGACGGAATATTTCATCGAATATACCAGTAACCGGCGGCGACTTTTCTCGCCGGATTCCGGTGAAATCCCGGCCAAAAACCCAGTTTTCCGGCGAGCATTTTTGGGACATATTTTCTACACGGGTTTCTTTCTCTTGTGGGCTTGGTGGACTTCTAAATATTGGACCTTTGAAGACTAGACCTAATTTTGGAACAAGGAGAGCTATAAAAGGAAAACTTCTACAACTTCTGGGAGAATCTTATAATCTTTTACATTATCATATATCTCTTCTACTTTGTTCCAGGGTTTGGAAACATGTTAGGGTTTCTCTTCCTTCTTGTTATGAACTCCTTGAATATGAGTACTTAATCTTATTATTGGTTATGGAATAGTTGGATTTCACAAAGCATGATTCTTTGATTCAATATATTAGTTTTGTCTCATATTTATCGTTTACAATTCTCTGAAAATATAGTTATATGATTTGATTGAGTGTTTTGTCAAGATGCATATTAGTAGAACTTATAATCACATCTATTGCTAGTTTAGGGTTTATTATACGTAAAAGTGATATTCCTTGAATACAAGTAGCATAAATATAATAATGGTTTGTAGTGATATATTCTTATGATCATATGTGAATTGTGACCTTTGTTAAATTGAATTAGTGCGCTTTCCACGTTCAATTGCTTTGATTAGCCTGATTTCATAGAACTTAATGCATCTAGGGAATTAAATTTGATTAGTGCTTTTACACGTTAGGTTGTTCTTTTAGATAGAACTCATACTCGCATCTTTTAATGTGTTTGTTGATGACAAAAGAAGATTAGCGGGATATTCTTGCGATTAAGATATTCTAAGGCTTTTGATAAAAGTTGAGATTAAAAATCAATTCTATTTATTGTGAAAAGCATATTAGTGAATGAAAACGAAATCCTTAACCAATATTTCTTATCCTTGAATCTATTTGTTTACTTTTGTTTATTTGCTTTTAGTTTATTTTACTTTCATAAAAATCAGAAAAAAACCCCGGTGTTACTTATAGGAAACCGAAACAACGAGACAACCTAGTCCTCTCTGTGGGATCGATCCTTTCTTGCCCTTGCTATATTTATATTTTGAGTAGTAAGAAAGTGTAAAATATTTTTGACGCATATGATAGCGATCAATATTCATTCTTAAAACGCGATTTTCCAATCTGATCTCTTCCCATTCTATTGAGGCAACATAGCGGATAGAAAGACAACACACGAATAGTAATGGATGGGAAATCTGTGTGTTTCATCTCATGGGAAGAGGCGCCTCTTCCAAAATAATATTTCCACACATGTAATGCTAGTAACATCAATTTATAATAGGGAAAAATAACAAGTATGGCTCGACCAACCTTCTGTTTGATATTATTTTTGCAGATTACACGATTCTTGAAGATTTGTGGCGTGCCGGCTAGGTATGTGAAAGCATGAGAGCTTTGCCACGAATCTAAAGAACCAATAAGCCACATATTATGGGTTAAACGGATGAGAGAGGCCTTAGATTCAATTTACGACATGTGTAATGTGATTTCTGAATAAGCAATTGCGAACTGGGAGTGTCACTGGGTACATGCGCCACCTTCAGATTCGTTGCTTCCCGGTCCGTGAAATGATTTTTAAAATCCGAAAATTGCATATTGAAGTGGATAGAAGCTCCTCTAGGGATTACGTCGGTCAAAATAGGTGGTGATTGAGAAACCGTCTCCACATTGAAGCAGGCTGCTCTTTGGGATACGGTGCCTTCCAAGAAGAATATTTTGCTGCTTGATAATTTCCCTTGAATATCTTGTTCTTTCTTTTTCCTTTACATATTCCCCTCTTAGGTATTTACTGAAAGATGTAGGGTGTTTCTTTCATGGTTTGATTATTATTTTTTTAGTTTTGAACTGATGGGTAATGGTTTTGTGAGGAAATAATATGTTAATTAACACATAAAATGAAATCCTAATTATGAATGCAAGCAGTGCAGTCATTTTGGAGGAATTACAAATATTACATGAAAAGGGGAAATGCTAAAAGAAATTCTAAAGAAAAAGGCGACGTGTCGTCTTAGGTATTGAAAGGTTTAAGCCACCTGGTGTGTATTACTACGCATTCTAGCTTGTCAATATTGATAAGTTTGAAGTAGCCTCCCAAGATAATTTCTACTACTAGGTACGGCTCATCTTCTGGGGAATTTGGCGGAGCAGGTTGGGCAGCGACCCTTACTAGTATATCTCCAACTTGAAATGGATTTGGGCACTGCACCGTTACTTGATTCTTAGATTCCCCATCTTTGACTGTGGTAGCTTATAAATTTTTAATAAAATATTTGAAAGGCCCGACACCCCATTCACATATCCTAGTGACAGATGGGTTGACAATCGGGTCAAGTCCCCGGCCCTAGACGGAAGGAGGAGTGACTGATTGCAGAAAGGCTTGTTCAATAAGACTTACTTGGGTTCGGAATCTACGAATGTACATCGCCGTGATCTCTCCATGCAATTGGGTCACATAGGCATGTTGTTGAAACGACAACAAATAATCCTCAGGGTTGGATGGCTTGTTGGAAATCCTTTCGGGTATAAACACTGGTAAAGGACATACTCTCAGCTTTGCTTTGTTTCCATGCACCCACGAACGCCCCAGAACCATATCATAATTTGGGAATTATTTAACAATATGAAATTTGGCATGCGTTAGAGCATCTCCCGCCTTCACTTCGAGATTGATGTACCCAAAAGCATCTCTAGACTCCCTTTCCGAGTTTTTGATCATAGTTGGACAATGAACGACTTCCTGTTTTGGGATCTTTAAGGCTTTCAGAGTCTTGATGGTGAAAGCATCGAAGTCAGAGGATACGTCAATCAACGTGTTTCCAAACTCGATACTCTTCAGGTGGGTCGTGGTCAGCAGTCCCCAGTTGCATTTTCCAACAGCGCCTCCTAAGAGAGATTGGGGCTTAGGAGTAGCTTCTATGGCTGATAACAGACGCTTGCTTGACACAATGCGATTGAGAGCTACAAATATATCTTAACGTTGTGCCTTGGATAAATAAATAATTTCACATACATGCTCCATCACAGATTGCACGATTTTGTGAGCAGAGTCCCCAAAAAGTGTGCATCTTCTGACTGAGAGAGTTTCTATGTGAACTCCCTCAGTGCCTAGTTGAAGTTCTCCCGCATCCATTTTTTCCTTGAAAATGCACTTCAACTTGTTGCATTCATTAGTGGGATGATTGACGAACCTGTGGTAACGACAATATTTGGGATTTTCCATCTCTTTCTCAGTTGGCGGGCGGCTGATAGGAGGTATGTGATAGGATGATTGACGAACCTGTGGTAACGACAATATCCGATCTAAGCTGTTCGGGCGTTGATTTTACTTATTCCTGGCATCGGGCGTTGATTATACTTACGCCTGGCATCGGGCGTTGATTTTACGTATGCCCCATAAGGCGTTGATTATACATACGCCCCTTATCCCGGTGTAAACTTTATGAACGCCCCACAACATGTGTAATCTTTACCAATTCCCCATAACCAGCGTAAACTATATAAACACCTGAACGGGATGCACTTTATACCTCCTCTCCACAGCCAAATGAAGATTATACATCCGCTTGACTAAATATACTCGGCTACCGTAGCGTCACACTATGGACTAAACTCAAATTTAGTCGTTTTTTTTTTGTCTTTGATCTTTGGTTATACTCGCACCACTGCAGTTGCTCTTAAGAAATTTAAACGCGTCGATTGAGCTAACTTTTAATTAAAAGTGTGTCGACACACCGATCTCTTTATCAGAGAGTGGTGTAGCCTATGTGAGTGTTTTTCATGCAGGTCTCAATACTGAAACTTCGGGAGATTCATGCTACTCCACTGCGAGTGAACATTAATTTTCATGTCATGCCAATATTGAGAGTTCGGCTGGGAACATAGCATAGGAAAATACCAGGCAAGTCAATGCATTAGTGAATAATGCCGGTGTGGAATAAAATTCACAGAATATTTAGGATCGTTGATGTATGCACCATTCTGAGTGAATTTATATATACATATACATATATATATATATATATTGAATTTCTCAATACATCCGTGAGCTAAGAGGTTTTTGCACTCATCACTTTCAAATGGCTTCTATTCCTTTGCAGGATGACAGCGCATTAAAAACAGGGTTTCACAATTTTGACCCTGAACCGAAAACCACCATCAACACTTACTCAACATGATTTTATATTATTAAGAATTCAACCCTTGTGATTAATTAACACAAGTATGAGCTTTATGCTCATCAAATGAATATTGTTCATGGTTAATCCTTTTTTTCTTTCTAATTTTTGGTGGAAACCCTTTTTTATGTGAAAAAGTATCATAAAAGTTACTATCATCAAAGTATGAGACTAAGTTTGAACCCTTACCAGAAGAAGTTTGTTTGAACATTTTGACAGCCTGTCGATACGATCCTTGTATCCTTCAATTATCAGATTAAGGTTGTCCTTCATATCTCCATTATTGCTTCCACAAACTGGTACCTTTCTAACATCTTAAACATCACCCTTCTCTTTATGTTCAAAAGGAACTTTCTGAAATCTCCTTGACCGATTTGTATTAATACTACAATTAGTTCGAACGTTCGATGAGCAAATTGAACTGACTTTCCTAGAAGAATTCACAGGGTGAGTACTAAAACCAATAGGTTTAGACATACGAATGTCAGTTACACCTTTGAGTATTAAATCTAAGGTGTGTTGAAGTCGACCAAAATAATTGTCATTCAACCTCAGTTTTCTCTTCCGTTGAACATGTCCTTTTGAATCACAAAAGAGACATACTTTCTGATCGCCTGAGTGATTGCATCTGTAAATTATTTATAATGAATGTGGAAGGAAGCTTTTTCTTAGAAAATTAATGTGTCAATTTAGTGAATTGTAAATCACTGGAACTTGAATTACTGAATCCATATTTACCCCAACAATGAACTGATTGAGATTGATTCATAAAGACTTTGACATAACCATAAGGCATATTGGCTGTGACATGATTTTCCATTTTGAAAGTACTAACATGGGCATCACTTCATTTGAGTGTACAATACAATGACCTAATAGAATGCGAAGTTACAACATCTATCAAAATTAGTGATTTCTAAAGTTACTAGATTTGCACTACCTCTCCCCCCATTATGCTTTAGAGTAAGAAAGCACGCTACTCATCTTACAAAGTCTTTCTTTAGTAAAACATGATTGAGACCATCCTGTTTTACTTAGATGCAAATGGTAAATAACTCATTCTACAAAGAAATAAAGTATTGTTAGTGAATATATATCCATGCAGAATGCGGACCATTCAAGTGATTTATGGATCTGGTGGATGATTCGACGCATTGAATCAGTTATTGCTTACAACAAATGATGCGTCTAATTTTTGTAAAACTCCTAGCACATATTACACAATGCAACGTGCAAAGGGTCACCACCCTTGTTAATGCTAGAGAATTTACATCAAAAGGATTTGATAAATATTTCATGTTTAATAGGATCAATATAAAGCACCCTATACCCAATGGTCTCGTAGAGGATACCATCAAAGGTTACAGATAGTGTCGAAGGAATAAGTTATGCGTACTAACCTACCTTTTACTGCTTTGGGGATATGCAATATTGCATGCATCTTTAATTAATTCGTTTTAGAACCCAATATAAGACAACCTTTTCTACATATCAGTTGGTAACTGGATTTAAGCATGACATTCGTGTTCTTATGCATTTTTGGTTGCACTATATGTATGCCATTACGACTCCACATCGTACTATGATGGGTCTTCAAAACTGTTAAGTAGTTATGTTGGAAATGAGTTCCCAACAATTATCCGTAATTTAAAACTTTTGACAGGAGATCTCTTTCCCCTAGATTTGCGGCTTATCACTTTAATGAGACAATCCCATCGTTAGCGGGAGATAATAAAAAATATTTTCTAAGGGAACGACAGGAATTATCATGGTGTGTTCCCAATGTATCTCATATTGATTCTTGTACTCCAGAAATGTAAATATGAAGTGACAAAGAATAATCGATTTTCAGAATGTACATTGATGTCGCTAGTGATGAGATCACACATACCAGCTGCAAACCTACCTGCAAGGTTACAAATCCTCAATAAGGGATATACACCATAGACTAAGGTGTTGTAACTACACTTAGTGGAAGTGTGGTTGAGGCCGTGGCTCCATAAAGGAAGTTGGAGAGACCACTTGGTTCGATCAATCCTCAGTTAGAAAGAAAGTATGTGAGTAAGGCACAACTTATTTATATCATCAGAAATCATCTCATAAGATTGTCTCTGAATATGTCCATGAATCAAAAAGGAGGAGGCTCTGAAGTTTAATGATTCCAGAGAACAATGACATACCAAGTGGATTATGAGAATGCACACGATTCAATGGAAAGATCGTGCGAGCATACTGATGATTAATTTCATATACACTTGCTTATGGAAATATAGCAAGATGAGATCGAACCAAGTTCCTTATTCCTTAATGTCAACGAAGATCATATTTGGCCTATACAATCCAGGTAGAACTTGGTTCTTTGAAAAATACACAGGTATTTAGTGTGGTAATGCTAACCAATCAATTGTAAATCCTATTGGACATACATGATTAATTTGTCACAAAGCATAATGAGAAGAAAGTAGACTTAAAGTATAAAGACTCGCCTTATGGTATGAGGTTTCTCACAAAGCCATGAAATTGTTCTCTTGTAATGAACGTTATAGCGTTCCGCTACTTAGTTACCTTGGTAATTTCAAAAGGACTTGAAATGCAGCATATGTATGTGGTTGTTATGTATCTCTAAAAGAATGAAGCGATATCAGATATTTACAAAAGTAGTTGATAGCCTTTTGTTGCCCAAATCAAGTGACTCTAAACCACAAAGTGCGTTTACAGTTAGATAGAACGCTCACTTATAGATTGAAGCAATCAGGCGGATGTGGTATACCCGTCTAAGTGGATATTTGATTTGGAGGGGATATACAAGTGTTGATGGTGGTTTTTAACTTAGGAGTAAATTCGTAAAACCCTAGTCAGACAGTGACGTCACAAGACTTAAACACATTTAATGAACCCTTTAATATGTCTGCGAGAAAATTACCAGGGTACCTTTTTTTTAATTAATTATTAATTAGGGTTTCGATAGGCCAAAACCCTAATTCCTACGCCACATGTGCCAATGGAAAGCCATGCCATCCACACCTACCGCGCCAAGGCATGCCAACCATGCTAGCCGCACCCCCTGTGCCAATGCAAGCTATTCCAGCCACACCTACCGCGCCAAGGCATGCCAACCATGCTAGCCGCACTCCCCTGTGCTAATGGCAATCCATGCCTGTAGGACCAGAATATCGCCATAACACTATTCCTGCGATATTAACAACACTTTTGCGAGCGTCACACAAGACTCTTTAACAACATTTCGCGAGCGTCACAGAATATCCAGAAGAAATATATAAAAGCTAACGATGGAAGAGGTACAATAAAATTATGTTTATTCTGCGATGGTCATCATTCTTGCGAGAAAGAACATTGTAGTGATCGCGATGAGATCGCAGAGTAGATCTGAAATAGGAGGAAAACTTAGCTGTTATCCATTATATAAATCCCTATATAAAGGGTTCGTTAGATTCAGGAAAAGGGGATGCTTTTTTGAGAGTTGAATAGGTCTTTGAGGAGAGAGAAACTCTAGAAAGAAATTGTACTTCTGAGTTCTTACATTTTTGTAAAGATTTCTAAGAAATAGAATAATAAAGTGTTGTTGTTCATTTCCAAATTTAATTCAATTTCTATAGATTCTTATCAAGAGTGTAGTGTATGAATTCCTGCAACTACATTTTGGCGCCCAGAAACAGGGATTATCAAACTAAGAAATCTCTAATTACAACTTCAAAATTTGAAAAAATTGTTAGAAATGGCTAGAAGAAGAAGAAGAAATATGTCAGAACCACCAACAACAGTGAGGAGAAGCAAAAGACTTGCAGGAGAGGAAACAAGTGAATTAGGAGAATATTTAAGGATGAGATCAGGAAGAAATAGAATAAGAAATGAAGCAGAAAGTACAATTCAATAACCGAATCAACAAGCACAAATACAAAATAGAAATGTGGATTATGATAGAGTAAGTGTGCATACTTGGAGGTCGAATTCAACGGAAGAAACAGAAAATCGGCAAATGAGAAATGAAGAAGGAGAAGAAAGAAATCAAGAAAGAGTTGAAGGATTAATTCATGAAGGAGGTGAAAATGGAATGGTAGATGATTTGAGACAAAGAATACAGGAAGAAATAAGACTAGAGGCATAAGAACGTGCAAATTTAACAAGACAAAATCATGATCTAAGAATGGAGAATTTGAGGTTACAAAGAAGGAGATCAAGAAGTACTGTTAGATCAAATTCAAGATCATTCAGAGAAGAACCAAGGAAAAATTCCCCTATGAGAAGCGTTAGAGAAGAAATTCAAAATTTAAATGAAGAACAATGTCATAGAGAAGAAGAGATGATTGGAGATCGCAATAATCCGCATGGCGAAGCATTGAATAATAGACGTAACAATAGAAATCAAGAGGGAAGAAACAACCAAAATGAAGAAGAAAATCCAGAGGAAGGTAGGAGGATATTACATGGGCGAAATAATCAAAGGAATCAAAGAATAATTGAAGAATAAATTGAGAGACATTACGCCGAACAAGCACGCCTGGCTTGCGAGAGAGAAAGATTAAGAGCAGAAGTAGAAGAACAAGAATTTCGAGAGGTAGTACGACAAAATAACCATGAAAATCGATAAAGGAGACGTACACAAAATCGCTACAATGATAATATTCAAGAGGAGTATGATAGGATACAGAGAAGATTAGAAAGACAACGAAGAGAAATGATGAGAAATGAAGAAATCCACAGAGAAGAAAATATACAGATGCGATTTCAAGAGGAGGATGAAAGAGAAAATCACAGAGAAAGACGAGATGATGATGAAGAAGAAGACACACAAAATCTCGCAAGACAAGAAAGGCAAGAACGCAGAAGAAGGGAAACTCAGCTAAAAAAGCCAATGGAGAAAAATTCGACTGAGAATGAGAAAATATTGAGAGAATTAGCAGAAATGAGAGGAATGATACACAATATAAAAGAAGGAGGTATAAGGCAACTCGATGAGGATATTGAAGAAGATGCGAGAACTCCATTTACTCAAGAAGTACAATTACGAGGAATACCTCCAAAATGTAATTAACCAGCATCTTTGATGGGACTACTTGTGTTGTTCAACATGTCAAGGCTTATGTTAGATGCATGCTACAATGGGAAAACCATGATGCAGTACTATGCAAATATTTTGCGTCTAGCTTAACTGGCGAGGCACTAAAATGGTTCGAGGGATTACCAAAAAATACCATAACTTTTTTTGATCACTTACAAGCTACATTTCTAGGAGCTTATATTAGCAACAATTCATCGCGTCCAGGCATTGAATATGTATTTGGGTTAAAACAGAGAGTTAGAGAGAGTCTGAAACATTTAACCATAAGGTGGAAGTCAATGTGCAACGATATAGCGGGAAGAGTAGATGAAAGATATCTAATTTTATCTTTCATTAATGCAATGTTCGCGACCAATCTGTTGTACATACAGATTTTCTGAATCAAAAACACAATCATAATGACAGAATTGCGAGAGTTACAAGAAGAATACATTACTTTGGAGGAGAAAAAAAATGAGATGGAATCATACCCAATTGCGAACACTAGCTCGCTAGTGACAAGTGGTAGTTTACTTCCTAAAATGATTAATAATATGGCGAGTACCTCGCAAGAAGAGAAAGTAGTAATTGATAACCAGCAAAAATTGGTAGCAATTGGCAGTCGAGATTAAGAAGAATATGAAAGGGAGAAGAATTACTACAATCGCGGTGGAAATAATAAGATTCAAAGACTCGATCAACCGCAAGAAACTTATGGTGGACAAAGGCATAATAATTTTAGAGGGCAAGGTAATCAGAAGATAATATGGGAAGAAATTAAAATGCCACCTCTCAATACCAGCATAGAAAAAATCTGGGAAACCATCATTTTTTTATGGAAAATATACCATCTCCGTGGAACATGGGAAAAGAACCCCATCCAAACAATCGAAGTCAAGAATTCTGTCCTTACCATCATTTTCATGGCCACTCGATAAACGATTGTAGGAATGTAAAGAGGATAATTTTGAGGATGATTGATCAGTGGAAGTTAACTCACTTTCTAGTAGGACATCCACAATCTCAGCAATTACCGCCAGCACCAGAAACTCGCAGAGTGAATGCTGTAAAAGGGATAGAATTATTTGTGATAGAAGTAGGGGCTAAAGCAAAGAATTTGTTCTGTAACTCTATTATGCACTCGTATAGAACTATGGAGGATTTCCATGATAATTTCCTAAGCAGAGTATTCGCAAGAGACACAAATGGAAGAGAGATAATGAATATAGCGAGAGTCTCGCCATTGGAAGAGTGGCAGAAACAAACTCTATCTTTCACTGCGCAAGATGTACCTGAGATTGGCGAGCAGCATGATAACCCATTGGTCGTACGATTAGAGATTAATCCAAAACAATTGCAAGAAGAGGATGAAGAAAATGATAGTAAAGTTGAAGATTCTTGGGCCATCAACAGAGTCTTAATAGATACAGGGAGTTCAATTGATATCTTATTTTATCATACCTTTAAAACCATGGGTGGAAAGGACGAAGATCTAATACCATCCAAGTATAAAATCTATGGATTTAATGGTACTGGTAATAAACCAAAAGGGGAGATTGAAATGCGAATTCCATTAAAAGGGACATCTTCAAAAATCTTATTCTGTGTTGTGGACATTGAATCACCTTACAATGCTTTAATTGGACGACCTTGGTTACATGGGATATTGGGTGTAGCGTCAACATACCATCAGTGTATTAAATTTCCTCATCCTAAAGGCGTTGGAGTTATTAAAGGAGATTGGGGAGAAAGCAAGAAATGTTATGAAATCGATATGAAATCTTGTGAAGAAAGAGCTGAGAAGAATAGCAATTGGAGGTACAAAATCAAAGAACGAAAAAGGTGTGAAAGGTTAATGATTGATATAATAGAGCGGAAAGAAGAAATTGATGACGAGCATTTCGCGGATAAAGAAACAACAACAAAACAAAGCAGAAAAGCAGAACTAGAGAATAGTAAGTAGAGAGGTAAAGTGATAAACTTTAGAGAACTCTATGAATGATTTGTTTGAAGAATATGTAATTAAACAGAGTATTTTGCTTGAAAGAATTACAAGATTTTACAAAAAAAAAGAAAATCAAAATTGGGAAATTTTATCAGAGTTACAATACTCGCAAGAAACGCGAATAAAATTTCGCAAAGATTAATAGAATGGGACGAACCTTTATGGTGTGCACCCTAGTTCGCGAATAAAATTTCGCAAGAGGCAAATGTAAGACCTAATAGCACGTTATATAAGGGGGTATCTCTTGACATGACTCAACGATAAGGTTATACCGCTGCTGGAACCTGAGTTATGCAGATGTTGGGGTTAAATAAAACCTATCCAGGAGAGGGATCTTGGATTTCCAACTATATAAGGTTATACCCTGGTTGGACGACTAAGGACCTCTTCTAAGGAGTGCAGAGTATGACCAAGGCTCCGAGGTACACGGTTGAGTCAAGGGTGCCCGGGGCGTACGAAACTACCCTGGACATCCTTGGCAAGTCTTGGCTATGATGCATTCGGCCCGAAGAAAACCCCACTTAGGGTGCAATCTTGTAACTATAAGCCATATAGGCATAAAGGACAAAAGGCTGCGAAAAACAGCTGGTTGCTGGCGGATCTGGATGGGAGGAGCTAGTCTTGTATGACCGATGTGCCCTCCTTGAAGGGGAAACCAGGGGGAAGATAAAGGCGGCACCCTACACTAGGGAGCTGATAAGTGTCTTAAGACGGCAATGTCATGGGGCTTTATGATCACAAGAACATTTAGGCCTGTCATATTGTCGCGTGACGTAAATTATACAGAGGCAACAAGCCAAAAGTTAAGTTGAGATCAATGGGTTTTTACATGAAAATGTAAAGACTTCTTGCGATTTCATCGCAAGACGGTAATGTCATGAGGCTTTGATCTCGCAAGGGAACTTAGACTTGTCATATTGCCGCAATACAATCAAGAAATAAATATAAGGCAAGATCAATGGGTCAATACATGCAAATGTAAAGACGTCCTGCGATTTTGTCGCGGAATGAAAAAAATGTGGCACAATAAGACCTTTAATTAGGAAGGCAAAATAAGCCCGCAAGATTATTGCGATAATACTCGCAGATTTTATGAGGACTGTAATATTACGCAGTTATTACTTGCGATAAGATCGCCAATGTTGAGGCAAGTTTTGTTAACAACTAATATCTAATCTCTACTCAATTTGTTGATATTGCAGATGAATAATAGAGGCAAGTATGGGAACGCATGAGAGCAATGAAATTATTATTCATCCATCATATAAAAAATTGCATAGAGATTATTAAATGTTAAGTGCACACAGATAATTAAAGGATAAAAACTATATTGATTGGCTGATTTGCAGAAAAAGAATTGTTTTATAACTCATACAGGTAGAAGCAAAAGAAATTTACAAAATTGGAGGAACTTGCAGCAATGTTACAGAAACAAGAAAATAAATACACAAAGAGGATAAAAAGAAGAAGCAGAACTAGCTAGATCCATCACCATCTTCTTTATCAGACTTCTCCATTTCATCGTTATCACCATTATCTTCATTCTTATCAGACTCTTCTTCTTCGCCAGATTTTTCCCCTTCATCATTATCATTATTATCTTCATCTTCGCCAGAATCCTCAGCCTCACTATTAGATATGTCAAGATTTGAAATCATTGCAGGAACTTGTTTTGCAAGATCAGGATATATAGAAGGGGAAATTCCATGGTCGTTACAAACCAATTTAACAGAATCATTACGAACAATAATGAGAGATCTATTGAAGTTCGCAGCAGTAATGTCAAACTGCTCTTTCAATCGTGAATATTTGTTATTGCGAGCAGCGAGAGCGTTCGCGAGCTGATTCTTCTCATTTCCAAGTTCCCCAATTATTTCAAGATATCTTTTTTCAGTTCCTATAAGAATATGACAACAAGTTAAAGAAACTTTGTGAAGAAGAATAATAAAAACAAGAAATTAGCGAGAAGAATAATAGCTAACAACCTTCTCTTTCAGAAATCATATCCCTAATCAAAGCCGCTTGCTCGACTTGAAGGATAACATTTACACCTAAGTCATTCTTGGCATCGTCAAGAACCTTCGTAGCCCAAGAAAACTCATCATCGCTATTTATGAGGAGACGAGATTGAACTTGAGTTTCTCTCGCAAGAAGATCTTCATTCTCACGGATAAGTTTATCTCTTTCTATTTGAACACTAAGAAGAGTTTTATGAAAGTCTGCTAAGGTCTTGGACCCCTTTTTAATAGAAAGATATTTCTCGTCAATAATATCGCTATTCCTATTTATTAATCTGTTTATTTCTTTCTTTGACTCAAGATAAAAGCGTTTATATTTATCGGTCAAACCTAAATTGAATCTGTGTTCAATTTTCAAGAGATTAAGTTTAGATCTAAGTTCATCTATAGAAAGAGATTTAATCTTATTATATGAGAAATTACTTAAAGAATTATTAAGGCGAGCAAGGAGGGTATTATTATCTACAGGTTCAGTGAAATATTGAAAGAGAATAGCCTCGTCAGTAAGACCATAAATATCTGCAAGTTGAAAGTGGGTGCTTGAATAAGCCGCGATAGAATAAGAAGAATCAAGAAAGAAGGGAAATAAGTCATTCCATAAAGTTGCTGATTAGCTTTGTCAAGATCAGAGATTTTTTTCTTATCAACTGAAGCTTCAGTTTCCAACTGTTTATTCTTCTTGCGAAGATCAGCAACTTCAAGTTCTAATTTTTCTTTATCTTGGCGAAATTTAGCAGCCTTCTTTTCAGAGTTGGCGCGTCTTTTATCTAAATCAGAAGCAACAACAAAGGAAGCTCTTCCAACCTGTGAAAAAATAATATAAGTTGAGATCTAGCGGTGGAGTAAAAACATAAATAAATTGAAGAAATGAAAGCGTACCAAGGCACCAAGAGAATTTAAGAGACTGGGAGTCAGCGATCGTGAGACTCCTTGGAGAGAATCATTGTCCACCAGTATGGAAGCATCGCAGACATTGGAAAGAGCTTGGGATGTTTTGTTAATAATTTCATCCTCGTCATTACAATTTATGTTGTGGGAAATATCGCCAAAAATTCTGGATAAATGGGCCATCGAAGAATCAGATTAAGAAGAGTTCTTTATAGAAAAGAATCTGCTATCATTATTATTAAAATCTTCATCATTATTATCTTTATTCAATTCAACACTTGGGTCTTCTGGAATGGGTTGAGGAGTTGAAGAAGAAGAGGGTCGGGTTTTCCTTTTCTTCAAAGGAGGATCGCCAGATTCTTCACCGCGAGGGGTAGAAGGTTTTCCTTTAGGAGGAATAACAGATTTATCCTTTGAAGCCTTCTCCTTAGTTCTCACGGGTTTTATTGGCGGTATCTCTTCAATTTCCTGCGAGCACAGATGAAGATAAGAAATAGGGGCAACAATATATTGTTAAAATTTATGAGGAAATATTTATTACTTCATCCGTGAAAGATTTAAGAGCCAAGAAAGTGTCGGGCTACCTAAAAGTTTGATAGCTGAGTTTCATTCTATCAATCTGAGAAAGATCAAAATAATTAGCGAAAATATAAAGAAGACAGTAAATGATAATAATGTAAAAAATTAAGAGGATATACTTCTTTAGATCTTTCAGGCCAGTTGAAGACCCATGGCTCATACTCTGAGAGATTCGCAGGTAATGGGAGAGAACCATATATATAAGGACCTTCAAGACATAATGGAAAGATGAACCACTTGTCATCGCTAGAATGGCTAGGACCTTGGTTGGTAGATGTATGAAAATAAATATCTAGCATAAGAGCTTTGTCACCAGCGACCTTCTCTTTTTTCAAACGAACACCCCAGCAGGTGCTATCCCTCTTCATAGGGACTATACTATAATTTAAAAAGAAGTTGTCCACAGTATAATCTGCAGAAACAATGGGGACATCTTTAAATTGTGGATTCTTTACATCTTCAGGGTAGCGAGACCCTTTTCCAGCTCCGCGAGAGGCATATTCAAGCAGCAATCAGATGCAATCTCCACCTAATTGATATATCACTCGCGAAAACCTTTTGTCAGAAATTATTTGATAAAATAGTGGAAGTTCTGGGTCATAGAGAGGAATGGGAAGACCGGATTCAAGTTTCCGTAGCGATATTATATTTTTTTCGCGAGAACATTGATCATCAGTAAATAATTTAAGAGTAAGTTCAGTTCTAGAATCCTGATTTGGAATTTTAGATAGAGTAAAACCCTTGCTTTTGAGCTTTCCTTGCATCTCACCAAAAGCAATCAAGTTTTTAGCACCAGCGATAACCATTTTTCAAGTATGGGAATGAAGAAAAGGATTGAAAGATAAGAAAGATTTCTAAGATAACATAAGCGCAATTCGCGGAAGAACAGTAAATTTGCAGAGAGGTTATGGAGAGAAAGAAGAAGAAAGTAAAAGAGAAAAAGAAAGGAATGAGAGAAGTATTTATAGAAGATGGAATTTCTCGAAGAAGATGAATGCAATTAATGCAAAAAAAAGACGTGGACGGTCAGATCACAGCAGTTAGAAGGGACGTGTCAAAAATTTATTGGAAGAAAGAATACATGAAAATAGCTGGCGAAGGAAACAGAAATGTGTCAGAACAAGTCTGAAAAGATAAGTAGTTAGGACATTTTAAAAGTTCTCATAATCTTCTCTTCTTCGCAGAAAAGACATGAGAAGAGGCAAGATATAGGACCAGAATATCGCCATAACACTATTCCTGCGATATTAACAACACTTTTGCGAGCGTCACACAAGACTCTTTAACAACATTTCACGAGCATCACAGAATATCCAGAAGAAAGATATAAAAGCTAACGATGGAAGAGGTACAAGAAAATTATTTTTATTCTGCGATGGTCATCATTCTTGCGAGAAAGAACATTGTAGCGATCGCGATGAGATCGCAGAGTAGATCCGAAATAGGAGGAAAACTTAGCTGTCATCCATTACGTAAATCCCTATATAAAGGGTTCGTTAGATTCAGGAAAATGGGATGCTTTTTTGAGAGTTGAATAGGTCTTTGAGGAGAGAGAAACTCTAGAAAGAAATTGTACTTCTGAGTTCTTACATTTTTGTAAAGATTTCTAAGAAATAGAATAATAAAGTGTTGTTGTTCATTTCCAAATTTAATTCAATTTCTATAGATTCTTATCAAGGGTGTAGTGTAGGAATTCCTGCAACTACAGTGCCAGCCACACCTACCGTGCCAAGGCATGCCAACCATGCTATCCGCACCCCCTTTGCCAATGGCAAGCCGTGCCAGACACACCTACCGCGCCAAGGCATGCCAACCATTCTAACCGCACCCCTATGCCAATGGAAAGCCGTGACAGCCACACCTATCGCGCCAAGGCATTCCAACCATGCTAGCCACACCCCCTGTGACAATGCCAAGCCGTGTCAGCCACACCTACATCGCCAAGTCATGCCAATCATGCTAGCCGCACCCCATGAGCCCTGTGCCAATGGCAAGCCATGCCAGCCACCCTACCGCGCTAAGGCATGCCAACCATGCTAGCCGCACCCCTGTGCCAATGGAAAACCGCGCCAGCCACGCCTACCACGCCAAAGGCATGCCAACCATGCCATCTTCACCACTATGGCAATGGCAAAGGCAAACCATGCTAACCATGCTTGTCGTCCCAACACACCATGCACATCGATGCCTGCCAAAACAAAGGCCTGCAACAATCAACGGCCATCTTTCCATCTAAGACGCAAATCTTAGACGTCCAAGGTTACCAGACAACACATGGTAACCTTTGACTTAAAACCCTAGCTTGGTCATGCCAAACCATTGGCCCCACCATGCCAAGCCAAACCGCACCTTGCCTTGGCCCTAGCCATGCTAGCCTCACCATGCGTTCATGGCATGCCCTTGGCCCCCACCGTGCCAAGCCAAACCACACCTTGCCTTAGACCTAGCCATGACATCCGCACCATGCGCCCATGGCATGCCAAGCCAAACCGTCCACGCCAAACCCTTGGCCCCACCATGCCAAGCCGAACCGTACCTTTCCTTGGCCCTAGCCATGCTAGCCGCACCATGCGCCCATGCCATGCCAAGCCAAACCATCCACGCCAAACCCTTGGCCCCACCATGCTAAGTCGAACCACACCTTACCTTGGCCCTAGCCATGCTAGCCGCACTACGCGCCCATGGCATGCAAAACCAAACTGTCCACTCCAAACCCTTGGCCCCACCATGCCAAGCCAAACCGTCCATGCCAAGCCCTTGGCCCCCACTGTGCCATGCCAAACTCACCATGCCAATGTCATGCCAACCTAGCTACGCCACCATGCCGCCCTTCCCTATGCGGCTACCAAAACTAAGGCATGCGGCAATCAACGGTCTCCATTCAATCCCAGGAGAAAATCCTAGCCTTCCAAGGTTACCAGACAACACATGATAACTTTTGACCCAAAACCCCAGTTTGGCCACGCCAAACCGCGCCTAGGCATTCCACGGCAATGGCATGCTGACCTAGTCGTGCCACCATGTTGGCCTTCCCTATGCGACTACCAAAACGAAGGCGTGCGATAATCAATGGTCTCCCTTCAATATCATGAGCAAATCCTAGTTGTCCGAGGTTACCAGACAACACATGGTAACCTTTGACCCGAAACCCTAGTTTGTCCACGCCAAACCGCGTCAATGGCATGCCGACCTAGCCGCGCCACCATGCTGGCCTTCTCTATACGGCCACCAAAAACGAAAGTGTGCGACGATCAACATCTACCTTTCGTATTAAGATACAAGATCTCGACCGTCGAAGGTCACCAAGATAGCAAGTCTCCCAAACTCGACTTGCTAGGCAATAACAATATACTACATGTTTTCCACAAAAATATTCGAGATATCAACACATATCACAAACTGGGGGATCCTCTTTGGGTATTGGTTTGGCGGTTTACAGCGTGCGGTGTACACTACGCCTGTCATAAGGAAGTGTCATAAGGATGAGGCGGTTAGTAAATACAGGTATTTAAGGGTGAAACACTCTTTTTATGGAACATCAATTCCACGCGTTAACGGTTTTATAGAACATCAATTTCATGCGTTAACGGTTTTATGGAACATCAATTCCATGCGTTAACGGTTACCACCTCCTCCCATTTACTCACCCATTTTTCCATTCCTTAATGAGACTAGAGTACTTTCACTTCGACTTGTATAAATATGTCTTACTTATTTCCACCGAACAACAAGTTCAGAACATGAGGATACACCACTCAGAAAATGTTTACTAGCTTTCTATATGCTAGTTTCCCACTTTCTGATACAAGTCGTAACACAAACACTCTTCCAGAATCAACTATCCTAGTCTCATCACTTTCCTTGCTTCCCTCCCCAAAACCAACCCATTCTCCTCTACTTTGTGACCAAAGCAAGTCTGGAACGACCATTTCTTGGTTTAGGCCGGACTTGTACAAATTGATCTCTCGAATCTAAAGTACTCCCTTGCAGTAAATTATTTAGGGTTTAAATTTGTTTCTCACCCACATACCCGAAATTACCGAAGGGTTTAAATTCGTTTTTTCACCCACAAACCCGAAATTACCGAAATCAGCAGAAACCATTTTCACCCGCAAACAATTGGCGACCACAGTGGGAGATCAATCTCTCAGTTGCAAATTTTCGATATCACCTTTCACTTACAACTCCACAATGGTATATCTCAGATCCGGATCAGCTGCCGAGAACACAAGCGCAGAACCCATCCATGGTGTTAATGTTACTTCCAACAATGTCATTGTGTCAACTACTGACCAAAGTAATACTGAAAGCACACCTTCAGGTGTAACACCGCCAATCACCAGTGCCAGAGCTACTGCCGCCTCTAATGTCCCTACACAACCTGCTAGTCATGACAGTGCCGAAAACACTCCTTCGGGCGTCACGCCACCAGTCACCAGAGCTGCTGCTACTTCTCCTAACGCTTCGTCAAGCATGGCGCCTCCAACCTCCACTAAGATTCCAACTACCCCACCAACGGGACGAGAAACCGGAGGAACCAGAGGAAGCCAACCCTATATCACCATCGCTGATTTTATGGAACGTCATGAGATTCTCGCTAGAGCCCAGACGGATATGGTTTTGACACAGAAAGAAGTACTCTTCTATCTCAAATCCCTGACAGAGCGGCTTCCGCGTGAGTCATTCCCTCTAGAGCCATTTAGAAACACCTCCAACACCCCTGACGCTAGCACCTCGGCGGAACGCGACCCCATGGACGAGGAGATTCGTGCCAGACCCCCATTGGAAAGAAGTCACCCATCCAATTTTATCACACGAGAAGATCTGGAGCAACTTCTCTGGAATCGAATCAACAATGATGAAATAGATATGCATCAGCATCAACCTCCTTACCCATTTGAAATACAAAGAATTCCTCTCCCAAGAGGATACTCCTCTCCTTAATTCACCCTGTATGATGGCACCGGAAATGCACATGAACACGTCTCTCGCTTCCTCGAAAACCTAGGCGAACATGAATATAATCACGTCCTCCGTCTAAGGGAGTTTTCGAAATCTCTTACCGGAAGAGCGTACACGTGGTACAACATCATCACACCAAACAGCATCCCCAACTGGGGTAGCATGGTTACCGCATTTTACAAGAAGTATTTCTTTGTGTCTGAACAAGTTACCTTCTTTGAGTTCCAAGATTATCTCAACTGGCAACCTAATTTTAGTTGCTCTTTCAGTGTCAAGTTTTCTTATAAGGCTATTCTAAATGATACGAATTAACAGACATGTTTTGTTAATAACGACCATTTTTATGGTTTCAAGATACCCCCCCCCCCCCCCCGAATAGAGTCATCAATGTATTATTGAGCCAATTGACGATCCGACTTTGACGACCCCTTTTTATACACTAACGACTCTTTATGACCAAAAACCATCTCTCTGTCCAAAAAATGGAAGGATCGTCATCTTAATTCAGTAGAATCGTCATTGTGTGTTGGAGAATCGTCACCAGATTTGGTAGAGTCGTCTATGTATAAAAAAAAATGAAAACGACTCTTTGGTATGAAAATACAAAATGACAATTGCAAAATGGTAACGACTCTTATGTATAAAAACTCTTTTGTATAAAACGACTCTAGTTATAACCACTCTTTGGTATAAAAAGACAAAACTAGAGTCGTTATTTGTTCCATAATTGGGTAAGGACTCTTATAAAGACTATGGTATAACGACTCTTTGGATTAAAGATCAAAAATCGTCATAGATACAAAATCATAACTAGAGTCGTTATGGTATAAAATAATACCTTGACGATTTTTGATAACTTAAAAAAATTGCAGGCGTGAATCGCACTTTTGTGACAATACTTTGACGACATTACAGAGTCGGCAGGGAATAGACCCCGACATTATCGACTCTTTCTCTGAGTTGTGACATAGTGTCTATGATCCCTCTAAAATCTTATCTTCTTCTTCTCAACTCAAAAAAACACAACAACAAAAATCCCCAAATTTTAATTCTAAAGACTAATTTTAATCTAACCACACTATTAACTCAACTTAACTACCTATTAACACTAATCAGCTAAGGGTAGTTTCGCCATTTTTTTTTTGGATATGGGGTGACCCAAATTATATTTTAATAACCTTTTTTGTCCTCTAATGTGAGGCCCCTAATTAGTTTTCGGGGCCCCCAAAAAATTCATGCTTTACTACTTGCGCCCATTGTTCTTCCAGTCTCCCCGACTTTTTTTTTTATAGCTCCCCGACTATTAACATAACTTAAATCTAGGAATTACTGGCTAGTCCAGAAATGAGATACCCGGTTACTGGTTAGTCCAGTACCAGAATTGGTTTATCAGCTGGTCCAAAAACACGTTTTTGGACCACAAACTTTATGCCCTAGTCCAAAAACGTGCCAATCACACAATAGCTTCTTTTAAATATTCCCAGCTTACCCTTCTGCAACTCGTGACGAACATAAACACAGGAATCAGTTTTCTTTCCTCTTTTTTTCTTCTCAGATCAGTTTCTCTCACTCTGCATTTTGTATAGAATCAATTTCTGGTACTGTTTTTCAATCATCTTCATCTGAGATTCGAATTAGGTTCTTCTGAGCTTCGAATTAGGTCATCTGATCTTCGAACCAAGGTATTTATCCTTCAAATCATCCTCTTCTGCTGCTGTTCTAGAATTCTTGATGAATAATTAGGTTTATTCTGATCCGATTTCTATCAGGATAATTGTATATGATGTACATTGTTATATTTTTATGATTTTTGTTTTTATGACGATTTACAATGTGAATTCAGTTTTTAAGTAATTTACGTTCGTTTTTTAAGTAATTTTTCGTGATTTTTGTGTGTTTCAATTAGGTATTTGAGCGTCGAATTAGGTTTATCTCAGATTCGAACAAGGTATGATTTCTATTCTGTTTTATGTAATATGATAGCATATATGATTATGAGTTAGTACATGCCAATACGTATGATTATGACTCAGTACATATGATTATGAGTCAGTAGATTCCAATACGTATGATTATGATTCACTATTATAGCATGCTAACTTTTCATCCTTCAGTAGATGCCAATACATATCAATATGAGTCAGTACATGTCAATACGTACTGCATATAACATGTCAATACAAAGACTCTTTTTGTTTCATCTCAGTACGTGTCATTTTTTACATGTTTAACATGTCTGACGTTGTTCCCAAACTAGACTTCTCCATCTATTCTCATGTATACCATAAGCAATATCATTTTGCATATGAGGTTACATCGTTTTCAACTTTAGAGGATTTGAAATTTTGCATCTGTAATATGTGGAGCTGTTTGACTCCATCGACTATTCTGGTTAACTATTTCCAGAATCAAGTGATAGTTCCTATTCTTGCCGATGTAACACTCCAGGGAATCACTGCATTACATTCTTCAAAGCAATCAGATTTCTTTGATTTGCACCTGGATGTAATTTCAAATGGCGCATCTAGTTCCTCTAGGCGTAAGGAAGTTGACAGCAACGCAGACTTAGTTGTCAGTGCAAAGAATATTTACTTGAAAGAGGGTAAAGAAACTCCAAGAGTGTTCTTTACAGATGGTTGGGATAATATTTTTGATGATACAAATCAATTATTCTATGATGCCGTACGTATATCATGCCAAAAATACTGCATGAGAACTGGATACGAGGTAATTAAGAAGAAGAATGACCTTGAGAGATTTTCCGTCGTATGTAGTGTGAAAGGTTGTTCATGGAAGCTTCACGCAACTTCCATTGGTAGTTCTATTGATGTTTTTAAGATAAAGCAATATGTGGGAAGGCACACCTGTGGTGGTGGTTATATGTTGAAGAATCCAAGAGTTACAAAAAAACTCATGAACAGTCTAATTCGTGAGATGGTCAGGCACAACCCTCGTATAACACCAGCAGAGATCATAGATTATCTTAAAGTTGGTGGTGGCATCGAGATCCAATATCACCACGCATATCATGCAATTGATTTGTTGCATAAACATATTTTTGGTAATGATGTGAAGTCGTACACTGATCTTGCTTGGTGGGTGAATACTGTTAGGGAAACAAACCTTGGGTCATTTATTGACTTTGATTTCAATGATGCTACAAAAAGATTCAACAGACTTTTTGTTTACTTTGGAGCTTGTATAGAGGGATATAAACTATGTCGACCAATGATTTTCTGTGACTGTACTTTTCACACTGGAACATTTAAAGGAGGTCTCATGGCAGCAACATGTATTAATGGCAATCAAGGTAATTGGTTGTTTTTTTTGATATGTAGTGTCTGGTAGTTAGATCACTCATATTGACCTTACTTCACTATCTGACAATGAGTATTGACCATACTACATAATGACCATACTGAGTATGAGATAAACCATACTACATGTCAATATGTAGTGTCAATCAGTTGCTTAACATGTCCTTATGTAGTGTCAGGTTTTCACATATCAACAAAGAGGTAAACCATACTGCATGTCAATATGTAGTGTCAATCAGTTGCTTAACATGTCATTATGTAGTGTCAGATTTTCACATATTAACAAAGAGGTAAACCATACTGCATGTCAATATGTAATGTCAATATTTTTCTGCTTAACATAACTATTAATTCCTTTTTGCAGGTTTTTATCCGCTTGCGTTTGGTTTAGTACCTGGAGAAGACAATATCAGCTGGGAATGGTTTTTCAAGAAACTGAAGGAGGCTTTAAATGATGATCGCCTAATCACTTTTTTGACTGATCGAGGTGAAGGGTTGGTTAAATATATTCCCAAAGAGTTCCCCGATTCTCATCAAAGATATTGTTACTTCCATTTGGACAAAAACTTACCTATCGCAAAGTCTGACGAAAAGTACAAGGAAGTGACTGATGCTTTCCGAAAGGCGACATATGCTCTTTCTCCAGCAACATACGAGGAAGGTCTTCAAGAAATGGTTAATTTGGGAAAGCCTTGGGTTGATGACTACTGCCGCAACATTCCCAAAGAAAAGTGGTCCAGTGCTTTCTTCAAGGGTTGTAGTTATGGTTACACTTCATCTAGCGTTGCTGAATCGTTCAATAGATGGATTAACAAATAGAAGAAATTACCTGCGCATGCGTTCATTGACTCGATCAGGTTTATATCAGTTTCCTTAGTCACAGTACAAACTTTTATTAGTTTTATTTTTGTAACGTTATTAGCATATATGTTCTGTTAATCTACGTATATTTTTAGTATAATAGACTTGCTATTCCTTTTGTCGTGCAGGCTTCGTATGATGGAAATGATGCCAGAACATCGTGAAGAGAGTCTCTTGATGGACCCAGAACTGCTAACCCCTACGTATCAAGCCTTTCTTGAAATACACATCCAAATTGGCCGTCCCTGGAATGTTATCCATTCAGAAGCTAATCGTTATGAAGTACATTCTCCAAGGTTAGCGTTTAGCCCTAATCTCCATCATCTGAATGTTATTTACTTTATCTTTTTTTTTAAGTACCATGTTTCTGTGAGAACATATTAATATGTATTATCTATATTATGTGTACTAAAAAATAACATATTAATATGTACCGTGCAGATCTCATATGGTAGGTCTACAGAGAAGAACTTGTACTTGCCAACGATGGCGCGTTTATGGTTTTCCATGCTCTCACGCTACTGCATCTATTACTAGATCTGGAGGAAGGATTCTTGATTACGTTGAAGATTATTTCAAAGTTACCACTTTTCGTAAGCTATATTTAATAGCTATTAGACCCGTTCCTAACCATGATAGGTAACGGTAGATACCACTTACACATGTAATAGCAACTGAAACTGTCAACATAAACCTACTTACACATGGATGCTACATACTGATATGTAATGGTGGATACCACTACATTTTTTGATATTCCATTTATATGATACTGTTTTTTTCTCACAGGCCTGACGAGTATCATGTAGACGATCACGTTCTCCCACCAAAAGTAATTAGGGCTCTACTAGGAAGGAAAAAGGGGAAACGTATGAAATCAGCATATGAGACTAGTAGAAAATCTGTCAAGTGTTCAAACTGTAATTTGAAGACTCATCACAACAAGGAAACATGCAATCTTATCCGATAGTATGAACTTGCTGAAGAATGATTTTGTGTCAGGCATGTATTTTCAGTCAGATACATATATAATGTCTTAATTAAGTATGTATGATACAATACAATGTATTTTTAAGTAAGTAGTGTTATGATTTCTCTTTTTCTTTTTTTATGACAGGCTTGAATGTGCAGCAGAATGTTATATCGATGATGTTGCAAGATTCCTTTTCCACAATTCTTTCCTCTAGCCTTGTTCTATTCTACCATTTTTAGTTTTGATTTTTGTCAGTACCAACTGAATTTGATTAATAAGTATTTCATTTTACAGTACCAACTGAATTTGATTAATAAGTATTTCATTTTACAGTACATACATTACAAGTGTACTGAAAATACTGTTTTTACACTGCAATATGTTGTTAAGTCTATCAAAATGTTAGTATCTATCACCAGTAGTGAGTATTTTTACATACTGCAATTACACGTTAGTACTATTGTTTGTTAGAATCTACCACTACATACTGATATGTAGTGGTTGTAGTGTAACCATACTAGATGTTTTGTAACAAGAAAACAATCAAATATGTACTGGTTTGTGGTTTAACCATCTTCCACTAAGATTATTTAGAACATATCATAATTACAATTCAGGTTAATACATATTAAAGAAAACAATCAGGTTAGTACACATTAACCACTACTTACTGATATGTAGTGGTTAGTTGAATTATGATATGTTCACGTTGATTCACCATTTTAGTAATTTTGATTAGTTTAAACTTTTTGTGGTTACTCTACAACCAGTACATATTATAATAGTTACTACTAGTATACTACATACTGCATATTAGTACTAGTTACTACTATTATACTACTTAAAGAATACAATCAGTACTTACTGATATGCACTAGTTGTGGAGTAACCATGTTCCACTACATACTTAAAAGTTGTGGTTTCAATTAGGTTAGTGTATATTAAAGAATACATTCAGCACTTACTAATATGTAGTGGTTGTAGTCTAACTATCTTCCACTATGTACCGACAGTTGCATCACTCAAACATGAAGTAATAATATTGGTTTAAATTACTAATAAGATAGTTAGACTACATTAAAGTTAACCCAAGATGATTACACCATCTTCACGGGGGTCGAGGGGGCAGCGCCCCCTCATATCAACAACACAAAATCACTAATAAGTTACTAATAAAAGGAAAATCTATATTTAAAATATGTTTTTGAACATTCTTGAAATGTAACCAAGAATAAAAAGAAACCAGGTGACTCTATTGTGTCAGACTAGTTTCAACATTTAAGACGCTATTGTGTCTGTCCCCAACTGACTTCTGGTGGAGATGCAGTTAGCAATTTGTATGCTAAAGCAACCCTTTTGTTGCGCATCTTCATCTGCACCTGATCATCATCACCCAAAGCTACTCCCACATATTTGCTTTTTGACTTCATCTTCATAAAATACATCACAAATAGCAGGCAGTCTAGCGCTTTCCTTTGTTAAGGTGCATCACATTCATTGACTACTACATTCTTCAATGTTTCTTTATGGTTATTGATCAAGTACATGTTGATAGGTCTGAACATGAAATCTGCCATTTTTGTAGCGTTTGGATAACATATTGCTCCCCATTCATCCTTGGAAGAATTGTAGTGGTTGAACACCATTTTGTCGTAGTCATACTCAAGTAGTGTCCAATGAAGATTGTGATGGCACATTGGTACAAGAATCTTCTTGATACTTGAATCCATATCCAATATTGGTTTCAAAACAGATTCTTCTTCTCCTCTTTTCAGCTTATCCTGGTTCTCAACATTGAACTAAAACCATGTATATAGTTGAAAATTGTTATATCTAATTGAGTTTTATGCAATATCGATATGTAATGTACTTACTTACCCCAACATACTTTTTAATTTTTGAATATGTTTTGTAGTAAATATGCAGTGTAAGATAACCACTTACCCAAGAGGACGGATCTAGATGCAAGACAGGCAAGTATTTTCTGTCTATTTCGTGCATTGGCTGCTCCTTCTGAAACTTGTTGTTAAGCTTGTATTGTGCGTATTTGAGAAGATCTTGCTCTAATAAATCATTATGTACCAAATCATCAACTGTACTTCCACTCACACAAAGACCATCTTCTCATATTCTCCAAGCAATTGTGCTGGAAAATAACGACGTAAATGGTTAGTATGTATATATTGATATGTAACAGTTCATATCAATATGTAATGGTATATACCACTAAAACAATGTAAGTATCTACCACTACATAATGAGAAGATCTATGCAACATATCAGTAACAGAACATACTGATATGTCTTTCTCAGTATGTATATCAAAAGAAAATATACAAAGCAACAATACATATTAATATTGCATCTAATTCTCACCTAAGAAGTTTTGCTTTATTGAAGTATGTGGATATGGTACTCTTCTGTTCATGTATTTATAGAATGGTGATTTACTCAGTTGCCGAAATTTGCGGCGCAATTTTTGCTTTTTGTTTCTATTTTGTGGTAATGCTTCTGTTGCTCCATCTTTCGGCTTCTTTGGTGATTTATATGAGGCAGAGAATTGTCTTCCACTATCGTAAATATCATCCTTATTTTTTGCAGGTTTGGCACGAGTAACTAGTCTAGTAGGTGTACTTGGTTGACTGCAACTTTTTTTGACAGGCGGTGAGACGGTCTTTTTGTTCATTGCTACCATTTTTTGTTTCCGGATTGGAATAGTTGGTTCCTGCATTTTAAATCAACATAAAAAAAGTTTAATGTACAAATTTACGAAATGTATGCACAAATTAACATTTAGAACATATCATTCACCTATGACGGAACCTCACAAACTTCTTATGATGGAACATCCAAAACATCTTGTGATGGAACATCAAAAACGTCTTGCGATGAAACCTCCAAAGTATCCACTGAACTTTTTGGTGGTACATTTTCTTGTTGCTCAGCTGCAACTTCAACTGCGTCGTTCAGTTCACTGGGTTCTTGATGCTTAGCTGCAACTTCACCTGCATCATTCAGTTCACCGGGTTCTTGGTGCTCAGGTGTATCTTTTGGAAATTCTTTGGTTTGCAAATCTCTTCCAAACAGGTTATCAAATTGTTGCCATAAGTTAAGACCAAAAAGAGCACCGTTTGGATCTGGAAGGAGGTCTGCATACTCTTCGACATAAATTCCAATGCCTGAGACTGCCATGTATAAATAATCTCTAATAGAGAGATGGTCGATGTGCTCCAATCTAGACATATCACTAAACAAAGGTACATCCATGAGAAAAAAATCTCACGCCACTGATGCAACGTCATACTCTTCAGATTTCTGGGACATCACTTCAACTTTATCCTTTGTGTCTTTTAGAGTAGTAAGCAACTCCTTTACTTTTACCTACTTAACTTCAAGTGGATTAATCTGCAAAAAAACAATTGAAACTGTCAACTACATTAAAGTTAACAATATGTCACAGTATACTACATTAAGGTTATCCCGAGTTGATTCACCATCTTCACGGGGGTCGAGGGGGTAGCGCCCCCTCGTATCAACAACTCAAAATAAGTTTGACTACATAAAATCCTTTAATAATGATTTTATGTAACAATACATATCAATATGTAATGGTATATACCACTACAACAATGTAAGAATCTACCACTACATATTCATATGATACAGTACACATATCGATATGTAATGCTTGATACCCTTACATATTGATATTTAATGCTAGATATCCTTACAACAATCTAAGTATCTTCCACTACATATCAATATGTAGTGGTAGATACCAATACCACAATGTAAGTATCTACCACTACATATTGATATGTAACAATACATGGCAATATGTAACAGAACAAGAAACATTAATAAACATTTTAGGTTGCATACTACTTACTGGTGTATTGTCTCTGTTATTTTTCTCTACTATTTGTTTGAATTTTAGGTCCAAATAAGATTTATCCCATCTTCTAACCTCAGAATACGAAACTTCAAGGTCATGGAACTTCAATACTGCAGGTGTTGTTGACAATTCAACTTCACAGGTGGCATTGACCTTTGCTTGTTCTTTCAGTGCTGACAAAATAGATTCAGATGTGGCATTAACATCTAGTTGATATTTTGCGAAAGCTTGCACTTTCACGTGAACTGTTGTGTCCACATCCAAATCTTCATGGGGGCTTCTTTGAGTGGGTGTACATCCCAAGCTAACATATTCTTCATCAAGGCTGGATTCTCTCTGTAAAGGAAAAGCTTTCATGTCAATTTCTTCCATCATTAGCACCAGCTTTGAAGCGTCAATTGTTGCGCCCTCTTCCTGCATTATCTTCACTTCGTTCCCTTTGGAAGAAACTGTACTCCTCAAATCATCATATCTTATCATCTAATCCTCTTCCCCCAATACAAACTCATTTTCCTCCTTATGTTCTTAATGTGGACTTGCATTTTCCTCTTCTTCCGATTCAGAATTGGCATCATCTTCATCTTTAGCATTATCTTCATCTTTAATCCTTCTTGAGATACGAGCAAGAATTTGTTTTTCTTCGTGTGTGATCTCTTGTTTGAAATCAAGAGAGAACTGGTACAAATCAAAGATGTAAAAAAGCAACTACATATTAATTCAACACACAACAGGTACAAAAAAAAAGTACATATTAATTCAACTACACATTAAAAATAAACTACATATTAGATAGATAAGATATGCTAATAAGCACATATAAATGAAAAGATGACATTTTAAATATGCTGGTAGTGGTAGTGGATACATATTGATATGTATCACAACATATCAATATGTATCAATACTATATGATACTATATGTATCAATACTTCATATTAAATTTGTATTCCAAGTTTTTGTTACCTCATACTCGGAAAGATCAATATCCTTCATGAACTCAGTGCATATCTTTGTATGATTCCATCTAGCCACTCTTGGCACATACATCCCCTGAGGCTTTGTCTCTATAGGATCGGGCTCCACCAAATGAGTATGCTCCGCAAACCATGGCTGTAAATAATGATATGCAGTGAAATGTAGTTTTTAAAGTAGAAAACAATGAAAAACAAAAGAGTTTTAAAGTAGACAATATCTTACCAATAAATTAACTGCACAACCATTGTTGTCTTCTACGTTATCCACAAGTTCATTCAGTTCTCTCTCTAAATTAGAGTGGATTAGGTCAGGCCATGAAATATTCTTGGTCTTCTCAAGATCAAGAACGAAACCTATATATTTTTCAGTCAAGGCATTTGCATCCTTTGTTGCGAAGAATAGTGAAGTGCACATAAAGAAGCAAATAAGTCTAACAAGATCTTCAACATCTTCCTCTTCTTCCTCTTCATAATCTTCATCTTCCTCTTCTTCTTCTTCAGCTTCTTTGTCAGACTTCTTTTTTTATATTGATTGGAGTTCTTTTTAGGATCTTCAAGATTGCCTTCACAATCATTGGCCTAGTCACTTTTTCACCAGGTTTAAGATCAGCAGGAAAAACCCTTTTGAAGAACGTAATTTCACGCCATCCACTTTTTTTATGCAGCATTGTAAGAGTTATATCACGATATTCCCTACCTGCAACTCTTGGCATCCCATAAATGACTCCCATTTCTTATGGTGTAGATATCAGTTCATAAGATGAGCCATGCCTTTGAAAACAAAATCGAAGCTTGGTTGAATCTTCACCTCTCACGTAGCAACATATCATCTTTGTGAGTGCATCTTCAAGCTTAAGCCAATGTTGTAGATCAAACTTTGTATGGAAGAACATTAAAAACAAATTCCCATATGATGCTTCTGAAATTAGGCGCCACTGCAACTTACTCAACTTCAGTTTTTGTACATTCACAATAGTGTTCACAAGGCCCCACAAGCCTTTGAAACCGGCTCGGTATAAACTTCTTGGTCTTGCAGCTCCTTTCTTACTCTTACTAGCACCTACACAATATCAAGAGTCTAAAACCATTACACAACATATCAATATGTAGTTAATGTAGATACCACTACATATTATTGCTTGTACTCGAAACTACGTATTATTATCAGCACATATCATTATGTAGTGATTGAAACCACTACAAGAATATAAGTATCTACCACTACATACTGTTATGCTAAATACATATAATAAGCAGTACATATTATAAGCAGTACATACATATTATGCTACATAGATCAGCTTTATGCTAAATACATATTAATATGTAGTGGTGTATTGATAGCATATTAAGTAGAACCATCTTCCACTGCATACTGATATGCAGTGGTGTATAGATATCATATTAGTAGAACCATATTCCATTGCATACTGATATGCTACAAAGATCAGCTTTATGCTAAATACATATCAATATGCAATGGTATATTGATAGCATATTGATATGCAATGGTGTATTGATAGCATATTGCTAGTACTTTTATTCCATGTCAGTTACCCTTATTAGTGGAACTATCTTCCACTACATACTGATATGTAACCATATTTTCCACTACATGGTGATATGAGTCACCATCTACGGGGGTCGAGGGGGCTGCGCCCCCTCGTATCAATAACATGTAATATCTATACACAGGTATTACATGTTCTGGAAAGATGGTTGTATGGTATAATAATATATAGTGGAATATGGTTGTATGGTATATAAAATGGTTTATGTCAAGCCGTTGCTTAAGATAACTATATCTAATTTGTAACAATACAAACAGTGTCAAGCACTGCTGAGGACCACTACATACCTTCTTTCAGGGGTACTTTTGATTTCCTTTTCCCTTTTGGTGAAGGAGTAGCATCTCTCGGGACAAGTTGTTTCTCCCCCATTGCTGTCGGTGAAGGAGTAGCAGCCTTCGTCGACTTTCTATCCTTTGATGGCGGTGAAAGAGTAGCAGCGTTTGTCGACTTAGTCGCCTTTGCTTTAGTAGTTGCCGCTTCTTTTTTCTTTCTTTTGCTTTTTGCTTCAGGATTAGCAGCTGTTGTTTTCTTTGTTTTGGTTTTTTGCTTCAGGATTAGAAGCTGCTGTTTTCTTTGTTTTGTTTTTTTCTGCTGTAAACCAAAAAGTAGTGTTACAATTAGACAAGTATCCTATGTAATTATATGCACATAAAGAGGCAAAATAAGCACTACATATCATATGTAATTATATGCACATAAGCACTACATTTCAATACGTAACAATACATTTTTTCAGGTTAAAGAGGCAAAATAAGCACTACATATAAGCACTACATATCAGTATGGTACTACATATAATAGTACATAAGCACTACATAAAGAGGCAAAATAAGCACTACATATCAGTATGTAACAGTACATTTTTTCAATATGTCAATATGAAGCACAAATTACAGAAAACATATTGATATGTAGTACACATATTAGCCAGTAATTCCTAGTAGTAGATTTGGAGAAATTTCCTAGAATGTGTTAGTTAAACAACACTACATTTCAATATGTAACAGTACATTTTTCAGGTTTTGGGGATATTTCATGTCAATATGAAGTACAAATAAGTACAAATTAGGCTTTGTTTTTGATTTGATTTACCTTCTTCCTGAGGATCCTCACTCACACTTCTTGTTGTTGGAGATTTAGAAGCAGGGGAGGGTTCTGTTCGAGAATCATCAGCAGATTTCTTTCTTCTTTTCACTGGTGTAGGAGATTTAGCAGCAGGGGAGTCTTCTATTGGTGAATCATCATCAGATTTCCTTCTCTTTTTCACTGGTGTATGATATACTTCAATAATTTCTTCTGTAATCGTCCTCTTAATTTCTCTTCTGTTACCCATTTCTTCTTCAATTGATTTGGATGAAAATTAGGTCAAGAACTGAAAGAAGAAGCAGTTTTCGTTTATGATAATGGTGATTTTCGATTTTTTAACCTGATATGTTGTTTTTGTTTACATGCTAATGGTGATTTTCGTTTTTGATGGTGTTGATTTTTCAATTTGATTTCTGATAGTGTTTCAGAGAGATGGAGAAGAGAGAAGAAGAGAGAGAACGCAACTGAAAAAAGAGAAGGAAGAAAATGTAAAAAACGGACGAACTGCACGTGGTTATAATGTTCAGGGTATATAGGTAAATCTACTTGAATTTAAACTTTATTGGACTAGCGATTAAGATGAAGTTTTGGCTGGACTAGCCATTAAACCGGGTCGGGTTTAGTGGACTAAACAGGAAAAATCTCAACTCAAATTGGCATCCAAATACATGAGTCCGGATCCCATTCCATTATTATTATTTTATTTTTTTGAAAGGTAGGTAGTTTTATTTAAAAAGAACAACTAAATTGCAGTTCTAACAGTGCAAATACATGAGTCTGTATATGATAGTTTTATTTAAAAAGAACAACTAAAGTGCGATCTAACAACATGGGTATAGGATACATTGTCCATTACAGTATTTGAAATAAACGATGGGCATGTGTTAGTCCCAAATTCTTGTTGTTGATGTAGTTGAGTATTTTTGTTGGTGATCGTCCACCGCCTGGTTGGCTTCCCTATATGCATGCGTCGATTTTACGCGTGGTATACTCTCCATTAACAACTTAATTTCCATCCCTCTTAGGTACCATGGTATGGTTTTATCTTTCTTTGTCATCATTAATTAAACTAATGCCTGTGAATCTGCTTCGAACCAAATCATAAACCATTGATGTTATTTTGCAGCATTTATATGTTTCCATTATTGCTTATTGGGCCGATCGACCGGAGGGCCCGTAGGGAGGGAGTCCCTTTTATGACCACTTTTTTGTCAAATGAAACCTAACACAAATGTTCAATTTGATAAAAAAATTAGAAATGAATTTGGTGGTAGTCTTTGGGACATGAAAAGTCTAAAATGTCTTTCCTTTTAGTTTAATTATTATAACTCCTTAATTGGCAACCAAACTTTAATATAACATATCTAAAAATCAGTGCCTTAGAATTTTACAAATTTTATATCATTTGAAAGGATTTTAAAAAATCTACGCAACGAGTACAAATAACAATATATAATTTGGTGTTTTTACGAAAAATTCGATGTTGACTTTTAAAATTTAATGCATACTCATTATGCAAAGCACCACAAAAGATGCATAATACACGGGGAAATTGGTGCAAACCACCACACAAAGGATATATAATACATGGGGTAAATTGATTGAAACCACCACGAAAAATGCATAAAAAAATGGTAGAAATTTACGTAAACTAACATAAATTAAATGCATATTAATTTTAGCCTTATAACACCATTACGCATAACGGTGTTTCGATTTTCTTCGGTCGGCCCTCCCCACCGTGGCAACGATGATCTAGTATATATATGCAACATTAATATGTTTCCATTGTGAGAGTAGGGCACACAACTCAAAAGGAGATTTGATCAACCCATGTAGCAGATCTAAAGGCCATAATCAATCTCATACATTTGCGAGTTGCAATTCCATTAACGGGACATTCTTCCATTGGATCACAATTTACCCACTAGGCATTTCTCCCATTGATCAGCATTTGACTTTAAACCTGACACGTGTCAAATTCTGTCGAATAGAATAAAAAGAGAGAGGTTTAAGTCAGAGAAGTCGAAATTAAGGGGAGCAGATCGTCTGTCTCCACCGAAAGTGTCTACAGTCCAATCTTAGGACACCAATGTAGCACAATTTAAGTGGTGGAGAGGGAAATAATTCTAGTATCGGGATTGATAATGGTATAATGAGGGAAATGATCAAAGGCTTGGATTTACTGTACTAGAATTGGACTATGTTAGTTGTCCAAGTTCTAGACTTTTCCGTCTCCACCCCCTCCCCTGTCCTCTCACATATTTTTTAATTAAAAAGTGCACCTGTCCACGTGTCACCCTGTCATTGGTTGGGACATGGACAGGTGCACTTTATGGGGGACAGAAGATCTGCAGCGGAAATTAGGATGGCAGTTGGTTTGACTCGGACTCCAAACTTCATCACTCGCCTTCCAGTGATCCGTTCCGTTTCGTTAACTGTAAAGTCCTCTTCTTCATCGATGGCAAACAACACAGTGAGAATAGCTGCTGCACAGATGACATCAATTAATGACCTAACTTCCAATTTCAATACTTGTTCTCATCTCGTAAAGGTAAAATACTTTTTCTGATAGATTAAGAATGAATTAGGATTAGGGGAGATTGAGTTTCATTTTGTGTAGGGATTGAATTGGATCAAAATCTGTTAGGGAAATCGAATTAAATTGGTTTTAGTATTCATGTTTTGAAGGAGGCTGTTGCTGCTGGAGCAAAAATGATTTGTTTTCCAGAAAACTTTTCTTTTGTTGGTGCCAGAGATGGAGAGAGTATGAAAATTGCGGAACCTCTAGATGGGCCAATCATGCAAAAATATTGTTCCCTGGCTAGGTAAAGAAAGTCCCAACTACCATTAAACTGATTTTTTTATCTCTTTGAGTGTAAAAATTTGTAGTCTGTGAATGCCAGAGAATCCAACATATGGTTGTCACTGGGAGGATTTCAAGAGAAAGGACCTGATGATACACACTTGTCTAATGCACATGTTTTAATTGATGATACTGGGAATCTGAGGAGCACATACCGGAAAATACACTTGTAAGATACGTCTTCTCTTCCAATTGGGCTTATTTTTGTGTCTTACAACTGAATATCTTGTCATCACATGGTAAAGATTACAGAAAACGTTTGTACTTGCTACAGTATAATGCTCTTATCTTTCCTATTATCTAAAGGTTTGATGTGGATATTCCTGGAGGAGCTGTCTTCAAGGAGAGTAGTTTTACAGAAGCAGGTATGAACATACATGGTTAGAAGGATAATGACTCATTATTAACGAGTCATTAGATAATAGGAAAGAGCTCTATTAGATAACATACATGGTTAGCAGGTATGGACATGACTTCCCTAGATTGAAATATTGAGCTCTATTCAGATGATCATAAATCTGTATTCTACTAGGTTGTTGAATATTACACAAAAATATGGAGGTAACTTTCCATCCAAAAGCACTGTAGTTTCAGTAATCTTCTGAACCTAATTAATTGGAACGCATAACCATCTTGTGCATTTGCCATCAATATGACACAAACGAAGCCTCCCTTCCAATCTATACATACATCTTTATGTTAACCGTTAATCGCTAGGCATATACGGCTGTTTCTATACCAGCAAGGGGCAATTTGTGTCTTTTGGATACTAGATTATTAAACTACTGCAATTTTCAGGGAAGAATATTGTCGTAATAGATAGTCCTGTTGGGCGTTTGGGTCTAACTGTCTGCTATGATTTGAGGTTCCCGGAGCTTTACCAGCGGTTACGTTATCAGCATCAAGCACAGGTAGAATGTGAATTTCGTTAGCTAAACATATAATGTTTTTCTGCTCTTTTTCTTCACCAAAAGAAGAACAGAATAGTTCTACATTGTATTTCATAACCTCATGTTTATTTCCGCGAGAACTTCTTGCAGGTTCTCTTAGTACCTGCCGCTTTTACTAAGATAACTGGGGAGGCTCATTGGGAGATTCTTCTCCGTGCTCGTGCAATTGAAACCCAGTGCTATGTACTGTATCTTAAATTTTTCGATTCTAACTTTCTTGACTAGGTTATCTATTCTGATGTGATATCCTGCTTCTAATATTCTGTTATTATTTATGTTCGTACCATTAGGTAATTGCTGCTGCACAAGCTGGAAAGCACAATGATAAAAGAGAAAGCTATGGTGACACCTTAATTATCGACCCATGGGGAAAAGTTGTCGGTCGACTACCAGGTGGAAATTAATCTCATTCAATTGCTTGTGGGATATTCACTAGTTGTTTTTTTAAGGTATCCCCGTACTTGAATTCCATGGCATTCATGTACCAAAACTGAATATATATATATTTTTTTTTTGTGTGTTTGTTGCAGATCGAGTTTCAACTGGTATTGTTGTAGCAGATATTGACTTCTCATTAATAGATTCTGTTAGAACTAAAATGCCTATTTTGGAGGTAAAACTCTATTGCAACTTACAGTATCTGGCTCATCAACAGAGCAAATGATGTTGTTAGGGCATCCTTATGTTTGAAGTGTAAACTTTCCTTAAAAGAAAGTACCCTTTATTGTCATATTTTAGAAAACTAATGAAAACGTAGATTACGTTTTCTTTTTAGTTTCCCTAATGTTTTAATCTTGTTTTCCAGCATATGAAGCCACTTAAATTCTGGAACTCTGCTTCTTCCTGACTTTTAGAGAAGGTGTTCTTCAGGCATCACTGCGAAAGTATGTTTTTGGATATTGTTACATTGATTAAGAGAAATAAAATGCTTAAATTCGATACTCCATATATTTCACTGCTTGTATGAGGCCCTCGTCCTGTTCATGTTATCAGTTAGGACAAGAAATTGGATCTTGCAGTGACCTTTTTAAGGTTTTATTTTGTTAATCGGCAGTCAGAGACGAATCTGTTCAAAATGTAATACCAACTCTTTTCCAATTATTAAGCAAACTTGGTTCAGAACCGACAATTTATATTTTAAGTAACATAACCAACATTTAACTGTCAATAACCTTAAATGTTTGGTTTTGAAATTTTAATGATGCAACAATCTTTGTTGATAGGCAGTAGATGACTTATTGACCCAGTGTGGGTTCTGAGAAAGATGTAGTGAATTTTTGAATATAAATAACAAGCCAGGTAGGGTACTAGTTGGTAACAAAACCTTATGAAAATGATCGAAATGAAGTCAATGAAAAGGACTCTTTCGATCTTGATTAAGACTTGATTGTGGTGTTTTTGTAAATACCTATATAAATGTGGAGAAACAGAAGTCACTCATGTGGAGCAAATAACATCTTTTCTCCCCATTGAGTTCTGAAGTTGTTTCTCTGCATGTCCCAAAGTAGTAAGAACATCAAGAACTTTTCCGCTGTTAATCTTTGGTTCATTAGTTGTTGACGTTGGTCAAATAGTAGCTGGAACTGAAGCCAACGAGTTACTGACAAACTCGACTGAGTTGTTTTCGCTTGCCTCTTTTTCATCTGTCAAAGTTTGTCTGAAAGAAGACGGAACAAACTAATAAGTTCAGACACAAATTTATATCTAGCCATTGCAAAACATGGAAAATGCAGTTGACTGATCAAGAACTCAATACCTCATATGTTCTGCCATCGATTCTCTGCGTGTCTTTCGTCCTGAATTTCGCAGGGGTCTTCCTCTTGAATGTCGTTTTGTCTTTCCTCTTGAAATTCTCTTGGTTCATCGTCTTAAATTTTTCTAGGTTCTTCCTTGAAAAAACGATCGTCACTAATCTTACAAGAATGAGCTGTACCCACAGAGCCTGAACTACTCCCAGTTGTTGTCATTTGATGATCATGATCTGATAAAGTACCTACTGAATTTTCTCTACTTACTCTTGTAGTTGAACCATCAGAAATTCCCTCCTGTGACGTACTACATTTTAGTAGTTTAGAAATTTGTGAATCAGAATTTTGCTTTCCTGGTTCTCCGAGATCTAAAGAAGTACTAGTAGATGACTTTACAAGTGATGCAATATTCATATATTTCATCTTTTTCATTAGTAACTTTAGTTTCTTCTCTGCTTTGTTTCTCAATTCAGTCTCTGTACTTAGTTGTTTTTCTAGCTCCATTAACTGAACCCACCAAACAGTTTCAAAATTAGTTAGAATATGAACAGGGATTATCATATCAGATGAGAAAGAAAACAAAATGCAATAACAATGTTGGATAAAGTTAACCTTGTTTCTCATGAATTCTGCATCATCTTTAGCTTCTTTTGAAGCTACTCTTTCTGCTAGTAATCTTCCTCTTAAACATTCTAAAGTTCTTAAATTATTCTCTCCTTCCATCTCTTTCTCTCTGAAACAAAACCCACAACACAAAATAATCAAAATTCAACTCATTATCAAGAAAAGCAAAATGAGAGCAAAAAATGTATAAGAACCCACACCTCCATTTATTAGTTCCATTACCATCAACCACCATTCTCTCCTTGATATTGCTTCGGACTGAAATTTTTCTATGACTAGGCACTGAAACAAAATATCAACCCAACTAACATTTGTATCTTTTTTTCCCTTTTTTGAGAGATCAGGAGAGGAGTCGGATTCACAGATATGGAGTGGGATTGAAATTGAATTCTTTTTTGTAGAAGGAAAAGAATGTTTTGTAGAGAATGAAAATGTTAATACTGTTTCCCTTGTGCACAAGGAACTGGTAGATGGGTCACTTTATATCACTACAGTATAGTCTTAAATTGGACCCCTTCCATTAAGATAGACCGCTTTTATGTAGAGATAGAGGAGGGGGTCACTAACCTGACAGGACTTGTTACCATCTTCATGAGAATTGTGCAAATCCTTACCATTATTGGTCCTGTAAACAAACATCAGGGTCAGTTTTAGTGCTTGGAGTGATGAACCTAACATAAGAGATTTTACAAAATAATTGGATAGTAAAAACAGTAAATTTCATTTACAGTCATCGTACACAGTGATTGCATTTACGAAGACGAACAAATTCCCGGGAATTTTGAAAGAATATTGAAAGGTGGACAAAAGTACTGAGAATCAATTATTAATCAGCTTCTCACGTGATCTTTTTTGTTTTCAAATGTATGCTTCATCTGTACTCAAAGGAACATACAACCTCTATTTATCATAACGTTTTTAGGGGCCACTCAAAAGGATTTAGGGGCCAATAATAAAACAAAATAGGGTTACCCAAACCTAAAGTGAGTTATCCCTTATCTCGCATATTTCTTAATTACAAAATCTATCTTACAAAAACAAATGTGTTTTCTCAAATCCGACGGCTATGTATGGGTGTTTTCTGACGATCAACGGCTCCTGTTCTTTTGAAAATAGAAAACATAAATCGTGGCCGAGAATGAAGCCCCTTTTTAGTCCCTAATCCGACGGCCGTGATCCCTTTTTGCACTTATTCTCCTCTTCAGTTACAAAAACATAACGTGTCGTGCTGTGACGAGGTCACCCTCGTGACAGCCTCTATAAGGGTGCAGCTTTTAACCCTTGGATTTTACATTATAGATATACACATATCCCAATGTGAGATTTAAGAAATAAAATTACATAATTTTTTTTTAATCTTTTTTATTTATTTGTCTTACTTATTACATCCTGAATTAAATTTTAATTTCATCTTAGTCATTCTGTGATAGGAATCAGAAATGAAGGGTGAAAATGATCATTTTTGGTTTTTGGGTAGCTGATTCAATATAAGCTTCAAGTACAAAGATAGTTACTGGATTTGTTCTTCTCTGCCAAAATTGTTCTGCTTCCGTGCTTGCTCAAAATATCAAGAGCAAAAGTTTAATCTAATAAGATACTCATCCAATAATTAATGATAGCAAAAGTTTACTTTGCCTCCTGCGCCGGTCATGCCAATAACTATACGAATCCCGCACAAATGAAAACTATAGGCACAACAAACTATCGCAAACTAAAATATAATCAGATGAAAGCTTATAAATTGAAAACAATACATATTTTAATGGTATATTTTCCCGTCATTTGTTAACAAGTGCTCTATTTTCATTGTCCAAAAGAAAACCCTAACTAGGGTTCTAGATTTTGTAAATAACAATGAAAAAATTAACAAGATGACCAATTTTAAGTGGCATTTGACCGAGGGACTAAGAAGTATACAAAATTTAATATAAAGATTTTAAAAACAAAAGTAAAATAAAATGACTATTTTCATTTCTTAAATTTTACCTAAAGATGCGCATACATCTAAGATGTAACATCCAAGGGTGAAAAGTTGCACCCTTACAGAAGCTGTAACGAGGGTGACCTCGTCACAACAAGACTCAAAACATAAATTAGATGACATTCAATCCCAATCAATTTTCTTTACTAATTCTCCTCCCATTATTTGGCAGTTGCAGAAACAATTAACAAAACCATTCAATCCCATTCAATTTCGTGCGTTACATCACAATAATAACCTAAGATATTCGACTACATAAACCTCGAGAGAGGTTATCGACTTCCTAGGTTTTTTCATTTCTTCTCCGGCATACTCTCTCAAGAATACTAGGTAATACACTCTTTAGTTTGGATTAATTTTTCTTTAAATATGTATTTGATTGGTATATTTTCAAAACAACTCAGGAACCATATATCTTCGATTGGTATGTTTTGTTGGGACATCGTATTTGATTTGGGTTTCTTCGTCATCTATCTTAATATTTGGGCATCGTCGCAGATGATTTTTGTTGGTCTATTGAGAAGATAGCTACCATCTCTCAGATGAATAATTTGGAATTCTAATCTTGCAAAATTTTCGTTGATATTGACTTTGTTGATGCATATCATAATTGATTCCTTGATGCACCCAATATTCTAAAGTGTCAAAAACAAAATCCACAGACAACTCCAAGGGTTTGACTGAGGTTAATGTTAAGATATGACTCGACTTATCACTGCTAACGTTCTTATCTCCAAGAACATCAAGATAGGTGAGGTGTTTGTGATCCCAAGGGATCTGGCCTACTTCCATAAGAACAACCGGAATGTGCCTACTTCTTTCTTTGATTGTCTTATAACCCTTTGAGACCTTGCGAATTTAGAAGATATAGTAGTCTTAGAAAGCTGAGATTCATGGGTTTGCATGACTAGAAAGTGGCTCTACTGTCTACTGGCTTCCATGACAGGAGGATTGAAGAATCTTGGTTTCTTGATTTACGTATCTCTTTTTATGTTACGAAACTGTTCCGACCTCTTTGCATGATCTTTTCATAATCTGTCACTTATTTGATTTGAAATTTCAGGGATTAGATAAGTAGATAATTATTATCCAGTGCACGATTCAAAACACTGAATGCTTAAGGTTAGCCTAGGAAAATGAATTTCTGGATTTCAACTCTTTCAGGTTATTCTCTGACATCTCAAGGGTTTCTTCAATCTTTGCAGCAGGCTTCGAAATCTTGGGTAATTATTCATAAAGAAGTTTTATTTGTGTTTTTCAATTGATATTTGCTTTCTATGTTGAATTTGTTGCATTGTACATATTAGGTGAGAGTACGCAAGATATAATTAAAGTTCAGGTTTATGAGGATTAGTCTTATAACCCTTTGTGACCTTGCGAGTTTAGAAGATAGAATGCACAATATAGTAGTCTTAGAAAGTTAAGATTCATGGGTTTATATGACCAGAAAGTGGTTCTACTATCTACCTGGTTACATGACCAGAGGATTGAAGAATCTTGGTTTCTTGATTTTCTTATCTCACTTTTGCTGAAGTTTTTCTCAAATCTGAAGGGTAAAAATTGAATATATTTTAAATATCTTGATTTATGGGTTGTAACTTCTTCCTGAGTAGTCTTTGTATCTATAGGAAATACGTCTATGCAGTTTATATGGATCGACACTCACTCTTTAGGACTAATTCAGGTGCAGTTCAGCAGCTTACCACGGCCTCACAAGCCATCTCTTACACGAGAGGAAATGAAGATTATAATACATGAAAAGTAAGGTTTGTGTTTCACCAGTTTGGTATGATTACAATGCTTTATAAGAGTCTGATTAAGTTTTCTTCACTTTGGAATTTAATACTAGAAAATTGGCAAGACTGTCCAAGCTTTAATGATGATGGTTTGAGCAAGACTGTTTCAAACTTGCATGGGGTGTGATGATTACAGAAACTCTTACCTAAGCAGGTAAATATGTGAGATGTATCTCATATACTGTATGTCCAAACGCCCAAACTCAGTGGTTATAAAGGTGCAAATACTGTCTACGATCTTTTTTTTTAGTTGCAGCTGATTTTGAAACATGGCCAAGGAAATCTAAAATAAATATCATAAAATTTCTCACACTAGAAATAATAGTACTTCATGCTATTCGTTGGGCCTGTAAAATGATTTATTTTACATTGCATTAGTAATAATGCGAAGGATTTTATTTTTGCAACATATGTAAACCTATATAAATTAAGGTATCCATATAGGATTTTTAAGACCCGGTGTTTAAGGAGTGGATATCTTTGTAAATGACACATTTTCCATGTAATATTGTTTCGTATAAAATGTATGGTCTGTCTGATACTAGCTGAGTAGGCTGTCAAATTTTTAGGAAAACGTTTTTTCCAATTGCCGAAACCAAAACAGAAAGGAGCTAACCTACTAGCAGGTCATTTACAGTTTTCAACATTTTGAATAGATAGCCTTGGGTTCCCTTTTTCCATTATAAGTAAAGATGTCTTGCTACGTTGATTGTCTTGATGATCATAAACATATCTGTATAACTATATGTTAACCCATCATCCCTAAATTACCATAAATTTGCAAGTGAACAGTACACTTTAAATGTGCAATCTCTTTTTTAAAGTTACTGAACTTCGGGAAAGGTTAAATTTAGTCATAACACTTTTGTCTGATGCATTCATTTCAGGGTAACTATTTAAATCAACACTGGAATACCCATATTTGATTGTTGTATTTGGCCTGTGATTGTTGTGTGATGATAAGGACGTACTAAGGCTAAATATCTGTATGTACTAAATGCCAATTGAAATTTTTTAATCATTCTATACCAGATTTTTTTTTAAAGAGATCCAATACTAAAAACTTTTGAGTTCTTGGTTTCCACCTGTTGTACTAATGTGCATCCCATTTTATATAGGTTCTTCAAATGAATTCCCAGATTAATTCGCACCAGCTCTTCCAAATTCTTGCAGAAAACATGAAGCACTTATATACCATCCAATTCTATATGTCAAGCTGAAGAAGGAAAACCCTGGGTGACTCACGTTCAATTAAGAATATAGGTTTAGAAATACAGCACCGGTTACCCATCATTCATACTCGAGGTTGTAGTATATATTTAATTTGCTTTATATCTGGATGTCTCCATTACAATTTTCCCGAATCAGGCTTATATGGCCTTATGGGTAGGGGTAGCAGTAGGAATTTTGTTACTTTTTTTGAATTCATATGGTTTTAAGATAGCACACCTGGACAATGGATCTCCAGATACTGAACTGTGGAGGCATCGATCTGCTGAAAAACTTTGTGGAAATTCCGCATGTTTGTAAGAGTATGCCTGACCTCCTTGAATCCTGATGTTGCCAAAGAATCTGGAGATGACACAATTGACATACTACAAAAGAACTCTGCTAACAAAAAAAGGACTAGGAATTTCCCAGTTAAGAATAAACAAGGAAGCAATATGTAATCTTTGTTACGAATACTCGAATTATGATTATGGGTATTGTCTATGTATATATTGATGCACATAATTTTCTTCAATTACCAGCAGCTCCATCTTCGGAAGCCTATTAGCTTTAGTAGGATTACAAGTGGTACGTATGTCCGGAACATGGTGATGTTTCTCAACAGCCTCTTGAAGTTATACTTACCAAAAGTCGAGCTTTTACGCTTAGAAGGGAAATGCCTTCATCTCCCTTTGGTGTATCTTATAAAATTACCTACAGAAAAATATCCAAAAAATTTTTCCGGAGGGTCTGGTGGTGAAGGAAAGATTGAGAGATTACATCACTAAAAAAGTATCATCTAATGGGCCGATATTGGTTCATAACGAGAGTTTTCAAATTTTAACATCGTTACAATGACCAAAACCCGGGCCGTCACGACACGGGTCATACACTAGTTGGCCTTACATAATCGGTAGGTAATATGCGTCCGAATGCAATATTTGAATGAATATTTTTTCAATTTTTTTCTTCTAGGATTTTTCTATTTTTTCCCAGATTCGGGAGATATTCATGATTTTTATCTCCCGAATGTAGTCGTGTTCTTCATTTTTCAAGAACATCGACAGTATTCGGGAGATAGAATTATAGGTTAACTTCCGAATATTGTTGGTCATATCTTCTTGTGGACAAAGCCTTATATGCCAAGGCTCATGGTGGTTCTCATTTGGGAGCCAACAAATATTCGGAGGTCGAATGAATTACTTGTCTTCCGATTATGACTAGTACAAAACTCGAAAATTTGAGTTTTTTTTCTTCCAAAATCTGATTTTTGGGCCACTCTATATTCGGAGGTTTGAGTAACAATATAAACCTCCGAATATAGTAGTGCCAAGGCTCTATATGCCGAGGCTCATGGTAGTTCTTCCTTGAAAAAATGATTATGAAATCAATATAAGATTGAAAACCCCAATTTGAGAATACTATCAAAGAACATAATAATCGACCCAAAATACTAGAATAAAAGATTAGTAGTGTTCACCTCAAGAACAAGTATCTTCACCAATCATCACCTTTTCCCCTTGAGAATCAAGCTCTGATACCAAATGATGAGATGCAGAAGCTTATAATTGAAATTGATAAAATGAAATGATAAATAATCTACCAAATTAGTTTCTTCTACCCTTTAAATAAAGGAAGAACCTAAAAATGGAGATTCTTCTCCTACATATTATAGTTTCTCCCCAATATAAATTGGAAACTAAAAGATACTAAGAGGCATCTAGTTGAATCTCTAGAATTAGATGATCTAATTCCACCTAGAGAACACAAATATGGTAAAACCAAGCTAAAACTCTCCCTTCTCTTACCTTATCTCTTCTAATTTATACTAGCTCCAAGGGCATATTCAGCATATTCAAAGTATTTCAAAGATAGAAGATAAGTGGTGCTCTAATATTGATATGGGACATCCACAATACATCAATGAGAAACATCGCATGGAGGTTAATAGAATATCCGAGACACATGAAAAACAGGTGAAGGCTGCTACAAGAGCTTGGAACATGGTTCAACTTCAAAAGGCAAATGCTCGAGTCAAGATCCTTCTAAGAAAAAAAGTATCTAGGGGCAAGGTGGATGAGAACAACGAGCTGTTGAAAAATACCCCCCAAAAGTGGACATATTACATTGTAAAATTCCACTTTCCGGGGCCACCAAACTCAGGGAACCTCTGTTGCAGCTAATTAATGTCCATTTTAGCTATCCAAACAGGAATGACTTCAGTCTCTCTAATGTTGATGCTGGTATTGATATGGGAACTCGAGCAGCAATTGTTGGTCCAAACGAAGCTGGAAAATCTACAATTCTTAATCTTCTTGCTGGCGATTTAGTTCCCACGAGCGGGGAGGTTCGAAAGAGTCCGAAATTGAGGATTGTGAGGTATTCACAAGCTCAGGCAAAAGATATTTGAGTTGGATCCAAAACTGTTGAAAATCCCAGTGCTTTTCATTGTAAACCATGTTTGGAATGTCATGAACTACAAGTAGTTTCTTGTTAATGCTCCATGGACGCTCATCGATAACTCTGTTAAGATGATCCCATTTGCTGAACTTGAATATAAAAATATTATGATCAATCTCCATTATTTGAAGTTCTTCAGATGTTATGAAAGGCCAGGTGAATTGAATAAATTTTTCAACTAAATCATGCTTCATTCTTCCTTCAATAATTACTTTTCCAATGGCAATTTCCTCCCAGTTACCTTTATCATCTTCAGGAACATCATTTTTGTCTTGCTGAAAGGTAATGACTTCACTTGTGTTGCCTACTTCAAGTGTAGCTTGTTTGAACATGTTCACCAAGTTACCAACTTGCATGTCTCCTTCTGCTTCCATTGAATGAAAAGAATGGGTTTTTAGGGTTTGTGGTTTTCGGTGTACAAGGATGAAGATAAATATTGATAATGGATTTATCGCTGGGATAAGGAATATGAAAGATATTGTTACCTAGTTTCCTGCTAAACCTATTAATTTGAATACATTGGGTGTCTGTTTTAAAGGGGTAAGTATAGATGGAAAAAAACTAACTGAGAATAAAGATGTAGCTGAAATTCCGGCTAAGACTGTTTCTAGACGGACCATATCCTCTGTGCCCAAGGCTCCATGTGCCCAGTGTGCCAAGCGAATGGAATCGCGACACTTGTCTTCCCCAATTTGTCTCAACTAACACAACTATTTATTCCGTAACTATCTTTAATCTAATTAAGAGACGGTTAATAAATTTAGGAAAAAAAAGATATTATGTGAATTTTATTTTAGAATATTTTATTTCACTTGAAAACTTTATTTTTCGATATTAAAAAATAAATAAAAATCATTTTCTTTGTTAACATTTTAGGGTGCGTTTGGTTTATGTTTTCTATGCACTATTTTTTGTGAAGTTTTCCAAGTACAATGATGATATAAAGAAAGGGTTTGGTGAAAATACCTTCACCAGAGATCGGACTGCACCAAGTGTGTTTTGGGTCTGCTTCATGCAGTAATTAGATAGAAGATAACATAGATTGAAAACAACTTGCATCAATATATGGACAAAATGGCGAAGAAACAACATTATCACTAAGTTCAGCAGTATAGAGAAATATAAATTGAAAATTTTAATTATAAAACCAAGAATTCTTGAATAAATTTTTTTTGATTATTTTAAAATGTTTCATCAGTTGAATGATGATAAATGTATTTGACGCATATCTTAAACGTCATTGCATTGCTAATACTACCCCCACTGGTAATTATCGGCATGGAAGATATTTAGTTTTTCCCCATCTTGTCTCTCTTGTAACTGCATTTGTTCCTGCAATCATAAAAACATACATAATCAGATGGAGGAGTTACTTGTTTTTACAAAAGATTAATGTAGACTAAAAAATTAGTGAACTTCAATACATGTAAGAAATTAACCATGCCATTGCTAAGCTGCTGACAATTGTTTGCAGTATTGTAGCCTCCACTACCTCCCATATATAATTCCTAGTATAATGATATTGAAGTTAATTAAGTAGTTATATCACCAAGACATGGGATGCATAATTTAATTAACAGTGCTACAAAAATAACATTCGGGAATCGGGATAAGAACAGTACCGGCACACGGCTTGAAGGTACAAGTGCATGTAACATATGGTTATTATAGACAGGCACAAACATCATTGTAGACATCGGCAACAAATGGGTATTATGCAAATGGAGAGGCATAGGTGTGGGCATTGGTAGCTCATAGTTACTATGTCGGGGCATCAAGGTCGGGGTCTGCATCGGTAACATTGGATTGCTATGCATTCCCATGGTTCCAACCAATGAATTGGGTGCCTGAAACTTGAACAGTAAATAGATAAATAAAAATTGCATATGTATATAGTACGTCAAAGGTTTTATGCAACTATAGCTTAGTGATATCGATGGATATGCTGTCATTTAGCAACATTATTTGTAGAAAACTAATGAATGCACATAACACTACAGCCGTGGTAGTAATTTCCATCTAGCCAATGAACAACTAAATTATTCTAAATTGAACTATCAGTTCATAATACCTATAGGATCTGAGGTGGTAACGAGAATTGGTGTTGACCACGAGAAGCAACCACGGACTCATTACTTTGAGGATCTAAAACTATTTGTCGAGGTCTTTTTGATTTCACAGTTGTTGCCAAAGAACTTTTTAGCCTAGCAGAAGTCGTACCAGTTGTCTTTTCCTTCATTTTTATCCCCTTCACTTGACAAGCATTGCCATGAACAACAGTACCAACTAGCTGTGGATCACTAGTTTCAGAAATGATGTCTTTGCTTACTGGATCTTCCTGAATTTCCAGCCCCCCTAAAACTTGCATCAACCTCTTTCAATGTTTTATCGAGTCCTAGTTTAGCAATTGAATATGTCTCTTCATACTCGGCTGCCCTTGTTGCTAGTTGAATGTATAATCTACATAACTCTTGCTTGGAATCCAAACCTTGCTTCCGCACGATAATTTTTCATACTAGCACCACATTTATCTACTTCACGGGTTCCTTCTGCTAAACAAATGTAAAGTCGGTCTTTCAACTTGCGGTCTTTAAATAAATGTGTTCTACCTTTTCTAACACTAAAACTTATCAGGTAAGCATATGCATTATAAAATTTGAATACATCTTCTTCGGATTGGAAATCCTTCCCAATTTCTGGAATTTATTCTTTTTGTATCTTAGAGTGTTCCATATCAACATTTCTAGTTTAATTGAGTTCTCGATACGATCATTAATTAACCAGTCTCATTTAATTTGAGTTAAAGTCTTTTGTAAACTCACCTGTAATGAAGCATGAGTTCTACAATTTTATAAATGAAAAACATAAATTAGTATCTCTTAAATTAGAAAAACAAAAAGTAATTTAGTGTACAATTATTATTTATATAAATTATACCTGTTGATCAAGATCCATCGTATTATGATTATCTAGTGCTTAAAACTTTAAAACCTAATTACTGGGGACGCTAATACTTTTTCGAGAGAAGTTAAATATAGGTTTCTCTTAAATATAGCCCATGATTTTATTAACCATATCCCATCTTACATATAACCCTCAAAAGAATTCCAATTTATTAAGAATATCCCAAATCATAACCCAAAATATTTTTGTCTAGTTTGTAGGCGATTCATAGCTAATAGATGAGTTGAGTTGAAATATAACCGATTCAAACATATCAACTTGATTGATTCAGCTATTCTAAAGAATTTTAAAAAACACCGCACCCTTTTTCACGGAAACCCAAAATAGTTTTCCTCTTTCCTCTAACCAAATAAACCCTAGAATTTTATTTTAGATTTTTAAAAAAAATCATGACCATAATGATAATCATATGCATAAAGTCTGCGTTATTTTCCGTCAGTGAACCAAAATGGTTTCCAAACTCCAACCAAGGACATGTAACAAGATTTTCCGTTGATTATACGACCAAGACAAATGCATGTAGAATCAAGTGTCAGTTATCAAAACACAAACACAACTAGTACAATATAACTATATGAACTATCGCAAGTTCAGCTATTCATTGAAGTTTGATCGATAGCTAGAGGAAGAAACAAGAAAATTGTGATAAGTACCGATTTGATGTCACGAATAATAATAGAAGAAACTCGTCCAACTCAGTGACTTAGTAGCCTAGTTTGTGGGCTATGAATAATAATAGAAAAAGGTCAATTCATAATTGTAGTCAAATTCTACTGACTAAAGTCAAATGGGCTATGGTTAATAAAATCATGGGCTATGTTTAAAAGAAGCCTAAATATATTCATCACTTGCCGTGAAATATGAGGAAAATATAATAAGGAATTTAAAATAAAATAAAATTCACATGATATCTTTTTGTTTCCTAAATTTATTAACCGTCTCTTAATTGATTTTAAGCTAATTACGGAATATATATATAGCAGTGTTAGTTGAGACAAATCGGGGAAGAAAAGTGTCGCGATTCCATCACTTGGCACACTGGGCACATGGAGCCTTGGGCACAGAGGATATGCTCCGGTTTCTAGATTTTTTGATTTTTTTTGAATTCAGTGAATGCCGGGCTGCATTGAATGGTTGAGTCCCTGAGTTGAAGTAGAACATGATTTGGTTCCTTCAAACACCATTGAGAATAACACAGATCTTCAAATGATTGATGACAAACTCTGCAAACGCGATGAACACAACGTACAAAAAAGGAAAACGCCATTAGAGATAGCAAACACTGTATACACATATTGGAGAAGAGACAAGAGAATTAGCTACTCATTTGAATAAGAAAAAACATAAAACTTAAAAACATATTAAAAGTGAAGAACTTAGATTTTAGATCAGAGGAGTCGATGAACGTAACATAAAGAGTAAATACTAACAGATAATAGAAATAATGGTAAAAAAAAAAACAGAAAAAATGATTAAAAACTAGAGATGCAATTTTAAAAGTTTTACTGAGTTCGTTTGTGCCTCATCGCCTGATTCAAGCTGTAATCATCACATAGGTTGAATGAAGAATTATTTATGAAATCCTGAAGTAAAGTAAGTAGATTAAATGGTTAGGATGTCAACCTTACTATTCCCACAACTAGAGTAAAACTTACTACCGGTTGCTCGCTTTTGTTAAGGATGTAATACGTGAGTTCAATGGTAATCTAAACCCTAGTTCAATGGTAATCTAAACACTCTTTCCTCTTTCCTTCTTTCCTTCCCTTCTGTTCTAAATGAAAACCCTAGTTGTTCGTCCAACCAACCCTATGCGGATAATTGGGGCATACACAGCTGAGGCACATGCATCAAAGATTCTAGCTAGGTTAGGTTTTGTTGGAAAGATAAACTTGATTTGGAATAATCAAGATTGATCTAGAAGAAGAAAAGTGGTCGGCAATTTAGGAGAAGAAAAGTGGTTGGCTAGTCTAGAATTATCATTGGTCAAAAACATGTGAAAGAAAAGCTATAGCTAGTTTTCTAGAATGATCTTAGGCTAGAAAGTTGAAGACAATTCTAGAGAAAAATAAGTCGGTTAGACAAAACTATAAATAAGTATGAGTGGGTTCAATTGTAGTGTATAATTGAGTGAAACCAAAGTGGGAAGTAAAGGTTAGTGAAAGTGAAAAATCAAAGTAGTAAGTGTTTGTAAAAGAGAGAACAAGGTGATGTACGAACAAAGCTTTGAGAATAATTTTTTTTTTAATTTTCTCCCAACCACAGTTGAGTGATAAGTGAGTTCTTTGAGCGAATCTTAAATATTTTCAAACCATTTTCAAATACCCAATTAATATTTAACCCCAAACCATTTCCAACAAAGTGGTATCAGAGCCATAAATCCTAATGGCTACTGAGATGTTTCCCTTCCAAATTCCTAAACTCACCAAAGATAATTATGAAAATTGGAGCATTCAAATGAAGGCATTACTAGGATCGCAAGATGCATGAGAGATAATATAAAAAGGTTATGTCGAACCGGAAAATAAAGCGACGCTACCACAAAATGAAAAGGATACGCTAAGTATTTCTAGAAAGAGAGATAAAAGAGCTCTTTTCCTTCTTTATCAAGGTATGGATGAGTCGTTCTTCGAGAAGATATCAAGAGCCGCTAATGCAAATAAAGCATGGGAGATTTTGCAAAATTCCATCAAAGGCGTGGACAAAGTAAAGAAGGTGCGATTGCAAACTCTAAGAGGTGAGTTTGAATCTCTCTCCATGAAAGAGTCCGAATTAATATCGGATTATTTTTCAAGAGTTTTAATTGTTGTCAATCAACTAAGAAGAAATGGTGAGGTCATGAGTGATAATCTGTGATCGAGAAAATATTACGGTCACTCGTTCCAAAATTTGACTATCGTCGTCGCAATTGAGGAGTCCAAAGACGTCGAAACCATGACCGTGGACGAGCTCATGGGATTGCTACAAGCCCATGAAGAAAGAATGAGAAAGAGAAGCAAAAAGGGAGCAGTAGAACAAGTTCTACAAGCAAAGATCACTTTGAAAGACAAAAGAGAGAGCTCTAGCAGTAATGCTAGAGGAAGAGGACGCGGCTACTATGGCGGAAGAGGAAAGCAAAATAACAATGATCAGAGGGGCCAGTGGTCAAGCTCCATAAGAGGTCGTGGTAGAGTAGATAATTCATGGCGCAACAATAATAGGCCAAGGAATAACAAATCTCAAGTTGAATGCTATAATTGTCACAAGCGTGGTCATTATGCTCGAGATTGTTGGTTTTTATCGGATAATGTCGAAGAAAACGTTAACTACGCTAATAAATAAAATGAAGGAGACCAGACTTTGTTGGTGGCATGCAAAGGAGATGACTACAATGAAAATTGTACATGGGTGCTTGATACGGGAGCAAGCAACCATATGTGCGGCATAAAGGAGAAGTTCGTGGAGCTTGATGAATCAGTTTCCGGCAACGTGACATTTGGAAATGGAGCGAAAACTCCGGTGAGTGGTCTTGGAAATTTTTTAATTAAGTTGAAAAATAGAAATCATGAGTTTATTTATGTTGTTTATTATGTCCCTAACGTAAAAATGAATATACTAAGTTTGGGACAACTCTTAGAAAAAGGCTATAAGATGAATATGGAAAACCTTAGTCTTTTCATGAGAGATAAGAGAGGAAAACTAATTGCTAAAGTGCCAATGACGGGAAATAGGATGTTCTATCTGAATATTCAAAATGACGTTGCGAGATGTCTGGCCGCCTGTGTGAAAGACCCGTCATGGCTCTGGAATCTTAGGTATGGACACCTTAATTTTGGAGGATTAAAGTGATTGTCCAAATAAAATATGGTTAGAGGTTTGCCAATAATAAACCACCCGGATCAGTTATGTGAAGGATGTTTACTTGGGAAACATTTCAGGAAAAGTTTTCCCAAGGAAAAATTCTTAAGAGCCACAAAACCGCTGCAGTTGGTACACACAGATGTTTGTGGACCAATAAAGCCAAGATCGTATGGTGGAAATAACTAATTCCTCATATTTGTCGATGACTTTAGTCGAAAAACATGGGTTTATTTCTTGAAACAAAAATCGGAGGTCTTCTCCAATTTTAAGAAATTTAAATCCTTTATGGAGAAAGAAAGTGGCTATGAAATTGTGGCTATGATATCAGACAGAGGAGGTGAGTTTACTTCGAAGGAGTTCGAGGCTTACTGTAAGGACAATGGAATCCGTCGGCCTCTTACGGTTCCATATACACCTCAACAAAATGGAGTTTCCGAAAGGGGAAACAGAACAATTCTCAACATGGTCCGGAGTATGTTGAAGACAAAAAGAGTGCCCATGGAGTTTTGGGCAGAAGCGGTTGATTTTGCGGTTTACCTGATAAACCGATGTCCCACAAAAAGCGTACGGAACATGACTCCTCAAGAAGCATGGAGTGGAGTTCAACCCGGCATTGCGCATTTACGAGTGTTTGGAAGCATTGCATATGCTCGTGAAAGGAGTGCGAAGTATATATTCGTCGGTTATGATGCTCGGTCCAAGGGATACAAGTTGTATGATCCGACCAAACGAAAGGTCGTCATAAGCGGAGATATGGAGTTCGATGAAGAAGACATTTGGGACTTTAATGTTCAAGAAAAGGAGTATAATTTTTCCCGATCTTGGAAAAAGAGGAAGAGCAACACATGCCTCCAGAACCAGTTATTCAAGATGTTTCACCACCTCAATCGCCTCCAAGATTAGAACCTACTGAACCATCATCGTCAGAAGGAAGCTCGAGCGATAGACCACTGCGAACAAGAAGTATAAACGAGATATACGGGAATCCAGTGTCACTGTTTTGTCACTCTGCAAGTTGTGCACCGGCTAGGAAAGTCGTGAAAAATAAAAAATGGAGAAATGTGACAAGGAGTTACACCATGAAGCTTGGAGTCAAGGAGAACTATAATGGCAAGAAAAATAGTCGAAGAAAAGGTGATAAGCCGAAGATGATTTGGGTAGTAAAAGGCTACAGTCAACGACTAGATCACAAACACGCTTACAGAAGCACTGATGTACAAGGATTTTATGGACGTGAAAGTTCAACGTGGAACAACAAGAAAATCAAGTTTAAGGGGTCGTGTTGGAAAGATAAACTTGATTTGGAATAATCAAGATTGATCTAGAAGAAGAAAAGTGGTCGGAAATTTAGAAGAAGAAAAGTGGATGGCTAGTCTAGAATTGTCCTTGGTCAAAAACATGTGAAAGAAAAGCTATAGCTAGTTTTCTAGAGTGATCTTAGGCTAGAAAGTTGAAGACAATTCTAGAGAAAAATAAGTCGGTTAGAAAACTATAAATAAGTATGAGTGGGTTCAATTGTAGTGTGTAATTGAGTGAAACCAAAGTGGGAAGTAAAGGTTAGTGAAAGTGAAAAATCAAAGTAGTAAGTGTTTGTAAAAGAGAGAACAAGGTGATGTACGAACAAAGCTTTGAGAATAATTTTTTTTTTCATTTTCTCCCAACCACAGTTGAGTGATAAGTGAGTTCTTTGAGCGAATCTTAAATATTTTCAAACTATTTTCAAATACCCAATTAATCTTTAACCCCAAACCATTTCCAACAGGTTTCACAAAAGATATGCAGGTGCGAGCTACTCGATCATTTAGTGGTGGATGGAGGATGAGAATCGCATTGGCTAGGGCGTTGTTCGTCCAACCAACCCTCTTACTACTTGATGAGCCCACCAAACATCTCGACCTTCGCGCTGCTCTCTGGTTATAAGAATACTTATGTTGTTGGAACAAGACTCTTGTCATTATCTCACATGATCGTGATTTCCTCAATGCTACCTGCGGTGATATTATTCATCTTCATGAACAGAAACTTCAATTGTATCGTGGAAATTTTTATGAGTTTGAAAGATTGTATGAGCAACGTCGCAGGGAGGTTAATAGAATATCTGAGACACATGAAAAACAGGTGAAAGCTGCTATAAGAGCTGGGAACATGGTTCAACTTCAAAAGGCGAATGCTCGAGTCAAGATCATTCTAAAAATAGAAGTATCTAGGGGCAAGGTGGACGAGGACAGCGCACTGTTTACAAATACCTCCAAAAAGTGGACAGATTACAGTGTAAAGTGCCACTTTCCGGGGCCAACCAAACTCAGGGCACCTCTGTTGCAGCTAATTAATGTCCATTTTAGCTATCCAAATAGGAATGACTTCAGGCTCTTTAATGTTGATGCTGGTATTGATATGGGAACCCGAGCAGCAATTGTTGGTCCAAACGGAGCTGGAAAATCTACACTTCTTAATCTTATTGCTGGCGATTTAGTTCCCACGAGCGGGGAGGTTCGAAAGAGTCCGAAATTGAGGATTGGGAGGTATTCACAGCACTTCGTGAATCTTTTAACAATGGAGGAAACCCCGGTCAAATATCTTCTCCGTCTTCATCCTGATCAAGAAGCACCTAGCAAGGAAGAGGCTATCTGTGCAAAGCTTGGAAAGTTTGGTCTTCCCAGAAATAACCACTATATTCCAATAGTGAAACTTTTTGGAGGGCAAAAGTATAGGGTTGTATTCACTTCAATCTCCATGTCAAACCCCACATATTGTTATTTGATGAGCCAACAAACCACTTGGATATGCAGAGCATTGATGCACTAGCTAATGCATTGAATGAGTTCACAGGGGGTGTTATTCTAGTTACCCATGATTCCAGGCTAATTTCACATATCTGTAATGATGAAGAAGACAGTGAAATTTGGGTAGTAGAGAATGGGACTATTGAAGCTTTTCCAGGGACATTTGATGAGTACAATAAAGAACTCCAGAGAGAACTCAAAGATGAGGCCGGTGAATGATGCTTCGTTGAATGTTCAGGTATGTCTGAAGACCCAATTATAATCTACTGGGTATTTCTTTTTCTTTTTTTTGTAAAGATGAAAGGAGCTCAAGTTACGAAATTGATGAAATTCAAGGTTGATAGCTGATTTAGCATTAAAGGTTATGGAGTATCATCATCCTGACAATGAATTTCTAGTTAGTTAGATATATTCATGTACATGAAACAAAATGGACTGTTTTTTCCCGAACTTCCTACTGGATTTGTGGTATGTACGTTTTGGAAACGATGATATTGGAAATTTGGAATATATATAGATATAGGAAAGATTTCCATTTTCAACCTTTAGTTCTTGTTTTTCACAAGTGTCTTTGTACCTAAACAGGATGGAACTTTCAAAATTGGGTTGGGCAGTATACACCAAATTGGGCTAATTGTTGATCAATTTTTCCGATTCCCATGTTAGGAATTTGACTCCAGTGAATAGTGATGTGAGCTGAAAGATCTGAGCAAATAGGATTTTCTTCTAACATCCGACTTGATTAGCAGTATGTTATCAGGTCGTATCCCTACTTCTTTCGGTTTTTAAGTAATCTTTCAGTTCTTTAGCTTAATTGTTGTTCAGTTGTTCATCCTATAAAGTTGCCATTTGAATGCAAATCAGCCCTACAGTGAAACTCCAGCTACTTGGGTCCTGATCAACTTACAGACCCGTTAGTTGTATGCTACTCCATAAATAATAAGACTGTACTTGGGGCAAGGCACCAGGATTTATTTCATTCCAAATCTTCGGAGTGCTTCCCCATACCGAATCTTATCAAATTCTCACCATAAAAAAATCGGCCAATAGAATTGGAGTATAATATTTTTTACCCACAATATATTTTTCGACCAATCACATTTCAGAAAAATATATTACCTAAAACAAGTACATGATTTTTTTATAAAAGTACCAAAATAAAATAAAAACGTTCAAAAATCCTGTAGATGCATTTTACTACAAACTACATCCAAAGGATAAAAATCTTCTTCTCATGCAAGTGAAAGTAAGAGCTTAACAATAGACACAAGGATATACGCGGTTAGGTATGATTACCTACGTCCACGGGGGTGAAAGGATTAATCTTATTGCTTCAAGGTGTTACAATGGTGTCACTCTCCGAGTTGACCTCTCTTCCTTACAAAATGAACTAATTCTCCACTCTCTTTCTCTTTTGTGCGGTTACAAGTCTCTCTCTCCAAAATTACCACACCCTTCTCTTGGGTACAAGTTCTTCTATTTATAGGGGAGGCTACATACAACTAAACTATGGTGTTGGTCACAATATATCTATCTTTAAGTCCCGTGTCGGGCCAGCTCGCATCGTCTCTTCTTCCATAAATATGGTCGATGTAATTTGGTTCCTCGGCAACCTCTTATCCGAGCCGATCCTTTTAGGTGCTCTCTTGGTGCGATGTCGCCCCTCCAATCCTGTAGACCTTTTAGTTGGCCGATATGGCATGTACCTTCTTATCCCTTTAACTAATGCCCCTCGTTTGACCCAATCTGTCTCGTCTGTCAACTTTGTCAGAGGTCTGGAGTCAAGTCTTGTCCGACAGCTGTAGAGTGATCATGTCCGATCCACGTGATTCCTTAATCTTCGCGCCAGCCAGCCTCTGTCTCATGCTTCTCGCTTCTTCATCCTTGGGTACATCATAGCTTAAGATGTTGCCACCTAGCCCTGTGGATAATCTACACCTACAAATCCTAACATTAAAAATACAAAAATAAATAAATTCTAATAATTCACTCTTAAACTATTACTCGTCATGATTCCATCACATAATTTTTTTATGTCATGATTTCTTCATATAATAATAAAAACAATCATAACAATAAAAATCCAATATCCAATATATGTCATATTACACTTTTTAAAATTAAATTAATACTCCTCCGTTCCAGTTTACTTGATGTTGTAGGGGTTTTCACGCATATTAAGAAATAACATAGAGAGTAAATATTTTCCAAATTTACCCATATTAATAGCTTTCTAAAAATTTAAAGCACTTAGTTTGTAGTTTCTATATTTAGTGTAAATTACGAATCACATTGTAATTTACTTGGGATAGAGCATTTATCCTTCATAGAGTGGATCTAAAAATTAGATTAATTTTCCATTTACTGATTTCAATGAAAATTAATGGTATGGTAATGATTCCAAAGTAAGGGTAAATTAGTGAGAATTTGGAAAATATATCAAAACACTCATCTATTTTGGAACATAAAAAAAAAACACTAAAACATCAAGTAAAATGGAACGGAGGGAGTATTAGATACAATTCTAAGGCTAAAAATTAAACAAATTCTGATTACATTCTACACTTATGATTGAGATGAAAATAAAAACTGCTATGATTAAAATTAAAAGTAAAAATACATGGAGTTGTGGATGGTTACCCAATGATCAAAGGGTACTTCTCTAGCAGTCAGTAAATTCACAAATCATGTCAAATGGTTAAAATACAAAATCATTAAAAAAGGGAAAAATATTGTTTGGTCCTTTTTTAGGTGGTCCCATGTTTGTTTAGTCCTTTGGGAAAACGCCTTTACTGTTTGGTCCATAATAATTTAAAAATATAAAACAAACAAAATTACCCTTCTATGTTAATATTTACCTATTTTCTTGTAGCAGTTCATTCGTCAAAATAAGCTCCTGTAAATTTCTACTTATTTTTTCAGAAAACATATAAACCAGAGTTCATTCTAGAAATGAACTCCATATAAAAGCCTAAAAAACCAGAGTTCATTCCAGAAATGAACTCCATATAAAACCTAAAAAAACAGAGTTCATTCCAGAAATGAACTCCATATAAAAACCTAAAAAAAAACAGAAGTCATTCCAGAAATGAACTCCATATAAAAACCTAAAAAACAGAGTTTATTCCAGAAATGAACTCCATATAAAAACCTAAACACGCAAATCTTCATCTTCTTCATCGATTTCAATAGCAGCAGCAACATCAATCGTCATCAAAACAACAACAACAAACATCAAATCGTCTTCATCATCTTCATTTCTATCTTCAAAACCTAAACACGCAAATCTTCATCTTCTTCATCGATTTCAACAGCAGCAGCAATATCGATCGTCATCAAAACAGTAGCAACAAACATCAAACCGTCTTCATCATCTACGTTTCAATCTTCATCTTCTTTGACAGCAACAGAAAAAGTTAAAATCAAATCTTGTGACGAAGAAACACATAAATCTATCGTCGTCTTCATCATCTTCATTGTGTTCATCATCATCTTCAACCGCAACAACATCAAACAGAGAATAAACACAAAGAATCTTGTCGCTAGTCGTCGTCTTGTTCATCATCTTTATATACTCATTGTCTTTATCATCTCTGCAAGTCGTAATAATCATCTCTGCAAAATCAAAACCCTAAAACTCACACAAATCTTCATAGTTTATACAACAACAGAAGAAAAAAAAAAAAAAAACTAGATCTAAAAATATGGAGGTGAGAGAAAGTAAATTTGAAAACGATTTCGTCTCTCTTGATAATTGAGTATATATGTCCTAGGGTGACGTCATGGATGATGTAATGGCCCCAAAAGGGTATTTCTGCCACTACCAGATGACAATTACATCATCCGTGACGTTACCCTAGGACCAAACTATAATATATTTTTTCAAAAAGGACCAAACAAAAAGTTGACTGAGTCAACTGGACTAAACTCATCCTAATATATTATTTCTAGGACCATGTGGTATTTCCTACCAAACAATACTAAGCAAAACTTCAAAGATCAATCCTAAGCAGCAGCAACAATTAAAAAAATTGTTGGTAAAACTACAAAACTAGTTTCACTATTATTATTTTTTAATATTATTCATTCCAAGATAATAAAAAAATACTATTCCTAGATGTGCAGGATATTCTTACTAATTTTTGATGTGGGAATTAAGTGTTTGGCCCTCACCTCACTCTTTCTTACTCTTATGGCCTTGGGCTTAAAGCCGATTTTAAAAAAAAATTAACCTATTTCATTGAAATGATCCTTAAAAAAGAAGGATGGTCATATGAATAAAGATGTTAAATGATGTTAAAATTTGACATAAACTAAATTATTGAAGGGTGTAATTTTCAAACTCCTACGTATGGTTTGTGAGATATTTAGAAAGGTTTTCGAAAGACCAATCCAGCGAGTGTAAATACAAATATCAAATTACTCGTATTTTTAGAAATTTTTATTCCTTAAATGATTTTTATTTTTTTCTTATTTGTATGTAGATATTATCCACATATTTTTTTTTAAAGTACAACTATTATTCAAAGTATTTTTTTTAGTGTGCAGATATTATCCACGACTTTTTTCGGTGTGCAGCTATTATCCACAGTGTTTTTCTAGTGTGCATCTATTATCCACAATGTTAATTAACCTTTCATAATGGTTTATACTATAATATGTACATTAAATAAGTTTATAAAACCATTTTTAAAGATGAACAAAAACATTGATATGAAGTTGTGTAGAAAATATTCACGACTAGAATCTGTGCAGGAAATATGCACAGCTAGAATGTGTGCAGGAAATATTCACAATTGTTTCAGGGACAAGAGAATAATTTGCATAATTATTTCTATGACCCCATGGCCAAAAGAGTAAGACACATGTTTTCTAGGGTCATAAGAATAATTAACCCATTTTTTATTGACAAAAATATACCAAAAAATAAGAACGCGTAATTGGGGGATATAACTAAATGACAAAAACGGGTTTCCAGTAGCAATTCCGGGTGACCCCTTATGTAATTAGCTTTTTAATACCTAATCTACCCCTCACTAATCTTGATTAGTGATTAATAATAATTAGTAAAATCTTAAGATTTTTGATAAATGATTTATGTGTATTAGTATTTGTGTTTGGGTGAGTGAGGTGAGACTAGAAGGAGGGAAAGAAAATTTGAGAGAGAACTTTTATTTGGGGAAAATGGAGGATGATTGTGAAGAGAGAATTGCTGCTACTGAATCTTTATCTCAACTACAACAAGGATCACACCCTCAATCTTCTGCTAATGACAACAACTCACAATTGCAAGTTTTTCTGGAACCAACACCCATGAATGATGATTTATACGATGTAGGAGACTTATTTGAAGAACCTACACAAGCAAGTAAACTTGCATAGTATACAAGCATCCCCAACACACAGGTAAAACTGCTTAGAGCTTGAAAATTTGATTTTTTTTTCCTTTGAACCTGCCATTTTTTCATCTGAAAAATCTTTGTATCGGCATTGAAGAAGTATGAATACCATGCCGGAACGCCCAATACCGGCATAGTATTCATAGAACGATAATGCCGGTAGGACGATATCCCCCATTTTGAAACCAAAACGGCATAGTATTAAAACAAACAACTATGCCGGTACAAAAGTTGCTTTTTACCTACCAAAGAATATTCTATGGAATATGATACCGGCATGTTTATATTCAAAGTTTACTATGCCGGCATAGAATTCAAATGAAATATGTATGACAGAACTTTGATCGAGAATGCTGGAACTATCTTCCGGAAGAATGTTTTAATTTCTTTTGGAACTAATTTATTTTCTTTCCATTCGATCCTTAGGTGGTGACATATATTGATGCACTAAATGCAAATCCGCTTGGTCCGGATACGTCGGAATACTATAAAATGCCTCTGGTATGTTACCAAAGAATACTTTTCACCTAGTATTTTGAACCTTACTAATGGATTGCTTGTAATGAACCTTCTAATCTCCCATTGTTGTCCTTATGTAGGGAATACAAGATCCAAAGGAAGCGATCGCTTTGGCTAAAGAGATGGCTCTTAAGAACATGTGTGTGTTGGTGAGGAATACCTAAGCTTCGGGGACTCGTTTTGAGATGGTTTGCGAGAAAAGTGGGAAATACAAGGAGAAGAATATCCACAATAGGAAGGGTTATGTATATACAAAGAAGACTAATAAGGTATACAAGACTCGCACGAGGAAGGATAATTGCCCTTTTAAGCTTGTATTCCATCTAAATGACATGAACAAGGAATGGGATTGTGAGGTTTGGTTTTTCCGTCATAACCACCGGGATCCGAAAGATTTTGTTGGTCACTTCCTAGTTGCGAAGCTAAAACCTCATGAATTAGAGGATATTAAGAGAATGACCAAAGCACTTATCAAACCGAGACAAATTCTCAGAGGATTCAAGGAAAAGGATAACACCAACGTGTCTTTTTTACGTACAATTTATAACGCACAAGCAACTATCAAGAGGGTGGAATGGGCAGGGAGGATCATTATGCAAGAATTTGAGAAGATACTTTGGGATCACAACTACACCCGTATCATTAAAAGAGGTCCGGACAACAAGCCCCTTCAAATATTCATTTCGCATCCTTTGCTTTCACAATTGGCAAATACATGTTGTGGTGTTCTTTTAATGGATTTCACCTACAAGACAAAAAAATACAATATGTCGTTGTTCAACATCGTGGGGCAAACATCAGACAAGGTAACGTTCAAGTTCAGGTATCATGTCATCAATGTGAGGAAGCTGAGAACCTTTAAATTTTACTTTGCCATTGCCCTTGCCTTGTGTTGGTTGTTGACTCGGCCCACCAACTTCGCTTTGGCTTGCTAATTGACTTAGATGAACTTCATTATCTTCCTCCTCACTTTACTCTTCATCTTTCTCATTGTGCTCAACTATTCCAGGAGATTCACATATTACAAGTCGACTACAACCACCACCACTCTCCCAAATTATCCCTCTTGTATTAGCCCCAAAACGCTTCTTGCGACCTTCATCTTTCCCTCGAGGATGCAGAGACTGAGGAGTATCAAGACCGTCCTTCCTCCTTCTCTTAGTGACAATATCTTTAGTTTTTATTTTGTTAGCTTCCTTGGATTTTGACCTATATCATAAGCACACGAAACGAATATAAGACATCTCATTTTTAGTTTTAGTACCGCCATAGACTCGCTTAAATAAACAACAACGGTACACATCTCCCGGCATAGAAACTTAGTAAATATTTCCTGCCGGTACATTATTCCAGCAGTGAATATTAACTATCGACAATGCCGGTAGTCATATGAAATTATCCTGGATACCAAAAGATTACTACCGGCACTCTCGAAATAAATCGATTCCATGCCGTAATTGAGTACCGGCATACAATGAAACCAACTATATATGCCGGCACTGAAGACAATTTCTTATAAGTTCCTGTAAGTTTTAAGTCTACTACCGGCATACATGAATTATCATTAAAGAATGCCGTAACTGTAAACCGGCATAGTATTCAACCCAATTTCTATGCCGGTACATAAGATTCAGTTTCAGGGTTTGAAACCGGCATTGCATTCAAGCTAACTTCTAATCCGTAAATTAATACCAGTATTGTATTCATCCTAGATTGAATGTCGTAACTTATAACCGGCATTGTATTCATACACAATTCAATGCTGGAACTCCCTGAAACTCGACAGTTTGGGTTAGGTTTCGCGATTATAACATAAACCCATTGCTATAAATCGATTTAAACACTCATAAAGGAGTTTACAAGCACTTACCTTCTCACAGAAGCCATCTTTGCGAGAGGTTGATCGTCCGAGTTTGCTGCTTCTTCTTCTTCTTTCTCTTGAGCAATCTTAGCAAGTCTTTGTTTTAATTTCTCTTCACCAATCGATTTAGAGTTTGATTGGACTTTTGGTTTCTTTCGTGGAGGCATTGTTATGATTCGGGGAGGTTAATCGACGAAGAAATTTTTGAATCGACGAAGAACGATGAAGATTTTTTTTTCAAAAACCTAAACCTAAATGAATGTCGGTACTGATGTTTTGAAATGGGGGATATATGAATTTGGTTTTTGATTTTAATGTTTTAGGAGAAAGGGTATAAGAGTCTTTTCATAAAGTTTTTTAATTAACCAAGGGGTATTTTAGTACTTTCACATCAAATGGTCACCCCTTAGCAGAAGTCATAGGTCGGGGGAAGTAATTTATATCCCCCAGTTAGATTGGATATCCCCCAATTACGTGTTCAAAAATAAATGGGGGCTAACCAAAACTATAAAGTTATAGATTCCCCTTATTATTTTCGTTCCATTCCATTATTAAAAAAAAAAAGATTAAAAAATTTAAACATGTGAAAATATGCTCAAGAATTTTAATTATTTATTTTGGAGAAATTGTCCAAATACATAAAACTTTTGATATAATTAGAATGGATTTATATTATTACCAAACGAAGACTTTATTTTACGGAATTTGTGGGTTTGGTGTATCTCAATATAAAGTACTCGATGCAAAAGGCAAACCCTATTGTCCAGCTTCTCTTCTGGAATTTTTTTGTTTACACGGTTTACGATTTTATTTGCCTGATCTATTTTGGTTTTTTGTTTTGCAGGTACTCTCCATATATCATTCACCTATTGTAAACCTCATGAAGCTGTTGTAGGTTGTAACCGGGCATACATCAAGATCAAGCAATATCAAGGTAAAATTAAACACATTAAATCCTGCAAATATTCTTGTGGTACCAATTTTACAAATACTATGACTGTTTTGGTCTGCAGGCCGTATTAATCAAAATGAGTTTTGGAATGAAACACTTATTATTATTTACTAATTTATGCCGTCACTGCTTCACCTGTTGCTAAATCTAGAAAACAAAAAAAGATTCGTAAAATTTTCACTGGTCGTGTTTATAAGACTGCTATATCTCCATTTTCAAAAAACATATTTATTTTTATTTTCTCCTTTTACTTGATGTGGAAGAACATGAGAAAGACTGTGCATTTTATTATTGTCCGCATTTTTGTTTTGTATCTATTATGAACTTGTAATATTTTTGTTTTGTATCTATTATTAATCAAGTGTCGAAGACCAATATCAAAAATTTCTTGATGGTACAAAACAAAAGAGAAGAAATTGTATTACAAAAAAGATTGTGCATTGTTCAATCAATTAGAATATACTGTGCCAATCTCTTGGAACTCATTCTGGAAAATCAACTCCCTGGTAATATTTTGTTTTCCTTTGGAAATGTTTACAAAATTGTCTCTATGTTGGTGAAAACCAAGTTAGGCTCGGTAATAATATTGATGCTAATTTTTCACTCTGTAACAATTATATTGAAAGTATGCAACATCTTTTTATTGATTGTTCTTTTTCCCAGAGTATTTGGAATAATGTGATAAATAATGTTACCAATGATATGGGAAATTTTCAGTTTAATGATTGGTTATGTAGCATGTTTCTGGTTAATAACCAAGGAAGGCACGAAGTAAGTATTGTATAATGGTTTGGATTTATAACGTGGTAGGTTTTGAAATGTATATGCAAAAAAGTGTTTGACAATGTCCATCCTAACTGAAAAAGCGGAGGTCTAACAACCTCACCCAATATTTCCCTTAGCAATCTATATTCACTAAATTTAATATACTTTCAAGAGAATCAACTAGACAGTCAGACTCAATCTTAAGAAAATTATATCAAAGAGTTATATCTCAATTTCTCAATTCAATCTGCAATCAAACAAATAGGAATTCGCGAGCCCGATTGAATATAAGAAATAACTTGAACGGTAACAAAGACCAATATTCAAGTGCCAATCAATTTATATCAACAACCAAAGGTTGGATTATCTAATTGATTGATCTTATGCACAACATGTGATATTTCAATTATAAAAACAAATATGATGCAGAAAATAAATAACATAGAAGCCAGAAATTTTGTTAACGAGGAAACCGTAAATACAGAAAAACCCCAGGACCTAGTCCATATTTCAACACCACACTGTATTAAGCCGCTACAGACACTAGCCTACTCCAAGTTAACTTCAGACTAGAATGTAGTTAATCCCTAACCAATCTCACACTGATCAAGGTACAATCGCGTTCCTTACGCCTTTAAAACCACGCTGAATTCTGCGCACTTGATTTCCTTAGTTGATCTCATACACAACTAAGAGTTGCTACGACCTAAAGTCGAAGACTTGATAAACCAATATGTCTCACACAAAAAAGTTTATTGTATAGATAAATTTGTCTCCCATAGATAAACCTATGAGTTTTGTTCCGTTTTTTGATAAATCAAGGTGAACAGGAACCAATTTATATATCAGACTTATATTCCCGAAGAACAACCTAGAAATATCAATCACCTCACAATAATCTTAATCGTATGGTAGCGAAACTAGATATTGTGGAATCGCAAATGATGAGAGGAAGATGTTTGTGACTACTTTTTATCTTGCCTGTCGGAGATTAAATCTCGAGCAAATCTTAGAGAAGATAACAGTCAATCATGATAGAAAATAGCAAGATCAGAACATCAACTACAAAGAAAATAGTTGGGTCTGGCTTTACAATCCCAATGAAGTCTTCAAGTCGTTAACCTACAGGATTTCGTAAAAAACCAAAGGCTAAAAGAGAATCGACTCTAGTCACAACTAATATCACACAGGAGGTGTGGGGATTAGGTTTCCCAATTGCTAAAGTTCTCTTTTATATAAGTTTTCAAATCAGGGTTTGATAGCTTTGAAACAAAGCAATCAATATTCATCGTTATATGAAATCTAATCTAAGAGCCAAGCTAAGTTTGCTTGAAACCAAAGCAATATCTCTCTATCCTTAGATGGTCTTATATTGTTACACACAAATGAAATGTACCTTCATTTATATATGAGTAATCGTACCTAAACATGTACACCTTGTTGGCTCAGCAATAGTTAACCGAAGTTACCATATGAATACTTTCTTATCAACCATATTCATCTTATCAACAACTAGTTCAAATGACTCAAATGAAACTAGTTATAAAGTTGTTCAATAGTTTATATTCTCATAGAAGTATACAAGACACAATTGAAGCAAAATCGATTTTGATTCACTCGAATCAAGTCATGACCACTATAGCCACGGTTTGCAAAATATTGCATCCCTTATTATATAAATGTATTAGTTCATGAACATACTGATTCTAGAACTTAAACGACTCAAGTATGCAAACAGGTACGTATACTTAAGTCGTCGGACTTGAACTGTGTCTGACAGTATGCCAATGGGTATGCATACTATTACACATACAAAACAACAGTTGAATTAGTACGCGTACGGGTACGCATACAAAAGTTCCCGGACTTCAACTGAGTTCACCAGTACGCATATGAGTACGCATACCAAGGCTCCTGGACTTTACTCAACCTTCCCAATACGCATATGGGTATGCATACTATACTGGTCTTGGATCAACATATATGCAAGTACGCATACTATGTCTATAATCCAACTATGGTTAAGTGTTATAAACTGTATTCCAATCATTGAAACATTCTTAGAGGATGACAATAGTTGTTTTCACTAACTATTAACATCAAAGCGATTTTCAAGTTATTGAAATAATCAATACGAAATATTCTGAGTCTACATCAAATGACTGTATCACAAAAATCATGTAAGATGTTACTTGAAAATTTTCACATGATCATCTATTGACTTTCGTCAAGAATACAAGATGAACTTGGTTGAAGAAAAAGCTTACCAACATATATTTCGAGAAATATGTAAGCGAGTTAAACTCAGCTCGAAATATCAAATGTGTATAATCGAATACTATATAGTAATACAACTTTTGTCTCAAGAAGGAGATAGAGTAGAAATAGACTTTCTGAGTGATAGGTGAGTTTCAGTCTCCACATAACTTTTGTCGATCAAGTTCCACAAGCTCTCATTAGTAGTTCTTCGTCTTCAATTGATGAACGCCGTGAAGTCTAAAGCTCAACTACACAATCTATCCTAGTCCGAGACATTACTATAAGTAGTCTAGAAATCAAGACTTATAGTTTTGATCACTAAACTTGACAAAACTTGAGATAGCAATGCTTGCGAGTTCGACCGAGCAGTGCTCTAAGAATCTCCCGCTTTGTCAATTTTAGTGACAAAACTATCAATACATATGGATTACAAAATAAATAAACTTTGTAGCTTCTCATCCAAATGCTTGATCTCCTTGGTTCTTCAACATTACTCAAAATTTTCGTCACTTCCAAGTACTCCAGTAGTTTTGAACGTGTTCAACTCAGCATCATAGTTGTTGAAGATCCGCAGCTATAACAATGAGCAAACAGTTGCTCTCAATTATTGTTATACAGTGTCATAGTATTATTACACTACATCAAAGTTCAATTATATCACAACTTTGACAACAATACTATGGTGATATGTATCACTCCCCCTTAGTCAATACTTCATCTCGCATGAAAACCACTCCCCCTTACATAAAATGATCCGTAAACCATATGTATTTGTAGTGTGAACTACACATTAATTGTCCCCCTTTTTTGGCAATATAAATTGGCAAAGGTACGAAAACTAGTGGGACCCTAATTAAATTTTCATAGAGATACTCCATGACTAGAAGAGAACATATCAACTTGTTTCGATGATTTAACATATCCGAAACTAGTGTATTCATCAAGGAGTTTATAAAGATACAAGAAAACTCCTACAATATTCCACAGCCGCCCTCCCCACAAATATTTGGCAATTAAGCACAAGTTCAAAAAGAACTCTCCCCCATAAAATGTCATTCCCGAAAGAACAACAATATCGACCTTACTTTCACAAGAAAAGAAGGATTTCTTTGGACATCAACAAATCACGTGAAAAATGAATTCGTAATCCAAAATACTCAATTAAATTAACCACAAGAGAACCCATGATTAATTTAATCGAAAATGCTCAACATAAGAGAACTTACAGAGCCACACAGTATATTCGCAAGAAATGGATCAAGGAAAGATCAATACTGCGGAATATTCAAAGATTCATTTTATTTTTCATCAATATTTGTATAGAGACATATAATAGAATTAATCTTTGTAGACAAAAGTTCATCCTACCTTCCATCAATATTTGCATAATGACATAATAGGCTAAATATTTTTTGTAAAAATTCCATTCAATCTTTTATCAATATTTGCATAATGACATATGAAAGACTTAACTTTTGATAAATTCATTTGTACTTCTTATGGATTTAACACATTTACCAATTTAACTAAAAGATAAAACCATTCAAGGCTAAAATACCATTGATGTTATTACAACTATTAAAAGATATCAGATAATAATGTTTAACATAAGAAGTTTAACAGACAAATCAAGCAACATAAATTTCAAATACGGAGATTAATCAATTGTAGAAGCATTTTACTACAAACTACATCCAAAGGATAGAAACATACTACATATCTCAAATGAAAGTAAACAATCCACAATGAACACAAGATATACGTGGTTCGGTATGATTACCTACGTCCACGGGGTGAAAGGATGAATCTTATTACTTCGAAGTGTTACAAGGGTGTTGCTCTTAGTTGGATTTCCTTACAAGATGAACTTACTACTCACTTACTTCTTCTTTGTGTTCGCTCGAGTTTTCTCTCCTTTTTTCCTCTCCAATTACAACCTACCTTTCTTGAATACAAGTCCCTCTATTTATAGGAGAAGTTATATACAGCGAAATTAAGGTGTTGGTCATGTTACATCTATTTAGCAGTTCTATGATCGGGCCGACTCACGTCGTCTCATGTGGCCGATGTATCCTGACTCCTCGCCTATCCTTCGTCCGAGATGATCTCTTCAGGTGCTCTATTAACACGATGTCGCCTATCTTGATTGTCGCCTATCTTGACTGTCGCCTTTACGGTTATCCGATGTGCCCCATACTTTCTTATCTGTGTGACCATAGCTCCTCGTTTGACCCGCCACGCCTTATCTTGTCATCTTTATCAAAAGTCTGGGTCAAGTCTTGTCCGACATCATTACGCCTGATCCACGTGGCTCCTTAAATCTTGCGCCCGTTAATCTTTTCTCTATACTTCGCGTCTCTTCGTATTTGGGTACACTGGGCCTAGGATGTTGCCACCTGGATCTGTGGATAATTTACACCTACATTTATGCCCCTTCTTCCGCTCGTGTGGGAGGCACGAGTGGAAGAACATCGTCCTAACCGCCCATGTCTTCGTTCATGCCGCTAATCCCGCCATGCAGCGCCCCACTAATTTCCACTTTATGACTGGTAACCGTCGGCGTCGGTTACAATTTTTCTTCTTTAAATAGCCCGCTTCTTTCTTTCTTCTTCTTCTCCGCCATTTATTTTCCTGTTCCGCCACTGTAGTCTTCTTTCGCAGGTTTCTTCACCTCTTTGCGCTTTTGGAAAACCCTAGATTTCTTAATTTTCTTCCACCATCTCTTCCTCACCGATTTCTACAGTACCTGTTGTCGCCTCATCTTTCTTCATTGAAAACCAAGCTTTACACTATCTCTGTTAATGACTTCTTCTCCCTCCATGACTGAGAAAAGGTCCGTTGATGATGTTTTTTCCGAGATTGATGCTTTTTCCCTTTCTTCTTTGTTTTCTTACGAGAGTCCCTCCGAGTACGATGTTCGTGCCATGAAGTCTATCTTTCCTGATGATTCTCCCTCTATTTTGTACAGGTCCGAGAAAAGGGTGAAAGATATCTCTGATGAAGAGTTCATTGAGCAGCTGAAGGAGAAGTACGATCTTCAAAATTATGAAGTGAACCTTCTCTCGGGCCGAAACGGTATCTTGAAGAAACCGATATGAAGAAGCACGAGCAATCGGCTGATTGCGTGGTCATCACCCTGGGCCAACTGGAGCTGGGCCTTCGTCTTCCCCTATACAACCCTGATATCCCATTTTATTACGAGATTCTTTCCCAGATCTGGCCTTCTCGTGCTTTAGCTCAATGGACTGGCAATACTTTATGAATTATGAACGAGTGGAGGGATCTCCGCGATGGTCATGGTTCTGATGCCGATTGGTCGACATACAAGCCTGAGGACGCTCCAAAGTATTCCGTTGCTAATTTCCTTGTCAACTATCGAGCTGGTACTTCGACCTTGGGCGATCTTGCTGGGTTTGCTGTTAGTCCTCATCGGGTCAAAACTATGCCCGAGGGTGTTGAAAGGATGATGCTGGATGCCGATCCTATCGGCCAACCCTGCAACAGGAGAACCCACCATTCTAATGATCCGATTTATCCCCGAGTTCCACTTCTTATCCGAGGTCCAATTCTTCATGGTGACTTCCCGTAGCCTACTTTTCCCGCCGAGCCCTATTATTTCTGGGTGGTTAATGATGACAAGGCCGATAAGGTATGCGTTTTTCTTGATTTCTATCTTGTTAGCTTTGGGCGCCGATTGGTCATTTGTTGTTGTTTGAGAGTATCAGGTCGGTTCCACCAAGGCTGCCGGATCGTCTAAGAACAGAGGTGCTGGCACAAGGGTTGAGGAAGACCAGGGGAAGGTAAAAAACATCATGATTTTCTCATAAGTACATGTACTTGCCCCTGTTTTTTGCCTTCACATGTTCTGACGAGACACTTGTGCAGAAACATCCTAGGCGCGATGATGATGATGTTGGCGATGTTGACCCCCAACCTCTTAGGCGTAATCCCTACAGAGGTAAAGAAGTTGCTAAGCCACCGCCGAAGAGGGACCCAGTCATTAAACTTTCCGATGAAGATGAGCTATTTGGTGAGAATGTCTTGGGTGAGAAAGGCGATGAGCAAGATGTGGGCGACCAGCAGGATCCCATGAAGACGCCCGACGCAGAGAATATTGTTGTTGATGTACCTGTAGAGGTTCCTCGCATGCCCCGGATTACTGAAGGATCGTCTTCTAGCGCTGAAATCTCCTTCACTGTCTCTGACCCTATTATGAATTCTTTGGGCGCGCTTACTTCACCCGATTTTGGAGCGCATACCAATGAAGAGATGTTGAATGCAGTTCCCCTATACGGCGACATCGCCCTGACGCTTGACACTGTGGTGAGAGATTTGTCTCAGTATAGTGATGCCCCGCTTCGGATTTCTGTTCTTATGGCCGCTTAACTTGTTTACTTGTGTTAGATTATGAATCGGGTACGCTTGGATGCCGCTAATCGCCTTCGAGATAAGCAGTTGATTGAGTCTCTCCAACTTCAACTTCAGAATGAGAGGGGTCGCGCGAACGAGCTGGAGATCAAACTTGTCGATGCTCAAGGTATATGATCATTCTTAACCTGTGTTGATTGAGTTTATCATGCCAGTATCCTGAGTCGGGTATCCTTCTTCCTAGCCAAGGTGTCTAGTATAGGTATAGACGCTACTTCGGAGTTTAGGATTATGAAGAGAAAATGGGATATTGAGAAGGGTCTAGTGGAAAATCTTCGTCAGCGAATGGCAAACAAAGATGACAAAATAGATCGCCAAACTGAGGAAATTGCAAGACTTGAGGACGAGTTAGAACGACATCGCCGGTTTGATTATGATCCTACCGAGATGGACAATTTACGGGCTCACTTGGGGTCTTCTCAGCGCCTTGCTGCTGAAAAATCTGCTCTATCCACGAGTTTGGAGCAAAGGGTAGACGCTCTACAATTGCAGAATCGAGACCTTCACGAGGACCGCCGACGAATATTGAGGGATAAAGATGTGGTGGAGCGAGCTAATAGCGATTTGCTGGGCCGAGTGAGTGAATTCGATAAAGTAAGGGGCGATTTAGAGTGGAGTAGATCGCAGCTTGCGGTTCTCCAAGTGTCACTCAATCGTTTAATGGATGATTGGAATGAGCATAAGAAGTATTTCCCCAGTAACGAGTTCAACGAGCAACACTATAATGAGTTAACCATGAAGTTGTCCAAGGCCGAGGATTAGTTGTCCAAGTCGGCAGATTCGCTTCATTCGGTGTTGCCATCCCTTTAAGGTCTCTTAGACGATGTGTTTGAGGCCGTTCCTAAGATCTATATTGTGCCTTATTCTTGCAAAAATGTTAAGTCGTGTCCGATGAATAACACTATATCTTTGTGATTTTGTAGCCGAGCAAAAACGCTCTCGGGAGCTGGATCTGGAGGTTCGCGGATTGAAACAGGCCGAGGTCGATTTGGGCTCCAAGTTAGCTGAAGCCGAGGAAAATGCTTCCCAGATTACCCAACAACTCGAGGATGAACGCGTCGCCCATGCAGAGGAGTTAGACCAGAAGGTACAGTCGGGCATTATGTACTGGGTGGAGAAGAAGCGGCTCGAGGTCGCGCAGAAGAAGGCTGGCGCGGCTCCTCCCAAGGCTTAAACTTTATTTTTGTGGTGCTGCGTCACTATGTTGCCCCTTTCATCGGGTTGTAAATCGCTCTGAACACTTCTCCCCTTTTTTATTTCCACTACATTTCTTGTTTGTTTTAATGGGGGTGCTGCATCACCGATGTCGTTTGTTTTACTTTCGTTAGACGCTTCGTTTCGCATGATCACATGACGCTTTCCATATTTTCTTAATAGACGCACGACACAATCGAGTTCTCCTTTGTTTCACATGTTATTCCTGCAACCATTGTTCAAGTAAGTTAGTATTCTAACCATTTCTGTCGAACACACCCAACAAGGAGGGTCATCGGGCCCTATGCCATATCCTGATTGGGGTATCTCATCACTATCTCTTTGGATTCAGTGGAAGGGTACCAGTCATCCTAGTTCTAGGCCCGAAAATACCGAGTGGTTATCGATCAACCGATCTCGGGCAAGTGGACACGCCCACTTGCGATGGGGGCGACCTTTCAGATGTAAGTAGGCCACCTAGCTGAGTATACCTCGCGTCTAAACAACCTTTGGAACTGGTTTCCAACCACCAGAACCCTTAGGCTAACTCGGCACTTGCACACTACCACTGCCCCGAGTTCGAATAGCCAGGCGAATGTAAGGCACCTCGGAACTTCCACACTGGCTTTGCCCTAAGTACGAATGCCCATTCGAGTGTAAGTCACCTCGGCACTTCCACACTGGCTTTGCCCCGAGTACGAATGACCATTAGTCGCTCATGTCCTATCTCATACCCCTCATGGTTTCAAAGAGATAGGAGACATGTATACTTACCGTTTTTTCGCATCGCCCGTCAAGGATGGTATAGTTTCAAAAACTTAATGTTCCATGGTTTGAGTTCTTTCGTTCCATCGAGTCACAGTAGCCGATACGATCCCTCGCCCGCTTTAGATTCAACTATATACGGCCCGCCCCACTTTGGTGCCAGCTTTCCGCCCTTTTTGTCTCGCTCCCATTCAGCCAGAAATTTCAACACCTGCTGCCCTGGGTTAAGCTCTCTTGGTCGGACGCGCTTGTTGTATTCCCGCTGTAACCTTCTTTGGTAATTTTCCATATTTTTTAGTGCCATTTACATTGTTTCTTCCAGGTCATCGAGCTTGGCCAAAATTAGATCGGATGAGACGTTTCACCTCCAAGCTTCGGTTCTTGTGGTAGGAATCATTCCTTCTGTTGGTAGAATCGCCTCGGTCCCATAGGTAAGCATAAATGGATAGAATCCCGTAGCTTCTCTTCGAGTGGTTCTGTATGCCCATAGGACGTTATATAGCTCCTCGCACCAGTTGACATATTCCCTATCCAGTTCCTTCTTCATGTTATCGACGATAGTCTTATTAGTGATCTCGGCCTGCCCATTGCACTGGGGGTAAATCGGGGTAGCTTTGCTCTTCCTGATGTTGTAAGTGTTGAATAGAAGATCAATGTTCTCGCCCTGTAGTTGTTTTCCATTATCAGAGACGATTGCTGTCGGGACCCCGAAGCGACAAGTGATATGTTCCCAAATAAACTTAAAGACATCTTTGTCCCGAATATGCCTTAGTGGTGCCGCCTCTACCCACTTGGTAAAATAATCAGTGGCCACGATCAAATACTTCCTTTGCCCTGTTCCTACATGTAATGGCCCGACAATATCCACTCCCCACTTAGCAAAGGGCCACGGACTTATGATTGAGTTTAACGGTACGCCGGGAGCATGGATTTTCTTCCCAAAAGGCTGACATTGTTCGCAAGCTCTTGCCATTTTCTTTGCGTCCTCGTTCATATACATCCAAAATTAGCCCATTGTTTTTGCCTTAACCGACAAGCTTCTTCCCGAGCTGTGATTTCCGGCCACCCCATAGTGTATCTCGTGTAGGATTATATGGCCCTCTTCCCTGCTTAAGCATCGTAGGAGTGGTCCTAGGTAGGATTTCCGATATAAGATCCCTTCCCTTAACTCGTACGATCCCGATTTGCTTTTGATTTTGTTCATCTCGGGCCGACTCTTAGGTAGCTCACCAGTCTCTAAGTATTGATGTATTGGCTTTCTCCAGTCGCCTTCTTTGTATCTTTCGGCTGTGTTAACGGCCACCTCGACCCGTACTTCTGGTGTTTCTGGGATAGACGGGATAAGAAGCCTCATAACACGTATCCCTTCGATGCTCGGGTCTACTAGTTGTGAGGCGATATACGATAGAGCGTCCGAGTGTCTGTTATCCTTTCGGCAGATATGGCAGAATCTAATATCTGGTATTTGCTCGATGTAAAATTAGGCGAGCTCCCAATATTTTTGCAGCACCGGATCATGTGTAGCGTATTGTCCCGTAATTTGCCGGATTACTAGTTGTGAGTCACTAGTCAATCGAACCTCATGTAGCCCCATTTCCACAATTATTCGTAAGGCATGGATCACCGCTTCATACTCGGTGACGTTGTTTGTTGCCTTGAATTCTAGCCTGAACGAATGCACGATCTTCCTCCCCTTTGGTGTGGTAAACACTATCCCGAGGCCCGATCCGTCTTTGTTTGATGCCCCATCGACAAATACTTCCCATCGTGTTGGACTATTGGAGGCTAGTAGGTCCGCTAGCTCCTCTTGTTCTTCTACTATTCCCGGTATATCTTCTACCTCGTCCTCATCACTGAGGGGGAAATCTGCCAAGAAATCGGCCACCACTTGCCCTTTGATCGCGGTTCTCGTCTCGTACACCACGTCATATTGTTTGATCATGGCTCCCCACTTGGATATTCTCCCCGATCGCCCGGCACTATCCAAGACCGCTTTGATAGGCGATTTTGTGAGCACCCGTATTCGATGAGCTTGAAAATATTTTCGTAGTTTAGAGGCAGCAAAAGCTAACGCGAGCACCATCTGCTCCATTCTGGTGTAGTTTTTCTCAGCCGGACTTAATGTTTTGCTATCAAAGTATACCGGTTTTTCCACGCCTACTTTTGCTTTGACCAATACTTCACTGATGGCATAGGTCGCGCCTAAGTATAGGGTTAGAATTTCTGACGGCTCAGGCCTTTGAAGAACCGGGAGGCTAGCTAGATGTAGCTTGATATTTTGGAAGGACTCTTCGCTGGCGTCCTTCCATTGGAATTTTTCTCCTTTCCTCAAGATGTCGTAAAAGTCCTTGCATTTGTCCGATGACCATGATACGAATCGTCCCAATGCGGCTATGCAACCATTTAGTTTCTGCACGTCTTTCACCGTCGCGGGAGATGGAATTTCAAGGACGGCTCGTACCTTATCGGGATCTGCTTCTATCCCTCTGGGGGTGATGATGTAGCCTAAGAATTTCCCCGACGTGACCCAGAAGTCGCACTTGGCAGGATTAATATTCATCTTGTGTTTCCTCATTGTCTAAAAAATCTCTCGGAGGTCTCGGACGTGGTTTTTTGACTTGCGACTCTTAACTAACATGTCTTCCACGTAAACTTTTATGGTATCGTGAATCTTGTCTTCAAACATGTCGCCTACCAATCTCTGGTACGTAGCCCCGGCATTTCTAAGTCCGAATGGCATCTTGGTGTAACAATACAATCCTCTTGGTGTGAAGAAGGAAGTATGTTCCTGGTCCTCGGACGCCAATGGTATTTGGTTGTATCCCATGTACCCGTCCATTAAGGTCATCGACTCGTAACCAACTATTGATTATACTAATTGATCTATGCTGGGAAGGGGGAAACTATCCTTCGGGCAATCCTTGTTCAAGTCGCTGAAATCAATACATATTCTGACTCCCCCTTTCTTTTTCGGTACCACGACCATGTTAGATATCCACTGTGGGTAGTGGGACTTCCTTATTATCCCGGATTCTTGTAGCTTCTTCAGCTCGACCTCGACCACCGCTTGTAACTCTGGCGTGACATGCCTCATTTTTTGTCTAACCGGTTTGAACCTCGGATCAAGTGGTGATAGCAGACCCTCGGGTCAATACCCTCCAAATTCCGCACTTCCTAGGCGAATGCATCCAGGTTTTCTTTTAATAACATCGTGAGTTGACTTTCTTGTTCGTCCGATAGTAATGCCCCGATACTTACTACCTTGGGTTCTTCTATCGTTCCCAAGTTTAATTCTCGAGTCGGCTCAACTGTCGAGAAGTTTGATTTGGTCTCCCGGGCTGGGGACGCTTCCTTTAATTGCTATAAAGGGTCTTGTTCTTGAGTCTCATGTGCCAGGACCACTTGTTAGATCACCTCCTCCAATTCTTTTGTCGTATGCACTTCCTTTGCTTTGTTCTTCTCTTGACTTTTCCGAGCTCGCCGTTCTTCATTAATTTCTACATCAACTTTCATGCATTGTCGTGCCGCCTGGGAGTCGCCCACAACTTCCGCTATTCCCTTGAAAGTCAGGAACCTTAACCTCTGATGGTATGCCGAGGCTACTCCCTTAATCCCAGCAATCCACGGGCACCCAATAATGGCCTCATAAGGTGAGGCGACGTCGACCACATAGAAGGTGGTTAGTGTGTCGAGGTAGCCACCACCATCTGAAACTCTCAAAGCTACTTCGCCCTTTGGGATGGTTTCTGTACCGTTAAATCCGTAGATGCGATATGTTGAAGGGACGAGCATGTCGTCTGAGAGTTTCATTCTTCTGAACGTATCGTAAAACAACACCTCGACAGAACTTCCGCTATCCAAGAGAATCCTTCTTACTCCCCACTTCTCAATCAATAACGTGATGACCAGTGGATCATTGTGTGCCTGTCCGTTTGCTGGGACGTCCTTCGCCGAGAATGAAATGGGCACCGTCATCCAAGGTTCCATTGGAAGGGCCTTGGCTACGCTAAATATTTTTTTACCTTCGCGATCCCTTTTATGGATCCTAGTTGTGATTACTGGGCCGAGGGTGTAATCTTGCATAGCCGAATGTAAAATGGTGCTCACGAACTGACTTGTCCTATCGATACAGACTTGATGTACTGGTGCATCAGGTGCTACTTCCGTCCGAGGGGGGTGTCGGACATACTGCCTCAAATATCCATCGCGGATGAGGTGCTGAACAATATCTTTTACTTCTCGACAGTTGTTGGTGGAATGACCCCTATACTGATGGTAGTGACAGTATTCGGGATGATCTCGGGTCTCTTGGAATTGTACCCCCCTCGATACTGGGTAGTTGATGTCGTTTATCTTCTCAACCTCCTTGAACACCTCTTCCAAAGGAGCATTTAGAGGGGTATACGATCGGGCTTCCTGTCTTGGCTTCTTCCCTTTGGACATCCATTCCCTCTTTTCACTACTCCTCTGGGGAAGGTCCGATCTCTTTTCTGGTCGCCTGATATGGTCATCTGTGACCGTTTTAGTTTCTGTACCAACTTCTGCACTGGCTTCTTGTACTCCTCTATCTCTTGATTCGGCCTGAATTTATTCCAGGGCGATGTAGTATTATTGCATCCTTCTCATCTCCTTTAGGGTTTTAGGTTTTTCGGAGAACATGGAAATCCAGACGGGGTCCGATCTCCCCAACGCGTTTTCAAACCAAAAAATGGCTTGATCCACCGGTACCTTCCCGATTTCAGTACACAGTTTCCTCCACCTGTCGGTCAGGGTTCTCAAAGGCTCTTTGAATCTTCGGGAGAGAGTAAACAGCTTGTTCATCCTTGGCCGAGGTCGACTGTTATGCATGTAGGTCTCAAGGAAGGCCTCGACTAGCGCATCGTACCCGTTAATCGACCTAGGTGTGAGCGAATAAAACCAATCTCGCGCCTCGCCCTCCAAACTAGCTGGAAAGAATTTGCACATAACTACCGGGTTGTTTCTCCATTGGATCAGTGACATGGTGTACATCTTAATATGCTCGATCGCATCGCCCGTTCCATAAAATCTAGAAGGGAATGAAGGTAAAGTACACTTGGGTGGGAACGACATTTGTTCAAGTTCTTGAGAGAAAGGCATTTTCTCGGCTTCACTCATAATCTCGGCCAACTTATTCTCTTCGCTTCCGCCCGAAATTTCCTTGATTTTTGCTTCCAACTCCTTAAGCTTGGCTTCTGTTATCCGATCTTGCCGGTCGTTCCTTCCTCGCCTTTCTTCTTCAGTGTACTAATCCTCGGGTGGTCCATATCTCTGCGTGGGAGGTACCGGAGGAAATGATGGTTGAACTGACTGATCGGGCTGACTAAGGTTACTCGGCCCCATAATGGGTGGTGAATGACCGGATCGGCCGCGATAATCCGATGTCCCTCGGGTGGACGACCCTCTTGATCTGGTCCGTTGGTTCCTCAACTGATAGTTCTCATACTCCAAGGCTAGATTCCGTTGCTGGAGTTCCCTTAGTGTCGCTTCTTGTCTCCTCTGACTCTCCAAAATGGCCAACAACGTCGGGTCCGTACTTTCGTGACTGCAATGTCCATTGGGTTGGTGTGGCCGAGGCTATAATGGTGCAGATAAGGGTGGTGGGGGTAGTATCGGGTTGGTTACACGATTGACCGTGTGAATAGATTTCGGGCCGATGTTACTTGTTGCTGCTCTCCCCAGCTGAATCTGCCTAAGACGCTCTTGTTCCCTTCCCAAAGCTTCCTGGTGCTCAGCTTGTCGCCTCGTCCTTTGTCTCTGAGCTTGTGCTGCAAGTGCTTCCTCATAGTCGTCGGTGTCTGAAGCTGTGAGTCCATCGACTTGGTTAACTCTTATCTGAGTCAATATGACTTGGTCCAGAGGTAGGGTGTTATCGTCTCGCGCCAAATCTACCTCCTCGTCTACAACAGGCATTCCTCGCGCAACTGCATGAGATTCCTCGGGCGGTGGTTGTCGACTGTCTTCTTGCCTCAGCCCCGTTATCCCTTCCTGCATGCTGCTGCTAGTAACTGTACGATTTCTCAACATCCTTATCGTCCCTGAAGTGCTAGCCATCAGTCACGTCGCGTGATAAGCCGAGTATCTCCCGTCCCTACGTCCACGGGGTGAAAGGATGAATCTTATTACTTCGAAGTGTTACAAGGGTGTTGCTCTTAGTTGGATTTCCTTACAAGATGAACTTACTACTCACTTATTTCTTCTTTGTGTTCACTCGAGTTTTCTCTCTTTTTTTCCTCTCCAATTACAACCTACCTTTCTTGAATACAAGTCCCTCTATTTATAGGAGAAGTTATATACAGCGAAATTAAGGTGTTGGTCATGTTACATCTATTTAGCAGTTCTGTGATCGGGCCGACTCACGTCGTCTCATGTGGCCGATGTATCCTGACTCCTCGCTTATCCTTCGTCCGGGCCGATCTCTTCCGGTGCTCTATTAACACGATGTCGCCTATCTTGATTGTCACCTATCTTGACTGTCGCCTTTACGGTTATCCGATGTGCCACGTACTTTCTTATCTGTTTGACCATAGCTCCTCGTTTGACCCGCCACGCCTTATCTTGTCAGCTTTATCAGAAGTCTGGGTCAAGTCTTGTCCGACATCATTACGCCCGATCCACGTGGCTCCTTAAATCTCTCGCCCGTTAATCTTTGCTCTATACTTCGCGTCTTTTCGTATTTGGGTACACTGGGCCTAGGATGTTGCCACCTGGATCTGTGGATAATTTACACCTGCATCAATCATCTCATAATAAGCAATACCAATTTTGTTAAATTTTTCAATCAGATCAGGATGTTCTGCTTCAGTATACTCCAACTGCTCTCTCATGCACCCAACTTCATGCTGAAGACGTACAAGTTCAGAGTTTGCAGTTACATAAGTACTTGCTGAGGCTTTGGTTGAAGGTTGCTTCATCTTTTCGATGATTGACATGGTCAGGGTTTTTGGACCTCTAAGATCGGACCCAAAAGGAGTGATGCCAAAATGACTGCAAATCCTTGAAATGAGACAAGGGAAGCCTGGAGTTTTCCTTGAAGTTTGTTTCACACTTATCATCTAATTAACAATAAGTCCACATAAATCAATGTCTCTCCCTTCAACAATGTAACAGACCAATTCAGCAAGAGACCTGGTCCATAGAATTTTTTCAATAGTGTTCGGTATCATGTTGGACACAATCAGTTTTATAACAACCTTGAGAAATAACTCAGCACCATGAACATCAATCTTGTTATCTCTCCGAGAGACGTCTCAATTAAGGAGACGATTTGACATCACTTCTGGAGTCAACCTTTCATTATCAGGAGGAGGAAATCGGACACTATCAATATTAGGCACATTCAATAGATATGCAATAACATGAAGATCCACTGAGAAAATTTTATCTCCCATAATATTCTTGAACATGCAATTGGACGATTCTGTGTCATGAATGTTTGCATAAAATTGTGCAGTCATATCAATACGAGCAGTACCCATTGGTTTGAGAATTAAACCCCATGTATGATTTTTGAAAAAATCACACAAGTTCTCTACCTCAATATCAAAAGCATTATAGTATCTTTCAAAAATAGGTTGTTTGTTCTTATACTCCAAATAGAGGTCACGAGCAGCAGGGTTAACAAACCTAGCACTAATACTGGGATCATAATAAGTATTATCACCAACTTGACACTTGAGATATCACCAAGACTAGTCCTCTTCCTAGATGCCATTGTTGGAAATAGAAACACAAGGGAGGAATAAGAACTTACTTGGATACCCGAACCATTTAATGTTCAGATAATGTGATTAAATAGTTCAAGAACTTCTCTTGGTACACGATCACGCGTTGATGGTGAAATTCCGAAACTGCAAAGAAGAGAGGAACAAGAACCAACCCATGGAGTAATCTCTTGTTGTAATTCCAATGATACCAAGAACACCAAAAACGGCTGAGAGAGAGGTTATGTAAATCAAAGGTACACGAACTGTTTGAGTTTCTTTTACGCACTCAAACTGTGAAGAATAAGAGGTAAAAATAATGAAGTGAGTTCTTCCCGTTTTATATGTCTCATGGTGGTATATGAACCATCACAACACATTCTAGTCCATGGTTCATACACGAAATGATTATAAGACCAGGGTACTTGAACCGTACGTGTGTGACAAGGACTCGTTTGTTTTTGAAACATCATATTTTTACTAAGCAAATATGAACAAGAGAATTGGAGTGAAGCTCAACAACCTTTTAACGAGCAACTCATTGTGAACACAAGAGAAGAGCATCCTTGCACACCATGACACCAAGAGAGAGTTTATTTCTAATAACTCTTACATCTTCCAGTATTGAGAGAAACCCAAAAAACTATTTTTTACAAGTTTTTCAAAGAACTTAAAAAGAGCACAAGATAGTTTGTGTTCCTGATTTCTTCATTTCCAACTTATAACACACAATCTCTGCAGATAATGTTCAGTACTGCACATATAAACTCTTTTAGTAAAAAGAGACATTCTGAATTTATCATAGAAGATGGCAATACCATTATCATGATAAAGTGTATCAGGAATTGACCAATGAACTGATTCATGCTTTGAGGTGATACTGTCAGATGATAGAGATTTACACTCCTCTCGTAATACGTTTAGTTTGCTACAACCAAGTGGATTACACATAGGAGGAGCATTGCTCTCACTAATTAGTAAATCAATATTTACCTCGACATGAGTATTACTCATCATAACTTGATTTATCTTGTCTAGAGAATCTTTTTCTTTCTGGAGGTATAACTCAACATCAAGAGAGAATCCTTCAAGTTTCTTTTAAAGCCCTGAAAATACTTCAATCGATTTTAAATCTGGTGGACGTTTAGATATAATTTCTTCTACAAATTTCATTAAATCACTCATGGAAGAGAATTCTGAAATCCCTGGATCTGATGGTGCATTTATTGAGATAGCACATCCGTCCATATAGTCAGATCGCTACAAACACAGACTTATGAGGTCTTAAACATGTTTGCCTGCTCTGATACCAATTGAAAAAGCAGGGGGGTCTAACAACCACACCCAATATTTTGCATAGAAATCTGTATAGACAAACTCTAATATACTTTCACCAGAATCAACTAGACATTCAGACTCAATCTTAAGAAAATTATATCAAAGGGTTATATCTCAATTTCTCAATTCAATTTGCAATCAAATAAATAGGAATTTGCGAGCCCGATTGAATATAAGAAATAACTTGAACGGTACCAAAGACCAATGTTCAAGTGTCAATTAATTTATATCAACAACCAAAGGTTGGATTATATAATTGATTGATCTTATGCACAACCTGTGATATTTCAATTATAAAAACAAATATGATGCAGAAAAGAAATAACATAGACATCGAAAATTTTGTTAACGAGGAAACCGCAAATACAGAAAAACCCCGGGACCTAGTCCAGATTTCAACACCACACTGTATTAAGCCGCTACAGACACTAGCCCACTCCAAGTTAACTTCAGACTAGAATGTAGTTAAGCCCTAACCAATCTCACACTGATCAAGGTACAGTCGCGTTCCTTACGCCTTTAAAACCACGCTGAATTCTGCGCACTTGATTTCCTTAGCTAATCTCACCCACAACTAAGAGTTGCTACGACCCAAAGTAGAAGACTTGATAACCCAATCTGTCTCACACAAAAAAGTTTATTGTATAGATAAATTTGTCTCCCATAGATAAATCTATGAGTTTTGTTCCGTCTTTTGATAAATCAAGGTGAACAGGAACCAATTGATATATCAGATTTATATTCCCGAAGAACAACCTAGAAATATCAATCACCTAACAATAATCTTAATCGTATGGTAGCGAAACAAGATATTGTGGAATCGAAAACGATGAGAGGAAGATGTTTGTGACTACTTTTTTATCTTGCCTATCAGAGATTAAATATCGAGCAAATGTTAGAGAAGATAGTAGTCAATCACGATAGAAAATAGCAAGATGAGAACATGCAACTACATAGAAAATAGTTGGGCTTGGATTCACAATCCCAATGAAGTCTTCAAGTCGTTAACCTACAGGGTTTCGTGAAAAAACTAAGGTTAAAGGAGAATCGACTCTAGTCACAACTAGTATCACACATGAGGTGTTGGTATTAGGTTTCCCAGTTGATAGAGTTTTCCTTTATAAAAATTTCAAACTAGGGTTTTATAGCTTTGAAACAAAGCAATCAATATTCACTGTTATATGAAATCTGATCTAAGAGCCAAGCTAAATTTTCTTAAAACCAAAACAATATCTCTCCATCGTTAGATGGTCTTAACTTGTTATACACAAATGAAATGTACCTTCATTTAGATATAAGTAACCGTACCTAAATGTGTACACCTTGTTGGCTCAACAATAGTTAACCAAAGTTACCCATATGAATACTTTCTTATCAACCATATTCATCTTATCAACAACTAGTTCAAATGACTCAAATGAAACTAGTTATAGAGTTTTTCAATAGTTTATATTCTCATAGAAGTATACAAAACACAATTGAAGCAAAATTGATTTTGATTCACTCGAATCAAGTCATGAACATTATAGCCACTATTTTCAAAAGATTGTATTCCTTATTATATAAATGTATTAGTTCATGAACAAACTGATTCTAAAACTAAACCCACTCAAGTATGCAAACAGGTACGCATACTTAAGTAACCGGACTTGGACTGTGTTCGACAGTACGCGAACGGGTACGCATACTATTACACATCCAAAACAACAGTTGAATTAGTACGCATACGGTTACTCATACAAAAGTTCTCGGACTTCAACTGAGTTTGCCAGTAAGCGTATGGGTACGCATACCAAGGCTCCCGGACTTTACCTGACCTTCCCAGTATGCATACATGTATGCATACTATACCTGTCTTGGATCAACATATATGCAAGTACGCATACTATGTCTATAATCCAATTATGGTTAAGTGTTCTAAACTCTATTTTAATCATTTAATATCCTTATAGGATGACAATAGTTGGTTTCACTAATTATTAGCATCAAAACGATTTTCAAGTTACTGAAATAATCGATACGAAACATTCTGAGTCTACATCAAATGACTGTATCACACAAATCATGTAAGATGTCACTTGGAGATTTTCACATGATCATCTTTTGACTTTCGTCAAGAATATAAGATGAACTTGGTTGAAGCAAAAGCTTACCAACACATATTTCAAGAAATATGTAAACAAGTTAAACTCAGCTCGAAATATCAAATGTGTATAATGGAATACTATATAGTAATACGACTTTTGTTTAAAGAAGGAGATAGAGTAGAAATAGACTTTCTGAGTGATAGATGATTTTCAGTCTCCACATTCTGTCGATGAAGTTCCACAAGCTCTCCTTAGTAATTTTTCGTCTTCAATTGATGAACTCCGTGAAGTCTAAAGCTCAATTACTCAATTTATCCTAGTCCGAGACATTACTATAAGTAGTCTAGAAATAAAGAATTATAGTTTTGATCACTAAAATTGACAAACAAGCTTGAGATAACAATACTTGCGCTCGACCGAGCAGTGCTCTAACATTAACTCTCAAATTGTAGTCAATTTGATAAAATATGACTATGCTGAGTGGCACGGGATAAGAAATGCAAATTTTTTATTTATTAATAATCATGCCCCTATTAATGTACATTGGGAAAAACATGTTCAACCTTTTACAAAGATTAACTTTGATGCATCCTATGAGGGAGCAACACATAATCTGCGAAGTAGACTAATATTAATAAATCTTGCAGGTAGAACAAAGGGGATTAAATGCAGCATGAATAGAGTATCGGTTCTCGAACAAGTTGAAGCTAAATCTCTTCTGGATGCTGTTGTATGGGCCAAGGATAAAGGTGTATCATCCTTGCACCTTGAGGAAGACTATCAAAATGTCATCAATGTTGTTAGTGGCAATTTTGAAGCAATAAAATGGACAACCAAAAACATAACCATGGATATTCTAAAGATTTTATCTTCTTTTAGTAATTGGAAATGCATTTGTGTGCAAAAAGATGTAAACCTTGTGGCTCATGCATTAGCAAAACATGGTATCTTAGATTATCAAATTTTGGAAATGTCTTCTAATTTCGCTGCTTGGATAGCAGAATGTATCCATAGGGATGAACATGTGTAATCTTTTCTCTAAATGATAAATCACCTTTTGTACTAAAAGACAAATAAATTATAACCCAATGGTGAACCTAATTTATTTTCATTTTCACTCCAACACCGACTGATCCTTCTTTTCTTCTCCCTCATTTTTCATTTTCAAACTAAAACATAGATAAATTCAAACTTAATTTATTTATTTTAATCCGTCGACCAACAATTCATATCTAATTAATTGATAAAAAAAATTTATATAACGACTACGGTAAAGCGAGTTGAGAAAACCATTTAAAAACCTAGTCAAACTGATCATGAAATCGCGAAAGCGTTTCAGTTTAAACAATTGAATCTGGCTATTGAAGACGAAGAATAAAATGAATCCGAAGAACAAACTCTGAGACAATCAGAAATAACAAGAATTTGATATTTTTTTCAATCAACTTATACCTCTTATTTATGTTTGTGATTCATTCATATATTAAAAAATTCGATAATTAGATTTTCTGAATTTAACCAGAATCTGTCGATGTAAAAGTTCACATTGAACGATTTGTGATTTAATAGTCGATATGACACGTCAATCGATTGAGCTTAATGTTCTTCATGGATGAAGAACACCACACATAATTGGTAGATTTGAATATTCATATTAACCGATTTTGGTTAAATGAAATGCAATTTTTTTTTGTTGGTTTATATTGTTATAATCAGTCAATATGAATATCCACATCGACCGATTATGAAGTCTTTGACTTTCAAATATTAAGAGTTAAATCATCCAATATAATAGTTATATCGTTCAATTGTATAGTTGAGCAAATGCATACATTTCTGAATATTATGTAGTCTATAGTCAGTTGATACAAATATCTACCGACTATGGAGTGTCAATTTACACAATCGGTGAATGTGGATGCATTGTGATGGCCAATTTTATACTTATAATTCCAGTAGCAAGTTTAATTTTATTGTTGTTTATTATTGGGATATTCTTTAGGGATAAGGGAAAGAAAAAGGTTTTGGAAAATAGATCGTGAAAAAGAATGATCCTGCTTCTCCTTAAAGTTTGGGATCTCATCATGAAAAAGCACGAGGTGGTGAAGATTAAGCTGAAGATGTAGATATACCAAGGAATAAGAAACGAAGATACTTGTTATCCCCTTATTTGATGTTATGTTGATGTGTTAATGATCATCCTTATGGATTGCTTGGTGATGGATAAGAGTTTTACTTAGGATGCTACTTTGCGCAACCATAGTGTTAGAGCATTGCTCGGTTGAACCCGCCAAGTGTTCGTATGTCAAGATTTGTTATCATATTTAGTTTTAAAACTCAAAGTCGCTTGATTAGATTACTAGAGTCAACTTTGTTGGGTTAGATTAGAAAGTCTAGAAATGTTGAGACATATAAGTATTACTCTAAAAACCTGAAGATTCTGAAGACGTATTGACATCAACGAAAACATCATCCTTTTATTTGAGGTTAGTATACAAAACTTGACTTGTTTCCTTCTATCAACGTTACATTCAAGTTGTTTAAATTGAAAACATTACATGCGAAGTTATATATATGAAACTCTAGTATTAGAGACTTGATCATCTTATATGATCAAAGTGTGAAGGAAGAATGTACAAATTATTTCACAACTTTGGTATATTGAATTAATAAGTATAACGCCTATTTTTTGAACTTAGTAATTGTAACATAGACATAGTCTTTGTAACTTGTTACTAGATTGTGTAATGAACTTAGGATTAATTTCATGCCTAAAAAAATATGTTTAATTTGATTACATGATTTTAAGGAAGTAGATACACGAAACTTGTTTCATAGTTGAAAGAAGTCAATGGATTGGTAGTGTGGTTCATATTGGGGATCTATTGCATGACCGATCCCTATTTAGGAATCTCTAGCAGGACAAATCCCTAACTATTGAGGATCTATAGTAGGAATGATTCCCATTGCAAAACTGATTACCGATATCACGTATACTTTAGGGTTTGTGAGATTTTAGAAGTTGGGTTTGTAAAATAGGAAAGTTCAAGATGTCAACATTTTGAGTAATTTGAACATGTGAAAAAATCTTATATTTTATTGTTCAAAGATATTCTTTGATACTCAAGGTGAGATCCCAAACTGAGATATCTGAGAATCTTTTTGTTAAGATTTTTGAATATATATGTTTTATTTTTCCAACAAGTAAAACATATCTCTGGTAGAGATATATTAGTAAAGTATACTTGTATTCTAGCGAATATTAAGTTGTAATCCAAGAGGGATCTCGGTATTACAATTGGATATTGGTTGGAATTGGACAAAAACCAAAAATGAAAATATACTGCATATCTCGAGAATATTTTCGGTTATGTAAATTCCATGGTGTCCAAACTACCTTGGTCTATAAATAATGAATTTTTTTATTCATACAAACTTATCTTGATACAAACACTTCATTTTGTAGTCACTTCTGTAGCCAACTAATAATATTACTTATAATACTATATCCGAGAGGAGAGTAACCTAATTAGGAGAAATCTCTTATGTACGCTAGTTCAAAGACTTTTGGGACTAGGATAGAAAGTGTAGTTGAGCTCAAGAACTACATGGAGATCATCATACAAGATGAAAGACTACTCAAGGAACCAGTAGATCTTCAACGACTAAAAAGTATGTGGAGACTTGAACTTATCTATCACTCAAAAGTCTATCTACTCTATCTCCTATCTTGAGACAAAAGTCGTATTACTATATATACTAAGATTATACACATATGATATTTCGATCCGAGTATATCTCGCTTATATATTTCTAGAAATATGTGTTGGTAAAGCTTTCACGTTAGCTAAGTTCATCTTTACCTAGTGACGAAATTCATGTTATGTTTCAATCATTTTGTAAATTGCTCTGACGAAAAATAGTTTGTGAATAACAACTATATAACGCCCTCTGAGAATATTTCAATGATTGAAATGAGAGTTTATACAATATAACCATTGGAGGATATACGCATTGTTGTGGTAAAACATATATGTATAAGTCCTTATTACTTGAACCGAAGCTTGCGAGCTTTGTTGATCAAGAGAAACCGGAACGTGACCCGTCAACTCAGTCAGCGAACTCAGTCCGCGAACTGGAGTAGTTCTCGAACCCGAGAATTTCTGCTGGAGTTTTAGCTCAGTTTCAGTCCGCGAACTGACGGGAGTTCTCAACTCGAGAATTTCTGCTGGAGCTTGTGAACTCCAACCGGTTTACTTGAGTTTGCGAACCCTGTTCGCGAACTTGAGTAGGTTATGTCTAAAAAACGATGTTTGTGAACTTATCATAATAAACTAAGGAAAGCTATTGCAAACCGTGGCTTTATATTTCATAAATTAATTCGAGTGAATCACATCGTTTTTGCTTCAATTGTGTCTTGTGTAGTACATGAGATCTCATAGCAATTGAACAACTCTCTAACTAGTTAATTTGAGTCATTTGGACTAGTTATGGTGAAGAAGAATATGGTTGATATTTGGCTAACCATTTGGCTAACCATTTGGTTAACTAGTGTTGAACCAACTATTGTACAAGTTTGGGTATGGTTACACGAACCTAAAATCGTCTAGTACATGTGTGTATAACAAGCTATGTTTTCAATCTAACGGTTAATATTGAATGCTTTGTTACTAAGCTAACATTGATTGCAAACCCTGATTTGAAAGACTATATAAGGGAGAACTCTGGAAACTGGGAAAGCTAATCCCCACACATTCTGTGTGATACTAGTTTGCTAAGCTAGAGTCGATTCTCCTTTAACCTTTGCTTTTCTTCTTCTAAAACCAGGTTAACGACTTAAAGACTTGGTTGGGATTGGGAAGCCAGACCGATACTACTTTTATCATAGTTGTGTGATATGATCTTGCATCTTCTATCATACGAGTACAATTATAATAATTGTCTTGAGATTTATTTCTCCGATACGCAAGATATAAAAATAATCACAAACATCTTCGTCTCACCGTTTGTGATTCCACAATATCTTTTTTCGCTGCGTCGATTAAGACTATTGTGAGGTGATTGATAAAACTAAGCTGTTCTTCAGGAATATAAGTCTGGTTTTATTGATTGGTTCCTGTTCACCTTGATTTATCAAAAGACGGAACAAAACTCATAGGTTTATTCGTGGGAGACAAATTTATCTATCTTGTAGACTTTTCTGTGTGAGATAGAATTATTTATTAAAGTCTTCGACTTTGGGTCGTAGAAACTCTTGGTTGTGGGTGAGATCAACTAAGGGAATCAAGTGTGCAGTATCCTACTGGGATCAGAGGTGTATGAGCATAACTGTACCTTGGATCAGTGTGAGATTGGTTGGGGTTCAACTACTGTCCAGACCGAAGTTCATTTGGAGTAGGCTAGTGTTTGTAGCGGCTTAGTACAATGTATGTTTAATCTGAACTAGGTCCCGGGGTTTTTATGCATTTGCGGTTTCCTCGCTAACAAAATTCTGGTGTCTGTATTATTTCTTTTTCGCATTATATTTTGTTATATAATTGAAATAATACAGGTTGTGCGTTGTTCAATCAATTAGAATATCCGACCTTATTGGATGTTGATTTAAATTGATTGACACTTGAATATTGGTATTTGGTATCATCCAAGTTATCTCTCTTTGATTAAGACTCGCGAATTATATTTGCTTGAGTAAATCAAATCGATAGATTGAGATAATAACTCTTTGAGATATTTTCTATTGATTGAGTTTAACTGTCTAGTTGATTCTCTAGAAAGTAACTCGGAGTTGTCCATACAGATTGCTAATCGAAATATTGGGTGTGGTCGTTAGACCCCCACTTTTTCAAAGACTAATGAATAAACTAATGGTCCTGAAGGTTCGTCACTTTCACCTTAAAGATACACCATGGATAAAGTATTAAAACTTGCAAAGTGTTCGAGTGAAATTTGTAATAAAATCTACTTGAATTCCTTGGATCCAACTACAAAAATTTCTTACAATCATGTTCCAATAGTTTCATTGTATATCAACATAGTACTAAATGAGATTATGACAGACTGACACAACGAGAGAATATTACATGAGAAAGCAAGCTAAGATCAAATTTAGGGAAAAAAAGAAAAAAAAGAAAACACAAGCTAAGAAAAACCAAAAAGACTGATAATTGAAATCTGAAACCAAAATACTTGAAATCATTATTTTTCAAGCAACAACAAAAGGCCAACACTAACTATCCTCCCGCATTCAAATGTATTCTCTCATAGCTTGAATATGAGGGAGATTGAGATGTTGAGTTTTTTGTTTATCAAAATGAGATTGAAATACACGATACACTTGAATCAGAAGATGTGGGAAAATGCCTTCAAAGAACGCGATGTAGGATTCAACTTTGTACCTAAAACCCGCTTAAAAAACAACATTATAAAAACAGAAATAAAAAGGAGATTATAATTGATTATCAAGGAAGAAGGAGAAAAGGTTCTTAATAGATCCGTTAAAAAAGTTCAAATTCACAACGTACTGAGATACGACAGTGATTGGATCAATCCAAGAGTGGAAGCCATGATTCACATCGCTTCCACTAACAATAATTAGGTTCATATTATAAATAAATTTCCTACATAAATTGTCGACACTCCATAACCATTTCCCTTAACTCGCTAGAAATAGTATCTTCTTTTCAGGACTCCACCTAAAAGGATGGTTTAGGATTGTAGTGGGAATAAAATCAAACTCATCTCGTGTGTGATTCATTCAAGAATCTATGACATATGGAGCACATGGTGTATAATGATTATCATTTTGAAGAACACGAAATAGATCATCCACAATAGGACTCTTCATATGCTCTCCTTCATCTAATATTATGTAGCTAATGTTATGCATATATTTTTTTTATGAATGAAATACATATATTTTGCTCGAATAGTAGCATGAAGCATGTATTATATTCATAAGAATTAATTTAAATCTGACTTTATTTGACTGAAAGAGATGGACTGCGATCTTGTGAGGTGACAAATCAATTGTGTTAGAGCACCGCTCGGTCAAAACTCGTAAGTTTTACTATCTCAAGCTTGTTGTCAATGTTAGTTACAATGATAATAAGACTAATGAATTCACAGTGCATCTATTTCTGGCTTTATAAAATAATAATATTTTTGAATCAATTTATAACGCCTGCGACTTTCATGTGTTAAACATATAACAAATAAATAAATGTGATGTATAAGTTAGGAAATAAGTTGTGTCCCTTCATTTTAAACCAACTATTATTTATTTCTTTGAAAATGATACTTATATTACTGAGTTTCCATTAATCTGCTAATTCAGACTCTTCAGAGACAGACACATGATGATTTGCTCTTCCAATGACTGAATTTGGTTGATTAACTTAAACAGAACCATATACAGAAGCATTGTTATTGAAATTACATATATCATATGCTTTGACAGTGTAAAATAAATTGCTGGAATTAAAAAACTAGGAGCTTGATCAGTCCAAGAAGTTGTGTTACTCGATCTTCGCCCTTATTTTTCCAACAAGTTTGCCACCTTATTTGCTCTTATATATACATGCTGAAATCCTTAAAATGATACCAATTGGTCTGCTAACAATTTAACTTCGTCTAAGATTAAGATGCATTGCTATTGAATCGTTGTTGCCTTTCCCTATAAATACCATATTGTTGCCTGATTGTCCCCCTCTATCGCCAGATTTTGTATGTTATTTCTGTTGGCCCATTGTGTTGCTCTAAGTAGAGCTACAAATTCTGCTTCTTCGGTAAGGTTCTGCACCATCCAAATTCTGCTGCTTGAAAGGTGCATGTCCAGTTGCGAATGATAAAGCCAAAACCAGCATTAGAGTTTTCAGATAACCAAGAGTCATCACAGTTTAATTTAAACATGTTTACATCAGGAAGGTGCCAGTAAATATCTCTGATCTGAGTAATGCTATTAGTCTCATGGATTGTTTTTATATTTTCTGGATGCCAGTAAGCAAAGTGTCTAGAGATGGCTAGAGATAATTGAGCAGGTGTTCTAGTTTTATCTTCGAAAAGCCTAAGGCACCGTTATTTCCATATGAACCAACACTTGGTTGCTGCTAAAGCCATAAAAATATAATTTAAGTTACCTGACTGCCATTCATTATAATGTTCTAAGAAATAATTAGAATGATGTTGGTTTAGAGATACTCCCTGTGTGGCCATTGGTGTTAATCTCCAAATAGTCTTTGCAAAATCACATTCAAAAAATAGATGGTACGTAGATTCTTCTACAATCTTACAGAAAACACATTTTCTATCTTCATTGTTTGCAATACCCAATTTAAGCTTAGTTGGTAGAGCATCTTGCAAGCATTTCCATATAAATAGTTTAACTCTTTGTGACGTATCCATGGTCCATAAACCTTTCCAGAACTTTCTAGAAGAAAGAGATACAGAGTTTGAAGGTTTAAAAGTTTTGTATATAAAGACTTGACAGAGAATTCACCATTCTTTGTTAAGGTCCATCTCAATTTATCTTTTTTCAGATGACCATTCCTATTAGTGAACAAGTTAATGTTAATTATTTCCTGAACTAGAGCATTATCGAAAGTTGCTTGTAATAATTGTAAGTTCCACTTTTTAGTGTCTGGATAAATCAATTCAGACACAAGTGTTATATGAGTGTTTGAACTGTGAACTGAGTTAGTCAAAGTCTATAATCTTGCTGGAAGCCATCTATCCTCCTATATGTTAATTGATGCTCTGTCCCCTACTTCCCACATACTATATTATTTTTATATGCTCAATGCCCTGAAGGATGCATTTCCATATCCAAGAAGCATGAGATTTCTTTTTGGAATGTAAAGCTCTTATCTTTTTGAAGTATTTACCCTTCAAGATTTGAGCCCACAGGTCATCTGGCTGACTAACTAACCTCCAAGCTATCCTACTAATCATTGCCTGATTTACTTTATTGGCTTCTTTAAAACCTAAACCTCCCTGATCAATGGGTTTACATAAGAAATCAAAAGCTTTAATGTAAATCCCTTTCGAGTTAGTGTGCTTGCCCCACCATAAATCGCTATGTAAGTTGTTAATTCTTTTGGTTATTTTATTTGGCAGGACAAAACAACCCATGCTGAAGATGGGCATACTCGAGAGCACATATTTATTCAAGACAATTTTGCTAGGTTGAGACAGAATTTTTCCTAGCCAGTTTTTTATCCTTTGTTCCATTTTTTCAATAATGTTGTCGATAGCCTTTAGTTTAGATCTATCTATGAAGAGTGGTACTCCTAAGTGAATATCTTTTATGTTAATCTTCTTTATTTTTACTAATCTGTAGATAATTCCCTGATGTTTGTTATGAACTCTTTTGTTAAAGAAAAGACCAGATGTAGTGAAATTTATAACTTGTCCAGATGATATATTGAACATCCGTATAGCTTCAAGTAGATGGTTGCAGCTAATAAGGTCTGCTTTTGTAAAAAATAGCAGATCATGTGCAAAGAAAAGGTGGGAGATGGGGGTCTCTTTTGGTGTCAATTTAATACTCTACACTTTTTTGTGTGTTTCCAGATGGTTTAGCAGTCTAGAAAAGACTTCCATACATAAGATAAATAGATACAAAGACAATGGGTCTCCTTATCTAATACCTCTGGAGGGTTTAAATTCGTTGCAAGGATTACCATTTAGAAGAAATGTGATGGAAGTTGTTGATATGCACTGGTGAATCAAGGTGCACCAATCTTCCGAAAAACCAAAAGCTTTTAAGGCTTTAAGTAGGAATGTCCAATTGACCCTATCAAAGGCCTTTGACATATCAATCTTAAGACCTATGTTTCCTATATTTTTTTTTTCTTTTCTTCATTGAATGAACTATTTCATGAGCCACTATTATGTTGTATAAAATTTTCCTAGAGGAGAGAAAAGCAGATTGCAATGGAGAAATGATGTGTTCTACTGGTCTCTTTAGTCTGTTAGCCATCAGCTTAGCTATAACTTTATATGGTGTAATGCACATACCTATGGGTCTGTAATTAGCAGGGGTTTTAAGATGTTTTGTTTTAGGAATTAAAAACAGATAAGTTCTGTTCAAATTGCTATCTAGACTTTTGTTTTTGAAGAAATCCTGCACTATGACCACTAGTTGGGAACCTACAATATCCCAGTTGTGTTTAAAGAAACTCACCGGGAAGCCATCTGGCCTCGGTGCCTTGTTTGACTTTAGATTTTTTTACTACCATCCATATTTCCTCCGGTGAAGGTATTGCGGTTAAGGTTAAATTTTCTTCTACGGAGATAGTATTTTTGATGTGTGAAAATTTTCCTCTTCAGGATCTATAGAAGATTTAGTAAAAATCTCGGAGAAATGAGTAGTTATAGTTTCATCAATTTCATCTCCGGAGGATACTACATTGTTGTTTTTATCCTGAATACAATTAATGTTATTTCTTTTCCTCCTTTTCAGCGTGTAAATGTGAATTTTTTTTGTGTTTCTTTCTCCTAGGGCTATTGTATTGTTCCTAGACTGTTGCTTTGCTATTTCCTCCTGTTTATCATATAGAGCTTCTAGTTCTAGCATTTTCTTATTTATTAAGGTTTGAGCAATGGGAGTTGGATGTTTGGCTTCTAAAATTTCTATGGTCTTTAGCAGACACTTAATCTTTTTGTTTGGTTTACCAAAGATGTCTCTCTTCCAAGTATTAAGATTTATTCCTAGGTTAGTAATGTTTTCTAAGAGATCCAATACTGGTCTATTGGTATTAATATTGTTTTATAACCTCAATGCATGATGATTCCTTAAGCCATGTATCATAGAATTTAAAAGTAGGCATTAGGTGGGTGTGTAAAGACTAAAGACTTTAAAGAAAGGCATATTGGCCCATGATCAGACCCAATTGCCACTAAATTTTGCAGTGATGCTTCTTGGAATTCCTCATTCCATTCAGCATTTGCCATCGCTCTATCTAACCTCTGTTTAAACCAACTATTTTGCTACATAAGTTGTGTCCTTTAATTTTAAACCCGTTACTATGCACTTTGCTACATATGCCCATTGTTTGAAAAATATTGTTGATTCTTAGAGCATCTCCTATGGGTAGTCTCCAAATTGAGACTAACTCACCCATATGGAAGACTACTCACCCATATGAGCGAGTCTAGCCACTATGGGCAAATTTTTTTTTGAAAACCTTACGGGAGACTGTCTCCCGTAAGTAATTTTTCCATAACTTTACGGGAGACAGTCTCCCGTAAGGTTTCAAAAGAAAATAAAAACGGGAGACCGTCTCCCGTTTGTTTTGTAAATCCACAAAACATCCAGGAGACGAGTTTTCTGCCATTTTTCTTCTTCTTCACTTCCATTTTTATTCTCCCCCCTTCTTCCCCCTTCTTCCCCCTTCTTCTCCATTACTAAAACTAACATAAATTCGTAGAATAGTTTGATTAAGGATTCGGGTGAGTTACTAACCCTTAATTTTAGTGTTTTTTCCTTTCAATTTCAATATATATTGAGTTTTTGATAAAACCCTAATTTGTTTTTTTCAATTCCTCTAATTCAAGGTTTGGAGAAAATTAAGAGCAAATTCGTCTAATTGAAGGTATGAACAATGAACCCAATTCATTTTTTTTTGAATGTTATTGAAGTATGATATTTAGTTTAATTTTAATAGATAATTCATGGTATGTGTTTTAGGGTTCCTATAGAAACAATGGATTATACTAGTGTGTCATCTAGAAGTGAAGAAAATCATGTTTGCAACACACTTAACATGGAAGATGATAAACCTTGGATGTATTTTAGGGGTGGTTGGAGTAATATGAATATCATGTATGCAATTGTATGCCAAAATGATAGATGTAAATCGTTTATAGACAATTGTGGATTGGGACGGTTACTAGAGATTAATGTTTCGAAAGATGATCAACAACTCACACACGAAATTGTTGAGCGCTTTTGGAAATCCACAAACACGTTTCATTTTCCTACATTTGAAATAGGACTCACACCCAATGACTTCACTTGGTTGACGGGTATAGAAGTAGAAAACGGAGTTTGTCTAGAATATATTGATTGGTGTGTGAAAGATAATAGGGAACTTTGTGTGGAGTATGTGGAAAACCTTTTGCCAAATTTTGTTCAACTTATTTTCGAAAAAGAAAGGGAAAAGAAAGCCGCGGAAAGGAGGAAAGCACTAGAAGGTATTGATGAAACTCAAGAACCGAGTGATAATGAAGAAGAAATTGGTGAGAATGGGGAAAGGATAGCTCATGGTCTTGATGTATTCTCATATTTGAAGCAGAGAAGTGGTGGTATCAAATGTGTAGACTTGTTAGATTGGTTGAGAACATTTCAAGGAAAGGGTGGAGTTGCTATGGAACCATATTGGGATGAAATTGTTCGGGTATTTCTTTTATGGATGATTGGTCAAGTGCTTATGCCTAATAGTTGTTCTACCACAAAGGTAGGATGGTTATGTAACTTTGAGAACTTAGATAACACAATTAGGTTTAATTGGGGATCTCCCACATTGGCTTGTCTTTATAAATCTTTGGGTGAGGTTAGTAGCAAATTGAAGTCTTTCAACGGCATGTGGATGATCTTAGAGGTATGTACATATGGCTCATCTTACCTCTTAAACCAATTTAATGTTTATATTTCCTTAAATGTTATATATTGATTTTTCGTTTCAATTTTTTTTTTTTGTAGTATTGGTTTTACTATTATTTCCACACTTTGGCTCCCCAAATTGAAGGAAATCCACCGGTTTGGAATGATTTATGGCCAAAAATCAAGGTGTTTAACAAGGGAAACAAGTCGGGGGTTCAAAGGGATATGGGAAGACACTCAATTTCTATTGCTCGTAAGCAATTGGAGAATAGGTCAATGAATGGAACAACATGGCAGCCATGGCTTGGAAGTGAGCATGCTAATAATGAAGTCCTAAGATATTCAAAGACGTTGTCAAAGAAACGATGTGTATTCTTGGATATTGAAGATGATAAAGGCTATAGGTACTTGGGAGAGAGATGTTTGCTTCAAGTAACGGGGGTATTAGGTATTCCACCTTACCCACCTCCACAAAAATAAATGGTACGAATGAATCGCAAGTATCGTGAGAAGTGCAAAGGTATGAGGACTTCTAGAAAACCCAATACGATTGCAACTATTGAGGAGTATGAAAAATGGTGGTCTAAAGTTTCAGTTGGTGCATACTTTGCAAAGGATGAGCCAATATTGGTTCGAGGACGGAATCGTGACAACATTTCCTCATCATCTCAAGCTCAATTTCTTGTTCCATACCCTCCTCCTATGCAAACAAGTTCATACGTGTATGAAAATGTAAGAGCTCAAAAGGAAAATGAGAATGTAGAGCTTGAGTACCTTAGAAGTCGGGTTCAGATCCTTGAAAAAGAAAATGAGTTGCTTCGAAGTGAGAATGAAATTCTACGAACGTCCTTCAGATCAGAAGACTGTTATGCTCCAATTTTTGGGTGCTCCTCCGATCAAATTGATCCAGATATTGTGAATGAAACTCAAGTCCCCGGGTCTTCCAATCAAGTTTTTCCAGATATTGTTACTAATACTCAAGTTCCTCCTCAACAATCAACTAACTGGAGTGGACAGTGGTTTACGGACCTACTGAAGTAGTGAATGAATGTTATTTTGTAGACTTGGTTGTTTTAAAAATGAGTAGTGAATGAATGTTATTTTGTAGACTTGGTTGTTTTAAAAATGAATGTTATTTTGGTTACATTGTTGTTTTAAAGATGAATGTTATTTAGGTTACATTCTTGTTTAAAAATGAATGTATTTTTTTGGCTTAAGTAATATGTTATTAAATGTTTATATCGACAATTTTTTATAGACATTATTTGGTGATCCTATTTTTTTTTTAATTCTTTTGTAGGTACAATGAGTGACACGGAATCGGATGACAATGTCATTTCTAGACGCCGGAGTAGGAGACGAACTAATGGGGCGATGGTGGTGAGGACGTTAATGTTGCAACAATCAATTGCTCTCATGACTCAACAACCCGAACCGGCTGAGGTAAAAAGAAGACGTTATTCTATTAACTATCACGAGTTAAGACATGAACCCTTGTATAATGATCTTCGACTAAGATTGACAAATCATGTTTGGGAGATGTTTGGTAATGAACATGCGGAGGAAGCGCAAGGTAATTAAAGTTAGTTTCTTTTGGTTGTTTGGACAATGTGTTTATTTTGGTTTATTTTGGATGACTAAATAACATTGCATTTTATATATTTGTTATCTCATTACATTGCATATTGTTCATGATAACAATCTTTTAGTTGAAAAGAAATTACAACAAGGAAAACAATAGTAATAGAACTAAAATTAAAACTTGGAAAACATAAACCATATTACCCATTACTCATCATTGCTACTATCTTGTTCCATCAAGTTCCTTTTCTCTAGTATCTTGTTTTGTTTACGTTCAACCCAAGCTTGGCCGGCACTAGATAACTTAGAAATATCCGCCATCATGATTCTTTCCACACGAGCCTTTTTCTTTTCTTTGATTCGACTCATATTTTCCTCTTTTAGTTGTTCTTCTTGCTCTTTCAAATAACTTAACATTCTCTCATTGGTTTCACTAAAGTTGGATTCAATGGAACCACTAGAAGTACCACATGGATATTTTGCTTGTTTAAGAGCTTGAAGAGCTTTCTTCCCGGGTCCCCTTTTATTTTTTTCTTGAGTGTCACCCGTATTAACATCTACTCCAATCTCTTCCTCCTCGACATCGTCCGCACCATGGACACCATCGACACCTAAATCATCAACAACTTGGACCACGGGTGGTGGGGGTAGCGGGGGTATATCGACATATTTGGTGTAATCATAACCGGGTTCACTCTTGTATACCTCGTAGCACTCATCAAGGATGAAGGGTCTCCCATGTATCTTGTGAAACTCACACCGACCACGTATCAACTACAATGTAAACTTTTCATATTAGTATTCATTTACAAACATAATGAGCAATACGTATGAAACAAAAATACATACCGTGTGCTCTTGTCCATAGCCACTTACTCGTCCACCTCGATATAGTTTTCCAAGAACGGCGACAAATAACTTAATTTCTTTCTTTATTTGGTATATTCGGTTTTCTAAACTAGTTTTGTCTCTAACATTTGGGTTACCTTTCGTTTTCTCGATAAATAATGGAATAATTCGTTCCCAATATTTGGTTTTTCCTTGACCAACACCAACACTACCATCACCCGTTATTGCTATATGTGCTTCACAAAGAGCTACATCTTCATCCGTATTAAACTTAATTTGTTGCTTCCTACGACCTTTTTGAGCAATTTGGGTTGAAGGAGTCGGTGTTGGTGAAGAAGACATGGATGGAGAGTGTGAAATCGAAATTAAGAAGAAAACTTAAAAACAAAAATGGAGTAGAAGAAGTTGAGAGGGAGTGGGATGAAGAGAAAATAGTTGGAGGTTTTAGATTTATAGGCTAAAATGTAGCCGTTGGCCAAAATTTATTCAAATACTAAACGGGAGACTGTCTCCCGTTTTTTACTTAAAAAACAAAACAAACGTGAGACGGTCTCCGTTTGGTATAAAAAAAAAAATCTTACGGAGACAGTCCCCGTAATAAAATTTATTTTATTTTAAACGGAGACGGTCTCCCGTTTGTTGATATTTTCTTTACGGAGACAATCTCCGTAAAGTGTTACACTACCAACCACTCGTTCAAATTTGAACGAGTGGTTGAACGTTTTGGGTCCAAAAAACACCCTTTCACTTACCATAGTGGGAGCAAATTAGGCCAAATTGGTAGTGACCCTTTCAAAATGAAAGGGTAACACTACCCATAGGATTTGCTCTTAAGAAAGAACATTATTTTGGGGACCATGGGTTTTTTGGGGGACCATGATTTTTTAGACATAAGTTCGGTTAGTTGCAAAAAAAAATTCCCAACCGAACTGGTTAGTTCGGTCAGTTGCTAAAAATAATTTCCAACCGAACTGGTTAGTTCGGTTAGTTGCAATAAACATTTATCAACCGAACTGGTTAGTTCGGTTAGTTGCTTCGGTTGGTTACAAAAAGCATTAACCAACCGAACAATAGTTCGGTTAGTTGCAAAAAATATTTAGCAACCGAACTTGGTGCGATGAAAAAAAAAGCATGGTCCCCAAAATAAAAGTATGGTCCCCAAAATAACGTTCTTAAGAAAGACATTCTATAATTTGGGGAAAAACATGAAGATGATGAAGTAAACGCATCGGTAATTGTTCTCCATGTTCTTCGACAACAAGAAAAAGAGTCCTGCAGCAAATGCGTCAAACAGTGGTTTTTGATGAAAGGAATAGTATGAGCAGCTGAGTTATTGACAAATGCTGGAACGAAGTGGAAAAACTCTAGATTCTAATGTTGGAATGCAATACATGCACGAAAAAAAACCGGAAAATAGGAAGACAAGTGTAGGCAACCAAATCCGAAGTAATACATTGATTTCATAACTTACATATATTAATCCCGGAACACAAAAGCAAAATACAACTTCAATTCACCAACCTACCCATACATGAACAATGAAACAAGATGAGTTACAACACAATAATACCAAAGTAAAGCAGAATAGACATTTCATTTTCTAAGATATGAAAATTCCATAATTAAGAATCAAATTGATCAATGGTGTCGGAGAGCCAAAGCTGACATGATAACCAAAATGATAAAGATGAGCACACCGGCAAATGAAGCTACCACTGCACCACTGGTTTGCTGGCAGAACTCATTGAACTGTTGGCATATTTCGATCCAGTTTGCCCTTCTGTTTCCTACATGAGCCAAGTATACAATAGCAGCAGCTGAAGCAGCACCAGTCGATGTCAAAGCGAGCATCACCTATAACGGAGGACATTTACGTTTAGCAGGTTGTAAATCGTGGAAAAATCAGTAAGTACACGATTCGGTGTGTGAAATACTTACTGTGTCTGCGATTAGGAGAAGTAGCCTTGCTCCTAGAATGCTGGGGCGAATAATGCTAATAAGGGAGAATGGAAGAGATAGCAGAAGATATCCACAAGCTATCGCATTGGCCGCAACAAAAAACCTTCAAAGATATTAAGAAAGATGAAATTTATACACAAAAGCATATTGAAAAAGAGAAGAAAAGAAAGTAGTATGGATGTCGTAAATACGTACGTGAGGGCGGGGAGATCTTGGAAAGTAGCCCTGAATTGGAAGTGATGCGTAAAGAAGGGAAGAATTTGATCAGAAGTCCCCATGGTAACAGCGGCAGTGAGGAGGACGGCAACACCGAAAAGCCTTAGAAGGAAATCAAAAATGCAAACTATTCTCTTCCATCCCCTTAAATGATTGACAACTTTTGCTGTGCCCACCACTGCAGCACCGGTTGCAACTCCAGCTGCAAGTCCCTTGCCTTTAGTAGTACTTGCAGTATTAGGATTACTACTCTTCTCAGCTGGGACATCGACCACAGTTTCTCCATTGCCCTTAGACATGTTGGTTGGGATCGAAGAAAACTTGACAGAAAGATAAATGGAAGCTCTTGTTGTTGTTGGAATGTTTTGATTGTTTGAGGAAATGGTTTGACATGGATTAAGTTTATATAGAAAGAAGATTTGTTTGAGAGATGGAAGTAGAGTTGTAAAGCTCAAGGAGCAGGAGGAGTTGTTATTATCAACTTACTCCACTTTTTTTTTATAATGTTTTGGTTCCTAAATATAATTTTATTCAGAATAATTTACCAACTAATCCTTCTTAATTTCTCAAGTACATGGTCTAGTTAAAGACTACTACTTTACAAATACTGGCCAGGATTAAGTAGTGATTCTGGCTGTTACCTGATTTTTGTATAATCTTTCCTCTAGTTAAAGTGAATATTATCAGGGTTCTTTTCTTTAATAATAATCAATCAGCTAAACAACCACATTGCCAACCCAATCCACTGACTACATAAACTTCCTAGCAATCTCTGTGCATTCTCCATCTCATAATCTCTCGCTCTCTCATTGAACACAATTCTCCATCTCATAATCTCTCGCTCTCTCATTGAACACAGTTAAGCAGTGGCCCTGATAACAACGAAGACGCAACGAATTGATTATTACATATACAATAAGTATTCACAAAATTTACATCCAATAAACAGTAGCTTTGGGCTGTGTGCTTGCTTAAGTCTTATCCAAACAATCTATAAGAAACATACCCAGTAAACAACTGATTGTATACAAATTTCCTTAGAACTTCGACCAAATGTTGACCAAAAGTATTTTGATTTGGGTTGTGTGCTTGCTTAAGTTGAACTCGCGGATATCCAAGATTGTAGTTGTCATTGTCCTACCAAATTGGAATATTAAGATGAATCAAGAAGCCTTGATCAAGTTTGGAAAAAATGAATCAACTTAAGAATGTTGCCCAGCACAGCATACCTCTTTTTGGGCCTAGAACACACCTAATTCAATTCCAACTTCCAAGCACATACTCTTCTTCCATCCTCAATCCTCATCTTCACCTCCACTGTCCTGACCGTCTTACACTGAGCATGAACTGTAACTGAAATTTCCAAAGTATCAAAATAGAAAACTTAAGCTCAGCACGTGGTAATGAAACAGAACAAACTTGAACAAAATGGAAATCTGATTCTGACAATTATGACAGAACACTTTTCAGGATTCTGATAATGTAGTTCACAAACTATTGTGCATCCAACAAACCATTTCTTATCAATCAGAGTTTTTATGTTCTAACTTCTAAAACATTCAGAATTCTGATACAGAAGAACAGAAGAAACTTAGTAATGATTGACTGATTATAATATACAATGTTAGGCTTCATCAATGATTAAAAATTCTTTACGATCAAAATAAAATTCAGAATTTACAGAAAGATCAGAGAAAATTAAATGCAGCTACATTGTATCATAATGCTGAACAGATTTGAAACAGAATCAAACTGAAAGTTGGAAAATTTTACTACTGAAACTCTGTAACACGTTTCATGCAACAAAGTAATTCTTACACGGGTTAAAATTTCAGAACTGGCTATCACAAAACTACAAATTGATGTTGACACGAAATCAAGCAGTTACAATTGCATTCAGCCATAAATAAAGCAGAGATCCAGAACCAGAGAAACACATCAGCTCAGAACATGGACATTAGAGAAGTGTTAGAGTAAACACTGCAAGTTCAGAAAAGTTCAGAGGTTTCAAAGGAGTTCTCATTTTTTTCTTTTTGGTTGCGACATTATAATGTTAGCTGCAGAGAAATCATGGAGAAGGAGATGCATTATATTATTATCTTTTGTAGTAATATGTAGTAGTGTTTTTCCAGTTAGAAGTGTTGTTGGTGACAGTGAATCGAACGACATTGATCATGGAGTTTATCACCAGCGTTCGCCCCCTCCACTTATTTATGGTGCTTCTCCGCCGCCTACGCCAGTCTCCACTCCTCAATTATCTCCACCATCACCATCCGCTTCCTCATCTCCGCCTGTTTATGGGACACCTTTTTCGCCACCTAGATCGCCTCCTGTCATTCATCCTACACCTCCGTCCGTTCATGTCTCTCCACCGCACCCAGCATTACCTCCGCCAAGTCCGCCCGTATATGCTGCTCCGACAACTCCATCACCGCCAGTTACGCCTTTTAATTACCCACCTCCACCAGTTTTTACGTCCCCTCCGACAGTTCCTCCACCAGTGTATCAGGCTCCGCCAATTCAGGAATCACCATCGCCGGTTGCTAGACCTTCTCCGCCTATCACTCTGACTCCCTCGAAACCCCCACCACCATCACCTGTTGTTTATATACCTCAACCAACACCTCCACAAGTTCAGCAACCTCCACAAAGGCCTCCACCAATGTACCAACCTCCAACATCACCACCACCAGCATATCACCCTCCTCTCTCCCCTCCAATAATTCAGCAACCACCCTTAAGCCCGCCACCAGTCTATAGGCCTCCCACACCTACTTATCCACCTCCAACATTCCCACCACCGGTATATCACCCTCCCCTCTCCCCTCCATGGGTTCAGCAACCGCCCTTGAGCCCACCCCCAGTCTATAGACCTCCAACACCGACATATCCACCTCCAACATTCCCACCACCAGTATATCACCCTCCTGTCTACCCTCCACCAGTTCAGCAACAACCCATAAGCCCACCACCAGTCTATAGGCCTCCCACACCTACTTATCCACCTCCAACATTCCCACCACCTGTATATCACCCTCCTCTCTCGCCTCCACCAGTTCAGCAACCACCCTTGAGCCCACCGCCAGTCTATAGGCCTCCTACAACGACTTATCCACCTCCAACATTCCCACCACCAGTATATCACCCTCCACTCTCCCCTCCACAAGTGCAGCAACCACCCTTGAGCCCACCGCCAGTCTATAGGCCTCCTACACCGACTTATCCACCTCCAACATTCCCACCACCATTATATCACCCTCCACTCTCCCCTCCACAAGTGCAGCAACCACCCTTGAGCCCACTGCCAGTCTATAGACCTCCTACGCCGACTTATCCACCTCCAACATTCCCACCACCTGTATATCACCCTCCTCTCTCTCCTCCACCAGTTCAGCAACCACCCTTGAGCCCACCGCCAGTCTATAGGCCTCCTACACCGACTTATCCACCTCCAACATTCCCACCACCAGTATATCACCCTCCACTCTCCCCTCCACAAGTGCAGCAACCACCCTTGAGCCCACCGCCAGTCTATAGACCTCCTACGCCGACTTATCCACCTTCAACATTCCCACCACCTGTATATCACCCTCCTCTCTCCCCTCCACCAGTTCAGCAACCACCCTTGAGCCCACCGCCAGTCTATAGGCCTCCTACACCGACTTATCCACCTCCAACATTCCCACCACCAGTATATCACCCTCCTCTCTCCCCTCCACCAGTGCAGCAACCACCCTTGAGCCCACCACCAGTCTATAGGCCTCCAACACCTACATATCCACCCCCAATATATCATCCTCCTATCTCACCTCCACTAGTGTATCAACCTCCAACACTTCCACCACCAACATATCACCCACCACTGTTCCCTCCTCCAACCTTTTCCCCGCCTATTTATCGTCCCCCACAATACTCCCCTCCAGTTCAACAACCTCCCTTGAGCCCACTACCAGTCCAGAGACCTCCCACACCCACTTACCAACGACCAACATTGCCGCCACCAGTCCAGAGACCTCTTACACCCACATACCAACGACCAACTTCTCCATTACCAATCCAGAGACCTCCTACACCAACTTACCAACATCCAATCTTACCTCCGATCCAGAGACCTCCTACACCCACTTATCGACAGCCAACTTCACCACCACCCACTTATCGACCATCACCAGTTCAAAGACCTCCTACACCAACGTATGCACCACCACTTCAGAGGCCTCCAACACCCACTTATCGAAAACCAACCTCACCACCGCCAGTCCAGAGACCTCCTCCACCCACGTATCGCCCATCACCAGTTCATAGACCTCCTACACCCACTTACCATCAACCAACTGCACCACCACTGGTCCAGAGACCACCTACGCCAACTTATAGACGACCAACTTTACCACCACCAGTCCAAAGACCTCCCACACCAACTTACCAGCGACCAACATTACCGCCACCAGTCAAGAGACCTCCTACACCCACTTATCAACGACCGACTTTACCATCACCAGTCAAGAGGCCTCCTACACCAACTTACCAAAGACCAGCTTCACCTCCACCAGTCAGGAGACCTCCTACACCCACTTACCAAAGACCAACTTCACCCCCACCTGTCAGGAGACCTCCTACACCCACTTACCAAAGACCAACTTCACCCCCACCTGTCAGGAGACCTCCTACACCCACTTATCAACGACCAACTGCCCCACCACTGGTCCAGAGACCGCCTACACCATCTTATCGACCAGCACCGGTCCAAAGACCTCCTACACCAACTTACCAGCGACCAACATTACTGCCACCAGTCAAGAGACCTCCTACACCCACTTATCAACGACCAACTTCACCCCCACCAGTCAGGAGACCACCACCCACGTACCAAAGACCAGCTTCACCCCCACCAGTCAGGAGACCTCCTACACCCACTTACCAAAGACCAACTTCACCCCCACCAGTCAAGAGACCTCCTACACCCACTTATCAAAGACCAGCTTCACCCCCACCAGTCAGGAGACCTCCACCCACTTATCAAAGACCAGCTTCACCCCCACCAGTCAGGAGACCTCCACCCACGTACCAAAGACCAGCTTCACCCCCACCAGTCAGGAGACCTCCTACACCCACTTACCAAAGACCAACTTCACCCCCACCAGTCAGGAGACCTCCTACACCCACTTATCAACGACCAACTTCACCGCCACTAGTCCAGAGACCTCCTACACCCACTTACGAACGACCAACTTCACCGCCACCAGTCAGGAGACCTCCTACGCCCACTTATCAACGACCAACTTCACCCCCACCGGTCAGGAGACCTCCTACACCCACTTATCAACGACCAACTTCACCACCACCACTAGTCCAGAGACCTCCTACACCATCCTATAGACCAGCTTCACCTCCACCAGTGCAGTTACCTCCTACACCTACATACCGGCCATCATCTCCACCACCAGCTTACCGCTACTCTCCCCCTCCGCCAACTTATGGTCCTCCGACCAAAGTATTCCATTAACAATCTCTGAAGTTGATACTGCACATATCTCCATCTTCATTTTATAAATCTCTTTTCAGATTTCGTTTTTAAGTTGTTTCCTTGTTCTAATGGTTGTGTTTCCCTGGTTTGCGGTCAAACCAAATATGAAACCAAGAAAACAAGAAGGAATAAGGTTATATTGGTAAACTTATATGTTAAATATTGTATTGTTAAAGTTGTTTGTTATCTAGAATATAAACTCTTTGTTTTTGGAATAGTAGTTGTATTCCTCCTTTTGTGGGCCTAAAGTGAGTTGTTGTACCATGTCTTACCTCTATTTGAGTGAGTTTCGACTTGCATAGCCATGGTATGTAACATGAGATGGAAGCTCTGGAGTAAGAAACTCGACATCGGCCGAAGGAACTATATATTCTGGTACTCATTAGTAAACTATAAGTGGATACCACATACTGATCACAAATACTCAGTAATCATAAATCTGTTTCCTATTGGATTACCTAAACCCAATAACAGATTTAGGATAAACCTTCAAAACAATGTCCTTCGAGGATAAAACTAAAAAGCATTGATAAGCATCAAACAACTAACCTGACATTAGAACTTCTAATACAAGTAGGTTGGGGCTAAACGTTTTGATTAGTTTCATAAAAGCTTCGACCTCTTCAGATTAACTGGAGATACTCTTCTAGCTTGCCAAGCTCTACCCATTGGTGACGATTCCGTCTCTCTATAAGCAATTCCTTCTGCTCTTGCTTAATGAATGTATGCTTGGTAGTACCTTGATTTGCTGGTGATCACCAAAATGAATTTAAACTCATTAGTGATGCGATTGACAATGGGTATATAGAGGATCTATGAAATGACACTAGAATTCATGGGTAAACAGCAGCAAGATATATATACAAACGGGCATTTTAGACTACAGCTAGTAAATCACATGCAGACATTTTGAGGCCTTGTCTCAATTTATAAACGCATGCAACATTCTAAATCCAAGCACTATACACCTCATCCGCAAATCAAGATCTGTGTGGAGGAGTGATGCCTCAACACAAGCAGCAACTAGGAAGTACAGCAACACAGACATTAAGCATCCATTAAATAATAAAAATAAATTAATTAATTAATGCGTCCATTAGTACTCTACAAGAACCACGCTTACAAATTCCTAAAAAGACAATATGAGTCTACCAACAAGAAACAACGTTCAATGAAAAATAAAGGTTCAACATACATTCCCCATTTGACCAATGTATACTGATTATTTCCTCTCAAAAATTAATTTAAGTCTGCTACCTATTTGATGTTAAAATTGAATTGCATAAAGCGAAGTAGAATTCAGTTGAATACCCTAAAGGAATAAGTCGAATACTCACAAGAGTTTTGGCCTTTTTCATCCTAAAGCTCCGCAGAGGCTTCTTGATTGAAACTCTCAATAGCGAAAAAACTGTCTTCCTCAGTTGCAGGTACCAGTTTATTAATAATAGGACCAGAATTGAATCAAAATACAAAATTAAGCCCAAACATTTGAACTTGTCGATAGAGAGATGAAACCAAGTCTAAAATCAGATGACGATTTTCTCCAAAACCCTCGGAGTAGTTCGCCATTCTGGAGACACTAAATTTATCTTCTGCCAAGGTTCTCTTGGCGAGATTTCACTTTCGCAGGAGGGAGAGAGAGGAGAGGTGAGGAGAGTGTCGTTCAGAGGTACGAGTCAATAACTCGTGATGAAAAGAAAAAACAGAGTTTCACTTCTTTGCTCTGGTCAAAATCGTTCTGGATCATAGGGAAGTTGACTTACACATAGGCAGCGATGCTCTGATATGTTAACTGGATCCAACCGTGCTAGCCTGCTTATATGTTAGCGGTCTGATACGGAAGGGAGCTGCTACAGCCGGGACAATATGTCTCGGACAGATATGGGATAAGAGGTGGCGTTCCGGGGGCCATAGATAAGCAGGGGATGTTTTTTGTGTGGAGCCGTGGATGAGCACCACGTCACTTTTTCTCTTCCTTTTTTCTTGTCCCATATATTTGACTTTAAAACTTCCTTTGGCGTGTTTTCGGATATGAAAGGTCACGTGTCATCGATTCAAGATATGTTATGATCCAAGAGTCTGGCCAGCAACTAAAGTAAGCATGGCAGGGGTTGCTTACTAAAAAAAAGTCCATTATTTCCGTCTCCGGGGCAGTTTTAGAGTCCGATGTTTTGGAAGCAAGATACGACTCTAAGAAATTAGCATTTTCAATCCGCTGCAAATCTTTTTAAACCATACTAGTGCCCTCTTCCCATTATCATAGAAAACTCACATTCCACGAACTAACATTTGCACTCTAATAGAAATTATTGGACAATATCTGATATAAGAAAATTTTCCAAAAACACTATGGATAAAATCTGCACTCAAAATAACATAAAGGGATAAAATATCACATAATAAAAATTTACCAAAAAACAACGATGTTGATAAATGTTGAACTTTGAAAAACTTTATGCATAATAGCGGTACAGAAAGAAAAAACATACAATTGTTTTTCCAAAAAGGACAAGACACACAGTGTATGCATAATAACTTCACATATAAAATGCAAATATGAACTAAGTTACAAGGAGTTTAATTGGCACACACAATGCATTCAAATCCTGAAGTTTCGAAATGGTGCACAAAGAGCATAAACTTCTTCTTGGATCTCTTCCATTTTTTTCAAAGTTGCACCTACAGAGATTGTGTCTTAGACTTGTAAGTTTTCTAAAGAAAATATAACTAAGAAGTATTTGTAAACATGCTCATAACCTAGAAATATTCATGAATCATTTAATATTGCAAAATTTCATGTATGCTCAGGTGGTGGCATATTGACAGACGATAAGGTTCTCATACTCATGAAACATGAAAAATATATGGGGAAAGACGATGGGTGTGATACCATACCAGCTGGCATGCAAGCTTTACAGATTGCATTCTGATTGTTTGGTTTGCAAATGTTGTAAGTATTCATATAACATCTATCAATTTTTATTACTTTCACTTGTCAATCACTGTTAGCAACGTCAAGTGTTTCGCAAAAAAATGTTTATGTCTAGCTGCAGCCAGCTCCATCTCAAGAGTTGATAATTTCGTTTGGTATTCCCTGACAAAAGTTAGGATCCATCATCCTAAAGCTTGAATTCAGCAGTAAATGTGCAACAACCAACAAAATTGCAATTATAATCACTTATCTACAATCTATTGCTTTTGATGTATCGTCAAGATATTAACTAATATTGTGTTTTTCCTCTGACAATGGAAGATCTCTTATCAACTAAAATTACCCTCTAGAAATTTCTTCAACTTAAAAGGAAACGGAGGCTTAGAGATATAAAGTGTTATACAATTTTGCAATCAAATCAAGTATGAAAATAGAATGTAGAACGATAATACCCTATCCCTGTATAACTCTCTATTTGAGAAATGAAAAATCCCTAAAAGCTTACAAGATATAGCAACTTAGAGCCCAAAAGTTACACCAACATGATGGACTTAAACATCCATTGGTTAGACAATTCTAAGCTTTTATTCAAGAAACACAAACACAAAACGTGGGTATTTCTAACACCACTATATGAAGTTCAAATTCTTTATAAAACTTTGAAACTAAACACCATGTATTAAAGCAGTCGTACGTCAAGCAATTGTCACAATTCTAATCATTTGCTGGAGAAACGTAAACATAACATATGGTTCTAGAGTGATGGTTATTTCAAGTATTCTAAACTATGAGGAACCACTTATTACACTCTTAAATCCACAATCATTATGAATTATCGGTTGTGCTATAGATAATGTCTGCACATGAGAAATATTTCCAAAAACTATGGATAAAACTTGCACTATAAAAAAACACCGTGGATAATATCTGCACGTAAGAAAAATTACCCACAAATAATGTGGACAAAAGATGAACTCTAAAAAATACCGTGTATAGTACCTGCACATGAGAAAGATTACTTATTTCGGTTATTGTCTCTTGGGTGAAAAGATTTACTTCATTTTCGAAGACTATATTTCTTTAAGACCAGAAAATTTCTCGATGAATAATTGAAGACAAATGGGGTTGTCAACTCTATATCCACTTATGTTATAAGGTAGATTTTCTAAATCATATGTTGTTGGAAAAAATATGTTTCGGTTTCTCGAAAATTATACAGATGCGGCAAGCAAAAACAAGTAAATAAAGAGTAAGAAAACTTATTGAATTGGTTGATTGATGTGAGGATCACTCTATAATTAAAGTATTATTCATCCCGTACATATGTTGTAACGGTTTCATAATAGCACGTCTGCCAAGATACAACGGTTTTATTCATCGTTAACACAACACTAAAATAACAATGAATGCGGTAAACCAATTTGATGTTGTACAAATTTTGTTTGACACTTGACGACAATACGCGAACTATCATTTCTAATACCAGTTTTTGTGTCTAGAAAACACCCTACTATATATGCAATGATGATTAGTATGGTTTATATATATTCAAGGAGACTTTTAGAGAAATACTTCCGTGAAAACTCATGTATTTTTGTGGAGAATCACGTCCTTTGGGATAAGACACGTCATATTGAAAAGTTTTGAGTGAGTGGACACTTATATTTCTATTCAAAAATTCCAACACATATTTATTTTTATTTTAAATCACATATAAAACCTTTTTTTATATATTTTTTCTTCTTCTGAAGGTATGTCAGGGAATCAGGAATTATAAGAAAACAATTCAAAATATATGAAACTTAATTTAGACAATATGGTGATTAAAAGGCTTGCTTCTAATGGTGGTGTGACAGTAAATCTAGTAATATTCAAGGAATCCGATGATATTACTGGTGACACTCGTGATGAGGAAGGTAATATTTTAGAAATTTTAATTTTTTTTGTTGAGTATATCTTTTAACATTTGTTTCTTTTATAGATTTGTTTCTTAAAAATGTGTGTATATATATATATATATATATACGTATATTTGTTTGTTTTTATACAAATTTAGAATTTGTAGACTCTATTGGAGTCCAACTTTGTGCACACTCCTTTAACGAGTGTGCACGTAACAACACTATCCTATTGGTTGCCCACAACTAACAGTTATCTAATATTTATAATTCTTTTATTTTTCTGTTTTAAGTATAATTATAATCTAAACATGGTAAGAATATATACTCCATTTAAAAACGGCAAGAATATATCATGAAAGGAAATAGGTGAAAGGATTTCTTTTGTCAAAGTTGCAGCTTCATCTCTTCAGTCGAAGTTGCATGATTGTAGTTAGTTAATTAATTTCACCTAGATGATCACCATCAGTACTTCTATTCACCTTAGTTTGTTCTCTCTCTCAAAATCAAAACCACTTTCATTAGAATATTTCTTACTCTTTCTAAGAATCCATCACCATCTCCTCCGTTAATGGGTACTTTCAAGGAACTTGATATGATCACGACATATACTTCGACTGAATCAGCATGTGAATAGCTTATAAGATATCCGCAGTCCGATTTTCTAAATTCCTATACTCTTTAGGCCAATCTAAAATAAGAACAACGATCACATTTTCATTGACATCACTCTAGAAAAATAAGTTCCAGTTATTGATCCTGTTCATATTGATACAATTGAACAATTTAATTAAAACTCCACAAATTAGGTACAAGTTAAATGAAAATCCAGATTTTTATCTTTCTATCTCAACAACACTAAATGGAATGATCGGACATAATCAAGAAAGAAACTGCATGGAAAATTTCCATCATATATTTTCCCCCTTAGCATACGAGTCGTACTTGCCATTTTTAGATTAATCCTAAAAACAAAAAATAAAATAAAATAAATATAGATATTAGATAATTGTTGATTTTGGACAGCCAATAGGATCAATTTGTTAAGTGCACACTCTTTAAAGGAGTGTGCAAAAAATTGGACTCCATACACTTATCCAAAAGCAAAAGATTTGTTGGAAAGAATTTTCGAAAAAGGGTAACAGGAAATAATAATAAAGTAAAATAAATTGTAAAGATTTATTCAAAAGAATATCCAACATAGGGTAATATTTTATTTCTATAAAATAATATAGGTTTTTAAAGAAATAGTAATAAAGTGAAAATAAAGTTTTGATATGTTTTCATAATATTATTTGAAGCTTTTCATTTAGATGCTGAAGAGTTAAGAGTATCTCCAATAGCGGGTGTTAAAAATCCTAGGTGGATTTTTTTTAAGACCCTTAGTTAGGAGGATTTGCATATATAGTAAGTATAGGACCCTGTGACTAATAGAAAACTTTATATAATGAAATCTTAACCGTTTGATTGTATTTTAATTAATTATTAAAAATAAAAAAATATGACATGGAGGTCATTCTGAAGGTCAAGATATGACTTTTTTCAAACCTTTAAAAATTAGTATTTTCCCTCCTATTTTGTAGGACCTACTGTTGGAGATGGATTTAGTTAAAATGGAGGTCTAAAATCCTATGTTTCATTAAAATATAAATCTTCCATCTTCTATTGGAGATGCTCTAATGAGACACCCAATGTTTTGGGATTCTCAAAAATGCATATTTATAAGATATGCGAAGTGATGAAAATTATACAGCAATCGACTCCCACGGGGAGAAAATGGCAAGACTTCCAATGTGAGATTGGCATCATTTAGTCCCTCAAGATCCGGCGAAATATGCTAAAAATTTGAATCCTCATGATACTGGTGAGGTATTTAAGAAATGGAGGTATCCACCTCATAAGAAATTCAAAAACCATACAAGCATATTTTGCTCCTCACCACATAATTTTTATAGGAAATTTCGCGACCATAATATTGCTTTTCTAATTCATAGCTTTATTGTGGTAGAAAATTACAAGAATGAGTTGCAAAATGTCGAACGTACATGGTTTAATGAATTTTTCATCAGTGGTGTTTAGGTATGAAAACTTTTTTTTCTTTTTCTTAATGGAAATATGTAGAATTGAAGAATCACAAGTCACAATTGAAGAATCATAGATTACCTTAAGATAAAGTAATTATAGTAGGTTTTTTTAATTGTAAACTGATCACATTGAACATCCATGTTTTACTCGTAAGTTTGACTTGAATTTTTTCTTACGTTTTATTAGAAGAAATGTTCCTTTATATGCATAACATGTTTGATCTTCTATTAACTGTGTTGCTCATTAGTTTGAGATGTTTAATCTGCGGTAGTTTTTATGGATTACGATGCATTTTCTGATTGGTTCTCCTGGCATGTTGTATGGTGTTTGCAAGTACCCATATTTTATTCCAAAATGATGAAAAACAATGAGGTTGTTCATCATTAATTGCATAAAGCTAAAAACAAATTATCTCCGAAACATTTGCTTATTATCTATTCGTGTGATAAATCTATTATGCATTTAGTTATTTACTTTAATGTTAATTTTGTAATACTTTGTTGTTGGTATATAAACACTTTAAGATCTTTAAGCATGACGTAGGTTTAGAAGATATACAATATGATAAGGAAATCACACGGATCAATGAGCTTTTCCTAGTTACTAGACTACAACTTTACCATTTGAAATTTTGTATACTAATGTTCTCTTTTCATAAATCAACAATTTTTTATCACCCATCTCTTTTCATTAATCAGTGGTTTTTCTAGTTGGTTTTTTTTTTTTTTTTTTTTGTAATTAATTGAATATGTTCTATTGATAATATTTTTTTAACTTGTTAATTTCTATTTTTTTTCAGATGTTCTGGGTTCTGTTCCCACTTCTAAGAACTATCAAAAAGATTGATAAAGAGGGGACTTAAAGCTTGAAGGTTTCAAAGTTTACATGGGATTTAGATTTCAACTTACTACTACTTTTTCTTTGATTCTAGTTCTTTAAACTTTCAACATCTCTTATCTTGGTTTGTTTGAATTTTTAAATGTGTTTAAAGTACCTTAGTATTTCAAAGTGTGTATGGATGGAGAATGGTTGGAGTTAAAAGGTATTAAAATTTATTTATTTATTTGATAAAAGGAAATATCATAACAAATGAAAGAAGAAAAGTTACATTGTTGTTATTACAAATATTACGAACCCAAGTAGTTTTTTTTAGTGCTATTTAAAATCCTAGAGTGTATACAAGAGAATTTAAACTTATTAATATACTTATATAGTTTACTCTCCCTAATACTACAACTTTTTCTAATATATTGGAATGGAGATTTAGCAAAAGAATTGTTTAACGATAAAGCCTTAAACAGAATAGCTTTGCATCTCCAATTTAAAGCAGAAAAGTATTATTTCATTCATTTATGACGTTACTGTTGTCATTGAGAAAGATTATATTGTTTTTTCGACAATCTTTGGCACATTTAATTGCTTCCTTACAATCTCTTGCTTCTGCTTCCTCTGAACTAATACATCTCCCTGAGCCTCTTGCATACTCACAAATAAAGCCTTCATTATTCATCATAACTAAGCCATAAGTAAAATTTCCAGACTTTTTTATGGAAAGATGCATCAAAGTAAATGTAAGTAAGATCATCATGATAATTTGTATCAACAAAATTATAGCTATGATGAGTTTGGTTACATATTTTGTTTTGTTTCGGTAAATTATTCAGACTCTAATTGTTGTTTATATATGATGAGATATTTTTTTTGATATAGTTAATCAAATCTATTGGGTTTGACTTGTATTTCCAAATGAACCAATGGATATAAGCATAATAATCTCTGAAACTTTTTTCTTTAAGCCATAAAAGACACCAATCTTTAAAACTTGAAAAAGAGGCTTTGCAATAGACTTAAGACATAGATAAACCTCTCCACGTTGCTTCCTAAAAGACACAATCTGTGAATATATGTTCCACACTTTCACTAACATGGTTATTACAAAGAGAGCAATTGATGTCCATAGGGATATACCTATCAAGATTTTCTTTAACAGATATTCCATATCTCATACCAGTCAATTCTCCCAGCTAAGAAATTTTTATTACAAAAAAAATTATAAGCTGACCTAACAGAGACATTATCATCTCTAGTACCTAACCATTTAATGTTGTCCTTGGCATCTACACTACTTAAGGGTTCAATTTTTTGTATCTCCTGAACAGTGTGATTGTCAAACAAATCTTGCAACATGTTGTTATCCCAATTTCCCTGACAATCAATAATTTCTGAAACTTTTTGAATTATAGTAGGGGTGCTTCCATATTTTGGTATAACACATTTACCATTTGGTAGCCACCTATCATTCCACGGACTAATACTTTCACCATCAATTATTTCCCGGCCATGGGTTTCTCTAATAACATATATACCCTTACATATATTGGTCCAGACCCAATATTTATTTGATTTTTTCTTATAATGTAAAGGGTGTGATTTAGGAAAGTGTTTTTCATCTCAATACTATACACCATAATTTATCAGAATTATTAATAAGTCTCCAAACAATTCTAGTTAGCAGGGCCAAATTGAATTTATTTCCTAGACCACCAGTAGCTTTGTTTGTGCAAACAGAATGCCAAGCCTATATATATATATATATATATACATTTATTATTTTAATTTTTCTGCCAAAAAAAAATCTCTTTGCGAAGCACTCGGTCTATCAAGAGTTTTTTTTGGCAGGTAAAAACACATCATTTAATTTAATATATATATATATATATATATATATATATATATATCACTAGTTACAGACTTAATAAGTGTAGCTCTAAAAGCTTTAAATAAGAACCTGGCTTTCCTTCCTTGAAGTATATTATTAACTTTATCTAGCATAACTTGATAATTGAAACTCTTATTTCTATCGAGAGGGGTACCTTAAATAAGCGTCGATCTTAGTAATTCTATTAAATTTAAGGATTCTAGCTAGTAGTTTAATGTTTGTTTTGAACCTTTTTGCTAAAATAAATGCTTGATTTTTGCAAGTTTGAACTTCTATTGGTTTGTTTGAATTTTTAAGTGTTTAAATTATTAAAGTACCTTAAGTATTTCAAAGTGTGTATGGATGGAGAATAGTTGGAGTTATGATATTATAGTAAAACTACAGGCACAAATTATGTTTTGGTCATGTACTTAATAACTCTGTTAGGTACTTTTTCTCTAATATTATTATAACATTTTTTTTTGTGTGTATACAAATATTGAACTATTCAAGAAAATACCTAAGGTGTCCCATTCAAGAGAGTAACAACATTAGAAGGAATATCATGACTAGTCAATTTGGCTTGGACTTTGCAAGACAGTTTATAGGCTGCAATGTAATGAGCAGCAGTATTGTACATCTTTGGAACATGGTTGAAAGCATTTCCCGCTATTGTTAAGAGAAGTCATCAATATAAAAATATCGTCCTTTAGCTTCCATATTCTCTAAGGGGTTGTTCTTGACTCACCACTTAAGAACTTGACAATGATGTGGCTGTCAGCTTATATGATGATGGGGACACCAGACATATTTAACCTAGTTTCTAATTTAGCTTCCAAGAGAAAGTCGCCAGCTTCAACGTACACAACTACATCATCCATGCCAAGTTTATTGCCAACACCTCTACAAACGCTCTTATTATCTCTGGCAATGGTAGCACATGCATACAAACCATCTTTACAGGATGCGTCAATACCGATCTTTATAGTTGGGTACAATTGGGCTTTATAGACTTTATGTTGTTCAGTTCTCACTGCAAGATTATTCATCTCCTTTACTTCAGTCTCACCTTATTAATTATAGTTGTAGTATAAATAAAGTTCCATTGATAGGGTCCCTTGCACATTCTAACTCTTATTCTTAAAAGCTTTAGTATTACAAGTCTTCCATATGAACCAGTAGATGGACATTCTCATAGACATAGAGTATTCATTATCATTATTTCTTAACTAGAGATTTACCAGAGCAACAAAGTTCATCTGATTATTACCATTTAGACGTAAACCCAATGGAGAGGAAAACCAAACTTCCCCAGCAAAATTACAATGATTTAGGATATGGTCGACAGATTCATCATCATATGAGCATTATTTGTAGTCAATCTAAACTCCTTCTATGAATCAACCCATTATTTGTTCTACACCAATACTGTTGTGTAGAGATATCCAAACAAATGTTTTTATATTTGTTGCGATTCTCTTAGTTGCCCAATTTTTTTCCAATGGAATTGGTTCTCCCACACCTGAAAAGTTTCACCATGTTGTCCTTATAGAAATTTATAAGGAGATTGAGGGGTAAAGTCTTCGTGAGTCGTGAACTTCCAGATGCGAATATCCTCAACTAGAAAATTGATTGGGACCATTTGTAATAAAGTCGTCTACATTTTGTTAGACAATGCTCATATTTCATTGGCATGTAGATTCACGTATCAATTGATATACTTTGATAACATCTGGATTTCCATCTTGTTTACGCATAGGGATAGTACCGGTGATTGTAGGAATGCACGGATCATAGGACGTATTTATACTCCGACCATTACTAACTAGCCAGATACATCAGTTTTTAAGATTTACCTTCTAACATTGTTACTCAAGTGGTAGAACAGTGTCTCGATATATTTACGCCCCAAAATGACTTTCCTTTGAGATGCCTTTCTTGCAGAATTCTTACCATAGTGAATCTTGGTCATGCTAAAATATCCAAGCAAGCTTTTTCATAAGATCTAGGTTTAGGTCTGATAGAGATGTTAGATCCATACATTCTTCAACATGTTGAACCACTCCCACTTTAAGAAATGTATCTTCATATTATCTCTAGTGTTCCCCCACCAGAAATCACGAATTACTTGAGTGAGCTTGTTTAGAATATCCCTTGGTATAATAACAGTTTTCATATAGTAAACTGGGATTGGATCCAACACAACTTGAATCGGAATAGTTATACCTGCAAGAGATAATGAATATATTTTCCAGCTAGTTTTTCATTAATTTTTTGAATGAGGAAATTGAGATTTGATATTTTGTTTCCTTGATTCAAAATCTTTATACCCAAATATTTTTCTTTCTTGTCCATCCTCTTAACCCAAACTCTTAAATGACTTCCTTTGTATATGAGTCTGATAATGTTTGTTGAATTAAATTGAAGAAATAGAGTAGTTAACAAGATGTCACGACCCCATATAGTACTACTGCTAGACTGAAGTCACTGAATTGATTGTATTAGTATCAATATTTCCAAAAAAACATATTATTCTCAGGAAACATTACATTGGGAGACACTAGGTGCCCATATATATTTATTTTTCATCCACTGTAATGACCCTCCACTTCCATTTTATGAATGATACCCGATAAAGAGTGACAACAAATAATAACAAATAAGGCGATAATGGGAACCCTTGATGTATCCCTCTGTCTCTCATGAATAAACCTTTAGATTTACCATTTGATAAAGGTAAAGAAAGATCTGGTTTAACGTAACTCATAATAAGTCCATAGGATCTATCTATGGTGCATATATTCAGCAGAGCTTGACTAAGAAAATCCCAATCAACTTGATCATAATATTTTCTCATGTCTAATTCAGCAAAGCTTGACTAAGCAAGGGTCCTTGAGAAGTATTAGAGTGGTGCATAAAATGAAATAACTCCTTAGCTATCACTATGTTGTCTAGGATTTTCCGGCCTGAGACAAAAGAAGATTGATTTTTCTTTATTAAACTATCAAGAAAAGGGATCAGTCTACTAGTGATAATCTTATTTTTAGCTTTGTATAGGACATTGCAAAGTGTTATGGGTCTGTAATCAACTGCGGATTCAATATTATTTTTCTTTAGGATTTTGACTTGGAGGGATGGTTGAGTACCTGAAACAGTCTTGCATTAGTTGTACAACTTCTTTCCTTATAACCTCCCAACATTTTTTTTATCAAAGAGAGATGGATATCCATCCGGTACCGGATATTTCAAACACCCCATCTTTTTCACAACATTAAAGATTTTATCAGCACTAGGAATTGAGCTAAGACGCCTACAATCATCATATTGGTTTAACTTGTTAGGATTATCAAAAGACAAGGAATTTGGATCCACATTATTGTCTTTAGAGAACATATCTTTGAAGTGATTAATAATATTATCTCTTATTTGGTCGTGATCTGAAATCCACTCACCATTAGGATTTTTTAGAGCAAATATCTTATTTTTACGAGTTACTAAGACAAGAAATACGTGTGTATTCTTGTCAATTGATGGTATCTATTTTGATTTGTTTCGCTGCTTCCAAAACATCTTATCCCTTCTTTGTAAGCTAACAATCTTAATCCAAATTTTTTTTTTCTACTTCTTTGGTATCAGTCAAGTGTGTTGTACCTTGCAAGTCAACCAGTTCTTGTTTCTTACATTCTATCTCCATCTTTGTGTAGCCAAAAGTATTCATGCTCCATTTCCATATATCTTTTCCTAAAGACTGAAATTTAGAAATTGTATCCCTTGTAGAGTTATCCCGGTTGGACTAGATAACTTCTTTAAACTGTGGGTGATCAGTCTAATAGAACTCAAACTTGTTATTTGGTTTTCTTTTTGGTGGTTTTCTCATGGTGTTGAAAATTATTAAAGGGTGATTACTTTCGATCCTTGGTAAATGAAGAACTGCTGCATCAAGGAATAAGAGTCTTCAGTCTGTATTACATATGGACATGTCTAACCTTTCAAAGATTGGTGTATTTTGGATGGTGTTGTTAGACCAGGAATGTCAGGCTTCCATATCCAAGATCAATTACATCTATCTCATGATTCATATCTTTGAATTCATTACAACTTATGTAATAACTCGTTTGGAAATATGTATGGACTAAACTCCAATATAATTCTAAGAGCACCAACTTAAAAGTGAGACTCAATCAAGAAATATCAAAGAGCTTTATCTATTTTTCAATACAATCAACAAATCTAACAGATACAAATCCATGAGCCTGATTGATACCAATGCCCAAGTCTCAATCAAGTTATATCCAACAAACAAGGTCAGATTTATCAACTGTGATTGATCTACGCACAACCTGTGATATTTAAATTATATAAACAAATATAATACGGAAAATAAATAACAAAACACCGGAAATTTTGTTAACGAGGAAACGAAATACAGAAAGACCTAGTCTAGATTTGAACACCATGCGGTATTAAGCCGCTACAGACTTTAGCCTACTACAAGTTAACTTCGGACTGGAATGTAGTTGATACCTAACCAATTCTCACACCGATTAAGGTACAGTCACGTTCCTTATGCCTCTAGAACCACGTTGGATTCTGCGCACTTGATTCCCTTATCTGATCTCTCTCACAACTAAGAGTTTCTACTTCCCAAAGTGGAAGACTTATAAACAAATATGTCTCCCATATATATGTCAATCCTATATTCTCTTTTGTTCCGTATTTTTATACAAATATCAAGGTGAACAGGAATCAACTAATAATACGCTCTTATATTCTCAAAGAGCAACCTAGAAATACTTGTCACCTCACAATAACCTAACTGATTGACAGAAGAAGTTATTGCGAAATCACAAGAGTCAGAGACGAAGAAATGTTGTGATTACTTTTTATATCTTACCTATCAGAGACGAATCTTGAGTAAATATTAGAGAAGATAAATCTCAATACGATAGAACAAATAACATCAAAATACGCAACTATAGAGAAATTAGTTGGATATGGCTTCACGAATCCCAAATGAAGTCTTCAAGTCGTTAACCTAATAATGGTTTTGGAAAACCTAGGTTAAAGGAAAATCGACTCTAGTTTGTAACTAGGACACGCGAAAGTATCGGGATTATATTTCCCAGATGCTAGAGTTCTCCCTTATATAATCTTTAAAATCAGGGTTGCTTATAATCAAAGCTAAGATAGCTTAGTAATAAAGCATTCAATATTCATCGTTAGATGAACTCCTGATTTAAGATTCAACCTAAGTCTTCTTAGAAACTAAGCAATCAATCTCCACCGTTATATGGTATTAGCTTGATACACACAAATAAAATATACTTATATTAAGATATGGATGAATCATACCCAAACGTGTATACTTGTTGGCTCAATAATAGTTAACCGAAGTTATCCATATTAACACTTATAACTTAGTCATATTCATCTAACACTTCTAGATCAAATATGATGATCAATAAATCATGATAGATAATCAAATGAATCTAAATGTGTTTCAAGAGAGTTGTCCAAATGTTCATCATTTTATAGGAATATGTATATGAACCATATGAAGCAAAATCGATTTGGTTTGTAATTGTAAAAAATACTTATACAAGAACCAATTCATGAACATAATTCCACGGTTTGTAAAACTAGTTCAATACCTTAATACATTAAAGTTCCAAGGAATTTAAGTTCGCAAACGAATTCTGAGTTCATGAGTATGAAAGTCACACTTTACCGATTTTTGAACATAACAGCTATGTTCCCAAACTTAGTACGCGAATAAAAGTTCTGTATTTTGGATTTGTCCAGTCGTTTACAAATAGCGTACGCGAACATGAGTTCCAGACTTGGCCTTGGCTAACCCCTTCGCAAAAAGGGTACGTGAATACAAGTTCCGAACCTTTTCACAGGTAAACCAGTTCGCAAACCAATAATTCCGGGACGTGAAATAGACTTGCACAGTTAGTATACAAAGTATACAACCTGTATTATATCCAAACATGTTAGTTCTAAATCTCTCACTTAATCATTGAAACATCCTTCAGAGACAACCATGGTAATCTTATTCGAGACATGGTAGTTCTAAAATAGAATAGACTTCTGAGTGATAGATGTGTATCTTTTGTTGATGAAGTTCCTCCAATCTCTTCAGCAAATATTCTTCTTCAATTGGTGAACACCGTGAAGTCTAAATTTCAACTACACACTTCTATCCTAATCCGAGACATATCTATAAGTAGATTAGAAATCAAGTATATAGTTTTGATCAACTAAACTTGACAAACAAGATTGAGATAGCAACGCTTGCGAGTTCGACCGAGAAATGCTCTAACAAATTCAACAATGGTGTTGTTCATATATATATCCAGAAGTCATCTCTTTGTGGGTGAGCCATAGGGCCATAAACACATAGCAATTCCCATTTGGGAATAGTTGGATTCAACAATACAATGAATCATGTTTAGATTTTTGGATACCACCGATACGTCAACAATGTTTTGACATGTGATGGAAAGGCAATCACTTCAACCATTAGCAGCAACATAATTGAAATTTATGAAGTTGAATGAATTGCCAACCCTTATGTTGTTGTTTTTATTCAACCTTGTTTCAGATATGAACAAAACATATAGCTTACAACTTCGCATGAACGAGTTTAATGTTAGAATTGTCGTCTCGTTCCCTAAACCACGACAGATCCAAGATTTTACTAACATCCAAGATTATATCGTCTAAAGTGCTACAATATTGTTTGAGCGGTGAATTACAATCCATAGGTTCGGGTAATCTTTTGCTCCCAACAATAGGAAGGATGACAGAACTATCTGAGTTTTGAGGGATCCTTATTGGAAGTGTATATAGTCTAGGCAGCTGTGACTGCACAGCTGCACCGCAAGTCCATGTAGAGTCCAAGTCTTTAGGAGTATACTCGTTCTGTAAATCCGAGTCCTATGTACATCCGAGTCCTATGTAAAGTCCTGTAAACTCGTTCTATATGTTAGGTCTTTCACTCCTTGTATCTTATACTGACGAATATAAATACTGAATGAAGAATCAACCTGTCTACACAGTTGTGAGACATTAAACCAATCTAGAATATTTGATGGTATCAGAGCAGAAAAACTTTAGAAATTTGAATGTTTCACCCATTGTGTGCATAAGATACACCCAAGTACATCTGGAGAAATCGTCGACAATGGTGAGAAAATACTTAGCACCAGTCATAGAAGGAGTAGAAAATGGCCCCCATATATCACAATGAATGAGTTCAAAACAACGACTAGAAGAAATATGATTTTTATTAAAAGGTAAACGCGTTTTCTTAGCCATTAGACATACATCACATGAATTAGAAAAACTTGACTGAATATAGTCATATGAATTACATAGAAAACGAAAACGAGCTAAACTAGGGTGTCCGAGACGGCAATGCCAAATGTCAAAGGACGTCTTATTATTGAAAAGAACTTTAGACGATGTTGGGTGTGATGTAGAAGTCCGTAGCTGATACAGACCAGATGTGAGTTCACCCTGACCAATCACTTTGGTCATGACTGGGACCTGAAAAGTGAAGGAATTATGTGTAAGAATAACTACACATTTTAGAGAACGAGTTAATTGACTTACAGATAATAGATTGAACTTAAAATTCGGGATATGATGAACATTAGATAATTTCAAAGTTGGTGAGAAAACAACTTCACCAATATGCTTGACAGTAGATAGAGTACCATCAGGAAGTTGCATTTGAATCAAAGATTTAACAGGATAGTATGAAGTAAAATAAGACAACGAATTACAAATATGGTGAGTAGCACCACTATCAAAAAACCAGGGTTCAAAGAAAAAAGTGTTAAATAACTTACCAGCGAAATTCACCCGTGGTTCCATAGTGGTATCCTCAGGTGGAGTATTGATTAGTGCCAATAAGCGAGAGTACTGTTCAGCAGAGAAAGGCGGCATGGCAGATTGATGCGCAGGCTGGGAATCAGGAGGAACAACAGTGGTATTGGCCGCAACAGGTTGTGATGCAGCTTTCGAAGGGAAACCATGAAGGCGATAGCAGCGATCTCGGACATGGCCATGATGATTGCAAAAATCACAGTGAGGTCTTTGCCTCTTGTGCTGATTGGTAGCAGATCGAGGAGCCGAAGAAGATGATGAAAAACGATTCGTATTAAGAGAAGCTGAGTCGATGCTTGGGAGAGGACTAGATGTAATGTGTTGCTGCTCTTCCTCCTGTTGCACCATATTGAAAATACGGAGAGCAGTGGGAAAATGGTCCATCATCAGGATTTGGCTTCTGAGATTAGAGAAGCGATCGTGCAAACCCTGAAGGAACTCCATTGCTCTTTCACGTTCTAGTCTCTCCAGAAGGGACTTGCCGGCACCACAGATGCATACTTCGGTTGTAGCAACCAAGGAATCATACTGATCCCATAATGTTTTGATTTTGGTATAGTACATAGAAACCTACATGGATTCTTGCCTAATGGCAGCGATAGCAGATTTGAGACGAAATAAAATTGGAGCATTAGAGATATAGAACCTCACCTGTAAGTCCTTCCATATTGCTCGAGAGGAAGGAGCATATAAGCAGCTAGCCCTGATGTCTGGTTGACAAGAGTTTAGGAGCCAACTACCGACGAGATCATCACATCGCTTCCAGCATTGATACTGCAATTCATCTTTTGGAGGAGGAAGAGACCCGTCAACGAAACCGAGCTTACCCTTAGCATTCAGAGCCTTAGTGATTCCCCTAACCCAGGAACCACCATTGTGGGTTTGTGTTTCATTGATTTGATGAACTGGACTTGAAGGAGGTGTTTGATCTGATGATTCCACCATTGTGAGAACGATAGTAGAGATTGATAAGGCAGCGGAAGATAAAATATATATATATATATAGGTCCTAGGATGGATCAAGATGATACCATCACTATCACTGATCTCCCACCTGGAAAAACTGCAATTGGATTCAAGTGTTGTAGTTGAAGCTAGGATGAACTCTGATGGCCGAAATCGTCTTGTTGCTAAAGGTTATACGCAACAAGAAGGAATCGATTTTCATGACACCTTTGCTCCAGTAGCAAAATTGGTTACTGTTCGTGTTCTTTTATCTATTGCGGCCACTTATAATTGGCCTCTCCATCAGCTTGATGTTAACAATGCGTTTTTACAGGGTGATCTCCTAGAAGATATTTATATGAAGATTCCTCCTGGTTTTCACAAAAAGGGAGAAACTCGTGTTTACAAACTGAATAAATCTTTATATGGCCTTAAAAAAGCCTCTCGCCAATGGTTTGATAAGTTTTCAATAAACACAATCTCGGAGAAAATTTCTATTTATGTTTTGTTTATGTTGATGATATTATTATTACTTGGTAAATGATTCTCAAACAATTCAATCAATGCTGAATAAATCTTTATTTTTACGTGTCAACGAAAATATATTCTTGACATTGTTATAGCCTTTTAGGAGCTAAAAGGAGCAACATCTAAAATTACTTCCATCCTCTCGGTGAATGGTTTGATAAGTTTTCAATAGCTCTTCTCGATGCAGGTTTCACACAATCTCGTGCTGACTATTCTCTTTTTACTTTTCATTCTGGTAAAATTTCTATTTATGTTTTGGTTTATGTTGATGATATTATTATTACTGGTAATAATGATTCTGCTATTCAGGACCTAAAACAGACACTCGAATCTCAGTTTTCTCTAAAGAACCTTGGTCGCTTGCAATATTTCTTGGGCATCGAGGTCTCTCGTTCTCCAAAAGGTATTTTTCTGTGTCAACGAAAATATATTCTTGACATTGTTATAGATTCTGGCCTTTTAGGAGCTAAGCCTTCTCCGTCTCCAATGGAGCAACATCTAAAATTACTTCCATCCTCTGGTGATCCGTTGTCTGATCCTAGCATTTATCGACGACTCATCGGTCGCCTTCTTTATCTTCAAGTGACACGTCCTGATATTACCTTTTCTGTTAATTATTTAAGTCAATTCATGCAGCAACCATGTTCGGGTCACTTAGATGCTGCACATCGTGTTGTTCGTTATCTTAAAGGTACCGTTAGTCATGGTATTTTTTTATCTGCTTCAAGCACTCTGTCTCTTTCGGGTTACACCGATTCTGATTGGGCAGGCTGCCCTACCACCCGTCGATCAACGACATGTTATTTTACAATGTTAGGAGATAGTCCTATTTCGTGGAAATCCAAGAAACAAACAACAGTATCTCTTTCTTCTGCTGAATCAGAATACCGTGCTCTTGCACGTCTCACTTCTGAACTGCAATGGTTGCATTATATATTCACTGATCTTCGTATCACTATTCCGAAACCTATTCCTGTTTATTGTGATAATCAAGCTGCTATTCATATTTCTGAAAATCCAGTTTTTCACGAACGAACTAAACATATTGAAATTGATTGCTACTTCGTCCGTGACAAACTTCTTTCTGGTCTAATCAAGCCTACTTATCTGCCGCCAGCATTACAATTAGCTGATCTTTTCACGAAACCGCTGGGGGTAGATCATTTTCGCCGACTTGCTAGCAAGTTGGGTCTTTGGGCAGATGGTCCTCAGCCTCCAACTTGAGGGGGGGTATTGGACGTGTATATAGTCTAAGGCATTGTGATCGCATTACCAGCACCGCAATTCCATGTAGAGTCCAAGTCTTTAGGAGTATACTCGTTCTGTAAATCCGAGTCCTATGTAAAGTCCTGTAACAAGTCCTGTAAACTCGTTCTATATGTTAGGTCTTTCACTCCTTGTATCTTGTACTGACGAATATAAATACTGAATGAAGAATCAACCTGTATACACAGTTGTGAGACATTAAACCAATCTAGAATCTTTGAATCCTAGCTTGTGTTTTCTATTGTCTATATTTCTTGGATGAGTCTTAAACAACTTCAAGAAATAAGTGTGTGAAGCTATTCGTTTGGGGTTGAATTTCTGAGATGTTTGGGGTTGAATTTCTGAGATGTTGGTGTTAATGGATAACTGGTGGGGGTTGGATGGTGGGGTGGGATTAACTGGTTTTGGTGGGAGGGTTGAGGAGTGTCTGGTTTGCGGGTGTATAATTGGTTTGTGGGTTGGTTGTTGATGGGTTTGGGTGATTTGGTAGCTTCTAGAAATTTTGTTCTACTTCCTCCTTTAAATGAGATTGACTGGAGTTTGGGTGGTATCCTAGATTGCATGAGATGTATAGCTTGGTATAGAAAGAGTAAAATTTTCTGGTAAATGCAGTGATGCTGGCGAGGGATTAGAGGAGCTAAAAATGGTATAGGTCGACCACGTTGATTGGCTGGGAATTAGGGTTTTCTTCTCTGCCGTCATCATCACCATGGTTGATGCTTTGTGTTTCTAGTTTTCTTCTTACAGCTTGACTAGTTTGAATGATTTCTGACCTGAAATTTGCATTGATCTCTTCAATAAGCCGTGCTATCTTCGTATCTTGCATGTTTTCCCATGAAAGTTTTTGGTGAAATGAACCCCAACTTCTCGCACTCTTTTGATAGCTCTGGACATTGCTTCATAATATGACAGACTCTATGAAGTCTCTCGTACCTTGGTGTGACCTTGCATTCCCTCTTAGATGGCAATGTGAAGTTTAGCTCATCTGATAGGTTCTGTTATATTTGTTCTAACTCTAGCTCTCGCAAAACTGCCTTATTTCTCTTGCTCAGATGCGTTTATGGGATAGGGAGTACCCATTTTGGATGTTACAAACTCCACCATTTTTATCTCTTGAACAGTAAAATCTGCGTGCTTGAATTCATACTCTTGTGGTAGCTTATTAGGATCATAAATTTTGACTAACGGCAAATTTTTATTAAGCGCCCATGGTGATCTAGAGATGACTGTATTAAATCGCATCCCAGTTCAAGTTGAACTTGACAGACAGCTTTACCAAAGCTTGATATCTCTAAGCTTCTTGATGGTCTCCATGATCTCTGAAGCATATTGTACAGGATATTAAGACCATATTCTCCGTGCTAGAGAACACTTATGCTCTGTGCTAGGTTACCCAGATCTTCTGGTACATCAAAAGTTTGTTCATCATCTTATAGCAGAGTTGCCATTTTTTTTGCCGTATTTTCATAATCTTTGCTCGGAGACCGAGATGAAGATTCATCCATGATGTCGAAGTCTCATAACAAAACTTTCAACAAAAAAAATCAATAACAACTCATAAAGTTGTCAAGAATGTGACAAAGCAGAAACTTGATTAACCTTCAAAACAAAACAAAAAACAAAAAAAAAGATAACAACTAGAAAGAAAAAAGATTAGAAACAAGAGAAAAATTGTCCTTAGATGAAAGAAAAAATCATCTTAAAGATGTGAGAGAAAATCATTCTGTAGACAAGAAATGGCAAAACAAAATTGAAAAAAATAATAATTGAAAAAGCGGCAAGCCAGTGACTTTTATCTTCTTTTTACGAAATTCCTAAACCAAAATTTCGGTTGATATTGTTAGTGAATTTATTCGGTTGATATTGTTGGTGAAATTCCAAGTACATTGCAATTTAAAGTTACGCTCGAGTTAATCCAAATGCTAATGAGTGCCCATCTGTTCAAAGTGCATCAGGTTGGACCAAGGCGTAAACTCATTGAAAGGGGCATCATGATTTACGATTCCCTTGAACAAATGGGCAGAAACTTACAATCTGGGAGGATTTGATTACATTCTTGCCTTGCGAGTTTAATCCTGCTACTCCACTCAGGATAGCTTTAAGGACATACAAACAATAGTTCTGAATTTCCAATCCTATATCAATTCACCGGTTGATATGAAATGGTAAACTAGAGAAGCAAAACTATACAAGCAAAAGAATGTGAAAAGAAAAGAGAGGGAAGACAGGAACGCCAATTTGAGAGACAGTCCAAACTCAATCAAGCTAGAGACATGGGTTCATTGATCGAAAAAAAAAAAAAAAAAGACATGGGTTCTTTCATAAAAAGGTTTCCAAGTAAAATCATACATATTCTAACTGAAAAATCTTATAAACTACTATTTCTTAAACAGTAAAATACTTATTCTCTTCAAAGTTGGGGGACATATACAAAAGTATTCGTCTTCCAAGACAGTAAAATACTTGCTTTCTTCATAGTTGGGGCACATATACAAAAGTATCTGTCTTCCACGACCAGTTCCTAAAGTATCTCTCACGCGCAAATCAAATGAGCATAAAGCAAGAAGTTCGATGGTTGAAATGAAAGAGATGGTAGGTCATTCACCAAATCAGAGAGAGAAGAGACAGAGACAGAGAGCGAGAGAACATCTAAACTCCAACACACCTTGTATCAATCAGCATCACTATCGAAACAAGATATTTTACTTTTTTCTTACCAAACTTGTCACTCTGATCCAGTATTCTCTTCAGATCTGGCACGTTTTGCTTGTGGTGGCTTGAAGCCATCACTGGAGATCACCCGGAGATTCTTTCTTGGCATCATTTCCCTTTAATGCTTGATCTTTTTGGGATCCTACAACTTCATCTTTGGAAGGAGAGTTCTGAACCTGATCCGATGAGAGCGGATGGGTCGGTCTTCGGGATTTGATGAAGAAGCTTTTAGCTTTTCAGTACCTGACTTGCATTGCTTCTCAACCATCATTTGTAGATACCTCCCTTGTTCTTCTATTCTCAACTGTAGATTTCTTTGAATCTGCAATAATAGATATTAATAGCCCGTTCGGTTGGGAGAATTAGAATCCTAGGAATTTAATTATGGGGTAATCCAATTCTTGGAATTGGAAATTCGATTCCAATTCAAAAAATTCATGTTCGGTTGAGGTAATTCAATTACCTTTGTTATTACCCCGGAATCCAATTCCATTGCATCATTGGACCAATGCAATGGAAATCTATCATTTTGGAGGGAATTGGATTCCTAGGAATTGAAATTCCCAATTACATAGAGTTCATTTGCCCCGTTCGGTTCAAGGAATTGGACGCATTCCCTAGGAATTGGATTCCTATGAATTGGATTCTCTCAACCGAACGGGCTATAAGAGTTTATCAATGAACAGAAACAGAACATGGTGCACCATATTACTGACATAAAAAGGTTAACTAAGGTGAAATATTAAAATGCTGAAATTGTAAGCCAAATTTTCAGGGCGCAGTACCAAATTCTACTTGTATGTAATGGAAATTTCCCGAATGGATGGCTGATTTTTTTTTCCAGCATCCATTCACTAGGTCCTTCGGTTCAGGGCCCCTACAATTCTTTCGCTCAGTCCCCTATAGAAGACCCAACCAACAACCTAACTGACCTGACAAATCCTAACTAAATTTTATCCGGATCTGAGTAATTAAAACAAAGTTTTTTTGGTAGTACTACTACTACCCCATTGCTGCCTGTCATAAAGATTAGCTACTAACCTTTTTTGGGGCCTTGCGGCGATTCCTATGCATTATGATTTATGACTACTATTCTAGATACAATGAAAGATAACAAGCCCAATATAGCCCACGCATTCACTCGTCCAAACAACTCGACTGTATGATATAGCCCACGAAACTGAGTCCAGACATGCCAGTAAGAGAACACATGTAGAATGCAATTCTGACAAACTCACAAGGATTTAGAATCCATACCTCGAGTTGCTCATGCATCCGCTTTTGAACTACCATTTGCAACCGCAGTGCCTCGGTAATCTCAATACCCCTGTTATGCACATCAGAGACAGAAAGACAAACAGTTGGTCCAAATACTAAAAGTTCCATCCAGGGAGATACTGGTAAAATCTGCATAAAAGTTTGAATTATTTTATCGACTAAATTAACAAAAGCCCAAAATTATTATGGTAAAATGTTTGTTTTTTCATGCAGCTGCTTAACAGAAATGACAACATCAATAATGGTTACAAAGACGAACACTTCCAATCTCAACGAATAGTGAAACAGGTTACTAGACTAGCCACGTTATGACCATCACTAACCCAGGCTTCTGAACAGCCTTTACAATTTTACTTGAAAAGGAGTCAAAAGTGAGTTGGTAGTTAGTAGCAAACTCAAATGATATTGCTTTTGACAATCAAGTTGTAGAAACACTTTCACTATCCGACTTCAAAACCAAAAATAAAAAATAATGTCCTTAATCCTTCTACAACCACTGAATCCACAACCATAAGAGTCTGCCACCCCCACATTCCCATCATTACCCACACTACACCAACAACTCTATGAGTCTATTAGTCCCAACACACCATCATTAGCACCCAAAAACGTGCCATATAACTGGAGCGATACCTCTCCCACTAGCTACAAATTCCATGTTGCTACATCAAAACATGACTTGGCCGCCAACGTTACACCCACCACCATCTACCTGTCATTCCTTCACTAGCACCATGATGGACATCGAAAGAACATAATCATACCCATCACAGACTCCCAATACATGACCCGCTATAAGCAGCAAAAGTGTTTCTACTAAATTTCAACGATTATCTACAATTGGAAGTTTAACCATCCCTTAAAAGTAACAACGCCATGGTTCGGGTCATGTTATAGAAATGCCTAATTGTTGATTCTCTTAATCAAGAGATAACATAGGAAGGAGTGGCATAAAAACATCATTTTGGTATGTCAAAAAGACCTTTTGGCTTCTACTTAGCATGATCTGTGGCTGAACACATAACAAGTGTAATCACCCTGTCGACTTTCCATCATTGAAGAGGAACACATGCCAGAAACTAGTACAGTTGACAGATTTAAGATCCAAAATCAGATGCTTTATGATTTGGATCGTTGGTGCTAAAATGAGTCTGTCATTCATAAATAGCGAGACAAAGCATGCAGGAATAGAAACCTTTTAGCTAATACAAATAAACAATCCAACTTATGTTTTCAGGTCTAGAGATGATATTTCTTCAATCGTGGAGATCTTTCTATCTGAATTTCCTAAACAAAATGAGGAAAACACAGTTCAGAAACTTTACAGGCCTCCAACTCCTACTTATCCACCTCCAACATTGCCACCACTAGTATATCAACCTCCTCTTTCCCTTCCATCGGTTCAGCAACCTCCCTTATGCCCACCTCCAGTCTATAGACCTCCAACACCTACATTCCCACCACCGGTATATCACCCCCTCTCCCCTCCACCAGCGCAGCAACCACCCTTGAGCCCACCGCCAGTCTATAGGCCTCCAACCCCAATATATCAACCTCCAATATCTCCATCACCAGCATATCACCCACCTCTGTCCCCTCCTCCAACCTTTTCCCCGCCTATTTATCAGCCCCCACAGTTCCCTCCTCCAGATCAACAACCTCCCTTGAGCCCACTACCAGTATATAGACCAGATACACCTACTTATCGCTCACCCGCAACACCACCACCAGTCCACAGACATCCTCCTACGCCAACTTACCACCCACCAACTTCGCCAGCACCAGCACCAGTCCCAGTCCACAAACCTCCAACACCCACTCGTTCTTAGACCTCCTACACCTACTTACTAACGACCGACATTGCCGCCGCCAGTCCATAGACCTCCTCCTACCCCACTTATCACCCACCAATTCCATTACCCAGTCCACAGACCCCCTAAACCCACTTACAGACGACCAACTTTGCCGCCACCAGTCTAGAGACCTCATACACCCACATACCAACGACCAACTTCACCACGACCAATCCAGAGACCTCCTAGACCAGCTTACCAACATCAAATTTTACCACTGATCCACAGACCTCCTACACCAATTTAACCACGACCAACTTCACCACCACTGGTGCAGAGACCTCCTACACCCACTTATAGACAACCAACCTCGCCACCACCGTTCTAGAGACCTCCTTCACCCACTTATCAACAACCAACTTCACCACCAATACAGAGACCTCCTACACCCACTTATCGACAGCCTTCACCACGTTCACCCACTTATCGACCATCACCAGTTAAAAGACCTCCTACACCAACTTATTCACCACAACTCCAGAGGCCTCACCAACCTCACCACCGCCGATTAGGAGACCTCCTTCACCCACTTATCGCCCATCACCGGTTCATAGACCTCCTACATCAATTATTTACCACCAGTCCAGATACCTTATAAACCCACTTACCATCGACCAACTTCACCACCACTGATCCAGAGGCCGCCTACACCAACTTATCGGCAACCAACTTTACAGCCACCAGTCCAGAGACCTCCTACATTAACTTACCAGCGACCAACATTACCGCCACCAGTCAAGAGACCTACACTCACTTACCAGTGACCAACGTTACCGCCACCAGTCAAGAGACCTCCTACATCCACTTACCAGCGACCAACTTCACCCCCACCAGTCAGGAGACCTCCTACACCCACTTACCAAAGACCAACTTCATCCCCACCAGTCAGGAGACCTCCTCCACCCACTTATCAACGACCAACCTCACCACCACTAGTCCAGAGACCTCATGCATTATCCACCAGCATCGGTCCACATACCTCCTACACCTACTTACGGATGACCAATTTCACCGCCACCATTCACGAGACATCCTACACCCATTTACCAACAACCAACTTCACCACCACCAGTAAGTAAGCCTTCTCCACCAGTGCAGTTACCTCCAACACCTACATACCGGCCATCATCTCCACCACAAACTTACCGCTTCTCTTCCCTTCCGCCAACTAATGGTCCTCCACATACCAGCCATCATCTCCATCACGAACTTACCGCTTCTCTTCCCTTCCGCCAACTTATGGTCCTCCAACCAAAGTACTCCAATAACAATCTCTGAAGTAGAGATTGCACAGATCTCCTTCTTCATTATATAAATCTCTTTTCAGATTTCCTTATTTAGTTGTTTCCTTGTTCTAATGGTTGTGTTTCCCAGGTTTGCGGTCAAACAAACGTATGAAATCAAGAAAACAAGAAGGAATAAGGTTATTCTGGCAAACTTAAATGTTAATGTTACATTGTTGAAGTTGTTTGTTATCTAGAATATAAACTCTTTGTTTCTGGAATAACAAAGCTTGAAAGTAGTTGTATTCCTCCTCTTGTGGGCCTAAAGTGAGTTGTTGTAGTATGTCTTACCTCTGTTGATGTGAGTTTCGACTTGCATAGCCATAATATATAACATGAGATGGAAGCTCTGGGATAAGAGACTTGACATTGCTTGATGGAACTATATATCCTGGTAGTCATTAGTAAACTATAAGTGGATACTACATACTGATCACAGATACTCAGCAATATTGCCTATTGGATTACCTAAACCCAATAACACTAATATGATTTTAGAATTTAAACCTTCAAACAATGTCCTTCGAGTATAAAACTGAAAAGGATTGATAAGCATCAATCAACTTACCTGATATTGAAACTCCTAATACAACTAGGTTGGGGCTAAACGTTTTGATTAGTTTCATAAAAACTTCAACCTCTTCAGATTAACTGGCCATATTCCTCCAGTTAAGATATATCTACAAATGGGCAATTTAAACTACAGCTAGAAAATCACATGCAGACACTTTGGGGCCTTGTCTCAATTTATAAACGCATGCAACATTCTCAATCCAAGCATTATATACCTCATTCGCAACTCAAGATCTATGTGAAGGAAGAGTGATTCCCCAAAAACAAGCAGCACAGATATGAAGCATGTCAACAATGATCTGGAGATAACATAAAAGAATGCATCCACTAGTACTCTACAAGAACCATGCCTTACAAATAGAGTATGAGTCTACTAACAAGAAACAACGTTTAATGAAACATACATTCCCTATTTGACCAATGTATACTGATTATTTCCTCTAAAAAATATAGGAGTGTTTTAATTTATCAAAAAAATTCATCTCCATTGATGTTTAAATCGATTTTAGCTGAATACCCTAAAGGAGTAAGTGGAGATACTCACAAGAAGTTTAGCATTTTTCACCCAAAAGCTCGGCAAAGGCTTTTGGATTGAAACCTTTAATAGAGAAAAAACCGTCGCCCTTCGTTGCAGGTACAGGTACAGGTTTATAATAGGACCAGAATTGAATCATTAAGCCCTTGGAACTTGTCGATAGAGAGATGAAAGCAAGTCTAGAATCAGATGACGATCTTCTCCAAAACCCTCGTAGCAGTTCGTCATTCTGGAGACACTAATCCTCTACCAAAGGTTCTCTTGCGAGATTTCACTTTCGCAGGAGAGAGAGGAGAGGGGAGTGTCGATCAGAAGTACGAGTCAATAACTCGTAATGAAAAGACAGACAGAGTTTGACTTCTTTGACTCCTTGGATCATAGGGGTCGACTTTTTTATATGTTATTGCTAGGCAACTGGTTATATGCTGGCGGTATGATATGGAAGGTCATGTGTCATCGACTTGAGATAATCAGGATAGACAAACCGTTGGAATAATGCTGTGATCCGGCCAGCAACTAAAGTAGGCATGGTAGGGGGTGCTTACAAAGAAAGTACATGTCCACTTTCTCCGAGACTCCGACACAATTTTAGAGTCCCACTAGATTTGGCTCTAAGAAATTAGCATTTTCAATCGGTCATAAATCTACTTAAACCAGCCAGTCCGACTAGTGCACTCTTCTCATTATCCACCTACACTCTAAAAAACATATTGACCAATGTTGCTGTAATAAGAAAATTTTCCAAAAAGTTGTGGATAAAATCTGCACTCGAAATAAAAATGTGAATAGTATCTGCACATAATAAAAATTACCAAAACATAACGATGTGGATAATTGTTGAGCTCCAAAAAAACACTATGCATAATAACTGCACTGGACAAAAAAATTACATAAAAAATTCAAAAAACAAGCCACATAGTGCATGCTTAATAGCTACACATATAAAAAACAAATATGAACTAAGTTACAAGGAGATTAATCGGCATGCTCAGTGCATTAAAATCCAGAAGTTTCAAAATGGTGCACAAAGAACATAAACTTCTTCTACGATCTCTTCCATACTTTTCAAAGTTGCACCTACAGAGATTGTGTTTTAGACTTATAAGTTTTAGAAAGAAAATATAACTAAGAACTATTTGTAAACATGCTCATAACATAAAAATATTCATGAATCATTTAATATTACAAAATTTCATGTATGCTCATGTGGTGGCATATTGACAGATGAAAAGGTTCTCATATCCATAAAAGGATACTACATGAAAGATATATGAGGAAAACAAATGGGTGTGATACCATACCAGCTGGCATCCAAGCTTTACGGATTGCATTCTGATTGTTTGGTTTGCAAATTTTGTAAGTATTCATATTGCAGCTATTAATTTTTTTTTCTTACTTTCAATTATCAATCTCTGTTAGCAATGTCAAGTGCTTCCAAAAAAAAAACGTTCATGTCTAGCTGCAGCCAGCTCCATCTCAAGAGTTGATTTCTTTTGGTATTCCCTGACAAAAGTTAGGATCCATCATCTTAAAACTCGAATTCAGCAGTAGATGTTCAACAACCAACAAAATTGCAATTATAATCACTTATCTGCAATTTGTTTCTTTTGATGTATCGTCAAGACATTAAATAATATTGTGTTTTTCCTCTGAAAATGGACGCTCTCTTATCAATCAAAATTGTCCTCTAGAAATATCTTCAACATAAAAAGAAACAGAGGCTTAAAGATATAAAGTGTTATACAATTTTGCAATCAAGTCAAATATGAAAATAGAAAGTAGAACAATAGTACCCTATCCCAGTATAACTCTCTATTCCCTAAAAGCTTGCAAGATAGAGCAACTTAGAGTCCAAAACTTACACCAACATGCTAGACTTAAACACCCATTGGTTAGAAAATTCTTTGCTTTTACTCAAGAAACGGAAACATGACACATGGGTAATTCTAACACCGCCATACGTAGTTCAAATTCTTTATACAACTATCAAACTAAACACCATGTATTAAAGCAGTCGTACGTTAAGCAATTATCACAATTCTAATCATTCTAGAGAAACGTAAACATGGCATATGGTTCTAACGTGTTGGTTATTTCAAGTCTTTTAAACTGTGAAGAACCAATTATTACACTCTTAAATCCATACTCCTTATGAATATCTATTGTGCTATATATAATGTATACACATGAGAAATATTGCCAAAAACAAAACAAAAAAACTATGGATAAAACCTGCACTATAAAAAAACATTGTGAATGATATTTGCACGTAATAAAAATTACCCTAAAATATTGTGGACAAAAGATACACTCTAGAAAATATTGTGTATAGTTTCTGCACATGAGAAAAATTACTAAAACAACATTATGGATAATTTTTGCACACTACCAAAATCATATATCTAGAAGTTAAATTTCAAAGTATACTAAATAAATCTTGTTTTGTCGTTCTTCTTGAGAAACACCTGACATTAGGTTTACGCTCCGATCAAGCAAAGCGCCTTCTGTTCGGAGTAGTAGCTTCAAAAAATGAGTTAAATATGTTAGTATATATATAACTTGTTAGAATGAAATTATGATTATATTGTATAAGGATATACTTTGAATGGAAAACAACTTGCACCATATAAATAGTATCGTTGCCCATTATATCCCATATTTTCTGGTAAAAACCAGGTGGGAAGCCATACGGACCCGGAGAAATCCAAGGTTTAATCTTGAAAACAACATCTCTAATTTTATCACTACTAGGAATAGATATCAACTACATATGGTCCTCACTACTAACACGAGACTGAATATCCTCTGCAGTCAGGAGGGATATTGTGTTTAGTCAATTTACTCATTTAAGAGAAATATGTAGTCAACTCTTTAACAATCTCTTGCCAGTCAGTTAACCAAATGCTCATAGTATTTTGTAGGGTTTTTATATGTGGTTTTATTCTCCTATGGTTTGCCATTTCATGGAAATATATAGTATTGTAGTCTCCAAAGGCCAAGTTTTCATCTTGTCATATTTGAATCCAATAGGCATGCTTAACTTCATACCAGTATTTCATTTCATCATTCAATTCCAATAATAACTCAGAATTTGTTATAAAATATAAGGAAAGTTATTAACCTTTCCGTTTCAGCTTTAGTGTCCCTAATATGCATATCAAATCCCTCATCTCTCTGAAAGACCATTCTTTATGATCAATTTTGAAAAAAGGTAGAGGTTTAGAGTGTTTAAAAGCATAAGAAACTTGAGTATTATGGAGCCAGTGACTAGCAATAACCTTCTTACAAGAATCATCTATAAGCATGCATTTATTAAACGAAAAAGACGTTTTAGCTACTCCTATATGTTTAGTACTTGCAAGCATAATATGCACATGATCTATACAAAATGGAATTAGATGATAGATAATAGAGTTAGGAAATAAGTGAAACCAAGTATCATATTAGAAAATGCATTGTCTAGTCTTTCTAAAGATAACTCATTCCCTCGACGTTTAGTGGGCCAAGGGTTACCTTAATAGGTGATATTCATACTCATTCCCTTGACGTTTAGTGGACCAAGTGAAAGGTTTACCTGAACAGATAATATCCGAAAGACCAACATATCCCACAGGATTACCAAAGTAATCAAGCTGAGTTAGAGAGATAGAGGGGGAAAAACCAACCCGTTTTTCTCATTACACAAGACAAAGTTAAAGTGGTTACAACCCAACTTTCTCGGTGATTATGACTACCATTATGTAGCATACCCATTGTTCATCCCTAACATGGTCATCTAATGCACCATGGATACATGACAAAAGGGTTTTATCCCCTCTAACATCAATTTGAACTAAGAAGTTAATGATATGAAGCCTAGCATTTATGAATCTGGGACTAACACCATCTTCCCACAACATGCATAGACCACCCTTTGCAACCACATGATTCAGATACCAAACATTAGGAAAATTCAATGGTCTGATAATTTTTTTCCATTTTTTGTGATGAGATTTAGTCTCACTCAAGAATATGATGTCTGGATCATTTGATTTAATGATGTCTTTCAGATAATTCCTAGTGTCCTTGTTGTCTTAGCCGTGGACATTCCAAGATATAATTTTCGTAATACTAAATTGGTCACAATAAAATAACAAATTTGACAAGTTACAAGTAGTTTCCTTTTTTTTGCAAGATGAAAGCAAGTGATAAATGGAATCAAGACTAAAAGAATAACTAAAATAATTGCTGAGAGAAATAAGATTGAGACTATAAGTACCATTTCGACCGCTCAAAATTACAAGTAAAACAACTAGAACCCACATATTTCAAATTAACAATTGAAAACGATAGATTGGAGTAAAAAGAAAAAATTATAGTAAGAGAAGAATAAATTTCATAAAAAACATGATATGCATCGCTTGATTGTTCCCCATCATCAGCGTGGTAGCGGAGATCTTGTGCATCCATAGTTTTATCAACTTCTTCCATTTTCAAATCCCCATTATTATGAGTTGTGGTACTTGTCATAAGTTTCCAATCATTTCCTAAATTATCAGGGATGTGGGTCATAACTTAATTTTTGCCTGCATTTTTCATCTCTCTGTGAAGGAGAAGAAACACGATTAGGGAGTTTTTATCCTTTTAGTGAAGAGAAAGAGACACGATTAGAGATTTTGGAATTTAGGCAACTATTGGAGAGGGATTATCATTAGTGCTCCCGGACCTTTTGTTAATTCTAATACTCGAATCTGGATCAGTTTTACCTGGCCCATTATCATCTTCACACAGCTCATTTGGGCTATTCATTCTCGAACCACTTAAATTTTCCTCAGTAGCATACTGCATTTCTTCAATTTTTTGCTTGTTTTCAGCATATAGATGATCAAATTCATCTTCAGTTAAGGACCCAAAGTTGTCAGTCACGTCACATCGATTATCATTGTGATCCATAATAAAACATTTCTTGCATATACTTCATGGTCTCCTCTCCTAGTGATATTGGATCCAGACATGTTGTTTGGTAGCAGTTATAAACTAACTTCCTTTTACAAGAGGCTTGCGAATATCCACTTCAATGTTGGATGTTATTACTCTCCCTATTATTATATGACCACTTTAGTTTCCCTTTCGAATCTTCTTTCCATCATCTTCGCGCATCCGATTTTTCTGGTATCAATGCTCAAGTTGAAGGCCAGTAAATATAATTGGAAAATCTTGATGGGAAAACACATATTTCTCCAGCTCGATTTTAGTATCATATGGATTCAAAACTTTAAGATATTCCTTGATGTTACATGGAGCCCCTTTCGTAACTGCTCTCAGATCTTGTTCATTCTTTAATTAAAAGACATATAAATTTCCTCTCATGACTTTAACCAAAACTCTTATGTATTTCCTCCATATTATGTTCACTTGATAACATCCTTAAGCTCAACATCATCTTTATACAAGATTTTTCCCATTAAAAAATTGGACCATTCTGTTGAAGCATCATCTATTTCTTGAGCCGATATTAAACTTCTTCATACCAGACCAGAACCACTAGCACCTAAACTAGTTCCATGCGTTCTCCTTGTGACTTCACCGAGTTGAAGATGGGAGGTTTGAGACATAATGAACACTGACATCCAATGACTACAACAGAAACTTATAAGATAAAAGAGAGGGAGTAAGACTTGTGTTTAGAGTTTTATATTAACTCACGGCGGCTACATTCTAAATTTATAAAATAAAAGAAAGGGAGTAAGACTTATGTTTAAGGTTTCTTGATAACTCATAGCAGCTTTAGTTTTAACTTATAAGATAAAAGAGAGAGTAAGACTTATGTTCAGGGTTTCCTTTTTGAGCACATATGACACCTAATATGTGTTGGCTACCATGGAGATTTAGTCTTGAGATTTTTGCAGGATTAAAGGCCTTTAATTTAGGTAAATGAAATTTAATTTATCCATATATTGCTCACTTTTACAATGCAAATTTCCAAAAATAACCTTAAGTTATGCAATTCTCCTTGGATTATGTGCAATCTAGAACAAGATAATGGATAATGATTAGGGTTTGAAAAATGAACTTGGGAATAGACTATAGTGAACACCACTGTTTTGATCGACATACAACTTGTACATACAGATAATACCACTATTGTTAAAAAACAGAACCTAACTCAAAGTCTTCTTAGATAAATTCATGGAAGAAGACATGAGCTAACACACTATATACAATGAGAGAATATCTCACACACAATTGCTTTCACAATATCAAGAGATGCAAATCAAACAGATCTAAAATGCAAATAAAAGATTTTCAAAACATGAAAGAAAAATTGAACAAACAGGAAAAAAATTAAACAATCAAGACTATTAAAAAAATTCACAAAATGTTTTTCTATCAAACCCAAGATTGATTTAGCAATAGTGTCTATGAATACATCATTAGTCCTAAGCCTTCCGATCAATCATCAATATATTTTCAAGTCACTAGAAGGCTAGGAGTTGTAATAAGCATCAAGGAAACTCTGCCAATTAATGATGTAAAAGTGTATGAAGCGAGTTACAGGGGTACAACATTATTTGCATTTTATTTCGGCAAACTAAGTGTTGAAAATAGATAAAATCGTATACCATATATCATGAAAATGTGCCTAGTTTGTACTATATCTCTCCAGTGAAAAGATTTACTTCATTTTGGAAGACTATATATATATGTGTTCCTTAAGAACTTTCCCCACAAAATATCCTATGAAAAGTTGAAAACAAATCGTTTTGTCAACTCCAGATCCACTTCTATTATAAGGTAGATTTTATAAATCACATCTTGTTGGAAAATAATATGTTTATACGGATGTGACAAACAAAAATAATTAAATAGGGAATAAGAAAACTTATCGAATTGTTTGATCGATGCAAACTGATGCAGTACAAACTCTTCTTTGACACTTGGCGACAATATGCAAACTACAATTTCTAATACTAGTTTTTGTGTCTAAAAAATACCATACAATGGAATAATTATGAGTGGGGTTTATATAGATTCAAGGAGACTCTTTGATAAATCCTTTCGTGGAGAGTCATGTATTTTCGGGGAGAGTCACATCCCTTAGGATAAGGAACCTCATATTGAAAAGGATTGAGTAAGTGGACAATTATATTTCTATTCAAAACTTCCAACACATCTAATTTTTTTTATTGAAATCATATCTAAAACTTTTTTGATATTGTTTTCTTCTAAAGGTCTGTTTTACAAGGAACTTAGGAACTAAAAAAATATAATTCAAAACACATGTAACTAATTTTAAACAAAGTGGCTATTAAAAGACTTGATGTTAATGGTGGTGTAACGGTAAAACTAGTAATATTCGGGTAATATGATGATATTACTGGTGACACTCGTTATGAGGAAGATAATATTTTAGGAATTTTGACTTTTTTTATTAAGTATATCCTTTAATCTTAACTTTTTAAGGATATTAATGGTGACTCTCTCTGCAAAACCTTCACTTTTTAAGGATATTAATGGTGACTCTCTCTGCAAAACCTTCATAACCTACTTTATCTTCCTCCCTCTGAAGACCTTCAATGTGTTTTGTGATCCAAACTAATTTTTAAAAATGGTTCGGCTAAAAGAAGTTGTAATAATCGATGTAGTCTAGCAAATTCTTCCAATTTATGATGTAAAAGTGTATGAAGCAAGTTACAGGGGTGAAGAATTTTGTGCTTTTTATTTGGGCAAACTAAGTGATGAAAATCGTATACCAGATATCATGAGAAAGTGCCTGGTTTTTACTCTAACTTATTTCGGCTACTCTCTTTTTGGTGAAGAGATTTAATTCATTTTCGAAGATTATATGTGTTCCTAAAGAAAGTTTCCCAAATAATTTTCTAATGTACAATTGAAAACAAATGAGGTTGTCAACTCCATATCCACTTCTATTATAAGGTAGATTTTCTAAATCATATCCTTTTCTTTTTTATCTAAATCACATCTAAAAATTATATGATATATTTTTTTTTCTTCTGAAGGTCTGCCTTACAAGGGACTGGAGAATCAAAAGAAAAGAAGTCTGGAGCTTATTTTAGACAATGTGGTGATTAAAAGACTTGCTTCTAACGGTGGTTGACAGTAAAACTAGTAATATTAAGGGAATCAGATGATATTATTGGTGACACTCGTGATAAGGAAGGTTTGAATATTTTTTTATATTAAGTATATCCTTTGATATTTATTTCTTATATGGATTTGTTTCTTATATAATATATTTGTTTGTTTTTATGCAGATTTTGATTTATCGGATACGTTGTTGATTTTATTGTTGGTTTTGAGGAAGATGGATCATACTCTTATGCTGAAGCAAAAGATTTGTTGGAAAGAATTTTCGAGAGATGGTAACATTTTTTTTCTCTAAAATAATATAAGTTTTTCAGCAAATAATAATGAGTGAAAATAAATTGTAAAGATCTGTTCGAAAGATTTTTCGATGGAGGAAAATATTTTCTTTCTCTAAAATAATATAAACTTTTCAGAAAATAATAATAAAGTAAAAATAAATTGTTGTTCAGTTTTCATGATATTACAGCTTTTCGTTCAGATAATGAAAATATAATAAGACACTCAATGTTTTGGGATTCTCAAAAATGCATATCTTATATTTATATGATAGGCGAAGTGTTAAACAATATATGACAGTTTCATCAGTCATGCAAGGAGAAAATGGCAAGAATTCCAATGGGGGGATATTGACACTATTTAGTCCCTCAAGAGTTGGAGAAATATGTTAAAATTTTGAATCCGCAAGATACTGGTAATTTCTTGAGGTATTTAAGAAATGAAAATATCCACCTCATAAGAAATTCAAAAACCATGCAAGCATATTATGCTCCTTACACATAAAATTTTACCGGAAATTTGCGACCATAATAGTGCTTTTCTAATTCAAAGCTTTATGGTAGAAAATTATAAGAATGAGTTGCAAAACGTTGAAGTCATATGACTTAATGAATTTCTTATTAATGGTGTTTAGGTATGAAAACTATTCCTTTTTTTTATGGTAATGTATAGAATTGAAGAATCACAAGTCATAATCGAAGAACCGCATATTAGGTTAAGATAATGTAATTATAATGGAATCCTAGGTTTTTCATTTGGACTTTTAATTGTAAATCATTGATCACGTTGAACATCCATGTTTTTACTCATAAGTTTGACTTGAAATTTTGCTTAGGCTGTATTGGAAGAAATGGTCCTTTATATGCACAGTATATTTGATCTTCCATTAACTGTGTTTCTCATTAGTTTGATATGTTCAATATGTGGTAGTTTTTGGGGATTATGGTGCATTTTTTGATTTGTTTTCCTAGCATGTTGTATGAGGTTTGTAAGTACCCAGGTTTCATTCCCAAATAATAAAAACCAATGAGGTTGTTTTATCATTAATTGCATAGTGCTGTTTTTTTCCCGAATCATTGTTGATTATCTATTCGTATACTAAATTTATTATGCATTTAGTTATTTTCTTTAAAGTGGCTTTTACAATACTCTGTTGCTTGTATATAAACACTTTAAGATTTTTAAGCTTAACATAGGTTTAGAAGATATATAATAGGATATGGAATTTATTTGGACCAATGAACTTTTCCAAGTTACTAGCCTACAACTTTACCATTTGGAATTTTGTATTTTAATGTTCTCTTTTTCATATATAACAGTGGGTTTACTCGCCCATCTCTTTCGTAGATCAACGGTTTTTCTCATCAATACTTTTTTATTTTTTATAATTGAATTTGTTCTATTGGTTTTGTATATTTTTTAACTTGTTAATTTCCATTTTCTTTTCAGAGGTTTTGGGTTTTATTCCCACTTCTATGAACTATCATGTGATAGACCGAAAAATTATGCCTAGCGCGTTATGCCATAATTTCCACGGTGTGACACTCTGATGCTACTAACCGGGCATTAAAACTAGGAAAATACACATCCATTTTCCCTTGCAAGCATTTTTGGATAGCATGTTGCAGCTAACTTACCTTCCATATCGTTCCAAAACTCACCCTTGTCCACAAAGGGTATAAGGCCTAATAGGCCAAGCCAATGCATTAGTGCATGCATAAGTGTCTACCAAATATTTTCCAGCCATTTGATGCTCCAAGCCCACTGCCATCTCTCTACTTCGCTTACCAACTTAGCTTACTCTCTTGGCCATGCCCAATGCCTCATTGGTGCATAAGCCAACTCTGTGCAGATTCATAAGTAGTATGAGTATCAAAGAAATGGAATGCAACTTGCCTCATCAAGTTTGGCCAAAATCATCTCTTGCATCGGAATACCGAGGCAAATGATATGAGAGGCCAATCTGTCACAATCATCTCCAATTAGATGAAATGAGCGATAAAGTGTTGGACCGGCAATGCTGCAACTCATTGCAGCTTCCTACGTACCCTTCCATACTCTAAAGGGATCAAGCATAACCGTATTTCATCCTCTAAGGGACAAGATAACTAAAGCCAACTCGTGTTGAAAAGTCGTGTCCAAGCAATTGGCCTAGTCCGTATACGCCATTTCGTCAAAATGCATCAAAGTGATGCATTATTAGTCGGCAGCATGTCATAGCGATGCCTTCACATCGTATGCCCATTTGGAAAGGCTACAAAGCTATAAATAAGGCACAAGCATCATTTACACTCTTCCGGCTAAGCTACGAAGTTTACTTGGTGCATAGTCCGCATATGCAACTGCAACTAACTACCCCTCCATATATATGTTAAAACAATATTTTTGCAACTTGAAATATGAGAACACTTTGACATTTACCAAGTGTCATTTTACTATTCATGGTCGTTTTCCCTGTATTTCCAAGGGAATTGGTTCTCCCTCATCTGAGAAGTTTCACCTTGTTGTTCTCTATAACTTTATGAAAAGATAGAGGGGTAAAGTCGCCTGAGTCGTGAACTTCCGGATGATAATGTCCTCAACTGCAAAATTGATTGGGACCATTTGTATCTGACCTGTAGTAAAGTCGTCTATATTTTTTTGAACAATGTTCATATTCCATTGGCATGTAACTTCACATATCAGTTGATATACTTTGATAACATCATGATTTATATCTTCTTTACGGATATGGATAGTACCAATGGTAGTAGGAATACACAGATCAGAGAACATATTTATACTCCGGCCATTACCAACTAGACATATACATCCTTTTATTAAGATTGTCCATGCTAACATCGTTGACCAAGTGGTAGAATAGTTACGTCTCAAAATGAATGTTCTTTGAGATACATTGTTTGTAGAATTCTCACCCATAGTGAGCCTTGTCCATGCTAAATATCTAAGCAAGCTTTGCCACAAGAGTTAAGTTTAGGTCTGATAGAGATCTTAGACTCGTACCTTCTTTCTCTTTTGACATGTTGAACCAATCCAATTTTTAAAAAATGCACATTCCTCTTACCTCTTGTGTGCGTGAATTATCTTCCCGAGCTTGTTGAGAATAGCTCTCAGTATAATAAAAGTTTTCATATAGTAAATTGGGATTAGAGCTAACACGGCTTGAATTAGAATAATTATGCTTGCTTGAGATAATGAATATCTTTTCCATCCAGCCAATTTCTCATCAAAATTTTCAACGAGGAAATTGATATTTGGTATTTTATTTCCTTGATTCAAAATCTTTATACCCGAATATTTTTCTTCTTGTTCATCCTCTTAACCCCCAATTGAATGAATTCATATGCATATGAATCTGGTACATGTTTGTTGAAGTAAGTTGAAGATTTAAAGTAGTTAACAAGTTTTCGCGACACTATATAGTACTTCTGCAAGACTGAAGTCACCGAATTAATTGTATTAGTATCGACATTTCTAAAAATCATCATATCCAGCAAACATTATATGGGAGACACTGGGAGCCCATCTATTTATTTTCTACTGTAATGACCATCCACTTGCATTTTATGAATAATAATAGCCGATAAAGAGTGAGCACGGATAATAAACAGTTAAGGACATAATGGGCGTTCTTGCAGTATCCATCTTTCTCCCGTGAAGAAACCTTAAGGTTGGCCACTAAGCAAGATAGAGAAGGTTTTGGTTTTAATATAACTCATATTAAGTGCATATGCTCTATATATGATGTTTATATTCAACAGGGGTTGACTAAAAAAATCCCAATCAACTCGATCATAAGCTTTGCTCATGTTTAATTTTAGTACAAAAGATCCTTGAAAAGTATTGTTAGAGAGGTGCAGAGAATGAAATAACTCGTTAGCTATCACTATATTGTCTAGGATTTTCCTGCCTGTTATAAAAGCAAATTGATTTTTCACTATTAGACTATCAAGAAAATGGCTTATTTTATTGGTAATAATCTTAGTAACAACCTATTATAGGACATTGCAAAGTGCGATGGGTCTGTAATCAACTGCGGATTCAACATTCTTTTTCTTGGGGATAAAAGCAAGATATGTGCGATTTAGACCTGGAGGGATGGTTGAGTACTTGAAACAGTCGAATTAGTTGTATAACTTCCTGCCATACAACCTCCCAACATTGTTTATAGACAAGAGATATATATCCATCCGGTCCCGGAGATTTCAGAGGCCCCATCTTTTTCACAACATTAAGGATTTAATCAACACTAGGACTTGAGCTAAGACACCGCACTCATATTGGTTTAACTTATTAGGATTATCAAAACACAAGGAATTAGGATCCACATTGTTGACTTTAGAGAACATATCGTTGAAGTGATTAATAATATTATCTCTTATTTGGTCGTGATCCGAAATCCACTCATCATTAGGATTTTTTAAAGCAAATATCTTATTTTTACTTCTTTTATGAGTTACTAAGACAAGAAATACTTGGGTATTCTTGGCAATTTCTGGTACCTATTTTTGATTTGTTTTTGTTAGAGCATTGCTCGGTCGAACTCGCATGCGTTGCTATCTCAAGCATGTTTGTCAATATTAGTGATCAAAACTATAAAGTCTTTGATTTCTAGTCTACTATAGCTAAGGTCTCGGACTGGGATAGAAAGCGTAGTTGAGCTCAAGAACTCCATGGCGATCATCATACAAGATGAATGACTACTCAAGGAACCAGTGGATCTTCATCGACTAAAAGGTATGTGGAGAGTTGAACTTATCTATCACTCAAAAGTCTATCTATTCTATCTCCTATCTTGAGACAAAAGTGGTATTACTATATGACTAAGAATATACACATGATATTTCGAGCTGAGTATATCTCGTTTATCTATTTCTCGAAATATGTGTTGGTCGCTTTATCCAAGTTCATCTTTACCTAGTGACGAAAGTCATGTTATGTTTCAATCATTTTGGAAATTTCTCTGACGAAAAATAGTTTGTGAATAACAACTATATAACGCCCTCTGAGAATGTTTCAATGATTGAAATGAGAGTTTATACAATATAACCATTGAAGGATATAAGCATTGTTATGGAAACACATATATGTATAGGTCCTTAGTGCTTGAACCGAAGTTTGCGAACTTTGTTGATCAAGTGAAACCGGAGAAGTGCGTGAGCTTCATTCCGCAAACTCAGTCCGCGAACTAGCGGAAGTTATCGGCCGAGAATTTCTGCTGGAGTTTGTGAACTCCATCCGGGAACTTAAGTCCGCGAACTTAAGTAGGTTATGTCTAAAAATGATGTTTGTGAACTTATCTTAATAAACTAGGGAACATATTTTTGAAGTGATTAATAAGATTGTCTCTAATTTGGCCGTGATCTGAAATCCACTCACCATTAGGATTTTTTAGAGAAAAAATATTATTTTGACATGAAATACCTGAGTATTCTTGTCAATTTCCGATACCTATTTTGATTTGTTTCGCTCCTGCCAAAACACCATGTCCATGCTTTATAAGCTGACAATCTTGTCGCAATTTTTTTCTATGCTTATATGGTATCAGTCAAGTGTGTTGAAGCCTGAAAGTCAACCACCTTTTATTTCTCACATTTTATCTCCTATTTTAGGTCACAAAAAAAATTCCTGCTCCACTTCCAAAGACTTTTTCCTAAAGACTAAAGTTTAGAAATTTTATCCCCGGTAGAGTTATCCTAGTTGGATTGAATAACTTCTTTAAATTTTGGGTGATCAGTCCAATAAAACTCAAACTTATAATTTGGTTATCTTTTTGGTGGTTTTCTCATAGTGTTGAGAATTATTGGAGAGTGATCACTTTCGATTCTTGGTAGATGATCAGAACTGATGCATCATGGAATAAAAGTTTACAGTATGTATTACATATGGCCCTGTCCAACTTTCAAAGATTGGTATATTTTGGATGGCGTTATTAGGCCAGGTGAATGTTGTTCATGCATATCCAAGATCAATTATATCTCTCCCCACATATCAGATTCCTGAATTCATTGCAACTTATGTCTATTTTTGAAGAGCCACCTTGTTTTTCAAACTGTTCCATGAGCACGTTCAAATCCATTATCATACACCATAAGTTTTCAATTGTAGCAATGATTTTTTTTTCATATCTCCAGAATCCATCTCTTTGTTGGTGATCCAGAGGGACATAAATACATAACGATTCATATTTGAGAATAAATAGTTTGGATTCAACAATATAGTGAATCAAGATTTAAATACCATTGATAAGTCAACATTGTGTTGCCATAGGATGGAAATGCCACCACTTCTACCATTAGCAGCAACATAATTAATTTTTTTGAAGTTGAGTAAATTGGAAACCTTCTTTTGTTGTTTTCATTCAACCTTGTTTCAAATAGGAACAAAAAAGATGGCTTGCAACTTCGCAGGAACGAGTTTAATGTCAGAAATGTCATCTCGTTCCCTAAACTATGATAATTCCAAGATTGCACTAGCATCTTGTCTGCGACTTTTTAGGGCAAGTCGCCACAACCTCTTTCGAAGTGCTACAATGTTGTTTAAGTGGTGGATCATAATCCAAAGGTTCTGGTAATCTTTTTCTCCCAACATTAGGAAAGATGAAAGAACTATTCGAGTCTTGAGGGATTCTATCTTGTCTTTTCCAGTGTCTCGATTTATTGGACGAGTCTTGAACAACTTTAGGAAGGGAGTGTGATGCTATTCGTTTGGGGTTGAATTTCTGGGATGTTGGTGGTAATGGATTATTGGAGAGGGTTGGATGGTTTGCTATTTTATGGTGGGGTTGGATTAACATGTTTTGGTGTTTTGGTTTTTGTGGGAGGATTGAGGGATGTCTGGTTTGTGGGTCAGTGGTTAAGCTGTTGCTAGGTTTAGGTGATTTGGTAGATTCTTGAAATTTTGAACTGCTTCTTTCTTTATTTGCTGATTTGGATTTCGAGTTGTTATGAGAATTTACTGGAGTTTGGGTGGTTCCTGAATTGCATGGGATTTGGAGCTTGATATGGAAAGAGTAATAGTTTTTGATTAAATGCAGTGATGCTGGCGAGTGATTATAGAAGCTAAAAATGGTATGGGTTTGACCATGTTGATTCAGTGACTGGGAATTAGGGTTTTCTTCTCTGTCGTTATCACCACCATAGGTGATGCTTGGTGTTTCTAGTTTTCTTCTTACATCTTGACTAGTTTGAATGATTTTTGGCTCGGAATTTTTGGTGTTTCAGTAAGCCGTGTTATCTTTATATCTTGCATTCTTTCCGCAAAAGTTTCTAGTGAAATGAACCGCAACTTCTCGCACTCTTTTGATAGATTTGGATGACTGTATTGAGATCGCATCCCAATTCAAGTGAACTAAGTAAACAACTTTATCAAAACTTGATATGTTTTAGCTTCCCGATGGTCTACATGATCTCTGAAGCATATTGTGAAGGATATTAAGCCCATATTCTCGTTTTGTAATGGTTGTGAGGACTAGAGAATATTTATGCTCTATGCTAAGTTCCACCAGATCTTCTGGTACATCAAAAGTTTGTTTATCATCTTATAATAGAGTTGCCATTTTATTTGCCAGATCTTCATAATCTTTGTTCGGAGACTAAGATGGAGAATCATCCATGAGGGAAAAGTCTCCGAACAAAATTTTCGTAAGAAAACCAATGATAACACTTAACACAAAAAATTGTCAGGAATATGAGAAAGCAAAAACCTGATTAACCTGCAAAACAAACAACACAACTAAAACAAAAAAGATTAGAAACAAGACAAAAAATATCCCTAGACAAGAGAAAAAATCATCCAAAAGATCAAGATTGCTAATAGGGGTACTAAATTACTTGGGGGTGTACCAATATGCATATATGACAGAATACATATTGGTAAGGGATTGGTACACCCCCAAATAATTTGGTACCCCTATTAGCAGCCTTGCAAAATATGAGAGAGAAAATCATCCTGGAAAAAAAAAATTGAAGAAGAGGCAAGCCTGAGACTCATCTTCTTTGTCAAAATCGGCGAAATTCCTAACCGTAAATTCGGTTGATATTGTCAGTGAATTTTTATAAACCAAAAATTCGATTGATATTGTTGGTGGAATTCTAAGTACATAACAATTTGGAGTTATGCTCGAATGAGTTAATCCAAATGCCTGATCGCGTACAACGAAGAAAATCCAAGTTTGCCAGCATAAAATTTAAATTACATCATCTGAAACCCAGTTGACAAAGCACAATGCCTAAGCTCCCTCCCGCAACAAGCTGAACTCCAAACTCCAAGATAGAGTTGACACCCAATGACTCCCACTGCGCATCAAAAAATGGTTTTTGGAAATGTGTATTCAAAGAAAAATTGTTACTGTTGAGATGCAAAGAAAACCACATTCTACAAGTCGAAATGCACCAAAAATTAAGGATGTATGTGGAGTTTCCCGGATAATATGGTACTGAAAACACATGAATCAGAATGGCCACAGATTAGACATCGCAACCCAAGCCATTTTTTTTTTTTTTTTTGATAGGAAAAGAAAATTTTATTAAGAATGAAAGAATGTACAAATTACTACCAAAGGTAGTAAAAGAAAACAATCAAGTAAATACCAAATTCCAGTTTGTGACTGTGAAAGCAAAGTTTACATGAACCCTGTTTCCAAAAGCAGCTGCCCATGTGAGTACCAGAGTTTTGGCATCACAACATAATTCCTCATCCAACTTGTAGGTGTAATTGTCTTCAAAAACTCTGCAGTTTCTCTCCCTCCAGAGAACCCATATGACAGCAGCAGATATAAGCTTCCAGATTACCTTAGCAGTGCCAGAAAAAGGAGTATTATTCCAACAAGTTTCCAAATTGCTGAAAGATTCTGGAACCACCCATGCCCAATTATTAGGAGTTATGGAGGACCAAACCTTATGTGCCACTTTGCAGTGTAACAAGATATGATCTTGGGATTCAGTACTGTCACCACATAAACTGCATGAACTGTCAATATCCATTCCCTTGTATTGTATCCTTTCTTGAGAATTTAATATATCATGAACAGCACACCACATTAAAAAATTAAGCTTAGGTGGAATTCCATTCACCCAAACAAATTCATATGGAAAATTGTCTACTCCTTCTTCACAGATCATCTTTGAATACAAAGATTTTACTGAAAAAATTCCATCTGAAGTGATAGGCCATCTCCTAACATCAGGAAGAGTATCCAGTATTGGTGGTGTATGATCAATGACCTGTAGAAGTGCAGCAAAAGAGTTGACTTCATCATTTGTGAGTGTTCTCTTAAAATCAAATTTCCAAGAGTTATCTGCAGTTGTATGATCAGCTAAACTTTCATTTTTATTCTTCTCTAGCTTATACAAATTTTTAAAGGAGTCCATGAGACACCAGTTCCCTCTCCATATGTCATGCCAAAAAGAAATATTTTCCCCTGAATGAATACTGAGAGAGTAGTTTGTGGATATAAGATTAGCAGCTTCAACAATGGTCCTCCATCATGAGACTCCATGAGCAGTTTGAACTCTTCCTGGGATCCAATAAGAAAAAGAACAACCATATTTTTCTACAATGAGTGTATACCATAAATGAGATTTTTCATTCCCAAATCTCCAACACCATTTGGAAAGTAGAGATTGATTCATTGTCCTGAGGTTAAGAACACCTAAACCACCTCTCTCTTTAGAAGCCATTACCAACTTCCAATTTATCAAATGAGAACATTTACTCCTTGAAGAATTATGTTCCCATAGAAAATTTCTCATTTTCCTTTCCAAGATATTTATTACAGAGATAGGAGCTTTGAATAAAGAGAAATAATACATTGGAAGAGAGCTTAGAATGTGTTTTAGAAGAGCAAGTTTACCGCAACCCAAGCCATTATCTCAAGAAGAACCAATGTCAATCTTCTCGAATTTGTAATGGGTGCAATATTTCACAATTAAATAAAAATTACATGAAAATAATAGCGCCCAGACAGCCAAGATCCCCGATCAGAAACTCTAGTCCACAATAGTGCCATCGTCGCAAGACATTATCTCAAGAAGGACCCATGTTAATCTAACTGATCCTCCGCATTAAGGGTTTTTGGAATATCCAAGGCTATTTATCCATGCTTGCTATGGTAACATTTACTCCCAAGTGACCATGGTTACAGAGAAAATCTTAAGAAGAAAAGTAAAGCAGGTCCACATACTTCACAATACTTAATCCGTCATTACGACTGACAGTACTGAACTCTCCTAGAGGAAGAGTTCTGACCATCTTGGCGATAAAATCTGCTAAGAAGTTACTTAACATAATAAAAAAAACCAATAACCAAGTTCATACTACTTCAACTACTACTAATTATACTTAGAGACTCCTTGTGATATAGCCTTGCTCCTACAGCTGACGATCCGTTTGTCAAAGATGAAGTACATCAGTGCCTTGAAATCCCTCAACAGCTTTTCAGCGAGGTGCTAGCCCTGCTTTCTTGTTGGAGTTGTGTGGATCAAATACACACATGTGAGCCACACATGGGGTTGCTAAGGATAGTCCCACATGGAGGAGAACAAGTTCCATATGGTGATATATAAGCAAGGCATTCTCCATACATAGTACCGAGGCCTTTTGGATGAAAACCCCACACCTAACATCAAGGTGGTCAAGTGGGGACAGTATCGGTGCTATGTGGCCATGCCCGGAGAGGGTGCGGCGGTCCGTGGAGGTCCTACAAAATGGTATTAGAGCAAGGTGGAGATACAAAATGGTATCAGAGCAAGGTGGAGCTGTCGGGAGTCGGGCTGAAGAGTGGTTATGGAATGCCGGTAGTCAGAAGGTCGCAGGTGGAGCCGGGAAGCTCAAAGTATGAGTAGTGTTCCAAGAGCATCTGGTGGCAGTAATCATTGTCCGATTGGCAGCATACGGACGGAGGTGGCGAGTTGGTGTGTATCCTCGCCAAGGTGGAGATTGTTGGAGTTGTGTGGCTCAAATACACACATGGGGTTGCTAAGGATAGTCCCACATGGAGGAGAACAAGTTCCATATGGTGATATATAAGCAAGGCATTCTCCATACATAGTACCGAGGCATTTTAGATGAAAACCCCACACCTAACATCAAGGTGGTCAAGTGGGGACAGTATCGGTGCTATGTGGCCGTGCCCGGAGAGGGTGCGGCGGTCCGTGGAGGTCCTACATTTCTGCTTCTCCATTAATCTTTAGACGTAGACACTGCCCGAGTACCCTGTGGTCCCTGAAACATAGCCAATTTTATCAAAGATAACTATACAAACCACATAATCATAAAAAGCATCAAAGTAAAAACAAATCATAAGAAATATTTTCCATGATACAATCAGTCTTGATGCAGATTTTAATCATATTAGAGTTAGAAACGATGTCCTCAGAAATCACAGTACATCTTTACTTCCATAGTTCCCAACAAATGACACTAATTTATCTAGCCTGGTCACCCTTGATCCATTCCTAAACCCAATCAGATAGGTTATACTATAGTAGCTTAGTAAATATCAGATGAGAAATAGCAAGAGTTGTCCAACTAGCAACACAGAATTCACATTCCAACAACAAATGGAAGTAAAAAGGAAGCAATTCAATTACTCAACTGCTACTTACTCTGTTGTCTATACCCACAAGGAGTTCTAGTGTCGTCACTTTATACTTAGTGTTATGATAAACCTCTCTAGCCTGTCGAAATTCATCATTAGCTTTGAAAAACTTCTCAAAATCTGAATCAGTAGTCAAACTCTCGCTTGCTTCCAGACAGCTTGCAAGCTTAGTATTGTAATCTGTTTCAGCTTCTAACATAGTAGACTCTAGTTGTTCAAGAGTATTACTGATTGATATTTTACCACATGTGTTTGATGGAGGTGCACTAGCATTGCCACTAGTCTCAGTGTCAACTTCAGCAGGCCTCATACGTGCAACATTTGAGGTGTCTTGGTGCTCCATTTGAATGATCTTTTTTGAATAGTCTTCCTGTTCTTTTGTGAATATTCACAATGTTCACAAAACATACATAGAGTAGTTAGAGAAAATAAAAAGTGTTCCGACAATAATGCAAATCTTGTATAGCAAAATAGTATATACCTAGATAAAAAAAAAATAATAATAATATATATATATAGGTAAAAGAAAAAAATTAGGGAATAGAACTTCTTGATTGTATCGGGATGAATAATTGCATAAAAAGTTAGATACGAACTTGTCACTGATAATAGAGATCTAGTAGTGACAGCGATCGATTAAAACTTGAAAAAGAAGATCTAAGGGTAAATTTTAATTTCATCTAGGGTAAATTTTAACTTCAAAACAACTACCACCGGGAAAGCATGTGTAAACATGGGGCAAAACGAAAAATAACATATAATACACAGGATTGAATCAGAACCGAAACTGGAAAAGATTACGAAATTACAAGTACCTAAATTGATTTCAAAGGATTCCAATTCATCCTCTTTATGAAGAAGAAAATACCTTTTGCGAAATATACCAATCTTCTCTCCTAATCTCTCTATTTCTATATATACTTGTTTATCTAATTTAGGATTTTTAGGGTGACTTAATACTGATCTGTGCTATACTATGCTAAAGGGAAATAGAGTTTAGTCATACCCTAAAGGGGAGATACTCACAGGAGTTCGGCACATTTTTCATCCAGAACCGTCTTCCTTCGTTGCAGGCACAAGATCTATAAGGCCAGTTCCTACATTTTTGCTGGAGCTGTAAAACTGCCTGACTAAGGCCGGTCTTTATGGGTAAGGCATAAAAGTTGTTTTGCCATACTACATGGCATGACAAATCCATTTCCCCACTAAACTAACCTTCTTATTTGATTTGACTAAACATATTTTTGAAAACAATTTTTACGGTCAAATGTTTGATTTCCAAAAAAAAAGAATATTCAAACGTTGATTGCCTTAAATATCTCCTGAAATATATTAATTATCAAAATATTTTGTTGCCATTTTTACGTTGATTTCGGTAATAACTCCCAGCATTTTCCGCTCCATTATATGCTCTCTTAATTTTTTTTTGGGATATTTTGATTTTGGGTCCCGAAAAAGTGACCAGAGTTGCTTTTGGGTCCTAAAAAATTCAAAATTAGAATTTGGGTCCCAGAACCAAAGTCGACCATCTTGACCGTTATCAAATTAAAATTAATTTTAATAAGTTTATAATTAGTTAACGGTGTCAGTTACCGTCAGTACGTGAGTCATTCTTGATTTTTATATCCGTTTAGATGTGTAACACGTGGACGGCTACGAATAATCTATCAGAAAGACCGACGTGAGTCGCTGATCTTCATCAGTTCATCTTCCTCATCTAATTACTCTGTAGCATTGACTCAAGAACTTCATAAGCATCACATGAAACCCCAATTTAATCAAAGTTGTATAAAATGCTGAGAAAAACTTGTGAAACCCCTGGCATAACCCCCGCCATGAACACCATCCAAACACCCGTGAAGGGCAATGACAGAACCCGTTGTCAAGTGCAGCGTCCATTGTGACGAGAGAAGATGAAGAAGAGTCTGTAAACTCCTGGGAAGAGCATGGTGATGACGACTTCCGCCTGGAAGAAGAAGCCCTAGATGCCCTAGCCATGAAAACTGAAAACAAGCTCGAAATAGGAAAGGAAAAACATAAACTCTAGTACGAAAATCAATAAAAACCAAATGCCGCGAGCAGAGAAGAGGAGAAAACCGTGGAAGGAAAACCAATCGTAAAACGAAAGATAAAATAAAACCAACGACAACCATGGTGAATGCCTGAGAAGAGGCCTGTTTGCCATCACCAAAATTCTACTTGTTCTTGGGAATTTCAGCAAACACATTCGGGGCAATTCTCAAAAACCATCACTTCAGTAAGGTTTCGATGGTTTTTGTTTCGAATTGATAACACAACAAACGAATTAAAAAACAAAACAAACTAAATTTGAAATCAGAGCAAACTAATTAATGAAATGAATTATATAGAGATAGAAATGAAATCACAGCAAACTAAAATAAAATAAAATTACTTTGAGCGTGAAACAAGAACAGAGACATATATGGAGGGTATTATTGATGGTGGTGGGGAGAGCTGAGATTAATGATTGAGGATGTTGAGGAAAGAGGCGCAGAGAGAAATTGGTGGCGGAGGCGGTAGTGGTGGGACTAAAGAGAATCATGTAAATGTCTTCTGGTATTATTATTTTCACTGCTAAGAGTTTGTCCCACCTAGAACTTTGCTTGAACAATCTGAGTTTCCATAGGGTTCGCACTGCTAATTTTTATTTGCTGGCTGATCTTCAAAATTTGAAATTTCATTTCAGTTATGGCTACCGGAAAATATGGAACAACATTCGCAACCACCTAATTCATACAACTTGTTAACCGTGAACGACTGAAGTGGTGAAGTTTATGGGTTTCTATTAAAAAACGGAGAAGAAATAATCTTACACGTACATGTGGCAAACGGAAGTTACACTGGGCGGGTTAGTAAATAAATCAATGTATGATACAATGTTGGTCATTTCCGCATTTAACTAACATTCCTAACTATCAACGTGGTCAATTGTGGTCCTGGGACCCAAACTCTAATATTAAACTTTCTAGGACCCAAACGCAAAACTGGTCACTTTTCTGGGACCCAAAATCAAAATATCCTTTTTTTTTTGAAGCATATATATGCTCTCTTAATATTCTCCCATCTTAAATATCCTGGCGAGATTGGGGTATACCCAGATTAATTGGGGTATACCCAATAAGAAAAAATAGGGTCATTTTGAAGTAAAATAAGGCACCCCTTAGTAATATATTTTTCTAAATGGCTAATATACCCTTGCTTAATTAACACTAAAAAAATCTGATTAGCTTAATTAATTGAGTTTAGATTGATTAATTGAGTGGATTAAAATTTATGATATGAAATTTTGTTTTTGATTGAACTTATTTGAGATGATTTTTGATGAAAAAAATTTGTTTTGAGAAAATCTTTTGCAACGGAAATGAAAGCACACAACCCAAACACTTCTAAAAAGAGGATTGCAAAGCTGTTGTATGAAATCATACTCAAAATTAGATCAAAAATCAACACTTTCAGTTCTGAAAGTATAAAAAGTCGGCAAGGTCGAAGGATGAATACCTTGCCGGCCAAACTTTGGCCGGCATGATCTTCATTCGTCGAACTTGCCGACTTTATTTTTTTGACACACATGAGACGACATAAAAAAATTTATTAGCCGGCAAGGTCTTCAAAAAATACCCTGCCGGCTATTAAAAATACCCCGCCGGCTGTTGAAAATACCCCATCGGCTGTTCAGAAAAATGAATCCGCCGGCAAGGTTTTAAAAAAATACCCCGCCGGCGGGGTATTAGCCGGCAAGATTTTAAAAAAAAAAACCCTGCCGGCGGTGTGTTGGCCGGCATGGTCTTCATAAAATACCCTACCGGCGGTTTAAAAATTTACAGCCGTCATGACTATTATGAAAAGTCGGGAAGATATGCATGTTCCGACCTTGCCGGCTGTTTTGGCCGGTAAGGTCTTCAAAAAATACCCTGCTGGCGGTTGAATTTTTTTTACAGTGGCCATGGATGTTATGAAAAGTCGGCAAGATATGCATGTTACGACCTTGCCGACCAAAAACACAGAAATCGCAATTTTCAATTTCTAACCTAATATAACAGTCAAATCACACAACACAATGATGGGTTTGAGTTTAAACATCATTTATAGTCTTCTTTTCTTCAGTAGAATCGACAATTTTTTTGGAAAATCAATGTTGAAAATTTTCGTTTGATGGAAGAAGATGAAGGGGAAGAGCAGAGAAATTAGAGAAGAGAGATTAGGAAAAATTAAAAGTTTTTAAGTTTTTAATTTTAGGGTTAAATTTTAAGTTAATTAGTTTAAGGGTATTGAAGTAAAATTATCCTATTTTGTCTTATTGGGTATACCCCAATTAATCTGGGAATACCCCAATCTCGCCAGATTAAATATCTATTCCTTTTTTTAGTTTTCCCTTTTATCTCTTCTACGGTTAATCCACTACTTTTTGATACAGATTATTTTATTTTTTTTGTGTGTAAACAAAAATCCATAGATTTAGAGAGGAAGAAGAAGAAGTGTATAAGAAATGGCTACAACTGGAGATACAGCAGAAGGGTTTTCATGTATTATCAGATGTGGATTTTGGAGACGATCCATTATCATGATAACGGTAATTGCGCAATTACGATTACTAGCTAGTTGAGCAACAACTAATAGGTCTAACAATAAAAAAAAAATTCTCCCTTTTATCATATTTGGTTAGAAGAAGGTCTCGGAGTGATGTTCATTTATCATTATCAACATGAGATAATAATCATCGTTCATCTTATACCATTTCATCCTTTTTCTTCTTCTTGTATATCTCATGGTGGTACTGCAATACTAGATGACCGTTTTGGTGGTAGACATGGAATGGAATTGAAATGTTAAACTGTATTTTTATTTTATCAGTTCTTTTTCATTTGATCTCTATTTTGATTTTAGGGATCGTAGTGAAACATTGATAATTGCAATTTTCTCTCAATGCAACTGGGCATTATAGACGAAAATTACAATTTTCACTGATTATTAGAGGTGATAATTGCAAGAGTTATTTTGCATTTGGGTCGTGAGTTTTGGTACAGTTTAGTGTTTGGGTCTCAAATTTGTCCAATTTTGAGTTTGGGTCGTTGACCCGTTAGTCAACTATGGAATCAGGACAAACCGTTAAGTTGGAGTCGGGTCAAACGGTTAAGATAGTATCGATGGGAAGAAAAGATGGAAAGCACAGAAAAAGTTAGAAAGAAGAAGAAGAGACAATAGCAGCAACCGGATGCAAAAAGAAGATAATTATGTATTGATCGCACTCATTATCGAACTTGAATAGTTATTGTTGGCGAAATAGAAGATGTTGTTCTCGATCGGTATGTATTGCTTACCCGAATCTCGATCTGTATTATCCAAATCTCGATCTCTATTTACCTTTTTATGATTTTATTTGATTCAGTTCCAAAATGATTTCATTTTTTATTGTTATTCTGCGTAGTTATTGTACAAAGGTGAAACTGGACAGATTTGATAATCATTTTTGTTTTTTGTTTCTCCCTTTTATTAGTTGATTTTGGATGTTTGATTCGGGGTTTTTGTTATTTTGAATTTGTAGTGCTACTAACAATTTCGATTCAAGATTGAAGAACATGCATGAATGAGAATCATTTGTGGATTGAAAGAAGAGTTGTTCTGTTTTTTTTTTTTTTTTCATCCATTGAAGAGTAAATAATTTCTTGAGATATTTTCATTCGACGAAGTCTGTTGATATTGTAATTTTTCGTGTATCTTAGTGGAGTTGTAGTTGAAAATGGGTTTCATTTAATTAGCTTACTGTGAGATTCAACTGTAATTGAAATGGGTTTATGTTATTCGGTTTATTCAGATCACCGGAGTATTTTGGGATGCATTTTGGAGTTATAATTTGCAAACCGGCGTTAAATTATATTAACGGTTTGACTTAATTCTGTAGTTGACTAACGGGTCAACGACCCAAACACAAAAGTGGACAAACTTAGGACCCAAACGTTAAACCATACCAAAACTCACGACCCAAATGCAAATTAACTCTAATTGCAATTATCAATTAGGAAAAACTGGAATTCACCAATCGTACCATATTGTTACGGATTAAAATTAAAGTTTCAATGAAAACTAGAGTTTTCATCGATTTAATAACATGTGAAAACCGAAACTTTCACAAGTCGGGCCTTGGTGAAAATTTGAATTTTCTCGTCTCCCTTGGTGATCATTGGGGTTTGTTAGGCAGACTACAATTAATTCACCCATTAATTTCATTTTTCAATGGATAAAAGTAATTTTCACCCATGACGTCATTATGAAAAGTGGAAATTTCACCAAAATCACCGGAAAAATGTGATTTTCGCTCATGACGTCACTACGAAAATTACAAATTTCACATAAAAATGAAGAGTTTTCACTAATCTCACGTGACATTATGCGACATTAGTGTCCGTGGAAAATGAAATTTGTACCAATAGATTACTATTTTTAGGGAGATAAACAACGAGTTAGTTACCAATGGATGGATTACTATTTTTAGGGAGATAAATAACGAGTTAGTTTAGGAAGAACGCGCAATTGGGGGATACATTTATTAATTGGGGGATATTGATTACTTCTCCCACCCCATGATTTCGGCTAAGGGGTGATCAATTGATATGAAAGTACTAAAATACCCTTTGGTTAATTAAAAAAATTTATGAAAATACTGTTATACTCTTTCCCCTAAAACATTAAAATCAAAAACCAAAACATATATCTCCCATTTCTAACATTAGTTCTGGCAGTCCTTTAGGTTTAGGTTTTCGAGAAAAAAATTCTTCATCGTTCTTCAACCGTTCCTTCTCTGCCGGCTCCTCACTTTGATTCTTTTTTTTACACGCCGGAAAAGATAAAGAACACGCCGGAAATGATGAAGACCACGCCGGAAGTGATGAAGACCATGCCGGTACTGAGTTCCGTCATGGTTATTTATGATGAAGACTATGCCGATATTGGGTTCCTCAGTACCGGCATGGATATTTAGGATGAAGACCACGCCGGTACTGAGTTCCGGCATGGTTATTTAGGATGAAGACCACACCGGAAGTGATGAAGAACATGTCGGAAATGATGAAGACCACGCCGGAAGTGATGAAATTCAATGCTGGTACTGAGTTCCGGCATGCTCGATATAAATCTTTCCATGTCGGTAGTCAAGTGAAAAAAAAATCAAGTTTCTGGATACTTTTCATCATGTTCCGGCATAGAAATTTAAGCAAAATACTATGCCAGAACAGGTACCGGCATGCTCGAAAACTAGATTACCATGCCGGTACATGTTCAAAACCAGAAAAAAATCAACATTCTGAAGATCAAAACCAGAAATTTTTTGAAAATTTCTGCCAATGCCGGCATGAGTCTTTGGTTGAATACCATGCCGGCACCGAGCTTTTTCAGCTGCAACAATGGTGGATTCAAAGGAAAAAAAATCAATTTTTCAACCTCTTAGCAGCAATTCTCTCATCACAATCATCTTCCATTTTCAAAAAAAAAATTCCACTCAATTTTTTTCCCTCCTTCTACTCCTCACTCACACAAATTAAAATAAAAAATCAAACTAATCTATCCCCCAGATACTTAAGATTTTACTAATTAAAATTAATCACTAATTAGGATTAGTGAGGGCTAGATTAGGAATTAAGAAAATAATTAAATGGGGGTAACCCAGAATTGCTATTGGGACACCATTTTTGTCATGTAGCTATATCCCCCAATTAATAATGTATCCCCAAATTGCGCGTTCTTTAGGAAGTCAAAGGAGTAATTTAAGGGATTTTTAAAAAATGGAATAAAATTTCTGGTTAGGTTAATGGATTAGTATTTTTAGGGAGATAAACAAGGTAAAATCAGTTAGTTTAATCTAGGAAGGTTAAAGAAATATTCTAGGAATTACCAGAAACGTTTTTTAATAAAATTAAGTAATTTCTTTGTTAGGTAAAAGGATATTTTTGTAATCAATTCATATTACAAATAATTATGGGTTTGTTAAATGCTAAATCTTAATCTTAATGATGGGTTTTAGAAATACAAAAAAACTAAATTGGGCTAGAGAAAAAGTTCCCCAAAAAATTATTTATGTGTGTATGCGGGATATTTTTAAGGTTTTAATATATTTAGTGGGATCCGTATGGAGTAAAAGTAATATTATAAAAAGAAAAAGCAAGAGAGAAGACGTTTTAAAATATCAGAAAACTACTGAGCGGTGGAGTCTCAACCGCCAGCAATCTATATTAGATCGCCCAATCAAGAATAGACCGCCAGGTCGAGACTCGATCGCTCGGTAGGGACTCGACCTGTCCTGGCTAAGTGGAAAATTTGCCACTTAGCCAGGCATGTTTGCTAGTTTGCCAGCTCCATAGTGGGTGCAAAACTGGCAAACTAACCAGTTTGCTATACCCATGGGAATCGGCCTAAGTGGAAAATTTTCCACTTAGCCAGGCCAGGTCAAGTTTCTACTGAGCGATCAAGACTACACCGTTCGGTGTTTTCTATACCGTTAGCAGCTTTTATTAAACCAGTAGGTCTAGTCTACACTGCTACGTAGAATCTGATTCAACGGCCATAAATCTTCCCCCTATAAATACCAAATTCCTCTTCCATTTTAACTCACACCTTCTCTTCTCTACTCTTCACATTTGTTATCTAAAAAAATTTTCATCATTCACTCGTATTGTATAATTTCTTTAATATGTCTCAATCTAATAAAAATAAGAAGATTTGGGGTCCAAAATTTATCGTAGCCGAATATGGAACCATTTGCAGAAATTATGTGTTCTTTACACAAGATAATGTCGATGGTACCCAACAACAATCTACCAAGTTGTGGGATAACATATTTGCTAAATTTCGTGAAGAAACTATGAACATCAACGATCGTGATGCAAATGGATTGTCTGGTCGCTTCGTTATAATCAACGCCCAAGTTGCCTTGTATGTTGCTGCTATAATGCAAGCTGCTCGTGCTCAAGCGAGCGGTCTTGTCGATGTTGATGTCGAACGAAAGTGTCGAACTGATTGGCACCACAAACATGGGAAAAAAATTGGTTATGAAAGTTGTTATCATATTTTGAAAGTGTTGCCTAAATATAATCCAGAAGTGTTAGCAAACATGCAGAATATACCTGCAAGTTCACCATACACTTCTTCACCTTCAACGCCAGCTTCACAACCATCTCAATCATCTCATCCCCTTTCGGAGAATCCATTTTCCTCACCAAAAAACACAACAAACAACAATTCCAACTTGAATGTCAATGCTGCGATTAAGAGAAAATTATTAGGAAGAAACTCTACTAGAGCTGCGAGAAAAGCTGCTCAAGAAGGAGAAGCAAGTGAAGGTGTTTTGGATACTTTGGTAGAGCATCATAAGACCGTCGAAAAACAAAGAGTTGTAGACCGTCAGTTCTTGACTAGGGAGATGAAAAACATCGACAAACTCAAGAGAAATTTATTTCATACTATAACAAGAATAAGATTTTAAATGCAAACACCTCAAGAATGAAGACCAGACAACTGATGGTATGGGAGATAGACATTAGCAAAGGAGTTGGAACAAAAAAGGAAACAAGAGAAATTTGGAAAAACAATTTGGAGTTCAAGCTGAAGATGAGGATGATGAAGACCACGATGAAGTAGTGTCACTTAATTAATTAATGTATCATATTTAATTTTAATGAAGATGTAGTAGTTTGGTTATGGTGAATGAAATTTTTCTAGTTTTTTCATTACAAACTGTTCTAGTTTTTCCATTACATTAAAACTTAAACTTGACAACATCCATGAAAAATAAACTTAAGACTATAACTTCCGCTTAAGCCTATAACTAAACTTAAGCCTAACATCCCATACGAGTTATTAGAAACTCCTTAAGAATTTGGTAATGCGCTTCGTATTCAAAAAAATTTCCTTTCCATCTTCGCCACTCGTCTCGAGTTCGTATTCCTAATTCAGCATTGGTGTCACCTCTAAGACGATATCGAGTGACAATCCTTTTCATAGCTATAAAATCCACAAGATATTTTTTGATAGTCATGAATCGGCAAAACAAAGCAGCACAATCCCGGTTATGAGGATTACATGTATCTGTGCAGAAGGCATCATGAATTTTACCCAAATAACTCATACTAGGTAAACCGTTCATCTGTCGTTCTTCACCTCTCTTCGAGTAGTATATTACATAGTTTCTACAAAGAGATAAATCTTCATCTTCAGTGAATCTAGGATCATCCATAAATTACCCAGAAAGTATAGAAGTTTTTGTAGAGAAGTGAAGGTGTGATTTTTAAGTCGATGAAGTGGAAGTTTTTAGGTGAAGGTGTGATTTTGAAATGGATGAAGTAAGGTATATTTATAATGAATGTTCGCGATTGGGTCTAGACCGCTACTTCTAATGACCGCTAAAAAAATTAAACTTAAATTGCTTCAAAACAAAACTATGAAACAACATATGAAACTTAAACAATTAAACAACTTTAAAACAAAACTATAAAATAAAAAATGAAACAACACTGAAATAAAAAATAAAACAACACTACTCAATTCGTCCTCCATCTCTTCCAAACTCATCCCACATATTCGCTCTGAGATCTTCCCTTAACCTGTTATACAGAGTTATGTTCTCAATATGACTAGTCATTTGTGCATAGTTCCTTGCAGGTAATCCTCTTGATGCTATAATATCAAGCCTTAAGTTTTCATCTTGATGGTTAGTTCAATTCTTATTACAACGAGTTTCCTGGATTACGCATAATGATGCAAGTCAGCATAGTCTTATGAATTTCACGAGCACTTAGACCACGATAAGGCCCACAAATGATTGCGAATTTCCGCTTTAGAATTATAAAAGCATGTTCCACATCCTTTCTCAGTTCCATTTGTCTACTATTGAAATATGAGTATGAACGACCCATTTCACAGGCAGGTGACTGGTGGTAACATTGAACTAAAGTTGACCATTTTGGATAAATTCCATCTACAAGATAATAACCATGAGTGTAGTGATTCCCGTTGATAGTGAAATTTACCTGAGGAGAAATTCCATACTTTAAATCTTCAAACAAATGCGATTTTTGTAAAACATTTATATCGTTGTGATATCCCTGGAGACCAAAAAAAAGCGTGCCATATCCAATAATCATAAGAAGCAGCAGCCTCAAGGATAACCGTTAGTTTTGCATAGTGACCCTTATACTGACCGGACTAATAGGTAGGGCATCCGTTCCATACCCAATGCATGCAGTCAAGACTACCCAGCATTCCGGGAAATCCCATTTCCTGATTTTGCTTTAATATTTCTCTAACATCCGCGTCAGTTGGTTTTCGTAAATAGGTTGGACCAAAATGATTAATCATTGTTTCGCAAAATAACGAAAGATACTTGTATGCGGTTGGTTTGCCAATGCGAAGGTACTCATCATTAGAATATGGAGGTCTACCATATCCTAGAATCCTTAAGGCCTAAGTAAACTTTTGTTCATTCCATGCATCATACTGATAATTAAATTGAGGTTCTACCTGACAAATCTCACCAATACTCTTTAGCACCAAATGTCGGGGCATGCGGAATCGGCCTTGGAAATTTTCATCAGAGAACACACAGTCGGGAAGAAAATAATCGTGCATCAGCTTCTCGTGCCATTCATACCGATCCCTGTACGTATATCTTCTTGTGAACACTTGTTTTGGCTCTGGATCTCTAGGTATTTTCCCCAATGAATATAGATGCAGCAAATTGTTGGTTAGTTATTTATCTTCATCTGACTCATCATCAACTTGTTGAAACGCCTGAACGAATATTCGTTGTTGTTCTTCAAATCAATCCATATGAATACGCACTTCTTCGTCAGAAGAATTCATTGAGTTGAAAATAAAAATTAAACAGAGGATTAAAGGTACAAAAGAGAAAGATGATAGAGCTTATGAGAAAATGAGGTGTGATTAAATTGAATTAAATGGGGTGAATTTATAGGGAGACATGGGGGAAATATCCGTTACTTCACTATTTAATAAGCGACAATTACAAGACTGACCGGTTTTATGAAGACCGCTAGAGGTCGAGTCTCCATCGCTAGCGGTCTTCATAAAACCGTTCGGTCTAGTCTCAACCGTTCGGTGGAGACTCGATCGTTTAACTTATTTTCCATAATGGCGCGACCAGTTTGACAGGCCAGATGGCATGGAAAATGGAGGGTTTAGCCAACCCCCATAGGAACATGCCTAAGCAGTTTGTAAGAATAGTAGCCTGGTGAGATTTGGGTATACCCAGTTTTAAATGGACTCTTTTTAAGGGCTAGGGGGTGTCCTGATGGGTGAAGTTACAAAAATACCATTTCCCATTATAATTCTTATTACCCTAATCCGCTATCATTTTCATTTCATCTTCTCCTCTTCTTTTTCTCCTCATCCACCTTACCGGCTTCTTCATCCCTCACCATCGAAAACTCGTCGATTCGAAAATTCCGATTAATCTTCAAACATGGAGCCGCCGCCGAGGGCTAGTCGTATGATAAGAACAAACAGAAAACCCAATGAATATAAATCTAGAATTGAAAATTTAGTTCAACAAAAAGTGAGTAAAAAAACCGTTGACGAAGAAGAAATCAACGCCGCTGAAACCGAATAAATGGCACGATTGAGAAAGTAAGGGCCTACTTAAACTCGCTCCAGTACTTCAATTTTATGTTTGCAAGTCAAATTAGGTCAGAAAAATCAAATTTGTGAATCTACAGTTATTTAGCCGGCGGGGTCTCTGATTCACGACCCTACCGGCTTTTCATATTTAGTGTTAGTCGGCAAGCTCTTAGGTTGAATATCATGTCGGTTGTTTAATATCTTTAACTGCTTTTCACAAGGTCAGCAAGGTATTCAACCTTAATACCTTGCCGGCGATTTTTTTTCTATAGTCGTGGGGTTATAATTTTTTACCCTGACGGCGGTGTGTTTTAAAAATGTGGATGTCTTCTGATGCCTAAAGTCATAAGGTCGGCATGGTATTTGAATACCACCCTTCCGACTGCATTTTAGCCGGCATTGTATGGGTTATATACCCTGCCGACTATATGTAGCAGAAAATTCTTGTATCTACTATGTTCAGAGTTGTTATAAGCCGGCACGTTAGTTGAATAAGACCCTTCCGACTATTGTTTAGTCGACATGGATTCTAATTATCATCCCTGGAGACTATTGTTTAGCCGAAAAAGATTATAATTGTCGACCCTGCCGACTGTTAATTTTTTTTAAAATTGTTCTTGTTTAGGTTGCAAAAGGGAAAGAAGAAAAATGTTAATCCTCCTTCAAGACCTCCTCGTGTTGGTGACAAACTCTTAACTGCAACACATCGGGGGCATTAGTTGAGCTGGGAACGCTCAAGATCCGTGAACGGAATGATTCTCAACCACCAACGGAACCAACTGATTCAGATGAAACTCCAGATGAAGACCAATCAAATCCATCTGGTAGAATAGGTAATGATCATGATAATGTTGAAAGACCTCCGACTGCTGGAGGAGATGATGAGCATGATGATACACATGCCACATGTTGGAGGAGGTAATGGTAATGGTGATAACAATAATGAAGATAAAGATGGTGAAATTGTTGAAGAGGAAGAAGAAGAAGGTGGAGAAAAAACAGGCAATGATCAACAAACTGAAGCTGCAACTTCAACTGCAACCGCAACCGAAATACCGAAGAGGGTTATCACTAAACCATCTGATTCCCACATGCTTCTAAGTTACTTGAAGGTCACACTGGAACCAGGTCATCCTCCACTAGGGACCCCAGAAGATGGTTGACATGTTATTTTTGGATACAAAGACACATGGGCACGTGAAATCCATGGTGCTATCGTAAGAAATCTCAATAAAACTTTGTTTTTATTTAAGTGTATCTATCTTAAATTTGCTTCAAGTGTTTGTATTTGTTTTAATTTTGTATTTTTGGTACTTAGGATCACAAGCGTGCCATCTTTCTTATGAGGCACCAAGCTTCAAGCTCTATGATGAAGAGCTGTCCACTTGAAAAGGAATGTGCCGAGGTGAGAGCGATTATCAAGAACTCCGGGGTGTGTCTTGCGGTTGAGAGTTTGATTGTTGAGTATGACAGAGTTATCGTATCTGTTTTCTGTGATAGGTTCTACGGAGAGACTAATACAATGTTATTCCCATTCGGTGAGATGGTGGTAACTCCCGGTGATGCTCATCAAATTCTAAGCCTCGTGGTTGAGGGAAAAGCAATCAGTGATGGCTACGAAGAAGGAATTTCTTGGGAAAAAATCTTTAAATTGACCAAGAACTTGTTTGGTTTGGATGAGAAGCAGTCCGAGTCTTTGTTTGTGAAGAAGTATGGTTATATAAGAAGGAAGTTAAATCTGAAGATCTTGAGGGACACATACTATGGGACCCAGAAAATCTTTGATGACGAAGGAAGTGTTTCCATGGTGCAAATCAATGCTAATGCGTCAGCTTATTTGCTATACATCTTGGGTAACTGTATCTTCCCCGAAAGTTCTGGAAGCTTGGTCGACGCCAAGTATCTTCAACTATTGGATCTCTTTCATGAGATGAATATGTATTCTTGGGGTACTGAGGTGGTTTCCTTCTTGAATGCAGAGTTGACAAAGGGTTCAAGGGCACTGACTAAACAAGTTAACGGAAATCTATGTCTCTTCCAGGAAAATTTATGACCCTGCCGACGGTATGTTGGTCGGCATATTGGGGAAACAAAAACCTCGCCGGCGAGTTCAAAATTCAAATTTTTGCAAGTACAATTGCATTGATTGTCTAGTTCTCTCTACCATAACGGCCAAATTTGGGAACCATCCTATAAATACACTAGTTCTCTCTAAAAAAACAACACACCAATTTGCATATACTCTCCAAATCTCATATCATCATATAATCCATCTAACTCTCCCAATACCTCTACATACAACAATGGCATCATTTGATTCAAATGAAGATCTATCCATCACCAAAGCATGGTATGCGAAAACTCGAGTTATAAATCAGTCCTCCGTAAGGGTCATGGATGTCGTAACCTTTTGGGAAAGGGTATACAACAAATATAGGCAAGAGTTTGGGAATCCTAATGGAAGAAGTGTTCAACAAATCCATGATAGGCACCTAGTCATCGAAAATGCGATACTTGCTTTTTTAGCTATACAAAAACGGATTTTGAACGCTACCCACTTTAGCTACTCCATTGAACAATTTGTAAGTATTTTTGTGGTTTATTTTACGTAATCCATGTTGTTTGATCTTCCCATTAAACACCACTAACAGAGTAAGTTTGTGTTTTGTTTTTGTAGCATGAAGTCGTCAAAGCGCGCTACTTGGAAGAAAAGGGGGAAGCATTCGCATTCGATGCATGCTATCAATTCATGGTATCCAAAATCCTGGAGTATGCCCCGGACTTCAGGGAGGGTGGATCGGAATGGGATTCCTCCGAGGAAGATTGATGGTTTCAAAAGTTTTTTTGGGTAGATCTCTATGTGAACCCTCACGAGACTGTAACTCGTCCACTGGGGTCGCCCAGGGGTTCAAAGGATTGATGCACATGCTAAGTGCATTCGTTATTCCAACGACAAAGAGTTAGATTTTTATGTTTAAATCAATGTAGTAACAAAAATTGCATGAATAAAGTGAATTACATCTTCCCATATTCTGTAGGGTATAACTAAAGGTCGGCAAGATTACAATGCCGACTATTGGACAACCGGCAATGTTAGAAATTTATTGTCTGTCGACTATTAGTTAGCCGGCTGGGTAAGAAATATTTATATGCCGACTAAATGATAGCCGGCATTGTAAGAAATATTTATGTGCCGACTATAAAATAACCGGCAAGGTAAGAAATCAATAATATGCCGACTAGTGAAGCATTTACAACAGTCGCATGTGTGTCAAAAATAATAGAGTCGGCATCTTCTTCATTCATTGACCTTGCCGGCCCAAGATAGTCGGCATTTTCTTCATCCGTAAACCTCGCCGGTAAAAATTAGTCGGCATCTTCTTCGATCGTCGACCGTGCCGACTTTTCACAAAATTCAGAACTGAAAATGTTGATTGAACTCATGAGACAAAAGTTTTAATCTACTCCATTCATAATTTCAAAAGTTTTAATCTATTCAATTAATTAACCTAACCAGATTTTTTTAGTGTTAATTAAACAAGAATATATTAGCCATTTTAAAAATACATGGTTAAAGGGTGACCTATTTTACTTCTAAATAACCTGGATTTTGTCTCATTAGGTATACCCAATTAATAAAGGTATACCCTCAATCTCACCGGGAGTAATAGGACCAAAATTGAATCTAAGACACAAAATCAAACATTTGAACTTGTCGATGAAACCAAAGTCTGCCTGCACTGATTAAACCCAAATATCTGAACTTGTCGATACAGAGATGAAACCGTGTTCAGATGATAATTTTCTCCAAAATTAAACCCAGAGGATTTCACTTTCAGTACGGAAGTCGAAACTAGAGAGAAATATAGAGTGGCGAGGGAGATTCAGAAATACGAGTTATTGGTCCGGTCAAAATTGTTCCGAGTCATTGGGAAGTTGACTTTTTACCTAAGTGCTTTGATATGTTTACTGTATCTACCCGTGCATCCTGGGCAAATATTAGAGTTCAATGTTTCGGTGGCTCTAAGAAATCACGTTTCAATCAGCCACAAACAAACCAGTCAGACTGCATGTCATGTCAACTCCATTCAGCAACTTTCCGTTGTGTTAACTGTTGAGCTGTTAAATGGCCTGCTAGTGCTCATTGGGTTAGGCTGTTTAATCCAGGGCCTTGCAATCTTGCTTACATGCATCAGTTGTGCTGAATATTCCCAGAATCCTCATTCCAACCACCATATCTCTGATTACCAGAATTTTTTCCCATTCAGGGCTACAATACTTTCACTTGATCACAAAGCTAAGAAGTTAGAATCTTAAATCACCTTCATATTAAAAGCTGAAAGATACAGAACCTCATCATTTCTCTAAATCTACAGACAGGTAAGAATATGTATAACAATATTAGGAAGAAAAAATGGGGGCCCTTAAAAGTAGGGTACCCTGAGAAGAGACGCTTTCGACACTTGTGCCTATGGCTGCTTGCACTGGCACTGACACTGACACTGACACAATGTTTGAATAAGTATACACATGTGGAGTATGACAAGTATAAGATTGGGCTCAAATGAGAAGTGAGATTCAGCTGAAAAGGCCAACCCATACAAAAGGAAGTACTGCTGGACCAGAATCATCACATTCCCCGTATAATCTCTTCTTCGATGAAAGCAGCAAACTGAACAACTCAAACCAACTAAGAAGTGATTTTCATGAATTAGGATGCCAATTCAATTTAACTCCGTTTTCTTCTTTACAGGAAGTGATTGACGTAGAATGTGATGAGTCTGGCTTACTAAATCCATTGGCCTTGATTGGAGATGAATTAGTTGCTTTTAACGGGGTCGTAATCCTTGTTGACTCAGAGAATTTAGCTGCTGACTCCTCAATAACAACCTGCTGCTGCTGTTGCTGTTGCTGCTGTCGATGCTGTTCCTCCTGCAGTTGTTTTTGTGCTATTTCTATTTGTCTGAGTGATGGCATGTCACCTCTACAGTACCTATGCCATAACTGACGGTACTTTGATTCTAACCCCAGAATAAAATTTGATCCGTTGCAAACAGGGGACTTCACCATAAGACCACGGAGACTCACCCTTAGGCGGGAAAGAGTTGTGACATCATTGGCTAACTGAACCGCCAATTTAACATACTCGTCTTCTGTTTTAGCAACTAGATGTCCCAACCCTGTGTTATTTCAGATAAACTTTCATTAGAAGGGTAACCAAATTTGCTTTTATTTTTATTTTCGTTTAAGAAGAAATGAAGGTGGTGTAAGCCTATCATTAGGATCTGTTATTTAGTGACCACAAAATGTATATTGATGAAAAGGACAGGAAACACGTAAACTGCGACAGAGAAGTTATCGACATCAGCCATGCTAGGAAGAAATATCCTACCCAAGCTATTTCAGACATCACCTAATTTCACAAGCTTGGAAACATTCTGGGTGTTATTGTCTAACAATAAAGAAAACTAATTAAACCACTGTAACGAATTACCCTCCATTGGGATATCATATACAGATTAGCCTAGAGAAAAACAAAAGGGCGGGGGTTAGAGACCCTAAGAGATATTCCGAGACTAGTTTAAGAATTCGAAGCATTAGAACTAGCAAATTAAAGTAGCTATAACTTTCTTAAAAGCCAAATCATTTCAAACAAACTTGACCAGGAAAGGTTGTCGATAAACACATCAGACGAGATGATAGGCTGATAGCTACATCATCATAGGCAAAAGGTTGAATTTTTTAGCAGGACAAAATAAGGAGCTGTAAATGTAGATGGCATGATAAAGTGTATGTTACTCACCAACTTTGCTTAGGAGACTCACACCAACATTATGTGCATGAACAGAACCGGCCATTGTGACGCACGGAACTCCCATATATAAGGATTCGCAAGTTGTTGTTGTTCCCGCATACGGAAAAGTATCCAAGCTTAATAGGAAAGATGAAATAAGATCAGACAACATTCAACGTGATAAATACAAAAGCAACAAGAGCTAACAAACATGCTAGCTGAAAGGAATAAAAACAACCTAAACTACAATTTCAGCACAGAATTATCACAGTATTCAAGAAAAAAGAAACTAGAGGTTTATAACTATGACATCCTTGTGTATGTGAGGCAACCAGGTAATTAAATGACTTCCTTTATAGAAAACTCAAAAATCCTCCTAAACGTAGAGGATCTTGAGTGCCGATTAGGTAAATCAATAAAGTTGTACTGGGAAAATGACAGATCTTCCTGATAATGTTCTAATACAGAAACAATGGATTAACCAGGTAATTTCTTACCTAATATCCATGAGGGAGTACGCTTGCAAATGATCATGGTTGAGAAGAATCAGTGGCAAAAGATCAACACGCAGCGATTCTAGTCCCAATTGCTCCAATGTTGATAGAAATTTCTGTCTTATACTATCACAGCAGAACGGTTTACACTTCACTACAAGCCGTGAATTTGGAACAGCGCATAAAATCCTTGCCCAAACTTCCAAGACCTTTGGGGTAATCTGGAAAAGATTGATCGACAATAATAAGTAAAAACTAAACAAACAACTAAACAAGCTGGTTTCATTCTTCTCCAAAGAAATACCTTGGCTAGATTATTGAAGGTGCCGAAAGTAACGAAACCATTTGAAAGTGCTGGGGTTGGAGATACAGGGCCGGCTTCAGGAGAAGGTGTATAACAAAGGAAGGAGTCAGGCAACCGAACCAACTCCTCAATATGCCTGTCATATTTAACAACACAATCATACTCACCATTAAAATCTATAAAGTGATATTTTTAGCTGAATATGTAGGAACCAAGTGGTTAAAGTAAGGAAAAAAATATCTGAAAATATAATGAAAATATGGCTTACTTTTGCTTTGTATCAGAAGGGTCGGCAAACGAATCAGTGATTCTATAGTCAATGGTAGGCAAACCAGTTGTGTTCGGGTATCCAATCCACGTGACCTACAATAAAGACAAACAGACCAACTCATCAAGCTAAATTTACAAGCAAAAAGAAGTTACAAAGACTCGGGCTCTGGTGTATGGAATACAACAAGTTAGTCAGCTGTATTTCAATGTCTTGTAGAGAGACAAGTCAACCAAAAGACGAGCAGCTAGTTAGAAACAAAGGCATTTGTTTAAGAATCTAATGATTGTTAATACTTGCAAGATAAATGCTGAAAAAAGCTTAAAGAAGCAAAACCAAGAAAACAGTTTCAGAAAGTGCAGCACCTCAAAACCTTATAATTCATTAAACTGTCATAAGGAGATGCAATTTCAGTACAAATTAGAACCTAGATTAGTATAGAACAAGCAATCGAAGAGAATTTCATGTCTGGACACCATAATAAGTACAGAATACTCGAATTGAAAAAAATACGAATGGAACATGTGAAAAGATTAGGCAATCACGGTCATGCAAAAACAAAGTAAGAAAAAAATAGTTATATATAGGATAAGGATGAGGCTTGACAAATACCTGGATAGGAGCTGGTTTGCAAGACATCATCCCTAACTTATTGTTGGCCGTGTGACCAGTAAGCTCTACCAATATGTCGATTTTATCTTCTCTAACCATGACTGCAACCTTCTTCTCATCAATTCCATATATATCTCTCCACATCCCACCCTTTTTCAAAACCTTTTCTCTGAATCTGTTAGTTTTTGCATCAGCCTGTAGTATAAATGAATAACAATCACAACAACATCAGTGCCACGAAGAAAATAACATCATTTAACTGTGGTTCTCATGTTTGTGGAGGTAGTTGTATAAATAAGGCCAGATAAAAAATTACCTTAAGAACAGCTGAATACACGACAACCTTGTATTTTGAGTAGTCATGATAGATAAGAGGTGCCTCAATGAAATAAGAGACGGAATGAGTAAAATAATCCGGAGAAACATATCCAATAACAAGCGGCCGTTCTGGTTCTTTTGGATTGTCCCATGACACATACTGTGGATATAACCGCATAAAGCGTCTACCCCAGTCCCTGCAGTACACATTTCAATTCATATTAAGACTCCAAGTAGAAAACGATTTGGATCAGTTAGAATTGTTTAAATATTGAGGATTCAATTACGCTGATTTACAACTGTCTATTCCATGGTAGTCAATAATTACGCTGAACATCAAGTTTGCGGTATGGAAAATAAATAGAACACAGTACAATATTGAAAGTACCAAAATACCACCTTTTGTGAAAGAGTCAAAAAGACAATTTTATACGTCGAATGCTGAAGGAAAAAATTCTACAAATACCTGTGAGCCTCAAAAAGCTTATCATCATTGCCCTCATTTATGTAGTTCATTGCAAGCAACCGATTCTGTCGAAAAGAGTAACAGTAGATATATTACACGTATAACAATTGCACGGAATCTCCTTGTAAAGTTACAGAACCATTTCTTTTATACAAATAAGAAGTAGCATTGTAATTTATGATCAGAAGCGTCCAAGCTAGCAAGAAAAACAATTATACCTGTCCTGCATTACGTGAATCGGGATCTATTTTAAGACATTGCTCATAAGCCTCGATAGCCTGAGTTATATTGCCCGCATCTCTATAAAGGACCCCTGTTCATCGAAGAGAAGCCACTTCATCAAGATAATGAGAAAGTCTGAACTCAAAGAGATTCCAAAAATATAACAAAGAAATGATATGTTTCCCAAATTAGATTTCATCAAGTAATGCACCATCTCGTAGAGGTTGATTCAAGAAAAAGAAGAAGGAAAATCCTAATGGAGGTCAGTAGGCGGTCCCGGATCATTCTAAAGAAAGACACTGATCCACAAACAGAAACTTACGTATACAAGATCACTCGAAACCAGACAACATAAATATAAAATAATCATCAAATATGGGTTCAACATTACACATTATTTGGTTTGGATAAATAAATGTGAAAGAGAGGAGATACCTAAGTTATTGTAAGCCTCTGCATAAGTTGGATTTGCTAGGATAGCTTGCTCAATCATGGCTGCTGCAGCATCCATTTTTCCCTTCAAATATAAATTAACAATATAGAATGATTTAGTAATATAAATCTACATGCAAGATAACACTTAGATGAATAATAACATAAATCTACATGGGAGATAACACTTAGATGAATAAAGTAGTAAACCTGGACAGTGTAGACAACACCCAGATTGTTAAGTGATTGTGAGAAGTTGGGTTTGATTGACAACGCCCACTGCAAAAAGTATGAAAATGTATTAATGGCGTTCATCTCCATTTAAAACTTAACGTATAAGAACCAACAACAAGATAAAAAAAAAAAAAAAAAAGACTTTTTGATAAAAGTAAAAAGAAATACTAATCTAACAAAAAAAATTAGATGAAACTTACCTTGTAACATTCTACAGCTTTGTCAAGGTTGTCTCTGTCTTTGTATATTACTCCTAAGTTGTTGCATGCTTCCGCACAGTTGGGATTAAAGTGCAATGCAAGTTCATAGAATACAATAGCCTTCAAAAATGGAAGTTGTTTAATAAATTTGCTTCAGTCAGACATTACTTAAGAAACATGCACACCTTCAGATGTACTATACAAGGAGAAAACAAAGAATCTACAGGGCCAAGTTATAGAAGTTTTAATCCACACATTACCAAGGAAGGAGGAACAAAGTTAAACTGACTACTAAGGAAAAGTTACGTGAGCTTCGCACATCATACCATGTCAAATTTCATCATTTCCCCGTATGCAACACCAAGATTGTACATTGCGTCAGCATAGTGCCAATTGTAGAACAGAGCCTTCTTATAGTACACAATACCTTGGTTAATGTCCCCTTCCAGTTTAACCTAAGTAATTGAAAGTTCAAAATAATCACCACTTATAACAACTAAATTATACAAGTCCAATTTAACCAAGAAAAAAGCACAACTGCAAACAAATGTTCGCAGTTGAGTACAATTATGGCTTTTTATTTTTTAGGAAACAGATGAAATGATATATAAACACTGCTAGTTCCAGGAGCGATTAAAACAAAGTGTTCAAAATAAAAACACACCTTTGTTCCTAGGTCCGTCAAGGCTATTGCCATGTTATTCTTTGCGATATCAAAGTTAGGAGACACAGCCAAACACCTAATCACAGAACACAAAAAGTGAGTCCCATCTTACGTGATACATGCTACATGTAACGTGCTAGCAGGTGCATACACTCAGCTATATATAAATATAAAAACTACCTCTCATAGCAAGAAATAGCCAACTCCAGATTCCCGCGGTTCTTATAAATTACACCCATGTTACAATACGCTTCAGCATACATAGGCCTTTGCAGTGCAGCCTTCTCATAACAGCTAAGAGCCATATCATATTGCATCATCTCAGAATATACAACTCCAAGGTTGTAATATGCAGGCTACAGGTAAACATACACATTTGTCAGAGCCATACAGAGTCCGTAAGCGCATAGTACAAGCCAATAGAAAGAAAACACGTATGACAGAGGAAAGAGATAATACAGCATAGTGAGGGTCTATTTTGAGAGCTTCAAAATATTTCTGCATTCCCTCATGAGTGCTGCCAGCGATCTTTAAACTAGTACCAAGATCCGTCAACACAATGGCAAGGCATTCAGCAGCTGGTTTGTAAGTAGGATCTGCTTTTAAGGCCTTCTGATATGACTGCAGTACATAAAGTTGCCAAGTTTCAGAGTGCTCCACAATCATAAACTAAAAAGGATCCATTAAGCACAAGGAAAATATAGATGACAAACAAGTGAATACTGTATAGGCAGAATACTGCAGAGCTAGCATTGCATCAGACTAGCCCTCGCCTCAAGTATGAATACAAGAGCCAACAAAACGAGCATTATCGGTTTACATTTTTCTAAAGATACTTGAGGAAATCTATATCCTATCATCATAACCCTTATACCTCAATTCTCAAATGAGCAAATAGTCTGTTTTGAGTAGGTTCTGGCCCAAAAGGCGTAGATTCAAATCCCATATCTGTCAAATATTATTAATCCTCCAAAAAAAAAAGGTCAGGGCATTTTCACAACTTACAGATTGCAGGGATTTTTCACTGATGGCCATCTGTGTACAGATCAAATCTAGTAACATAAAATTATATTTCCACCATCAGTAGAGATATAGCTATTTGCATCATGGAATTAATTGTGACGGACTCCACAGAGCAACTAAGTATATGTGCAGGGTAAATATCATTTTCTCTTATAGTTTCCTTTCATGTACCTAGCTTGATAGGTTTGCTAATTAGTGACCTTTTTGAAGCAGTATTGACATTTTTGTTTCAACAGTGACGTTCTCAAAAACCTTCATGTAAATATAGATATGCACCAAATACTACAGCATCTCAAGTTACGGAAAACATTGCATGGAGAGGATTTTAGAATAACACGCATGAATCAGGTGAATAGCATGGGAATACTTATCAAAACATAACCAAACAACATGATCACCACTACATATGAAACAGAATGAATGATCTCAACAATGTAACCTTGCATTAAGATATAGTAATAATTATCGTACAACAACAATGAGCAGACCTCAGCAGCCTCCATTAGGTGGCCTTCATCCTTGTATAGAATCCCACAATGAGTAAGTGCAACAGCATTCTCCGGCTCCAATTTAATTACTTCCGCAAAACTTTCAAAAGCACGACTACTTGCATTCTGCATTTGTAAGCAAATCCCTTTCCCTATATAGGCTTCCACATTCATACAATCCTTTTCAATAATACTTTCATACAAAGCAAGCGCGTCCACGAACTTGTTTCTCAACCTGAGAATATTTGCATATGATAAAGCATCTTTTCCTTCGAATTTGTTCCGTAAAGGAGATACATATGCAGCTGAAACACTAGTGTTATCAGCTCCTTTTATACAGCCATTTTCAACAATAGCCCCTTTTTCTCTACTCCCATTACTAGAAGCAGAAGACCCCGACTCCATCCAAACCATTGAACTTAAACTTATAATACAAATTTCCTGGATCAAAGAAAAATACAACCTTTATCGCTAAAATCCCCAAAAAAACAACTTAAGCTTAAACCCTAATATGAAAAAAAAATCCTATTTTTTGTGGGGGATTTTCAAGAAACCAAATTCGAATACAATTGTGAATTCGGAGCTTACTTACAGTTAAAGAAGGGGGTGATGAGGGGCTAGCAGAGCAAGAACATGGCAGAGCTTCTCTGTGAGAGTGATGGAATGTTGGTGGCGTAGGATAAGAAAACAAAAGTGGAGTTTAAGGATTTGTGAGGAGAGAGAAAGTACGAGAAAGAGAGGAGGAAGTTTAAGGATTTTGTGAATCCCGCCTCAACCTCCGAACTTCCCTGCTGGTTTTGATGTTTCTTTCTACTTTCCGATGTTTGTATCAAAATCAAAAGACAAACAAAATCTCTCTCTTTGCCACAAAATAAAATCTTTATATTCATCGATGAATAGTGAATATACTGCCTATGTTTTTACTACACCTTGATTAGTTTTATTAGAATGACAAAATTACCCTTTACTTATTTGTGTGGACTTTTTTTTTTCTTTTTTTTAAAAAATAAGAAGTCCAAGGCAAACAATTAACTTAGGGAAATTCCTATGGCAATGTACAAAACAAAATATTTGTTGAGCCAGGTGGATGAACAAATATGATTTTGCATCATGGGACGGTTGATCATCAAACCCTGGGACGAAGTAAAGCCGTTGGCGTGTGTAGAAGAAACGCTGGCGTGCATGGTAAAGCTGCTGGCGGGTGAACCAAGACCACGAACGACTACTTTTAAACGGTCACCGAAACGGCTAGTTTCTACCTCCATAAATACAGCTTGAGTTTGATCTCACAAATTCACATCAACCTTTCATCCGATCAATCTTTATTTAATCTTAATTACTTTCGATTTTCAACCATGAATCCTGATTTTGGTTATTCTGGTGAAGATATGGAGATGGATGAAATGTTGTATGGAGAAGAGGAAGAAATGTGTATGGAGTTTTTGCTTTAAATGGATGAAGATGCAATTCAAGATAGAAAGAGGAGAAATTTTATGTTGCAACTACAAATCGAGATCATACCAAAGCCTTTAGGGCCACATGAAGTTATGACAAGAAGATGGACGTAGCGAGATAGACATTTTTACCATGACAAGATGATGCATGATTATTTTAATCATGATTGTGTCTATTCCGATGAGGATTTTCAGCGACAATTTCGCATGGGCCGCAACTTGATGTAAAGGATTATTGTCGAGCTTTGTCAGGTACAACCTTTATTTAATTATCAGTATGATGCACGACATGTAAGAGGCTTTAGTCCCGAACAAAAGGTCACTGCGGCCCGTCATATATGACTACATCCGTATGGGCAAGACAACCTCCTTTAGGTATCTCAAATTGTTTTGCGAAACAATAGTCGAGCATTCTTATCCAAACTTTTTAAGAAAGCCTACTCAGGAAGATGTTCAAAGAATAACTGTATAAAACACCACGAGGGGTTTTCCGAGAATGCTAGGTAGTCTTGACTGCATGCACTAGACATGACATGCGGGTCCGGTTGAAAGGGCATGCCAATATAAGGGTCATCATCCAAAACCAACTATAATTTTGGAAGCTTCAGCTACTAATGATTGTTGGTTTTGACATGCTTTTTTTAATTCCCGGGTTCAAATAACGATCTCAACGTTTTGTATAAGTCACCATTGTTTGAAGATCTTAACATGGGATTGCGCCGCACTATAATTTCACCATCAAAGGTCATGACTACACACAGGGTTATTATCTAGCAGACGGAATCTATCCAGAATAGTCAACTATGGTTCAAGCTTATAGTCAGACAGGTTTTGGACCGACGACTTCGAAGGATAGGAAGTACTTTAACACCCAACAAATGAAATGCGGAAAGGATGTTGAACGTGCTTTTGGCATACTTAAAACGAAGTTCGCCATTGTAGCTGGGTCGGCATGCTTTTTTTGTAACACCCCTTGTTTTTAGCATAACGCATGCTGAAAGATGCACCATGGCATGAGATTAAGCTTCATCCAAAGCTTCGGTTGCGTAGGAGAAGGAACATTGGCCATTGGCCAATGTGTTGACAATGTACGTCCAGCATGGCCGGACATCGGGTTGGCAGTGGACGACCAACATGGCCGGACATCGGAGTTGGCATTCATAGTGAATAGCCATCTTGGCCGGTTATTCAGAAATATATGGCAACGGCCATGAATAGTAAAAGTGGGGAGTTGATGAAAGATTTTTAGTCCCCTAATTCAAGTTGTGAAAATGTCATTTTTACATATATAGGGAGGGGTAGTTGGTTGATGGTGCATATGCGGACTATGCACCAAGTAAGCTTCATAGCTTAGCCGGAAGAGTATAAATGATGCTTAAGGCTCATTTATAGTTGTGTAGCCTCGCGAAGAGGGCATTTGATTCTTAGGCATCGTTATGCCATATTTCGGACCAGACATGCATCACTTGGATGCATTTCGACGGAACGGCCTATACGGACTAGGTCATTTCCATTATTGCTTGGCCACGGCCATGCAAACGAGTTGGCTTAAGTTTATGTCCCTTCGTGGATGAACTACGGTCTATGCTTGATCCCTTTAGAGTAGGGAAGGGTACGTAGGCAGCCGCAATGAGTTGCAGCATTGCCGGCCCAGCACATTGTCGCTCATACCATGTAATTGGGAGATGATTGCGGCACTTTGGCCTCTCATATCATCTGGCTCGGTAGCTCGACGTAAGATATGATTGTAGCCATACTTGATGAGGCTAGTTGCATTCCATTCCTGGGATTCTCATACTTCCCATCAAGGCGTTCGACATAGGCTAAAAACCCGAGTGTCGTAATTTAGCTCAAAAGGTGTCCATTTTGATGGGAAACGGCCCAAAGATCAAGACATGTTGATCTATAGAACCACATGGTCACCAGAATGTAGACAAATTCCATCGTTTAGGGCCTTAAAATGCTGTTTATGCCGTGTTAAGAATGTTTTTATTTTCTTAAGAAATCCTTTGCGGAACAAGGGTAAGTTGGAACGGTGTGGAAGCTTAAATAGATGTATCATGCTCCACCAGCATGCTTGCAAGGAAAAATGAACGTGCATTTGTATATATTTAAGGCTCGCATGGTAGCTTCATCAAGGCGCATCGGGGAAGTTACGGCCTGCGAGCAACGCGCCAAAGGCATAATTTTCCGGTCCGTCACAGATTGCCTTTGGGTGATTGAACATAAGATAGATTTTGGAACCTGTCAAAGGATTTTATGTTAAGATAAACAAGGGAACCTTTGCGCAACTCATATCACTTGGTTGAAGAGAGTTGATACCAAACAGATTTGTTGTTCCTTTACTGTTTGGAATACGAATCAAAGGAATTGGTCCAAGTACGTGACTTGTTTACAGGTTGGAAGCGTGGGAATACATACGGAACTAAGTGAACTATAGGTTTAGTTGCTTGGTCTCAACTATATGAAGTTGGTTTATTTTGTATAGCGGCTTAATCCTGAGAGTATTCAATTCTGGACTAGGTCCCGGGATTTTTCTGCATTTACGGTTTCCTCGTTAAAAAAATCTTGCCGTGTCATTTACTTTATATTTCCGCACTATAATTGTCTTATTATAATTAAAGTGAATTGCACAAATGTTAATTCCTATTTACTTGATACGTGAATCCTGTTGAGTTTGGTTAAGTCCGAACCTTTGTATCAAGTAAACACACTTTGTTGTTGTATTGTCTCGATCTCGTATCCATAGACGATCACACAAAGTGTGAACCAATTTGTTGTATTGTCTTGACTCAGTCCATAGACAATCACTTCCGGGGAAAAGACTTATAGGAAGGAAAAGTAATAGCTTGAGGTATATTTGGGGTACCCTCGCCTTTTAAGGCTAAAAACGCCATACGATTGTTTCAGATAACATTTTTGTGGACACAACTGAAAATATCGCATACTTTCGAGTATTTTTCATGGTTGGATATTTATGAAATTTTTACATAAGATAATTAGGGAAAATATATCAAAAATATAGCATAATCCAATGGATAGAATTATTAAATCTAAGGTTCTACGCCGCTGTTATGAACTAAGATTTTTCTAAACTATACGGTTTCATTAAATTCAGGTTTTGGAGATTGTATGTTATTCTGATTTGATTGAAATTTTAAACGGTAAGTAATATCTAATTGGTTAACATATTAAAATTTTATGAAAATCTAACGGTGAAATGTCCATGTCTGACAATCATACATCCGTGAAACCTTCATATATACTATGAAAATAAAATTCTCTAAGGGATTGCCTGGCAACACATCCATAATATAAGCAAAATATGATTAGAACCACACTAATTAATGTCTTCAAGAATTTCTTTTTAACTAGTCTCGAACGAAAAAAAAAAAATAGTTAGTAGAGGCATGGGTGCTGATAACGCGTTGAAGGTTAAGTAAAGAGAAGAGAGACTCTATTCATTAGATATCACCATAGTATTACTATGAATAAACCTCTATTTATAGGTTAAGGTGTAAACCCTGGTTATATATAGATGGCACACATAGGCCAAAGACTATATAAAACAAAGGTTACATTGAAGTTTAAAAACCTCAAATTAAAACTCAAAAATTTATTACCTACAAGCCCAAGTAACTAGCAAAAGAAAGAAAGAAAATTTTCCTTATCCTGATGGTGTTGACGAGTTTTGAACTCAGGTAGCTGGTATCACCCCACTGGACCATTAAAATTAAAACTATGTTAAGATCAGTTCATATGGACTCAACAAATAAGAAGTTTTTTCATTTTTCTCCCACTATGGACTCAACAAACATGAAAAACGGATGGGCAAACCAACAAATTTGAGGGTTTGTTCACTGCGACATTAGACTAAACGCGCTCTTTATGAAAAACCACGCGGCTACACAAAACACGCTGGCATGTGATCTAGAACCGCTGGCATGTGATCTAAAACCGCCAGTTTTTCTTTTACACGCCAGCGTCTGAAGTGAATCCTCCAGCGTGATCCAAAACCTCTAATGACTACTTTCCAATCTCGTCATCCAACGACTGTTATTCCATTCATTTCCTTATAAATTCACCTCATCTTCAAACTTAAAACTCACACCTTATTCATCTTTACCTCGAAATTTCACAATTTCATACCATCTCAATACTCACTTTTCATTCATTTTAAACACAACTACTCATATGGAACCGACAACAATAATGGAAATTCAGGAATACGTATCTTTGATCATGTAAATGTAGCGCAACAAAAAATTGGTGAAGGTGAACCGGATGTGGAACGAAGATATCGGTAAGAGTGGAAAATATCCCACAAAACGAGTTTCCAACATGAAACTTGTTTCACCATTCTGAGGGTGCTTAACAAGTTTAACCCATACTTGATGGGAGGTAATCAAGTGCCTGCAAGATCACCACATGGTCCAAACTCGCAGGATTTTCATAATGGTGGGCCTACATCCTGACATGATGGAACTATATCTTCATATACCGGGTCTCCAAGTAGTCAGGAACAACACAACTTCAATCTAGACGTTAACACCAACGTCAAGAGAAGAAGATGAGCAGGTCAGAAAGCTGGAAAAGTAGCGAGAGACATAGCCCAACGAGCATTATTAGAAGGAAGTTCAAATCAGTTCAACTATATTGAGCACAAGGAATTCAAGATGAATATAGAAGCAGAAAAAGAACTAGGGACCATGGGATTGCTATAAAGCAACTTCGAAAAAGTCGTCTTTCGCGAGAACAACACTACAAGGATATTAAGATAAACAAGCTATTCTCCTTTGACACTTCAACAATGAATGCAGGATAACTTGATGTATGGACTAAGCAAATGGATATGTCGGAACAACAACTCCCTCAACAAACTGGTCAATATGAGAATGTGGAAGAAGACGAAGATGATGCCTCGGAAGAAGATGAAGATGAATACCGTCTTGATAACTGATTTTAATTCTTGTTTAGTAGTTAATTTTAATTTAACAGCATGTTCGTTTCGGGTAATTGGGAGCCCAGGAATTGGATTCCAAGGGAATAAGCCCAATTCTCTTGAACCGAACAACCACAAAATTTCCAAAATTGGATTCCTAAGGAATATGATTCCCTCCTATTAGCTCTATTTTATTGCATCGCTGGGTGGGTGGAAAAGAATTCGATTCCGGAGAAAACAAGGGGAATTGAGCTTAAATTACAAAACTATCCTTCTGAAAACAAAATCTGGATCTGTTTTTCACTTTTCATTTCTAACCATTTCTTCGTAAGATCGAGAGAGAAGAAGAAAGAAACCAGAGAGATGGAGATCTACGATGATTAGGTTAGGGTTCTAACTTCTGGTATTGTATGTCTTTCTTCTTCTATATGTATGTAATTTCCTTTTCTTTTTTAACTCCTCGTTTAGTTTGTTGTTAGGGTTTTGATTTCTTTTTATTTTGTTGCAGGAATTATTAATTAAAAACCAATTATCATCTCAATTGGATTTGCGGCTTTGTGATAATTGGTCATCAACTTGGGAACAATAATTTCTTCCACAAGAACTCTAACTTTCATTTTCAACTGTACCAATTTCTTCTTCTCCCAACTCAATCAACTACGGTATTATCAACTTTTCCCTTTGATTCAACTAATAAGAACTTTCAAGGTATAATTTGTTCACCAATTTCATTTAAATTGATTTCAGTAATTTTTTAGTTTGGAATTGAGTGTTGGTTTTATGATAAAATTAGCTTATGCATGTGTATGTATGTTGGATTTATGATATAATCCATGAAATCATCTTTTCACTATCTCTTGATTGTGTTGTGTTATGTCAGTATTAGTACCCTGCATAAATTTATAGTAGTTGTAATTGGGGTTGTTTTATGTCTATTCATATGAGTCAGGGAGATGATGTATAACAAAATTTGGTGCAACAGATAAAAAGCTCTTTATAATAGGAAATGCTAAGCAACTGGGTATGTTCTTTGTGGGGGGGAAACTCACTTTGCTGTTTTCTAGATATCCGATTTCATTTTGTTCAAAAGCTGGTCCATATATTAGGAAATAAGTAAAGATGATAATGCTTCCAAGTATACTAGTAAAGGTTGCAAATGTGCGGGTTTTTTTTTTTAGTTTAGGCTACATGTACTAGTAGAAGCATTGAACATCATCCATATATGTATTATAAACATTTCTATGTATGTGATGCACTCGACTTCTCTCTCATGCACTCGACTTTCATTATTTTGGTTTTGATCAGGTGTTGAGGAAGAACAAACTGTATCTTTGGTGGTGGTTCATTTCGCAGTTGGCTTTAGCTTGCACAGAGACTAACTTAGAGGTTTTTTTTTTGCATTTTTCTCTTATTGTGTGGTTCTGGCATAATTTTTTTTTTGTCATACTATCTTGCTTCAAACTATCAAATTTATTTTTCCATTGAGGACAATGCTGCCCTACTTGAATGAGAATAATTTTACAATCCACTATCACTTATAACTTAGATTATGCTTGTTCTGTCCTGAAAAACTTTTGAAATTTGACTTGAGGCCTATATTGAGTCACCTTGTGGATGTATGATTGTTTTCTGTTTCAATTTTTGAGATCTGGTGTTCTCAAGTGGTATGACTTCAATGAATTACTGGGTCCTCGGGAATTTGCAGAATAATAATATTCTGTAATAGTAGCTAGTAGGTTAAAAATGGCAACACGTTTAGTTTTATTATATGTCTCTCTATAGTCATGTATGGTTGACCATTTTATTCTTATGCTTTTCAAATTCAGACCCACTTCCAGTATGGCACCTCTAGTCTTGACAAAAAAAACAAACTTGAAATGATGACAGAAAATATCAGGAACTCTTTCACATTTTGAAGCGATTCGTAGTACATTGGCCCAAGAATCAGACACCAACAAGCAGTTGTTTGAGGAGCTGTAGAAGATTGATGGTCTTACTGATGATGATGTGATAGATGCTGATTCAATTATACTTGATTCAGCTATAAAGACCAAAATGTTTTTTGGGATGGAAGAAGGGAAGAGGGCTCACTATGTTAAGAATAGAATACTCAAGTAGAGTAGTGGGAAAAGGCGCTTCATACACAAGTTGGTAGTCATCCATGGTTTAACTGTTTTGAAATTTTGAATTCTTAAATTTTTGAATTTGAATTTTAGTTTTGTATTAGATTTTCAAGGATATTTAAGTAATATAAGTTGGTTTCCAGTAACATTGTGGGAGAATAATAGTCATCCATGATTCCATGGTTTATATTTGTTTTGAAGTTTTGAATTTTAGTTGTGTATTAAAATTTTCAAGGATATTGAAGTAATTTAATAGATTTGGATTACCATGGAATCCAATTATCCCAACCAAACAGATTTTCATTTACCATGGAATCCATTTCTTGGAATCCAATTCCTGAAGTTTGAAAAACTTGAAACGAACATGATGTAAATGTAATCGTTTAGCTAAAATTACTTTTAATATAGTTGCCTTAATTTTAATTTTAAGTTTAGTCTAACTGCATGAAAATAAAAATCATTAAATTGAAAAATAAACAACTTTATTAATTAAAATAAACTACACTGAATTGAAAAATAACATATATCTGCCTTTGTCTCGCCCCCACGCATCGTTTGTTGCTCTTTTTAAAGCCCAGGGTGCTTAGTTAGATCTTATACTAGTAATACTATGGTGATATCTAATGAATAGAGTTTATTTTCTCTTTACTTAACCTTCAACGCGTTATCAGCACGCACGACTCTACCAACTGTTTTTTTTTTCGTTCGAGACTAGTTAAAAAGCACTTATTGAAGACATTAGCGTGGTTCTAATCATATTTTGCTTATATTATGGATGTGTTACCAGGCAATCCCCTAGAGAATTTTATTTTCATAGTATATATGAAGGTTTCATGGATGTATGATTGTCAGACATGGACATTTTACCGTTAGATTTTCATAAAATTTTAATATGTTAACCAATTAGATATTACTTACCGTTTAAAATTTCAATCAAATCAGAATATCATACAATCTCCAAAACTTGAATTTAATGAAACTGTATAGTTCAGAAAAATCTTAGTTCATAACAACGGCGTAGAACCTTAGATTTAAGAATTCTAACCGTTGGATTATGCTATATTTTTGATATATTTTATATATTTTCCCTAATTATCTTATGTAAAAGTTTCATAAATATCCAACCATGAAAAGAACTCGAAAGTATGCGATATTTTCAGTTGTGTCCACAGAAACATTATCTAAAATAGTCGTTTGGCGTTTTTATCCTGAAAAGGCGAGGGTACCCCAAATATACCTCAAGCTATTACTTTTCCTTCCTACAAGTCCTTTCCCCGAAAGTGATTGTCTATGGACTGAGTCGAGACAATACAACAAATCGGTTCACACTTTGTGTGATCGTCTATGGATAAGAGATCGAGACAATACAATAACAAAGTGTGTTTACTTGATACAAAGGTTCGGACTTAACCAAACTCAATAGGATTCACGTATCAAGTAAATATGAATTAACGTTTGTGCAATTTACTTTAATTATAATAAAACAATTATAATGCGGAAATATAAAGTAAATGACACGGCAAAATTTTGTTAACGAGGAAACCACAAATGCATAAAAACCCCGGGACCTAGTCCAGAATTGAATACTCTCCGGATTAAGCCGCTATACAAAATAAAACAACTCTGTATAGTTGAGACCAAGCAACTAAACCTATAGTTCACCTAGTTCCGTCTGTATTCCCACGCTTCCAACCTGTAAAAAAGTCACGTACTTGGACCAATTCATTTGGTTCGTATTCCAAAAAGTAAAGGAACAACAAATTTGTTTGATATCAACTCTCTTCAACCAAGTGATATGAGTTGCGCAAAGGTTCCCTTATTTATCTTAACATAAACTCCTTTGCCAGGTTCCAATATCTATCTTATGTTCAATCACCCAAAGGCAATCTGTGATAGACCGGAAAATTACGCCTTTGGCGCATTGCCTCGCAGACCTTAACTTCCCTGATGCGTCATGATGAAGCTACCATCTGAGCCTTAAAGCTAGGCAAATGCATGTTCATTTTCCCTTGCAAGCATGCTGGTGGAGCATGATACATCTATTTAATCTTTCACACCGTTCCAACTTACCCTTATTCCGCAAAGGATTTGTTAAGAAAATAAAAACTTTCTTAACACGGCATAAACGGCATTTTGAGGCCCTAAACGATGGAATTTGGCTACATTCTGGTGAACATGTCGATCTATAAATCTACATGTCTTGATTTTTAGGCCGTTTCCCATCAAAATGGATTCCTCTTGAGCTAATTTACGACACTCGGGTTTTTAGCCTATGTCGAACGCCTTGATAGTAAGTATGAGCATCCCAGGAATGGAATGAAACTAGCCTTATCAAGTATGGCCACAATCATCTCTTACGTCGAGCTACAAAGCCAGATGATATGAGAGGCCAAAGTGCCGAAATCATCTCCCAATTAGATGGTATGAGTGACAACGTGCTGGACCGGCAATGCTGCAACTCATTGTGGCTTCCTACGTACCCTTTCCTACTCTAAAGGGATCAAGCACAGACCGTAGTTCATCCACGAAGGGACAAAAACTTAAACCAACTCGTTTTCATGGTCGTGGCCAAGCAATAATGGAAATGGCCTAGTCCGTATAGGCCGTTTCGTCGAAATGCATCCAAGTGATGCATGTTTGGTCTGAAATATGGCATAACGATGTCTAAGAATCAAATGCCCTCTTCGCGAGGCTACGCAACTATTAATGAGCCTTAGGCATCATTTATACTCTTCCGGCTAAGCTATGAAGCTTACTTGCTGCATAGTTCGCATATGCACCATCAACCAACTACCCCTCCCTATATATGTAAAAATGACATTTTTATAAATTGAATTGGGGGACCAAAAATCTTTCATCAACTCCCCACTTTTACTATTCATGGATGTTGCCATATATTTCTGAATAACCGGCCAGGATGGCTGTTCACTACGAATGCCAACTCCGATGTCCGGCCATGTTGGCCGTATACTGCCAACCCGTTATCCGACCATGTTTGACGTCCTCTGCCAGCCCGATGTCCGGCCATGTTGGTCGTCCACTGCCAGCCCGATGTCCGGCCATGTTGGTCGTCCACTTCCAACCCGATGTCCGGCCATATTTTCAACACATTGGCCAATGTTCCTTCTCCTGCGCAACAGAGGCTTTGGATGAAGCTTAATCTCAGGCCATGGCGCATAATTCAGCATGCGCTATGCTAAAAACAAGGGGTGTTACACTATTCACCCCTTTAAAGAATTTCGGCCCCGAAATTCCAAACAAAACTATTATGGACAAACTCTTCGGTTTGGATTCCTGAACAAAAGTCCCATAGCAGATGCTCAAAAACCACGAATTTCATCAAGTTATGGTAAACAACAATTTAGACCTTCTGAGCAACCGTCCCATACCGCCTTCCCAGGAATCCAAAAGTTCCCACAACAGTACCAAGAATCTCAATTAGCCAGTGCCAAGAGGATATCTCGACTAGGTATCCTAGATGGCATCCCATTCTACCACCCAGTAATCCCTAAGGTTCACAAGTTGAAAGGTGTCATCGAAATGACAAGATCTTAGCACAGTATTGTGTGGAAAAGTATCCATTTGCCCACCGTCCCTGACAGTCATCCAGGTTGCCACTCGTAAGTGGGATGCTAGCCGGGCCTGACACCAGAATTTTGTTAACGAGGAAACCGCAAATGCAAAAAACTGGGACCTAGTCCAGATTAAACAGACATTGTATTAAGCCGCTACAGACACTAGCCTACTCCAATCTAACTTCGGTCTGGACTGTAGTTGAACCCCAATCAATCTCACACTAATCCAAGGTACAGTTATGATCCTACACCTCTGATCCCAGCAGGATACTACGTACTTGATTCCCTTAACTGATCTTATCCACAACCAAGAGTTGCTACGACCCAAAGTCGAAGACTTTAATAAACAAATTTGTATCACACAGAAAAGTCTATGGTAATAGATAAATTCGTCTCCCATGAACATACCTACGAGTTTTTGTCCCGTCTTTTGATAAATCAAGGTGAACATGAACCAATTGATAAACCAAACTTATATTCCCGAAGAACAGCTCAATATTATCAATCACCTCACAATAGTCTTAATCGACGCAGCGAAAAAAGATATTGTGGAATCACAAACGATGAGATGAAGTGTTTGTGAATTCTTTTATATCTTGCCTATCGCAGATAGAAATCTCAAACCAATTATTACAATTGTACTCGTACAATAGAAGATGCAAGATCAGATCACACAACTACAATAAAAGTAGTATCGGTCTGGCTTCACAATCCCAATGAAGTCTTTAAGTCGTTAACCTGGTTTAGAAGAAGAAAACCAAAGGTTAAAGGAGAATCGACTTTAGCTTAGCACAACTAGTACCACACATAATGTGTGGGGATTAGGTTTCCCTGTTGTTAGAGTTCTCCCTTATATAGTCTTTCAAATCAGGGTTTGCAATCAATGTTGGCTTAGTAACAAAGCATTCAATATTCACCGTTAGATGAAAACCTGATTAGATTCAAGCTAATATTTATCAACCGTTAGATCGAAAACATAGCTTGTTATACACATATGTAATGCACGTTTCTAGGCTTGTGTAACTGTACCCGAACTTGTATATTAGTTGGTTCAATAATAGTTAACCAATTGGTTAGCCATATGATAACTTCCATATCAACCATATTCTTCTTCACCATAACTAGTTCAAATGACTCAAATGAACTAGTTAGAGAGTTGTTCAATTGCTTAGATATTTATGTACTACACAAGACACAATTGAAGCAAAAACGATTTGATTCACTCGAATCGGTTCATGAACTATATAGCCACGGTTTGCAATATCATTCCTTAGTTTATAGAGATGAGTTCACAAACATCATTTTTAGACATAACCTACTCAAGTTCGCAGACTGGGTTCTCGGACTTAATTTCCTGGATGGAGTTCACACACTCCATCAAATATTCTCGGGTTTGAGAACTTCGCCAGTTCGCGGACTGGGTTCACGAACTGAGTTCGCAGACTGAAGCTCACGCACTTCTCCGGTTCTCTTTATCAACAAAGTTCGCAAACTTTAGTTCAAGGAACAAGGACTTATACATATACGTGTTTCCACAACAATGCTTATATCATACATTGGCTATATTGGCTAAACTCTCATTTCAATCATTGAAACATTCTCAGAGGACGTTATATAGTTGTTATTCACAAACCATTTTTCGTCAGAGAAATTTTCAAAGTGTTTGAAACTTAACATGACTTTCGCCACTAGGTAAAGATGAACTTGGCTAAAGCGAAAGCTTTACCAACACATATTTCGAGAAATATATAGGCGAGGTAAACTCGGCTCAAAATACCAAATGTATATAATCTTAGTCTATACAGCAAAACGACTTTTGTCTCAAGATAGGAGATAAATAAACTTTTGAGTGATAGATAAGTTCAAATATCCACATACCTTTTAGTCGAGGAAGATCCACCAGTTCCTTGAGTAGTCCTTCGTCTTGTATGATGATTGCCATGGAGTTCTTGAGCTCAACTACACTTTTTATTCTAGTCCGAGACCTTAGCTATAGTAGACTAGAAATCAAGACTTATAGTTTTAATCACTAACATTGAGAAACATGCTTGAGATAGCAACGCATGCGAGTTCGACCGAGCAATGCTCTAACAATCTCCCCATTTGTCAATTTTAGTGACAAAACTATCAATACATATGGAATACAAAAAATATATAAATAAACTTTGTATCTCCTATTCTACATGTCCAATCTTCAACATTACTCGAAATCTTCGTCACTTCCAAGTACTCCAATGATCCCAAAGGTTGTAAGTTTAGCATCATCGTTGTTGAAAATCCATAGCTATAACAACGAGAAAACAAGAGTTCTCAATCATTGTTATACAGTGTCATAGTATCATTACACAATGTCAAAGTCCAATTGCATCACAACTTTAACAATAATACTATGGTGATATGTCAGTCCCCCTTAGTCAATACTCCATCTCACATGGAAACCACTCCCCCTTACATAATGATACGAAAACCATATGTATTTATAGTGTGAACTACACATTAATTCTCCCCCTTTTTGTCTATAAAATTGGCAAAGGTACAAGAACGGGATCCTAATGAAATTTCTGTAAGAGACGTTTCATGACCAAAAGTAAGTATATATCATCTTGTTTAGATGCAATCATAAAGCCGAAGCTAAATGCATTCATCAAGGAGTTCATAAAGATACAAGATAACCCCTATAATATTCCACAGCCGCACTCCCCACCAATATTTGGCAATTAATCACAAGTTCAATTAAGAACTCTCCCCCATAATATGTCATTCCCGAAGGAACAACACGAGCAACCTTAATTTTGAAAGAAAAGAAGGATTTTATTGGACACCAAAAACCATAAGAAATGATTTTCTATATCCAAAATTCTCAATTAAACTAACCACAAGAGAACCCATGATTAATTTAATCAGAATACATAATCAAATTAAACACAAAAAGTGATCAATTTAATTGAACATGCTAGACATAAGAGAACTTACGGAGCTACGACTATGTTAACCTGATGCGTGTCGTGAATGCACTCAAATTAAATTACTTATTTCCACACAATTAACTGGTAATATAATGGAAGTAAGGATCGTTCCCACGAAGAGCATGGAGATTTAGTTGTCAAAAAGTGTAACAATGAGGGGTTGGTTTTAGATTCAAAGTAAAATCAAAGCAATTAAAAATAATTAAGTTGCAAGCAATGGAGAGAAATATGATCAGGGAATCCTTCTTCGTTACTAAACCGTCATCAAGTTATTATATTCATCCATTAATATAATTAATCACAGATTATTACCAATCGTGGAATAACAGCTAGCTCAGTGTTATCCCCTAAATTCCTGATATCACTGGGTACGGAAGCTCTCCAATACCAGATTCTATTCGTCTAAACCACCTAGTAGTAGCTCACTCAAGGTATAATTTCTCCGAATTCTTTATCTTTTGTGAATTATAGATTGATCCTAGTAGTTAGACTCTTAGCTCAAGGTCCACTTTCTAGTGTTGTTTATACACACAATCGCTACACAGAATCCCTCTGCAAGTTCTTGTGTTCTCTACTTTTGTATGAATGATTCGACTATTACTTATCTCCTAACTCAATACTAGCATTTGATTGAATCAATAAATTAGTTCAGTTGGCCACCTAAACAATCTATCAATTAATCATAAAAATTCTAATTAGTAAAAACAATCAATAATCATGTGAAGAACTTCAAAATAGATTTATATAATAACTCAAATCATTGTCTAGAACTTAGAATTCATCCCCAATCACTAAGAAGTTTAGCTACTCATGGTGCTAATAAAACCCATGGGTTTCATAAGATAAAATGGAAAATAAATAGTTACGGTAATGAAGAACGCTCCAAAACCCTAGCTTTTCTCCCTTGTGTTCTTCTCTCCAAAACTTGATTAAAAATTATAAGATTGATTTCCCAAAAAATATTAGAAGTTCTCTTATATAGATGTCCCACTTGTAGTTGTGCCCGTGCATCAAATCCCGGTCGAATGGTGTGCCAAACTTGCCAAAAACTAGCCAAAAGAATGCCAAATTCGTGTATATAGCAAACCACACGTCCAAATAATCTTCATGGGCTCGGTCATGAACAGTTAAGCCCAGCCCAATATCTTATTCTTAACAGAAATTGGCCTGTCAGTTCCAAGAGACTGACATGCATATTCTTCTTCTCATATACGGATGGGATATCCCAACCGAGAGTTCTCCTGGATGTTTTGACAATTTTTCCTTCTTTCTTTCACGGCTTGGTTTCCAGCCGTAAACTTCTCTTGTGTTTTACAATGGATTTACCGTGGTTTGCTCTCCCGAAAACTCGAACCCGTGTTCTCTCGAGCTCATCTATTCTCTTCTTTCTTCCATCACTTTCGAGTTCATATCATCACATCAAAACACTGCCATAATCTCTGACCTTTACCACAGCTTCAAATTTTCATTGACACTAAACCATTACAGCCAACTCAACAGTACCCTTCTCCGCGTCTCTCTGACTTCCTCATGCTCGTTCTCGTCATCACTGCAAAGCCCGAGCATCACTACTTCTTTGTTCGTCAATAGCCGGTACTGCTCATCTTCCATCAACAGCTCCTTCCTCGGTCCCATTATCTCACAGAATCCAAGCCTCCATTAACAGCAGCATCAACTACAGTTTTCATCACTATTAATGGAAACAAACAATGCTCCCGGATATCTTCTACATGCCCCTGTTTAACCCCGAACTCCATCGTCAACAACAAGACAACAATGGTTCCCGGAAAGCAAACCCATCATTATCTTCACTGTATCTACTGCCGACCTTATTGTCGTTTCCATGCCCTGTTATCTAACTCAATCATCAACCAACATCACTCCGATCAATGGAAACCATGGCAGCAATCCCTCATTCTTCCCTGAATTCTGTAAAAGCACCTTCACTCACTGGCAGAAAGCCAATCATCACCTTCTCGTTTAACTGTCAGTATCCAACTCAACTTCTTTCGTAAGCAGCACCCTAATAGCTTCTACTCTGTAGCTTCAATACTCGCTGCTCCATTTACGGCTCCTTCCAAGTAAAGCCAATCACTTACTGCCATTAATCATGGCAATCATCACCTATCGTGACTGTTGCCAAGATAATCGTGCTTTCTTTTCTGTTTTGTTCCACAGTTAGGTTCTTACTCACTGGTGAACAGCATTTCAACCTCCTCCATCGAGAACCAGTAGCATCGTCTCAGTCAATACCAACACCAACGCCATCTATCCATCAACAGCTTCACTTCAGCTTTGATCGATAGGCTCCCAAGATTTATCATTGAGACATGTCAACATCACACTCTCTTTCTCCCTGAAACTCTCGACAACAGCATCATCTCATTCATCGTGAAAATTGGAGAAGAAGAAATCCCTGTTGAGTCTGCATGGAGGAAGTAATGAAGATGGTGGCGCCCCGAGTAATTCTAGCGGATGCCTTCAACACTATTTGAATTCCAGCCTCCCCCTTTGTAAAGGACCTGAGCTCCTTTTAGCAGTTCCTTAGGAATGTGGTGCCCCTTAGTAAAGTGGATACCCCTTCGCAATTTTGTGCGCGTAACTTTGCCTACTTCAAATGCCCATAAAATCTTCATGCGACGTCGGAACGACTCCATTCTTTCGCCGTTAGCTTCGTATTTTCGTCCTATTTGGGATGATATCAAGAACTCCTTGATTTGATTGAGTTACACTTGAGCTTTGGCCCTTCTCCTCTTTCGGCTAACTTCTTTTATTGCACAATTAAGTGCCAATTCGCTTCTTTTGGATGATTCACCTAGCAAAACACAAATAAAGAAAAACAAACGTAATATACAATAATTTTTCAAGAAACTAAGCAATTACTAGCATGGATTCAACACTAAATATATGCAAAATATGCACTTAACATAACCATAAAAGAATGACTAACTCAATCGTTTTATGCTCAACACAAGAAAACTTATGGAGCATTGCAGTACACATAATATATGGATCAGGGAAAGATCAATACTGCAGCATAGACAAGGATTCATTCTATTTGCACAATGACATACTATAGACATAATCCTTGTAAACAAAAGATTTTAACCTATCTTGCATCAATGAATTGACATAATAGGCTTAACTTTTGTTTGTCAAAAGTTCATCGATCTTGTATCAATACTTGCATATCGACATATAAAAGAGATAACTTTTGACATTGTATGGGACAATAACAGTTCACAGACGCAAACACGCATATCCCATAACATATTGCAATATATAAAACCATAAAGATTAATACTGCAACCATCATCTTCCAAATCACTTTAGAATAAATCTGAAAACATTGCAAGATGAAAACGTTGGACATAGCTATGTGAAATCACAATAATTTCTATTCCAAACTCTAGTAATTCTTCTCAAAAACAAGAATAAATTCTCATAAGAAGTTTCCTAGGCATCAAGACAAACTCGTAATGCACATATAAGATGATTTGTCCTTAGAGGGTAGAATCAATCTTTTTCTCCCGGATTTATACCAAGAAAAGCTACCGAAGGCGTATACAAAGATTTTCTTAACAAAGAAGAACATACAAAGTCATTAACGACCATGCACCATAGTTCACATAAAATGATTGTGAACAAACTTTCTTCTTTGTGATTCACTAACAACATTCTTGTAAAAGCTACAAATGAGCTTAGAAGAGCAGTACTCCATGAATTCAAGTGCCCAAGTCCAAGAGAAGTGGAACAAGTGCGACAAAATGAAGCAAAACACTCAAAAACAAGAGACATGACAAATTCCAGTCTTAAAAATTCTCATCTCCAATTTGAAGATAATTCAAATATAAAGAGAATTCAAAAAGAATAAGGTCATTCTGAGTTCAGACGAAGAAGTTACGTCCAAAACATGTTTACCGAATATCAACGTGTACATGCAAGTATGCATACGGGTATGCGTACTTAAAACCCCTGGATTTTGATTTTAAATGATGGTATGCACACCTGGTATGTGTACCATGAAGTCCAAACATCCCAAATCACTATTTTCAAACCTAAAAATTTAAGAACCTTAAACACAGATCAAGTGAGGTAGAAATGAATGATAAGCAAGGTACATGGATCATTATAAAAACACAAATATTGCTCAGGATTATAGACATACCTTTTTAAAAGAATCCAATCGACTTACCAAACATAATTTGTGTGCCCCAATTCTCGTGATTCCCTTACCGTATACATATAAGGGCATTCCTTAGTGAGGATGCACTTACAACACAATCAAGTTGTGTTGGGTGAACAATATCTTTCTCACCACAAGTGACCTTTGGATTATCATGAAAGAGATCGCTTTTAGAACCTTTCACGTCCAATTCCATTTTTCCAAAAAACTTGTTAAGTTCCAACATCATGGATACTTCCTTCTCCATAGTCATGGAATTTTCTGGAAGATCATTCCTTTCACACTCAAAGCATCATTGTCTTTCTTTGGTACCCACTTCTGAGTGCATTTAGAAACAACCAGAACCTTCTTCCCATTACTCTCTTCTAGATTTCTCGAAAGAGAATTGAATTGACTATTCTTTTGCAAGTTACTCTTTCTCCAATTGGGAGCATTGGATCTTGTCTTCATCTTTATGAAGTTATCCTTTTGATAACCATTACAATTGTGAAAAGGCTTCTTATGACGTTTATAGGCAAATCTAGGTTGATCACAAAATTGATTTCTTTTCCTAAAGGTTGGACAGTTACAACCTATAACGTTAAGGGGATTAATCTTAACATACGATCTTGGTTTCACAACTTCTTGTGATGCCCAAACAAGAACATCATGATGTTTCTCATTCCTTATACGGATACGACATCTCCTTTCAAGGTGACCATTATTTCTGCAATAGTGGCAAACATAAGGAATGTTCTTTCCTCGATCCGTGTGTGCTGACTTTGGAGGTTGATATACTTTTCTCTTTTGAACCTTAACTTCTGGTGAAGGTATTTCACTTTTGCTATCAGTGGAGACCTTTTGTTGAGAAGAATCACTACGCTTGACAAAATTTACCTCTTTGCCAATACTTGGAGCATCTATTCCATTATAGCCCAATCCTCGTGTATCACGATGATTTTTACTTGCTCCTGGAATAGTGGTTAATTTGCTTGAATTAGTATTGAACTTTTTCAAGTCATCTTCCAACATTTTGATTTTATCAAGAGCAGCAGCTAAATCAGCCTCAAGGCATTTTTCTCGAGCGAGAAGAGCGCTTTCTCTGTCATCAAAACTTGCTTGCTGAGAGTTAATCCTTCCTTCAGTTTCTGCAAGTTTCTCTTCCAACAAGAAGTATTTTTGATATACACGATCACATTCAAGTAACTTTCTACTCAGGTTTTCCTCGGTATCTTTGAAGACTGGTTCGCAAGAGCGATTCTGACCATAAAGACTACCGTAGATCCTTTTCAATTTCTTGTTTTCTCGACATATAGGAGTCAGAAGAGATATGACATGAGAAGTTGTAATCTTCTTCATTTTCAACGAATCCAAAAACTTATCATACTCTGAGAGTTCCTCGTCAACATCTCTATCAATATCCAAATCACCTTCATCAGAAAGTTCATCCAACTGTTCTTATAGGAGTGTTTCCCAATCAACAGTTTTTATACCAAGGGAATGTTTAGATATTAACTTAGATGTGACAATTCTCTCAGGTGAATCCAATCTTTCAGAATCATCTGGTAATTTCTGAACTTGTACGTTATTAGAGATAGACACGTCCATAATCAGATCGCTACAAACACAGACTTATAAGGTCTTCAACGTGTTTGCTTGCTCTGATACCAATTGAAAAAGCGGGGGTCTAACAACCACACCCAATATTTCGAATTAGCAATCTGTATGGACAAACTCCAATATACTTTTTATGAGAATCAACTAGACAGTTAGACTCAATCAATAGAAAAGTATATATAGTTTATATCTCTTTCTCGATTTAAATCTAACTCAAGCAAACTGCGAGTCTCAATTTAAATACAAGAGATATAAACTTGGATGGTACCAAAGACCAATATCCAAGTGTCAATCAATTTAAATCAACAACCAAAAGGTCGGATATTCTAATTGATTGAACAACGCACAACCTGTATTATTTCAATTATATAACAAATATAACACAGAAAAGAAATAACACAGATACCATAAGATTGTTAACGAGGAAACCGCAAATGCAGAAAAACCCCGGGACCTAGTCCAGATTAAATATACAATGTATTAAGCCGCTACAGATACTAGCCTACTCCAAGCTAACTTCGGTCTGGACTGTAGTTGAACCCCAATCAATCTCACACTGATCCAAGGTACAATTATGATCCCACGCCTCTGATCCCAGCAGGATACTATGTACTTGATTCCCTTAGATGATCTCACCCACAACCAAGAGTTACTACGACCCAAAGTCGAAGACTTTAATAAACAAATTTGTATCACACATAAAAGTCTATGGTAATAGATAAATCCGTCTCCCACGAATATACCTACGAGTTTTTGTTCCATCTTTGGATAAATCAAGGTGAACAGGAACCATTGATAAACCAGACTTATATTCCCGAAGAACAACTCAGTATTATCAATCACCTCACAATAGTCTTACTCGACGCAATGAAAAAAGATATTGTGAAATCATAACCGATGAGATAAAGTGTTTGCGACTTCTTTTATATCTTGCCTATCGGAGATAGAAATCTCAAGCCAATACTTATATGATAGAAGATGCAAGATCAGATCACACAACTATAATAAAAGTAGTATCGGTCTGGCTTCACAATCCCAATGAAGTCTTTAAAACGTTAACCTGGTTTAGAAGAAGAAACCAAAGGTTAAAGGAGAATTGACTTTAGCTTAGCACAACTAGTATCACACAGAATGTGTGGGGATTAGGTTTCCCAGTTGCTAGAGTTCTCCCTTATATATTCTTTCAAATCAGGGTTTGCAATCAATGTTAGCTTAGTAACAAAGCATTCAATATTCACCGTTAGATGAAAACCTGATTAGATTCAAACTAATATTTATCAACCATTAGATCGAAACATAGCTTGTTATACACACATGTAATGCACGTTTCTAGGCTTGTGTAACCGTAGCCAAACTTGTATATTAGTTGGTTCAACAATAGTTAACCAAATGGTTAGCCATATGATAACTTCCATATCAACCATATTCTTCTTCACCATAACTAGTTCAAATGACTCAAATAAGCTAGTTAGAGAGTTGTTCAATTGCTTAGATCTTTATGTACTACCCAAGAAACAATTGAAGTGAAAACAATTTGATTCACTCAAATCGGTTCATGAACTATATTTCCACGGTTTGCAATAACATTCCTTAGTTTATAGAGATGAGTTCACAAACATCGTTTTTAGACATAACCTACTCAAGTACGCAGACTGGGTTCGCGGACTTATGTTCCTGGATGGAGTTCACAAACTCCAGCAGAAATTCTCGGGTTTGAGAACTTTTCCAGTTCGCGGACTAGGTTTGTGGACTGAGTTCACGGACTGAAGCTCACGTACTTCTCCGGTTCTCTTGATCAACAAAGTTCGCAAACTTTGGTTCAAGGAATAAGGACTTACACATATATGTGTTTCCACAACAATGCTTGTATCCTTCATTGGTTATATTGTCTAAACTCTCATTTTAATCATTGAAACATTCTCAAAGGACGTTATATAGTTGTTATTCACAAACCATTTTTCGTCAGAACAATTTTCAATGTGATTGAAACTTAACATGACTTTCGTCACTAGGTAAAGATGAACTTGGCTAAAGCGAAAGCTTTACCAACACATATTTCGATAAATAGATGGGCGAGGTAAACTCGGATCGAAATACCAAATGTGTATAATCTTAGTCTATACAGCAAAATGACTTTTGTCACAAGATTGGAAATAAATATACTTTTGAGTGATAGATAAGTTCAAGTCTCTACATACCTTTTATTCGATGAAGATCTACCAGTTCCTTGGGTAGTCCTTCGTCTTGTATGATGATTGACATGGAGTTCTTAAGCTCAACTACACTTTCTATCCTAGTCCGAGACCTTAGATATAGTAGACTAGAAATCAAGACTTATAGTTTTGATCCCTAATATTGACAAACATGCTTGAGATAGCAACGCATGCGAGTTCGACCGAACAATGCTTTAACATATATATATATATATATATATATATATATTCACCTAGTAATTCAGTAGTATACATATGTAAAATTATCAGAACAGTGTTGGCGTATGTTGTAATAATTCTAGTTGTTCTAATATTTTATCATGAAAACTCAAGATCCTAGATGAATTGCTCACTAGTGTAGAGCCAATTGAGTATTTATTTAATGTTATGTTCTTAGATGAACTCTTAATACTGATTTGACGTTCATGTTCATTCTTAGCTGAGTAACATGGATTCATGTCTGAATTAGGATATGCATGAAAGTACTTGATCAGAACCGCTGCCAGTAAGACCAGCGCCACGCTACTCGTAAGAGTGAAAAAATAGTGATTTTGTGTTAATATACAAAATATACTTAAATTAATTAATTTTGTGTCAATATACAAAATTCAGTTTTTTGACCTAATTTTGTGTCAACTCACAAAATTGGATTTGTTGCCCTAAAACGGAGCAAACACGATATCTTGATCCCTATTTGTCGAAAATTAAACCTAGGAAATCTAGGAATTGGCCCATCATGGATCCAGTAGGAGTAAATCCTAAAGAAAGTTAGAAAAATAAGCAAAGGGGAATATGTGACTGATTAGGTCAGCTATGGATGAGACGCAACCGCGACACTTAGTCGTCAGGTTTTCCCTATCTCACTCCCTGAATGGACGATCAACCTTGCTTCATGTCAGACCCTAGGCGCCCCTCTTTCCTATTGACCAATCATATCGCTTCTACGCTACAAGCTCCGCTTTAAATTGTTAATGGAATTAGGCTGGTCGAAGCATATTAATTACTTAATAAAATAGATCTTGGCCGCCCAAGTCCGTCGAAAATTGATCACGACCACACGACTTGGCCGTCTCCATTACATAGCCTAAACTCTCACAGTCTCAGCAAATAGGGTGTTGTTGTGATGACCGACCACCCATCTATTACCTCGACCATATCGCTCATATCCAACCTGCTTCGCTCCAAATCGTTGGCCAAAGTAGGCTAGTCGAGTGCTTTTTTATATAAAGAATTAAATCTAGGATGTCCAAGTCAGTCGCAGAATGATCACGACCACACGACTTGTCCGGTAATTTAACAAGATTGGCCCTCTCCTAGCATGACCGAGCAAGCACCATGATAGTTGACTACGGTCCCTCTACTATTTCGGCTAATCAAGTCGCCCCTAGCCTACCTGCTTTGCTCTGAATCATCGACCAAGTAGGATGGTCGCGCTTCCTGTAAGGGTTTTAATTAGGTTAAACGATAATAAAAAATTGTTGCAAATCATCTCAACCATCTAACTTGGCTAGCCGATTTAATCGACTTAGATTTGGTTTGAGCAAACAAATGAGGTGCCATGAGTACTACCAGTCATACCTCTCCTAGATGGACAGATCACCTCATCCCCAACTTGCTTGTACAACTCCTGGAATTTTCTCAAAGAAAGGAGGTCGCGCCACCTCTGTAACCTTAAGATCCACGACTAATTCAAGAAGGATTTATACAAAGATGCATTACATGTATCGAATATTTTGAGCCGCTTGCTTGAAAACGATGCTTCACATGCATCGTTTACATATGATATTTTATGAATACTGATTTCATAAATAATTTAATTATTTAACTACAAGCACCATGTGCTATTTTTTGAATAATATTTACTGCAAGTCCCATTCATACATTCTGACTTGTCACTTATGGCCACTTGTTGCCTAGCTTGCGCATGATTGGTCGAAATATTTAGGTTTTTACAAACAAGACCCACCGCCCAAGTCCGTCGCAAATTGATCACGACCACACGACTTGGCCGGCTCGATTAACTAGCCTAAACTCTCACAGGGTCGGCAAATAGGGTGTTATTATGATGACCGACCACCCATCTATTACCTCGACCAATCACATCGCTCATAGCCTACCTGCTTCGTTCCAAATCATTGGCCAAAGTAGGCTAGTCAAGCAGATTCTTTATATAAAGAATTAAATCTAGGACGTCCAAGTCAGTCGCAGAATGATCACGACCACACGACTTGGCCGGTCAATTTAACAAGCTTGGCCCTCTCCTGGCATGACCGATCAAGCTCTATGATAGCTGCATGCGGGTCCTCTACTATTTCAGCCAATCATGCTGCTCCTAACATACCTTCTTTGCTCTGAATCATCTCCCAAAGTAGGCTAGTCGTGCTGCCCATAAGGGTATTAATTAGGTTAAACAATAATAAAAAACTACCGCAAATTATCTCAACCATCCAACTTGGCTAGCCAATTTGACTGACTTAGATTGATTTGAGCCAACCAACGAGCTGCCATGAGTACTATCAGTCATACCTCTCCTAGATGGACCGATCACCTCATCCCCAACTTTCTTGTACGACCCCCGATATTTGCTCAAATAAGGGAGTTTGTGCCACCTCTTTAACCTTAAGATCCGCGATTAATTCAAGCAGGCTCTATACAAAGATGCATTAGATGCATCGAATATTTTGAGATACTTGCTTGAAAATGATACATTAGATGCATCGAATATTTTGAGTTTCTTGCTTGGAAACGATGCTTCACATGCATCATTTACAAATGATATTTTATGAATATCCAAATATTTTTCTCTATTCTCGCCAGTTACGAACAAAGAAGTTGAAAATAACGATATTAATGTTAGAGGTACTAAGTGTAGATAGGGCAAAACAATTTGCTGGTTTTTATGGAATTGAGGAGACGACCGTGCGGAGGAGACTCCTTGAACCGAGCGAAATGTTCAACCTCACACAGATGCACTGCGAGAAGGGAGTGCTTTGAATTCACGAGATCAATCTGTAGTACTCCGGCCTAAACCAAGACAATGGCCGTTCTAGAGTAAATTCGGTCATAATAGAGGATGGGTGATCTGTAGGTGGAAAGCTGAGAATGTGTGGAATGGTAATCAAAGATTGTAGGTGTGTTGTGAGTTATGAATATGATAAGTTACGAATGATTAAAATTGCTCAGTTGAGAGTAATTGCTCAATTGATGAGTTGGTGATCTCATGATGTCAATGAGACGTGAGATTCTCGTCGTTGTTGTTCTTGTTATTTCAATCATGATTCAGAGACTTATTTATATTGATAGAATTATAGACACCATGATCCCGTGAAGTGTGACAGTTGATGGAATCAAAGAGTGGAGAGATGGAAATAGTGTTTGAAACTAGTTGCTCATCGTGTGGAGACTTGGTTGATTTTCCACCCACTACTTTGTTAACTCCTTCAACTGATTACACGACTTGATCACATTACATCATGTGTTTGAACACATGTGTCGTAGACCGCCAGACCAAAACCCTAGTTGATATCTCGTGGTTAGTTTAGTCAGTTGCTGACTTCGTGATATCATGGGACGATGAGTCCATGTAATTACTGAGTTGAACATGATTTTGTAAAAATGTTCTAAAACTCATGGATTGAACGTGGGCATGATCCTCATTTTGATAGTTGAGGTGAGAAAGTATTGCTCATTCGATGATTTTCTGAATATTGATAGTTGAACCAATATTCTCAGTTTTGAGAAAGTATTGCTTATCTGAGCAAGTGTTGCTCATCTGATGAATTATTGGCAGCGTGACCAAAATAAAATATTAATTAAAATACTGGTAGTTGAACCGAGTATAATTAATAAGAATTTTGATCATGAGATCGTCATAAATTTATTAGTGTTTGAATCTGGAATTATAATCCTTGGACTCAGAAACCCTAATTTGATCAATTGATGACCACTTCATGGTTTGTTAGGAATTGAACCATGGAATGAAGGAAGGATTAGTTTCATGAGATCGTGGGTCAATCATGTAACACCCATATGCTCACGTGATCAAACACCAACACCTCTTTAAGAGTCGGTGACTTGTTGTTTGAAAGAATTATTAAATGTTGGTTTAATCATTTATTCGAATTACTGTTGAGTTCAGCATTAGGTGATAAGACCTAATTAATTATGAAGAAGTGGAGGACCGACCAAGGGGTCATGAAACCGGCCCTGGGTGGTCACGGGATCAAGTGTTGATCGTTCCATGAAGTTCCAAGTCGTTTGGAAGAGTTTTGGACCTAATACTGCAATTGCGAAAATTAGGTCAAATTGTGAACATATGTAAGACTGGCTCATTGAGAGCCAAAGAGCCAACCTTGGTCGGCCAAGGTAACATGCTCATGTCCCCAAAGTGTTCGTATCTCTGTTCTGAGATTTTTGATATTTTCGGATGTGCATTTGAGCAATCATTTTAGAAAATATGAAAAAACCAGGTTTTTTTTTATAAAACCGTCAAAACTTCATGAGATGAAGGAAAAATAATGAAAAAGTGAAAGAATTATGAAGTTTGGGACCAACCATGGCCAAGGCATGGCCGGCCGGCCAAGGGGCCAATCCCACAAGTTTTTCCAAATTTTTCATAATATTTGCATGATTTTAGGTAAATATGATAAAATCAAGGAGTTTTGCTAAAATTAAAGAGTTTTGTTAAAATCAAGGAGTTTCCATGAGATGAGGGAAACATAAAAAATAATAATAATAAAATAAGGGATGTGTGGGCGTGTGGGACCGGCTTGGAGGATGGTTGGAGGATGGCCAAGGCCCGGTCCCGTGCGTTTTCCCTAATTTTATGTATTATTTCACAATTTAAAGAAAATATCATGAAATCAAGGAATTTCATGGGATCATGAAAACATGAAAAATATAATAATAATAAAAAGGGACGTGTGAAGCCATCTAGGGTTTGACCGACTGGCTATGGCCCGTGCACACGGGTTTTCCTAATTTTATATTATTTTTCATGGGACCAAGGAAATATCATGAGATTAAGGAGTTTTCATGAAATTAGGGAAATAATAATAAAATAATGAGGAACCATGAGGTGTGGGGCCGGCTGGGACCAAGGCATGGCCGGTTGGCCAATAGTCACGCCCCCATCATGTTTTCCCTAATTTTATATTATTTCCTCCGTGTGAAGGAAGCACCGTGAAATTGAGGAGTGATAGACACATTTTTGTGTCTGAATTGTCCTCAGTGTCTCTATTGTTAGTCTCGATTTTTGTACTAATTTTGGTGTTTTTATGTTTGTTTAGGTGTTATTGGAGATATACACTTGTGTGGCAAAAGTTGCTCAAAAAGTGCTATTTGGACCCCCGGAGAAAATTACTAAAGGCATCCTCACTTTGGATAAGGAGCACCTCAGTTGTGCACCTACTATTCGCACCCCAGTTCTGGATAGGGGCAACCCTTATCTTCACGAGTTCAAAGCGAACGAGATTATGGTTCGGGTTTTGGAATTATTCTAGGGAGATTCAATCGGAGAATATGGACTTGGATTGTCTGAACAGGGCTGGTAACTCCGTCCGATTCAATCAGTTTGGGACGGATATCGAATTTGAAGATAAAATAGGGATTATTAGTGTGTCACCTGCGATATTCCCTGTATTGATTTTGGGAAAGATTTGGTAGGATTTCTCACTTGGTTTGGTTATGTACCAGCCTGTTATATCACAACAGGATTGGTAAGTGCTTTGAATTTGATCAGAAGGGAAGATTTCACGGAATCTCGTTAAGCATGGAAGGCTTTTGTCCTCGGGTTACTGTGAGCTATATATGGAATGTTTTAGGGTCAAAGAGGGTGTATATATTCTCTGTTAATGTTTTGCTCTATGTTTGGAAGGTTGACATCTCAAAGAAGCATGCAGAAGGAGTGAAACAGAAAATCTCACGACAGGCAGGATTGAAGAATAAGGAAATATTTGAGTGAAGAATAATACGGAGTTATAACGAGATTATATGGAGTTTATGAGGATTTATTCAATGTTCAATTGGGTATATAAAGGCTTCTGGAATCACAGAAGGGGGATGGAGAGTTAGGGAAAGAAATAGGGGAAGAAACCCGAGTTGCAGAGATGAACCAGCTCTGCTGGTGAAGAAGAATGTGAAGAACTTTATACCACAGAAGACATTCGTATTGCTACAGTGCAAACGACACTTCCTATTTATCGTTCCCTGTAACAGATAGTTTGCAACAGAAATTAGTGTTACAAACCCGATTTTTAATAGTTTTTCTCCATTTCATTATTTGTAAACGTCCTTTTGAGCAATGAAAAATTCCTTTGAGTGTGTTTTCACCATGCAGAGCTAGAACCCATCACTGAGACAATGGAGGAAGAAACTTTTCATGATTATGGTAAATGAATTAATTCTTTATATGACTTTTTGCATAGATTTAATTGTTTTATGATTTATATTAATTATTTGTTATTTTGCCTGATGTCGCATGCTTGGTTTTAATTACTTTTGATGCGTCATGCTTACGACTTACAGATAATGTTTTATAAAATCTATTTTTGGCAAAGAATTAGAGTCACAACTCCTTTTCTTTGAGCTATATTGTATAGAGTTAATGACTGAACCACAAGAATATGAAAAGTAGTGAAATCCTGCGTCCCGGTCATCTCTTCATCTGTGACAATATTTTGTATATATTTTTCTATTATTTTAGTTTATTAAGTCTAAAAACCTACTTTCACAAGTCTTGAACGAATCTTCTTACTACAACATTATTGATTCACATCAAGGAGTTTCCTCAAAACGAAGGATATTTGTTCAAATGAAAGAATTTTCATGAACTCAAGGAAAATAACAAAAATATAATAAAAATATGAAACTGGCGTGGGATTGACCACGACACGGACGGCCGGTCAGCGGGCCCATGCTCCCAGCGCCTTGGTCAATTTTTAATTATTTATTATTTTCCTTCTATTTTGCATAGGTTCATCGTCTCGTCGTATTTTGAAATACTCGTTCGTGCGGTGATTGTTAGTGCATCGTCGTTGAGTATATTTTCACCATTTGAATTGGGGCTTACTCGGAGGTAGCTCAGACGCTCGTGCGTTGAATATTTATTACTAACCCATGGATTTCTGCTGGGAAGAACCATGGTTTGCAGTAATAAAATATTTGCAAAAATATTTGAATATTTTCGGAAATTTTGTGGATGAATCCATGATTTTGGGAATAATTAACTTATGGCTCTATACTAGCTGAGCAGGCTGTCTAGGAGCATTAATTATTCCGATATGAGCTTGCTAGAGTTTCATATCCTTTATATAGTCAGGGTAAACTCGTTGTTTGTATCCTGAAGACGTTATCGCTCTATACTAGCAGAGCAAGTTGTCTAGGAGCCATCCATCTCGTGATACTATATAGAAATAATTACTGAAGTGTTCAGTATTCATGAGATATGTTGTTTTCTAGCCGTGAGACCACGTATCTACATGTACTCTGAGAGAGAGTATTCTCAATTAGAGGATTCGATGAGAGACCCGTGTCTCGATACAGATATGCCGTTGTCCAGCCGAGAGACTATATATTTGTATGTACTATGAGAGAAAGTATCCTCGGTAAAAGTATTCGATGAGAGACATGTGTCTCAATACTCGCATTCGATTGCTGGATCAGAAGTTCATATATTTATGGGTTTACGATTTTAGCCTTCGTCGAAAATACACCATCTACATTAAGTCCCCTGCTTAGTGAGTAAAGCCGTGTTCCTCACTCAGCATTGAATGGTGATTTTCCGGTCATAAACAATATAAGTAATTGAACTTAGTCGTAAGCTAATATGTTACTGGATTTCAATCGTACGAGCATACCATGATTTGAATGAAGATTCCAGTGGCATGATAGAATGTAAGTAAACATAAATTGGTGTTGAACTGCTGATTTGGATGACGGGACCTTGGTCGTTTAGGATTCGCGGGCCGAGCCCAATAAGGAAATCCTTAGAAAATTAGGTTTTGGAAATAAAATTTGATATAAAAGGAATTGTTCCTTTTTTTTCCCCACACAACCAGAGCTTCATCACCTCTCCATCACCTTCACGCCAGCATCAGGAGGAGAGGAAAAAAAATTCGCCGGACCACCAGCCCCGCCGCCGCCACCGTCCGGCTGTTTTCCGGCCGCGCCGACAGGTATGCGTCCAATTTTTTTTTTTGTTTGCTGATGTTCATGAGTTCTATGGGTTGTTCACATATTGATCATGATAAAATTATATACATGTGCATATATGAGTGTGGGTTTCGTCGAAAACCCTCGTTTTTGAAAATGTATGTTCGTTAGTTTTTGAAAACTAATAATAATCCCTGATTTAGGAGATATTTTTCTTCACATATGAATATTTAGGTTCAGCAATAAAACTATGTTTATGAGATTTCATGTGAGCCAAAGTTTTATTATGAAAAGGTGGATTTTCATAAAACCGCAATAAACCTTTGTTTTAAGGAATGACGATGATACGAAGAAAAGTTTTTTCTTATTTATATACGTATATGGAATTGTGTCCAGTGATAAAAATTTATGTATGATCTTTCATGTAAATCAAAACTTCATCTTATGATGTGTGAGTTTTCACAAAATCGAAATAAACCTTCGTTTCGAATACGCATGACGATACGAAGGAAAAGAATTTTTATAAAACCATGGTTTGTTCATGGATTTTTTTTTTGAAACCGTGGAGTGTCCACAAATTTATTTTCATGAAGCTTGCTCTCATTGAATTTTTATTTATTTATTTACATGAGTAAATAAAACGTTTTCCATATATATATATATATATATATATATATATATATATATGCAAATATATATTATTTTCTCTAAAATTAAAACTTGAGTTTTGTGTAATATTATTTATAAATAAACAATCATAGTTATAAAAAAAGGTGGTCTTTGTGTCATGATAGCAAAAGCTATCAGACGGACGTCATTCAACGGGGACCCGTATCCGGCGCTCGGGAAGCTACGGATTGGTTTTTCCATTGGACGGCTGGGAAAGCTCAGTTAATGTTAATTTGGGCGATATGGGTGAACCAAATATTTGTGGGTTTATGCTCTTGGACTTTTCTCTCTATTTTCCACGTAGAGGTTTCTTCTTCTACATACATGGTTCTTCTTTGGTTCTCCGGCACTGTCACCACCACAATTACCACAAAGAGCAACAATGATTCGAAGTGAACCACACATCGTCTTCTCATCTTTTAGTTGATTTCAGTTGGTCATGAAGGGATTTGCTAGGTAATTAAGAAGAGATTTTGGTAATAGTAATTGAATTTTGTTAATATTTCAGAAATTAAAACCTAGGGTTTCATATATATGGTGGTAAATTTGGTGTTTTTTAAGTATATTGTTATGAGTTTAATGGTTGTTGTGTTAACTTGCTAAGAAATACCAATTTATCAGTTTAGGGTTTTTTTATTCGTTTTTGTTTTGAATTATTGAGTTTCCCTTTTATATGCTTTTGATTTTTTTTGTTTCTGCAATTTTGTTAACGAGTTTTTGCAAATTCTTGGGTAATTCAATTCCGTTTTTGTAGATTGGTTAACAACCTGTGGACAATGGCATTCATACAATTGAGTTTGTGTTGAAAATTAGGTCAAAACTCAAATACCACTGATAAAATTGTTGTCGCGATGGATTAGTTAGTGAGGATCAAGAGAAAAAGTCTCCGAAAGCATTTGTAAAGGTATGTGTATGCGCATTTTCATTATCCTTGCTGTTTCTTTATTTTTTTACATACAATTTCTTTAAAACAAGAGCGTTCATAATACTGATCAAATTACCAAATTTGATTAATGATATTTTGTTCTTCGTTGTGATTTCCATTATCGTAGGCATCAAAGGTTTACCGAAACTCCTTTGTTGACACTCATATAATTAAGCTAAACCAAACAAGTTTCAAATTCTTTTCCACGTTTATACATTATAAGAGGACTGTTCTTCAATAATGGTTGAAACAAGAAGACATGACAAATAAAGTGATCATTCTCAAAGGAGAATGGGAACAGATCGCATGGGATTATATTAGGAGCTCTTCCCTATGCAGCTGTGTGAAAATGCTTAGATTGACTCAAAATATGAGGTCAGAAAATGTGGAATTCGCAGAGTTCTTGCTGAAGGTATGTGTATGCGCATTTTCATTATCCTTGGGACCCATATGGTGCATTCATGATCAGTGTTTCCTAAAAAGGAGAACACGATGATGCATCTAATGCTTTTGTAGGTCGGATGCAACATGCTGTGTAGATAAATGGTGCTGCTTTTGGACAAATAGAAATTAGCAATAAAATTTTGTTAAAGGAGTCCTTACTTCTTAGATTGACTCCGCGAAGATTGTGTTATGCGTTTTCATATACCAGAATCATTGCATATAAAACTTTAGGAGATCATTCAATTATTTGAGACTGAACATAATTCTCTCACAGTAGAATCCATACGATATTTGAACATACTTATTCATCACTAGATTAGTATACTAATCCATGAGGGCTTTCTAACACTTACCTTTAAATAAATGCTATGTCGAAACTCTATGCGTTAGCATAAGCAACTTAGTATACTATTAAACATCATTTGAACTTGATGCACCACATACGCTTTCCAAGCATACTCTCATCAGTTTAATTACCACTGAAGTCCCCTAAGCAACCTGTTGATATTAATCTCACAAATTTTGTAAACAAAACTCTTGATATAGGATGTGGTATTTGTGTATTTCAGATTATTCTTAGTCACACGTTTTATATTTTTGTTTGTTATTCTTTGCCGTGATCTTCTTTCATTATCCTTTGTTGTTATTTTAAAATTGCAGCCTCCTCCAATGTTAGTAGGCTTGAGCCGCTTGACTACTTCACTTCGGATTTTAGGTTGGGCTATCGCAGCATCCATGAACAGATTCAATGGTTGCGAAATACATAAAAAGAATCACCACATTTGGGCTAACTGAAATGAATTCGAAGTATTCTCAATCCTTTTCTCTCATTCAGACTTTATGGAATGCAAAATGTAGTACCCAAGGTGAAAAGTATACCTGTAGTATAGATTGCATATCATGTGAACTCAAACTTAAACACCATTAGTGGGAAATTGCAATCACCTCAAATATAAAATCTTATCAGCGAAGGATAATATATTCACAACCGTCTCTTTAAACAATACATAAAATGTTATTATGTGACTATGTCACTGATTTAGGTATTGGTAGACAAATTCGGCATGACCTATGTAGCTATGCAAAGATGGAAAGTAAGATGGGACATGGATGACAATGAAAATATAGTATTGCTCCTTGGAGATGATAATTTGTCACCGAAAGGATAGTTTAAACATGGAAAAAGACGCAACAACATAGTGCGGAAGACTCCCAGAATTGCATTTGAGTGCAGTTTACATATTTTGACTGGATGATCTGGATTATTAGTATAATAAAACAAAAGGTAATCATCACTGATTTAACTATCCATTTACTTCCTAGATTTTGTCTATTGTATATGATCCTTTTTAACTTCAACGTAAGTACCTTTTTTCCTACCCATCTACTTTAATACGCAGGGAAAAAGCGCTTTCAACTTGGATGGCACTACATGAAACTGGATAGTACTGTCCAATTGTACATGTAGGAGTTGTTTAAGAGAATATCTCATCTGGATATGTACGTATGGTGACCTATGGTATTTTAACTGGATGATCTGGATTATTAATATAATAAAACAAAAGGCAATCATCATTGATTTAACAATCCATTTACTTCCTAGATTTTGTCTACTGGATATGAAATACGTTCTCGCATTTATTTTAATTTTAATTTATATCTATCGTGGCAGTGACTCCTTACTACAGTGAAGAGACAGTATATTCTAAGTGTGACCTTAGCTGGGGAATGAGAATGGTGTATTCTCATATGTTACTTGCAAAAAAATCTTCTCAGGTTTGAAATATCATCAGATAACTTGGAAGAATTGACAATGTGACTTATTATAATTTAAATTTTTTGTAGGTGATATTGTTGTCACTAATGTTGTATCTACAATTACTTGATTCTACAAATGAACAAAAAAACTTCATGGAAAGGCTCATTCGCCCCGAAGTCTGGGTAACGAAGAGAAGATTGTGCATCTTCGCCGTCTTTTGAGCAGATAAACAATGTTCATAACTATATTACTGGATGTGCTTTTCATGGGTAGGTTTGATCTGGTGGTAAATACTGAATTCTCTCTGAGTCTTCATAATAACAAAGGACGAAATAGGCATCAGGGTCCTATGTGGGACAAAGATATGCTAATTCTTGAAAAAATGGGTACTTACTGCCACTGTATAGAGTTGCATATGATGATATCATGTTGTAACAACATGACTGCCACAAAGCCATAACATTGGACTTCAATGCCCAATTTGTGTATGGTTGTGGATACAACTACTTTTAAGAAGTTATATCTAGATCCAATCCAAATCTATTGGAACCAATGGAAACTTGATAATTGTTGTTGTTGGGGATTTCAGTGTAATAGTAAGACATGTATCATCTTGAAGATGTTGTATTCTCACAAACATAATCAGGTCTTAACCTTGGTTCTATCTATGCTAAATTTCCTCACTGAATAACGCTATTTTACGTTTTTAATTTCTTGATCTATTCTAGCGCACAGTTTGATTATATATAATTGGGTGGATACCCTAATTTTATTTTCACCATCATCAAACTATCAGCATCAGGCCATTGAAGCGAAATATGAAGAATCCCTGGTGATTTCACGGGTTTCCTTTTTGTGGCAAGTTTTTTTTTGGAAAAAAATAATATTTTGTAGAACTTTTAAATACTGATTTTTTTTTGGTGATATAATTTTAGAAATTCTTAAACAGGTCCCGAATTTCGTTTGTTGGTGGAGTAGAAGGTGTATTTAATATTGATGAAATATGAGTACTACATGATTTAACCATTCAATTTCAATATGAGGTTACCATCCAATCATCTTAGATTTTTGAATTATGTAAATTAGATTTGAGTAATATACAAAACCATATTCTAATCTTCACTTCCATATCCCTCTCTCGTACTCTTTTTTATCTACAGCTTTCCTTTTCCCTGATCTCTTTCTTTCTCATCATATTTTGTCATCTTGACTCAGTGTTATGTTGATTTGTTAATAGGTACATAAACAAGAATTCTCAACCAGGTGAGAATTTGACTCACTGTTATGTACTCTTTCCTTTTGATGTTCCGTTTTTCCCCGTAATACAGTATCAATAGGTCCCTAATAGCGACTATATACTTATCATTACATGAATACCGAAGCTACGTAATTTTCCATCTAACACCTGCACCGGCTTCTTTAAAAATATTTCACTCATTGTTGTTTTATTTTAGGGACAATCGGAGGTTAAATTGGAGATGAGGTTGTAAGAAGCATTTAAAATATATCCTCTGGCCAAATTTCAAGGTACGTTGTAGATGTATATCTCTTATTTGCTGCATACAATTCAGTTTACTTGCAATTTAGATTATTTCCATCTTTTATTTTTATGTTATATTATATCAGAGTATTGTGTGAGACTTGGATAACTTATTCGAGTGAATGAAACAGGTGGCAGAGCTCAGTGCGACACTAAGATGAGATATTTGAATCTACCAACTCCAATGAAGATCTGTAATTGTTATAGTACAATGGGTAACACAATTTAAGTATTTACTATTGGAATTTTTGTTTTGGTTAATAAGCATTTTTATTGATTTTAAAATCCACATACAAATGTTGTTTGGTTGCATTTAGTCTCTAGCTATTATACTTCGCGTGCCCAGCTATTTTTTGTTTGTAAAGGCATAAAACCGCAGTTCTACAATGTAATGGCCTTCATTTGAGATATTATGTTGTGCACCTGATTTGGCATCTTTTTTACATGGCCTTTATTGGTTAATGTATTTGCATCTGTGTAATCTCTGATAGTTTATGTTAATTGGTTTAATGTTACTTGGTAATGGTTTCCCGTGATGCATTCGTACTAGGTGTAGTCTCAAACTGCAAAGACCCCTTTTTTGTTAGCTCTAAAATTTCTCTTATCTTATTTCAGTCCTTATAATGTCAATATTTATTTATTTTTATGTCTCTTTGCCAATAGTGTAGGAACAAACATCTCTACTACTATGCTAAGTTTTCGTATTCCGGTACTATAATCTTTACAATGTTTATTGGAGAAATATATTATTTTCTTTGCTTAAGCAGCTGAGTAAGCTGATGCTCAAAGAGACATGTAATTAGATAGAAGATTGGAGTTGTTCCAATGAGGTAAAGAAAGCCTTTGAATTCCAATTAGTTAAGGCTTCTTATCTAATGTTATGAAACCCAAAGAAAATTGGGGCAAGATCGTTGACAACATATTCATATGTCAACTTCAACTTGCAATAAAAGAACCAAAACTTAAAAGTAATATTATCAGTGAAGAACGTTTAAGGTGTAGGTCATTTTTCTTCTCATATAGGTTATTCTTTTACACCAATTTAACGTTACGCAAAGGAATACTAATTTCGGGTTTGGTATATTGATGTAATTGAATGAGTGTTTTCTAATAATAATTCCTATGAGAAATCGTTATGCAATTTACTGTTCGAATGAGTGTTTTCTAATAATAATTCCTATGAGAAATCATTATACAATTTACTATGAACATGTAATGACAAAGTTTGTATAAAACTACTTCCAAATGTAAAGGTAACTATTAGACCAGGTATAAATGACGGGTTTTGCATTTTGTTATGCAGTCAGGGTTGCTGTGTAGGCCAAATGTTCGCACACTAAAATGAGAGGTTGAGCCGGGGCCGTAAGGGCCCGGTGATACCTAGTTATTTATGATGAAATACTGTTTTAGTTTTCATAACTCCATGGTGAATGTTCACACAGTAGAAATATTCATGATTTTATGAAAAATCTGAGTTTTGTTTGTCTTCTGTAGGTTTTGAAGAATCGAACGATATTGAACTGTTAACTCTATCAATACTCTCACTACTTTTAGTGGAAGCATAAAAGGGTAATAGTTAAGAGTTACCGATTTGTAGATGTCGGTATGAGCACTTTTAATATCCTCATTCCGTTGACATTTGCATACTGAATCGTAGCATTGTGTTCATGTTACAGATGCTTTGCAAGAATGTCTGATCCTCAAGCTAATGACGCTTTCAGAGATAATACGTGCGTGGATAATGATGCTTCCAGGGAAGATTCACACATAGACGATATCTCCAGGGATGATTCGTGTACAGAAGAGACTTCCATTGTCAAAGATGAGACTCCGGGAATCAAGAACGTTCCAAACATAGAAGATGCCTTCTTTATAGATCAAGGACCTGAAAAGCGTCTCAAAACTCCAGCCTTTCGTCTTCTGATAAATCCCAGAGAGGTTACTCAAAAGAAGTTGATGACACCTCAAGGAGCTATTCGGTTCTGTCTCGAATGAGGATATTTTTCTGTATCAGTTATTGAGTTCAAACTTTCTTGACGGCCCCTGGAAAAGTTTTCTGGATGGTCCAGATATATGCTGGGTTTTCCTTGTGTTCGATCCAAGTTGCATGATACACGAGTAATACGAGCTATTCAAGTCTCTGGAGATTTATTCATTTTTCATGATGCACGAGGCATTGTAGCTCTACTTGATCGATGGTGTATTCCAACTCACTCTTTCATATGCCGATGGGGAGAGTTTACCATTACTTTAGAATATGTAGTTGCCTTGTTGCACCTCCCAATCATAGGTAATCTTCCTGAAAGTATTTCTCCAGAGGAAGATGCAATTTCCAACTTCTTGACAACCGCAATGGAGGAGATTAATAAGGCGTCTGGCAGAAAAAGTTGTTATGCTCATTAGTTGATACAATGGTGGCCAAGAGATACTCGTCCTGATTGGCCAGTTGACGGTACGTTATCCATTGCTTCTTTCTTGTGCTTATGGCTGTCCAGAGATTATTTGAAGATGCTAGAAATTCGTTTAAGCCGTTCGTGATTCCTTTTGCGATTAAGATGGCTCATGGTGAGCAACTCCTAATAGGTAGCTTATTCTTGGGTTCTCTGTATTCTAACTTGGACTCCTTGATTATAGACTCCAGCGTCTCAAATGGTTTCATGAAGATTGAATGTTATGCCAACACAATGTTTCTTCAAGATTTGATGTGGGAGCATTTCAAGAATTATGCGCCCATTCCACGGACTGTCTTGCAAGGATTGAACATTGATGCTCTCCATGTATTCTCGGAGAAGGCTAATGCCAGGATTATGCGCTGGTCCACAAAGCAACCTCGGCTCAAGACTCGCTTCATTAATGTCCTGGATCATGAATCTGAATTCAATTTCCACCCATGGGTATTATTTCCCTCTTATATCTTTCAATTGAAAACCATTAATGATGAAGAAAGCATGATTTTGAAATCTGGTGCTGACTTGGACGATGGTGAGAGAGATATTATGCTGAGTTGTACTCCCGGTCATCTGATATCCATAATGCATGGCGAACTCTCAGTGGAAGAATACAATATTGATAGGGCGGCTCGGAAAATGGGTATGGATCAGTGTGTTCCGACTCTTCGAAGAAGAAAACCTTCAGTAGATCAGCTCATGACTTTTCTGGACCGTACACATGTGGAGGGGAGTGAATTCTGCTTCCCCAGTTCTGAGAGAGTTTCATATGTAACTTCGGGTTACATAAACTTTTGGGATCAACAGCTCGATCGTTTACTTTATTTTGTGAGAGTTGAGCAACCTTTAGTGAAGGAGCCTCCTTCCCCTGAGATGATTGATACTCGACCAAGATTGAAGCATTTCCCTGGTAGTGATAAACGAAAAACGTCTCTAGGATGTTCATCGGTAAGTATCTTCTGAAGTCTTCATAAGGTTTTAATGATTGCGTTTTGATTGATGCATCAAAAAAATTCTTTTTCACAGGGCGGTCGTAATGAAAGACCACGAATTGATGTAGACCTCTCAGAAATTGAAGCAATCGTTCATAGTGGAGAAGGCAGGACTAAGAATTATAAGATGTTACCTAACACCATAAAGTCCCTAGTGACTTGTTTGGTGAGTTATCGACACTTCTTTCATCATGACTTCTTCTCATCCGCGTAATTAGGATCTTAAAACCATCTTTCTTATTTTGTTGCAGAATTTTACTCCATCGAGCATTGACGATTTTCAGTTTTCTACTGCTGGGCAGACTGTTTCTGACTCGGGTGTTGAAGAAGCCGAAGTAAGTATTCTGTAGCGCCCTCTAAGCTAGCAGTTGACTAATCCAATAAATTAACTAAATAAAGAGGCACTAAAATCTAAAACTTGCACTTAAGAATTCGATTAAGAAATGCGATACAAAACTTAACCCAAAGCTAACCCCGCTCAGAAACATATATATAAGATCTTCTCTCAAATGATACATATATAATAGTCAATTGGTTTTTGAATAAAATATACAACATAATAAATATAACAGAAGTTAATCAACTAGCGAAGTCAACCCGTGAAGCTTTTGCTGCGCAACCCTGATCTGTCACAGAAACTGAAGTGGGAATAATTAACATTTAAACTTCTAAGTAATCATAGGCAAGATTTGGAAAACAATACATGTTTTTCCGAAACCTTAAACAATGACTAAGTCACTGAAATAATCATACATGTATATGGAACAAACTCCTTCGTCAAACAATGTACTAATATGGTTGTGAACCCCTAAATATCGGCAATTCACACCTATATAGCTATGGATGCCACCAAGACCATGGTGACCAACTCTAAACAATAAAAACTGAATTAAAGTAGGTATAAATGTGAAGGAGCGTATCCTATATACCACAAGTGGAAATTATTATTTCCCATAACAATTCATATTGACAACAACACATTACAAGTCCTTTCCAAATCGTGGAAAGATTCACAGAATTAACAGGATTATCATAATGCATTTTAAACAAAGCATGGAATGCACGGACAGACAATGCATGAGTTTATTAAACATAAACTTTTATAAAAGCAAAAATAATTATTACAAAAGAGTCAAATGTATTCCCACACCTTTTTGAAGACAAGCTACGCCTACCTCGAGATCCACTGATTTATCCTTTGAATCGATCGTTGTTAATAATTAACTGTTAATCAAAGAAGTATTCTAAGAGTCTAACCAAAGTGGCTCAAACAAGAAACATACAAATCTATTTAATGGTTCTAAGCCCAAGTCATCACGATAGGTAACCTAACCTTAAGCCCAAGCCCAACAAACACCCCCTTAAACTAAGGCCTGGTCTATCTGGGTCAACTGAAGGTCAAACTTAACTGTCAAGGGGTTAATTAACTATCAACGTCCAAAGTCATAGGTCAAAGTCCAGGGTCAATGGTCAATGAGTCAAGACTAATGACTCAGTGGGTCAAAACCGATTCAACCTGATTCGACTCAGTCAGATGGACTGAGTCAGCTTGAGTCGAATCTTGACTAAATTTGAATGGCACAAGACCAAAACACTTGCACAGGCCAGAACCATTGCCCAGGCCAAGGAGTAGCTAAAGCAAAATCTTTGTGCAACACCAAATCTCTTAATTTTGCAACTCTAACTCATGTTCAAATCAAACTAACAATACATCAATTGAAAATACAAACTATTTATAATAACAGTTTCTAGAATTCAATATATAATTTCAATTTAAGCTTTATCTGATCTGCAATTGCTGGCTTTCACAACTGCTTCCATTACAGCACTACTACTACTCTTTTTCCATCTCACTTTACCAATAACATTTCATACATTTAAGCTTCAACTCGGATAACATTGTCAATCTGCAATATTTACAAACTCTCATCAACTCCAAAAGTTGGCATACACAGAACCCAAAACCTATAACCTGCAATTCCATTCATTGTAAAAAACCATTACCCGAGAACACAAACAACACCTCTAACTTCACATTCAATTCCCCTTACACAGTTCACTTCATGGTTGTAATATCCCCTTAACATTCGTCAATTCCTACCCCATTCATCTAACTCCCCTCAACCATTTAATCTCTGATGTGATTTTGAAAGTTGTTGTAAAGTGGTAGTAAAGTTGTCGTTCCTCTCAGACTTGTGAAGGATACTTTAGTCTTAAATTTAAAAAGATTGGTTTCAAGATTATAAAGAAAACTGAGACTATGGATTCCACCAATCTCCAATTCCTATGTGATTTAATCTAATTAATATTCATGCAACTCTTTACGTTTAAAGTGATTCTAAAATATTGCTAAAAGTAGATTTTCAAAATACCAGTTGTTAATCTCAAGCATGGAACATCAATATCCCTAATCTAAGCATGCACCATCAAGTGAAAATACAACGAGTTAACAAAAACCATTATTTCAATTTTGATTCAATGCAAATAATCATAAATAGAATTGCATAAATTAATTAGATATTACCACATATTGGTTGGAAAAATAGCTTCCTCCGTCGCCTCAGCAAAGGGGTTTATCTCCTCATATTATTCACGTGCTCAAAGTAGGTGTTCATAGCTCAAATGGGTGAAAAACAAGGAAAAAACTACTAAAGCAGCGAGTTTGCAACGTTTATACGGCGTTACAAACTGACTGTTACAGAGGTTGTTGCAATAAAGAACTGTCACAAGAAACGATAAAAAGCCTATGTTGTAGAATAACGACTGTTATAATGTGTCTAATGTTCTTCGTGTTCTTCCTTCTACACCAGCAGAACCCGTCTTCCTGCAACTCTGATCTCTTCTCCTCTATGCCTCTGTTAGTCCCCAAACTCCGTATAATCTTCAATCCCCTTCCATGGAACTCGAATACCCCCTTTATATCCCTCGGAAACCTAAAAATCCCGATAAATATTCTTCTCTTCCTTTCCGTGCAAGTTACGGAAATAATTTCTCTGCCGACTTATTTACGCGTTTCTGAACCTTCTAAATTGTCCCAAACTCTCTACTAGGTAAGTAACTATTTCAGGAAATATTATCTTCGATTTTTTCTCCCTGAATCTTCACAAATCAGGCCAGCAGGGACCCATAACTTCTTTCACCTCTGTTTCGCTCCAACACGATCATGCAGCCCAAGTTAATCGATTCGAACACCCATACCAACCCTGTTATGCTCTATCAGGTCCATCCCAATAAAAATCAGCCATTGAACCTCCCTAAAGATCGCTCAAAACTCCAGCCCTAAATCTGCCAGCGACTGCCATTTTTTCCCGCCAAAAAAAGAATTTGAATTTTGGGAAGAAGCTGGTCGCCCCTATCCTTAGTTGGGGTGCGAATAGTAGATGTTTTGGGGTGCCCCTTAGGTTTCCCCTTATCCAAACTGGGGGTCCGTATAGCAAACGTTCTCCTGGGTGCTTTGACAACTTTTCGAGCCGATTTTTCCAAAATTGTTTATTGACCAAAAATACCTACACACATAAAATACCATAATAAGTACAAAAATGAGCACTATCAAAATATAGAAGCAAGACAAAATAGACACAAAAATGTGTCTATCAAATACCCCCCAACTTATTGTTTGCTAGTCCTCGAGCAAATAAAATAAAAGTAAAATCCTAACTCACTATCGCAGGCATCGTCGATTGCATTTAGCGTATGCAATAAGCCTTTAAACCCCTAGGTGGCCCTAGTGGCCGAGTTATAGTCTCGGGAGGGCTTACCAGAGATATACCCACAAAACCTTTATACTCCAGACCCTAGCTATCTAGGCAGAACCTTGGAAAGCACTAAAGAATCTCCTTGGTTGGCATACTTATTGATTACAAGAGGAAGTACCCTGATGAGAAATTCCAATTGATGTACACGAGTTTGCACTCAAGCATACTATAATTCATATAAAGTGATAGAGCTCTACTCAGATTGTTTCACTATGGACATCAATATAACGGAGTCAAAACTAATCACATGGATAGATCAAGAAGATGGATATAGAGGAAAAACATAGATGGTTTTGATGTTTACTAAGTGAACGGTGTTTCCAATATCTGTCTGAAGGCCTCCACCAAAATGAACCTATCCTAACGGACTGAGATAATGGTCTGACTAATATCAACACAACTGGCATATACAAGGGAACCAATGGTTGACAATCCTAATTCTAGATCAACTCGTCTGGCATATACAAGGGATCCAACGGTCGATTTTATTGCACAATAATAAACTTTTCATCATTATTTTTTTTTTAACTGCATGATTTGATCTTTTGGATCCAAGCGCATGATTCTTGTCAGCAGATTACATGATAGTTCCCATGGATCCTGCATTCCACGCTTGTTTAGGCGACGGAGACAGGGAAAACACACACATATTGCTATTCCCAAGTGTTAATTTTCTTTTATTTTTTTTAATTTATTCCGTTTGGTCTAATTGGTCTGGTCTCTTTTTATTTATTTTTTTCTTTTTCTTAGTAACTCAATCACTCTATTTCACCCTAGCATTGGTAAAAACTTGAATCGTGAGCCCCACCTAATCACTTAGAGAAACATAGTTTAAAAACAAAATAAAATAAAAACAGAAGTGAAAAGGACTCAACGAGATATGGTGAAACTATCATGTTATTTCTAACACCTGAGCTCTGTGATTTTATGAATAGACTCTTTAGATGTTGCCATCTAATCAGATTGGTTCCTCAACTCCTACAACCAAAATGCTTCCATCCACTTAGATTGGTTAGTGCCATCCTTAATAAGCATAAATTTCTAGGCTCTGGAGTTTACTAATGCAACTAAAAAGTTTCTCCCATACCCCCAAACTTAAATCTAACATTGTCTTCAATGTTCTAAATATGAAATTAAAAACATGAACAAGGAGAAATTGTTACCATTTGAAGCAAAAGAGATAAGGAAAGATATTACCGTGTCGCATGAATATTGGGTTACCTCCCAAGAAGTGCTAAGTTTAAAGTCTTCAGCCGGACGTAAAAAAGAATTAATCACCTCATAGAATCATATATCAATATCCGGAACAACTGTGGATTGTCAAAACCAAATAGAGCTGACACAGGTAAAAGGAAATAACAATTGACCAAAAGAATGAACAATCCAAACACAACCTTATCCAAAATTTTGTTTAAGATTACTATTTCTAGTTGTGGTTCGGGTTCAGGCTCTATAAATGGGTTTAGGTAGACCTCTTTGGGATGAATTTCCTTAGTGAAAAGCTCTGACTTAGGCTGTAGAGTATGAAAAAACTCAACTAAGAACTTTGAAGCACATAATAATAACCTGAATAATTGGGGATCCTGAAAGTCAATCAGAGTTGAGTCACGCAGTTGACCATATTGAAAGCAGTGGTCATTCTTAAGAAAATGTGTCAATTCTAATCTCCTAAAATACTTAGGCTTAGTCTTAAAACTGAATAGCTGACACATTTGAAACTTATACGTTCCCACATTTGGAAGAAAAATATTTGGTGGGAAAACAAAGTCAATCTGGGTATCATACCCTGGATAAACCACATCAACCAGAGGATGGGTTTCTAATAACTGAACTGCTCTATGAATATACTCTTGTGAAATGGTAGAGGCATATATTCCAAGTCCACCCCCAAACTTAGAATTTTGGGTGTCTCTAATATTCCTAATTTCTAGACCAACGGGTTCCTGAAAAAGGTCAATTGCTTTATCTAAGTTATAATCAGGTGGTTCATCCTCTAAATGAATCTGATGCATACACAAAGTAGGACTTATGTCCTTAATATCCGCTATGGTCCATCTTAAAGATTCCTTATTGTCTTGAAGCACGGTCACTAGCCTAATGTCCTGAGTCTCAGATGGGCCTAAAAATGCATAATTAAGGTCTAACTTAGAAGGCTCTTCAAGCTCTTCTAAATAAGGGATTAAGGTATATCCGGAATCTAGTAATGGTTTGAACCTAGATTTCCATTTATCAGTATCTAACATAGGAATAGAATCCAACAGAGCATTTACTTGTTCAATGTTGCTATCTTCGTCGAAATCCATGCTAAAGTGGGCTAGAAAACTCTCTAATGGATCTTCCGATACGATGTTTGGTAATGACTCCTGAATTAAGGTTCCTATCATGTTCACCTCTTCAATGCATGTGTCATCTAGATCAGAATGTAGCTTATTGACATTAAAAATATTCAACTCAATAGTCATATTACCAAAAGATAGATTCATAATACTAGTTCGACAATTTATGATCGCATTAGACGTAGCTAAAAATGGGCGACCTAAAATCACAGGTATTTGGTTCTCTGGGTCAGGGACAGGTTGGGTATCTAAGACCGCGAAATCCACTGGATAAATAAACTTGTCAACCTCAATAAGAACATCCTCTATCACACCACGAGGAATTTTAACAGACCTATCAGCTAACTGGAGTGTTATCTTGGTAGGCTTCAATTCTCCAAGTCCTAGTTGTAAGTACACATGGTACGGCAGTAAGTTCACACTAGCTCCTAAGTCAAGTAAATCTTTATTTACCCGGTGTTTTCCTATCGTGCAAGCAATGGTAGGGGCACCTGGGTCTTTATACTTAGGAGTTGTGGTGTTTTGAATGATCGAACTTACATGACTAGATAAAAAGGATTTCTTAGGGACACTAAGCTTGCACTTTCGCGTACACATATCCTTAAGGAATTTGGCATAATACGGAAGCTGCCTAATTGCTTCTAATAAAGGAAGGTTTATGGTAACTTTCTTAAAAACCTCCATTATGTCATTAAAGTTGGATGCACTCTTTGTTGGTACTAATAGATTGGGAAATGGGGCTCTAGGCACAGAATCAGACCTCTCAGGAACAGAATTGACATCATCAGAAACTTTATCATCCCCATCAGAAACTTTATTAGAAACTTTATCTAAGCTATTTGTAGTTGCGGATTATCTCACAACTACACCCTCAATAGAATCCATTAAAATGATTCCTAAACCTAATTAATTTGATATGAAACTAAGAATTAAGGTACTAAAATTATAAAGAGACACAAAGATTTTTACGTGGTTCGATCAATGTGATCTACATCCACGGTGCTTCACTAATGATTGTATGTGATTACATGATTTTACAATTGAGACTCCATTAATGAATATTTGGAGCTCTAGAATTTTGGGGAAGAAGATGATAAAGAAAATAAATCTCTCCTAACATTTTCTCTCTCCTCCTAAAATTATCCTCTCTCTCAAAATGTGTGTCTCCCACTTCTCATTCCTAAATGGCTATTTATATGATTTTACAATAGATGACAGTTGTGTTGTCCCGCCATTTCGGATTTGAAGATTATCTTGCGAACCTTCGTGGCTTCCTTTGCTCGCAAAATGTCCTTCTTGCTCGCAAAATATTCTTTGCTCGCAAAATGTATTTTCTCTCCACAATTTCGTAAGTTATTATTTGCTGTGATATTTCGCTCCTACATCTTGCCTCTTTTTTCTTGAATATTGCTTGAAGAGCGATCTTTAAGAAAAAAATCACTTGCTGTGGTTGTTGGAGTATTCTTTGATATTTGTTGATGAAGGAACGATCTAAAGAATATCAAACTCAAAAAGTATATACTTGCCTCTATTCTTTTGCGAAGTTCCGAAGCTTTAAGAAGTAATTAGAAGTATCATCTTGCGAAGTATGAAGTATAAGAAATATAAAATATCCTTGAAGAAGTATAAGAAGTACTTAATCCTTGAAATATATAAGAAGTATGAAGTATCCTTAAGAAGTATAAGAAGTATTTAATCCTCGAATTATATATGAAGTATGAAATATCCTTAAGAAGTATAAGAAGTATTTAATCCTCGAATTATATAAGAAGTATAAAATATCCTTGATGAGAGTGATAAATATTGCCTCTGTTCATGTGAAATTGCCTCTGTTCATGTGAAATTATTATTCCACTTTTGGTGAGGATTCTTGCTGAGAAGATAAAGAACATCAAATATTTTCTTGGGTATCCATAGTTGCCTCTGTTCTTTATCTTCGAAAGAGAATTCTTGAGAAAATGGTGAATAATTAAATTGCATCTCTATTGTTATGTTTCCTCTGCCTCAAGTGGTAACCCTGTTATCTTCTGAATATTTCTACGAATTCCTGAGTTTTTCTGCGCATTTCTGAACTTCTAAATAGTGCTGCGAATAGTGCTGCGAACATACTGTTGCGAATGTACTATTACGAACATACTGTTGCGAATCATACTGTTGCGAATATAGTGTTGCGAATATAATGTTGCGAATATAGTGTTACGAACTTTGAATAGTCCTGCGAATTATGAACTTTTCTGCGAAGTTTCGTGGTATTTTCCTGTAAAATTTTGTACAATACTTGTGCGAATATAATATTTATGTAATGATTATGTTATGAAATGCGTATGCGATTCTTATGCCATGAAATGTTTATGTAATGCATTTATGATGCAAATATGATGCTTGAATGATGCGAGTATGATACTTGTATGATGCAAATATGATGCTTGTGTGATGCAAGTATGATGCTTGTATGATGTGAATACTTATCTATTATAATGCATAGCTAATGTTTGTGTTACTTAGCTCATTTTGTTGCGGTAAAATTGATATATCTTTGAATTGCCTCTATTCATATAATTATCTTCGTAAGTTTATTTGTGTATTTTCTTATATAAATTCGACTTTGATCGCGAATGAAATCGCCTCTTTTGCTATGACTTCATGATATATATTCTTGTAAAAATTCTTCAATGATATTGATGGAATTGTCTTCTTTGATATATATTGTCTTCAAAATTCTTCAATGATCTTGATGGAATTGTCTTCTTTGATATATATTCTCTTCAAAATTCTTCAATGATCTTGACGAAGTTGTCTTCTCTTCAAAACTTCATGATGTATATTCTTGTATAATTTCTTCAATGATTGTAATGAATTTCATTAGTTGCTGTGGTCTTATCATGCCTTCCTAAGTAAAGGTCTTATTTTGCCACCTCTTTTGTAGTAAACTTTTGTATTTGCGATAATATGACAAGTCTGAACATTCTTGCGAACATACAACCTCGTGACATTATCGTCTTGCGATGAAATCGCAGGACGTTATTACACTTTCATGCAAAAACCCATTGATCTCATCTTAACTTCTTTGAATAGTATTTTAGCCTCTTCAGGAATTGTTGCGACAATATGACAGGCCTAAATATTCTTGCGAACATAAAGCCCCATGACATTGCCGTCTTGCGATGAAATCGCAGGACGTCTCTACACTTTCATGTAGTGACCCATTGATCTCATCTTAACTTCTTTATTATGTTCTGCGAGTTCTTTATTCTTTTCTTTTTTTTTTTTTTTTTTTTTTTTTTTTAGAAGGCTCGTAGAACTTCATTTGTTGCACAAATATGACAAGCCTTTATGTTTTCGCAAACAAGAAGCCTCGTGACATTTGCGTCTTATAGCACGTATCAGCTCCCTAATGGAGGGTGCTGCCCTTTATCTTCCCCCTGATTTCCCCTTCAAGGAAGCGTACATCGACCATACAAGGTTAGCTCTTCCCATCCGGTTCTGCCAACAACCAGCTTTTGAACGCAACCTCTTATCCTTTTTTCCTATAGGGCTTATAGTTACGAGGTTGCACCCTATGGGGTATCTTTGGGCCAAGTGCATCATTTGCCAAGACTTGTCAAAAATGGCAGATGTGGTTCAACCTCACCCGGCACTCTTGACTCAACCGTGTACCTCGGCGCCTTGATCGTTTTCTGCACTTCTTGGGAAAGACAGTATTCCTTAGTCGCCCAACCTAAATCTTCTTACACCGCATTTTATATTGCGTAATGTCGCTAGATTATGTGAGAATCCAAGGTGTCTAACCCGGATAGGTACCCCATTATTGGGTTGTACCCCTAAATTTTTACCATGTACTAAGGGCCCTTGGTGGTGTTCCGGTTACCCTTATCCACGTTTAGGTACCCCCTTAAATGACGTACTTTAGGACTTTGCCTCTTACGAAATATAGCTTCGCGAACTAGGGTGTACGCCACAAAGGTTTGCCTGTATAAAATTTTCTGCGGCTCTCTTTCTTTTTTGGAGGCTGATCACAGATTGCGGTCTTTTATTCGCAAGTTAATCGTAAATGGCGGTATTTTTTCGCCTTTTAAAAATTCATCGTAAATTTTTCATGTATATAAAATGTTGAATGTTTTCATGAAATGTTTAGTATAAGAAGTATGAAAAGTATGAGAAGTATTAATCAAAATTGTTCTATAGAAATATAGGAATTTAATTTTCTCTATTTTTTGTAATTTTGAAGTCTTTGAAAAAATTTGAGATCGTTAAATTTTTGCGATAAACTCATTTTTGAATCTTGCGATTGTATCACTTTTCACCAATCTAAAAAAAAAAAGTCTTTGATATGTTTTGAAATCTTAGAAATTGTAGAAATTTTGCGAGTATATCGGTTTTAGTAAATAAAATCAAAATTCTTTTGTCTTCAGTAAATAAAGTATTCAAGGAAATGGTACTTACCTTTTTACGGCTTGTTGTTGTCTCTTGCGAAGTAAATGGATTGCGAGCAAGAAGGAATGAGAATTGAATTTTTGACCTGCTATGACACTCATTCTTCTAGTGGATTGCTGGCTGTTCACGAAGTAGTTTTCTTCTTCCCGAAGTGGGTTATGTTGACACAAATCTTGGAAAATATTAGTTACGATCTTTCCTTTTTTACGAAGTAATGTTGTGGTATAATCTTTCCATTGATCTTTGTTGTTAGTTTTTCTTGCGTATTAATCACAGGCTTTGTGAAGTAAACCTCCGTATGAAGTCCAAGTTCGTATGAAGTATCTATTTGTGCTGCGAATGTTCGCAAGATACATACCTGCAAAGAAAGAAAGAATGGAATTTTATGTCAAAAATTGGAATCCAAGTTTGCAAAAAACGAGGGTTCGAAAATTCTACGAATGTTGGGATTCGAATATGTGTCTTCCAACTCTCTGTTTTCACCCTGAATCATCTGTCTGTGTGCTGATTGATGTTTGTGCTTTAGCCTGTGTGATTGAATAGTAAACACCTATTGGTTGCTGTTAGATATCATTTCGTGCTGCTCTCTTATTTTACCGTGTTCTCATCCTTTTCTTTCGTCTGCACCTTATCTTTAATTCAAAATAATGAGTTCATTTCTTCGCCAGAAAAATTTCATTTCGTGATGCCTTTCTAGCTGGATGTGTTGTTGTGCAAGTACTAAGTTTTCTAATTTTTGCTGAATTAATTTTTCCGTTAAAAATTTGTGTGTATCCTTTCCTCGCTGATGTTCCACTAGCTTTGTTACTTTGCGAAGAAAATTCTTGAATTGCCTGTGATAATAAGCTTGTTGCGAATAATAAGCCTCCTGTGAATAATCATTCCGGACTTGGATTTGCGAAGTGAATGGATGAAACGTGTTGTTTCCCTGGGATTGATAAGCTGAGTAGTCTTCGCTGAAATGTTACTCTCAGTTCTTCAGAAGCTACTATTACACATATGACGAAGTTAACTTCAGTTCTTATTCGCTTGAGATGATTCCAACTCATTCCTTAACTGAGCTTGGTTGCTTTAAATTTTTTGACAAATTGTGCTTCGCAAAATTTCTCCCTCGTCACGTTTCTTCTTCATCTTCGCAGAAACTTACCCTTTTTGGATATAAAGATTGGACAATTTCTTCTACTAATCTTGATGAACCACGATTAATACCATCACCTAGACGTATGGATCCTGCTCATCACCACGCTAAGTATAATCACTGCCCTATTACTTTCGTCATAAATTGGGAACATCAGCAAAGACCCTCCACCTAGAGTACAAAGTTTCTGCTACTTCATTATAGAGTATCTTAGATGGATGTTCCCTAATATAAATTTCACGTATGATCTGGAACTCCTTTAGGTGAACATCAACGTGTTTCCTGATGAATCCAGCAGGTGAATTCATGCGTGCAAAAATCTTATCTGCATCAGCTTTTCAGGTTCCTATTTGGTAACAGTCATAACAAACTGTTCATGAAGTTTCGACGCGTCCCATGAAAACTTAGGTTTGTCATCAAACGAAGAAGATTCTTGAATTGCCCTCTCAACTGTGTTGCTCATTGCCCTTGAACTTTTATTGATTTGGAAAAGATTTTTACGAAGCTCGCAACAGACAACATAGTCACAAAAATTATAATAGTTTGATGAGGAGGTGATGAATTGTGCCTGATTTTGCGTATTCACTAGATTTTAGCTAGTTTATCTTCACCAGACTAATGGATGAAGTAAATTTAATGATGTTGCTGACAACGCTCTTTGACCTTCTTTTGTATTTTTGGTTATAATATGTTCCCGTTCTTCGTATGTTGGTCTCACTTGTGGAATGCATTCATCCAGCTTATGAATCATTTAGTCATTTGGGTTGTGCTTGTTGAACCTGAGCTAATCTAAACAGAGATGAGTTTCACTTGGTTCTGCCCAGAGATCACTGAATTCTCCTCATCTCGTTCTATTGACCTGTTCACTCGTGAAAGTACCCTTGTTTTTGTCTATGAAGAATAGCCTTTCGCTGAAAGGATTGATCATCGTTGTTTTATTCTTTTGTATGCAAAATTTTCTCCTTTGCGAAATGTGGCACGTCTCATTCCATCTTTTGTTATTCTATTCCACGAAGTGGTTATTTGAATGACATTTACTTCGCAGCTCTGAAGGTACTTAATACTCAATCGAATTTATAGGCCAAGCTGGTATATTCGTTGAATCGTTGACTTGAGTTCGTCTGTTCGTTGGATTCCTCATGCCCATTTTTCTGCGAATAAATTCCCTTGATGTTATATTCGTTGCCACAATATGCAAAGTTTTTGTCTCTCTGCGTCACTGGAAGTGATTTTTCTTTTGCTCTATTGGTTGCTTTTTGTCTTTATACTTTGACTATTACTTTCTTCGCAATTCTGATCATTATCGACACTTCGCAGTATTCCAGAGCTGAGCTAATGTATTTTTCATTGATGAATCCGTACTCTTTCCATCACCGCTAGAATTGATTTTGCAAACTGATATCACCAAATTATGTAAATCCAGTTTTTCGTCCTATTTGTTCGCAGAAACTCATCCCATTTCTTCGCAGAAACTTAATCTTCTTCGGTCATATATGAAAGTTTGCTGCAAGAGGCGTGTTTTGATTCTGCCTTGCATTGATTTTGTTGTTGTTAATTTCTTCCCTGAATCTGTCCCTGCGTCATCATCTTGTAAATTATTGCTTCTCCTCTCCTGAAGATGTACATTCCATATAAACCTCCTTGTTTTCCTTTTGCTGAAGATCCAATTGAATTTTTCACCAACAATGGCTAATTTCTTTAAACTTTCTTGAACCAACAAGATTAGGTCCCTGTTTCTAGCGCCAATTATGTAGTTGCGGATTATCTCACAACTACACCCTCAATAGAATCCATTAAAATGATTCCTAAACCTAATTAATTTGATATGAAACTAAGAATTAAGGTACTAAAATTATAAAGAGACACAAAGATTTTTACGTGGTTCGATCAATGTGATCTACATCCACGGTGCTTCACTAATGATTGTATGTGATTACATGATTTTACAATTGAGACCCCATTAATGAATATTTGGAGCTCTAGAATTTTGGGGAAGAAGATGATAAAGAAAATAAATCTCTCCTAACATTTTTTCTCTCCTCCTAAAATTATCCTCTCTTTCAAAATGTGTGTCTCCCACTTCTCATGCCTAAATGGCTATTTATATGATTTTACAATAGATGACAGTTGTGTTGTCCCGCCATTTCGGATTTGAAGATTATCTTGCGAACCTTCATGGCTTCCTTTGCTCGCAAAATGTCCTTCTTGCTCGCAAAATATTCTTTGCTCGCAAAATGTATTTTCTCTCCACAATTTCGTAAGTTATTATTTGTTGTGATATTCCGCTCCTACACTATTGGTGTTCCTGAGGGGTGAACTACAGTATGTTCACTATCGATCATGGTTACCTGATTATCTACTACTCTACCACTTCTAAGGGTTCTAATAGCATTCAATTGATGTGATGGTTTTGCACCTACTTCATGTACTCCTCTAGGGTTAGGTTGTGTTTGACTAGGGAACCTACCTTTTTCTCTCAAAGATTCATTTATCAGACTAACCTGGTCTTTTAACTCGGAAATAGCCTGAGAATTAGCCTGGATTATATTTTTACTTTCTTCTATGCTTTGTGAAAGCGATTGGTGAATCTTATCAGTGTTTCGAATAAATGAGATGAGAGTTTCTTCTATACTTGAAATTTTCTTATCGGACTGATTCTGAAACTGAGATGGTCCTGAAGGATTCTTATTAAAGCCAAAACCCGGGGGAGCATTAGAATTACTAAACTGACCTTGACTCTGGCCCTTAGACCAAGAAAGGTTCGGATGGTTTCTCCAACCAGGGTTATAAGTTTCTGAATATGGGTCGAACTTCTGAGAGTTATCGAATCTAGTGTTATTTTAAAGAGCATTGGATTGCTCTTCTATAGTATGGCCTTCCCAAAAAGGCTCCACTCGACTACTAGTGTGACCCAATTCTAAAGCTTCTAACCTTTTAGCTATTGCTGCAATTTTGTCATCTGATTCATCGCCTCCTTCTACCCTATTAACGTTTCCTCTCCCTAGAAGAATTGTTTTCTGTGGTCCCCTATTGTTTTCCCATTGTTGGGTCTTTTCGGAGATTTCACTCAAAAATGTTATCGCCTCATCAACTGTTTGGTTTTCAAACCCACATGTACACATAGATTCTACCGTGGTTGTAGTAGAATAGTCTAAACCCTCATAAAGGATCTGAACTAACCTAACTTTTTCTAGACCATGATGAGGACATTGGGCTAATAGATCATTGAAACTTTCCAAATACCTATACAAAGATTCTCCCTCTTGTTGAGAAAATGTGCAGATTTGCGTCCTAATAGACGATGTTTTGTGCCTAGGGAAAAACTTGTTCAAAAAGGCAGATGTAAGTTGTTCATATGTTTCAATTGAATTGTAATCCAAACTATATAGCCACGATTTAGCTTTATCTTTCAGAGAAAAAGGGAATAACCTAAGTTTCAAAGCATTATCATCAAGGTTTCTAATCTTTAGGGTACTACAAATTTCCTCAAAGTCCCTAACATGGAAATAGGGGTTTTCATTTTCTTTCCCTAAAAAGATTGGGAGCATCTGTAAGGTCCCATGTCTAAGTTCATAATTTGCTTCCGTTTCAGCTAACCTGATACATGAAGGACGAGTAGTCCTAGTAGGATTCAACAAAGCTTTTAAAGTTGCTATTTCTGGCTCTATCGGGATTCTCTCCTCAGTAAAAGACGGACGTTCAAAACTGGACTTTTCAAAAATCGGACTTTCTAAATTGAGGTAATCGAGACGCTTAGAACTACTAGGTTTCTATTTAATAAATCTACCTAGAGAGTCTCTTTTACGTTCAGGCATACAAAGGAAAATAAGAAAAGGGATTCTATGCAATCACAAAACAAGGCTGACTCAACCAAATCAAACCTATTGATTTCTAGCAAAAAAAAAGCATGATGGCTCCACTTAGATTGTTTCTAGACCATCTTTTAATCCTTCGAAAGGGAATTCGTTACAATTTAAGCAAACCCCTCTGGAATCAATCCGAGTCAAAGTAAGTTGAATAGAGGCGAGGGAAGCTTAGTGGAGCTTTGATACCCAAGGCCTCACCGATATTACAAGGCGGCGCAGTCACGCATTCAACTCACAGAAACTATCATGAACTTCGAAGTATGCTTAAAAGAGTAACCAATATTTTTCGAATGACTTTCCTATTAAGCTCGTTACCTTATTGGTCTCGTTCTAGTCAAAATATTAAGGCTTAGGTACGCGTAGGTTATGTGTTCCTAAGGAGGGCAAGAAGAGAACGGTGATGAAATCCGAACCCTTATCTTGTATGGCCAGGCCTTGCCCTTTACTAGAAAAATAAATGTATGTATTCAGTCCTCAACATATATGCATACGAAGGAAGACAGTAACTCGCTGACAGGGGATTCACGAGTGTTTAGAATCTTACCTCCCATTCCATATGGGGGATGAATCGGTTGTAGTCGACTCGGGTCACTAACTCCTATGTCAGTGTACGAACCCAAGGTGCAGAGACAATATCGTAATTGTCCTCCTTCTCTGCAAACAATTTATAATTAACAGTATCCTTCCGTAGGGTAAAAATAAAAATAATGTTCCAAAGTCCAAAAAGTACAAAGTGTCCAAAAAGAAAAGAAAAAAAATTACAAAATAATAAACCCTAATACAGTTTTCAAAAAACCCTAAAAAATAAATAAAAACAAAAATAAATTTTTCCTCGTTTCTTTTCGCTTTGTCTTTGACTCCAAGTCTTTAATTAATCACCAAAATCTTTGGATCAGCTTTATTTTTGATCCAAGATTCAAAACCTGTAACCAAAATACAAATACCCAAGAAAAACGTAAAATAGAACAAAAGAATAAAAACCTAAAAATAAATAATCTAAAACCTTAAAAACAAGTCCGCGTCGGCGACGCCAAAAATTGATGTGATTTTGAAAGTTGTTGTAAAGTGGTAGTAAAGTTGTCGTTCCTCTCAGAATTGTGAAGGATACTTTATACTTCAATTTAAAAAGATTGGTTTCAAGATTATAGAGAAAACTGAGACTATGGATTCTACCAATCTCCAATTCCTATGTGATTTAATCTAATTAATATTCATGCAACTCTTTACGTTTAAAGTGATTCTAAAATATTGCTAAAAGTAGATTTTCAAAATACCAGTTGTTAATCTCAAGCATGGAACATCAAGATCCCTAAGCTAAGCATGCACCATCAAGTGAAAATACAACGAGTTAACAAAAACCATTATTTCAATTTTGATTCAATGCAAATAATCATAAATAGAATTGCATAAATTAATTAAATAGATATTACCACATATTGGTTGGAAAAATATCTTCCTCCGTTGCCTCAGCAAAGGGGTTTAGCTCCTCATATTATTCACGTGCTCAAAGTAGGTGTTCATAGCTCAAAAGGGTGAAAAACAAGAAAAAACTACTAAAGCAGCGAGTTTGCAACGTTTATCGGGCGTTACAAACTGACTGTTACAGAGGTTGTTGCAATAAAGAACTGTCACAAGAAACGATAGAAAGCCTATGTTGTAGAATAACGACTGTTCTAATGCGTCTAATGTTCTTCGTGTTCTTCCTTCTACACCAGCAGAACCCGTCTTCCTGCAACTCTGATCTCTTCTCCTCTATGCCTCTGTTAGTCCCCAAACTCCGTATAATCTTCAATCCCCTTCCCTGGAACTCGAATACCCCCTTTATATCCCTCGGAAACCTAAAAATCCCGATAAATATTCTTCTCTTCCTTTCCGTGCAAGTTACGGAAATAATTTCTCTGCCGACTTATTTACGCGTTTCTGAACCTTCCAAATTGTCCCAAACTCTCTACTAGGTAAGTAACTATTTCAGGAAATATTATCTTCGATTTTTTCTCCCTGAATCTTCACAAATCAGGCCAGCAGGGACCCATAACTTCTTTCACCTCTGTTTCGCTCCAACACAATCATGCAGCCCAAGTTAATCGATTCGAACACCCATACCAACCCTGTTATGATCTATCAGGTCAATCCCAATAAAAATTAGCCATTGAATCTCCCTAAAGATCGCTCAAAACTCCAACCCTAAATCTGCCAGCGACTGCCATTTTTTCCCGCCAAAAAAAGAATTTGAATTTTGGGAAGAAGCTGGTCGCCCCCTATCCTCAGCTGGGGTGCGAATAGTAGCTGTCTTGGGCTTGCCCCCTTAGGTTGCCCCTTATCCAAACTGGGGGTCAGTATAGCAAACGTTCTCCGGGGTGCTTTTGACAACTTTTCGAGCCGATTTTTCCAAAATTGTTTATTGGCCAAAAATACATACACACGCATAAAATACCATAATAAGTACAAAAATGAGCACTATCAAAATATAGAAGCGAGAAAAAATAGACACAAAAATGTGTCTATCAGTCTCCATTAACAACTTCAGATGCATTCAAGAAAACACACACGTCCCGCAATAATCAATATACACCCTCAACTGATCTTCCAACTCTTAACTCAAGACAATTCAACCAAAGTACCCTATTTCAGTTTATAAAGCTCAACCCCTGCAACATCAACATTGTCACCACCACAACTAAACCCATCTCAGATGCATAACAGAATCACTGGCAGCAACATTATACCCAAACTCAATTGCAAAACAATTTCCACACAAAATACCCATCACGGTTATCACCACTGATCAATACCTGCGATAACAATCCAATCTAACTCCAAACACAATCTCTTCAATAATCAAACACTGTCATATTATCACCTCAATCATTCATAGATCCACATCATGATTCATCTACAATTTCCAACTTATGAATTCTAGTAAGTAGTTCTTAAACTCACAATTAAACTGAAATTAAACTCCATATAACTGATTCAACATCAATCTAAATAAACCCATATTAGAAACATCAGCTATTATCCAAATTTTACATAACACATAATCAAATCAAGAAACTCTAAATTACCTTTTTCTTTCAATTCACCTTCAGATAAGCTTCACCTCATCAATTCGGTAATAATCCCTTCTTTCATTTGACTCAACAAATTACTACAACATCATTCCCTCCCTAAACCATCTATTTAATTCTCAAAACCCTAGTTCTTAAATCAGGGAAGAACATGAAACCTTAATTCTTCAATTCATCTTCAGTACAACTTCAACCCAATGTCAATTAGAAAAAACCCATCTTAAATCCTCCCTTTTGAACGTCAATTCCATCTTATCTGAGTTTAATTTCATCTTTGAACTCATTTCTGAATCAAACTCAAAAACCCTAATATCAAATTCAAATCACTCTTCAACCTTATATTCTAATTCTTGATAAACCCAACTTAATTCAATCCACTAAACCATCATTTTCATCATCTAATTCTTCTTTGAGTCTCAAATGAAACCTTAACTCATTTGTTCCTCAAACCCTAACTTTTCTGTTTCCTTCAAACTTCAATCGACAGCAGCATCATCAACCTTCATCAGCCGCACAACATAACCAATTGATTAACTCGATTATCTCTAAACACTCAACAGAAGAACGAACATAGAAAGAGACGGAGAAGAACAGAGAAGAAGAAAGAAATAAGAAGAAACGAAAAAAATAAGAAGAAGTAATCTTCTTCGATCCGTTTTGGTGATAAGACCAACGGGGAAACACTAAATGCACGCTAGAAGTGATAAGGGAAGTCCGGGTCGGTTCAATGTCAAAAATACTAATTTTCCCCTTTATGATATCTGATGATTTCTTATTCATCTAGTATCCGAACAACACGCTCGAGTAGTCCGTTTCGCATAACTTTTCGAATTCTATCTACCGGTACTAGTTTTATATCTAGATCGTTGTTAAATTAATTTCTATTAATTAACGTTCGTGTTAAACTAATCGAGTTATTATCGTCTAAATCGTCTCTTGACTGGTCTAATATCGTTGACGAGCTTGAGGGTCCTTATATTCTCCCCATCTTATTTTATTTTCGTCCTCGAAAATCAAGCCATCCTTCTGGTCTTCATAAACTCCCCACCTTATAGAATAATCCCATCTCTTGTCTAAGCGCAAACAACCCTATGTATAAGGCAAGATACTAAATAAATTTCTACGTGACTTTCAAGATTTATCAATAAACCTGTTCTCTACATTTTTAGTATTGGTTTGTGTACTTGTTCATACTTTTTAGATTAATTATTCTCAAATTCTTATTATCTAAAGTTATTGGTGTACCCTACATTTTTTAGTTCATTACATATATAAACAATCAAACAAACAATTCAATTAATCGAATAATTATTTTAATTATTGATAGCTTTTAATGATTAATATTTATCTCGAAAACCCAACCCAATTCTAAATTAATCTAGTTCACTAACTGGCACTGGTTATTCCCATTGTCTACCATATAAGATCTAATAATGAGCTCTGATACCAACTTTGTAGCGCCCCCTAAGCTAGCAGCTGACTAATCCAATAAATTAACTAAATAAAGAGGCACTAAAATCTAAAACATGTACTTAAGCATTCGATTAAGAAATGCGATACAGAACTTAACCCAAAGCTAACCCCGCTCAGAAACATATATATAAGATCTTATCTTAAATGATACATATATAATAGTCAATTGGTTTTTAAATAAAATATACAACATAATAAATATAACAGAAGTTAATTAACTAGCGAAGTCAACCCGTGAAGCTTTCGCTGCGCAACCCTGATCTGTCACAGAAACTGAAGTGGGAATAATTAACATTTAAACTTCTAAGTAATCATAGGCAAGATTTGGAAAACAATACATGTTTTTCCGAAACCTTTATCAGTGACTAATTCACTGAAATAATCATACATGTATATGGAACAAACTCCTTCATCAAACAATGTACTAATATGGTTGTGAACCCCTAAATACCGACAATTCACACCTATATAGCTATGGATGCCACCAAGACCATGGTGACCAACTCTAAACAATAAAAGATGAATTAAAGTAGGTATAAATGTGAAGGAACGTATTCTATATACCACAAGTGGAAATTCTCATTCCCCATAACAATTCATATTGACAACAACACATTACAAGTCCTTTCCAAATTGTGGAAAGATTCACAGTATTAACATGATTATCATAATGCATTTTAAACAAAGCATGGAATGCACGGACAGACAATGCATGAGTTTATTAAACATAAACTTTTATAAAAGCAACAATAATGATTACAAAAGAGTCAAATGTATTCCCCACACCTTTTTGAAGACAAGCTACGCCTACCTCGAGATCCACTGATTTATCCTTTGAATCGATCGTTGTTAATAATTAACTGTTAATCAAAGAAGTATTCTAAGAGTCTAGCTAAAGTGGCTCAAACAAGAATCATACAAATCTATTTAATGGTTCTAATCCCAAGTCATCACGATAGGTAACCTATCCTTAAGCCCAAGCCCAACAAATACCCCCTTAAACTAAGGCATGGTCTATCTGGGTCAACTGACGGTCAAACTTAACTGTCAAGGGGTTAATTAATTGTCAATGTCCAAAGTCATAGGTCAAAGTCCAGGGTCAATGGTCAATGAGTCAAGACTAATGACTCAGTGGGTTAAAACCGATTCAACCTGATTCGACTCAGTCAGATGGACTGAGTCAGCTAGAGTCAGATACTGACTAGGCTGAATGGCACAAGGCCAAAACACTTGCACAGGCCAGAACCATTTCCCAGGCCAAGGAGTAGCTAAAGCACAATCTTTGTGCAACACCAAATCTCTTAATTCTGCAACTCTAACTCTGGTTCAAATCAAACTAACAATACATCAATTGAAAATACAAACTATTTATAATAACAGAATTCTAGAATTCAATATACAATTCCAATTTAAGCTTTATCTGATCTGCAATTGCAGGCTTTCACAACTGCTTCCATTACAATACTACAACTACTCTTTTTCCATCTCACTTCACCAATAACATTTCATACATTTAAGCTTCAACTCAGATAACATTGTCAATCTGCAATATTTACAAACTCTCATCAACTCCAAAAGTTGGCATACACAGAACCCAAAACCTATAACCTGCAATTCCATTCATTGTACAAAACCGTTACCTGAGAACACCAACAACACCTCTAACTTCACATTCAATTCTCCTTACACAGTTCACTTCATGGCTGTAATATCCCCTTAACATTCGTCAATTCCTACCCCATTCATCTAACTCCCCTCAACCATTTAGTCTTCATTAACAACTTCAGATGCATTCAAGAAAACACACACGTCCCCCAATAATCAATATACACCCTCAACTGATCTTCCAACTCTTAACTCAAGATAATTCAACCAAAGTACCATATTTCAGTTTATAAAGCTTAACCCCTGCAACATCAACATCGTCACCACCACAACTAAACCCATCTCAGCTGCATAACAGAATCACTGGCAGCAACATTATACCCAAACTCAATTGCAAAATAATTTCCACACAAAATACCCATCACGGTTATCACCACTGATCAATACCTGCGATAACAATCCAATCTAACTCCAAACACAATCTCTTCAATAATCAAACACTATCATATTATCACCTCAATCATTCACAGCTCCACATCATGATTCATCTACAATTTCCAACTTAAGAATTCTAGTAAGTAGTTCTTAAACTCACAATTAAACTGAAATTAAACTCCATATAACTGATTTAACATCAATCTAAACAAACCCATATTAGAAACATCAGCTATTATCCAAATTTTACATAACACAGAATCAAATCAAGAAACTCTAAATTACCTTTTTCTTTCGATTCACCTTCAGAAAAGCTTCACCTCATCAATTCGGTAATAACCCCTTCTTTCATTTGACTCAACAAATCACTACAACAACATTCCCTCCCTAGGCCATCTGTTTAATTATCAAAACCCTAGTTCTTAAATCAGGGAAGAACATGAAACCCTAATTCTTCAATTCATCTTCAGGACAACTTCAACCCAACGTCAATTAGAACAAACCCATCTTCAATCCTCCCTTTTGAACGCCAATTCCATCTTATCTGAGTTTAATTTCATCTTTGAACTCATCTCTGAATCAAACTCAAAAACCCTAATATCAAATTCAAATCACTCTTCAACCTTATATTCTAATTCTTGATAAACCCAACTTAATTCAATCCCCTAAACCGTCATCTTCATCTTCTATTTCTTCTTTGAGTCTCAAATGAAACCTTAACTCATTTGTTCCTCAAACCCTAACTTTTCTGTTTCCTCCAAACTTCAATCGACGGCAGCATCATCAACCTTCATCATCCTCACATCATAACCAATTGATTAACTCGATTAGCTCTCATAAACACTCAACAGAAGAACGAATAGAGAAAGAGACGGAGAAGAACACAGAAGAAGAAATAAGAAAGAAAGAAGAAGAAACGAAAAAAAATAAGAAGAAATAATCTTCTTCGATCCGTTTTGGTGATAAGACCAACGGGGAAACACTAAACACACACTAGAAGTGATAAGGCAAGTCCGGCTTGGTTCAATGGCAAATAGACTAATTTTCCCCTTTATGATATCTGATGATTTCTTATTCGTCCAGTATCCGAACAACACGCTCGGGTAGTCCGTTTCTCATAACTTTTCGAATTATATCTACCAGTACTAGTTTTGTATCTAGATCATTGTTAAATTAATTTCTATTAATTAGCGTTCGTGTTAAACTAATCAAGTTATTATCGTCTAAATCGTCTCTTGACTAGTCTAATATCGTTGACGAGCTTGAGGGTCCTTACATATTCTTTTATATAGAAAATTATGATGCTTGATAAATAGAATGCTAATTGCTGAGAATATATCCAGGAGGATGTTTCCATGGACATGGAGAATACTGGTGATGCTCGTTCGAAGAACGGTGATGAAGAAAACTCCCAGAGTTTAAAACCGAATGAAGGTAATGGAGATGTCGACGTTGATGTAGGAAATTCTGATTCATTGAACGCTCCGGAGACCACCCAAGTAAGTATTTCTCTTGTATTTCACCCATATAAGTATAAAATCGCTGGTCTATGAGTGACTGAATGAGAAAGTATGTGAATATATGACAAGTTTTGCCGAAAATACGTCACCAAAAAATTCAGAACTCAACATTTTAGGAAAAACATCGTATAATTCTCGTCTGTTGTCAGATTTTCATGATCCGCATATGCATCTTTAATCCCAGGAAATTTACATGCTTTAACAAAGAATATTTTTAAGTTTTGAGCACGTTCATGGCCTGAAAATGGCGAAATAGTGAACTTTCAGGAGACTTTCAGAATTTTTTTCAGATGTTGTGTAGTCCCGAGTTTCGACCACATCGTTTTGCTCATTCGTACGATTGATATGAAATTTGGACATGTTGTAGGTAACACCCATACGAATAGAATGGCATATAACTCAACCCTTGATTCTTCGCCAATTTCTCCCAGTTCATTTCTTTGTACAGGGAAGTGTAAAATCTTCTCAGGCGGGCTTGTTGTAAAACGTGATTTTGTGACTTTCACGTTATTTGATGACATCTATCATGTATAATGAAAGACTTTGATGATTTTAGACCACTTGTATGCCGTATTTCATGATTTATTTTGGTTTCATGCTTGGATGGCCGAATCTCATGTAATCTTCGTATTAGGTGAAAAATACCGAAGTTGAGAATGAAGGAACCCAAAATGATGAAACGAGCGACCCTGAGGCTATTGATAAGGAGACAACTATCTCTCCTCTTCAAGGACGTGAAAGTGTTATTGATGAAGTCATGGGGACCCAGATTATTGATGTTTCAGTAATAGAAGAATCCATGACACCAACAAAAAATACTGAAGAAACTGTTGCCTTGATTGTAGAAGCTGCTCCAATAGTTGAAAACCGTATAATCGTGTATGAATACCCAAGTGCAGGAGTTTCTTTTGATTCTCCATTCGATTTCTCACTTCTGTATCATGAGTTAGTTGGCGGATTCAGCGTTCCCATTGGATATGTGGGTTTGTACAAGAAAATATGAGAGAAATTTGGCCATATAATTGTCGATAGGAATCCTGAGCGTGCTTATACTTTAACAATGCAGGTAAGTGTTCTCTTGCGTGTTGTAAGCGACATACATACTAGATCCAGAAATGTCGTAGCCCCAGATGTGCTCTTTGATTGGGAGTTCAACTTGGAGAATTATGAGAGACTTGTCTTCAATGTGAAGTGGCTTCGTAAGAAGATGAATGCTATTAAGGATTCATGTGAAAATGACATACCCTTTCCCAATGATGCTTTGATGGAGAAGGAATACAAGATTGCCAGGATGACTGAAGAACTAAACAAGGAGAAGGCGGCTTTACATGCTTTGAAGGATGCAGAGGCGCAAAAATATTTCTTCGCTAGTTTTCTTTGATTCATTTTCCATAATCTCTTGAACTTATGAATTTCTGAGGGATGTGGGGTTTTATTTGGTTTTGATATTATGGTTTTGGATTGGTAGATGGTTAAGGATTTTCTTTTGGACTTGATAGAGATTTTATTTTAAGAAGTATGAACTGAATTTTTGATAAATTGCTGAATTTAAATACTGATTGCAAGTAGTGCAAACGTTTTGGAGGAATTGAAATACAATGAAAGAAAATCCTAAAATGCCAAATCCAGACGTCATGAATGCTTAAACGCCCAGTACCTCAAATGCCCAATAATCTCAGACAAACGCCTTAAGCCAATTCTCGTGAATTACTGGTAAGGTTCGTCTATCCGTGTTGATCAGTTTGTAGTATTCTCCAGTGATGGACTTAGCGATCATAAACGGTCCTTCCCAATTAGAGCTCATTCCAGAATGGAGACCCCGTTTAGTTGCTTTGAGAACTAAATCCCCTTCCTTGAACTTGTTTGGCTTTATGGTCTATGCCTTGAATATTTTGTGCTGACTCCATGGTTGGGGCACATATGGACACTGGTGTAGAGGAGGATATCCAGCATACTGACTGTCGTATTTTGCCTGGTCTTCAACAATAAATTTCTTGACGGGATGATCAACATGGATACATATTGAACCCATCCATTGGGTGTAATATTGTCGAGGTGAAGTTACCCATTTATAACTCTTGGAAATTGCTAAACTGTTCATGGGGAGAAGTCCCTCGACCAAAGTAGCATATTTGAACATTGGTAATATTGGAGCATGAAGAGGAATAAGACTTGCCTGAGCTCGAAACCTTTCGACAAAGGCATGTGGACTCTCTCCAGGTTCTTGTGCAAGTCTCATCAAGGTTCCAACTTCCTTTAGATGTTCAAATGGTAGGGTTTTCTCCTCTTCTTCTGACTCGGAGTCTCTGTCAGTAGTGGAGTGTGCTGAAGACATAAAGGTCAGTCTTCCAGTATGGATCCAAGTCCTTCTAAGGATCATGTCATATCCAGGGTCTTCCCGGATTATGTAAAACTTGGTCTCAGTGCAGACCGAACTTTCTGTAACTTTGAGATTGATGAAGCCATATGCATTCTTGGAAATTCCTTCATGATCTTTGATTGCTGTGGGAGCATGAGTAGCCTCTTTTCGAGTAATGCCGGAAGCCCTAAGGGTCTTCAAAGTAATGATGTTGACAGCAATACCAATATCAACAAACGCCATTTTAAATACGTTTCCTTTGATGTGTACTGTGGTGAGCAGTCCCCAGTCATACATTTCTTTGTCAGTAGCTGAAGGTTTAGGAGGTACATCTGAAATCAGCATGCATTTCCCAAAAACTATGTGATTCAAAGCCGCAAACATATCTCCCCTTTGTGCTTTCGATAGATAAAGAAATTCACAGACATGCTCTATTAATGACTAAACTGCTTCCTTGATTAGTGCTTCGAAAATAGAGAAAGTCCTGATGGGAAGGGGATCTCTATGCACTCCTTCGGCACTAAGATTAAGTTTTCCTGACTCGACCTTTTCTTTAAATATGCGCTTCAAAGTCTTGGAATCGCTTGTGGGATGGCCGACAAACCTATGGAAGCGACAATACCGAGGATTTTCCATAGCCTCTTCAGTTGGTTCCTTCCTGACATATGGAAATTTGATTGCACCGTCTTGAATCCAGGCTTCCAGCAATTCGATGACTTCTTCAATGGAGCAGGAAAAGTCAGGTGCTTCTGGATCCTCTGTATGCTGAGGAGAAGTTTGAACATTATCCTTCTTTTGTGCCTTTGAAGGGGTGGAAGAAGTATGCTTGCGCTGTGTTCAGATTTCCGTTTGCTCCCTTCCATTACAGCATTTGTGAAAGGCTTCAGATTGTACTGCTTATTTACCAGACGTATGCTTCCTTGAGTGTCTCGTGCTTCTTCAGTCTTTGTGGATTTTGCTCTTTCTAACAGAGCAGGTGCAGTGGTTTCCGACCTCTTCGCTACTTCGTGGAGCTCTGAGAAAGTCTGTAATCGGAGATTCTCCAGTAGAGATCTATAGACTGGGAGCATGTCGTTGATGTATAAGTCCACCAGCTAATGTTCTGTGACGTTCATATCATGACAGTCTAAGGCTTGGACTCTGAATCTTTTCACAAAGTCATTGGGATTTTCACCGGCCCTCTGAAAATCCTTCCAAGGTCAGAGAGAGTGACTTGTTCTGACACAAAGAAGTACTTCCTATAGAAGGCGTTAATCATTTCTCCCCAATTGTTGATGGTTCCAGGTACAATATTGTTGTACCAGGTGTACGCCCTGCCTTTTAAATATTTTGAAAATTCCTTGAGGCGAACAACATGGTTATGTTCATGATATCCCAAGGCTTCAAGGAAATGAGAGACGTGTTCCCGAGCATTGCCGGTCCCGTCATATAGAGTGAAAGTTGGGGAGTCATAACCTTTTAGAAGGGGAATCTTTTGCATAGCAGCAGGATAAGGAGATTGGTGACGATGGACATGTGATGTCTTGTCTTTTCCATGATTCTCCAGAAGGCGCTCCAAGTCTTCCCGAGTGATGAAATTCGATGATTCTTTCATTGACGAATTGCTCGCAGCTTTGTTAGTTTCATCGTCATCTACTGTGTGAATTCGAATTACCTCAGGATCAGCAGTGTCTGAGGACTTCTCCTTTTCTTTCCTTTTCTCTTGAGTTTTCCCTGACAATTTGTCAGTAAGAGTCTTCAGATGATCAAATAGCTTCTACTGTGCGGCGGCCATATCCGTCTGATTCTTTACAAGAGTTTCTTGTGCTTTGATGAGATCGGAAATGGTAGGTGGTGCATTTCCTATGACTTCTTCGTGATGTCGGTCGAAAAGGGGATGACTTTCCACATTAGTCTGAGGAAGAGTATCGTCAGCTCCGTCGACGTTAGTGTCCGGAACAGTTTTCGGGATATCCTCATTATTGCTGGTGCTAGCAATGTTTGCATTAAGATTTTTAACTGATCCTAACCTAAGACCGACCATCTTGATGAATTTGAAATTGCAACCGAGAGATTAATCTCCCACCGTGGTTGCCAATCTGTAGATGGGGCAAAATGATTTGCTGATTTTTATGGAATTGAGGAGACGACCGTGCGGAGGAGACTCCTTGAACCGAGCGAAATGTTCAACCTCACACAGTTGCACTGCAAGAAGGGAGTGCTTTGAATTCGAGAGATCAATCTGTAGTACTCCGGCCTAAACCAAGACAATGGTCGTTCCAGAGTAAATTCGTTCACAAGAGAGGATGGGTCGATCTATAGGAGGGAAGCTGAGAAATGTGTGGAATCAATGGTAATCAAAGATTGTATGTGTGTGGTAAATTCTGAATATGATAAGTTCTGAATGATTCAAATTTCTCAGTTAAGAGTAATAGCTCAATTGATGAGTTGATGATCTCATGATGTCAATGAGATGTGAGATTCTCGTTGTTGTTGACGTTGTTGTTCTTGTTATTTCAATCATGATTCAAAGACTTATTTATATTGCTGGAATTATAAACACCATAATCCCATGAAGTGTGACAGTTGATGGAATCAAAGAGTGGAGAGATGGAAATAGTGTTTGAAACTAGTTGCTCATCGTGCGGAAACTTGGTTGATTTTCCACCCACTACTTTGTTAACTTCTTCAACTGATTGCACGACTTGATCACATTACATCGTATGTTTGAACACATGTACCGTAGACCGCCAGACCAAAACCCTAGTTGATATCCCCCCAAGTGACACGATTGACGTCTCGTGGTTAGTTTAGTCACACTAGTCCAAAACTTGGTTTATAGGACACTTAAGGAGCGTGAAGAAGGACGGATCCCACAAGTAGTTTTATGTTTTACAGTTGGAATTTGTTGAAAATTTTGTATTTTCTAATCAACACTTCGAATTCGTCATTTTTTTTTATTCTGTTTGGCCCATTCCTCAGATTTCCACCCATATATCGGATAAAAATGAAAACACTTGGATCACATTAATCGTACGGCCTCTAGGTAGACATAAAAACTTCTCAAAACTGAAAACACCATGGGAAGATAAATCCTTCCGCATTCTCCTCCTTCGTGTTTATCGAAATAAAACTTCCGATTTTACTTCCCCCTCCGTTCATCTGATTTTCTTTTTCTTAGATTCATACGTTAATCTCAATCAATTATATCACAAAAATCACTGACTCACTGAACCCCTATGTTTTAAGAAACTGGAATGGATCCAAAGTAAAACCTAGCTTACAGGGAGAGAGCGAGAGTTGAGCAATTTTCTATTTTCAACATTAATTCCTCTTTGAACATCTCCCTCCATCTTCTGTACCTTGAATACAACATTGAATACAAGAGGAATACATAGATTTAGGTTGAAATGGTGAAAGTGGTGGTGGGTTGATGCATGGCAAGGACGATCATAGAGAATATTCCATCAAAAGATGAACATAATTATCATCATAAGGTGAAGAAACATAGAGCGGAGGATACATAGAGACGCGAATTGGTAAAATTCTTGTGATTTTGATATAATAATATCTTGATTTTTTAATGAATGCTGATTCAATTTTGACATTTTTAAGATCATCAAAATACCCTAGATTTTTTTGAGCCTTATTTCCTCGATGAATTTGTACTTCTTATTAGTCCGTCTAATTTTAGGTTTTCGTATTTTGGGTTCAGCATTTATAAGAAGAAAAAAACCCTAAATCCAATAATGAATAGATCATGTAATACTATTCCATGAACATTACTATGTTTAGCTCTAGAAAAAAAATTTGGGACGCTTTTTAAATTGAGTTAAAACAAATGGGTGTTGCATGCTGGAAGACTAGTGAAAGCTCAGCATTATATAGGAGAAATAATGCGAGAATCGGGTTTAGCATCCATAAGAGTTAGAGACTATGAAAGAAGCAAGGTAATATCAGTGTTATCATCCTACTAATTTTGTGTTGTAGGCACAATAACTATGAGTGTTTGTTATATGTGGTTTAAATATTGCAGTTATAAGCAAAAATGCTATGAACGTTTCATTTGTACAGGTTTTTTACTATTGGTGAAATCGGTGATACCCATATGGCTATTCAGATTTTTAATGGTGCAATCGTAAGATACATTTGGGCATTTGTATTCTTTTGGTTTCAGAATTTATGTCGAACGTTCTGATGTTTTAAATTTTGTATCCCTTATATAGTAGCATTTGACTGGATGCATTGGTAGTGTATTACACCAATTGGACAGTCTTAATTCATGTGTTCAGGTCAATCACATTCACCCAGTATTTAGTAATTTTTTTTTGTTTCTATTTCAAGTCTTTGTTTTAATCGGTATCAATTTATATTTATGTTGAAGGTTGGAGACCATGCGGGTGATTATGCAGCAAGAGTGTTGATCTCTTTGAGAGTTTTACTACAGAAATAATCAACCCTAAGATACTCTAGCGTCCAATGGCTACGCGCTGCAAAAATTAAGAGCAGGTTTGTGAATCACCTGGCTATTCACTATGCTGCTTAGTTGTGTATAATAATTTTTTTACTCATGCTAAACACTATTAAAATTCTATAATTCAATCGAATAGGATCTGTCAATTGGTTTGACGATGGTTCCGTTAATATTCACTTTGTTTACCTCTTGACATTGTATTTAACTTCTTGGCCATTCCCTATCTTGATTTATTAAACACATGGTTCTTTTGAAACAGTAGTTGTTGTTCCTTAGTAGAGGTGTAAAACGTGCCGGCCCGGCACAGCCCGGCACACGAAGTCACGTGCTTCACGTGCCATGTGTCGTGCTGTGCTGTGCCAACGATTTATACGTGCTGTGCCGTGCTGTGCTTTACTAGTCAAACGCTAGGCACAACACATCCCATGGGCACAACACATGAATAAACGTGCTGTGCCGTGCTGGCACACGTGTTATAAACAATTTGAAATCACTTAATGGTATACATTAAGTCGGATATTATTACGAGAATCTAAATAGACAACATATCATTTGTATTTTTTTTTTCAAGTAAAATCAACAAGTTTATTCAATAAAAAGAAATAACCCATCAAATATAAAATTGGATCATTGTCATATAAATTAATGTTCTAGTCAAATATAGGTAACGACATTATAGCAACGATATTAGAATATATTTTCCAAATATTTAGGTATTATATGTGTTGTTATAAAAGTAAGTCAGTATTAAATGTCAAAAACTAGCTAGAATAGTGACTCTTTTGTGAAATATACACAAAATGTGATTTATTATGCCTTGTTATATGGTGTGTACTTGTGCATGCTATGACGTGCTTTCTTAACGTGTTGTCTTTGTGCCGTGTCGCGTCTTTGTCTTTGGGCTCTTGTGCCAATTAGTCAACCAAAGACGTCCCATTTAACTAACGTCTTTGTGCGTCTTGGGGCTAAGTCACGTGCTGGGCTGTGCTCAACTTTTAGCGTGCTGGGATGGGCTGTGCTCGTGCTGGAACAGCCCAGTTTACACCTCTATTCCTTAGGAAATACTGCATTGTTCACTTTATAGGAACGAAAAGAACCTTCAGTGTCATCTTAAATTTTGTGGTATTAACAATTAAGTTTATTAAGTTTTGTGGTATTACGTACATTTAATAACACGTCCTTCTATAAGGAGTTTCTCTTGGGATGATAACTCTTATATATTAACATGATCCCCGTCAGACTTGGAAAATCTTATTTGAGTTATAGTGGAATTATTAGTTTGGAAATTTATTTATTATTGGTGAATTCCTTTTCTTTTCATTTTCTCAGATCCATCTGGATTTATGTTTGGTCCTCTCATACTGTTGTTGGAATATGATCATAAGTGTTTTGTTTTAATTTTGGACAGGATCTAATGATTGGATGCGTCTTGAGGAATCTAGAGAAGAAAGCAGTTGCGCCAGGACATGTTAGTTTAAGTGCACAACCAAATGATGAAAGTTATATATGACTTACCGATGAAGTCATCCATAACAACATGGAGTTGCGTGTTGGTGACTAACCACCTGGAGATATTTTTCCCGTGGATATGACTGAATAGATTCAACAATATGTGACTCGTGCCCTCGAGGTTAAATCATACTGTTTTTTTTTCTTTTCTAAAGTATTTGAATATGAATGAAATATGTAGTTTTTGATTGAACTTGTGGATGTTTGTTGTCAAGTTGTAGATTGAATTCACTTTAAATTTAATAAAATGGGTTCATTTGTTAACCAAATTCGATATGTTGGCTTGTTTCAAGTATTAATTTAATAATAGTAATGAATTATTAAATAAAATATAATTCAAAGAGGTGTTGGGGCCCAGCTTGTTGTTAGGTTGCCAACCAAAAGCCCTGTGTAAAATTTTATATTTAATTTGAGAAAATATGAATTATTTTTTATTTAATAATAGTAATGAATTATTAAATAAAATATAAATAACAGAGAAAAAAAAATTAAACTCAGCCATATTTGATTAGGCCGAATTAGATTGGGCTGAATCTTAAAACTGGAATTTTTACAAACATGGTTAGTCATAATTTATGGACAAATGAAATCCGTGGTAATTTTTGTACAGACACAGCCCGTCCTTTAAGAAATAGTACACCAAAAATATAACTCACTTTAGGACGGGATAAATTTGTCCTATATCCTAATTTATGACGGTTCTAGTCCGTCCTAAAATCCGCATTTTGGACTAGTGTCAGTTGTTGATTTCGTGATATCATGGGACGATGAGTCCATGTAATTACTGAGTTGAACATGATTTTGTAAAATTGTTCTGAAACTCATGGATTAAACATGGGCATGATCCCCATGTTGATAGTTGAGGCGAGCAAGTATTGCTCATTCGATGATTTGCTGAATATTGATAGTTGAACCAATATTCTCTGTTTTGAGCAAGTATTGCTTATTTGAGCAAGTGTTGCTCATCTGATGAATTATTGGCAGCGTGACCAAAATAAAATATTAATTAAATTACTAATAGTTGAACCGAGTATAATTAATAAGAATATTGATCATGAGATCGTCATAAATTTATTAGTGTTTGAATATGGAATTATAAACCTTGGACTCAGAAACCCTAATTTGATCAATTGATGACCACTTCATGGTTTGTTAGGAATTGAACCAAAGAATGAAGGAAGGATTAGTTTCATGAGACCGTGCGTCAATCATGTAACACCCATATGCTCACGTGAGCAAACACCAAGACCTCTTGAAGAGTTGGTGACTTGTTGATTGAAAGAACGATTAAATGTTGGTTTAATCATTTATTCGAATTACTGATGGGTTCAGCATTAGGTGATAAGACCTAATTAATTATGAATAAGTGGAGGACCGACCAAGGGGTCATAAAACCGGACCTGGGTGGTCACTGGCTCAAGTGTTGATCGTTCCATGAAGTTCCAAGTCGTTTGGAAGAGTTTTGGACCTAATACGTGCAATTGCGCAAATTAGGTCAAATTGTGAGCATATGTAAGACCGGCTCATTGAGAGCCAAATAGCCAACCTTGGTCGGTCAAGGTAACATGCTCATGTCCCCAAAGTGTTCGTATCTCAGTTCTAAGATTTCTGATATTTTCGGATGTGCATTTGAGCAATCATTTTAGAAAATATGAAGAAACCAGGGTTTTTTGATAAAACCGTCAAAACTTCATGAGAAGAATGAAAAATAAAGAAAAAGTGAAAGAATTATGAAGTGTAGGACCAACCATGGAAAAGGCATGGCCGGCCGTCCAAGGGGCCAATCCCACACGTTTTTCCAAAATTTTCATAATATTTTCATGATTTTAGGTAAATATGATAAAATCAAGGAGTTTTGCTAAAATTAAAGAGTTTTGTTCAAATCAAGGAGTTTCCATGAGATGAGGGAAACATAAAAAATAATGATAATAAAATAAGGGACTTGTGGGCGTGCAGGACTGGCTTGGAGCATGGTTGGCCGGCCAGGGCCCGGTCCCGTGCGTTTTCCCTAATTTTATGTATTATTTCACAATTTAAAAGAAATTTCATAATTTGAAGTAAATATCATAAAATCAAGGAATTTCATGGGATCATGAAAACATGAAAAATATAATAATAATAAAAAGGGACGTGTGAAGCCATCTAGGGTTTGACCGACCGGCTATGGCCCCTGCACACGGGTTTTCCTAATTTTATATTATTTTTCATGGGACCAAGGAAATATCATGAGATTAAGGAGTTTTCATGAAATTAGGGAAATAATAATAAAATAATGAGGAACCATGAGGTGTGGGGCTGGCTGGGACCAAGGAATGGCCGGTTGGCCAATGGTCATGCCCCCCATCATGTTTTCCCTAATTTTATATTATTTCCTCCGTGCGAAGGAAGCACTATGAAATTGAGGAGTTTCCTCAAAACGAAGGATATTTGTTCTCATGAAAGAATTTTCATGAACTCAAGGAAAATAACAAAAATATAACAAAAATATGAAACTGGCGTGGGATTGACCACGGCACGGTCATCCAGTCAGCGGGCCCATGCTCCTAGCGCCTTGGTCAATTTTTAATTATTTATTATTTTCCTTCCTATTTTGCATAGGTTCATCATCTCGTCGTATTTTGAAATACTCGTTCGTGCCGTGATTGTTAGTGCATCGTCGTTGAGTACACTTTCACCATTTGAATTGGGGCTTACTCAGAGGTAGCTTAGATGCCCGTACGTTGAATATTTATTAATAACCCATGGATTTCTGCTGGGAATAACCATGGTTTGCAGCAATGAAATATCTGCGAAAATATTTGAATATTTTCGGAAATTCTGTGGATGAATCCAAGAATTTAGGTTTGAGACATGGCTTACTCAGAGGTAGCTCTGATGCTCGTGCATTGAATATTTATTACTAACCCATGGATTTCTGCTGGGAAGAACCATGGTTTGCAGTAATGAAATATCTGCGAAAATATTTGAATATTTTCGGAAATTCTGTGGACGAATCCAAGATTTTGGGAATAATTAACTTATGACTCTATACTAGCAGAGCAAGCTGTCTAGGAGCCGTCCATCCCGTGATACTATATAGAAATAATTATTGAAGTGTTCAATATTCATGAGATATGATGTTGTCTAGCCGTGAGACCACATATCTACATGTACTCTGAGAGAAAGTATTCTCAATCAGAATATTTGATGAGAGATCCGTATCTCGATACAGATATGCCGTTGTCTAGTCGAGAGACTACATATCTGCATGTACTCTGAGAGAAAGTATTCTCAGTCAGAGGATTCGATGAGAGATCCGTGTCTCAATACTCGTATCCGATTGATGGATCAGAAGTTCATATAGTTATGGGTTTACGATTTTAGCCTTCGTCGAAAATCCACCATCTACACTAAGATACAAGATTTTTGTGAGAAAAATAATCACCGAAAAAAATTATTCTCTATGCCAGCTACGAACAAGAGAGAAATTTATGTGATATTACTTATAACATATAAGAATTATAACTTACCTAGCCATGTACGAACGTAGATATTAGAGTTCAATACTTATTCCCTGGAGGTTATGCAATCAAGGAAGTAAGTAGATTCCTATAGAACATCTTACGGAATCCTGTAGAAGTATATTCATAAAAGTATAATCGTGGAGAGATTAATATTGAAATTCTCAAAATAGCTTACTTCTCTTTTGCAAGAGTTAAAAACTTAACCTATAATAAAATATGAGATATATGTTCTAATCACCAGAATATGATAGCAAAGAACAGATCTCACGAAATAAACCTTTACCTTTACTAGACACTAGTTTATTAAGTAGGTGTACAATGTGAAAGTTTATCAAAACAACATGTTTCACGTTGGCATGGTAATGTACTCAATCATGGAATACAAACTTAGTTGTTGAGGATAAAAAATTAAATTTTATCACTGGAGCTCAAGCTTAGGTGCCCAAAAGATATTTATACAATCAGGGGCACAAAAATCAACTTGGATTAATGAACTAGAACAACACTACTATCTTTCCAAAGTTTGTCAAACGTTCGGGTATCTATAGTTTGGTGAGGATATCATCCAATTGTTGTTCAGAAGACACAAACTCGATTTTTACAATACCACCTCAAAGAGATCTCTTATAAAATAACGTCTTATGCTAATGTGCTTTCTTGTTGATTGTTCAACGGGATTCTCAGTTATTCCAATCGCACTTGAGTTATCACATAAGATTTTCATAGTTCTAGTATTTGTTCCATAATATGTAAGAATTTTTTTCATCCATAAGATTAGAGTACAATATAAACCTGCAGCAATGTATTCGGTTTCATATGTTAAAAATGACTGTGAGTTTTGCTTCTTCCTATGCTTATGATGCAATTTTTTTGTCTTCCACACAACTTACCTAATCTGTATCAAATATGCAGTAAGTTCAATGTTATAGGATAAACATTATCCAATAGTATTTCTAACATATCAGATGATTTTGTTTGCGACTGCAAGATGAGACTCTTTGGGATCTTCTTGAGATCTTGCATAACAACCAACACTATAAAAAATGTCTGGTCTTGTTGTTGCTAGATATAACAGACTCCCAATAAGAGTTTTTGATTTACTTTGACACCATTCTCGTCTCTCCGTAGTTTCCCAGTTATGGCCATGGTAGTGAGCTTAGAAGTGAATTTTTCAAGGCAAAAATTGTGAACAAATTCTTTGCATATTTTTCTTGGGAAATATGAATTTTATCCTTATGTTATTGAATTTGTAGTCCTAAGAAGTATTTTAATTCACCAACATTGCTTGTTTCAAATTCCTTCCCCGAGGTGGTCTGGAATTCTTCAAACAATTTCTTGGATGTTGATCTGTATATGATATCATCTACATAAATCTGAGCTATTAAAATATCCTTTCCACTCCATTTGATAAAAATCGTCTTGTTAGCTTCTCCTCTAGCAAAACCTTTTCTAAGAAGAGAAGTTGTTAAATTTTCATACCATGCTCGTGCAACTTATTTTAATCCATACTAGTAAAGATGCATGTGCGATGCACCTGCCATCTTATTGTTCTACTATAAAACACTTTCATCCTTACTTCCACGCGAATGGGTTTTAGTGCAAGGTTATTGGCCTCATACAACAGTCAAAAGTACCCCAAAAATTTGTGTGCCATCATTTCATTTTCCTAACTGAATGAAGGGTACACATGTGCATGCGGTGTTGGAACCAAGTTAGTTTGGTTAGACATGTTTTTTTTTCTGAGACGCGTGTGCAAGGTGTTAGTTCATGTCAAGATAAAAAAAATCGGATAGATTTGTGATTTCGAAACTCGAAAGTAAATGAAAACATAACATAGTTTTCTCTCTTTCTGCTTTCCATCTACAACCGCACCCTACCATGATTTATCAATCCATGTTCCACCACCATTCCACCACGGCCCACGACCACTACCAACTTCATCTCCACTTGGTGATTTTGTCAACCGTACCTTGTCATTTGTAATCTCTCAAAATCAATTGAGAGTTAAATATTCAATTAGTTTGAATTATCCAATTAACTTTGATTCGACTTACTTGTGAGCAGGATTTGGAATTATGATAAGTGATACAAAGAATTAATTAGGGTACTATCGAAGAAGATTTTATATCTAGAAAAAATAATTAGCCATTTGTTATATGTGTAGATGGTAGAGAATGGAGTTGGTGGTGGTGGGTGGTGGAGATGGCGGCTGTGATTCGAGGGACTGAAGATGTGAGTGTCGACGGCAAATTCTGTGGTGGTGGTCTAGAAGGCAGAGAACGAAGTTTGTGGTGGTGGTGCTTCCGTTTATTATTTTTGTTTGAATTTCGATCTGGTCATGGTGGTGCTGATGTTTAGATGGTCATTACGTTTGTTTATAAATTTGATGGTGGAGCTGATTACTGTCATGTGGAGTAGTAGTGGTGAACCAAATTAGAGCTGAAGAATGAGGGTTTTGTATTGAGATTGCGATTACAGTTGGCCGTGTTTAGTGGCGGTGCTTGTGGCGGTGGCCATATTTGGTGACGTATTTAGGAATAATAAGTTGTTATAATCTGTTTCAGTTTTAAAGGAAAAGTTGTAAAAACACGGGAAGGGTATAACAATCTTTTCAAGTGCACACGACCAAAACAATGACGACCAAAAATAGGCCTTTGGTAAGATTTACTCGGTTAGGATGATGGAGGTGGACCTGGCGGTGCTACTGGTTATGAGAGTTGTGGTGGTGAAGGATTCGTCGATGAATCGAAAAAATTGAATTTTTAATTTTAGTTTTCATGAAAGTTAGCAGAAGGGTTAATTACAGTGGGGGTGGTGCTATTGGTTATGGGAGTGGTAGTGGTGAAGGTTTCGTCGATGAATTGAATTTTTAATTTTAGTTTTCATGAAAGTTAGTGGAAGGATTGATTACGGTGGTGGTGGTGCTTCTGCTGGCTACAACGTTGGTGATGATGGCGCTGGTTAGCTTGGTGGTGATGGTTGTAATCTGTTAATGGGGAGGTGTTCAGGGAAAAAGAGGAAGAAAACGAAGATGCAAATTAAGTGTTTTCAATTAGATTATCAAGTTACAGTGTTACCCTTTGTTGCATTGTTGTGATAGTGAGATAAGCGAGCGCAGTGTTGTAAAAACGGGGGGCACGGTTGAAAAGTCCCCCTTTTCTTTATTATATAATATATATCCATATAATGTCTTATTGACCTTAAAGATATAATTGGGATTTTCTAGATTTTCAAATCCTTTATGTTGAGCAACATAGACCTCTTCCTTAAGATACCCATTTAAGAATGCATGTTTAACATCCATATGATATAGCTTAATCTTGAGAAAATAACATATAGACTCAAGACGTGCAACAGGAGCGAAGGTTTCGTCAAAGTCAATTCCTTCAATCTGTAAATAGTTCTGAGCGACAAGTCTTCCTTTATTTTGAACCACCTTTCCAAATTTAGGTGACTTTTTCTTAAATATCCATTTAGTATCTATAATATATTTACATTAGAAGGACAAGGATCAAGATTCCAAACCTCTTGTCGCTTGAATTGATTTAGCTTATCTTTCATATCACTAACCCATACAGGATCATTCAGAGCTTCATCAATATTTTTGGGCTCAACTTGAGATAGGTAGCATGCATAGTTGCGTATGTTTTGGAGCTGACCTTGTGTATTACCAGTAGAGTCCGTTCCCCCAATGATATTGTTGGTATCATGATCCTTAAGAAACCAGAGATTTATAGAATTAGTATATTCAATAGGGACACCCTTGTCAGGGATTTTCTCCTCATCACCAGTCACACCAAGGTCAGTAACCGTTGGAACAACTTCTACTGATATTGGTTTTTTTTTTAATTTCTCAATTGTTTCCATATGAGACAACGCAACAAGAGTATTATCATGATGAAAACTGCTCATATCATCAATAAAAACATTTGTAGATTCCATCATAATGTTGGTTCTGAGATTATAAACTCAGAATCCACAACTATCTGAGGCATAGCCGAGGAAAATTCCTTCATCACTTTATAGTCAAATTTCCCTTTTTGAAATCGATCCTTGAGAGTGTAGCATTTACTGCCAAACACACAAAGATAACTCAAGTTAGGTTTCTTACTATACCATAATTCATAAGGAGTATTTAGGGTTCGTGACCGCAGGTATACATGGTTGATTAAATAACATGATTTAAAGACAACTTCTCCCCAAAAATTTAACGGTAAGTTTTTGTTATGGAGCATTGCCATGGCCATTTATTGGATATTTATGTTATTTATTTCTGCAATTCCATTAGTTTGTGGAGTTATTGGTGGATAATATTGTTAAAGAATACATATGTGTCACATAACTCAAATACCTTAGTATCTTTAAATTATGTTCCACGATCGCTCCTAATTTTCTTTATTTTGCGACCTGGTTCATTCTGGATTCTATTTATAATAATCTTAAATTCACTTTGGGTATCATTTTTATGTGCAAGGAACACCACCCAGGTGAATTTGGTGTAGTCATCAACCATTACCAAAGCAAATTTCTTCCCTCCAATAGTGAGTTGTTAGATTGGGCCAAACAAATCCATATGAATTAAATCAAGTAGAGCTTTGGTGGTAATGTCTTGTGATGACTTATATGGAACTCTAGCCTAATTTTGGGTACACCTCTCACAAGTTCTTTGTTAATGATCTTGCCAATGAGGCGATAATTTATGTGACCTAAACGTTCATGCCAAAGTTGAGTAGATTCCACCTTAGTCAAGTTATAAAAAATATTAAATTGAATATTAAGAAGATAACAATTTTTTTTGCCACGAATGCCATGAAAAAATTACTTTTTCAGACTTATCTTCAATGTCACATCCTTTAACATTGAAGATAACTTTATGGCCTTTGTCACATATTTGGATAACATAAAGTAGATTAGCAGACATACCTTTGACATAAACAACATCATCAATTTCAGGCACTCTTGGAAGTTCGAAAGTCCCCTTTTTTCTAATGTAACAACAACTCCCATCTCTAAAAGTCACAGGTCCTCCCTTAAAATTGTCTACATTCACGAACCATGCAGGTTGAGATGGTTATGATGCTGTTGAATTTCAGGTGCAAGCTTAGAAGATGGTGGTTGTTGATGCTTGTTGATGCTCGTCTGATAATTGCAGGAGCGGTTGTAATATGTTGGTACTGATAATGATATGAGCATGTGATGGAATTAAGAAGGTGGTTGATTTTCAAAAATGATATTGGCTTTGAAAAGGCGAGAGTACCCAAATATACCTCAAGCTAAAACTTTTCCTACCTATAAGTCCTTTCTCCGAAAGTGATTGTCTATAGACTGAGTCGATACAACGCAACTAATCGGTTCACACTTCGTGTGATCGTCTATGGATACGAGATCGAGACAATACAACAACGAAGTATGTTACTTGATAAAAAGGTTCGGACTTAGCCAAACACAATAGGATTCACTTATCAAGTAAATAGGAATTGACGTTTGAGTGATTTACTTTAATTATAATAAAACAATTATAATGCGGAAATATAAATTAAATGACACAACAAGATTTTGTTAACGAGGAAACCGCAAATGCAGAAAAACCCCGAGAGCTTGTGCAGAATTGAATACTCTCAGGATTAAGCCGCTATGCAAAATTACACCTAACTTTGTATAGTTGAGACCAAGCAACTAAACCTATAGTTCACCTAGTTCCGTCTGTATTCCTACGCCACCAACTTATAATCACGTACTTGGAACAATTCCTTTAGTTCGTATTCCAAACAGTAAAGGAACAACAAATCTGTTTGGTATCAACTCTCTCAACCAAGCGATATGAGTCGGACAAAGGCTCTGCTGTTTATCTTAACATAAAATCCTTCGTCAGGTCCTTATATATATCTTATGTTCAATTACCGAAGTAATCGTTTAAGATTAAGCAATCAATACCTTTAATCACAAAGAATCGTACTGATGCCTCCGATCTACTCAATTAATCAATCCAATCTATCACAAGGATAAACCGATTATTAATTGGATCCTATTTTACCAAAACAAGTATTGTGCACACCAAAGATTATGAACCCACAAATCAGAAATCTTCAATATATTCTTTGTCTTCAAATCTTCTTAGAACTTCAATAAACACCTGCGCACAATCACTTGAATCTCTTGTGTCAATCACGCACAAAACAAAGTCTGTTAACAATGGATTATTACAAAATCGTCTTTAGAACTAACAACAGTCTAAAGATCCCTGTCGAAACTCTGAACTAGTTTGAGTGAATCTTATATCAGAATAGAAGATTCTCAAACATAAACAAACTAGGTGCAATCAAAGTTCAACCATCGTTAGTCAATCAAATCAATGAAAACAAAAGATAAACCGCAATTATCTAGTTTCCCACCAACGATACTCGTAGAGATTCTCAATCCCAAAGAAGACTTTAAACTGAGCGGCCGTAAGAGATTTCGCCTAATTAGGTTACTCTCCTCTCCGAATAGGCGGCTACACCAGTAACAACAACAAAATAGGAAGTCTGTTGTTACGAAGGATTAGTTTGCTAGAAAGGAAAACTTCAAGTATTTATAGACAAGGAAGTTTGGACACCAAGAAATTTCCAAAACCGAAAATATTCTCAATATATTCATAAAAGCACAAATTCGGATTTCATAATTCCTGGAAATGCTCTGTCCAAAAATAATGATCGAAATCTCTCGGAAAATCTCTAATTAGTAAATGCACATTACTAATTATTATTTCCCTACAAAATGAAGTTAATTACCTGTTGATGGTGGTTTTTAACTTAGGGTTAAAATCGTAAAACCCTAGTCAAATAGTGACGTCACAGGACTTAAACACATTTATTAAACCCTTTAATATGTCTGCGAAAAAATTACCGGGGTTACTTTTTTTAATTACTAATTAGGGTTTCGATGGGACAAAACCCTAATTCCCACGCCACATGTGCCAATGGAAAACCGTGCCAGCAACACCCACCGCGCCAAGGCATGCCAACCATGCTAGCCGCACCCATGTGCCAATGGAAAACCGTGTCAGCCACACCCACCACGCCAAGGCATGCCAACCATGCTAGCCGCACTCATGTGTCAATAGCAAACCGTTCCAGCCACACCCACCGCGCCAAGGCATGCCAACCATGATAGCCACACCCCATGTGCCAATAGCAAATCGTGCCAGCCACACCCATCGAGCCAAGGCATGCCAACCATTCTAGCCGTACCCCTGTGCCAATGGAAAACCGTGCCAGCCACACCCACTGCTCCAAGGCATGCCAACCATGCTATCCGCACCCATGTGCCAATGGAAAACCGTGCCTGCCACATCCACCGCGCCAAGGCATGCAAACCATGCTAGCCGCACCACTGTGCCAATGAGAAATCGTTCCAGCCATACCTATCGAGTCAAGGCATGCCAACCATGTTAAAGCGCCTTGCCCTGGCCCCATGACTACCTAGTCGTGCCGCCATACTGGCCTTCCCTATGCGGCTACCCAAACGAAGGAGTGCGACAATCAACGGTCGCCCTTCAATCACATGAGAAAATCCTTGCCGTCCAAGGTAACCAAACAACACATGGTAACCTTTGACCCAAAACCCTAGCTTGGTCACGATCCTAGCTTGGTCATGCCAAACCCTTGGCCCCACCATGCCAAGACAAAACGCACCTTGCCTTGGCCCTATCCATGCTAGACTCACCATGCGCCCATGGCATGCCAAGCCCTTGGACCCACCATGCCAAGCCAAACGCACCTTGCCTTGGACCTAGCCATGCTAGCCGCACCATGTACCAACAACATGGCAATCCCTTGGCCCCACCGTGCCATACCAAACACACCTTGCAATGGCATGCCAGCCTATCCGCGCCATAATGCTGGCCTTCCCTACGCGGCTACCAAAATGAAGGTATGCGATAATCAACGATCGCCCTTCAATCCTATGAACAAATCCTAGCCATCCAAGGTTACCAGACAACACATGGTAACCTTTGGCCCGAAACCCTAGTTTGGCCAAGCCAAACCGCGCCAAGGCATACCATGCCAACCTAGTCGCACCACCATGTTGGCCTCCCCTACGCGGCTACCAAAACGAAGGCGTGCGACAATCAACGGTCTCCCTTCAATCCTATGAGCAAATCCTAGCCATCCAAGGTTATCAGACAACACATGGTAACTTTTGGCCCGAAACCCTAGTTTGGCCATGCCAAACCGTGCCAAGGCATACCATGCCAACCTAGCCGCGCCACCATGCTGGCCTCCCCTACGCGGACATAAAAACAAAGTCATGCGACAATTAACAGCCGCCCTTCAATCCTAGAAGCAAATCCTAGACATCCAAGGTTACCAGAAAACACATGGTAACCTTTGGCCCGAAACCCTAGTTTGGCCACGCCAAGACATGCCATGCCAGTGGCATGCCAACCTAGCCGCGCCACCATGCTGGCTTTCCCTATGCGGCTATCAAAATGAAGGCATGCGGCAATCAACAGTCGCCCTTCAATCTCAGGAGAAAATCCTTGTCGTCCAAGGTTACCAGACGACGCATGGTAACCTTTGACTCGAAACCCTAGTTTGGCCACCCCAAACCTGCCAAGGCATGCCATGCCAATGGAATGCCAACCTAGTCGCGCCACCATGTTGTCCTTCCCTATGCGGCTACCAAAACAAAAGCGTGCGACGATCAACGGCCACCTTTCCTCTTAAGATGCAAAATCTCGACCGTCGAAGGTCACCTAGCCAGCAAGTCTCCCAAGCTCGACTTGCCAGGCAACAACAATATGCTACATGTTTTCCACAAAACATTCGAGACATCAACACATATCACAAACTGGGGGATCCTATTTGGGTATTGATTTGGCGGTTTATAGCGTGCGTCATACACTACGCCCGTCATATGGAAGTATCATAAGGATGAGGCGGTTAGTAAATACAGGGAGTTAATGGTGAAATACTCTTTTTATGGAACATCAATTCCATACGTTAACGGTTTTATGGAACATCAATTCCATGCATTAACAGTTACCACCTTCTCCCATTTACTCACCCATTTTTCCATTCCTTAATGAGACCAGAGTACGTTTCACTTCGACTTGTATAAATAGGTCTTACCTATTTCCACCGAACAACAAGTTCAGTCAGGAATATACACCACTCAGAAAATGTTTACTAGCTTTCCATCTATTAGATTCCCACTTTCTTATACAAGTCGTAATACAACTACTCTTCCAGAATTAACTATTCTGGTCTCATCACTTTCCTTTCTTTCCTCCCCAAAACCAACCCATTCTCCCCCACTTTGTGACCGAAGCAAGTCTGGAACGGTCATTTCTTTGTATAGTCCGGACTTGTACAGATTGATCTCTCGAATCTAAAGTACTCCCTTGCAGTACATTGTTTAGGGTTTAAATTTGTTTCTCACCCACACACCCGAAATTACCGAAATCAGCAGAAATTATTTTCACCCACATACAATTGGCGACCATAGTGGGAGATTGATCTATCGGTCCCAATATCAATTTCAAAATACGTTTCTTAACTCAGGAGGATGGTTGGTTTTAGTACTGAATCCGTTCCCTCAAGTTCCACTCAGGCGAACGGCAATGTTTCCTTCCCCAACGCAACGTCCAATGATGCAATCGACGAAGGAATCCCAAGGCTGACTGACTTGGTGTAGGTTCAGGAGATCCACACCAAGAACATGGGTTTGATAAAAGATGCGATTAACGCCATACTGGACTTCCTCATCAACCTAACGGCAGAATTGAATGGTTCACTTGACCCAGAGACTCCAGAACTGGGGACTAACATCCCGAATGATCACTCTCAAGTCAACAGCTTCACTACTAATCAAAAACCCGTAGGCCAATAAGCAGCCTCACTGATGGAAAAATTATGTGAACTCTTACATCTTTCAAAGGATCAACGGATGGAGACGTTCACCGCCATCAATCGAATAGCATTAAGCATGTACTTGGTTCCTTCACGCTCGGAAACATCAAAAATGCCAGATTTATCCGTCAATAATATCACGTTTACCGACGATGACATTATGGCAGAGTGTAGATAGTGGATTTTCGACAAAGGCTAAAATCGTAAACCCATAATTATACGACCTCTGATTCAGCAATCAGACGTGAATATTGAGACACGGGTATCTCATCGAATCCTCTGATGGAGAATACTTTCTCTCAGAGTCCATATAGATATGTAGTATCACAGCTGGACAACGGGATATCTCATGAGTACTAAGCACTTCAGTAATTATTTCTATCACGGGATGAACAACTCCCGAACAAATTACTCTGCTAGTATAAAGTCATAAATTAATTATTCCTAAATTCTTGGATTCATCCGCAGAATTTCTGAAAATATTCAAATATTTTCGCAGATATCTCATTGATATCTCATTACGCAAACCATGGTTCTTACCAGCAGAAGTCCATGTATTAGTAATAAATATTGGACGCACATGCATCAGATCTACCGCCTGAGCAAGCCCCGTCTCAAACCTAAATTCTGGGATTCATCCGCAGAATTTCTGAAAATATTCAAATATTTTCGCAGATATCTCATTACGCAAACCATGGTTCTTCCCAGCAGAAGTCCATGGATTAGTAATAAATATTGGATGCACGGGCATCAGAGCTACTGCCTGAGCAAGCCCTGTCTCAAACCTAAATTCTTGGATTCATCCGCAGAATTCCTGAAAATATTCGAATATTTTCGCAGATATTTCATTACGCAAACCATGGTTCTTCCCAGCAGAAGTACATGGATTAGTAATAAATATTGGACGCACGGGCATCAGAGCTACCACCTGATCAAGCCCTATCTCAAATGGTGCAAGTGTATTCAACAATGATATATTAATAACCATCGCACGAACGGGTATTTCAAAATACGATTAAACGGTGAACCTATGCAAAATAGGATGAAAAATAAAAAATAAATAAAAATTGAACAAGGCGCTGGGAGCATGGGCTCACTGACCGGCAGACCGTGCCGTGGTCAATCCCACACCAGTTTCATATTTTTATCATATTTTTGTTGTTTTCTCTGAGTTTATGAAAAACCTTTCATTTGAACGAATATCCTTTGTTTTGAGGAAACTCCTCAATCTCATGGTGCTTCCTTCGCGCGGAAGAAATAATATAAAATTAGGGAAAATGTGATGGGGCATGACCATTGACCAACCGGCCATGCCTTGGTTCCAGCCGGCCCACACTTCATGATTCCTCATTATTTTATTATTATTTCCCTAATTTCATGAAAACTCCTTAATCTCATGATGTTTCCTTTGTCCCATGAAAAATAATAAAAATTAGGGAACCCGTGTGCACGGGCCATGGCCGGTCGGCCAAACCCTAGATGGCTCACACGTCCCACTCTTTTATTAGCATATTTTTCATGTTTTCATAATCCCAAGAAAATTCCTTGATTTCATGATATTTCCTTCAAATTATGAAAATTCCTTCAAATCATAAAATAATGCATAAAATAGGGAAAACGCACGGGACCGGGCCTTGGTCGGCCAGTCATGCTCCAAGCCGGTCCCACACGCTCACACGTCCCTTATTTTATTATCTACTAGCCCTTAACCCGTGCCGTAACGGCACGGGCCATGATGTTGGTTCATTTATAATATATCGTATAATTTGTGTCCCGAATACTTATCAACTCCTTATGATTTAATATGTGTTTGTCCTAAAAATAGTTGGGATTTTCCTCTCTTTTTTTCTTTGTTTTTTTCTTTAATATTTTACCGCCGGAGATTTTCTCAAACGAAAGAAATATAATCTTAACTTCCAGACACTTTTTCATTTAGGTTCATTTCTTATAATGAGATAATGCTCTACATGAACATGGAAGTTTAAATATTTTTTAGAAATATGTCGTCAGCAGTGCTCATCTCAGTGAAATAAACTAATCAATATCGTCCATAAAAGTCTCCACATGCTCATATTTCTCTCCAGCTGACTCATCTATCATGGTCATGTTGTCGATCCTTCAAATAGGCAGAGAATAATTTTTTTTTTGCATCGAACAAATAATACAAACTATCCAATGTGACATGAGTTTCCTGTAATTTTTCAACACCCATTAGATGACAATGTTTAAAATGTGTACCCATTACCTTTTCAAAGGGATTGTATATATGCGAACCTCTGCTATTAAATCTTCAACAAAGTATTGTTCCCAGCAATTCTTCTTAACGAAGGCTTTGGTAACTTCAAAAGTCTTGGACATTTTTTCACTTCTGTATGTTACTACCTTCACTTGGAATACAATCTGGCGACACATTACCTCATACAGAACCTTGAACACATATTGTACTCCCTGATCCTATTTCAAATTAATAGGTTGTCAATAGATCATTTACCAAAAGTTGACATATTCTACGTTGAATATTTAAAAAAAAATTATGGTATTGTGGATCGTTGCTTTCTAAGATTGTAGTTTTCAAAATTGGCCTCTTCAAGTGCCACGGCTTTCGAAGTTTATATTTCTTATTTTTTTTTTAACATTTTAGTTAGCCATATTGTGTTTGTTACTAACTTTAAACTTGATGTCATCTTCTACTGTGAACTTTATGTGATTTCAGAAACGAAATAGTTATATCTCTTTCATACGTATCAAGTAATTCGTTGTATATCCCAACAATTCTTCTACAACAATTCCTTTCTTTTGCCGTTTCCGGACCATCAGTAGCCATTATTGTCAAACGCAATTTGTCTAATATTTGTTGATGTTATGTATTTTCAATGTTCATTTTTCTTAAATAAATAGATTGTGGAAAAACTAAAACTAAAATAAAAAATATAAGTATTACATTGGGTCTAAGTTACTATATCCAAAATACTCCGGACACTGCTTCTAGTGCCTTGTTTCCTCAAATTTCTCGTTGCATTCTAGACAGTACATGCAACACCAATCATTTGCGAAGTGATCTATTTGCGCAAGTGTGGTCAATGTATCCCTTTCCTGTAATAATAATAACAACACGTCAATTTTTTTCAAGGCATCCAGTTGTAAATGGTATGAATCTAATTGATTTGAATTATACCTCAATCTTAGATATCACCTTCTTCTCACATAACATAGCAATTGAGGAAGGACAAATCTTGACCACTCTTTACATAGGCAGAGTTAGCCAAACTATGTTTTGCAATTGTCTGACGTGAAAATTATTATTAATCCATATTTTAGTCAGCTCCCATCGAAGCCGATCTAATTAGTCCTATAGAAAGTTAATATTAAACATTTGACCTTATCTCTTGACCAAATTATTGAAGTATTCTCAGTCATGTTCTGCTTTGTGTGATCTATCTGTGTCTACTCTACCTTCTAACCCAGTGAATGAAACCTATACATATTGATCCGTAATTTGATATTGTTGATTTGTCATCAAGAGGTCACATGATTTGAGAATGTAAAATATAAAAAATATTCTATAAACATCGGAGGTGAAATTTAGATTTATGATTTAGATTTTTTTGTGATGATTTTGATGAACAAACATAATTTTCAAACAAATATTTTAGAATGCGAATACATTTTCTCGGTCAATAAGGTTTTATATTGGGAATTGAGTGAAAGTTGTTGTCTTTGTAGGTAGTTGTCGCGAAACAACTCGACATTGATGGTATTTCAGGAAAAAGAATGTAATAGTACTTGAGAGAGCGATAATATTCTCTTACGCGGGTACACCAATTGCCTTTATATAATACGGGTGATCGAACAATCATGATCATGTTGTCTTATACGTTCCGGTATCATCCTCGAAATATTTGGTTTTTGTCCTTATCAATCGTGCTAAAAACAACCAATTACATCTTTCACAATACAATGTTGCATGTTTTGTGAAGATTATTTTTTTACTTGCTCAATAAAACTCACTAAAAAGCAAAAACTATTATTATACACTACTATTACCAACACCCAACACCATAAAAACCATTCACCGCCACTATTTCTTCCACCAATAGTAATGTAACCGCCTCCACCATTCACAAACACCCGCCACCGCTTATACTAACCCTACTTCCACTACCACCATTAGAATTAATATAGTTTTTAGTAAAATTATTTATTAATAAAATTATGTATTTATGTTAGATTATTAAAGAGACATTTATAATAGAAATTTAATTAATCATTATGAATAATCAATGAGACATTAATTAATAAAACGTTTAAAAATGATTAAGTTGAACAAACCCCAGCGGTAAATTTATCTTTATCAAGGACAAATCCTGACCACTCTTTACATAAAAAAATTGATAATAAATAATTTCATATGTTCTGATCTTGATTTGTGTCGTTCGTTTAGTTATTACATAACATGGCAATTGATTGCACCAATTTTTTAAAATGGATATGTGTTTTATCGAGTTTATTTTAACATTAAAATGATCAACCACGTTTTATACTTTATAATATAACGTTACACATTTTTTGGCGTTACGAAATTAGCATAATATTTTTTTGTTCACCAATACCCTCCACCACCATAAAACCATATGAATCCACTTTTTTATCCACCACCACCTAGTGGCGGAGCCAAGGGTTGACTAACCTGGCTCTAACCCCTTAAATTTTTAGTAACTACATAATTTTTTTAGTTTTTTTTATAAATAGTACTTTGTCCATATATATTTATGGTTAAGTCCACCAAAGTTTACATGTTTCTTTTAAAAAAAAAATAGACCTCCTCAATCTCAATTTTTGACTCCACCATTGCCACCATCACTGCCGCCCATCCCATGTAGGTTGTTGGACGCAATTCTAATTTTCAATCACAAATGCCATGTATGAGGTTTATATTGAACTACATTTCGCCAATTGATTAGTTTCTTTATTTTTTTTCCGTGTATATATTCTTTTTTGTATTGCGATCAATTTTATTTGAACATTAAAAAAATCATAATTTATACTATCTAGTACCAAAGATAACATGGGTACCATTTGGGTGATCCAACTACGATCATGAAAATATTGTCTTGTATGATATCATCCCTGAAATATATGGTACATTCCTTTATCAAAACTGTTAAAAACAACCAACCACATCTTCCACACTACGATGTTGTAACGACAACATAAAATTAATATTGTCCATCACTACTCACCAGCATTCACCGTCACTACTTCTTCCACCACAAACCAGGGGTAGAGCCAGGATTTTGAGGAGAAAGAGACAAAAATTCTTGGCAAGTTGGATACATGTGAAAAATTGACTTTGTATCCCATTTTACGATAAAAGAACAAAAATAAATATAATTGTGCTTGGCTTCTTCCTTAACCACCACTAATCTTTCGGCCCCCACCTCTTTTACTACTCATTGTCGCAGAAAATGTTTATTGATATTATTTATCAAAATTACTTATTAATAGAAATAAATATTATAGTTAATTAAAAAAACATTTATAATTAAAAAATGATTAGTCATTTATTATGAGCAATTAGTGAAACACTAATTAATAAAACACTTTATAAGGAATAGATTAATTATTATGTGTAATTAGTAAAATACTAATTAATAAATCAATTATGGTATTTAAGTTGAAAAACCTACCACTGTTGATTTATCTTTTCTATCAATTCCAAGCAAGGTGGAACATTGGTTAGAGGCCACTCTTATGACACAATAGGTCATGAGTTCGAACCTCCCCGTTATAATTTTTGAAATTCCATATCTTGACTTGAGTATTCATTTTTCATTCATAATATTTGAATTAACGCCACACGTGCGACATGTAGGGTGTGGCAGAGAGAATCACAACCTATGATTTATCTTTCCCATAGACAAATCCTGACCACCATTAACACATGCAAACTTAGCCTAGATTTGTTTTGTATTCTTGATGATTTTTTATGTTTCCCTCATCTGATGGAAACTCCTTGATTTCAACAAAACTCCTTCGTTTTATCATATTAGGAAAAATGTTATGGGACCGGCCCCTTGAATTTTTCCTGAGTTTTATTCTCTGGCTGTTTTCACCTCCCGAAAGAGCTTAAAACCTAAATATTCTCGCGTTGGGAGAGAGGAAATTTTTTTCCGTATGGAATGGAGGGGCGGACCAACAAAATCCGAGTCCGTATGAGAAATCTATGTTGATTCCACTAAAGGACGCTAATTAGAGTTTCAACCAATATGGGGAGTGCTCAAACGATCAACATTTGATCCCGTGACCACCCAGGGCCGGTTTCATGACCCCTTGGTCGGTCCCCCACCTCTTCATAATTCCTTCACTTTTTATTATTTTCCTTCATCCGATGAAGTTTTGACGGTTTTATCAGAAAACCTTAATTTTGTCATATTTTCTCAAATGGTCGCTCAAACGTGCACCAAAAAATATCAAAATTCCCAAAACTAAGACACGGACGTCTCAATGAAGAAAGCATGTTACCTTGACCGACCAAGGTTGGCTTTTTGGTTCGCAATGAGCCAGTCCCACGTGTTTCTCACAATCTGACTTAATTTGCACAATAGCACGTATTAGGTCCAAAAACTCTCCAAACAATTTCAGAATTTGACGGAGCGATCATCATCTGATCCCGTGACCACCCATGGTAGGTTTCATAACCCCTTGGTTGGTCCCTTATATTTTAATAATTAATTAGGTTTTATCACCTAATGCTGAACCCAGCAGTAATTCAGTAAATGATTAAACCAGCATTTAATCATCCTTTCAACAACTCATCAACTCTTCAAAGAGGTCTTGGATTTTGCTCACGTGAGCATATGAGAATTTCATGGTCGATCCACGATCCCATGAAGCCGGTTCTCCTTCATTCTATGGTTAATTTCAAATAAACCATCAATTGGTCATCAATTGATCAAATTAGGGTTTCTGAATCCAAGGATCATGATTCCATATTCAAACACTAATAATTTCACACTGATCTCATGATCGGTATTCTTATTAATTATGCTCGGTTCAACTACCAGCGCTTTAATTAATATTTTATTTTGGTCACGCTACCAATAATTCATCAAACGAGCAACACTTGCTCAGATGAGAAATATTTACTCAAAGAACTATCAATATTAAAATTAGCGAGCAACACTTGCTCTCCTCAACGTGAGGATCCTATCACTGTCTCAGCAGACATGTTCGATTCATGAGTTTCAGAATATTCTACAAAATCATGTTTACCTCAGCAAATACGTGGACTCATAGTCCCACGAAGTCATGAAACTGACTTAATTAACCACGAGACATCAATCGTGTCACTTTGGGGGATATCAACTAGGGTTTTGGTTTGGCGGTATACGACACGTGTGTTCAAACACACGATGAAATGTGAGCAAGTAGTGCAATCAGTTGAGGGAGTTAGCGAAGTAGTGGGTGGAAAATCAACCAAGTCTCTGCACGATGGGCGCAACTGGTTTCAAGCACTATTTCCATCTCTCCACTCCTTCACTCCATCAACTGTCACACTTCATGGGATCATGGTGTTTTCAACTCCGGCATTATATAATGTCTCTGAATCCTGATTGAAAGAAGAATATTCTAAGAGTTATAAAACATTCGAACGACAATCGTCTGAACGAGCGATTTCTCACCAAAGTTCATACAGACGCTCATTTGTCTACACAAACTCACAAAAATTACTCTCAATCAGGCAATATTCAATCATTCAGAGCATTTCATGTTGAAATCATAACACACCTACAATCTCAGATCACCATTGATCTCACACTTTTCTCAGCTTCCCTCCTACAGATTAACCCATCCTCTCTTGTGACCAAATTTACTCTGGAATGGCCATTGTCTTGGTTTAGGCCGGACTACTACAGATTGGTCTCTCGAACTTAAAGCACCCCCTTCATAGCGGTGCACCTGTGTGAGGTTAAACATTTCGCTCGGTTCAAGAAATCTCCTCAGTACGGTCGTCCTCAATTCTGCAAAAACCATCAGATCGTTTTTCCCCATCTACACAGAGGAATGCCATAACCATGCCCTACATGTCACAGACCATATCAAGGATGTGAAATTCAAAACGGCTCTCATCTACACGGGAGAATCCTCCAACGTTGTTACCCTCAGGACGCTCAGAGCGGCCAGGGTGCGGCCGAATGAAGTTGTACGACAATCTACTACAATGACCGATTTCAAAGGCAACCAAACTAGTACGTATGGGCATGTCAACCTGAATCTATCAGTAGGACCTGTCCATTCAAAATTAAGGTTCGAGGTTATCTAGAAGGAGCCAGATTACCACATGATACTGGGAAGGCCATGGCTCCACGAAAATAGAATCATTCCTTCGACATATCACTAGTGCTTGAAAACCATGTTAAACGGGGAAGTCATTCGCATCGCTGCATCATTATCTCCTTATGCGCCGATCTGTGGCATGGAGATTTTTGAACCAAGATAGGGCCTGCATGCCACATCTAATAAGGCTCACCACACTCCACTGCCAAAGTGGACGTCCATTTAAGAAAGTGATGGTATTGCACAGCTTCACGGAGGAAACAGGTCTCATGTCACCACTTCGAAAGAGAGACACACCAACCTCCACCTGCCGAACCGGGGTCCGGCTTACACCCATACCAAGCGAGGACGGGCTTTCATTATGGGTCATGATGAAAAAGGGAAAACCGTATATCAGTGCTGTTGTTAGCAATTTACATGAGAGTATACCACACAGTCTCTCCGCCTTATGGTACGCAAGTATAGTAACGAGCCGCATGAGGAAGTACCTGATGCACCATCACAGCTACAAGACATGACCAATTCTACTATGGACGAACTTAAGTTTATTAATGTCGGGAGTGAGGAATCTCCAAGACCCATCTCGATAAGCTTGAATTTGTGCGCAGACGAACGTGTAAAGCTGGTAGAGCTCCTCAAGGAATATCAAGACGAATTCGCATGGACATACGAGAAAATTCCCGGCTTGGACAAAAGACTGGTCACTCATCATTTACACATGATACCCGGATCCAAACCATTCAAGAAAACCCCGAGACAATTCCGGCACGATGTAGAAGAACATATTAAGGTAGAGATTAAAAAACTACTAGCGTCTGGTTTCATCAAACCGATTCACCACCCTACTTGGCTGGCCAACGTTGTTCCGGTAAAAAGAAGAATGGTCAGATCAGGTGATGAGTCGATTTTAGAGATTTGAACAAGTGTTGCCCTAATGACGATTTTTCGCTCCCCAACATTGACATGTTGGTAGACGCCACCAGTGGACATGGTATGTTCCCTTTCATGGACGTATACAATGGATACAACCAAATAAATATGTACGAACACGACGCAAGTAAGACGGCTTTTCGAACTCGTCTTAGAAATATTTATTATACTGTGATGCCCTTCGGTTTGAAAAACACTGGCGCCACGTTCCAACGCGCCATGATCACCATTTTTCACGATATGATGCACAAGCAAGTCGAAGATTATGTAGATAATATAGTGGTCAAGTCAAGAACTCAGTAATTCTGCGGCAGGTATTCGAAAGATGTCGCGAGAACAAATTTGAAGATGAATCCATTGAAATATTCTTTTGGTGTTTCTTCGGGAAAGTTCTTAGGTTTACAGGTGACTGCCGAGGGAATTAAAGTTGACCTAGTCAAAACACAAGCCATCCTCACGATGCCACCACCGCGAACCGTGAAAGAGCTCTAGAGTTTCATGGGTAAAATAAATTACATTCGCCGCTTCATACCAGGATTGGATGAACTTGTTGCCTCTTTTACCCCCTTACAGAAGAAAGGATCAAGCTTTGTTTGAACCACACTACAACAGGAAGCGTTCCAAAAAATTCAGTAAATATTATATTCTACAGCCGTCATGAAATCACCCATACAAGGAAGACCGCTACACCTCTACACTGCATTTAGCGACACTGCTGTCGGAGCTCTCCTCGCCCAAGAAGATGACGAAGGGATTGAGCATCCCATATACTACTTCAGTCAAACATTAAGAGATACCAAACTCAGATATCCCAAAGCGGAAAAGGCGTGCTTAGCTTTGATCTACTCCATCCAGAAATTCAGGCATTACCTACTATCCAATAAAGTGGTGCTGATATCTAAATCCGATCCAGTGAAGTTCATCCTCTCAAAACCGGCCCTGATAGGGAGACCGGCCAAATGGCTCCTCCAAATGTAAGAGTTCGATATAACATGCGCTTTCCCGAGAGCCATCAAATGGAAAGCAGTCGCGGATTTACTGGCGGTGTTTCTGGGAGATAATACCATGGCACTACACGAGGACCTCCCTGGAGACTTTTCAGAAATATCTTTCATCCAAGAAGAAACATGGCTACTATTCTTTGACGGCTCCACTACTCCTAACAACGGTACTGAAGGAGAAGGTATATCTCTAGTATCCCCAGATGGTGAAATATTCTCGCACTCCTTCAAGCTATACTTCCCCTGCACCAACAATTCAGCATAATATGAAGCCTTTCTCACCGGGTTGTCCTTGGATAAACGAGCTTGAGCCACACGTCTGGAAATAAGAGGGGACTCTAAATTACTTGTCAACTAGGTGAACGGGGTATACACACTGAAAGAAGTAACCTTGGCCCCATACAGATCCGAGGCACAAAAACTGCTTAACTACTTCGTCGACGCGACCATAACACCTATTGGGCGCAGCGGAAACCGACACGCTGAGTGCCTAGCCACGCTAGCATCAAAACTGTAATTTGAAGGTTTTGAGGAAGCCCTGACAGTGAAGATGCGAACTGTGGCTTCAACATGGATTTCGCAAACCGAAGAGGATGAAGCTGATGACTGGAGGACACCACTTATCCAAGAACTTAACAGCTCACTTTTCCAGGGAAAGGTCAGTCTCAAAACCTTACAAAATTTCTTCATGCTTTGAGGGGTGCTATATCATCGAAATCCAGACGGTTCCTTGTCAAGATGTCTTGGAGAGGGAGAAGCACAACAAAAAATCAGCTGTGTCTACAATGAGATCTGCGGGCAAAAAATAGTGGTAACACTCTATCGACGTTTGCAACGCCTTGGATACTACTAGCCACAAATGGAAGCTCAATCTCGGTTACTTAAAAGAACCTGTTCCAACTATCAAGCACCGCTACATCAATTAGAAGTTTTCAATATTGGTCACGCTGGGGACTGGCAGAAGCCATCCATCAGTTACCTTCGTGACAGCATGCTCCCACTAATAAGAAGGATGCAACCAAGATAAAACAAAGGTCCGAGAGATTCGTATTCCACGAAAGAATCTTATATCGTAAAAGCTTTGGAGGAAGTTTGCTATGATGTTTGAACGAAACAGAAATCCCCTTCATGTTGAAAGAGATGCACGAAGGCAGACATCAAGGAAAACGAAAATTATTTCTTCAGATACACGAGAAATACTACTGGCCAACCATGGAAGACGATGCAGCTGTTTTCGTTTAGAGGTGCAAAAAATGTCAAATTCACGGAAACCTTATCCATGTACCATCGACTCCCTTGCATTCAATAAGCAGTATGTGGCCCTTTCACAACTGGGGACTCGACGTCATTAGAAAGATCAATCCGCCATCCTCAAAGTATCACGAGTACATAATAACAGCAACTATATATTTCACCAAATGGGTTGAATCCATACCCTTACGAGGGACGAATGGAATCACAATCGCGACATTCATTAAAGAGTGCATTATATGCCGATTTGGCGTGCCCAAACTGTTAGAGCACTGCTCGGTAGAACTCGCATGCGTTGCTATATCAAGCATGTTTGTCAATGTTAGTGATCAAAACTATAAAGTCTTGATTTCTAGTCTACCATATCTAAGGTCTCAGACTAGGATAGAAAGTGTAGTTGAGCTCAAGAACTCCATGACAATCATCATATACGACGAAGGACTACTCAAGGAACAAATGGATCTTCATCGACTAAAAGGTATGTGGAGACTTGAACTTATCTATCAATAAAAAGTCTATCTACTCTATCTCCCATCTTAAGACAAAAGTCGTATTACTATATAGACTAAGAATATACACATGTGACATTTCAAGCTGAGTATATCTCGCTTATCTATTTCTCGAAATGTGTGTTGGTAAAGCTTTCGCTTTATCCAAGTTCATATTTGTCTTGTGAAGAAAGTCATTTTATGTTTCAATCACTTTGGAAATTTCTCTGACGAAAACTAGTTTGTGAATAACAACTATATGACGTCCTCTGAGAATGTTTCAATGATTGAAATAAGAGTTTAGATAATATAACCACTGGGGGATATAAAAATTGTTATGGTAACACATATATGTATAAGTCCTTATGCTCTTGAACTGAAGTTTGCGAACTTTGTTGATCAAGTGAAAACCGGAACTTGAGCAGTCAACTTAGTCCGCGAACTCAGTCCGCGAACGAGCGAAGTTCTTGAACCCAAGAATTTCTGCCGGAGTTGTAGCTCGATTTCAGTATGCGAACTCAGTCTGGGAACTGACGGAAGTTCTCGAACCCGAGAATTTCTGCTGGAGTTTGTGAACTCTAACCGGTTAACTTGAGTCCGCGAACCCAGTCCGCGAACTTGATTGGTTATGTCTAAAAACAATGTTCGTGAACTTATTTAAATTATCTAAGGAATGCTATTGTAAACCGTGGCTTTATAGTTCATGAATTGATTCGAGTGAATCACATTGTTTTTGCTTCAATTGTGTCTTGTGTAGTACATAAGATCTCATAGCAATTGAACAACTCTCTAACTAGTTCATTTGAGTCATTTGGACTAGTTATGGTGAAGAAGAATATGGTTGATATGAAAGTTATCATTTGGCTAACCATTTGGGTGACTAATCTTGAACCAACTATTGTATACGTTTGGGTACGGTTACACAAACCCAAAATCGTCAAGTACATGTGTGTATGGAAATCTAAGTTTTCGATCTTACGGTTGAGAAATATTAGCTTGTATTTAATCAGGTTTTCATCTAACGGTGAATTTTGAATGCTTTATTACCAAGCTAACATTGATTGCAAACCCTGATTTGAAAGACTGTATAAGGAGAACTCTAGCAACTAGGAAACCTAATCCCCACACATTCTGTGTGATACTAGTTTGCTAAGCTAGAGTCGATTCTCCTTTAACCTTTGGTTTTCTTTTTCTAAAACCAGGTTAATGACTTAAAGACTTCATAGGGATTGTGAAGCCAGACCGATACTACTTTTCTTGTAGTTGTGTGATCTGATCTTGCTTTTTCTATCGTACGAGTACAATCATAATAATCGGCTTGAAATTCCTATGTCCGATAGGCAAGATATAAAAGTAATCACAAACATCTTCGTATCATTGTTTGTGATTCCACAATATCTTTTTTCGCTGCGTCGATTAAGACTATTGTGAGGTGATTGATAAAACTGAGCTGTTCTTCGGGAATATAAGTCTGGTTTTATTGATTGGTTCATGTTCACCTTGATTTATCAAAAGACGGAACAAAACTCATAGGTTTATTTGTGGGAGACGAATTTATCTATCTTGTAGACTTTTCGAGACATATTTGTTTGCTAAAGTCTTCGACTTTGGGTCGTAGAAACTCTTGGTTGTGGGTGAGATCAGCTAAGGGAATTAAGTGCACAATATCCTGCTTGGATCAGAGGCGTAAGAGCATAACTGTACCTTGGATCAGTGTGAGATTGATTGGGGTTAAACTACAATCCATACCGAAGTTAATTTGGAGTAGGCTAGTGTCTGTAGCGGCTTAATACAGTGTATGTTTAACCTGGACTAGGTCCCGGGGTTTTTCTGCATTTGCAGTTTCCTCGTTAACAAAATTCTGATGTCTGTGTTATTTTTTTTCGCATTATATTTTAATATAATTGAAATAATACAGGTTGTGCGTTGTTTAATCGATTAGAATATCCGACCTTATTGGTTGTTGATTTAAATCGATTGACACTTGGATATTGGTCTTTGGTACCATCCTAGTTATCTCTATTTTATTAGACTCGCGAATCATATTTGCTTGAGTAAATCAAATCGAGAGATTGAGATAATAACTCCTTGAGTATTTTATATTGATTGAGTTTAGTTGATTCTCTAGAAAACAACTTGGAGGTGTCCATACAAATTGCTAATCGAAATATTGGGTGAGGTTGTTATCTAGAGAATCAACAAGACTTAATCAATAGAAAATACTCAAGGAGTTATTATCTCAATCTCTCGATTTGATTTACTCAAGCAAATATGATTCGCGAGCCTAATCAAAGAGAGATAACTTGGATGGTACCAAAGACCAATATCCAAGTGTCAATAGATTTAAATCAACAACCAATAAGGTCGGATATTCTAATCGATTGAACAACGCACAACCTATATTATTTAAATTATATAATAAAATATAACGCAGAATAGAAATAACACAGATACCAGAATTTTGTTAATGAGGAAACCGCAAATGCAGAAAAACCTCGGGACCTAGTCCAGATTAAACATACACTGTATTAAGCCGCTACAGACACTACCCTACTCCAAATTAACTTCGGTCTGGACTGTAGTTAAACCCCAACCAATCTCACACTAATCCAAGGTACGGTTATGCTCCTACGCCTCTGATCCCAAAAACAGATACTGCGCACTTGATTCCCTTAGCTGATCTCACCCACAACCAAGAGTTGCTACGACCCAAAGTCGAAGACTTTAGCAAACAAATCTGTCTCACACAGAAAAGTCTACATGTAATAGATAAATTCGTCTCCCATGAATAAACCTATGAGTTTTGTTCCATCTTTTGCTATGACCCAAAGTTGAAGACTTTAGCAAACAAATCTGTCTCACACAGAAAAGTCTACAGGTAATAGATAAATTCGTCTCCCACACGAATAAACCTATGAGTTTTGTTCCGTCTTTTGATAAATCAAGGTGAACAGGAACCAATCGATAAAGCCAGACTTATATTCCCGAAGAACAACTCAGTTTCATCAATCATCTCACAATAAACTTAATCGTCGCAGCGAAGAAGATTATTGAGGAATCACAAACAATGAGACGACGATGTTTGTGACTACTTTTATCTTGCATATCAGAGATAGAAATCTCAAGCCAATTATTACAATTGTACTCGTACGATAGAAACAACAAGATCAGATCACACAACTACAAGAAAAGTAGTATCGGTCTGGCTTCACAATCCCAATGGAGTCTTTAAGTCGTTAACCCGAATTTAGAGAGAAAACTCAAGGGTTAATGGATATCGACTCTAGCTTATAGAAAACTAGTATCACACAATAAAGGTGTGTGCGGATTAGTTTATTCAATGGATAGAGTTCCCCTTATATAGTCTTTTAAATTAGGGTTTACAAAAGGACAAGCGGTTCGTATTCCACGAAGGGATCCTGTACCGCAAGTGTTTCAGAGGTAATCTATTAAGATGCCTGGCTGGGGTGGAAATTACAGTGATTTTGAAAGAAACACACGAAGGGGAACATCAAGGGAAGAGGAAACTGTTTCTCCAGATACACGAGAAATACTATTGTCTGACCATGGAGGATGACGCGGCCGCTTTTGTTCAAAGCTGTCACAAATGCCAAATTCATGGGAACCTTGTTGACGCGCCTTCCACCCCTTTCCACTTGATAAGCATTCCGTGTCCATTCTACAGTTGGGGAGTGTACTTTATCGGGAAAATCAACCCACCCTCATCGAAGCAGCCCGAGTACATCATAACCACAACATAATACTTCATCAAATGGGTAGAAGCCATTCCCCTGCGAGGAACTACAGGAGCAACAATTGGGGTTTCATTAAAAGAAATATCATTTGTCATTTTGGTGTACCTAAGCATATTATCACTGAAAATGGCATTCCCTTTGCCAATAAATAGGTACGAGAGTTACTTGAAGGATATGGCATTAAATAGGTTTTCTCCACCATCTACTATCCTCAAGGGAACGAACAAGATGAAAGTACCAACAAGACGTTGATCCGGATCATCAGTAGAACAGTACATGACAATCCTAGGGAATGGCATGACCAGTTACCAATGGCGCTGTGGGCATACCGGACATCACCTAGAAGCTCCATTGGAGTTTCTGCATATTCACTTTTTTACGAAGCGGACGCAGTTCTCCCGGCAGAGATCAAAATCCCATCAGACAGGATTGCAGCGGCAACCGAGATCCACTGGGACGAGGATGAAGCCTCTAAATCTAGAATAGCGGAGTTAGACACTCTGTATTTCAGAAGAAACAAAGCGGAAGAATGCACTCAGGTGTACAAGAATAGAATTTCTAGGGCATATAACAAAAATGTGAAACCACGTGTTTTCAAAGTCGGAGATTTGGTCTTGAAAACGGCCAAGCACATCCAACAAGACATGTCCGCACCAAAATTCTCACAAAAATGGGAAGGTCCTTACATAGTCACCAAGGCTTACAATACTGTCTACTACAAGATCATTAAGGTGGACGGAGGTAGGCTGGAAGCGGTCATCAATGGAAAATGGCTCAAGGCATATCATGCTTGACCATTGTCCGCTCTATCTCGTGACGCTACAATGTAGGCATTTATTTTCATTACATGTTTGAATCATCAATTATATTCATAGATGTATTAATGAAAATCCCGTTTCACCAATCAAAAACCAGTGCAATTTATTCCGAAAAGATGTTCAGAAGAAAACTTTTGATGCAAACGTCATTAACAATGAGGGAATACAGCTGAATGCGACTTAGAGGAGGCCATCTAGAAGATTATAGTTCCTTGAGAGCATCATCTCCAGTCTAGCTTGATATTTCTCTGTCTTTTTCTTCAAGTCCTGTACTACCTGCTCTACCTTCTTTGATTCCGCATCCAGAGCCTTCTCCTCTTCCAAGATAGCTTTCGCAGCAGGAACAACATTTACGAGGATACCAGATCGATCAACCTTGATGATATCAAGACGCTGCCGCAACCAACCCATGTTAAACTCTATGGATTCGTAGGTAGATACCATATCCTCCCATTTTTAGAGGCTTGATTCGGCAACATTACGGATAGAAATATTCTCCATCTCAGCAACCATAGGAAGAAGGCAGTTTACCGTGGTGACCAAAGCAGATGAACAGTGCCGGACCACATTCCTGATATGTCCGTACTTTCTCCATAATTTTGTGTACAAAGGTACAAACTCCTTCCGTACTAAGAATCCACCGACGTCTCGGTAGCTGGAAGATAAACATTTCATGCGAACATCGAATGAAAGACTTGCATTGGGGTATTCATAAGATGAGATAACCAGATCAGCATCTTCGAGGTTCGTAGGGGTAGGCGTGTTTGAGTTTGAAGGAAGATGATTGTTTAAGTCATCATCATCGAAAACTATCACACATGTTCCGATGGGGTATCTCTGCAAGAAGGAGAGGATTATTCACCTAATCATTATGAGAAACAAGCAACTGTTCAGAAAATAAAAATAAGACGAACCGGTATGATCTTCTTGACTCGGAGAGCACGAGCCGGGGATTCATCATAAAGCTCAGACGTAGGTCATGCACGCTTGACAGAAGATCTTGGATGATACGAAGAAGATGATCTATTGTTGCTCGACATGTTAGAGAGATAGAGTTTTCTGCATAAAAATTTATCGGCAGTTTTAAACCCCGCATACACACTGAAGGAAACCTTAAGGGAGACCGAATTAACTACAACGGAACTCGTCCGATGAATGAGGTCTCGACGTCGACCATGCCATACTTCTCCTCCAAACCCTAATCAGGACTCCCAGGGAAATGCCTGACGATGTCGATCTATCCGGTAAATATGCATTCACTTTATCTTGGTAATTTCAGTGTACAAATTTGTCACCATCTCATGACTACCCCACAATAGTGTAACTATTATGTGCTAGGTAGGGGACTTAATGTTGATGGTGGATTTTTATTTAAGGCTAAAGTTATAAAAGCCAAAAATTATGCGCTAACATCTTGTAAAAGATAAAGCCATTAATAAGTGATGAATACTTCTTCACTTTACTAATTCACCTAGAATGGAGCATGTGGCAACAATCCAAGTCTGTGAATTAAATACAACATTATTAATTAATGCATAACCAGCCTTGTATTTCCTGTACTCATTATCAGTGCGGCATGACGACTGAGTGTTGTTCTCAGCAGAGCAACAAGAATCTTCAAGCATTATAATGAAGCATGTACGAAATACCCGTACAGGTTGCAACTCTTGGTGTGCTATACTAGCTCAATTGAGCATATTACTCTCGGTGTGCTATACTAGCCCGATTGAGGGTCTGGACTGACCATGTCAGTCTCAGAAACGATCATGACCATCCCACTTCACCAACATGAATTGGATAGCTCAGATCAGATCCATGACCCCCAAGCAGGTATTGCAATATTCACTACCGAACCACCGCAGGCTCCGCATGGTCGGCCTCCCCAAAAGATTGGCATGGCTTGCCGAAACGTCCAAACCAGAGAAGTATGGACGGAAAACCCTAAATTAGGGTTTGCGGCACATTACATGTGTCGAAAAACAATCTCAACCATCCATCTTCACAGGTATAGATGGAGGGTGTAGATGTAGATTCAAAGGGCCCGGAGCATGTCAATACAATCACCGTGGGCCCACCTACATACCTGACCGATCGGTCAGGACCAACCATGGTTGGTCATCCAAATTCGTACGCCCAAAGAGGGCATGACGCACGGCCGTGAAACCCAAAATTAGGGTTTTGAACATGCGTCCATTTTCTCCGGTACGAATGAAGGGTCCGAGATTAGATTATGCCGGTCCGGTCATACCAACATGACCACCATGGACCCATCTATCCCCTCACCTAATAGTCCAAGGCATACCATGCCTGGTTATCCCAAACTAGCATGGTCACACTTCCCAATTGCAAACTAATCTCGACCACTCAACTTCGCCGGATAATTTGAGTAGCTTAGATCATGTTTTAATGGGACAGTCAGGTATAAGCGTGAACACCAGCCTACCACCTACACGCCAGACTAATCGGCCAAGACCGACCAAGATTGGTCGTCTTGAAACGCATGCCCGAAGTTGGCACGATGTGCGGCTTTTGCGGCGCCAGTTTTCTGTCACAAATTGATCTCGACCACTCAACTTCGCCAGACGAATTTAGTGGCCCAGATCACACTTTCATGAGACAATGGGGGTATGAGCGCCTACACCGTCATGCCATCTACACGCATGTATGATCGGCCGGCCAAAATCGTATTCCAAGCTTGGATTCGATCAGGCTGAAGAGTGGTGCTTGTGCACCTTATCCAAAACCCTAATTTCACCAACATGAGCAGATGAGTGTCTCAAAGATCATGTCGTCCGTACAACTTCACCGTCTTGGTTATACAACCCTGGTCAGGAGTTAATTGGTCAGTGCGGCGTCATGATGATCACCATCCGTCACCCTACCACACCATGTGGTCGGTCAAGGAAGGACTTGCTTGCTCAACCTCCGAACCATCACGTGAAGTAGTCTGGATATGAGGCTACTTTGAGATGCTAAAACAACGATGTTTCATACATGCTGGATACACTCGATGTAGTACATGCATAGAATGTGCATGATACTTTACAAGTTTCAACTTCCTAAATAATGTAGTTATTTAATCTAGCATTACATGATACTTTTTGTGGGTCCCACGATCCACACGCTCGAGACATCAATCATGTCACAAATTGGGGGATACATACTGGGGTATTGGTCTGGTGGTTACAGCGTGCGGCGCACAACGCGCCATCATAATAATGTGTCAGGAAGTCATGGACGGTTAGTGATGATGGGATAAGTGGGCAAGATTGGTCGTGTGACACTAACACATTACTCCACTACTCCATCACTCCACTTTCTCCACTTCCCACGAGATACGATGGTTAGGCTAAAAGACTTGTATAAATAGGTTCTCCATCCTATTTTTTAAAACAAGACAAGACAACAGAAACAAGTGTTGATACAATCGTATTCAAACACCGGAACTGATAGCTTACATCCTGCAAGCAAGTTCAGTTTTTTGATACAAGTTATGCATAGCCAACAACTTCACATTTTCAACACCTTCTTCGCTTCCCTCCCTAAGATCAACCCCATCTCCTTCACTTTGTGACGAAACAAGTCCGGAATGACCATTTCTTGGTTTAGGCCGGATTTGCACAGATTGATTTCTCGAATCTAGAAACACTCACCATTCAGTGCATTTGTTTAAGGTTTAAATTCATTCCTCATCGACACACCATAAATTACCAAAACCAGCAGGAATAGTTTTCACCCGTAAACAATTTGCGACCACAGCGGGAGGTTAATCTATCGGTTGTAAAGTCAATTTCTTAAATACCATTCAATCAATTTGGAGATGGTTGGTCCGAGGACCGCCTCGACAGTCTCGAATCCTGATGGTTCCTCCAACGAAGATACCGCTCCTCCTAACGACGTACCTGACGGCATGATCAGAAGATTTCCAACATTAAGCGAACTAACACGGGTACAAGAGATTCACATGAAGAGGCCCTAATCAAGATGATGTCAGAGATGAGCGTTTCGGAGACCTCTACACCGGAGACTAGTTCCCCTCAAATCAACAACTTTACTACGAACTAGAGACATGCGGATCAGGAAGCGGCATCTCTAGTGGAAAGTTTGTGTGAACTCTTACACCTCTGGAAGAATCAACGGGCGGAGATGTTTGATGCAATTAATAAAATAACTCTAGACATACACCTGACTCCTTCACGTCCGGAAGTCCTAGATGCATCAGAAACATCTGTGAATAATGTTACGTTTGTAGAAGATGACATGATGGCAGATGAAGGTCATAACCGAGCCCTACATGTTACCGCACACATCAAGGGTTCAGATTTCAGGAGAGGCCCTAATCGACACAAGAGCGTCTTCGAACGTGATTACTCTCAAGACTCCCAAGACAACCAAGGTTATCCCATGAAAAATTGTACGGCAGCCCACCACAATAACGGACTACGAAGGAAACCAGACTAGCACATACGGGTATGTCAATCTAAATTTGTCAGTAGGACCCGTTCAGTCGAAAGTGAAATTTTATACTAGGGAGACCGTTCAGTTGGACCCGTTCAGTCATAGAAAATGAGCCGGACTACCATATGATACTAGGGAGACCGTGGCTTCATGAAAATAAGGTCATCCCTTCAACGTATCACCAGTGCCTGAAGACCATGTTGAATGAGGAAGTCATACATATTCCTGCATCATTGTCTCCATACGCGCCAATATGCGGAGTGAAACTGTTTGAGCCAAAAGAAACTCTGCGGGGAAGGTCAGACAAAGTCATGTGCACCCCACTACCCATGTAGGATTTAATCCAGGAAGAAGACCAACTTGCATCACTGGGGGCTAACCACCACGACACACCTTTTCTGACGAGGCATCCATCTTTATCCAGTGAAATTTCAACCCATTCCCACGCCAAAAGGGAACGCACTTTCGAGGCTGATCAGGAGGATAATAAAATATATCGGCACCGCTGTTAGCAAATAGTAGGAGAGACTAGTGTTGATGGTGGATTTTAGTTCAGGGCTAAAGTTGTAAAACCAATTTTTGTGTAAACACCCTGCAGAGGATAATATTATTTTATAAGTGATGAATACTTCTTCACTTAATTAATTCACCTAGAATGGAGCATGTAGCAACAATCCCCCGAATATTCTGTGAATTTTAGCATTATTGATTAATGCATAGAACGCCTTGTATTTCCTGTGCTGTTCCTAGAAGAACTCTCATTGTTGGTGCGGCATGATGACTGATTGTTACTCACAACAGAGTAGCACGAATATCCAAGTACTAACAGTGAGGCATGCACGAAATGCCTGTATAGGCTGTAACTCTCGGTGTGTCATACTAGCACGATTGAGCATGTAACTCTCGGTGTGTTATACTAGCCCGATTGAGCATGTAACTCTCGATGTGTTATACTAGCCCGATTGAGTGTGTAACTCTCGGTGTGTTATACTAGCCCGATTGAGCGTCTAGACTGTCCGTAATAGTCTAGAAATGATCACGGTCATCCAACTTCGCAAGCATGATTGGATGGTTGAGATCGAATCTAATACCCCCAGGCAGGTATTGGAACATTCACAGCCAACCAAACGAGGATCCCGCGGGATCGGCCTCCCAAAAGGGGCGGCATAGCTTGCCAAACCGTCCAAACCAAGCGGAATGGACAAAAAACCCTAAATTAGGGTTTGCGGCACATTACATGTGTCGCAAAACGACCTCAACCATCCATCTTCCCAGGCATAGATGGAGGGTGTAGATATAGATTCAAAGGGCCAAGAGAATGTCAACACGATCACCGTGGGCCCTGCTACACACATGACCTATTGGTGAGGACCAACCATGATTGGTTGTCCCAATTCGTTCGCACCAAACCAAGCATGATGCACGGCCGGCAAAACCCTAATTGGGGCTTGCGGCATCATGTATGTGTCGCAAAGTCATCTCGTGCGTCCATCTTCGCAGGCTTGAATGGAAGGCAAAGATGAAACATTAGGGAAGGCCGAACATGCTAGCATTACCACCGCGGGCCCGGATTCATGAATGACCAATCATCCAAAGCCAGCCTTGGTCAGGCACTTCGGTTCGTGCGCCCAAACTGGCATGGTCACGCTTCCTAAATCATACATTGATCTCGACCACTCAACTTCGCCAGATAAATTGAGTGGCTTAGATCACATTTCCATAGGACAGTCAGGTATAGGCGTGAATACTAGCCTACCACCTACACGATGTACCAAACTGCCGAGACCGACCAAGCTTGGTTGTCTCGAAACACGTGCCTTGAAGGTGGCATACCGCGCCCCTTTAAGAATCCTTTACGGCATATGATTTCTGTCGTAAATCGATGTCAGCCACTCAACTTCACCGGTAAATTTGAGTGGCCTAGATCAAACCTTCGTCGGAAAGTGAAGCATGGACATGGACATCAACATGTCGTCTACACGCATGCCTTATCGGTCCCCCATGAAACGCCTCCCATGCTTGGATTCGACCAAGCTGAAGGAGTACACTCGCGCACCTTCTGGACCCTAATCTGAGGGTCGCAGATCTGGGTCGCTGATCATCTCGTCCGTCCAACTTCTCCATCTCGGACGGACGGCCTAGGATAAGAGTTAGGCGACCAGTGAAGTATCACCGTGATCACTATCTGCCACTCTAACATACCATGTGGTCGGTCAAGGGAGGATTTGCTAGCGCAGCCTCCAAACCCTCACGTGAAGTAGGCAGGGCATGATGCTCAACAGCGATGCTTCGTATATGCCGAATACATTCGATACATGACATGCATATAATACACACGATACTTTACAAGTATCGACTTCCTAAATAACTTAGTTATTTAACTAGCATTACATGCTACCTTATGTGGGTCCCACGATCCACACACTCGAGACATCAATCATGTCACAAACTGGGGGATACACACTGGGGTATTGGTCTGGCGGTTTACAACGTGAAGCGTGCAACGCGCCATCACAAGAACGTGTCAGGAAGACATGGATGGTTAGTGATGATGGGAGAAGTGGGCAAGATTGATCGTGTGACAATAACACACCACTCCACTACTCCATCACTCCACTTCCTCCACTTCCTACGAGAGACGTGAATAAGGCTCAAATGACTTGTATAAATAGGTTCTCCGCCCTATTTCCACAACAGAGAGAGAAGACAACATAACACAGAAACCAAGTGTTAATACAACACGTATTCAAACACCCAGAGCCTGCTTGCATTAATCGTAAGCCTGCTCACCTTTATGTTACAAGTAATAAACAAGCCTACACCTTCACAATCTCAACACCTTCTTCGCTTCCCTCCCTAAGATCAACCCCATCTCCTTCACTTTGTGACCGAAACAAGTCTGGAATGGCCATTTCTTGGTTTAGGCCAGAATTGTATGTATTGATCTCTCGAATCAAAAGCACTCATCGCGCAGTGCATTTGTTTAGGGTTTAAATTCACTTCTCATCCACACACCCCAAATTACCAAAACCAACAGAAATTGTTTTCACCCACAAATAATTGGCGACCACAGTGGGAGATTAATCTCTCGGTTAGAATATAGATTTTCACATTTCCAATTTCATTCTTCAATTCCGATTTCAAGATGGTGGAACTTAGGTCTGGATCAGCAATCAACCCTGAAGGAGCTAGCACCGACAACACTCTTGGTATTTATGTCCCTGTTAGTGAAGATGCTGTGCAGAACGTGATCAGTACACCTTGTGGAGCTGTTTTCTCTACCACTAACACCAGCGGAGCAGTGGATATTCCAGTAGGCGTAACACCTCCTATTACTAGAGCCAAAGCAGCCGCAAATCCCGGCATTTCTTCAAGTGTAACGCCTCCGGTCGTCACCATGGCAGCCGCTACTCCTCCATCAGGACGAGGGTTCGGAGGAGAAAAAAGAGGACAACCCTCTATCACCATGGTGGACTTGATGGAAAGACAAGAAGTTCTTGTTAGAGCCCAAACAGATATGGCTGCGACTCAGAAAGAGGTACTTACTTTTCTCAAAACCCTAACCGAACGATTGCCGAAGGGGCCACGACAGCCCCTGGATCCAATGAGGAACGTGTTTGATGCACCCGGGGTAGGCACTTCAATGGCGCATACCCGCATGGATGAGGAAACTCGTGACACTCCTGAACGCCCAAGAGAAAGAGTCCAACCATCCAACTTCATTAAGCGTGAGGACCTGGAGCGACTCATCCAAAGTCGGGGCAAAGGAAATATGGCAGACATGCACCAACACCAACCTCCATACCCTTAATATGTACAACGAATTCCTATCCCAAGGGGCTATGTCTCTCCTCAATTATCCCTTTATGATGGTACTGGTAACGCTCGTGAACTTGTATCTTGATTTTTGGAATCTTTAGGAGAACACGAATACAATCATGTTATCCGCCTGAAAGAGTTCTCGAAGACACTTACCGAAAGAGCATACACTTGGTACAATAGTCTCGCACCTAACATTATATCCAATTGGAGTGAGATGGTCGACGCTTTCTACAGGAAGTATTTCTTCGTGTCAGAGCAGGTCACCTTTTTAGATTTGGAAATAATCTTTCAACGGAGTAATGAACATCCGAACGACTTCGTCAAAAGGTTCATGACTTAAGCGTTGGATTGTCATGATCCGAATGTCACCGAACGCCAGCTGGTGGAGTTATGCATCAACATGATGATTCCCATATACCGTGCTTTGTTAGAGAATATGGGATTCTAAAGATTTTTGGAGCTTCATGAATCCGCTAAGCGCTCCGCTACGACATCCCCAGCATTATTGGAAAGAACAGAAATCGTTCGGAACGAAGATGCACGTGAAAATCTAGGAAGCATGCGCCTCATCAACAAGCAATATAATACAGGTCCTTTTGTGAGAGTGGTAAGCGAAAGAGGAAAGAGGAAAGCATCGGCAACAGAACAACCGCCCAAGCGTGCAGCATCAGCACATACGAATCCGTCTCGAAAGAGAGCGGACAAAGCTCCTGTACAAGAGTCCGGAGATACGGTTCCAAACTTCCCCTTTCCCATGAATAAAGTGATAGAACTCCTGGAAGCATGGATTCAAGATGACGCGATCAAGCTACCACCTATCAGATGCCCACCGACCGAGGAGGAGATGATAAATCCTAAATACTGCCACTATCATAGGTTTTTCCATCACCCGACCAAAGATTGAAACAAGTTGAAACAAATCTTCAGAGAAAAGGTGGAAGCAGGAGAACTCCAGTTAGGAAATGAGGGCATTCATAAGTACCCTCTTCCCATTAGAAGCTGCAAGATCTCAGGGGATTCTGTCCGCAAAACTGTACAGACCATGATGGAACGTTTGTATGAAATATTGTATCTCTCAAAGGGAGAACATAAAGACATGTTCACAACCCTCAACAATGTTTTTTCAGGAAGGCGTTTGTATCCAGAAAAGGAAGCAGTCCCGAAGCCACAATATTTTCTTGAATACACGACCATCAAATGGGACTGGGGACTTTTAACCATCACCCGTTTGAAGGATGTCGAGTTCGACAACACATTGATTGATGCAACCTACGAGTTCAGCATCATCACTGTCAAGACTCTGAGGACTGCAAGGATTTCAAAACAAGCAGCTACTCACAGCCCAACCGTTATTAGGAGCCCAGAAGGAGAATTCAGAGACGCCTATGGGTACATTGACCTCGAAGTTAAAATCGGTAATACTCTAAAGCAAGCTAAATTTTACATAGTACAAGAGTGTCCGAATTACGACATGATCCAGGGGCACCCATGGATACACGACAACAAAGCAGCACTAGGAGTGAGTCCTTTGCCGATTTCAGTACCTGAAAGAATCTCCAACAAATCGTCAATCCTTGTAGATTGTTTTTTACCGTATCAAAACCTTGCAAGCGTGACGCAACTTCCTGGAGAAAGCCTGAATTCATACCTTAAAAGGTTCCGAGCCCATGTAAGTCTCATCGAACAACCTTATTTATAAACAGTAAAGCCTCTTCTTGCTGAGTCCCGTGGACTTGTTTCAATCAACAACCTGACCGCCAATAAGAGGTGCGAGTGGGGTGCTGGTCCTTTCAAACGTTTTGCTAAGAGCTTGGAAGCAGTCAGAGACAATGTGTCCCAAAAACAAGATAATATGTCAAGTCCAAATCTGTTTCAAATTGGATACATGGTAGCAAAGAGGACCACATTTCAAGTTGGAGATGTGGCGGTGAAAATGACTAACCAATCTGATTTTTCGGAGACAAACGAAGATAAACCATATTTGGTGGCAGATGTCATTCTAGGCGGCTATTACAAGATCATCAATGCTGACAAGCTTGAGGGCATGACGATCCACTCACGATGTCTTAAACGCTATAATACCTAGAGAAGCTATGCTACTCTTCCTTTCCGGCGTTCTCCGTAATGGTTAATCCAGCGTTCCTCCAACAATTTCTCTTTCCTTTTTATTTTGTAATTCCTTCAAAAAATGATTGCAATACTTGCATTCATAGTTATTAGGGTTCCAATTTCTCAATTAAAGTATTTTCTTTAAAAAAAATTATACCTGGGCATGACACAAAGACCCAGGTTCGACCAAAGTCATTATTAACCACCAGATTAAGCCAGAGAACCCTAAAAACACTTCACACCTTTCGGGAAAGTTGGAGGAATTTAATACATACAAAGGAAAAATGGAAAGCATCTTGAACAGTTTGTCCCAGCTTACATCAGGAGGGCGCAGACGAACTTATTCCAGGAGAGTGCGGACAGGTCCGTGGTATTTTATTATGGCATTAATTTTCTTCTCACAAGGATCACATACAATCATATGAAGGCACAACCAATATGATGAAGTCTTAATAAAGGATTTACCTAAAAAATAAGAAACTTGTTCAAACAAGTAAAGAAAAATAAGCAAAACCTTGGACTCATCCGCCACCGAGTACAAGGAGAAAAGTTTTCACAAAATCATGGGAAAATACTCAGAAAAGAAGAAAAGAGAAATAACAGGAAGATTCAGTCATCAAAGGTCGACCGTGTCTTCTCCACCATTGAAGTCTGCCTCAACGTCATCATGTGCCGCTACTGCTTCTTCTTCCGGGTCTTCCTCAGCCTCCACTTTAGGTATTTCTATAACCACGTTCTCCACGATGTCCCTAGTAGGGGCATAATCCATATCTTCCTCAAGAGCCGCTGCAACATTGGAGATCATGCTGACGACTTTTGGGAGCTCGGGTTAGTCCGTATCAGAATCAATAATGATCACACCATCGCGGATCGGATAATCACCCATGTATACTCATTGAGGATGTTCATGTTCAACTCTTCGCCTTTTCAGCCGTGCATCAAATCTATCATCTCTTGCGCTTACCAGTGGTTGCGACGCTTCCTCAAGCCTCCATTTTTCTTCCCTGTCGATTAAAGTCAGAAGATCACGAACTCGTTCTCGAGTGAAGCGAAGGTACAAAATTGGCATGCCCTGTATGGCGCGATCAGCTTCGAGAAGCGGAATATCAATTTTAGCCATCACCTCCTCGAACGGACTATCAGTCTCGGGTTTATTCACTTCGAAGCTTCTTTCAGGAGAGATACCAGAGTCGTCCTTGCCAACCGCCTCCATTCTGCAAAAATGATCTATTATTATATTAACAAAAGTCATCATCGATAAGATCAAGTTATACAATGGATGTGGAGCAATACCTGAACAAAGAAAGAAAAAATTTTGCAATGAGGGGAGACCCCAGCTTCTTCTTTATATTTCACGAGTTAACAAGATCCCGGAGAAAAGAGGAGTCTTTACTTACCGTCTGTAAAGACTACAAACGCGGGATAACAATCAGTGGATATTTATCGGATATTTGAAGAAAATCATCGTGCAATGAGAAAAAAATGCATCCAGTCTAAGAAATGGGTCAAATTATATCCCAGGGACTTGATTATGTAAATATTTGGCTAATGGGATAGTACGAGCGCAGAATGGTCGCATGACCGTGATCGAATGAAGCAGGTACACAACAGGTCCTTCGAGCAAGCAGGAGCGGGTGAGACCCACGTTTGATCAAGCGTATAACAGATCTCGTGAACAAAGTAGGCAAGAACGTTTTAGGATCCAAATGAGGCAGGTATTAGGCCACATCATCAAGCAAGGCCGAGGTCACGAAATAGGTGTTGATCAAGGTCACAAGGATGGTATAAAGTTGATATCTGATTAGAGGTGCGCGATGGGACTCAAGTTCAATCAAGCATGCATAACGGTCCTGCATTCATTCACACGTATCATAGCACGATTTTTTTATATTCATGGGAATCGTGTCTACGAAATTCAAGCGAAGAATGACTTTCTCAAAGAACAAAAGAGGTTTACCTAAAACTAGGGTTTGCGTCCAAAAAAAAAAACACGAATGCACTTACCTCGTTAGTGAATGGACGGTAGCGGCAAGCACCGATGATAGTGGCAGCGACGGTGTGTTTGGCAGTGACAGGAGCTGCGGACGACGGAAGCTGACCAATAAAAAAAATATATAAAGGGGATAAAGGGGTCGGTCCCTTTTTATAGACAAGTGATTTGAAAATCCTTATGAGAAAAGGATTCCTCTTTTGTTTCAAACACCCAAGGCAGGAAACCGGTCCCACCCAGGACTCCATGCTTGCAACAACATGTTCACATGCGCGGTTAATAGCGGGCGATCAAGGCTTTCCGGGTAAGCTCCCCTCATCTCGTCCTTTTATGTTATATATGTCACCATCTCATGCCTTCCCCACAATAGTGTAACCATTATATGCTAGGCAGGGGACTTAATGTTGATGGTGTATTTTAGTTCAGGGCTAAAGTTATAAAACCAATTTTTGTGTAAACACCCTGCAAATGATAAGATTATTTTATAAGTGATGAATACTTCTTCACTTAATTAATTCACCTAGAATAGAGCATGTAGCAACAATCCCCCGAATATTCTGTGAATTTTAGCATTATTGATTGATGCATAGAACGCCTTGTATTTCCTGTGATGTTCCTATCATAACTCTCATTGTTGGTGCGGCATGATGACTGATTGCTACTCGCAGCAGAGTAGCATGAATATCCAAGTACCAACAGTGAGGCATGCACGAAATGCCCGTATAGGCTGTAACTCTCGGTGTGTTATACTAGCCCGATTGAGCATGTAACTCTCGGTGTGTTATACTATCCCGATTGAGCATGTAACTCTCGGTGGGTTATACTAGCCCGATTGAGTGTGTAACTCTCGGTGTGTTATACTAGCCCAATTGAGCGTCTAGACTATCTGTAATAGTCTAGAAACGATCACGGTCATCCAACTTCTCAGGAATGATTGGATGGTCGGGATCGAATCCAATACCCATAGGCAGGTATTGGAACATCCACTGCCGACCTAATGCGGACCCCGCGCGACCCGCCTCCCAAAAGGGGCGGCATATCTTTCCAAACCGTCAAACCAAGCGGAATGGACAAAAAACCCTAAATTTGGGTTTGCGGAACATTACATGTGTCGCAAAATGATCTCAACCATCCATCTTCGTAGGCATATATGGAGGGTGTAGATATAGATTCAAAGGGCTCAGATCATGTCAACACGATCACCGTGGGCCCTGCTACACACATGACCTATTGGTGAGGACCAACCATGATTGGTTGTCCCAATTCGTGCGCACCAAACCAAGCATGATGCACGGCCGGCAAAACCCTAATTGGGGCTTGCGGCATCATGTATGTGTCGCAAAGTCATCTCGTGCGTCCATCTTCACAGGCTTGAATGGAAGGCAAAGATGAAACATTAGGGAAGGCCGAACATGCTAGCATGACCACCGCGGGCCCGGATTTATGACCGACCAATCGGCCAAAGACATCCTTGGTAAGGCGTCTCGATTCGTGCGCCCAAACTGGCATGGTCACGCTTCCTAAATCATAAATTGATCTCGACCACTCAATTTCGCCAGATAAATTGAGTGGCTTAGATCACGTTTCCATAGGACAGTCAGGTATAAGCGTGAATACCAGCCTACCACCTACACGATGTACCGAACGGCCGAGACCGACCAAGCTTGGTTGTCTCGAAATGCATGCCTTGAAGGTGGAATCCCGCTCCCCTTTAAGAATCCTCTGCGGCATAGGATTTCTGTCGCAAATCGATCTCAGCCACTCAACTTCACCGGTAAATTTGAGTGGCCTAGATCAAACCTTCGTGGTAAAGTGAAGCATGGACATGGACATCAGCATGCCGTCTACACAAATGCCTGATTGGTCCCCCATGAAACGCCTCCCATGCTTATATTTGACCAAGCTGAAGGTGTACACTCGCGCACCTTCTAAACCCTAATCCGAGGGTCGCAGATGTGGGTCACTGATCATCTAGTCCGTCCAACTTCTCCATATCGGACGGACGGCCTAGGATAAGAGTTAGGATACCAGTGAAGTATCATCGTGATCACTGTCTGCCACTCTACCACACCATGTGGTCAGTCAAGGGAGGATTTGCTAGCGCAACCTCCAAACCCTCACGTGAAGTAGGCAGGTCATGATGCTCAACATTGATGCTTCGTATATGTCGAATACATTCGATGCATGACATGCATAGAATTCACACGATACTTTACAAGTATCGACTTCCTAAATAACTTAGTTATTTAACTAGGATTACATCTACCTTCTGTGGGCCCCACAATCCACACTCGAGACATCAATCATGTCACAAACTGGGGGATACACACTGGGGTATTGGTCTGGCGGTTTACAGCGTGCAACGCGCCATCACAAGAACGTGTCAGGAAGACATGGACAGTTAGTGATGATGGGAGAAGTGGGCAAGATTTATCGTGTGACACTAACACACCACTTCCATCACTCCACTTCCTACGAGAGACGTGAATAAGGCTCAAATGACTTATATAAATAGGTTCTCTTCCCTATTTCCACAACAGAGAGATAAGACAATACAACACAGAAACCAAGTGTTAATACAACACGTATTCAAACACCCAGAGCCTGCTTGCATTAATCGTAAGCCTGCTCACCTTTCTGTTATAAGTCATAAACAAGCCTACACCTTCACAATCTCAACACCTTCTTCGCTTCCCTCCCTAAGATCAACCCCATCTCCTTCACTTTGTGACCGAAACAAGTCTGGAATGGCCATTTCTTGATTTAGGCCAGAATTGTATAGATTTATCTCTTGAATCAAAAGCACTCATCGCACAGTGCATTTGTTTAGGGTTTAGATTCACTTCTCATCCACACACCCCAAATTACCAAAACCAGCAGAAGTTGTTTTCACCCACAAACAACTGGTACCCAGTCTCTCCGCCAAATTGAATGATGCAAGAATGATGAAACACAAGAGGAGGTGTTGGACGCTCCGCGACAGCTACAAGATGGCACCAACTCCATAACTGACGAACTCGAGATTGTTAATATCGGGAATGAAGAATCTCTCAGGCTTGTCTCTATCAGTTCGACTCTATATGTGGACGAACGTGCGAGTCATGTCCAAATACTCAATGAGTACCAAGATATGTTTTCATGGGCATACGAAGAAATGCCAGGTCTAGATGAGAAATTGGTCACCCATCACCTTCATTTCATACCTGGATCCAAGCCAGTCAAGCAATCTCCAAGGAAATTCAGACAAGAAGTGGAAGAGCAAATCAAGAACGAAATTCAGAAGTTGCTAGTTGGCTTCATCAGACCTATCCATCATCCGACCTGGTTAGCTAATGTGGTCCCAGTTAAGAAGAAAAACGGACAGATTCGGTGCTATATGGATTTCAGAGACTTGAAAAAGTGCTTCCCCAAAGGACGACTTTCCTCTTCCTAACATCGACATGTTAGTAGACGCCACCAGCGGACACGGCATGTTCTCCTTCATGGATGGTTACAACGACTTCAATCAGATAAGGATGTATGAGCACGATGCAAGTAAGACATCCTTCCGAACCCCTCTTGGAAATGTTTACTATATTGTTATGCCATTCGGTTTAAAGAACGCCGGCGCAACGTATCAACATGTTATGACGGCAATCTTCCACGACATGATGCATAAACAAGTAGAAGACTACGTAGATGATATTATGGTCAAGTCAAGGGCTCGAGCAGATCACGCCAACGTCTTACGGCAAGTTTTTGAGAGGTGTCGAGAATACAAGTTGAAGATGAATCCTTTGAAATGCGCTTTCGGTGTCTCTTCAGGAAAAATTTTGGGATTCCAAGTAACTGCGGAAGGAATCAAGTTAGACCCTTATAAGACTCAGGCTATCCTCACAATGTTGCCTCCGCGAACTGTGAAGGAACTTCAAAGTTTCATGGGAAAGGTAAACTACATCCGACATTTTATACCTGGTCTATCCCAACTTGCCACCTCATTCACTCCCTTGCTGAAGAAAGGATCTAGCTTCGTTTGGACCGCAACCCAGCAGGAAGCTTTTCGAAAGATTTAACGAATATTGTCATCTCCAGCCATCATGAAGTCTCATGTCCAAGGGAAGCCGCTGTGTCTCTACACCGCCTTCAGTGACACCGCCGTAGGGGATCTATTCTCTCAGGAAGATGATGAGGGAGTCGAACATCCCATATACTACTTCAGCCGAATATTGAGAGATGTTGAACTCAGATACCCCAAAGCGGAAAAAGCATGTTTGGCCTTGATCCATTCCATTCAGAAGTTTAGGAATTACCTACTGTCTAATGGGGTGATACTCGTGTCTAAATCTGATCCTACAAAGTTTTTACTTTCAAAGCCGGTCCTGACGGGGAGGATATGCAAATGGTTTCTCCAAATGTCAGAGCTGGACATAACATGTACGTCACCTAGAGCTATCAAGGGTTAAGCAGTTGCATACTTACTAGAAGCATTTCCTGGAGAAGGAACTACAGGGCTACACGAAGTTCTTCATGGAGAATTTCCAGACGTCTCTGTTTTGGAAGAAGAAGTGTGGCTCCTGTATTTTGATGGCTCCGCTACCCCTAGCAATAATACTGGAATAGCGGGCGTGGTGTTAGTCTCTTCAACTAGGGAAGTATTCTCATATTCCTTCAAGATGGACTTCGAATGCACCAACAACTCAGCAGAGTATGAAGCTTTCCTTATAGGGCTGTCAATAGCTAAGCAAGCAGGAGTCACGCGTCTGGAGATAAGAGGTGACTCTAATTTACTGGTAAATCAGATGAATGGAGTATACGTATTGAATAAAGTAACACTAGCTCCATACCGATCATAAGCGCAAAGGTTACTAAAATATTTTGTCGACGCAACCATAATCCATGTTGGTCGCAGCAACAACAAACACGCCGATTGTCTGGCAACACTGGCTTCCAAATTGAAGTTCGAAGGATCGGAAGAAACCATGACAGTAAAGAGGAGAACCATAGAATCGACATGGCTATCACAATATAAAGACACCAAGACTGATGATTGGCGAACTCCGATCATTCAAGAGATCAACAGCTCACTCTCCCAAGGAAAGGTCAGTCTCAAAACCCTGCAGAACTTTTTCATGCTTCATGTTATGCTGTATTATCGAAACCCGGATGGTTCCCTGTCAAGATGCCTTGGAGATGACGAAGCACAACTACAGCTGAATCGTGTTCACAATGAAATTTGTGGAAAATCACTGGTGGTAACGCTTTACCGACGACTCCAATGTCTGGGCTATTACTGGCCAGAGATGGAGACTCAATCCAGACTACTTCATAAGTCCTGCTCAAATTGCCAAATACCGCCACACCAATTGGAAGTTTTTAGTGTGAACCACACTGGGGATTGGAGAGAGCCATACATCAGCTATCTTCGTGACGGATCAAATTTTTCCAATCAAAAGGATGCCATCAAGATAAAGCAAAAGGACAAGCGGTTCGTATTCCACGAAGGGATCCTGTAATACAAGAGTTTCGGAGGTAATCTATTAAGATGCCTGGATGGGGTGGAAATTCCAGTCATTCTGAAAGAAACACACGAAGGGGAACATCAAGGGAAGAGGAAACTATTTTTCCAGATACACGAGAAATACTACTGGCCGACCATGGAGGATAATACGACCGCTTTTGTTCAAAGCTGTCACAAATTCCAAATTCATGGGAACCTTGTTCACGCGCCTTCCACCCCTTTGCACTCGATAAGCAATCTGTGGCCATTATACAGCTGGGGACTGGACATTATCGGGAAAATCAACCCACCCTCATCGAAGCAGCCCGAGTACATCATAACCGCGACAGAATACTTCACCAAATGGGTAGAATCCATTCCCCTGCGAGGAACTACATGAGCAACAATTGCGGCTTTCATTAAAGAACATATCATTTGTCGTTTTGGTATACCTAAGAATATTATCATCGATAACGGCACTCCATTCGCCAATAAACAGGTACGAGAGTTACTTAAAGGATATGACATTAAACAGGTTTTCTCCACCATCTACTATCCTTAAGGAAACGGACAAGCTGAAAGTGACAACAATACGTTGATCCGGATCATCAGTCGAAAAATACATGACAATCCTATGGAATGGCATGACCAGTTACCAATGGCGCTGTGGGAATACCGGACGTCACCTATAAGCTCCATTGGAGTTTCCCCATATTCACTTGTTTACGGAGCGGACGCAATTCTCCCGACAGAGATCAAAATCCCATCAGCCAGGATTTCAGCGGCAACCGGGATCCACTGGGACGAGGATGAAGCCTCTAACTCTAGAATAGCAGAGTTAGACACTCTGGATTTCAGAAGAAACAAAGCATAAGAATGCACTCAGGTGTACAGGAATAGAATTTCTAGGGCATATAACAAAACTGTGAAACCACGTGTTTTCAAAGTGGGAGATTTGGTCTTGAAAACGGCCAAGCACATCGAGCAAGACATGTCCGCACCAAAATTCTCATCAAAATGGGAAGGTCCTTACATAGTCACCAAGGCTTACAATACTGGCTACTACAAGATCATTAAGGTGGACGGAGGTAGGCTGGAAGCGGTCATCAATGGAAAATGGCTCAAAGCATATCATGCTTGACCATTGTCCGCTTTGTCTCGTGATGCTACAATGCAGGCATTTATTTTTATTACATGTTTGAATCATCAATTATATTCATAGATGTATTAATGAAAAACCCGTTTCACCAATCAAAAACTAGTGTAATTTATTCCGCAAAGATGTTCAGAAGAAAACTTTTGACACAAACGTCATTAACAATGAGGGAATATAGCTGAATGCGACTTAGAGGAGGCCATCTAGAAGATTATAGTTCCTTAAGAGCATCATCTCCAGTATAGCTTGATATCTCTCTGTTATTTTATTCAAGTCCTGTACTGCATGCTCTACCTTCTTTGATTTTGCAGCTAGATCCTTCTCCTCTTCCAAGATAGCTTTCGCAGCAGGAACAACATTTATGAGGATACCAGCATGATCAACCTTGATGATATCAAGATGCTTCCGCAAGCAACCCACGTTAAACTTCATGGATTCGCAGGTAGATACCATATCCTCCCACTTTTTGAGGCTTGATTCGGCAACATTGCTGATAGAAATATTCTCCATCTCAGCAACCATGGGAAGAAGGCAGTTTACCGTGGTGACCAAAGCAGGATAAAAATGCCAGATCACATTCCTGATATGGCTGTACTTTCTCCATAACTTTGTGTACAAAGGTATAAATTCTTTCCGCACTAAGAATCCACCGACGTCTCGGTAGCTGGAAGATAAACATTTCATGTGAACATCGAATGAAAGACCTGGATTGGGGTATTCATAAGATGAGATACCCAGATAGGCATCTTCGAGTTTCGCAGGGGTAGGCGTGTTTGAGTTTGAAAGAAGAGGACTGTTTAAGTCGTCATCATCGATAACTGTCACACATGTTCCGGTGGGGTATCTCTGCAAAAAGGAGAGGATTATTCTCCTGATCATTATAAGAAACAAGCAACTATTTAGAAAAGGAAAAGAAGATGAACCGGTATGATCTTCTTGACTCAGAGAACACGAGTCGGGGATTCATCATGAAGCTCAGACGTAGGTTGCGCACGCTTGGATAATACGAAGAAGACGATCTACTGTTGCTCGACATGTTGGAGAGATAGAGTTTACTGCGGAAAAATTTATCGGCAGTTTTAAACCACGCATACACACTGAAGGAAACCCTAAGGGAGACCGGATCAACTACAACGGAACTCGTCCGATGAATGAGGTCTCGACGTCGACCAAGTCATACTTCTCCTCCAAACACTAATCAGGACTCCCATGGCAACGCCTGACGATGTCGACCTATCCGGTAAATATGCATTCACTTTATCTTGGTCATTTCAGTGTACAAATTTGTCACCATCTCATGCCTACCCCACAATAGTGTAACCATTATGTGCTAGGCATGGGACTTAATGTTGATGGTGGATCTTCATTTAAGGCTAGAGTTGTAAAATCCAAAATTTATGCGCTAACATCTTATAAAAGATAAAGCCATTAATAAGCGATGAATACTTCTTCACTTTACTAATTCACCTAGAATGGAGCATGTGGCAACAATCCCAGTCTGTGAATTAAATACAACATTATTAATTAATGCATAACCAGCCTTGTATTTCATGTACTCATTATCAGTGCGGCATGACGACTGAGTGTTGTTCTCAGCAGAGCAACACGAACCTCCAAGCATTACAATGAATCATGTACGAAATACCCGTACATGCTGAAACTCTCGGTGTGCTATACTAGCCCGATTGAGCATATTACTCTCGGTGTGCTATACTAGCCCGATTGAGCGTCTGAACTGACCATTTCAGTCTCAAAAACGATCACGACCATCCAACTTCACCAGCATGAATTGGATAGCTCAGATCAGATCCATGAACCCAAGCAGGTATTGAAATATTTACTACCGAACCAACGCGGGCCCCACATGGTCGGCCTTTCCAAAAGATTGGCATAGCTTTCCAAAATGTCCAAACCAGAGCAGTATGGACGGTAAACCCTAAATTAGGGTTTGCGGCACATTACATGTGTCGCAAAACAGTCTCAACCATCCATCTTCACAAGTATAGATGGAGGGTGTAGATGTAGATTCAAAGGGCCCATAACATGTCAACACAATCACTGTGGGCCCGCCTACATACCTGACCGGTCGGTCAGGACCAACCATGGTTGGTCATCCCAATTCTTACGCCCAAACAGAATATGACGCACGGCCGTGAAACCCAAAATTAGGGTTTTGAATATCACGAGCGTCAATTCTTTCCGGCACAAATGAAGGGTCCGAGATTAAATTAAGCATGTCCGGTCATATCAACATGACCACCGTGGACCCATCTATCCCCTCACCTGATCGTCCAAGGCATACCATGCCTGGTTATCCCAAATCGCACGCCCAAACTAGCATGGTCACACTTCCCAATTAAAAACTAATCTCGACCACTCAACTTCGCCGGACAATTTGAGTGGCTTAGATCATGTTTTCATGGGAAATTTAGGGATAGGAGTGAACACCAGCCTACCACCTACACTCCAGACCAATCGGCCAAGAGCGACCAAGATTGGTCGTCTTAGAACGCACGCCCGAAGTTGGCATGATGTGCGGCTTTTGCGGCACCAATTTTCTGTCGTAAATTGATATCGACCACTCAACTTCGCTAGACGAATTTAGTGGCCCAGATAACACTTTCGTGAGACAATGGGGTATGAGCGCCTACACCGTCATGCCATCTACACGCATGTATGATCGTCCGGCCAAAATCGTATCCCAAACTTGGATTCTATCAGGCTGAAGAGTGCTGCTTATGCACCTTCTCCAAAACCCTGATTTCACCAACGGTCGCAGATGAGTGTCTCAAAGATCACCTCGTCCGTCCAACTTCACCGGCTTGGTTATACAACCCTGGTCAAGAGTTAATTGGCCAGTACAACGTCATGGTGATCACCATCCGTCACCCTACCACACCATATGGTCGGTCAAGGAAGTACTTGCTTGCTCAACCTCCGAACCATCACGTGAAGCAGTCTGGATATGAGGCTACTTTGAGATGCTCAAACAACGATGTTTCATACACGCTGGATACACTCGATGCAGTATATGCATCGAATGCGCACGATACTTCACAAGTATCAACTTCCTAAATAACGTAGTTATTTAATATATCATTACATGCTACTTTCTATGGGTCCCACGGTGACATCAATCATGTCAAAAACTGAGGGATACATACTGGGGTATTGGTCTGGCAGTTTACAACGTGCAACGCATAACGCGCCATCACAAGAACGTGTCAGGAAGTCATGGACGGTTAGTGATGATGGGAGAAGTGGGCAAGACTAGTCGTGTGACACTAACACATTACTCCACTACTCCATCACTCCACTTTTTCCAATTCCCACGAGATACGAGGGTTAGGCTAAAAGACTTGTATAAATAGGTTCTCCATCCTATTTTTTAAAACAAGACAAGACAACAGAAACAAGTGTTGATACAATCGTATTCAAACACCGAAACTGATAGATTACATCCTGTAAGCCAGTTCAGTTTTCTGATACAAGTCATACATAGCCAACACCTTCACATTCTCGACACCTTCTTCGCTTTCCTCCCTAAGATCAACCCCATCTCCTTCACTTTGTGACCGAAACAAGTCCGGAACGGCCATTTCTTGGTTTAAGCCGGATTTGCACAGATTGATTTCTCGAATCTACAAGCACTCACCGCGTAGTGCATTTGTTTAAGGTTTAGATTCATTCCTCATCCACACGCCCCAAATTACCAAAACCGGCAGGAATAGTTTTCACCCATAAACAGTTGTCATTCCCAAGGGAACAACAAGAGCGACCTTATTTTCAAGAGAAAATAAGGATTTCTTTAGACTCAAAAAATTACATACAAGTATTAATTTGGAATCTAAAATATTCAATCATATTAACCAAAGCGAACCATTATTAGTTTGACTAAATATGCTCAACACAAGTAAACTTATGGAGACTTAATTCATTGATTAGATTATTCACAAGAGAACCCATAAATATTCTAACCGGATTACACAATTAAACTAATCACAAAGTAATCAATTCAATTGTCCACACTCGACATGAGAAAAATCTATGGAGTGCTAACTAAATAATCACACAAGATGATTGATTTAGTTCATTTGGGCTCAACATAAGAGGTTATGGGACCCTGACTAAGATTATCATAGGAAATGACAACCTTAACCGTACATGTACTCAACATGAGAGAACTCATGGAATACAAACTAAATAACCACACAAGTTGATTAATTTACTTCTTAATGCTCAACATTTTGCATCTTTATGGAACAACCAACCATGCCAATAAGAATTTTTTTTTTACTCGGTCAATAAAATTAAAAAAGCGAAAAATTGTACAGGGGCTAGGCCTTACTAGTGCACAGCCGTGAGGCCATCACTAGAAGAAAACCTAATTGAAACGAAAGTATACCTCTCTAGGCCATTCAAAAAAAGGAATGAAGCCTGGCCTACCCTCAAAAAACTCATAGATATCTTCGGCCAACAAACATGCTTGTTTTGCCAAAGCATCAGCTGAAAAATTAACTTCTCTATAGCTATGGACATAACAAATATTATCATAAAAAAGCCTAGCTAATCTCCACTTCTGCATTAACTGCTAAGGTAGCTCACCTGACTGAAAAGCTTGAATGCAACTCATCCAGTCTGACCGAACACAAAGATTCTTGACCTTCCATTTTTTTAGCTATCATCGCCCCATAAACGACTGCACAAACTTCCATATAGAAGTTAGTCTGTCAACCAAGTCTAATACTAAGAACACCAAGCACCGCCGAGTTTGAATCACGAAAAGTAATGCCATAACCAGCTTGGCCTGGATTGCCAAGAGACGCACCATCACAGCAAATCATAATTTCACCTTGATTTAGAGGAAACCAACTCATCTGAATTGGAATCGAAACCTTGCAAGACCTATGAGGCACCTTAAAATAATTTAATATACGCAAGTCCTCCACAATATTAAACATATGACCCTTCATGCAAATTGAATTATCACGGATTAACTGATAAACCCTCCCTTTGAATCCAAGCCATTGAACGGCAACATCATCAAAATAATTTTTGTTGCGCGCCTTCCAGAGTTCTGTTGCTATTGTAAGATTAGATACAAGCCATAGATCCTTTATCATCCTGCTTCGCCCTTTGGCAGCCTTATAAGAGGCCACCAGATCTTCCATCGGTTGCATATTAAAGATACTATCCACCCAATCCCAAATACACTTAGCAAATCTGCAATGCCAAGTGATATGACTCATAGATTCGCAATTCTTCCTACAGAGGCGGCATATAGTAGGCATATACCTACCTGTTTTCTTGATAATATTGTCTTCAGTTGCACAACACTGATTAGATCAAATCTTCCAATACTGTACACTCAAAGTAGGGTGCACAACATTCCTAGAAAACAAAGTTTCAATTGGTACAATCTCCGCAGGAGCTTTAAGATACAACATGGAAATCGACTTAGTCGTATCGTGCTCAACATAAGATACAAGATGGAACCTTCACAGTAATACATAATAATATGGAACAATTAAGCTCTATACCGTGGATAACAAAACAATGACCTATTCTATTTTTTTGTCACAAAGTGACACAATAGACTTTATCCTTGAATCACAAAAGATTTTAACCTATCTTACATCAACAATTGACAATATAGGCTTAACTTTTGTGTTTTGCCAAAAGTCCATTCATTCCTTTATCAATATTTGCATACCAATACATGAACGACTTTACTTTTGACAAACTATGGGATAATCAATTTCACGGACGTAAACATACAAATCCCATCAAAATATTGCAATATATAAAACCATAAAGATTAATACTGCAACCATCATCTTCCAAACAACTTTAGAATTTAAACCAATAAATCTAAAAACAAGAAGATGAAATCATTGGATAGCTATGTGTACTCACAATAATGGCTATTCCAAAACACTAGTTATTCTTCTAAATAAAATAAAAAACATAGAAGATTTACTAGACAAAAAACATTTCACTTACTTTGTATACTCTTCTCATATTCTCTGTACTCTTCAATCTCATCTTCAATCAGATCAATTCTAGATTCTAGACTATCCATCTTTTCTTCAAGTCTCTTGGAAGAAGTTTCTAGTTTACTTTTTAGGGCACGAACTTGTCCCAAGACTAGATTCATAGTCAAGGAGAGCTTATCAAAATGAGAAACAGAGATGTTTCCATCTATGAAAGAATCATGAGGAACATGATTCACACCATTATCTGATGAATCAAAGCATATCTTCTTTGATGGAAAGAGAACAGTCCAAACATCACTTTCTTTTCTAGAAAGACTTGAGGAGGACATGATAGAAGAGATAGATGAAATGTTTAACTGAGAAAACTTTATTTTAAAGGAAACTGAGAAGATAAATTTCCAAACTAACCTTTGACCCCTAACAGAAATTTGATTATCCTCAGAAAAACACCTTAAAAACTGGAGAAGAAATGTTTCATCACAACCCTCTCAAAGATTATGATTTCTTTGTCTAAGAGGGATAGACAAAGAGATCCTTAATACAATATTATAAACCGTACATATTCCAATATTCTCAGAACTGGGTAACTTCTTTTGAGGTGATGAAGTTATAATCTGTTTCTGTCTTGTTTTTAAGAAAGATGAGTGGACATCATCCTTTCCTTATTTTAGCATAGATTTGAACACTTTGATTGCTGATTTTCGCAAACTATGCATTCTTTTGGAGATCTCTTTTACAAAGGCAGAGGATTTTGTATGAGATTCCTTTTTCTTCTTATGCAACCAACGTTTTGTAGAAGAGAGTTTTTTTTGTTTCTGAGTGTCCCAACCTTTCACAGGATCCTGATAATCACAAGTAGTGTCTGCAAGATAAGGGACGTCCTTGTGATTTTCTGTACCATCTCTATTTTCTGAATGACTTAAGAAGGGTATAGTCTTAGGAGAATTTTGCTGACAACGAGAATCATGATTGCAAGTTATCACTTTTAACTTTGACAGTTTATTTTCCATATTTTCAATCTTTTTAGATACGATTTCCTTATCTAGTTGTAAGTCGTCTGGGGAAGTAAGATTGTTTATCATGGAATGATCATGACTGTTAGGAGGAAATTCATGATTATCAGCAAACAGACTGAGAGAACTTTCATAGATATCATCCTCAGGACAGTAGTCAAGAGTGGCCATCCATGCTTTAGTTAACACTTCCTTATTTGGATGTTTTGAAGTATCATGAACACTTCTATAACACTTAAAACATGCATAACTTTTCTGAACCTTTTTATTGATTAACTTCTTTTTCTTTTGAGACTTTCTTTTATTTTGTCTAAGAGATTTCTTAAGCTGTTGAATAAATAGTGACAAAACTGAATTAAAGAAATTCTCATCCTTTTTGTCAACCAATTTGGGACGTCGAGACTTACGATTAGAAGCAACAACATGGTTGCTAGATAGACGTCGTTTATCTCTTTGTTCCAGTTCAGAATCGAAAATCTTCTACTTTCCAGCTAGGGAATTTCTAGAAAGAGTATCAAGGTAATTTCCCTCGACGATGGCATGCTTCTTAGCATCGTATCTAGATGGCAGTGATCTGATAATTTTTATCACAATGTCCTTTTAAGGAATAGTCTTACCCAATGCAAAAGACGCATTAACAATTTCAGACACTTTGTGATTAAACTCATCAAATGTTTCTCCATCTGCCATACGAAGGTTTTCCCAATTGGAATTAAGGTTCTGAAGCCTTGCCTCTTTTTCACTGGAGTTTCCTTCGAATACGGTTGCTAAGATATCCCAAGATTCTTCCGACTTAGTGCAATTAGACACATGGTGCTGAAGATTTGGGGGAATGGCATGTATGATCGCATTCAAACCGTCGGAGTTTTGCTTTGCAGCAAGAACCTCTGCAGGAGTATATTCAGCTCACATAGTAATTTTCTACCATAAGTAATTAGAGCCATCGAAGACTGGTGGTACGTTTATTGAGATAACACCTCTGTCCATAGAGTCAGATCGCTACAAACACAGACTTGTAAGGTCTTTAACGTGTTTTCCTGCTCTGATACCAATTGAAAATGCGGGGGTCTAACAACCTCACCCAATATTTAGATTAGCAATCTGTATGGACAACTTCGATTTATTTTCTAGAGAATCAACAAGACTCAATCAATAGAAAATACTCAAGGAGTTATTATCTCAATCTCTCGATTTGATTTACTCAAGCAAATATGATTCGCGATCCTAATCAAAGAGAGATAACTTGGATGGTACCAAAGACCAATATCCAAGTGTCAATCGATTTAAATCAACAACCAATAAGGTCGGATATTCTAATCGATTGAACAACGCACAACCTGTATTATTTCAATTATATAACAAAATATAATGCGGAATAGAAATAACACAGACACCAGAATTTTGTTAACGAGGAAACCGTAAATGCAGAAAAATGCTGGGACCTAGTCCAGATTTAACATACACTGTATTAAGCCGCTGCAGACACTAGCCTACTCAAAATTAACTTCGATCTGGACTGTAGTTGAATCCCAATCAATCTCACACTGATCTAAGGTACAGTTATGCTCCTACGCCTCTGATCCCAGCAATATATTGCGCACTTGATTTCCTTAACTGATCTCACCCACAACCAAGAGTTGCTACGACCTAAAGTCGAAGACTTTAGCAAACAAATCTGTCTCACACAGAAAAGTCTACAGGTAATAGATAAATTCATCTCCCACGAATAAACCTATGAGTTTTGTTTTGGGTTCGAGAACTTATGCCAGTTCGCTGACTGGGTTCGCGTACTGAGTTGCTGCTCACGTTCCGGTTTCACTTGATCAATAAAGTTCGCAAACTTCATTTCAAGTGTTAAGGACTTATACATATATGTGTTTCCACAACAATGTTTATATCCCATAATGGTTATATAGTCTAAACTCTCATTTCAATCATTGAAACATTCTCAAAGGACGTTATATAGTTGTTATTCACAAACTATTTTTCGTCAGAGCGATTTCCAAAGTGATTGAAACATAACATGACTTTCGTCACTAGGCAAAGATGAACTTGGCTAAAGCGAAATATTTACGAACACCCATTTCGAGAAATAGATAAGCAAGATATACTCAGCTCGAAATGTCACATGTGCATATTCTTAGTCTATATAGTAAAACGACTTTTGTCTCAAGATAGGAGATAAAGTAGATAGACTTTTGAGTGATAGATAAGTTCAAGTCTCCACATACCTTTTGGTCGATAAAGATCCAGTGGTTCCTTGAGTAGTCCTTCGTATTGTATGATGATCGCCATGGAGTTCTTGAGCTCAACTACACTTTCTATCCTAGTCCGAGACCTTAGCTATAGTAGACTAGAAATCAAGACTTTATAGTTTTGATCATTAAGATTGACAAAAATGCTTGAGATAGCAACGCATGCGAGTTTGACCGAGCAGTGCTCTAACAATCCAGTAGCAACTTACAGGGAGGTCACCCATCCCTGGATTGATCCCGCCCGAATCATGCTTAACTGCAGAGTTTTCTTCCAAATCTGGAGCCAATTGTGCTGAAAAGGCCTCGGTATAATGTAGACATTCCTTGCCTCTTGTGAGGTCAGTATCTAGCTCAACGTCCTAGCATACTGTCTCATCCGAGCATAAACGACCCGTCCCTGTTTGTATCCCAACTAACACCGATATTTTTCTCACTTACCCACTGAGGTGAGCCAACAGTGTGGGATTTTTAATGGCACTATTGCGGTCATTCAGCATCAGCTTGATCGTTGTCATATGCGTCAAAAATAATTCACTTTATCACTCTATAAAATATAAATGAAGTATAAGATAAAAAAGAGTTCGTTTCCACAGTGAGGCAATTGTTGTTATGCAATTTTCAGATTCGTAAGTAACCAAGGGGGGATTTTGAATTTTATCTAAGCAATAAAATAAAGCAAAGCAAATGAATAATTAGAAAAATCAATAGAGGGAGATATTGGTGATAGGTGTCTAAAACACCTTAGTATTTATCTATTGTTTATGCTTTCTTTGCTAAGTTTTCTTGTGAATTATGTATCTTATGTTTAGTTTTGAGTGTTTAGGTAGTTTGGAGTCATTTGGAACAAAAGAATAAGAAACAACGCAAAAGTCTCATCTCATGTGCAACTGCTGTTGGAGGCAGATTATTTCTCACTATTTGCTTTTATTTCTTCATCTTTGGCTGAAAAGCATGTCTTCAGATTCGTAAGTAACCAAGGGGGGATTTGAATTTTATCTAAGCAATAAAATAAAGCAAAGCAAATGAATAATTGGAAAAATCAATAGAGGAAGATATTGGAGATAGGTGTCTAAAACACCTTAGTATTTATCTATTGTTTATGCTTTCTTCACTAAGTTTTCTTATGAATTATGTATCTTATGTTTAGTTTTGAGTGTTTAGGTAGTTTGGAGTCATTTGGAACAAAAGAATAAGAAACAACGCAAAAGTCTCATCTCATGTGCAACTGCTGTTGGAGGCAGATTATTTCTCACTATTTGCTTTTATTTCTTTATCTCTGGATGAAAAGCATGTCAGCTTTAGTGATGCAAATTTTATATGAAAAGCATGACAACTTTAGTGATGTATAGAATTGAAGGAAAGAAGTGGATCTGAGAAGTAAGAGACGGATGCTATTGGTGGAAGAATTCGAGAAAGAATAAAGCTTTTATTTGGAGCAAGAAGGGCAAAGGCATCGTTTCTCATGTGCAGGTGCTATTGGAAGCACAATGGGGGGAAAATGAGCTGTCATTCTATGGTGGTTCACATCAACTCTTCGGTTGCCTTAAGTCATTTTGGGTCACCTTTATCTACCTCACCAGGGTGGCTATATCGACTAGCCTTATTCCTACACCCACCCTAAAATTCACCCTAAAATTAGAGAAATCAATTCTCTTATCATTGTTCGTTTTTCATTAACTCCACCTAAAACCGAGAGGGCATGGCGGCACTAAAAGTCAGTGGAAGGAGATTGAGAAGGAACTGTTGATTGTTGAATGAAAATTTCAGAGAACAAGAGCTTGCTACTGTTGATTGATGATGGCTAGAAGGTTATAGTAGAGAATTAGGGTTCGATGTATTCAAGTTTCCGAGTTTAATCTGAAGTTGGCAGAGAGATGATGAACACAGAAGAGGGGTTTATTCGATTAGGTTTGGGTTTGTCTCAAAGCAACAAATCAAAAACGAACTGCATCTAGGGTTTCTGAATTAGATCGGGAAATTGAAGAGAAAAAGATACAAATGTTGTTGCTTCTGTTAATGAGCTCTTGGAAGAAATAGGTTTATGCAGTTGAAGGGTTTGGTTCAAATTCGAAGGATGGCTAGTTCAAGAAATTCTGCTGGTGGTTATTCTCAGTGCAATAAAGAAAAATATTCTTAGCTTGAATCAGGTTAAGGAATCGAAGGAGGTAATGACCCAGGGAAAAAGATTAATTAATGGGGGTTTGTGTGAATCGAAGATGGTGTGATTCAGAGAAGTTAGGGTTGCTGTTGTGACATTGAAGATAAAATTTGGGGATTGCTCTGAACCCGAAATGCAATTGTGAATGGTATGTTATCACTGGTGGTGGTGTGTTAAAACTCAGGTGAATTGGTGACTGAAGGGAGTGGAACTGCAATGAACCAGTGATGTTGTCTAGATGAATGTTAGGGCAGGTACTTGATTGCAGCTACAAATGATGCAAGAAGAGGCAGGTACGGGCAATTGAAGGTTGTGATGATAATGTATATGAACTGGGATAGCAGTGGCATATGGATTTACAGAGTGGAAGTATGAGCAGGTATTACATGTTGTACTAGTGCAGCTGATGAATGCAATTGAGAAACTTGGCCGGAGGAATTAAATTGCAAAGGTGCAGTGACTGTATTGCAGAGACTGAAACTGCAAGTAAATGAGTTTGTAGATGGTTATGAAGATGCAGTTGTAATTGGTCTGAGATGGAAGAATGAGTGAAGGTGTACAAGGATAGCTGAGTACATTAGGATGTGTTGTTACAGTGTGCAACTAGTGTTTGTTGGCTGAAATGGTTTTGTGTGCTGGCTCGAGATCTAGTTGGTGTGGAAAACAAGAAGAGATGCAGTGGTTGTTGAACTGAGATTAAATGTCGTAATGGGTTTGGTTTTGCTGTAGATGAGGTGTTGGTGGTTGTTGCGAAGAATCTATAGATATCTAGTTCTGAAGGTCTGCATTCCAGTGAAGGCATGGATCAAATGGTGAGATAATGATGCAGTTTGTAGTGACAAAAGATGCAGAATAAATGATTGAATGGAAATGAATCAGTTGCAGGTGGAAGCTTGTGTGTTCTTGAGTACAGGCTGATACAGATGGATAAGAGGGTTTTAAGCTCAGTTTTGAACCTGAGTTGCAACTGTGAGGAATGCAGCGCCATCTTGGATGGAATGTAGCTGTGACGCACCATAATTGTGCAACACTGGGAATGGCCTGGGCAAGATTGCAACAGCATTGGCCTAGACTTTATTCATCCCAATCAGATGAGTAAGGTAGTTGACTCTGATCCTGACTAGGTTCTGACTCATGACTTTGACCGAATTAACTCAGTCACTGACCAGTTTGACCGCTTACCTGTTTGTTTCTACCGGTCACCTGAGCTATTCTCCGGCCAACTTCCGTTATTATCACCAGTTTTCCAACGACTACTTTTTGGGCAGAGTTTCTACATGGGGTTTTCTCACACATAGGCTTGGAGGATTTCTATCTATTGAACCTTTGAATACTAGACCTAATTTTGGAACAAAAGGAGCTACAAAAGGAAAAGTCTTCTACAACTTGGATATCACGTATTCTACTTGGAGTTTTGGAGAGAGCCGGATATCTTAGGGTTTGCGTTGGTTTTGTTTCATCTTCTTTATTTCATTTCTATAATATTATGATGAACTCCATTATTATGAGTAGCTAAAACTATCTTTTGATTAAGGGCGATTTCAAAGCCCGGAATATTAACTACAATTGATATGAAATAACTTGATCTCTTGCACTTATTCTAGTTATTGTTTTATTTCTACCGTGCTAATAATGCTTATAGATTGTTCCTTAATAGTTTAAGTTCGAAATTAAATTGTTATGTCACAATCTTATTGCTAGTTTTAATTTTTTTCGACCCGTAATTGTCTAGAGAATTCAACACAAGTAGCGATATATGAGTATTGATGATGGAACTTTGTTAAGTACCCATATGTAGAAATTGACACTAGTATGTGATTTATGCTTTTGAGTTCATCACTAGGAGCAACATTATCTCATAAAACTTAGAGAACTTGTTTAAATCATACCTAGTAAGTGTACCTCTAGGTAACTTGACAAGTAGAATCAGGTAATCGAGCGCTTCCGTATCCGGTGAGCTTATGAGATAATAACGGGATAGTTGAGCGTACTATTATCCTAGGGTTGTTAGTAACAAGATAATGCGAAGAACTTAGTTATGTCACTTTGGTTTATATTCCGTGGCCGAGAATGAATCCATAATCAATCTCATCTCATATTTGAATACAACTTTGTGATTTTCAGAATTTTATAATATAATCATCTTTTGCTAAGAGTAATTCCATAACAACTTTTGCTTAATACACCTCCCTTGGGATGATCCTACTTTCATTATATTACTTGCTTGTGTAAAGAGAAGTAGAGAAATATTATTTACGAGTTGACATCTCGTCAATTGGTCAAGGGGTTGTATCATTCACAAACATGTATTTTCATCAATGACTAGAATTGATAATTTAATCTTTCTTTTATTAAAAGTCCTAGGATATCTTGATCGCAAGTATATCCCTCTAATTTCTTAATTTCATCACAAACACATTAAAAGATGCATAAGTGAATTCTACCTAGAAAGCAACCTAAAGTGTAAAAGCACAATTAAGTTTAGCTCCCTAAGAGCAATAAGTTTTATGAAATAAGACTAATCAATGCAAATGTACGTGTAAAAGCACTAATACGTTCTAACAAAGGTTATAATTCATATGTAATTATAAATATGTATCACTATAAGTAATAACTACACTATGCTACTTGCAATCGGGAATTGACAACTTTTTCGTATTGAAAATCCTAATCTAGCAATAGAGATGAATGCAAATCCAATTGATTCCGGGCTCAACCAAACAAGCAATCAAATCATATGACAATATTAATAATGAATCATAAACAATATAAATTTGAGACAAAACTAATGCATTGAATCAAATATCATGTTGAGAAATCAACTTTAAACCCTTAACCAATATTATTTATTTATCTACTCATACCTTTTGAATTCATCATAATCAATAATAAAAATGAAGAAGATGAAAAATAAATGAAAAGTAAACCCTAGTCGCCGCTATCTCCCAAAAGCTCCAAATTACTCCGTTGCACCTAATAAACTCAAAAGAAAACATAAGGTACATAATTTACAAGAAACTCGCAAATAAAGCATAAACAATAGATACATATAAAGGTGTTTACAACACCTATCAAATTTCCCCACATATACTTTACTAGTTCTCTAGCAAATCAAACAAAAATTATACTAAAGGATACATACAACTCCATTTCGTTGAGGAAATGGCCACACTTAGCATGTATAACAAGCCTTTGAACCCTAGGTGTCCCTAGTGGACGAATTTTAGTCTCGTGAGGGTTTACTAGAGATATACCCACAAAACCTACTTTTCAAACTTACAAGTTCTTCGAAATGATAGCATCCAACGCGCTAAGAAGACATAGAGATTCTGTACAATAGTCATAAGAAGTTAGACATATTGTTGATGGTGGATTTTAGTTCAGGGCTAAAATTATAAAAGCCAAATTTTATACGCTGACGTCCTGCAGAGGATAGGGCTATTTGATAAGTGATGAATGCTTCTTCGCTTTATTAATTCACCTATAATGGAACATGTAGCAATAATCCCAAATATTATGTGAATTAAATACACAAAATTCAGATGGAGCATGTAGCAACAATCCCAAATACCCTGTGAATTTTTAGCATTATTAATTCATGAATTGCCTTGTATTTCATGTGGTGTTCTCAGCGGGACACTCATTATTGGTATGACATGATGACTGATTATTGCTCTCAGCAGAGTAACATGAATATCCAAGTGTCAATAATGAGGCGTGCACGAAATACCCGTACAGGCTACATCTCTCGGTGTGTTATACAAGCCTGATTGAGCATATATATCTCGGTGTGTTATACTAGCCCGATTGAGCATATTTCCTAAAGGAAATTTGGACTGCCCATCTCAGTCTCAGAAACGATCACGGCCACGCAGGTTGGACGCATGATTTAACCAACCTAGATGATCCTCAGCAAGATCAGGCTATCACCGCAATGACCACTAATGGGCCCGGTTATGCCATGTCCGGTCGAACATATGCTATGCCCCCAAACAACAACCAAACACTAGCCTTGAAGAAGGATGGTCGAGCTGGTATGGAGTGGCTCGTATGCGCAAGGATGTAAAAACAGTCTCAAAGAAGTCGCGACCATCCAACTTCGCAACCCAAGTTGGACGGCTTGGATCATCTCACGATCGATCAGTGGAGTGTTGGTATGCACATTGGCGGGCCCAATTTCCACATACCTGATCGGTTCTTTCACGACCAAGCCATGGAGCAATGAACGATTACTCAAAACATGGATGGTGTGATGCTTTAAAAAACCATGGAAGTCCACTAGCGTCTTAAATTGATCATGACCATCTAACTTCGCAAGCATGGTTGGATGGCTTAGATCACACCTAAGACCGTGGAACAAATACGCACATGCTCACCTCCGGCCCAATGTGGCCCCCACATGATCGACCTCCTCAAGGGAGGAGCATAACCTGCAAAACCGATCGGTTGAAGTTGCATATGCACGACCAATCCAAAACCATAATTAGGGTTTGCGGCATGTTACATGTGTCGCTAATCGATCACGAGCGTCCATCTTTGCAATATTGGATGGAAGGTGTAGATATAGACTTAAAAGGTCCCGAGCATATCGACATGATCATCGTGGGCCCATCTACTTGCATGACCGATCGTCCTAGGCCAAGCATGGATGGATGCCTCAATTCGTGCGCCTTAAAGGTGGCATGTCGTGCCCCTTTAAGAATCCTTTGCGGCACAGGATTCCTGTCGAAAGAAGATCTCGGCCACTCCTCTTTTCCGGTAAAATCGAGTGGCTTAGATCGCACCTTCGCGAGACGAGCCAGCATTGATGTGTATACTGATGGCCCGCCTCCATACAGGACCAATCAGTCCCAACAAAAACATCTTTGATGCTTGTTTCGGTCAAGCTGAAGAGTAATGCTTGTGCACCTCTTCAAAACCCTAAAACTCCATCAACGGTCACAGATGAATGTCATAGATCATCTCGTCCGTCCAAGTCTACCATCTTGGTTAGGTATCCCGGTCTAGGAGTTAAGTGGCCAACAAAGTGTCGTGGTGATTACCATCCGTCACTTTACCACATGGAGCGATCGGCCAAGGGAGGGCTTACCTATGCATCCTCCAAACGATCATCCGAAGATGGCTAGACATGCATCTGTTTTAAGACGCTTAATCCATGAGTTACTCCTTTAAGCTTTAAAACATCGATGTTTTATGCATATTAAATATATTCGATGCATTATATGCACAGAATATGCACGATATTTCTTGAATATCGATTTCCTAAATAACTCAGTTATTTAACCTAGCTTCGTATGCTACTTACCTTGGGTCCCACGATCCACACTCGAGACATCAAACATGTCACAAACCAGGGGATACTTACTGGGGTATTGGTATGGCAGTTTACATTGTGCATCGTGCAACGCGCCATCACAAGAACGTGTCAGGAAAGCATGGACGGTTAGCGATGATGGGAGAAGGGGGCTAAGACGTGATCGTGCAATCACCCACACGACCCCACTACTCCATCACTCAACTTCCTCCACTCCTTACGAGATGAGGGTTTGCGCTCTATGACTTGTATAAATAGGTCCTTTGCCTATTTTCTAGACAAGCACAAAAAACCAAGTGTTATCATTCGTATCCAGAAAACACCAGAGCTGATTGCTTACATTATTGCAAGCCAATTCGATATTCTGATACAAGTTATAAATAGCCAACACCTTTTTCGCTTCGCTCCCTAAGATCAATCCCATCTCCTTCACTTTGTGACCGAAGCAAGTATGGAACGACCATTTCTTGGTTTAGGCCAGAATTGTATAGATTGATCTCTCGAATCAAAAGCACTCCCGTGCAATGCATTTGTTTAGGGTTTATATTCATTTCTCATCCACACAACCAAAATTACCAAAACCAGCTGAAATAGTTTTTATCCATAAACAACTGGCGACCACAGTGGAAGATTAGTCTCTCGATTGTGAAGTCATTTCCATCAATACCCAATCCTATTTGGCTGATTTCAAAATGGTTGGTCTTAGGACTCCCCCAACAATTTTAAATTCCGGTCGAAGTATCTCCAAAATAGCTTATCCGGAAGAATCCCAACGTTGATCGATCTAGCACGAGTACATGAGATTCACACGAAGAATATGGACATGATCAAGGTGAAAATAAACGGTATAATCGATCTCCTCATCAAGATGACATAAGATATGAGCGGTTCTCCCGTCACAGAGATTTCTGCACTGAGGACTGATCCTCACAACGATCCTCCTCAAGTCAACACTTTCACTATGAACCAGAGACCAGTCGATCAGGAGGCGGCTTCTCTAGTGGAGAGCTTATGCGAACTCTTACACCTCTCGAAGAGCCAGCGATTGGAGACATTTGCTGCCATCAGCCAGATAGCCCTGGACGTGCGTTTAGCTCCTTTACGTCCATAAGTCTCAAGAACATCAAAGATGTCTGTGAATAACGTCATGTTTATAGAAGAATACATGATGTCAGAAGAAGGTCACAACCATTCCATGCACGTTATTGTACACATCAAGGATTCAGAGTTTAAGAGGGCACTCATCGACACAGGAGCATATGCGAATGTGATTACTCTCAAGACACTCAGGAAGGCCAAGGTTCGCCCAAGCAAGGTCATGCGACAACCTACCACTATGACGGACTTTGAAGGAAACCAAACCAACACATATGGGTATGTCAATCTGAATTTATATGTATGGCTTGTCCAGTCAATGGTGAAATTCGAAGTCATAGAAAAAGAGCCGGACTACCACATGATATTGGGGAGGCCGTGGCTTCATGAAAATAAGATTATCCCTTCAATGTATCACCAGTGCCTGAAGACTATGCTAAATAAAGAGGTCGTTCGTATCCCTGTGTCGTTTTCTCCTTACGCACCGATATGTGGAGTGGAGTTGTTTGAGCCAAAAAAAACTCCACGTAAAGAATTGAGCAAGGTTCATTGCATCCTACTCCCCACATGAGCATTAATCCAGGAGGAGGACTGACTTGCATCATTGAGGGCTAAGCCCCACGATGCCCTGACATGATATCCTTCTTCGTCTGGTGAAGCTGCAACCCATGTTCACACTAAGAGAGAGCTAACTTTTGTAATGAGCCGTGATCAGAAAGGAAAGACCATGTACCGACACCGCTGTTAGTAATTAGCAGGGGAGACTATTACCCAGTATCTCCACCCAATGGAATGCTGCAACAACGAAGAGCCACATGGAGAAGTGTTGGACACTCCACAACTACTGCAGGATAGCACCAACTCCACGACTGATGAGCTCGAAACTATTAATATCGGGAACAAAGAATATCCCAGGCCTATATCCATCATCTCAACCTTGTCCACGGATGAACGCACGATGCTCGTGCAACTTGTCAAATAATACCAGGACATATTTGCTTGGACGTATGAAGAAATACCCGGTTTAGATGAAAAATTGGTCACCCATCATCTGTATGTCATACCTGGATCCAAGCCGATCAAACAGTCCCCTAGGCAATTCAGGCACGCAGTGGAAGAGAAAATCAATATTGAAATATAGAAGTTGCTAGCTACTGGCTTCATTAAACCTATTCATCATCCGACCTGGTTGGCTAATGTGGTTTCGGTAAAAAAAAAACGGGCAGATCAGGTGCTGCGTGGATTTTAGAGACTTGAACATATGCTTCCCCAAAGACGATTTTCCTCTACCTAATATCGACATGTTAGTAGATGTAACCAGCGGTCACAGCATGTTCTCCTTCATGGATGGATATAGTAGGTACAATCATATAAGGATATATGAGAATGACGCAAGTAAGGCATCTTTTCGAACTCCTCTCGGAAATTTTTATTACACTGTAATGCCATTTGGTTTGAAGAATGCCGGTGCAACCTATCAACGCACTATGACAGCAATCTTCCACGACATGATGCATAAGCAAGTTTAAGATTATGTAGATGACATAGTAGTCAAATCGAAAGCTCAGGCGGATCACACAAGAGTCCTACGACAAGTGTTCGAAAGATGTCGTGAGTACAAATTGAAGAGAATCCTTTGAAATTCGCTTTCGGCGTTTCTTTAGGCAAGTTTCTGGGATTCCAGGTAACTGCTGAGAGGATTAATATGGACCCATCTAAGATTCAAGATATCCTCACGATGTCGTCGCCACATACTGTGAACGAGCTCCAGAGCTTCATGGGCAAAGTAAACTACATTCGACGTTTTATACCTGGTTTGGCCCAGCTTGTTGCTTTATTCACTCCCTTGCTAAAGAAGGGAGCAAGTTTCGTCTGGACCGCACTACAACAGGAAGAATTTCAGAAGATTCAACGGATATTGTCGTCTCCAGCAGTCATGAAGCCCCCTTTCCAAGGAAGACCGCTGTGTCTCTACACCGCCTTCAACAATACTGTCGTAGGGTCTTTGCTCTCCCAAGAGGATGATGAGGGAGTCGAACACCCTATATACCATTTCAGTTGAGTGTTAAAAGATGCGGAACTCAGATATCCCAAAGCGGATAAAGCGTGCCTAGCCCTGATTCATTCCATTCAGAGGTTTAGACATTACCTGATGTCCAACAAAGTGGTGCTTATATCTAAATATGATCCTACGAAGTTTTTACTTTCAAAGTCGGTCTTGATGGGAAGGTTGTCCAAGTGTCTTCTACAAATGTCATAGCTAGACATAACATGCGCATCACCAAAGGCTATCAAAGGACAAGTAATTGCTTATTTTCTGACAGCGTTCCCTAGAGAAGGCACTACTGCACTACACGAGGATCTTCCCGGATAATTTCCAGAGATCTCCGTCGAAGGAGAGGCGTGTCTACATTATTTTGATGGCTCCGCTACTCCTAGCAATAACATTGAAGGAGCAGGCTTGGTCCTAGTGTCCCCAACTGGTGAAGGTTTCTCGCATTCCTTTAAGTTAGACTTTCAATGCACCAACAACTTGGCAGAGTATGAAGCCTTTCTCATAAGACTGTCAATAGCCAAACAAGCAGGAGCCACTCTCCTAGAGATAAGAGGTGACTCTAAGCTACTAGTTAATTAGATGAATGGAGTGTATGCGTTGAAAGAGGTAACGCTGGCCCCGTACAGATCATAGGCACATAAATTATTAAACTAATTTGTTGATGCAACCATAACCCATGTTAGTCGCAACAACAACATACATGCCGATTGTTTAGCCACGCTGGCGTCCAAATTTCAGTTCGAGGGTTTAGAAGAGACCCTGACAGTAAAGAGGAAAACGATGTAATCAACATGGCCTTCACAACGCAAAGACACTGAGACCAGTGATTGGAAAACTCCTATCATTCAAGAACTCAACAACTCATTTTCTCAAGGAAAAGTCAGTCTCAAAACCCCGCAGAACTTCTTCATGCTTCATGGTATGATGTATCATCGAAACCCGGATGGTTCCCTATCAAGATGTCTCAGAGATGAAGAAGCGCAGATGCAGCTTAACCGCGTTCACGATGATATTTGTGGACAAACGTTCGTAGTAACGCTCTACTGTCATCTTTAACGCCTGGGCTATTATTGGCCAGAAATGGAAACTCAATCTCGTTTACTCCAAAAGTCTTGCTCTAATTGTCAAGTGTCTCCACATCAATTAGAGGTTTTTAGCATAAGTCATGTTGGGGACTGGAAAGAACCGTATATTAGCTATCTCCGTGACGGAGTAACTCCAGCAAATCAGAAGGATGCTGTCAATATGAAACAAAAGGCAAAGCGTTTCGTATTTCATGAAGGGATCATGTATCGCAAAAGTTTTGGAGGGGATCTTTTATGGCGCCTGTCCGAGGTGGAGATTCCAATCATGTTGAAGGAAATGCATGAAGGGGAACATCAAGGGAAGAGGAAGCTATTTCTACAGATACACGAGAATTATTATTGGCCGACCATGGAGGATAATGTAGCTTCATTTTTTCAAAGCTGCCACAAATGTCAAATTCATGGGAACATAGTCCATGCACCTTCTACTCCTTTACACTCAATAAGTAGCCCATGGCCATTTTATAGCTGGGGACTTGACATTATTGGGAAGATGAATCCGCCGTCATCGAAACAACACGAGTATATCATAATCGTGACAGAATATTTCACCAAATGGGTTGAGGCAATTCCTCTACGAGGGAATACAGGATCAACGATTGCGGCTTTCATCAAAGAGCACATCATTTGTCATTTTGGTGTGCTTAAACAGATTATCACTGATAACGGCACCCCCTTTGCCAACAAACAGGTACGAGAGTTACTTGAAGAATATGGGATTAAACAGGTCTTCTCCACCATTTACTATCCTTAAGGAAATTGACAGGCTGAAAGCACCAACAAAACATTAATTCAAATTCTCAGTCGAACAGTACACGACAACCCCAGAGAATGGCACGAGCATCTACCGATGGCGTTGTGGGCGTATCGGACGGCACCTAGAAGTTCCATTGGGGTTTCTCTATATTCACTTATTTACCGTGCAGACGCAATCCTCCCAGCAGAAATCAGGATTCCGTCAGCCAGGATTGCAGCAACAAGTGGGGTCCACTGGAATGAGGCTGAAGCATCTAGCTCAAGAATTGCTGAGTTAGAAACTCTGGATTCCAGAAGAAGCAAGGCAGAGGAACGTGCTCAGGTGTACATAAACAGGATCTCCAGGGCATATGACAAGACTGTGAAGCCACGTGTTTTTAAAGTATGAGGTTTGGTCTTGAAGACAGTCGAGCACATTTAGCAAGACATGTCTGCACCAAAGTTCTCTCCGAAATAGGAAGGTCCCTACGTGATTACTAAGGCTTACAGTACCGGCTACTACAAAATCATTAAGGTTGATGGATGCAAGTTAGAGGCAGTCATTAACGGAAAATGGATCAAGGCATACCATGCTTGATCATTGTCCCGCTACTGTCCAATGACAATGCAGGCATTTTCATTACACGCTTGAATTATTAATTTATTCAGAAAAAAAAAATGTTAATAAAAAAAAACTTCATCCATATACCAGAAACCAATGTAATTCATTTCTCAAGAATCTTCAAAAGGAAAATTGACAATAAGGAAGTATGGCTTAGAAGAGGCATCAAGCAGATTGCAGTTCCTTGAGAGCATCATCTTCAGCCTAGTTTGGTATCTCTCCGTCCTATTCTTCAAGTTTTGAACTGCCTGATCCACTTTATTTGATTCCGTAGCCAGAGCCTTCTCCTCCTCCAAGATATCTTTCGCAGCAGGAACAACATTCACGAGGATACCAGCTCGATCAACCTTGATGATGTCAAGACGCTTCCGCAACCAGCGCACGTTGAACTCCATGGATTCGCAGGTAGATACCATGTTCTCCCACTTTTCAAGGTTTGATTCAGCAATGTTGCTGATGGAAATATTCTTCATCTCAGCAATCATGTGAAGAAGGCAGTTTACCGTGGTGACCAAAGCAGATGAACAATGCCGAACTACATTCCTGGTTGCGATGTGGCCATACTATCTCCATACCTTTGTATACAAAGGCACAAACTCCTTCCGCACTAAGAATCCACCGACATCTCGGTAGCTGGAAGATAGGCATTTAATGTGCATATCGAATGAAAGACCCGCATTGGGGTATTCATAATATGAAATACCCAGATCAGCATATTCATGGTCTACAGGGGTAGGCATGTTTGAGTTCGGAGGAAGAGGACTGGTTAAGTCGTCATCGTCAATAACCGTCACACATGTTCCAGTGGGGTATCTCTACAAAAAAAAAGAGGATTATTCGCCTGATCATGAAGAACAAGCAACTGTTCGAAAGAGAAAAGGAAAAGAGAACCCACTGTTGTTTGACATGATGAGGAAATGGAGTTTCTGCAAGGAAACCCTATCGTAAAATTGTAAAAAGTGGTTCAAAATCCCTACACATACATATATGCTGAGGAAACCCTAACGGAATACTAAAGCGATTGCGGCGAAGCATACTCGATATATGAGGATTCAACACCGACCAGGTCATGTTTTCTTTCGAACCCTAATCAAGGATCGGAGAAGCAGCTGGATATGATTGATTTGACCAGCAATGTATAAGCACCCACGCTGGGGAATCCCAGTAGAAGGAGAATTACATTCCTAGCTCAAATGCCTAAGGGAGGGATCTGGTACCACCAAGGCCCATGGTCACGCAAACATGCTCACATGGAGGATTGCCAGCGATCGGTCAGAATTCCTCGAGGTAGACTTCCTTTATCCTGTCTTTTTATGTTGTATATGTCACCATCTAATGCCTACCCCATAATAGTGTAACCATCATGTGCTAGGAAGGGGACTTAATGTTGATGGTGGATTTTAGTTCAGGGCTAAAATTATAAAAGCCAAATTTTATACGTTGACGTCCTGCAGAGGATAAGGCTATTTGATAAGTGATGAATGCTTCTTCACTTTATTAATTCACCTAGAATGGAGCATGTAGCAACCATCCCAAACATTCTGTGAATTAAATACACAAAATTCATCCAGGATGGAGCATGTAGCAGCAATCCCAAATACCCTGTGAATTTTTAGCATTATTAATTAATGCATGAATTGCCTTGTATTTCCTGTGATGTTCTCAGCGGGACTCTAATTATTGGTGCGGCATGATGACTGATTGTTGCTCTCAACAGAGTAACGTGAATATCCAAGTGTCAATAATGAGGCATGCATGAAATACCCGTACAGGCTACATCTCTCGGTATGTTATACTAGCCTGATTGACCATATATCTCTCGGTGTGTTATACTAGCCCGATTGAGCATATTTCCTAAGAGAAATCTGGACTGCCCATGTCAGTCTCAGAAACGATCACAGCCACGCAGTTTGGCCGCATGATTTAACCATCCTAGACGATCCTCAGCAGGAGAAGTCTATCACCGCAATGACCACCAGCGGGCCCGTTTATGCCCTAGCCGGTCGAACATATGCTATGCCCCCAAACAACCACAAAACGCCAGCCTTGAAGAAGGATGGTCGAGCTGGTATGGAGTGGCTCATATGCGCAATGCTGTCAAAATAGTCTCAAAGAAGTCGCGACCATCCTACTTCATAAGCCAAGTTGGACGGCTTGGATCATCTCACGATCGATCGGTAGAGTGTTGGCACGCACATTGGCGGGCCCACTTTCCACTTACCAGATCAGTTCTCTCACGACCAAGCCATGGAGCAATGAAAGATTGCTCAATACATGGCTGGCGTGATGCTTTAAAAAACCATGGAAGTCCACTAGCGTCTTAAATTGATCATGACCATCCAACTTCGCAAGCACGGTTGGATGGATTAGATCACACCTAAGACCGTGGAACAAGTACGCAAATGCTCACCGTCGGCCCAATGTGGGACCCACATGATCGGCCTCCTCAAGGGAGGAGCACAGCCTGCAAAATCGATCAGTTGAAGTTGCATACCCACGACAGATCCAAAACCCTAATTAGGGTTTGCAGCATGTTACATGTGTCGCTAATCGATCACGAGCGTCCATCTTCGCAAGCTTGAATGGAAGGTGTAGATATAGACTTAAAAGGTCCCGAGCATGTTGACATGATCACCGTGGTCCCATCTACACGCATGACCGATTGGCCTAGGCCAAGCATGGCCGGACGCCTTTATTTGTGTGCCTTAAAGGTGGCATGCTATTCCCCTGTAAGAATCTTTTGCGGCACATGATTCCTGTCGAAATCCGATCTCGGCCACTCCTCTTTGCCGTTCAAATCGAGTAGCTTAGCTCGCACCTTCGTGAGACGAGCCAGCATGGATGTGTACACTGATGTCCCTCCTCCATGCAGGACCAATCGGTCCCAACAAAAACGTCTCCCATGCTTGGTTTCGGTCAAGCTGAAGAGTAATGCTTGCACACCTCTTCAAAACCCTAAAACTCCATCAACGGTCGTAGATGAACGTCATAGATCATCTCGTCTGTCCAACTCTACCAGCTTGGTTAGGCAACCCAAGCTAGGAGTTAAGTGTCCAATAAAGTGTTGTGGTGATTACCATCCATCACTCTACCACATGGAGTGATCGGCCAAGGGAGGGCTTACCTGTGCAGCCTCCAAACGATCATTCGAAGATGGATAGACATGCATCTGTTTTAAGACGCTTAATCCATAAATTACTCCATTAAGCTTTAAAACATCGATGCTTTATGTATATTAAATATATTCAATGCATTACATGCACAGAATATGCACGATATTTCTTGAATATCGATTTCCTAACTAACTCAGTTATTTAACCTAGCACCGTATGCTTCTTCCTGTGGGTCCCACGACCTACACTCGAGACATCAAACATTTCACAAACTGGGGGATACTTACTGGGGTATTGGTATGGCGGTTTACATTGTGCATCGTGCAACGCGCCATCATAAGAATGTGTCAAGAAAGTATGGACGGTTAGCGATGATGGGAAAAGTGGGCTAAGACGTGATCATGAAATCACCCACACGACCCCACTACTCCATCATTCAACTTCCTCCACTTCCTAAGAGATGAGGGTTTGCGCTCTATGACTTGTATAAATAGGTGCTTTGCCTATTTTCCAGACAAGCACGGAAAACCAAGTGTTGTCATTCGTATCCAGAAAACACCAGAGCTGATTGCTTACATTATTGTAAGCCAGTTCGATATTCTGATACAATTCATAAAAAGCCAACACCTTCACAATCTCAACACCTTCTTCGCTTTCCTCCCTAAGATAAACCCAATCTCCTTCACTTTGTGACCGAAGAAAGTCTGGAACGACCATTTCATGGTTTAGGCCATAATTGTATAGATTGATCTCTCGAATCAATAGCACTCCCGTGCATTGCATTTGTTTAGGTTTTAGATACATTTCTCATCCACACACCCAAAATTACCAAAACCAGCAGATATAGTTTTTACCCATAAACACATATATATGAATACAATCTCATCCTTAAAAGTTAAGAGAGAAATAACCATCCTTGATCGAAAGAAATTCGGGTTAGAAAGTGATCGAAATCCTCCACTCTGCCTCACCAGAAAGGGTTTTATGAAGTTGCTCTTAATAATAAATACTAGCTTTTTTATGGGTCACACATTTGTCCAGGTAGGAATGAAGAGAGAGTCAGGTGACACGTTGAATAGTAGGAAGGCAAAACCCTCCGATTTGATTTTAAAACCCATACTGTATCTTTTATTCATTTTGAAAACCTTTTTTTTTCTGACGATCTCTAAGAAAGGAAATCAACCACTTAACGAAGGTGGGAATATGCTTACTTACCTCGTTATCCGTTCGATGTGCAGTTAGCACCACTCTCACAGCATCCATAAAAACGTCTTTGGTCTTCAATCCTTGTCTTCATCTTAGTCTTCGGTCTTCAACTCTTGATGATGAAGTATTCATAGAATATTTATAATGTGATTCTTTCTTCTAATTCCTTGTTGCTTGAAAATTCATTATAAATATTTCTTCTTCCATTGGCTTTATTGAAAGAATACAAAACTAAGAATGAACTAAGCAAACCAAAATATGATGCAATGCTTTTTTTTTATAAGGCAAGAAAAATAAAGTAAATACAAAATGAAAACAAACAAAAAATTAAAACTAATGATGAACCTAATGAACTTTTCTCTGTCTTGTTTTTTTTTTTAGACAAGAGAAGATAAAATACAAACTAACAAATAAGAATAAAGATAAAATAAAAATGCAAGTACAAAGGACATGGTGTAAGTACTTTACCACTTGATTATTCACAACATGTATTGTCTCGATATCATAAACTTCTTGAACTCTCATCTTGATAATGTCCGCTCTTGTACATAAGTCTTTAACTTGTAAAAATTATGCTCCTTGTTACTTGAATCTGAAATATGCTCATTTCTATAGCGTTGCTTGCAAACCTTGAATGTCTTCAACTTTCCTTCGAATTTGTGATGCTCCGCTTGTTGATGATGATACTGTTTCTATGGACCTGTTGGTGTAGAGAGAGATAAAATGGATGGTGCTAACTGCGAACAAGATTACAAGTGGTATGTAAGTTAGCAATTCGATGTCACCATCATGATTGATAAAATAGCACTCAAGAGATCAAAGTATTTCTTCTATTGGTGGGAGGTTTGGGATCTCACCATTCTACCTGGAGTTTACGTACGGTGACACACACTCCAAAAGCACATATTTAGACACGTACAAAGAAATGAAGGTCGGTGCCTCTCATAATGAAACATGGGTAGTCTCCTCTATAGGGGATCACAAATAGATTTGGTCTCGTTATTTGATAGTTCATGCTTGGGTTGAATCCTTTGATGGGTTATACTTATAAGAGCAAGATATAATTTGTGAATCAATAATTTAGTTTCGTATAACTTTCTCGCTAACACAATTTGATGGTGCTTGCTTGGGTTTAGTCTTTTGATGTGCCATGCTTAGGGTATCTGATACAGGTGTATTCTTACTCCTTTAGGGAACTTAGTTAACCTCAAGCTAAGTTGAGGGAAGAATCCTATTCTAGGAAGGAATCCTTGTTTAGGCAGAATTCCTAATTAGGAAAGAGTTTGTTTTATGCAACACTCTTAGTATAGGAAATAGATTCCAAATAGAAGATATAGTCGGATGAGTACGATAAAGTCTATAAGTAGAGAGGTTTGGTTGTTAACTAAACACACAGAAAACCTAGAGAAGTTTGTGAGATAATTAATTATTGTAAAAGAAAGCTTAGCAAACAGTTTAGGGTTAACTACTGTTTAGAGAGATTGTGAGCGTAACAAGGGGAGATATTGTAATCGTTTTCTTGTTCATAATCTAGAGAAGATATATTTCTTCGAATCACTACTTGTGTTATGTGTTCTTCTAAGTTTCTTGTCTATTATTATACTGAATTCCGCCTTTATAGTGATAGCTACCAAGGTATAGTGATCAAACGTATCAAGTTTGGCATCACGAGCAAGGTTAGTTTTTAGGGTAAATCCCTGTGGTTTATGGTTTTCACTAGATCTCTCTACATAAAGCTTGGTGAGGTACTCGAGAAGTTAGAAGACGTTAGGAGAACAAGGGGATCAAAGAAGACAAAGTCAGATGATGAACCCAAGCATAGCGAACCACAAACTATGGAAGAAAAGGTGGCTACACTACAAACAGACATGAAGTCGATTAAAACCACCCTTGAAGAATTTGCTGAATGTATTCGTTCTCATACACTAAAGCCGAAGATGAAGAAAAAGATTACACCTTCGCCTGAAGCTTTGGAAAAAGATGAATCAGAAGAAGACGATTCAGAAGAAGAAGAAGAAGATGAGGATGAAGAAAAGAAGAAAAGTAAGTTTCTTAAAAGTCCTACATCATCTAAACCTCATGGTAAGAATCTGAAAATTGATTTTCGTGTTGATATTCCACTTTACGATGGGAGTGTCGATGAAGAAAAATTGGATGATTGTACTGAACGTCTAGAGACATATTTTTATTTCTTTGAATATGGTTCCAAGGAAAAGATTGCTTTCGCGGCGTTGAAGCTTCAAAAGCATGCTCTAACCTGGTGGAAAGCTTATCAAAGACAAAACCTATGTAAAGGATTATTGTCGTGGAGAAGATTCAAGGAAGTTGTAAGGAAACAATTTTATGTAGTTGTCTACCTTTAGGAAAGATGGTTCAAGTGGTACAACTTGAAGCAAACTTACAACCAAACCGTGCAAGAATATACTTCGGAATTTCAGAATCAAGCTATGATTTTGGATTTATACTTGAGAGATTATGTTATCTTTATGAAATATATTTCTGGGTTACATGAGTATATACAGAAGGAGTTGAAGATGTTTTCGATGGATTTTATCTCCGAAGCAAGTATAAAAGCTAATGCCATTGAAGGCAGGCTTAAGAAATCTGATTCAAAGGGGAATACTAAGGCGAAATCTGGAGGTACCACTGTAAAAGGAAGTGAAAGGAGCAAAGAAGAAAGGAAGTTTAGTGACAAGGAAGGTTTGATCTGCACCCATTACAAACAAACAGGACACGTTATCGACAAGTGTTGGGTTAAGAACCCTCATCTAAAGCCTAAAGGGTTGCAGAGGAAAGAAGCCAAGAAGGCAGCACTAGTCGCTCAAACTCCAAAAGAAGTCCACGGACTAACGGAATCCAATTCAAAGCTCTCTCTTATGACAGGGGCAAAAGAAACACCTTCTAAGGATGATCTTAGGGAGCGACTCTTCACAGCGAATATGCAAGTCAAAACATCACTAGTTGATGCTGTTATTAATCTGAGAAGTCAGAAAAATTTACTTTCACATTCTTTGGTGCTGAGGTTAGTACTGAAGACTATCAAACATCCTAAACCATACCCTTTAGGATGGCTTCAAAAGGAAGGGGGCTTACAAGTTTCACATCAGTGCATGTTCAAATTTTCTCTAGATGAGTCATATATTGACGAAGTTACATGTGACATAGTTCCTTTGGATGTTTGTTAGGTAGTATTAGGTAGTCCTTACCTATGGGATAGAGATGCAACTCTACACAGGAGGGAAAAAAATATACCTTTACCAAAGATGGAGAAATTTTTGTGATTCGGGCTATACATTCTCCTCTAGAGGGAGCAAGCTTGATTACAGCCACTCAGGCTAAAAGGTAGGTGAATGCTAGCACAAAGTTCATTCTCCTTGTGATCTGTTCTCTTGAGGAGAAGCCGAGTAGAGTTTTTTTGGCAGCCTTGACTGCACAAAAAGAAGGCGACCTAGAAAGGTTGAAGTTGAGATACAAGGATTTATTTTCTGATGTCACGGGGTTACCGCCAAAGAGGAGTGTGGAGCATGAAATTATGTTGACCGGGGAGAGTTCTCTACCTAATGTAGGTCTTTATCGCACGTCCATAGAGGAATCTTATGAGATCAATAAACAAGTCCAAAAACTCCTAGAATTGGCAATGATAGTTCCAAGTGCTTCACCTTGTGGATCAACGGTATTGTTGGTACCAAAGAAATATGTAGGTTGGCATATGTGTATTGATTATAGAGCATTGAACAAGATCGCTATCAAGAATCGCCCCTCTACCTAGGATAGACGACATTATGGATCAGTTGGAAAAAGCTCGAGTCTTCACAAAGTTAGATTTCAAATTTGGATATCATCAAGTGAGAGTTCGAGAAGATGATACATGGAAAACTGCTTTCAAGACCAAACAAGGCTTGTTTGAATGGTTGGTGATGCCTTTTGGTTTGTGTAATGCTCCAACGACGTTTATGCGTTTGATGAATGATTTATTACGACCTTTTATAGAAGATTTTGTGATTGTTTATTTGGCTGATATCCTTATATATAGCCGGACTTGGGAAGAGCATCTCATTCACGTTGAGAAGGTGTTTAAAGTGTTACATGAAGGCCATCTGAAGTGGAACGTAAAGAAGTGTGAGTTTGGAAAGGAGGAGTTGGTGTACCTTGGATTCATTATTGGTGGTGGACAATGGAATATCAATCCAAGGAAGGTCGAAGTAATCACTAAGTGGCCTAGACCTAATACTTTAACTAAAATCAGGAGTTTCTTAGGGGCTTGCACATACTTGCGTAAGTTTATCCGGCATATCTCAACTATTGCAGGACCATTACATGGTTTGACGGGAGCTAAGGCAGAGTTTGAATGGCAGCAAACCCATGAAGACGCTTTTCAGTTACTAAAAAGGAAGATTTCAGAAGCACCGGTGTTGCCATTTCCTAACTTACAACGTACTTTTGATGTTGAGACCGACGCTTCTAATTATGCATTGGGGGGTGTGTTGTTGCAAGATAGTAAACCAGTGGAGTACCATTCAGAATTGTTCTCAGGTGCTATTAAAAACTACGCACCTTATGACAAAGAATTTTATGCTTTATATCAATGTATCAAGCATTGGTGAGTGTACCTCTTAGGAAAAGAAGTAGTTGTACATTCAGATCACAAACCGTTGGAGTATCTACATGCACAGACGAAACTACAACAAGCCCGGCACATGAAGTGGATGTCTTACTTAATGTCTTTCAATATTCTCATTAGGTACAAGAAGTGAGTAACAAACGAATTGGCAGATATGTTATCTCGACCTCCAGTTCGAGCATTACTGGTGGCCATGAGAATTCAGCCAATTGTTCCTCAAGAGTATGCAGAGTCATACGCATCCAGCAAAGACTTCAAGAAGGTGTTAGAAGGTGTGAAGAGTGGTTTGAAAAGCGAGTATGAACTCCAAGATGGATTGTTATACAAGGGTCAATTACTTTTCATTCCAGAAGATGGAGATCGTATACAATGGTTAAGATAGGCACACACATCTCGAGTTGTTGGACACTTTGGGATGAATAAGACTCTTCTTAATCTTCGTCGTTATGTCTTTTGTCCAAAGATGCAAGATGATGTGGCTAAGTTATTTAGGGGGTGTAAGTTGTGTAGCACATCTAAACCTTCCAACAGAAAACGTGGGTTATATCTACCATTACCAGTACCATCAAGGCCTTGGGAGAGTATTTCTATGGATTTTCTTGGTGGGTTACCGAAGACCAAGTCTGTTCATGACTACTTATTCGTTGTGGTCGACCGATTCAGCAAGATGATTGCATTAATTCCATGTAAAAATACGGTAACAGGAGCCGGTGCGGCAAAGCTCTTCTTTGAGCACGTATGGAAGAATTTTGGTTTACCTACTTCGATTATTTCTGATAGGGATAGTCGGTTCCTTAGTCACTTTTGGAATTCTTTATGGAAGATGATGGACACTATGTTGAAGAAGAGTACAGATTTTCATCCACAAACAGACGGACAAACAGAAGTGGTCAACAGGACTATGGTTCACATGTTAAGGGTATATAATTCTAATCATCCTAAAACTTAGGATGAGAGTTTACCATATCTACAATTTTCTTTCAATAGAGCAGTTCATAGTTCTTCATGAAAATCTCCTTTCGAGACGTGCTATGGTTACTTACCACCTAGTCCTTTCGATCTAGTATTTTCTAGTGACACCTCAATGGGGGGGGGGAGTGAATGAAAAAAGGCGCAAAAGTTCTTGGAGAAGATATCTCAGATTCATGCAAATGTTGAAGCACAATTAAAGAATTCACAAGCCAAATACAAAGCAAAGCATGACAAGCATCTTGTGCCTTGTAATTTCGGTGTTGGTGACTTGGTATGGTTAAAATTAGGTAAGGAACGACTGAAGGTGGAAGGCAAAAAGTTGAAGCCATTGAGGTATGGACCATTTCGTATTCTCGATCAGATTGGTGACAATGCCTTTTGTCTGGATCTGCCACCTTATCTAGGAATGTACTCGGTTATAAATGCTGAATACTTGAAGTTATTTGAACCACCATTACTATATGATGACGGTGACGACACTATGATCTTACCACGGGTAGAAGAATTATGGTTTGATAGAGAAGAACCACTCAAGGAATACTGCGTATTGGAGCGAAGAGTGACTAAAACACGACAAGGAGAAAAAGAAACTTTTCTAATTGGATGTAAAGGTCAAGTTTCTAGCAAGGCCAAGTGGTTTAACAAGGAAAAATGGGCTCTCGAGTTCCCTAACCTTCATTTTTAAATCTCACAGGAGTTCAAGTTCTTGAAAGGGGGACCCATGATATAGGTGTATCTGTACTCCTTTAGGGAACTTATTTAACCTCAAGCTAAGTTGAAGGAAGAATCCTATTCTAGGAAGGAATCCTTGTTTAAGCAGAATTTCTAATTAGGAAAGAGTTTGTTTTATGCAACACTCTTAGTTTAGGAAATAAATTCCTAATAGAAGACCTAGTCGGCTGAGTACGATAAAGTCTATAAGTAGAGAGGTTTGGTTGTTAACTAAACACACAGAAAACCTAGAGAAGTTTATGAAACAATTAATTATTGTAAAAGCAATCTTAGCAAACAGTTTAGGGTTAACTACTGTTTAGAGAGATTGTGATCGTAACAAAGGGAGATATTGTAATCGTTTTCTTGTTCATAATCTAGAGAAGATATATTTCTTCGAATCACTACTTGTGTTCTGTGTTCTTCTAAGTTTCTTGTCTATTATTATACTGAATTTCGCCTTTATAGTGATAGCTACCAAGGTATAGAGATCAAACGTATCAGTGTCCCAATGATATTTGCGACTCTAATACATATAATAGGTGGTGTCGATAGAACGAACCATAAACATATATTCGCAATCATGCTTCATTTCAGTAATTAAATAGAGATAGTAGTGGATACCATGAAACCCTGGTTACCGACTTTCCCATTGAATTCATTTTGTTAGTTTAAATTTTATTATTTCATTTTCAATTATAGAAATCCAAAAAAATTATTGTTGGTTACTCTTAATTGAGATATTGATTACAGTATTTCCACCGCTCCTTGTGGGAACGACCCATACTTGCCTCTGTCTACTAGTTGGACACCGTACGATTGTGGTTATTATAATATAGGCATCTCCGGATCATTTCAATTTTTGGCGCCGTTGACGGGGAGCGGTTGTGGAATATTGTAGTTGGTATTTTGTACATATTTATTTATTATTTTCTGTACATAGCTTATTTTTCTTTTTGCTTTTATTTTTATATTTTCTTTTTGTTCTTTTTACGTAGCTTATTTGATTTTTCATAGGTACCTAAGTCTGAAGAGCGGTGATTGGAATCAACAACTGGCCTAAAGTAAGTACTTCATATTCTCGAAGCTTTTGCAAGGTGAGTTATTGAGAATTACTTTGTATTATGTTTTCCAGCGAGTTGACTTCTTTTATAGCTTTTTGCAATCTTACCAAAAGAGCTGAGACAGAGGAGTCATCTGATATTTCACATGAGGAGTATGCATATGCACCTTCTCATTATCAAGAACCTGCCGAGTGTGTAAATAATGATTGGAACTATTTTCATAGGTATGATCATTCCGGTCCTTGTGAATGTTATGATCATTACTAACCTTACCCTGATTATGATCCACAATGTATTGATTCCAATTATTATTCACACATTTCTCCATCACAGTATGAGAGAGATGATCAATCTTATTGTGACCCGTCTGCATCACAACTATCTTTGTTAGAACGCCTCAATATTGAAATTGCTGAACAGACTAAATCTAATGACTTATTTTTTTGCCGAGATTTGTAAAAGCCATGCTTCTATTGCTCAACTTGCTGAACAAACTGATTTATCGATTGCTCAACTAACGCAGTCGGTAAAAGATTTTGGTCTTACCGAGGAGACAAGTTCTAATTTTTCTAATACTCTTGATATTTATGATGAAACCGCTTTAACTAATGAATCAATGTGTATGGAGAATGATGATGAACTTGATAGTTGTGATCATAGGAATAGATACATTGTCATACCAAGTGAAGGTGGTGTATTTAGTCCAACTCCTGATCGTGTTAATGATCACTCTCCTATTCAAAAGGATGATTTTAGGATTGAGGACACCATTCTTTTAGACGGTGTGACATATCAGTGCTATAACAATGATGCTTATGAAGAATGTGTTAATTCAGAGGAAATTGTAGTTAAGTCTAACGACTTAGAGATATTACACTCTATCTATAAGGTTTCTTTTAATCATCTTTATTGTGATATTCCTATTGATTCCTTGGTTGATGATGATTACGATGATGATTTAGTACAGGGTCACAAACCCAGTGGAGAAGTTAATATACCTAGAATTGTTAGCACAACTTTTCAGAAGATTCCTAGTTTTGGATTAGAACTGCATGCTTCTCCAGTATTACTAGATTATTTTGCATCTCGTGAATTCTCTTTGCATGTGCATGACTCCCAGATCCTTTCAGTTCCCATCACCAGTGAGTCGGTAATTCTTTTTATTGACGATATACCCTTTGCAAAAACTAGGTTTGGGGGTAATCCTCTATTTCTGACAGTTTCAGTGTCTCCATATTTTATTAACATAATTGTGAAGCTGTCGTTTGTAAATACTGTATTTTGGGTTGATCCCCAAATTTTCAGGCTGTTAATTTTTGGGGATCCGTTTCTATACATTCCAGTAGGTATATTTTTTTTTTTTATCTTTTCGTTTATTTTTTCCATATTATAAATTTCCCATCTTAATTTTTACGTTGGATGACTCAATTACATTGAGGACAATGTAATGTTTAAGTGTGGGGGAGTGGTTAACTTTTTACTTTTCTTTTGCAGGAATTTTCTTGCAATTTAATTATGTGTAGCGGGTCTATAAAAAAAAAAAAAAAAAAAGAAGGATGATCAGCTGTGTAGCGGGTCTAAAAAAAAAATTGTGTCGCGGGTCTTGTGTATGGCATTTGTCATGACCAGCTGTGTAGCGGGTCTAACTCTCTCTTATGATACTTTTCTTTTTCAGGAATTTTCTTGCAATTTATGATCAGCTATGTAGCGGGTCTATAAAAAAAAGGATAATCAGCTGTGTAGCGGGTCTAAAAAAAAAACTATGATTGTTAGGGTTATGACCAGCTGTGTAGCGGGTCTTTTCTTTTTCCTTGCATATTATGACCAGATGTGTAGCGGGTCTAAAAAATAAAATTGTGTCGTGGGTCTTGTGTATGGCATTTGTCATGACCAGCTGTGTAGCGGGTCCAACTCTCTCTTATGATATGACCAGATGTGTAGCGGGTCAATTCTTTGTTTTGCTCGAGGACTAGCAAAATATAAGTGTGGGGGTGTTGATAAGCACGTAAGTGCTACATTTTATACCCATATTTATATAAGCTAGGACTCGATATTTTGGCTAACCAGTCTATTTTAATGCTTTTGTAGAAAATACATGAGAATTCGATCACCGGAAGATTAAACCGCTAAATGGGAAGCTTGAGCAGTATTTGCTACTCACGACACCTTACACAGTGGTACTTCACTCCAGGCAGTCAGTGGTGACTATTTATTTATTCCCATGACTTAATAACCTTTATGGCCAGAGACAGAACTGAGTGGAAGGCAGATGATGATTTCTACATCCATCTGGTGCTCGATATTCTTAGTAGTGCCATTGTAACCGGTGGAGGAAGGAGCTGTTCATTATTGGAATAGCTACAGGCAGAAGAATTCAATGGAAGCAGCGAAGCTAGCTGCTCTGGTAAACTCGCAGACGTGATGGAGAGGAGTAAGCAGTTTTTCATGAGCCATTTGTTGTCATGGCCGATGTTCTCAATGAAGAAAATGAACAGCTGCGAAGAAGAAAGATTGGTTCGGTGTCGGAATCAAAGCATGAAGGTTCTTAGTCGAATAAACACAGAACATGAAAAGAAAAGATGGATGGTGAGCGATTACTTCATATGAGAAGCTCTCAGTACTCATGAGTATACAGTGAGAAAGCTTCTAGAAGAAATGGGTTCCGTTCAATGAAGCGTGCAGATGATGTTGGTTGCAAGCTATGGAAGTCACCAGAGTTCTTGGTGGTGGAATTATCTTGTGGTTGGCGAAACTGGAATTGAGAAATGTTGATGCTGTACGGAGTAGGTTTGGAAGCTGAGGCATTATTGCAGGCGAAGGTTGTTGCCGTGACCTGTGAGTATAAATGGCACGGAATATCAGTTGGTGTTGTTAGTTGTTTTTTTTTGAACCTGAGGTAGTACTAGTGGCCGAGGCAGACAGAACTGATGGGAAGGTTATGAATCTTTGAAAACAACAACGAGTGGATTGATTGCTCGGTGATGGAAGACAGGGAATGGTGCCGAGCCTGAGCTAGACGAATGGAACTGATTCCATGGTTTGTTGTGGTCGGAGTTGGTGTTCAAATGGGTCTTGATGCCGAGGACAGACTATTTGGGTTTCTGACAAGTTCTTTGCATGAACTGAAGAGGCGTTAAAAGAAGTGCAGTTAGGAGATGAACTGTGTTAACTGGAGTTTGACATGGAATGGAAGGTTAATATGGGCTGTTAATAATGAATGGGTGAACTGAGGTGTTATTGCAGTCCGGAGTGATCTGAAGCTAGGAGATGGCAACGATGGATTAAACTGTGGTGTTCAGAATGGCAACAGCTCTCTGCAATCAGTTCAAGTAAATGAATGGCATGTAGGCGGGATTTATGTCGCAATGAAATCAAGCAGGAAATGGCTGTATTCTTGGAGTTATGAAATCGGTGATGCTCAGATGGTTAGAGAACGACTTGGCGGCAAATAAAGACTTGAAATGGTGGTTGCATGGAGCTTGGACGTGACTGAGATGGTTTGCTGACTTGTTGTGGCTGAGTTGGTCCGAGTGGAGTAAGGGTTTGCCGAAGCTTGTACAATGAGTTGTGACGAGAATCAACAGTTCGGGGAGAAGACAAATTGGTGCTGTGGCCGCAGTCTTGTGGATTTGGAATGTGAGAGTTGGTACTGGACTGGGATTTGGCAATATCTGCTAAGCCTTATTTCTTGAACAGGACCAACCTACTTAAGGATCGAGAATAAACAGGAAAAAAAAGGAGGCCGGCTGTACAGAGAAGAGGCGATAGTGCCGAATAGGGAAGAACAGTGTTGCGGCAAAGATCGGAGCATAACAAAGATAAGAGAAGACGACGGACGACTCCTTCGGTTTAATCTCTCTATCTTGACTTATTTGTTTTATGTGGGTTTTTTTAGAAACCCTTAATCATGTCTTGCTAGATTTTTATGTAACTAGGGTTTATGATGGAAACTACTTGCGGTACTAGGCTATTTGATTTGAATAATTGAGCAAATACCATTATGATTTGAATAGATTGATTTTCGAATATTATTTATTGATTTATTGGAAAAATGAGTTGTTGCTCCACCGGTTTAGTAATAACCTTTGTGCATAATTGGATATAGTTTTACAAATAGATTTGGTCTCGTTATTTGATAGTTCATGCTTTGGTTGAATCCTTTGATGGGTTATACTTAGAAGAGCTAGATATAATTTGTGAATCAATAATTTAGTTTTGTATAACTTTCTCGCTAACACAATTTGATGGTGCTTGCTTGGGTTTAGTCTTTTGATGTGTCATGCTTAGGGTGTCCCAGTGATATTTGCGACTCTAATACATATAATAGGTGGTGTCAATAGAACGAACCATAAACATATATTCGCAATCATGTTTCATTTCAGTAATTAAATAGAGATAGTAGTGGATACCATGAAACCCTGGTTACCGACTTTCCCATTGAATTCATTTTGTTAGTTTAAATTTTATTATTTCATTTTCAATTATAGAAATCCAAAAACATTATTATTGGTTACTCTTAATTGAGATATTGATTACAGTATTTCCACCGCTCCTTGTGGGAACGACCAGTACTTGCCTCTGTCTACTAGTTGGACACCGTGCGATTGCGGTTATTATAATATAGGCATCTCCGGATCCTATCAGATGGTTATTGTTATGATTAACTTAGTCATTGCTCCATAGATTTTCTTATGTCGAGTGTGGCCAATTAAATTGATTACTCTTGTAATTAGTTTAGTTGAGTATGACAATTAGATTAGTTGCAAGATTTCTTTTAATCAATCTAATTGATTTTTTTAAGTCTCCATAAGTTTACTTGTGTTGAGCATATTTAGTCAAATTAATCTTGGTTCGCTTTGGTTAATTTGATTGAATATTTATTGTTGGATTCCAAATTCATACTTGTATGTAATTTGATGAGTCTAAAAAAATCCTTATTTTCTTTTTGAAGTTAAGGTCGCTCTTGTTGTTCCCTTGGGAATGACATATTATGGGGGAGAGTTCTTTTGAACTTGTGCTTAAATGTCAAATCTTTGTAGGGAGTGCGGATGTGGAATATTAGAGGGGTTATCTTGCGTCTTTATAAAGTGGGAATTATATAAATGCCATCCTTTTTCACGGGCTTCAAAACTACCCTTATGAAGCAATAAAAATACCCCTCCCTATCCAAAGCCCATCAGGGGCCCATTTAAAATTCGTCTAGATTACTGAATTGCCCTTTTATATAATTAATGGTCATAAACCAAACTTCAGTTTACTGCTCAACTGAAAAAACGAATCTGGAGAGAGAAATTCAAAAGCGCTGTTCTTCGCCAGAGCGAAAATTCGAAAAAAATTCGGAAAATCTAGGTTTCCAATCGATAGAATAATTTCCTTCAGCTCATTCATCATCTTCTTATTCTTCTAAATCTATATTTCAGTGATTTAATCGTTCGATTCGTTAAATTTGAGATCTGAATTGAGTTTCTTCATCAACAACAGATTCAACCGAAAATTCTCGATCTGCAACAATATGTAATGCTGATTAGTTATTGAAGATGAGTAGAAAATTATATGATATTTGCATTTTCAATTTGTAGTTTGTAAATCTTCAATTTCTAAATTCTATTTTTTTTTTGTTTTTGAATGTTGCAGACAACGAGTTTCTGGAAGCTTTATTCTGTGTTATTTGATTCTACCTGATTGATTTGTACATTTATTTGAATTCGAAATCGTTATTCATCTCTCAAACAGGTTTTTGATTTTTTGAATTTCTGTTGTTTTACTTTGCATAGTATGGATGAATTATTAGTAATATATTCAAGTAACATATTATGATGTGTTGTAGATGTTCTTCTTGTTGTTGACATAGATTTAGTTGACACTGAAATTTTGTACAATTTCCAGATTATTTGTATCAACATTGGTTGTTGATGCAGTTTGTTTCTTCAACTTTCATTGTTGATGCAGATTACTGGAGATTATGTTTTGTTGATTGGTTTTTTATTGTGTCAACATTGGTTGTTGATGAGTTAGTAGGAGAATTATTTGGATAATACTCATTGTTTATATTCTCAGTTTACATATCTAACGTTCGACATTGAATATATCTTTCACGAGGGGGCGCATCCCCCGAGTGATGTGCGACGTAACCTGAATTTGTATCTTAGGATTGGTTTGGGCTTTTTATTATGATTTTCTGTGAATTTTTTATCAAGGAGCATGTATGTTAATGTAGTTTTTCATGTTGCTGGTTCACATTTGCACCGCGTGATATCGATGTGACGCGTAGTAACATATATGATGATGTTTTATGTTTTTTTTTTGTATTACAGTCCTTGTTGCTCACATAGAATTTTCATTGTTGATACTAAAAATTTGTACCATATTCAGATTATTTGTATCAACATTGGTTGTTGATACAGGTTTGTTGTATCAACTTTCATTGTTGATGCAAAAAACCTGCATAAATTTGTAATTATGGTTGTTGATGTTTGTTTTGTTGTATCAACATTGGTTGTTGATTCAGGTTTTGTTGGATCAACTTTCGTTATTGATGCAATAACTTGGGCAATTTGCTGATTATGTGTGTTGATAGGTGTTGTTTTATTGTATCAACATTGGTTTGTTGACAGATTAGGGTGTCAACATTGTTTTTATTAGATTTGTTGATCCAATTTGATTATTTTATTGTTGCAGGTCAAAGATGGATGTTGCAGAGTTCACTTTATCCAATTTGACCTTATCGCATGTTGTTTCGGAGTTAACTACTTTCAGCGAGTTGATTAGTGTGGTCAAAAAATTCTGGCCTTATATCCCTGAAGACCTCGTACTTTTTGGTTACACCGTTGATGGAATTTCACATGTGATTAATCACGATCTTGAGTTGAGGTTTTTCATTCAATATTGTATCTCCAAAGGTGTTGCGGTGAAGTTTAACGTCCTGTTTAATATTGTTGTTGATGTTGTTCCTAGTTCTTCTTATGTTGGTCCTTCTTCGTCATCATCAAGTTGTGTTTCAAATAACGATCTTGTTGTTGTAGAAGATTTGACTGATGATTCAGCTATGGTCAGAAGGGTCCCCAAGAAGTCAGATGCTTGGGCAAACATCTTAACTGGAGTAGGGCAGGTTTTTGATAATAAAATCCATTGTCGTGATAGTGTTAAGAAGTATGAATATCACAGTGGTTACAAACTTGACGTACGTAAGAGTGACAAGACACGTTACACTGTCCGGTGTTTTAACCATGAAACTCAATCTTGTAAGTGGAGGTTTCATGCGTCTCTCGTTGACAATTCTAATGGTGTGTTTCAGTGCAAGACGTTTAACGGGGAGCATGCATGTGATTTATCTTCTTCTGATCCAGCAAAGGTCAGGATGACGAAATCTTTTCTAAAGGATATCTTAATTGATGAATTTCGAGAATCAAAGAAGAAAAGGACTGCAGCTGATGTTAAAGATTTGCTCCATCAGGAGTATGGTATTGATCTCTCGTATAGTCAGACATACCATGGGTTACAGTTCACTAAAGAGTCTCTTTGGGGTGATGATATCAAGTCATATTCAGACTTTGTTTGGTATAAAGACTCAATTGAATATTATAATTCTGGAAGCGTCGTAAAGTTTGAGTATAATGGTGATACGAAGCAGTTCCAGAGGTTTTTTGTTGCTTTTGAAGCTTCAATTACTGGATTCAATAAGTACTGTTGTCCGATGTTATTTATTGATTGCACTTTCCTCACTGGGAAGTTTAAGGGAGATCTTATGGTTGCTTGCGGGAAAACTGGTAACCAAGGTATGTTTTTTAATCTTTTTTCTCTTCTTTTAAGTATTAAGTGTTTCAATTTTAGTTTCTGAATCACATGATATCCCTGGATTTCAGTTCTATGAATCACATAACTTTGTTCATCCCATAATCATTTGTTGTTTGATCACATAATAATTATTGTTGATGCATTATATCCCTGGATTTCAAATGTTGTTTGTTTATCCCATTATTGTAGTTGTTGACCCCTTTTTTCTGTATCAACTCTTGTTGTTGTTCCATAATTTGCAGTTGTTGATGACATAACTTCTTTTTGCAGTTGTTGATGACATAATTCCATAATTCCCACTAAATGCAGTTGTTGATACCATAATTGTTGTTGTTGATCCCATAACTGCAGTTTGTTGACCTCTTTTGTAGTTGTTGATACCATATTTGCAGTTTGTTGATACCATAATTTATTTTATGAATCCCATATTTTGCAGTTGTTGATACCATAATTTGCAGTTGTTGACCTCTTTTGTAGTTGTTGATCCCAAAATCGTAGTTGTTGATACCATAATAGCAGTTGTTGATCACATAATTGCTGTTGTTGATCCCATAATTTTTGTTGTTGACCCATTAACGAGTTCATGGAAATCAGTTTTTGTGTATTACTATTTGAATCTTTTTTTTTTGTATTTTCTAGAGATCTTTCCAGTTGCTTTTGGTATTGTACCTTGCGAAAATTGTGACAGTTTGGAATGGTTCCTAACCAACCTGAAGGGTATTATTAGTGAAGACCGTCCACTGACCATCATATCAGACCGTGGAGCTGGCCTTTTGAAGCATGTCCCTCTAGTCTTTCCAAAATCTTTCCATTCTTTTTGTTTGTACCACATGAAAGGCAATGTTCTTGTTCCAAAGGGTAAGAGCAGGCAAACTGCTGTGAAGTTGTTTGAAGAGTGCTACACTGCCTTAACAAAGGAGAAATTTTTTTCCGTCGCCAAGAGTTTGAGTAATCTTAAGCTTGATTCAGTGATTGATTGGATGGTGAAGATTCCATTTGAGAACTGGGCAGCTCATGCTTTTGAAGGAGAAAGGTAGGGTGAGAACACCTCGAATATTGCGGAGAGTTTTAATAGTGTTATCAAGCATGAGAAGCGGCTCCCAGCACTAGAGATTGTGGATTGTATTCGTGCTTATGTAATGGAGAAGAACTATGAAAGGTTGGTGTTGTCTAGTAAGTGGAATTCCATACTTACACCCCGGATGCAAGCTAGACTCAACAAGAGGGTTACCGACTGTCGTTTCTACAAGTTTAGAAGAGCAAGTGATAAAGTATTTGAAATAATTTCTCCCACTGGTAAGCATATGGTGGATTTGGATGCTAAGACATGTACCTGCAATTGGTGGCAGAAGCATAGTTTCCCTTGTACCCATTCCATGAAAGCTATGTTGCAGATTGGGGAAGACGAACCTTACAAGTACATCAGTCAGTATTATACCACTGAGTACTATAAAGGTTTGTATGCTCGTCCTATCTATCATATTCCTGACCATGAGAGGCCGACTAAAATTAATGAAGAAGGTTATGTCCTACCTCCCAATGGTGGTCGAGCGTCAGCTGGAAGGCCAAATGCTTCAAGGTATAGGGGTTCTCGAGAGAAAGTTCGCAAGAAGAGGAAGTGTGGTCAGTGTGGAAGACTTGCCTTCCACAACCGTCGTAGATGTCGTAGACCCCCTTTGGCTCCTCGTGCATCAGTGTTTCACAGGGAGTCTAACTCCAGAATGATCAACTTCTTGAGGAGAATGTTGTTCGGAAGTATTACTGGATGATTTTTACTATTTCTCTGAACTCTTTTTTTTTACCTTTTTATGCTAGTTGTTGAATGATCAACATGGATGTTAGTTATCTTTATGCTTTCTCTATATTTTGTTGTTGGATTTCTTGTGTTTTTAATGACATAGATTCTCTATTATTTTGTTTGGCAATGTCATTCTTGTCAGTTTATGTCAGTTTGCAAGTTTACTGTTTTTTTACAGGAAAAAATACTATATAAACTGTATCAACATATCAATGTTGATGCAATTCAGGGTATCAACTTTCAATGTTGATGCCCCATTACTGGATCAAGTTGCATTTGTTGAGGCTTGCTGAAATGAAAAAATTTACATGGTTACAGGTTAACTACTTTATCTGTGTATTCCTGCAAGCTTTTACCATGTAAATAGTATCAACATGTTAATGTTGATCCAAGTCATGGTATCAACATTCAATGTTGATACCTCTTACTGCATCAACTTCCATTGTTGATGCCTACTGAAAAGAAAAAACTTTCATGGTTTTATCTGTATATATTCAAGTTGATACCATGAGCTGATCATACCTGTAATTCTTATTACCAAGACTCATTCACTTTACTCTATGTGAAACCAATCAGTTATTCATCAATTAATTTTTTGACCCATTATATTTTGGTATCAACTTCCATTGTTAATACCAAAAATGTATCAACTCCCATTGTTGATGCCTACTGAAAAGAAAAAAAATTCATGGTTTTATCTGTATTTACAAGTTAACTCCATTAGCTGAGCATACCTGCAACCTGTACAAGCAACATTCATTTACTTTCATAACCAAACCATTCATTCACTTGATAATCACTTTAGTAACTAATAGTAATATTAATTGATAACAAACTAGTACTAAACACATCCTCCAAATTGTTTAAATAAATTAGCAGACCTACACAGAGCAACTAAATTAGTTACCAGCAAATGTTAAACTACACCTAAGTGTGTTTGCTCTAATCTAATGGTTCAACTGAATCTTGTAGGTTGATAACCTCTTCGACCGAATCTTGCTTACCATCTAATGCTTCAACAGAATCATGAATGTTGAGTACCTCCTCAACTGAGTCTATAAGTTGCAAAGTTGGTTGCCATGCATTCAATTCAGATAAGATTCTGGCAGTAATCTTTGCTCTCTTCCGGTTTATGTTCTCATGGTATTGGACTTTCTTACCATCTAAATCCCAGCAATCTCCACGCTTCACCAAGCACTTCATGAACAAGCAGACGTGCATTGCGCATTCCAAACCCTGTTGCGCTGGTACCGGGAAATGGTATAATTTTGTAATTACCTGTTCATCTGGCTCAACATCTTTTATACCCATTTCGTTCAGGACTGGAGTCAGAGTTTGTACCATGACATTGTACTGCTCGTTGTATCGTCTGTAGTGATGAATGCTGTTGAAGATCAACCATCTTCCACGTATCAACGCAAGAAGTACCCAGTGGAAGGGTTTCCCAGACTTATCTTGTAGACACATCGGTATCGCCAGTATTTCTTCACTGTCATCCACTGGGTATCTTTTCCTCAAGTTTGATGAAATCTTAGTTGATTCCACTTTTTGTATATCCCCGCTAGATACTGCACCCCTCATTATTTGCTGCATCATTTTCTTGGCAGTTAGTTTGTTTTTGATAAATTAACAACAATAATTCATTCATTTGTTCATCACCATTAGATGGTAACTAGTTATTCAAAATACAGATTAAGAGTTGTTACTTACATAAGCATTTGAATTCAGAATTAAGTGCTTCTTCCCATAATATGCTGGCTTAGATGGATTTTCCATCTTGGAATTCAGCACGGTGTTGTAGTAATCAACTATCTCACTGTTAATGTTCATGTTGTTCATTAGAAATTGGAGATGCCTTCCAGTGACCCATTCTTCATGTCTATTGTCGAAATAAAAGGTACACGCTCTGGTACTGCATTTGCAAAGTTTATGTTAATTCCCTGACATTACATAACATATTAATGTTGAAGTATTATTATCTTGACATTACATATCAGTCAAATTCTAACTGCAACTTGTATAATCAAAATTATCAACATACTATATAAACTGTATCAACAGGCAATTTGTTTCAGAGTTACATACCATTCTGCTGCTTGCTCAAAAAATGGACCAATGACCCTTTTTTCGTCCTCGGTGCAGGATTCCAGAGTTTGAGGTCTTCTGGATTATTCAGCGGTATTGGCTCAGGTGGCGTCTCATCAACGTAATCATCAAGGAGGTGAATAACTACATCCTCTTTTTCTTCAACACCTCCCCCTTTCTTCTTTCCTTTTTGTGATCTGGTTACTGCTCTGGACCTCTTCCTCACATTAACTGGAGGTGTGTATTTATCTGGCGCATTCCTTGATGACCTTGTGTCATACCTCCTTCCTCTTCCAACAACCTCATACTGATTCCTTTGTCTCTGCGTCGCTTCAGAATCATCCTCTTGGGTAGTGTCTTCGTCTTCAGTTGGGCCATCAATTTCATCTAATTTGAATAGAACTTTAAGGCCTTCCAAGACATTATCGTCATCTGTTTTCGGTGTAGGAGTATATTCTGTTTTTTGTGATGGATCATCTTCCATCTCTTTTTCATCAGTAGGAGTATAAATGTCAGTAGTGATCGCATCGAATCTTGGAACACCGAAGTTTGGGGTAGTACCTGCAAGGAAATAATCCGATTAGATTAAAATGTAAGAGACTTACTTAAACAGTATCAACATATCAGTGTTGACTCTTTTTTTTTTGAATCAACAATTGTTGTTGATTCTTCTATTGTTATTAAGAAGGAATCAACAATTTTTGTTGATGTTATCTCATGGCATCAACTCCTATTGTTGATACAATTTTTTATGTTTATCAACTGTTGTTGTTGATCTATATAACATTGTGACATTAGAATTATAACCAAAAATAAAACTAGCATTTTATCTCTAGCATTACAACAGAATTTTATATGTTCATTTGTCATAATGAAAGAAGCCAAACTGAAACTTGTATAATCAAAAGTATCAACACACTATATAAACTGTATCAACATATCAATGTTGATGCAAGTCAGTGTATCAACTTTCAATGTTGATGCCCCATTACTGGATCAAGTTCCATTTGTTGAGGCATAATCACAGTTGCATACATTTTCAAATTGTGCCAAGCTGAAATACTGAATAGTACCTGTAGGGACATTACCTGATTTCTCTGGAAGTATAGCCTTAATTGGAGGAGTTGAATAAACAAGTACATCTCCCACCATCTTCACTTCTTCCATGTTTGTTCTCTTTTCTTCATTATCATCTTCTGTCAGTTGAGCTGTTTTTCCAATATCTGCAATCACATTAGCAATCTATAGATTCACTTCCTCATTTGAGTTTGCAACCACATTAGCAATCTGTGGATTCACTCTCTCATCTGAGTTACCAGTATCTGGAACCACATTAGCAATCTGAAGATTTGCTTCCTCTTGTCTTCTTTTTTCTTCTTTTCCTAAAGCACGTTCCATCCTCCAGCTTGCCAATAAATTTGGGTATATTTGTACATTGACATTAAATCCAATCTGATAACCCTTTTTAAAGCTTTTCTGCAAATAAGTTTCACCTCCATCTGAAAGTGACAGTGCCATTTGACTTGATTCTTCTTCTTCTTCAATCAAGTCATCTTCATCCTGATTTTCAGAAGGTTTCAACTCAGTTTCCAACTCAGCTTCAGTCTGATTTCCATATGGTTCTTCATTTAAAGCAGTCTCAATCATAGCATTGATTTCCTGTTGAGTACTCTCTGACGTTTCTCTTGGTTTATTGAGTTTTTTCTCCTTTTCTTCCCATTGCTTCACTTCTATAGCAATTTCATCAAGTCTCGCTTTATCCCCAGGCTTCAAATGCATCATGTCCTTGTTGTTGTCAATAAGTTTCTTCATGAATATTATGTTGCTCATTGATTTAATTGTTTGCACCCTCCTTTCATATGTTAACTCCTGCTTGTCAAGTAGAAGATTAATGTTTTCATCTATCAGAATCTCATTCCTATGCCTCTCTGCTTCCAACTGCCGTGCTGGTGCTAACATGTATATCAAATACATCTCTTTTTCTGTCACCGGATCAACAACATCTTCATGAACCTGCAAATTGACATAAAAATACAGTTAGCATAATATTTTTTTCCAACTTTATAACCATAATATATCTTTCACGAGGGGGCGTAGCTCCCGAGTGATTTGCGACACTAAGACTGAACTACATGTTGGATATGATGTCAACTACCATTGTTGACACAAAATAGAATGTGGCAGCTTTTAAATTTCTGTGTAAACATTTGTTGTTGACTCCAAGAATTTGTATCAACTTCTATTGTTGACGTAGATTCAATAAATGTGCAAGTATAATCTGTATACATACAAATACTCCCTAAACTGGTATTAACTTCCATTGTTGACACAAGTACAAATATTATAATCAGTACACATTTGTGTATCAACTTCATTTTGTTGATACACTAACTTTGTTTGTTGACTCCCTAAACTGGTATCAACTTCCTTTTGTTGACATGATAAAAAGTGAAATCTATTTGAAATATAAATTGAGTAAACAAATATGTTACCTTACGAGTGAACCAAGTCATGTCCATGGTATATCCACATTTCGCTTGAAATTGTTTTACCAGTTCTTTGCAGATTGCATGTTGACTCCATCTCATGAATCTTGGTGTTGCGGTTTCAAAATTTGTCCTCTTTGCGACTAATTTTTCTATATGTTCGCAGAACCAATACTGCATACAGAGAATCAATGAGGTTAGTTTGACGTACAGTATGCATTTTACTATTTTCAAAAATAAATATTATATTAAATGAACTTTTTATTTTTTTTACCGGCAGTAGAATTGTGCAGCCAGGAACACTTCCATTCTTTCCTTTCTGCTTTCCAATGTATTTAAGCAGATAGGTTACTATGTGATCTGGCCATGAAACTTTCTTCATGTTCAAAATATAAGGAAGCCAATTCTTTGCAAGTCCTGTTGCACCAGAATCTGGGAAGAATACAACTGCGCACAGCCACATAGAAAATAGTCTCACAAAATGATGTGGGTCAGACTGATCCTCAGCGGCAGCTTTTAGTTTGCGCTCAATTTCAGACTTCTTTATTTTATCACTCTTATGTTCTTCTTCCCCTTCTCTGAACTTGTTCTTTAACCATGTAGTGACTACAGCATCATTTTTTTATTCAAAGAACCTCTTCAACTCTTCACTCGATGACCCTTTTTATCCTGAAGATTAATGAAAAGTCTGTTGGCTCTATTTTGCACTGATAAGAAGTTTTCTTTTTTCCAAACCTGAATATCTTCTTTTCTTTATCGAATGCTCCAATAAGTAGCTGTATTGCCAGGACGATTTTGACTAACCACTTATCATTTTTTGCATCGATCTATTTTCCTGTGTAGAATGATCTTATAAATTCCCAGAACACACATTCCTTTAGTGCTTTTCCATTCTTGTTATCTCCTCCTACTTCAAACATCTTGTATAGAAAGTTGCACATTTCAATCAATGGTATCAGACATGATTTGAACTTCGTTTCGCTCTTCCTACTTCAACCTACATACACGCAGCTCATTCATTTATTTTTTATATTTAATATAGAAATGAACTTAACTATATTGCAGCATAGAACTCAAATAAAAAATAATGTATAAAGTTTAACTTGTTTGTTCTTCCTCTGTTTCGCCTTCTGTGGCTACTTGTTGTTGTTATGATTCTGAATATGATTCTTCATCCTCTGAATCATCTTCAACCTCCAGCCTTTTCTTTCCTTTACGTGCTTCTGCTTGTTGTTCATTGTTCTTCTTCTTCTTCTTTCCAGGTGCTTCCTCTTCCTGGTCATTCTTCTTATTGGTCTCCCTCTTTCTTTTTGTTGCTTTAGATCTTTGACTTTCTTGTTCCGATTCGTCTTCTTCTGAATCTACTTCTGGTTCTTCATTTCTCACGCTTTTCTTCTTTTAACAACGTCTTGCTCTTTATCAACCAACAACTGCTTGTTCACTCTCTTCTTTTTTTGTGGCTACATCTTTATTACTCTGTTGTGAATTATCTTCTTCTGTACTCTTAGGATTTACCCTTGCTGATATTCTCACTCCTTTCATCTATTTTTAAAACAACATTAATTTTGTCAGCATTCAATAATCACAGCATTTTTAAAACAGCATTTAATTTTATCAGCATATGTTGTTGATACCATCAAGTGGTATCAACTCCTGTTGTTGACAACAATTTTACTTGTATAATTCCTGTTGTTGATACCATCAAATGGTATCAACTTCTATTGTTGATTCCAGCATATGTGGTCAACTATTGTTTTAAATGGTATCAACTTATATTGTTGATACCATTCAACAAGTAACAAGTGAAACATCTACTCAAATGGATTATTCATTATTTATACCTCATAAGAAGGATATCAACTCCTATTATTTCACCTCATCTGTTAGCCTCAACAACTGAAACATCTACTCCTATGCTTATTCATTTGAATTTCACAGAACCCAACATCATACATACAACAAAGCATTTCAAGGCATTTTCAGGTATCAACAAAGCATTTCATGGTATAAACAAAGCATTTCAAGGTATCAACAAAGCATTTCATGGTATCAACAAAGCATTTCAGTGTATCATCAAAGCATTTGACCTCATAACAAGGATATCAACTCCTATTTTATCACCTCATCTAAAGCATCAACAACTGAAATTGGATATCAACATCGACTCCTATGATTATTCATTTGAATTTCATATAACCAACATCAAGTGGATGAAACTCAAAATTAATTGAAGAAATTGTTTCTTACCTCTTTCATTTGAAACTGCAACTTATGAAAACTCAAAATCAACTTCTAATTTAAATTCAATGAATTAGATTCAAAACTAAGTTCATACCAAGTTAAATCAAACACATAACAAGCAGGAATTGGTCATAAATCGTACATGCAACAACACTTTTTTCTCAGAAAAATAAATCTGAATTTCTAAAACCTAAGAAATCTACTTCAAAATGTTAAAAAAAACATCATCGGAAGCAAAATCTCCATCAATACGAGTAAGTAGAAGATGATAATCATGTTTACATCTTTCAATTTTGTATTTAAATCTTCAAAATCAGTAAAACCTAATTTTCTATCATTTATTCTTTGATTTCTGGATTATTGAAACTGAAAATGATAAAAACAAAATCGGTTACTGAGACTGAAACTGGATTATATATAGGTTGACGGTTTCTTCTTCAGTTACAGAAATCGACGGTTTAGTTTTTGAATTTTCGTCTGAATTTTGTCTCTGGAGTTTCAGAAGTGGAGAGAAGAGAGAGAGAGTAATGGTGGGATGTTTGTTACGGGAATAAATGAATCCCAATATTATAATCTTGATATTTATTGAGGGGTATTATAGTAATCTAGCTCTCCGTGTTTTTTATGGGAGGGTATTTTTATTTTGGGGAAGGGTATTTGTATTGGACCTATATAATAAGGGCATTTAATTAATGTGCCCCTTTATAAACTCCTTGATGAATGCATTTAGCTTCGACTTTATGATTGCATCAAAACAAGATGATACATATTTACCTTTGGTCATGAAATGTCTCTTACGGAAATTTCATTAGGATCCCGTTCTTGTACCTTTGCCAATTTTATTGACAAAAAGGGGGGGGGGAATTAATATGTAGTTCATACTACAAATACATATGGTTTTCGGATCATTATGTAAGGGGGAGTGGTTTCCATGTGAGATGGAGTATTGACTAAGGGGGAGTAAAGTATCACCATAGTATTGTTGTTGAAGTTGTGATGCAATTGGACTTTGACGTTGTGTAATAATACTATGACATTGTATAACAATGATTGAGAACCGATGCTTTACTCATTGTTATAGCTACGGATTTTCAACAACGATGATGCTAAACTTACAACCTTTGGGATCATTGGACTACTTGGAAGTGACGAAGATTTCGAGTATTGTTGAAGATTAGACATGTGGAATAGGATCTACAAAGTTTATTTATATATTTTTTGTATTCCATATGTATTAGTAGTTTTGCCACTAAAATTGACAAAGGGGAGATTGTTAGAGCACTGATCGGTCGAACTCGCATGCGTTGCTATACCAAGCATGTTTGTCAATGTTAGTGATCAAAACTATAAAGTCTTGATTTCTAGTCTACTATAGCTAAGGTCTCGGACTAGGATAGAAAGTGTATTTGAGCTCAAGAACTCCATGGAAATCATCATACAAGACGAAGGACTACTCAAGGAACCAGTGGATCTTCATCGACTAAAAGGTATGTGGAGACTTGAACTTATCTATCACTCAAAAGTCTATCTAATCTATCTCCTATCTTGAGACAAAAGTCGTATTACTATATATACTAAGAATATACACATGTGACATTTCGAGCTGAGTATATCTCGCTTATCTATTTCTCGAAATGGGTGTGGTAAAGCTTTTGCTTTAGCCAAGTTCATCTTTGCCTAGTGACGAAAGTCATGTTATGTTTCAATCACTTTGGAAATTGCTCTGACGAAAACTAGTTTGTGAATAACAACTATATGACGTCCTCTGAGAATGTTTCAACGATTGAAATGAGAGTTTAGACAAAATAACCACTGGGGGATATAAACATTGTTGTGGTAACACATATATGTATAAGTCCTTATGCACTTGAACCGAAGTTTGCGAACTTTGTTGATCAAGTGAAAACCGGAACTTGAGCAGTCAACCCAGTCCACAAACTCAGTCCGCGAACGAGCGTAGTTCTCGAACCCGAGAATTTTTGCTGGAGTTGTAGCTCGGTCTCAGTCCACGAACTGACGGAAGTTCTCGAACCCGAGAATTTTTTCCTGAGTTTGTGAACTCCAACCGGTTAACTTGAGTCCGCGAACTTTAGTGGTTATGTCTAAAAACGATGTTCGTGAATATATTTAAATTATCTAAGGAATGCTATTGCAAACCGTGGATTTATAGTTCATGAATTAATTCGAGTGAATCACATCGTTTTTGATTCAATTGTGTCTCTTGTAATACTTGAGATCTCATAGCAATTGAACAACTCTCTAACTAGTTCATTTGAGTCATTTGGACTAGTTATGGTGAAGAAGAAGAATACGATTGATATGAAAGTTATCATTTGGCTAACCACTTGGTTGACTAATCTTGAACCAACTATTGTACACGTTTGGGTACGGTTACACAAACCCAAAATCTTTAAGTACATGTGTGTATGGCAAGCTAAGTTTTCGATCTAACGGTTGAGAGATATTAGCTTGTATCTATTCAGGTTTTCATCTAACGGTGAATATTGAATGCTTTGTTACTAAGATAACATTGTTTGCAAACCCTGATTTGAAAGACTATATAAGGGAGAACTCTAGCAACTGGGAAATCTAATCCCCACACATTCTGTGTGATACTAGTTTGCTAAGATAGAGTCGATTCTCCTTTAACCTTTGGTTTTCTTCTTCTAAAACCAGGTTAACGACTTAAAGACTTCATTGGGATTATGAAGCCAGACCGATACTACTTTTCTTGTAGTTGTGTGATCTGATCTTGCTATTTCTATCGTACGAGTACAATTGTAATAATTGGATTGAGATTTATATCTATGATAGGCAAGATATAAAAGTAATCACAAACATCTTCGTCTCATTATTTGTGATTCCACAATATCTTTTTTCGCTGCGTCGATTAAGACTATTGTGAGGTGATTGATAAAACTGAGATGTTCTTCGGGAATATAAGTCTGATTTTATTGATTGGTTCCTGTTCACCTTGATTTATCAAAATACGGAACAAAACTTATAGGTTTATTCGTGGGAGACGAATTTATCTATCTTGTATACTTTTTTGTGTGAGACAGATTTGTTTGCTAAAGTCTTCGACTTTGGGTCATTGCAACTCTTGGTTGTGGGTGAGATCATCTAAGGGAATCAAGTGCGTAGTATCCTGCTGGGATTAGAGGCGTAGGAGCATAACTATACCTTGGATCAGTGTGAGATTGATTGGGGTTCAACTACAGTCCGGACCGAAGTTAATTTGGAGTAGGATAGTGTCTGTAGCGGCTTAATATAGTGTATGTTTAATATGGACCAGGTCCCGGGTTTTTCTGCATTTGCGGTTTCCTCGTTAACAAAATTCTGGTGTATGTGTTATTTCTTTTCCGCATTATATTTTTATATAATTGAAATAATACAGGTTGTGCGTTGTTCAATCTATTAGAATATCCGACCTTATTGGTTGTTGATTTAAATCAATTGAAACTTGGATATTGGTCTTTGGTACCATCCAAGTTATCTCTCTTTGATTAGACTCGCAAATCGTATTTGCTTGAGTAAATCAAATCGAGATATTGAGATAATAACTCCTTGAGTATTTTCTATTGATTGAGTCTAGTTGATTCTCTAGAAAATAACTTGGAGTTGTCCATACAGATTGCTAATCGAAATATTGGGTGAGGTTGTTAGAACCCCGCTTTTTCAAGTATGGGTCATCCCATATGTATTGGTTCCCTAACCTCTTAAGTTTTTCCCTCTCAGCCCGATACAAGTTCTTTGGGATTTGTTTAGAAACATATTAATTAACAATATCAGCATACCATGGTTCCCCAAAGGCAATTGAGAATAGTTGCTCATCTGGGAAACTTTCATGCAATGGGATAGTTTCCTTGTCCAAAGCAAGACGGCTCAAGTGATCCGCAACGGTGTTCTCAATTCCTTTCTTGTCCTTGATTTCAATATCAAACTCTTGTAAAAGTAGAATCCATCGTATGAGCCTTGGTTTCGCTTATTTCTTCATTAACAAGTACCTAAGTGCTGCATGATCAGAAAAGACAACAACTTTTGTACCAATTAGATAAGAGCAAAATTTCTCCAATGTAAATACAATATATAACAACTCTTTTTCAGTGGTTGTGTAGTTTTTCTGGGCCTCATTGAGCATTCTAGAAGCATAATAAATTGCATGAGGTATCTTCGCCACATGTTGCCAAAGCACCGCACCAACTGCGTAGTCACTTGCATCACACATGAGATCAAAAGGCTTGCTCCAATCCGGTGGTTTAATGATGGAGGCAGAGATCAAAAGTTCTTTCAAACGATTGAATGCCGCCACACACTTTTCATCAAAGTTAAAAACCACATCTTTCTGCAATAAGTTTCAAAGTGGCGATTCTATCTTGGAAAAGTCCTATATGAATCTACGATAAAAACCTACATGAGCAAGAAATAAGTGTATCTCCCTCAACATAGTGGGAGGGGTTAAAGCACGAATAAGGTTTATCTTAGACTTATCAACTTCCAAGCCTTTAGAAGATATTATTTGGCCTAAAATTGTATCATGAGTTACCATAAAATGACACTTCTCCCAATTTAGCACAAGATTTGTTTTAACACATCGTCCAAGGATTAGTGATAAATTGTTCAAGCAAAGGTCAAATGAATCACCAAAGACACTAAAGTCGTCCATGAATACTTCAATGATGTTTTCAACATACTCTGAAAAGATACTTACCATACACCTTTGGAAATTAGCTGGAGCATTGTACAAGCCGAAAGGCATCCTTCTATAAGCAAAAGTACCGAATGTACAAGTGAAAGTGGTTTTCTCTTGATCCTACGGCGCTATCACAATCTGATTGTACCCTGAATAACCAACAAGGAAACAATAGTAAGAGTGTCCAGATAAACATTCAAGCATTTGATCAATAAATGGTAGTGGCATTCAATTTTATGTAATCAATACAAACCCTCCAACCGGTTTGTACACGAGTTGGGACAAGTTCATTCTTATCATTCTCCACCACCCCTCACACCTAATTTCTTTGGTACTACTTGTACCGGGATCACCCACTTGCTATCGGATATGGGGTAGATAACACCCACGTCCAAAAGCTTGAGTATCTTATTTTTCACAATTTCCATCATGGGGGGGTTCAAACGACGTTGCGCTTCCCTTGTAGGCTTTGCATCATCCTCCAAACGGATCTTGTGCATACAAACGTCAGGGCTTATACCCTTGATATCAGCAATTGTCCATCATATGGCCGTCTTGTACGTCCTTAGTACCCTTAGAATTTTTTTTCTCCTGTAATTCACTAAGCTCATTAGAAACAATCACAAGTAACTCTTCGTTGTCACCCAAGTACAAGTATTTTAAGTGACTTGGAAGAGGTTTCAATTCCAACTTTGGAGATTTAACAATAGAAGGTACAAGTTTCTCATCATTGCATGGTAAATAAATAAAAGAGATATTATGAGTTTCCGTGCATCCTTGTAGTGAGTTAAGATCACCAAGGGTTTCTTTGAATTCATTACCACACTCTGCACATTATCAATGGATATAGTTAGAACGGTCTCCAAAGCATCATCACCATTCAATTCAAAAACTTGTTGTGCCAATATATCCATAACATCAATGGAGAAACAAGAGTGGACATCACTAGGATATTTCATCGTCTCGAAAATGTTAAAACGTATTGTTTCTCCATCAAACTCCAAAGTTAGCGTACCCTTGTCCACATCAATGATGGTTTTCGCCGTTTTCATGAAGGGACGCCCAATTAGCAATGGAAGAGACGAGTCCGGTAAACCTTCATTCATCTCTAACATGCAAAAGTCAGCTGAAAATACTATTTGATTAACCTGCACAAGAACATCCTCAACAATACCCAATGGGTAGACATTAGAGCGATCGTCTAATTGCAATACAATTCCATACTTTTTAAGAGGACTTAAATCAAGTGAATTATACATAGATGCAGGCATAACATTAATGTATGCACCTAAATCCAACATAGCTTTATCAAATGTAGTGTTACCTATTTTGACAGGAATGTCAAAGCTACCGGGATCCTTGCATTTCAGTGGGAGTTTTTATTGTAAGATTGCCGAAGCATTCTCCCCCACACTTATCACTTCATTTCCTTTAATCCTTTGCTTATCGGTACACAAGTCCTTCAACACCTTTGCATACTTTGGAACTTGCTTAATAGCATTAATGAGTGGTATGTTCACATGGATCCTCTTGAGAATGTCTAAAATCTCTTTTTCTAGTTACGCCTTCTTGGAATTTTCAAATCTACGAGGAAAAGGTAAAGGAATAAGTAAAAATAGGAGTTTTAGAGTTAGGAATAGGTACCTCGGGAGTTTGGGGAATTTCATCCCTTTTTTCCTCCAAAAACGGCTCCATTTGAGCTTCTTCTTTACCCAAATCAGTAACTTCGGGTTGTACAAGTTGTGTACCACTTCTCAAAGTAATAACATTGACACCCTGTTTTGGGTTAATAGGTTGAGAAGGGAGTTTCCCACCATTTTGTGACTTCAACTTGTTTATATCAGCCGACATGGAGCCAACTTGTGTCTGAAACTCCTTTATTGCACTATTTGTTTCTTGTTGACTTTGTTTAAACATGGTAGTAAAACCTTGCATCATTGCTTGAAGCTTTTCATCGAGACCAAAATCTTGACTTTGTGTTGGTTGTTGTTGCTGCATTTGCTGAAATTGTTGTTGTTGTGGTTGGAATCCACTAGGACGGTTAAAATTAGGTTGTTAAACCGCACCTTACTTGTTGGCATAGCTAAAATTGGGGTGATCTCTCCATCCCGGATTGTAAGTAATGGAGTAGGGATCATAACGTCTTTGCTGATTTGGAAAAACCGCACTAGCTTGCTCCAACTCTTCGTCATATGAAAGTACAATAACTGAAGCTATATTTTGCACCATTCTCTCTACGATATACCCATCCTTTGATCAAGGTGTAATTATGAATCACTAACTTCATGCACTCGCCTAACCATTGGTTCACCTCTTGTATAGAATTGTTGCGAGTTCCCAGCCATACTTTCAATCAACTCGGTAGCTTGGGCCACCGTCTTGTTCACTAGTGCACCACCACCCGCGGCGTTAAGAAGATACATATCACTTGATTGGAGACCTTCGTAGAAGTATTGGATTATCATAGCATCACTGAATTGGTGGTGTGGACATTTTGCCACCAATCTCTTGTATCACTCCCAACTTTCATACAATGACTCTCCATCCTTTTGCCTCATCCCACAAATCTCCTTGTGAATTAGAGTAGCTTTTGATGCAGGAAAGTATCTCTCTAGAAAGAGTTTCTTCAGTCCATTCAATGTTGTGACACTTCCGAATGGCAAGTAGTACAACCATTCATTAGCGTTATCCACCAAAGAAAATTGAAAAGCTTTCATCATCGCACCATCCGCATTAATATCCGCTGGAATCATAGCCATGATAACGTTGTGGAAATCCATGAGATACGTGTTTGGATCCTCATTCACCATGCCATGAAACTTCGATAACTCACTAATCAACCCCAGCTTGATCTCGAAGGTTGAGTTTGTTTGAATACACCATCGCTGTGTACCAAGCCTATGAGAAGCCAAGTCCTTGAGTGTACGATTTGCATCACCCATTGCTTCTTCTTCTTCTTCTTCTTCTTCTTCTTCTTCATCATCATCATCAACTAGTGGTTTAGATACAATTGGAACCTCTTGTTCTTGTTCTTCTTATTCTTGATGAAGAGCTTTATGTTCTACTTCCAAGTCTTGTTCTTCCGTTGGGTCTTGCCTTGGTTGGAGTATTGTGCCTCTTCGAGTAGTTATCCCGTACCTTGGATAATTCTAATCTTTAGAATCCATGGATTAGGTACCTGAAAACAATTCTCGCAAACAAGACAAGAAACGAAAATCAAATATGCAAGCAGAAAAGTAAAAACAAGAAACTAAATTATCTAACAAGCTGATGCCTCCCCGACAACGGCGCCAAAATTTGATCGTTATCGTATGCGTCAAAAATAATTCACTTTATCATTCTATAAAATATAAATGATGTATAAGATAAGAAAGAGTTCGTTTCCACAGAGAGGCAATTGTTGTTATGTAATTTTCATATTCTTAAGTAACCAAGGGGGGATGTTGAATTTTATCTAAGCAATAAAATAAAATAAAGCAAAGCAAATGAATAATTAGAAAAATCAATAGAGGAAGATATTGGTCAAGGAGTATCATTCACAAACATGTATTTTCATCAATGACTAGAATTGATAATTTAATCTCTCTTTTATTAAAAGTCATAGGATATCTTGATAGCAAGTATATCCCGATAATTTCCTGATTTCATCACAAACACATTAAAAGATGCATAAGTGAATTCTACCTGGAAAGCAACCTAAAGTGTAAAAGCACAATTAAATTTAACTCCCTAAGAGAAATAAGTTCTATGAAATAAGATTAATCAATGCAAACGTATGTGTAAAAGCACTAATACTTTTTAATAAAGGTTATGATTCATATATAATTATAAAGATGTATCATTACAAGTAATAACTACACTATGCTACTTGCAATAAGGAATTGACAACTTTTTCGTATTGAAAATCCTAATCTAGCAATAGAGATGAATGCAAATCCAATTGATTCCGGACTCAACCAAACAAGCAATCATATCATATCATATGACAATATTAATAATGAATCATAAACAATAAAGTTGAGACAAAACTAATGCATTGAATCAAATATCATGTTGAGAAATCAACTTTAAACCCTTAACCAATATTATTTGTTTAGCTACTCATAGCTTTTGAATTCATCATAATCAATAATAAAAATGAAGAAGATGGAAAAATAAATGAAAAGCAAACCCAGTCGATGATATCTCCCAAAAGCTCCAAATTACTATGTTGCACCTAATAAACTCAAAAGCAAACATAAGGTACATAATTTACAAGAAACTCTCAAAGAAAGCATAAACAATAGATAAATATCAAGGTGTTTACAACACCTATCACACATTCATAAGAGGTCACCCATCATGTGACTACTCTCGACCGAGTAAGCTTAACTAGGAAGTTTTTTCCCACAACCCAGTCAAGTGAACCCATCAGGACTCGGTGTTTGGAAAATATATACCATTACTTATATTCCTTTAGCCAAATACTGCTAAATATCGGTGTATTACAAGTCATGTGCTCCTGACTCTATCTATCTCTCTTTATTCTTATCTTTGTTCAAAAATTGAAGTAGCGCAGTTTTTATGGTAGAGCTTTGTTGAGATATGTCTTTAATATTGCTCATTAACTCCTCTGTCCTTCTAATAGCTGATGTACGTTCCTCTGCTTCCCTTGAAGCAATAGATGAAAGTGACGATAATTCATCTTCCATCCTTGAAATAAGTGCGTTTATCTCCTTATAATGATTATCAAAACTTTTCTCAACATCTTTAAAGTTAGGTCCTGTCATGGTGGATCTAACCAGCTCTGATGCCAATTTTTATGATCAATAATTTGGTATGAACCCAAAAGCACACAAGTGACCAAATCCGCCTCTAACAAGAGAACAACCTTTTTCTTATCTTTTCATTTCTTAACCTAAAAGAGATACACGGAGACATTAAATAGTTTTTATACAAACTCTAATCTGAGACCCCTCTTAGATCTAATCTAGTCGTTCACTGTTTACTATCGTTAAGACTTAATTAAACCGCCACTTAACTAATTAAACGGCTAATTAATAATTAATTAAGCTATTTTAGTTAGATTTCCATCCGCGCTTCTTATTTGAACTGAGGCGCCTCTCAAAACAGACGAGGACCACCATGTGATATGACATTACTCTCTCGAAGAGAATATCCTTGTCCTCAAGGATGAAATTGTGGAAAATAAGACCTAATATTGCCAGCATCCTCTTAAGTACTATCTTCAATGGCTGAATTGGTCAATTTTATAAGAATTTGTGGAATTGAGAATTTGTCGTGAGTAATAACTCTCTCTCCCAAAAGAGCTACTGGTTTCATGATGATTTTCCCTTGCTGGTCAACCAAGGGTAGCTGGGGAGTGGAAGTAACTGCATTTCCAATCTTATTCTTGACTTGTGACACATGAAAGACATGGTGGATCTTGGATTCTGGTGGAAGTTGTAGCTTAAAGTAATTTGTTTGTCCAAGAACTTATATCACCTACAGATCAATGTCACAGAACACAATAATTCTTCTTTTTTCCCAAAATATACTTTCATGTTAATTACTTCATCTAGTGGAGGATTCGAAAGATCTGATTATTTGATTTACAATAAAAAAAATTGATAATTAACACGAGGCATCAGATGATGTTCATTGTGTTGTGATTATTCTGTTGGACCATATGGGTTAACCTCCACCTCCTAAATGTTCTCCTAAATGTTCTTCTTAACCTCCACCATATGGTGATTTGCTTGCTCTTAAGTGGTGCAGAACTGGAATGGTGCTTTGTATCGTTTGATCACATTACTAATGATATGGGCACTGGAATGATGTTTTTTTCTGTTGCAGGACAACATGTTGGAATCAAAGGCATCTATGCAGATGGAGTGATTGGTGCTGAAGCAGGGGAGTGCATGGCAATGCTGGAAGCTTTAAAGTTTGAAGATCGACAACTTTCACTTAATAGCTGATGCAAAAGTAGTAGTTAATTCAGTCACCACTGACAACATTCATGTCAGATGGGAAAATAATAAGATCATCCGTGAGATCAAAATTATTTTAAGTACTTTTAGTAACTGGAAAATCTCTTTTGTTAAAGGAGATGGTAATCTATTTGCAGATGCCATTTCAAAAAGATTTAGGTCAGATAAACTATGTCTAGAAGAGTATAATGACCACTCTCCTTGGATTGTAAGTTTAGTGTCAAGGCACTATGTGCCTGAACCTCATTAGAGATCAATAAATTTTTTTCGTTTATCTAAAATATAAAGTAGTGGAAAACCGAAAATTTTCTTTGATGGTCCGTAAAATACCTATATTTTATGTGATCAATTAATATCCAATATATTCTTTTACCTTAAAACAAAACAGAAAAAAACGCATTTTACGAAACAAATTAATTTTGGTTTCAAACCAATCAATAAAGTCGTTTTGTCACGTGCACAAAATTGGACTCACCAAAATGAAAACTTTCTCGAACTATGCTCTTTCAATCGGTTTACTGGCTATTACAATTTTACAACTTACCATTTTTTGTTAATACTCCCTCTGTCCCAAATTAATTAAGCTAATTGGTTTTAAATTTTGTCCCACAAATAATTGAGTTATCTCACTAATCAAGGGATATTTCTAAAATAACTATAATTTTAATTGATTATTGTTACTATAAGAAATATATGTATAATTTGATAGTCATGTTTATAATCGTTGCGTAAGTGTTTTAAAATGTTTATCAACGGTATAAAGTTTACGAAAAATCGTGATATCGTTTATGAAATAAATTATTTATAAGTTTTACTAGTTATCATTCATATGGGCATAATAGTAAAAAATACTTAAACATATTCCATATTTTTCCTTGCCTTAATAATTGTTCAAAGTTCAATCAATTTGGGACTTAGGGAGTAATTTTATGAAGTGTGCTTGACTCACCCTTTTGCATCTAGGAGCTTAATGGCTGTTTTCGTTTCTATATTATAATTAACGGAGACGATCACGGCTGGCCGCTGAATAACGTATGCATTTGGAGCATTTGTTTTTTATGGCTGGTGACTGGTGACTTCAGCGTCAAATCTTTCTCAACGTTCTTGATTCACTGTTGGTTTTTTATATCCCAAAAAGAAGGCAAAATTCTGTCGGCATCCAATGAACTTGAGTTTTAAAATAGCTTTCATTTTGGTAGGTGCGATCACGCTTCTAGTCTGGTAATAAAAAGGTGGACTAGTTATGTCAGCATCTCAAAGGATACAATCATACAATCTTATCCACTATCTACCTCAGAAAGTAAGAATATGTAATCATGGACAATCATTATGGGTTCCACATCCAAAGTAGAACTTAAATCAAACGCCATTTGTTAAGTTAGTTGAAAAGCTCCATGGATAACTTACTTCACTGATCTTCCGCATCTCAAATTATACTCCCCCTGTTTCCTTTTACTGATTTTCGCCTATCTTGTTGCAGATAATAGTTTTATAAAAATTAAAGAGATACCAGATTGTAACACTAGTTTGAATGTGATAACTATGTAAAAATTTAATAATCGACATCAAAGATTTCAAATTTCAAGTGCTTAAACGAGCATGCCAATATGCCATCTCTTCTCGAAGGTGTAAATTGCGTGTGATGTGTGCATCACTTTTGGGATGCTATAATAATTTGCCATCCGAATGATTATTACTTTTTGGTAAAACTATGACGCTATCGCTATTGTTGTGAAACTAAAAAATAGGGAAATAGATGCAAAGTAAAGGGAGAAAAAGAAGAGAGAATTCTCATTAGTTGTATCTGGAAGTTCAAGTCTCTATTTATACATATAGAGGATTTGGTGGCCAAGGTATGTAAACCATAATTTTAAACACAAAGGGTATCTTAGTAATAAAACTTTAAGTATATAACACTATATATAGATTTCTAATAAAGAGAAGCCATAGTAGCCAATTTAGCCTTTTTCTGTGAATTAATTTCATTTTAGATTTGCAAAAAGAGTTCTAACCTTCTAGATAGAAATTAATAACAGTTTATATGCAACATAGCAGGAGATTTTCCTCGTTCAATTGAAACTAAAGTATTGGTTACTCCACGAGGAGAGTTCCTGTGAATCATTAATTTATATTATTGTTCCAAATGTATATTTTGATAGTTTAGGATTGCCCATAAGTTGTTTCCTTTCCAATTGTTCTTAATTGAAAATTTACTACACGTAACTACTAATTTGACCATCCAAATAATGTCTATTCTCCTTACTAAAATGAAAGCATTCACTTTAAAGTTTATAGAAAAGTTAATGTTGTTTCAGAAATCTCTGCTAATTGTGTATCTCTCTCCCTAACCTCTGCGTACACTCCAATCAGCAACATGATAGTCTGTTGAGATCCACTTCTGAAAGTAATTGTGTGCCCACTTCATTCTGTTGCCCAACGAAAAGGCGCTTTTGCACCTTCGCTTGATAATTTTTCTATGGTGTTGCAATCCGTGCGAAATCCTCTTGCTTCTCTGATATTTCTTGAGTAATCACATAATGTTAATGCAATAGCAGCATTTGAGCCTGAATTCATCATTGTCAACGCTATGTTTATCTATAAGTCCAAATACCATGTCTTCCCTTCGATTTCAGTGTTAGTTATTGTCAAGGATTCATTGTTCAGAGGGTTGTAGTATAGAATCTGCATTACATCGTAGCCTCTCATTGTTGCCATCTTATAATTGTTCAAAAATTTAATATACTGTCATGGTGTAGTTGTACTATCTTCTTCTTCTTCTTTCTTTTTTTTTGTAGAAAACCACATTATACCGTGCCTTCCAAATATTCCATATGGTTACACCACACATAATCTTCCAATCTATATCATATCCTTCTATATTATTGTCTTTAAAACAATCATTCAATCATTCATGAAAATCAGATTCCCCATTTTTATGAACCACATATCAAAATTCATATGCATCCAATCCTGTTTTTGTATAGTTAGAATTCAAGAAAAGGTAGGTTAAGGATTCCTGGTCCCTTCCACACACCTTATACTTCATATCAATGTCTGGAATAATATCCGCCATTTCCATATTGTTTGGAAATATGACATGACCGGCCTCCCATGTGGAATGTTTCACAGATGGTGATATGTCCCTATTCCATATTTTGAGCCAGTTTACATTGATGTTTCCATTGGAATTAATATGGTTGTATAAGGATTTTACGGAGAATATCTCTTTTTCATTTAAATATCAATGTGGAATGTATTCTCTATTCACTCTAGGTATGCTTATCTTCATGATTTTTTTTATTGTCGGGTTATCGAAACATTTTGATAGCTTTTCAATGTCTTAAGTCTTGTGTTTGTAATTAGATATTTTACCTTTGTTAATCCCTCAGTGTCGGTGGTGTGTTTGTTAATTAGTACACTTTTTTCCGGTATCCAATAATCTCCTCATACATCAATTGTGTCCCCATTTCCCAATTCCTCAAAATATCCCTTTTTAATTTGATCAATTCCCGTTAAAGTTCCTTTCTAGATCCAGCTATATGTCATTGTTCGGGTAGTATTTTGATCTGATAATAGTGGCACAAATAGAGTCAGGTGTTTCTTTTCAGACGTCATCCCATCTTCGTAAACATTGCGGTACTAAAGTTTTTTATGTCTTTTATTCCTACTGCCACCTTTCTCAAGTAGTTTATGAATTGATCTACGGGTTTTTAAAATACACTCCCTTTTTTTCATTTTTCATTTTTCATTTAATCAATTTTTATATTTTCTCCACCAATAGTTTATTTGGATGTTATTACATATCTTGAGTGGATTTTAAAACAATTTATTTGGTAAGCATGTAATGAAGTTGTTACATTTTCTATCATGATAGATTTTAATTCCAGATTTGTTTAGATCCATTCTTCTCCAATTGTGCAGTCTATTCCTCATTTTTTCTGCCAATGGTTCAAGGCAGTCAATCTTTGATCTATTGGTGAATAATGATAACCCCAAATATTTGTCATCCAGTGGTGTAGCCTTGACACCTAGGATTTTGTTAACGCTGTGTCTTATATGAGTTTCAGTTTTTGGGCCGAAGAAACACCCTATTTGCTCAGGTTGATTAAATGACCAACGATATCTCCAAATTTAGTGAACTGTTTCGCCAGATTGTGGAAAACATTGAACATTAGTTTACTTTTCTTTAGTTAATTATGACTTGAATCCTTCTCAAAACTAATGAGATAACAAACACGATATCCTGTTGATCCATGAGCATTCACTGTTTCATAACCGGAGACAAATTTAATCAAAAATTGCTAATAACATGTTTAGATACTAGAAGCAAAAATTCAATCTAGAATACGGAAGCAAAAATGTTTTATAAGAAGTTAATTTGTTTTATGATTCCTAAATTTATTGAATTTGTGGCCCAAATTAATTTCTAACTTAATTAGTTTTAAAAATAAATTTTCACGGTGTATATATTTTTCTTTTCCTAAATCATGAAATTTTATTACTAAAATAAATCCAAAATAAATAGCAAGGTTAATTAAGCCTGCATTGCAATATTACAGAATCAAGAAAAAAAAAAAAAGACACTGCTAACTCTACTATAATTAGCAAGCCTAAAAATCTATAAAACACTCGAGTGCTGAATCTGAAATAGATACCATCTGCACACTCCAATTGACCCAAGGTTTTTCATCATAGTATAACAATGTTCCTCTCGCAAGTAATACGTCCCTGTTTAGCCATCTTGTCGGCAGAAAATTGATCTCTCTATAGGAATGAGTGAATGTGATATTAGTTATGCTTTTTCTGATACTATTCCCCATATTCACAACAATCCAAGAAATTTCGCCATTACTAAAAGCCAACAAGACTACTTTGGAATCATGACTGAAACAGACATGCTCATACCTTTTTTTAACATCCCATTCACCAGCTATCACTAATGACATCACCTCAGCCAAATAATTTTTTGATATCCCCAAACCTCCAGATGATGCACCCACACATCCATCATATTCATTCCTTGCCACAAACCCCAATCCAGCACTCCCAGGGTTGCCCTTTGATGCTCCATCACAACAAATAAGAATTTGGTTCCTTCTAGGCATTTTGAAGAAGAATTGGTTCACTCCAGCCACGTGTGTTTTATTCCCAGTAATTCCAAAATATATAAGAATTTGCAGATCATACATACTATCCCATTTGGTGCCTTTAATTCTTATACCACACTCCTTTGTGAAACCAATGATTCCATGCTTAAACTTTTCAAAATTTGGTTCTTCACCCTCATATATTACTCCATTCCTTGTATGCCAGAGTTTTACCATTACATAAAAGCACAGTTATACCACACTTCCTTAATTTCACCACTCTTACCATGAGCAAAGTTCAACACTTCCTTAAATTTTGTAGAGTTCAGAAAATGGAAGATCCCCCTAGCCAATGCCAAATTCTGATACTAAATGCACAGTACCATAAGATATGATCCATTGTGTCATGTACATTGCCACACAAGTAGCATTTAGATACTGTCATAAACCCCCTTTTCCTAACTGTTTCCTCAGTGGCACAAGCACCCCTCAATATTTTCGATAAGTTTGCAGATGTGTAAGGATGAACACAAGGATTCCAAATATTTTTTGCCCAAGGCACCTCGGGGAATTTTTTCATCACCAGTTGAGCTACATTAGGAACAGAGAACTTACTTGTTAAGTTAGCCTCCCATATCATCTTATCAGATCATCCACCTGTTACTGGTACTATATTTTTCTCAAAAAAATTGAACATATACTCTGGAATCTTCCATACCCCATCTTACAATTAGATGGTCCACCTTTAAATTAACATTCCGCGGAACAAAAACATCCTCTGCATGTCTCTCAATTAAAGCATATTCTTTGATCCATTTATCATGCCAAACATAAAAAAAAAATATCCCATCTCCAACCAACCATCTTTTGCCTTCATTAACTTCAGGAATCACCCATTTAATACCTGGCCAAATTGAGAACTGTATGTAAGAAGTGATCCATTCATTATTCTTGGTTTTATACTTAGCTCTCATGAAAAAATTCCATTCAACGTCCTTTGTTTCAATCTTCTACAATAATTTCATTAACAAAGATTTATTCATAACTTCCAACCTTCTTAAACCCAAACCACCTTCAAAAATTGGAGCATTCACTTCATCCCATTTCACAGTAATCAATTTTTTTAACATCGCAGGATCTCCAGACCATATAAAATTTCTGATAATTTTCTCACATTCCTTTATAACAGATTTTGGCCACTTATACACATCCATATTGTATATGGGAATGCTGCATAACATATGCTTGACCAAAGTTAGTCTTTCAAATAAATACAGAAGCTTTCCCATCCCCCCAACTAACATCTTCTGCATTAATTCCACCATTCCCCAAACTTGATAAGATTTAACTCTTCTAGGGTTAAGAATTACTCCCAAATAAGTATCTGGTAAGTCTAACAAGCCCATTTGTAAATACTCTACTATCCCATTTCTTCTTCCATCTGAAACACCGCCTACAAAGCATTTACTCTTGTTTCTATTCACTACCTGTCCAGATGAAAGTTGGTATTTACTTAATAAGATCATCAAATTGTCCAGTGACATTTTGTGTCCATTGTAGAAAATAAAAATATAATCAGCAAACATTAAGTGCGAAGGCTGACAACCACCTCTGTTAGAGCATAGCTCGGTTAAACCCACCAAGCGTTGGTATGTCAAGTTTGCTTGTCATATTTTAGTGAGCCCAAACTTATTTAAGAGTCGCTTGATTTAAATATACTAGAGTCAACTTCGTATAGGTTAGCTTGAAAGTATTAGGGTGAGACATTACAAGTATTGTGAATACTTGAAGAAGTGAAGAAGAACGGAGCTACAACCACAACATCATCCTTCCACTTGAGGTTAGTGATATTTGACTTGTACTGTTTCATTCCCTAACGTATCTTTCAAGTCGTGCATATTGAAAACATAAAACTGCGAATCATGAACACTCTAGATAAACTGCATATTAAATTTTGTATATAAGACATCGACATAATCGTACGAATGCTATTGTGATTATGTATGGGTATGAGGTGAGGATTTCATCCTAGGGAACAATGTTTACATGTGTTCTGAGGAAGTAAGTTCATGATATGTGTTGTGAACCGAAAAGGAAATCGCCAGGCGTTATTGGGGATGTTCTTCATTGCATATCTTATGAAAGACCAATATGTGTGATTAATATAACCTCTCATGACTTGTTTGTGTTCTTGGTAAAACTATTCACATGAGGCCTGACTTATGTATTGGTATGACTTATATTAGTGAAACCGATCTTAAGTAATCACCCGGGGTATGATTAGGTTGTGAGTGTCTGAACTTATTACTGGGAGAAGGGAAACCGATCCTAGTAAGAGGTGCAGTGCATCACAAGGGGAATCGATCCTTGTATGAGATGCAAAAAGGTTTATGGAAGAAAGGGGAACCGATCCTATGAACATGTGTAACACGTTTTTGGGAGGGGGAACCGATCCTATGGACATGTGCAGTACATACAAGTTAGATACCAAATATATGTGGGGAACCAATCCTAGTACCTAGTCAGCCGTATCTTTGGTAAGCTAGTGTAAATATGCACAATACTCACATGGAGGTAGAACCGAAACTTATTTTGGTAGAACCGTAAACCCGTAAGTTGTAATTGAGTGTTGATCAATCACGTAGTTCTTTAAAGTCAGATGAACCAATTCTAAACTTGTTTGGAAGCGTGGTAAATCGGTTTCAAGTGAGCAAATATGAAAAAGGACTTACAAGAGTAAGATGTCGACACACTTTGAACACGGTGCATTAATGCTTATTCTATATTGTTCAAAGATATTTCTTAACGGCTAAGAAGGAAGTAAATCCCAAGAACAAATTTAAATAAGTTAAGAATCTTTTTAATTAAGGGTTTTTAATTATATATGGAAAATAAGAATTAGTAATGTGCATTTGCTAATTAAATATTTTCCAAGGAGATTTCGATCATTATTTTTGGACAGTGCATTCACAGGAATTGTGAAAACCAAATTTAGTGGAGTAATGAAAAATATCTTGAGAATATTTTCGGTTTTGGAAATTCCTTGGTGTCCAAACTTCCTTGTCTATAAATACTTTGAGTTTGCATTTTTAGCAAACTAATCCTGCGTGACATAGACTTACTCTTTTGTCTTTGTTACTGGTGAAGCCGCCTATCGGAGAATAGAGTAATCTAATTAGGTGAAATCTCTTACGGCCGCTCAATTTAAAGTCTTCTTTGGGATTGAGAATCTCTAGCGCGACCCTTTGGTGGGAAACTTGATATTGCGGTTTAACTTTAGTTTTCGTGTTGATTTGATTGACTAACGGTGGTTGAACTTTGATTGCACCTAGTTTGTTTAAGCTTGAGAATCTTCTCTTCTGATATAAGATTCACTCAAACTAGTTCAAGGTTTCGATAGGGATCTTTAGACTGTTGTTAGATCTAAAGATGATCTTGTGATAATCCATTGTTAACAGACTTCGTTTTGTGTGTGATGGATCACAAGAGATTCAAGTAGTTGTGTGCAGGTATTTATTGAAGATTTAAGAAGATATGAAGACAAAGAAGATATTGAAGATTTCTGACTTGGTTTTTATAATCTTTGGTGTGCACAATACTTGTTTGGTAAAAAGAGGATCCGACTATAATTGATTTGTCCTTTTGGGTATTTTGATAGAATAGTTGAGGAAGATCGACATCAATACGTTTCCTTGTGATTAAAGGTAAATCTTGGAACTTGGCAAAGAAGTTTATATTAAGATAAACAAGGGAACCTTCGCGCAACTCATATCACTTGGTTGAAGAGAGTTGATACCAAACAGATTTGTTGTTCCTTTACTGTTTGGAATACGAACCAAAGGAATTGGTCCAAGTACGTGACTTATTTACAGGTTGGAGGTGTGGGAATACAGACGGAACTAGGTGAACTATAGGTTTAGTTTCTTGGTCTCAACTATACGAAGTTGGTTTATTTTGTATAGCGGCTTAATCCTGAGAGTATTCAATTCTCGACTAGGTCCCGGGGTTTTTCTGCATTTGCGGTTTCCTCATTAACAAAATTTTACTGTGTCATTTACTTTATATTTACGCATTATAATTGTTTTCTTATAATTAAAGTAAATTGCACAAATGTTAATTCCTATTTACTTGATACGTTAATACTATTGAGTTTGGTTAAGTCTGAACCTTTGTATCAAGTAAACGCACTTTGTTGTTGTATTGTCTTGATCTCGTATCCATAGACGATCACACAAAGTGTCAACCGATTTGTTGTACTATCTCGACTTAGTCCATAGACAATTACTTTCGGGGAAAGGACTTATAGGAAGTAAAAGTAATAACTTGAGGTATATCTGGGGTACCCTTGCCTTTTGAATTGGTATCAGAGCAGGAAAACACGAAAAGATCTAATAATCTGTGTTTGGTGCGATCCATCCTATAATAATTGAGTCTGGTTAATGATTCAGTTAACGTAATGGCAGGATTTGACTACTTCAGGAATTCATGGTAGATAACACATATGAAGTATGTAATACTTTTATTCCTAAACCTGTTAGGAATTATGCATATGTATGTCATGAATGACTTACATAATCCTTTGATTGTCATATGATTGTATATCATTATGATAAGTAATGATGTAATGGTCAATGAGAGAGATTGTATCTTGAAGATGTATAAGATTCTACTTAAGATTTTTATGAAACTCGGCTATAGTGTTCTTGTGAAATCTAGAATCTTAAATAAATTTTGGATAGCCTATCAAAGTATATTCGTATACATTTTCAGATCAAAGACTGTCAATGTTTCACCACTATGTGTGCAATTTTGGAGAATATGTAATCCTCCAAGGATTGAGTTTTCAGTTAATAATTCTATTCACTATGGACTGCTTCATACACCTCACAACTGTTTTAATGAAGCAAGTGATCTTTTAAAATTCTACATGATTTATGATTCAAGTGGTATTTTTAACAAATATCATATTTTGTTCACACATGTATCTGTATACTTTATAAAATTCTTGAGTGAGTTTCAAATAATATTATCAATCTCTAGTAATAAAAGAGTAAATAGACTTTTGGACAAAGACATTGAATCAATCCCAAATAAAGGTCCAGTCCATGAAAAATCGGCTTTCCAAAAGACAGACCCAGATACAAATCGGATTTGTCTTCTCATAAGTCTCGGTTTCTGATTTTGCTAGTATTTCCTAAAACTAGTTGTTTCCGATTTTTGATCTCAAGTCTTCCTATAAAAGATTATCTCTTACTATATGTTCGAACATATTGGGTAAGACTAGTCAAAACCGTAACTAGGATTTTTCATATTTTCACAAATATGGGAAAAATAAAATCAAGGACTAAGTCCACTAATAATCGGGTCAGAATCGATGAAGTTTATAGGATCATATTTCCGAACAGTATTGATAGCAAGTATGAATTTTCCCATTTTGTTGATAGCTCGTGCTTTAAAAAGTATAAAACCCTTAAGGGGATAAAATTCACTGCTAAAAAAAGGTTTGATCCTGAAGTCTGAAATATAGACTATGTGAAGTTTGTTCAAAATCGAAACTGGGGAAATCTGTTTGATTTTGAAGAATATTCACCTAATATGGCAAGAGTTTTCTATGCCAATATGCATAATATTGATCACAAAAAACTTAGTTTTGTGACTCTTGTTGGTCGAGGAATCTATTATATTAATCGTTCAACGATTTCAAAGGTTATTAAGTACAATGTGGAATGTAGTCACTTGATTACTGGAGTAAAAATTGAACACGATAACATTTCAACGTGCATCATTGGAAAAAAAGGCTACTTGGGAAAATGATAGATTAGCAATAAAGGATATACCTTTTCATCTGAGGGTTTTTTGAAAACTTGCACTAGCAACCATTTTTGCAAGTACAAGAGACAAGTCAGTATGGGACAAATCGTTTGCTGAATTTGTCTATTTTCTATTAAAAGAAGACTCCCAGATAGATATCTGTGGGATAATTGTCAGTCAGATGATAAAGATATCAGATTCTATCTCGTCTTCTGGAATCAAGAGGCATCTCGGTTTTCTGTGTATAATCGCCAGAATATGTGAAAATACTTGGGAAAATAACTTTACTGATATGAAAAGGATCAGTACTGTAACTGATAAGGTTATGAGAAAAATGATAAGAGGACACGGCTCCAAGGATGAGGTTGAAATGATTCTATCTAAGTTTTTCAAGAAGTCTTTTGGTATTCAGCTTGAAAAGATTGGTAAACAACTTGGCTGTTTTCAAAAATAGATGGCATTTGCTGCCAGAAATAATCCAGAAACTCATAAAGGAATTATAAACATTGAATCCGAGTTCGGGAATATCGAATCAAAAATTGAAGAAAAATGTCAAAAAACTCTCAATGGGCAAACAAATGAAGTTTGAGTTTATGTCTCTTTTTGAATAATAAGAATAAACCTTAAATTGTTAAGTTATTTCAATTTTTGCTTATAAATAAAACTATCTTAGTATTATGAATAAAGTTATTTGATTTATAATTTTTCTTGTGATAGTTTTTTGATTTACATAGCCGATACTTTAATGCTTTATTTTATTTGCTATGTATGTTTATGGGATGCTTGATTTCGGTTTTACTACCTTGATATTCGATCTCATAATATGTCGTGAACCCTTATGGTCTGGGTGACTTTTTGATGGAATCATATTTGGAGAAGTTGGATGCGAAATTGAGGTAACAATCTTGTTAGTTAATTGTTTTCCTGTTTTAAGAAAAGCCTATTTTTATTTGATATATATATATTGATTTTTCTTAAAAGAAATAGTTGGTACAATTGATTTGTTTATTCCATTATGTATGTGTGGATGTTTGTGTGATTCAATTGTTTCCGGTTAAGTAAAACTTTTGTTATCTTGCTTTGTTGTGTGATATCAATCGTTTAGGCTTACGAAATTTGGTGCAATTGCGGTGCTTTAATGTTTATGTTAATTCAATTGCTTCTAGTTAAGTAAAACAATTATTATTTTGCTTTATTGTGTAGTATCAATTGTTTAGGCTTACAAAATTTTGGTGCAATAGTGAAACCTTGATATATATGTTGTTTCTATTGTATCCGGTTGAGGTGAATAATTATGCAAGTTGATTTATTAGTTTGTATGAATTATTTATGGCTTAACGAATGAATATGTTGACGGGACGAGTTTTTTAGTCCAATTCGATTACGGATAAGATAAACTAAGTTAATTATGATCTTAGTTAGACTTATCAAAGTGGAGGTTTCAGTTATTCAAGTCTAGCCGAAAGTCTAAACAAGGAAATGCTAGTTAACTAACCTAGTATTTGGCTTGTCTGAAATCTAAAGGTCTAAGTTATATGGATAATTAGAACCTGATGAGAAAAATGGAGTTTATCTTTGTTTTGGTCTTATCGAATGAAGCGGTTGTATTTATACAATTGGTTTAGCAAAGGAACTAAGTTGCTTAGTTGATTTTTGGTTTGCTAAACTAGTTGGGAAAATTGCTTCGGGCAATTATTTTCATGATAACATATCAAAACGTAATTACTTTGTAGTTTCGGTTTTGATATTGGTTATCAAAAATGGTATGTGGAACCCTCATGCTTGACTCAACAGGTTACAAGTCTATTTTTGAGATTTGTAATATCCTTTTCGTGTTGTCCATTATTTTTTTCGTTTCTTTATCATTTTTGTGACAAAAAGGGGGAGACATATATGGAGTAAACAAGTGATGCTGGTATAAATTTTATGGTTGATTGATGTCACTAGGGAAGAGGACAATGGTGCTTGAACATTTATCTAATGAATGAGGAAGAACACAGACTAAGGGGGAGTAAAATATCATATGATTGGGATAACAAAGATGTGCAGATTGAAAATCTGCCTATCTCACCTTTAGGGGGAGTATGAGCTTTGTTATTATAGTCAACAACGGCATTTTAAGGATTAAATTAATGACGGTTATGTGATGTTGAATTCGGGAATCAAGCGTATGTGTAATGAATTATTGTAATTTGTTTATCCATATGATTGTAAGAGTTTTGTCACTAAAATTGACAAAGGGGGAGATTGTTAGAGCATAGCTCGGTTGAACCCACCAAGCGTTGGTATGTCAAGTTTGGTTGTCATATCTTAGTGAGCCAAAACTTATTTAAGAGTCGCTTAATTTAAATGTACTAGAGTCAACTTCGTATAGGTTATATTGAAAGTATTAGGGTGAGATATTAAAAGTATTGCGAAGACTTGAAGAAGTGAAGAAGAACGGAGCTACAACCACAACATCATCCTTCCACTTGAGGTTAGTGATATTTAACTTAAACTGTTTCATTCCCTAACGTATCTTTCAAGTCGTGCATATTGAAAACATAAACCTGCAAAGCATGAACACTCTAGATAGACACAATATTAAGGAATACAATGTGAAGTTTCTTTCTTAACCATTAAACTTTGTATATAAGACATCGACATAATCGTACGAATGCTATTGTGATTATGTATGGGTATGAGGTGAGGATTTCATCCTAGGGAACAATGTTTACATGTGTTCTAAGGAAGTAAGTTCATGATATGTGTTGTGAACCGAAAAGGAAATCGTCAGGCGTTATTGGGGATGTTCCTCATTGCATATCTTATGAAGGACTAATATGTGTGATTAGTATAACCGTTCATGACTTATTTGTGTTCTTGGTAAAACTATTCACATGAGGCCTGACTTATGTATTGGTATGACTTTTATTAGTGAAACCGATCTTAAGTAATCACCCGGGGTATGATCGGGTTGTGAGTGTCTGAACTTATTACTGGGAGAAGGGGAACCGATCCTAGTAAGAGGTGCATTGCATCACAAGGGGAACCGATCCTTGTATGAGGTGCAGCAAGGTTTATGGAAGAAAGGGGAACCAATCCTATGGACATGTGCAGTGCATACAAGTTAGATACCAAATATATATAGGGAACTGATCCTAGTACCTAGTCAGCCGTACCTTTGGTAAGCTAATGTAACTATGCACAATACTCACATGGAAGTAGAACCGAAACTTGTTTTGGTAAAACCGTAAACCCATGAGTTGTGATTGAGTGTTACTTGATCAATCACGTATTTCTTGAAAGTCAGATGAACCAATTCTAAACTTGTTTGGAATCGTGGTGAATCGGTTTCAAGTGAGAAAGTATGAAAAAGGACTTGCAAGAGTAAGATGTTGACACACTTTGAACACGGTGCATTAATGTTTATTCTATATTGTTCAAAGATATTCCTTAACGGCTAAGAAGGAAGTAAATCCAAAGATCGAATTTAAATAAGTTAAGAATCTTTTTAATTAACGGTTTTTAATTATATATGGAAAATAATAATTAGTAATGTGCATTTTCTAATTAAAGATTTTCCAAGGAGATTTCGATTATTATTTTTGGACAGTGCATTCACAGGAATTATGAAAACCGAATTTGGTGGAGTAATTAAATATATCTTGAGAATATTTTCTGTTTTGGAAATTCCTTGGTGTCCAAACTTCCTTGTCTATAAATACTATAAGTTTGCATTTCCAAGAAATTAATCCCGCGTGACATAGACTTCCTCTTTTGTCTTTGTTACTGGCGAGATGCCTATCGGAGAGGAGAGTAATCTAATTAGGTGAAATCTCTTACGGCCGCTCAATTTAAAGTCTTCTTTGGGATTGAGAAGCTCTAGCGCGACCCGTTTGTGGGAAACTAGATATTGCGGTTTATCTTTGGTTTTCGTATTGATTTGATTGACTAACGGTGGTTGAACTTTGATTGCACCTAGTTTGTTTATGCTTGAGAATCTTCTCTTCTGATATAAGATTCACTCAAACTAGTTCAAGGTTTCGACAGGGATCTTTAGACTGATGTTATATCTAAAGACGATCTTGTGATAATCCATTGTGAACAGACTCCGTGCTGTGTGTGATTGATCATAAGAGATTCAAGTAGTTGTGTGCAGGTGTTTATTGAAGATTTAAGAAGATTTGAAGACAAAGAAGATATTGAAGATTTCTGACTTGGTATTTATAATCTTTGGTGTGCACAATACTTGTTTGGTAAAAAGAGGATCCGACTATAATTGATTTATCCTATTGGGTATTTTGATATAATAGTTGAGGAAGATCGGCATCAATATGTTTCCTTGTGATTAAAGGTATTGATTGGCTTAATCTTAACGATTGCCTTTGGGTGATTGAATATAAGATAGATCTTGGAACCTGGCAAAGGAGTTTATGTTAAGATAAACTAGGGAACCTTTGCGCAACTCATATCACTTGGTTGAAGAGAGTTGATACCAAACATATTTGTTGTTCATTTACTTTTTGGAATATGAACCAAAGGAATTTGAGAGTATTCAATTCTGGACTAGGTCCTGGGGTTTTTCTGCATTTGCGGTTTCCTCGTTAACAAAATCTTGTGGTGTCATTTACTTTATATTTCCGCATTATAATTGTTTTATTATAATTAAAGTAAATTGCACAAACGTTAATTCTTATTTACTTGATACGTGAATCCTATTGAGTTTGGTTAAGTCCGAACCTTTGTATCAAGTAAACACACTTTGTTGTTATATTTTCTTTATTTCATATCCATAGACAATCACACAAAGTGTCAAATGATTTGTTGTATTGTCTCGACTCAGTCCATAGACAATCACTTTCGGGGAAATGACTTATAGGAAGGAAAATTAATAGCTTGAGGTATATTTGGGGTACCCTCGCCTTTTCAACCTCTATTAACCATGGCATGTATCTTACCCTCCTTCACCATTTTGGATATATTTATGCTTAGCACTTCCTCGGCTAGGATAAAGAGTAAAGGTGACAAAATATCACCTTGTCTGAGAGCCCTTCCAACACAAAAAAAATCCACATGGGCCACCATTAACTAGTACTACAATCATGGAAGATTCAAATATTTTCCCGAGCCAACTGATGCCTACTTCAGAGAAACCAAATCTTCTAAGAACCTCAAACAAAAATTCCCAACTTAATGAATCATAAGCTTGAGGAATATCCAGTTTAATCCCTACATTTCCTCATATCATCTTTGTATATAATTCATTGATAATTTCAGAAGCAAGCATAACTCTACATTTCCTCATATTCTCTTTGTATATAATTCATTGATAATTTCATAAGAAAGCACAATTTTATCATGAATATTCTTCCCTTTAATAAATGCACCCTGATGCATAGAAACCAATCTCTCAATCATTGTACTTACTCATGGTGGTGCTAATTCTGGTGAAGATCTTGAAACTAAAATTTTCTAAGCCAATGGGCCTAAATTGATATGCTCTCTTAGTAACCTGAATTTTAGGTAACAAAAATAAAAAATTAGAATGTATCCCCTTAGGAATAAACATGTGTCTCCAACAGTACTAAATAGCCTCTATTAGCTCCAAACCAATAACCTCTCGTGCAGATTTGTAGAAACTGCCAGGAAAACCATCAGGTCTTGGTGCACTATTTGCCTCCATCCCATAAACTGCTTCTTTAATTTACTTTGCAAAAGAAACAACATCTAAGAAATTGTTGTCTTCATCATTTCAAATTTTAGGGATCCCTTCCAAAACCTCATCATAAAAAGCAACATCCTGAGCTTCAATTTCTTTTTATTGTGCTCCACCAAAATATTTGCAATTTGTGTTTGCTCAGTCACTAAGTTACCCTCTGCACTTTCCATTTCAGTAATAGATTGTCTTATTTTAAGAGTTGCATAAAATAAAATTGTATTAGCACCCCCACTCCTTTATCCATTTTACTCTAGACTTAGCTCTCATTAATTCATTAGATTGCTGAGATACCACTTCATGTCTGCCCCTTGTTGTAACCAAGTCATTAAGTAACTCAACATTTTCAGGATATGCATCAAATAATAAGGAAGCTGCAAGCACCTCCTCTTCTGTAGTCTTCACTTTTACTTTTAAGTCTCCAAAGACCTCCCAATTCCACTTCTTTAGAATTTGCTTGAGTCTTTTTAATTTATTCACAAAGGAAAAATCTGGATTCCTTGAAATTACCTTATTCCATGAGTCTTTAATCAAATCTATGAAGCCTGGATGAGAAGTCCAAATAGACTGATATCTATAAGGAGCATTCACAGGTTTAGTAGTATTCACAATTGCACCAAATAAAGCACCATGGTCAGAAGTACGCCTAACACCCACCTTATAATACCAACCTTCAAATTTCTCCAACCATTTGAGATTATAAAAAGCTTTATCAAGATCACCTAAAATTCTTTTCTTTCCAACACTATTATTGCACCATGAGTATTTGATTCCAGTTTTTGTAGATTGTATTAAATTGCAAGACTCTAAGCAGTCCCTAAAGTCTTGCATTAATACTCTAAGTGGTCTTCTACCTCCCACTTTTTATTCACAATTTAACACAACATTGAAATACCCAATGATCATCCAGGGATAATTCATTTCACTAATCTCTATCAATTCCTCCCATAAATCTCTTTTGTCTATAGTAATGCATGTTGTATGAATACCAGTCACCAAAACATCTCCAACTTTTACTGTGATGGCGTGTCTTGTAGATGATACCACAACTGGTATGGATAAAGAAGAATGCCAAAACAACCGGATATTTCCTTTTGCATTATCACTAGAAATATGAATAATTATTTAACTCATCCCAGGAATTTTCAAACTCTTAATACCACTACTAAAAGCTCTTATTTTAGGTCCAGCTACCCATAATAAAGAAGGACTAAAAATTTTAACTAAATTTCTTAGTTTGTCTTTGGCTTGAATTCTTTTCAAACCTCTGACATTCCAAAAAAGTACTCTCATTGGGATTGAGTTAAATGAGAAGTACTAGAACTTCCGACACCAACATTTGATTTAACTGAATTATTAGCTTGCTTCCTTGTTGTAATATTAGGAATAGCCTTAGCAGTTTTTCCTTTGACAGGTTTACTAATCACTTTGGAAAAAATATGATCTTATTTTTCCAGCTACCTCAATCAAGGTTGAAACTTACTTGGAGAAGCAATGCTCTTACCCGAGGCATAATTGTTACTTAATTTTCTGAACTTAGTATTGTTACCTGTTACTTCCTTCCAGCCTTCCATAGTTGCCATTTCTGCATTGATATTAGACAAAAACTGAGTAGTTAACACCTCAGTTGAGACATTATTGGAAATGGGAACATCTTCAGAAAGATTTTGATCAGTTATCAGTTTAGCTGATTCTACATTTGCTTCAAAAGGAGTTACACCAATTAACAATTGAGTGTAAGGCTTGAACACTTTTTCCAACATCAATAAGTTTGCCAACATATAATAAAGGAAACTTTTAGGGAGACTCTAGAATACCAGTGAATCCATTATCCTTGCTTACAGAAGGAGTACTACTAATGATAGGTGGAATTATTGCATCAACTTCTTCACCATCACTTAAAATTTCTTCACTATCATGTATTGGACCCAAACTCTTACTACCATTAGAAGGAAGACATATATCAAAAACACCAGAATTCTGCACTGAAACTTTTTTTGGAGTGTACCTCCACTGAGGTTTTTGAACAAAATGAGACTTTACTCCTTGAACTTGTTCTTTCCTTGCCAATCTACACTCTATCACCCAATGATCTACAATCTTGCAGTGACTGCAAAACTTAGGCAATTTTGATACTCTGATGTCTTGCTCAAACTTACAATATTTTGATTCAACCACAACCTTATTAGGAATAGCCTTGGCCAAATCAATTTCCACCAGGATACTAGCATAGTAACCAATCTCTTTATTTAGAGTTGTAGAATCCACACGAATTGGTCTACCAATTGCACTACCCATTGGCATAAGTATATCTTCCTTCCAATATTCAATACTGAGTCCTAGAAACAACATCCACACAAAAGCACTAGAAGATTTTTGTAATTCAGGTTTAAAATCACGTTCCCAGTACCTAAGTTTCAGGTATTGAGATTCAACCTCCCAGAAACCCTCATAGACAAGCTTCATATCATCCTTATTATCTAATTTGGTAATAAAAAACCTTTACCAATAGGGATAAATTGACATGTACCTGAAAGAGACCATTGTTTCCTCAATCTCACTTCAGCAGCTGCCATCTTCAATTTCACAAAATCCAGTATGTCAATCAAACTAAACCTCCATTTATTTAAACTCCCATCAATAACCTCATCAGGGATGTACACTGATGGACTGGGATTATTAGAAAGAAAAGTGTATTCTGATCTAAAATTATTTGAAATCTCAGATTCTGATCGAGAATTTGAGTTTTCCGCCATTTAACTTCAGTTTTCAGACATATTAATATCAATCATTACCCTAGAAATAAACCTGAAGAAATTGATACCAAAATTAATCATAACCAGCACCTAAATTGATGAAGACGATGCATTGATAATGAAAAATATGAACAAAAAATAATCTCTGATTCAATCGCCGAGTTGCAGAGGACGACTCAGTCCGACGACTTCATGTATATGGTATAAAGTAATTTGTTTTCATATATCTAAATGCCATGTAAATGAATATTTGTTTTGTATTCGTGGACAATCTTATTTGGACACTATCAATAGTATAAAGCAGAGTTTAGCTAACTTGCCTATCTGAGTGGTGGTCAGGATTTATCCTTGGCAAAGATAAATCAAAGGTTGTGGTTCTCCGTGCCACACCCTACAAGTCGCACACGTGGTGTTTATTCCAATATTATGAATTAAAAATGAATACTCAAGTCAAGATATGGAATTTCAAAAATTATAACGGGGAGGTTCGAACTCATGACCTATTGTGTCATAAGAGTGGCCTCTAACCATTGTTCCACCTTGGTTGGAATTGATAATAAAGATAAATCAACAGTGGTTGTTTATTCAACTTAAATATTAATTAGTATAAGTATTTTATTAATTAGTATAAGTGATTTGTCTAGAGAGAAGATAAATCTATGGTTATGGTTTGTTCAACTTAAATATTAATTAGTATAAGTGTTTTACTAATTGATGGCTCATTAATTTCTCATGATAAATGATTTATTAATTTTACATCATAAATATCTCTTAATTAATATTAATACATATCTCCATCAATAAATAATAATTTTGACAAAAATTATTTCAATAGATATTAGTGGTGGTGGTGGTAGTAGGGGAAGAAGTAAGTGATGGAAGCGGTGGAAGGTGTTACTAAGTGGTGGAGGCGGTAACATTAGTTTTGGTGGAAGAAATAGTGGCGCTGAATGGTTTTAATGGCGGTGGTATTGGTTTTTTATTTTTGAATCAAAAATAATAATAAAAAATTACATGATTGGTAACATTGTATTGTGAAAAAGTATAGTTGGTTGTTTTTGACACGATCAAAAAAGGCGGATAACAAATACTTTTGGGATGATACCAAATCATACAAGACAAAATTGTTGTTTTTGGTACCACTTCTATCTTTGGTAACCGTTCGTACGCATGATTTTCAGTATTACCAAAAAACATATAGTTGAATAAATTAATTGACGACCTAAGTTTGTTAAATCTAAACTTTATACATGACGTGTGGGATTAAAAGTTATAAATGTGCCCAATATTCTACGAGGGATGGAAAATGGTGGTGGTGTAGAAAGAAGTGATATCTGGTGGCTTGTGGTAGTGGCCGGTTTTGATGAGTAGTAATTGACTATGTTAATTATGTGCTGCTACAAAAGGATAACACTATAAATTAGAAATGTGGTTGATCGTCTTAATGCTAATATAAACTCGGTTAAAATACATGAAAATTAAGAAGAAGAAGAAAATATTTGGATGTCACGTTATATAATAAATAACACTAAAAACTACATATTTAGTATCAAGATTTCTCCGTCCAATAGATAAATCTAAGGTTGTATTGAGATCTCGTAAGCAGAGGGCGAGTTGGTCTTGGATTTCTGAATGATAATGAATATAATGAAACGCTCCCTCTCGGTTTCTCCAATGAAAACCGAAACCTTCTAAAAAAAATAATCAATCGATCAACACTTGGATGGAACTCATCACCACCAATGTAAACTTCTCTGAATTGCTACATATCTAGTGAAATTTCTACAGATTAATCTGGTGATTTCGTCCTACCGTAGTTTTTAACGAGGCATGCAATTAAATCTCTAATAGTGATTTTAAAGGTATTTAATAATTACAAAATTCTCGTATAAGTTTTGTTTATGCAAGTATTGATTTAACTTGGGTTCTTTTATATTTTTGTGTTAAGTTGATGACTTTTTAATTTGAATACATGTTTGGTTAACAAACTTTGATACATATAGGGTATTTTCTTTGTAGAACTGATGTTAGTCTCTCATTTTTCCCGTTAGCACTTTGTTTCGATCTCGTATTTGTAGACATTATTTGACTAATGTTGGGGTATTTGTTTAATCTCAAGTCCGATTAAACCCAATATGTGTTGTATACATTGAAGGCGACAGAAGTTTGTGTCGGTTCTACCTTGAAACTAATAATTTTTCTTCGGAAGGTTAGTTGAATTTATGTAGATACAAATATCAATATGACCATGCTATTTAAAACTCCAAATTACTTGAGTAACACTAGATGTGAGAACGTCATTCATGCACTACTTAGCATAGTTGGTGTGAAATCTTTTTATCCACGAATTTCTTCAATTTTATGTTATCAGTATGATTGAGAAAGAATCTTACACATGTTTTGATTTTCTATTATAAGTTTATTTTTTCAACTCACATGTGTATATCTCATCCTTCCAATAGCCAAGGGTTCTTCATTTTTATAACTCTCACATTTGCAAAAAATAAATAAATAGTGTTTATCTATAGTAGGGAAAATATTATGGGTTTTTGCTTCACTCCTTAGAGCCTTAGTTATCAATACTTTCGGAACAAATGTATTCATAAACATCATGGAGTTGGACTGGCAGTTTAGGTATATGTACTGTTAGATGAAATATTCTTTTTGAAGTTTGAAATTATGGTATGATGGAACATTAAATGGGGAAAAAATTTATTTACTGTATTTTTTATTTTATTTTCATGTTGGCACAACATTATTACTCCGTCCAGATAATAAATTGGAATAACATACTTAAGTAAAAAATAAAAAGATCAGGTAACTCATTTTGTTTCCCAAAACCTATTTGAATATCAAAATAATTACTCACGAATAAAATGAAGCAAGAGGAATGTGAACAATATCGTATTAAAGACAAAACATCACGTGCTGTTACAGCACGGGTTAAGATCTAGTGTTATACAATTTACACCAATTTTTCTTTAGAGAATCTAAACGATAGTGAATTTGAAGCCAATACTGTAGTGATACGTTATTCTTATGAAAATCGACAATCATATGATAATAAGCACAACCCGAGATGTATAACACCACCATCTACCACTTTGAAAATCAACCATTGAAAATTAATGGTCAAAATTAAAATCGATAGATGATTAGATTTGGTATCTCGAATTATGCTCATTTTTGGTAGGCATCAATAGTTTAATAAAAGAAACATATTATCAAAATATTTGCTTCAAGTTCGTATAAGTAATTTTTATAAGAACATGCATTACGTAGCTGCATTTATCTTAGGACTCTTTTACTAATGGTGGTAAAGTTCATAGAAAAGGCATGAAATTCACTGGATTCATGTAACTGGGAATTTATTTTTTTAGTGACTAATGCTTACTTTGCACTGAAACACAGATGGTTGTTTTACTTTGTTTGATAAATAATTGGAGATTTCTAAGAATGTCTCTAATAAAAGGTGCAAATTTAAGTTTTTCATGACATATATGATTTTATACCCCTTTAAAATAAATTCATATCCGACGGTAGTTCCTATAGAGTATAAGAGATGACATACTAATACATTTTTTTTAAAAGAAAGTCCTAACTAGATCTTCAGAATGATCTCCATGTCATATTTTTCATTATTGATTTATTTTTAATAATTATTTAAAATAAACCTAAACGGTAAGATTTTATCACATAAGCTATTACTCCCTCCCTTTTAAAATTCAATGTCCGCTTTTACTTTGTCAAAATATTATGGAGACCATAGCATTTTACTTGACTATCCTTAGTTACTTACCTATTTTATTCTAATAAAGATGCTCGCAATAAAAACTACCTAGAATGGTTAGGAGTAGGAGGATTATAAATACGAGATATAAAAGGAAAACTAAAAGATATTAAATTTATGGAGTATACACTTTATATGAAAATTAATTGTTGGAGCCAAATATATATATATATATTCTCTTGAAATGAATGAAGGATATATTTGTTCCCTTAATTATGTAAATTTCTTTAATATCGTAGATGGGATCCCGTTAAAAATAAATTTATGAATATAAAAAATTTAAGGGTATATTAGAGAGTTCATTAGAAAAATATGACTATAAATAAAAGTTGGACACAATTTTGAAACAAACGAAAATGGAATGAAGGACAGTCTTTTTGTAATGGAGGGAGTATAATATTATCTCTAACAATGAGTGTCAAAAATCCTATGTGGAAGTCGTATTAAGACCTTAATTTAGGAGAGTTTACACATGTAGTAAACATAGGACGCCGTAGCTAATAAAGTATCTCCAAGAGCATAGAATGTAACTATTAGAATTTAAAAAATCTTATGTGATAAAATCTTAATTGTTTAATTTTAATTAGGATAATTATTAAAAGATAGAATTAATGAAAAATACGACATAGAGGTGAATTCAAAGGTGTAGCTAATACTTTCTTTAACACACGCGTATTTAGTACCTCTAACCGTTTAGTTTAAAGGTGCATTTGTGCTAAATGGGGGTCTAAAATCTTATGTTCCATGAAAAGATAATATTTTCACCCTATATTGGGGATGCTCCAACGGTTGAATTTATACTACTGGATATAATTTACTTGCTATGAGTCATATACTTTCCACCTTTTTAACCTGGCGAATTTAGGGGCCAGCCAAACGGATTTAGGGGCCAACACTAAAAGACAAAAAAGTCACCCCAAACGTAAAAATGAGTCATCCCTTAACCGATTAAGCCGTATTGGCGAAACTACCCTTATACATTCGGAAGTTAAGGACCAAAATTATCTTCCAAATGTAGTGGTTCATAAGCATATTGATGCCACTGTCCGGGGGGGTTCGGGGGGGCGTAGCCTCGACATTCGGAAGTTAAGGACCAAAATTATCTTCCGAATGTCGTGGTTCAATCCTCGACGTGCCAAGGCTCGATGATGGTTCGGTGGTGGTTCGTTGGAGTTTTTGGCCACTTTACATTCGGAGGTTATATCCTTAACTTATCTTCCGAATGTCAATATTCCAAAAAATACAAACTATGAGTTTTTTCGAAAATCAGAATTTTGGGCCACTTTACATTCGGGAGTAAGAGTTTTCACTTATCTTCCGATTGGCCCAAAATTCTGAATTTCGAAAAACACTAATCTATGGAGATTTTGTAATTGTTATATTCGGAAGATAAGTAAAAGCTTATCCTCCCGAATGTGTGTTGGATAACCTTGTACAATGGCCCTTGGAACCGCCTAGATCCATGGCGTGGTTGGTTTCGAACCAAGAATATTCGGTAGTTAAAAATCTATAATATCTACTGATTGGCCCGAAATTCTGAATTTCGAAAAACACTAATCTTTGGAGATTTTGTAATTGTTACATTCGGAAGATAAGTAAAAGGTTATCCTCCCGAATGTGTGTTGGCTAACCTTGTACAATGGCCCTTGGAACCGCCTAGAGCCATGGCGTGGTTGGTTTCGAACCAAGAATATTCGGAGGATAACTCCGAATCGGTAGTTAAAAATCTATACTATCTACCGATTATGGATGATGTTCTTGGATTTACACTAGCAAAAACATAATCGGTAGATAATGACCTACTTTATCTACCGATTATGGATGATGTTCTTAAGAAACAATGATGTTTTCAACGTGCTCGAAAATTGGGTTACTCTGCCGGAAGTGGACTGATTAGAACACAAAAAATAGGTTCTTGAAGATCAAAAAAATCGTAGGCTACGCCCCCCCCGGACAGTGGCAGCAATATGCTCCTGAACCACTACATTCGGAAGATAATTTTGGCCCTTAACTTCCTAATGTGTAAGGGTAGTTTCGCCAATATGGCTTAATCGGTTAAGGGATGACCCCTTTTTACGTTCGGGTGACTTTTTTTGTCTTTTAGTCTGGCCCCTAAATCCTTTTGACTGGCCCCTAAATTCGCCAGGCTTTTTAAACTCTCTTAAATAGTGATCTTAATAAGATTTCCATGTAAGATATTTTAAACTCTCTTGAAAGTTTTTTTTTTTTTTTGGTTTGGACTTTATGTTATGATGGGGCTCCCACTTTGAATACTTTATTTTCTGCAGGTATGATTCAATATGTCAATTGTTTTCAGACAACATTTTGCGACTGATTAGCATCATTTTTTACACTGTAAGACAACTTTTAAGGTTTGGTCTTATTTCTTGAGTAGCTTTGCAGTAGGTCATTCTCAAGTGATGTTAGAAGGTCTATTTGAGAACGGAGTAATAAGAAGAACAAGAACATGCCTTATAAGGCTAGAAAATGTTTAAATGGATTTTGGGATTATTCGCCTTTTGCTTGTTGGTGGAGTATTGGGAGAAAAAGAAACAACAAGATGTTTAATAATGTATCAAGAACCCTTAGAACATCTCTAATAGTGGGTGCTAAAATACTTTAGTGGAGGTATGATTTAGATCTTTATTTATGAATACTTATACATTTCGTAGAAGTATTACTTTTTAGCTTATAAACCTTCCCCAATAGTGTAAAGTTTTAATATGGATGATTAAAACTAATTTCAAAATAATAGTATTTTTTTCCTATTGGCTTATTTTAATTTTAAACAATAATTAAAAAGTCTTACATTAACTAGTTGGAAGCCTAACAAGCTAAGCTCCAACAACATATCACTACATTAATTGAACAGGTTGCTGTGCTAACCTACCAGCGAGCCTCATGGGTAACCTAGCCAAGGGAGCCGAAGCGGATGGGGAGCTGAGATTGTGTCACAAGGGGGAAAACTAACACTACCTTCCATGTTAATTCCTGTAATATTACGCCATTGGGGGCTTGAACCTAAGACCTCCTGGAAAGAAAGAAACTTTGGGGAACGGGGATGACCAGCTGAGCTAGGGCCCGTTCTTAAATTAATTAGTATAATTAAAATAAAAAATTAATTAAATTGGTGACATGAAGGTTAAAAAGTTAATTAAATTAGTGACATGAAGGTCATACGGAAGGTATAAATAAGTCTTTTTTGGAATTTTTTGTATTTCTTTTCCCATTCTTCCTACTTTGTACGATATACAATTGAAGATGGATTTATTTCAAATAAGGTTCCAAAATCTTATGTGTCATGAATTTTTTTAATTTATTTCAAATAAGGTTCCAAAATCTTATGTGTCATGAAATTTTTCAAAACTTCCACCTCCTAAGAGATACTCTTAAATGGAATTGTTATGGAGTTTAAGTCTTTGTTATTCTATTGGACCCATACATACTGCTATTTTTCAGATTTTAGTTTTAGTTTGTATTCGTGCTATCACGCGCGCAGCCGCGTGATAGCTGAAATGAACCCGCGCCTTAGAGCCATTGGATCTCCACAACTATTGTAGATCCGGAATTCCATGGAAATCTGTTATTCTCTAAATATTTTATCTTTTAAACAGCCATATATTTTGAATTTATTTCGTATTTAGTCCTTTATATATCAATCGAAGAAAAATTTCGTTCATTCGGTTTTAGATGCTAAATCAAAACTGGTTCACTGGGGTGATTATGATTAAGTCCATAATTAACAGCATAGGAATAAAGTTAAAAATAAAGAGTTGTCTGATCATTGCTCCACCATTACGTGGTAGGATCATGATCAAAAATTTAAGAGTAACTCCAAAATATTTGATACCGAAAAGAGGAAACTTGACCATTTTCCTTCGAAGTTTACAACAACTCCCAACCATGTTGCTCATCCATTACCACAAACACGAAGACGAATACCTAATTAACCCTGTGAAGAAATATGATAAGTCGTATTGAAGGGAAATCACAAATTTATGGAAATTTATCAAACAAACGTGAAGAGCTGATGAAGAATTATGAATTCAAACGTTGGAAAGGAAATCAAAACCATGTTTGTTGATTACATATATCATGGTTCTTAGATTTTAAGTAGTTGATCAATAAAAAAAAGGTTGGATCAATAAGCCAAGTAATTTGAAATCTGATTCTTTTAATTTCTTTTTCCTCGTTTGCCTGTCACATCTTAATTGATTTGGTTAACAAACTTCATATAGTTGAAACGAAGTAACCAACAAAATGGCACATGCAATGGCACAGCGTAGAAGAAGGGAAAAGAAAGAAGTGAATTACTTGAATCTTCAAGTTTTAAAATCAGGCTCTTAGATTTTAGATCATACGAAGGGTTTCCACTACAGATATTATAAAGTTTAAAGATGTTTACGAAATAAAATCTAATAATATAATATAGAATCTTTGATAATCGGATTTGGAGATTACGATGCAAATCGTACGTTAGGGACCCGAGGGTTCATTTCTGTTGTCACGCGCACAGCCGTGTAACAGCACGACTCTTTAGTTTGTCAATTTTCATTTGTAATCGGGATGCTACGACGTACATATCACGTTTTCTGTGACATGAAATAATACATTTATGCAAACTATCCGTATATAAAAAAATACGCAAGTAGATTTTGGAATTAAAAAAAAATGTCCACAAATTATCCATCTACAAAATCATGAATGTAGATTTTATTTCCCAAAATTTACACAACAAATCCAACAAATCCAAAATTTACAACTCATAAACACTCTTCTCTCGCAATATCTGGGAAAACATAAATTGAGGATCAATCAACCGAATCTTCAAAAAAATTATAGACACAGAATCTAAATTAGCATTTTAGTAAACAACGGCCGCCACATTCGGCATATACACGTATACTACACTTCGAATTCAACCCCCGACGAAAACCAAAAATAAAAAAACGTGTTGAATATATGCGAAATAATTAACAATTTTAGTCAAAGACTCCAACTAAAACCCAAACTTCTCCCCTAACCAAAACAACAACTATTTAACCAACAAAACTCTCTCAACGAACAACTCTTATAAAAGTCTTTCGCCGAACCCTGAAAACCTTTCACGCGGAATCAATCTTTATCTTCTCTTCTTTTCGGATAACATCGAAATAGATGTTTCAGGAAAATATCAGCATGAATATCTACAACAATCAATTTCAATCTCAATCCCAATCTCCTTCTTGTTCATGGACACGTCAGCAAGACAAACTGTTTGAACGAGCTATTGTTGTGTTTCCGAATGAAAACGATCCTCATCGCTGGCAAATAATTGCAAACTGTGTTCCTGGTAAAACAGCTTCAGAAGTTTATCAACATTACCAGGTTTTACTTGCTGATATTAAGGATATCGAAGAGGGAAGAGTTGAATTGCCTTCTTATTACGATGATGTCGATGATAACAAGGTTATCTGGGAGACTGAATCGTCACCGCCTCCTCTTCCGGGTACGATGAATAATAATACTAAGACGAAACAGACTGAATCGGAACGGAAGAAAGGAGTTCCTTGGACGGAAGAAGAACACAGGTTAGATAATTTCTTCTTTACTTTTCAATTCAGCTTTTTTTTTTATATATATATATATATAATTTTAGTGTAGAAAAATAATTTCCTGGAGAATTTTTGTATTGAGAAATGTTCTGTGAGAAGGGTCCCACTGTATCTAAAACTTGATTTCTGCAGCTACAAAACAAAAAGGTCCTAATCTATTTGAAGAAAAATATGTCCAGGGTTTGGAGGATGAAATTCTTGGATAGGATTTTGAGATTTTTTTTTAAAATTTTTTTTTGGGAATTTTGAATATAAATATTAGGGTTTAGCTTATTCTGCAGCGGGATTTTTTTTTTTAATAATGAAATAAATAAATAATAATTGAATGATTATGTGCAAGTCCATCTGGCTGAAACAACATCTTCTTCAATTGAATGCATAGAGTAATTGTTTAGATATCTTATCTGGTTTTGTTGTTGTAATTAGGGCTTTTCTATATGGATTGGAGAAATTTGGAAAAGGGGATTGGAGAAGTATTTCGAGAAATGCAGTGCAAACAAGAACTCCAACTCAAGTTGCAAGTCATGCACAGAAGTACTTCCTCCGCCTAAATGCGGAGAAGAAAGAAAGGAAGAGATCAAGTATTCATGACATAACCACAGTAGAAAAAGCGTCAAAAGTTAGCAGTAAGCCCTCCGACTGTCCTGTTCAGCAGATGAGAACGATGGACAACCTGATAGGATCATATCCTCGACAAGGTGATTATTTTGGGTGTCGCTGACAACTTACCCATATAAATTAGGAAGGAATTAACTGGCACATGCTACACATACTAGTTTGTAGATATGAACAATGGAATGTAAAGGTCTCGGATTCTTTTTGTGAAATTTCACATTAGTCGTCGATTAGGTAAGAAAATATAAACTTATTCTTCAGTTCAGATAAAAGTAGTGATATATAAAATGAATATATATAAAAAGCCTTGGAAGGTCAGATTACATTATGTTGGTGGGTAGCCTTACAACAAGCTGGTCACCAACACCCTTTTGGATAGCTAACCCTATTCTATAAAAAAGAGTTCATCCTATCTTATAATTAGCATCATGGTTGGTGATACAATTCTTCAACCTCCTCAACAAAATTATAGTTTCCTCGCCCAATTCCCCTAAAGTTGTAAAGGCTGAAACAGCAAAACCGTACCCGTGAGTGGAGCACTTATCTAGGTATTTAATACGTTTACGCGTTGTAGCCCTCGATATGGCCTGACCGGGTATAAATGTACGCACTCCCCCACCAGTGAACGGTGAAACAACAGTAACATCAAAACAAATATCCTGACAATTTTCCCAACCATGAACAAGTATATCCGCCGGTCTCAAGGGAGTACCGTTGTCTGATAATAAACCAAGCTCTACCTCCTTCCTGACATGTACACCTGCCTTGTAACAAATGTCAGCGAATACATCCCTTGCAAGGTCGTGGTGGAATTTGTTTCCCACATCATTAGCGCAGTGCAAAGCATGATCTCCGAAAATATCCATCTTTTTGTTGCAACTTGAGCATGTACTATCTTCCCCGAAAAGAGGTATTCCCAATCTATAACTTAACACCGACCTAAATTTCTTCGGTCCTATACTTTGATATAAACCACTAATGGGAATCGCCTTAAGAAAATCCAAAGCATGTGGCACCCTGTTGCTTTGCCATAAAACTGAATCTCGACTGGACATAGAGAACTGTGACGGAATCTGCTTCTTCACAACATCAAAATATAACACTGCCAACGAACGCATTGGATGTGGGGAAATATTATTTATGTTGAAGGTAGAAGTAGTCAAACCACATACCTCTAGGAAATTATTCAAAGCTCGCTTGAAGCACGCGCCTGGCACATCATCAGAGGAAACCTTTAGCATGGTCTCTTGTAAGCCCCCTAGTCTGAAAACATGATGCGATATAGCAAAAATGGCTGGTATCTTCCATTGTGTAGACACCGAGACCCCCATATTTCATTGGCAAGGTGGAGAGACGTTGTTGCAGTGGTACGAAGCCAGCGCCATCTCCTGTGACAATGTGTCTCAAAAAGAGCATCAAACGTTGATAACAAGGATTTAGCTTGAAGCAGTGCCAAGGGGCTGGCAGTCCTCATAGAAAAATACAATCTAGACACCCCAGTGCAGCTGCGTAACAGAAGAAGCTCGCATTGAGGATCTTGTAGTTTCTTCACAATGTCCATTAGATGAATTGTTTTGTCGGCTCTAGCTTGTATTAGATCGCTGCTGAACTTAAGATCTAGGCTAACCGGGCCGCCCAGCAGTTTCACCCCTCTAGAAGGCCTACCGATGTCCGAGGGAAACACGTTATCGGCTAAACCCCTAGGGTCAACAGTAGGCCAAAAAATCTCAGTCTTCTTGATGTTAAGATGAAGCCCTCTGCTGCCCCCTTCCGACTGAATAATGCTTAAAGCCTTCGACACTTCCAGCGTATCTCCTGCCAAAGTTCTATCATCCAAGTACCATGATTGTAGGTCAAGCTTGCATTGCGAAGAAATCATACAAACCAAAGGATGTAACGCTAGAGCAAATAATAAAGGTCCCAAAGGGTCACCTTGCTGAACCCCTAATGCCGAAGATAAATTGAATTCATTATAATAAAGCCTTGGTGGCTTAGCATAACAAAACTCAACCCACCTCGCGATACTTGGGCATTTGCTCCGCACCTCCCTGATCAGAGTGCTCATGTCAACTAAATTAAAGGCGTTGGTGAAATCAACTAACAACATGGTCATATTCCCCTGTCTCCCTTTCAACTCGAGTAACCTATTGGCCGAGTGCAGAATTGCTTCTCCTTCGCCGGGGATACCCACTCTGAATTGATGATTACCCAAGTAGACGGCCATTTCCTTACTCACCGCAGGTACCACCAACTTCAAACACATCCTCTTCCAAACTGTCCCTACTGCTATTGGCCTTAGTCCACCTCCTGGCTTGAGCAATGGAGTTAATGGTGCACTGGCCAGAAACTCACCCAGAGCAGATGGGCATCTACCTGCCAACCATAAATTAACGACTCCTGCCATAGATGTTAGTAGTTCGTCAGCAACATCTGTCGCCGCCCCACTAAGAGCATCTGTCAAGTGCTTGGCTCTCAGACCGTCCCTCCCACAAGAAGTCCCTCTAGGGAAACTCCTAATCATTCCTAAGACGGCATTAGCATCCACATAAACCGCCGCTCCATTAATGGGTTCTGAAGGTATGCTAGGTGGTTCAGCCGCAGGGTGCATACGCCTGAGTTCATCCAATGTTACCGGTATAGTTGGTGCGACACCACTGGAAGATAGAATACGCACGGCCGCTGCATAGTTCCCTGAGGCTAACTTTCTCTTACAAGCTTGAAGATTTGTTTTTTTTCTCTTAGTGCCTTGAGTATGTTGTCTACTCTCTTGTCCCGATGGATCCAACAACTTCCGAGCTAAGTTAAGGCAGCCATTTGTCTCCCTCCACAGAGTCAAGGCCCGATTTATGCTATTAGCATGTAATCTCCTTTTATTAGAAGATATCCCTTCATTGGTATTTTTGGGGGTGTAAGAGTTAGAGTGAAGCTGGGCAATAACAACAATTTGATCCAAGATGTTAAATCAGTAGGCTTATCCAGAATCTTGTCTATCGTCGCTTTCAGGGTTCTGGAGAAGTTAAGGCTACACGATGGAGGAATGTTTGTGATCGTCTCGTACTGCTTTGAAAAATTGCGTCTAGCACTTCCAAGGTCAGAACATTCGCATCCTCATCAATGACTGCAATGCCTACGTCCAGGGAACCTATGAAAGGTTTGACAATGCCATGAATCAAAAATGTTGCATTATTTCCAACTAGTGGACCCGCAATAGTATCACCATGATCACGACAGGGATGGCTCCAAGCACGAAGGTGCATACAATCACTGCACAACCACATCTGCAGGTGCCTTAGACCAACCTCCCAAGCATCTTTACCAATACGTGCTCTGCATACACCCCTGCTCTCAGCAAAACCAAAATGTCGATCATGAATATGGCTAATTAGAGAACTTCGAGTGAATCCTCTACCCCTAACCCCATCCCGGCAACCATCAAAAATCCTAAAAGGACAATGGAAAGTTGATTCATCTAAGGGATTAATAGCGGCTGAAGGAGAAGGAGAGTCTTGGACGGGTGAAGATGGCTGACTTTCCCCTGCCATGACAAAAGGAGCAGAAATGCAGCAAACTGCAAGCCCCGTGTTGTTGCTCAATTGATTCAGAAATTTCTTCAAACACTTCATGTGCGTTAATTAGGTAACACAATTTTGCTTAAGAAAACACCGATGCAAACTCTAAATACTTTGGACCTCAAGGTTACGAACACAGAAGCAGAAACCCAATAGTTGAAACACAAATTAAGGCGAAATAACCGAATCACCGATGGAAAATCACAAACGGATTGAACCACGGAATCACCGAATCACAAACGGATAGAATTACAAACGTATTGAAACACAAACAGATAGAATCACCGAATCACCGAATCACAAATGGATATAATCACCGAATCACAAAGAAAATTCACGTTTCACGAATCACAGAATCACAAAAAATCTCGACTGGAATAATGCCACAGTAAAAAAAAATTATTTACTGTAGCAGGAGAGAGAAATAAAATAAGATGAACAAATTTTATGAGCACTAGAAAAACGATAACTTGTTAACTTGTGAGCACTATAAAATAAAATGAATTGGAAATGAAATCGATAACTTGTTAGAATACGGGCATTCAAATCAAAACCAATTGGAAATGAGTGGAGAGGCCCGTCCCTAAGAGATTATAAACTGCATGATCTTAGATGCCCATACAATGTGGGACTAATAATCTCGACAGTTTGCTCTTATGGAGACTTAACTTGCTGGATATTTCGATTGTGGTGTCAAACAATAACGATAACATGCTGCATCTAGATTTCTGATGTTTAAATTTCTAAGTCAGCTGTGCGGCCTATTACTACTCGATAATGTAAAAAAGTAAAAAAAAAAATTCTAAGTCAGCTGTGCGGCCTATTACTACTCGATAATGTAAAAAAAAGTAAAATCAAGAACGACCACACCGGGGATCGAACCCAGAATCTGTGGTTTCGTAGACTAGCGCCTTATCCATTGGGCCATGATTACTTCTTAGCGTTAATTAGCAAAATGGACACGGGGAAATATCGTTTGGTCCCTTTCTAGGTGGTCTCAAGTCTGTTAAGTCCTTTCAGAAATCACCTTTTCCATTTGGTCCTTAATTATTCAAAAATATTAAATGGACCAAAGTACCCTTCCGTGTTAACTCCTACTTTTTTATATAGCAGTTCATTCTGTCTGATGAACTCCGGAGTTCGTTCCTTCAAATGAACACCTAATAAAAACCTAAAAAAATTGTTTACTTGTTTTTTTGTAGTAGTTCATTCTGTCTGATGAACTCCAGAGTTCATTCATTCAAATGAACACCTAATAAAAACCTAAAAAATTATGTTTACTTGTTTTTTTATAGCAGTTCATTTTGTCTGATGAACTCCGAAGTTCATTCTTTCAAATGAACACCTAATAAAACCAAACAAAATCACATATGAAAACAAAGTTCATTCTGTAAATGAACACAACACAAAACTTCATTATTGTGACAAAAAACAAAGTTCATTCTTTCAAATGAACACTTGATAAAAACCTATATGGAAACAGAGTTCATTCTTCAAATGAACACCTGACAGATTCTATAAGAAAACAGAGTTCATTCGACAAAATGAACACCTATCAAAAACTAACTAACTCAAACCTAGAATTGGGTTCATTCTTTAAGATGAACACCTAAAAATTCAAGATCTAAAAACAGAGTTCATTCTTTACATGAACACACAAAAAAAATCCATCAAAATCAGAGTTCATTCCTAAAAATGAACATCATCTTCATCATCTTCGTCGTCTTCAACAGCAGCAGCAACAGCAAACATCATCGTCTTCAAACAGCAGCAACAACATCGTATTCATCATGTTCATCGTCTTCATCATCTTTAACAGCAGCAGCAAACAATAGAGATGAAAAAACAAACACAAAAACTACATCGTCTTCATCGACTTCAACATCATCAATCAACACCATCAACAGCAGCAGAGAAGAAAACCCTAAAAACTCCGTCGTTCATCATCGTCTTCAACAACAATCTTCATAAAAACTGTAAATCAATCTTCAAAAATCAAATCACCGCCGTCAGTAACATCAGATCTTGAAAGTCTTCATCATCATCATCTTCTGCAAATAACAACAACAGAAAGAAAAAAAAACATCACGAGTTCATCTTCAATAGCAAACAACATGAGTTCATCGTCGTCTTCATCAGCAGATTCAGTTCATTATCTTCAACCGCAGTAGCAGATCAAGAAGCAAGTTTCATCTTCAACAACCGCATGGAAAAGAAATTCGAGAGCAAAGAGAACCTAAATATGAAAACAGGAAGAGAGAGAAAGTAAATACGAAAATAAGATATTTTCAAGGGTTTTTTTTCTTTAATATATGTGGTCCCAAAAGGATATTTTTGTCACCACACAATGGCAATTACATCATCCATGACGTCACCCTAGGACCAACCAAGAATTTCTAGGACCAAACTGTAAAATATATTTTGAAAATGGACCAAACAGACAGTTGACTCAGTCAACTGGACCAAACTCTCGCTAATATATTATTTCTAGGACCTATTGGTATTTTCTTCAATAGAAAGATAGTTTTACGATGAGCATCGTCTAGATTTGACCGTTATTAGCCTCATTCATGTCCAATCCAATATGACGGGTATCAAGGTTAGCATCCACATCTCAATGGGTGCGTGGATGGACGAATTGGACGCGAATGATCCAGTAGATTTTATTTTCACAAATACTTATAAATGATAGCCTCAGTAATAACACAACAAATCATTGAATAAAAGAAAAAGAAAATGTAATTATCATATGTATTCTCTTTGCCTCTCAAGTTCAAGCGCTAGAATTTCGATGGAAGTAAATTTCTGAAGAGATAAGATGAGAATATAGTTGATCATATGTAAATAATATTTTAGTCATATATTATATAAAATGTCCACATATATACTCAATGTATCGGTGTGGGTGTCTAACGAATTTTAACATAGCATCAACATCTATTAAAAAATCATGCTTCAAAATAAAAATTTATATTAAAAAATCCGATGGATCCCACAAATTGTACCTACCAGTCCATAAATATAGTAACCAAACACCTATCTGCAAAAAACGTGAGTGAGCCAGTTCTGGTTCACAGATTCTGTCCTAAATGATCATCCCTAGAACATACATCATTATTTTCATTTAGGTTATTTATACTTTGGTATTCATATTTTGTCCAACAACGAAATTTGGTAGCCATTTTTTCAAAAATTAAGAGTTGGTACCTGGTTAACTTACTGCTTTCATTACACCATGAAAATACTGGCATGGAACACCTAAGGGTGTGGACAGAAGAAAACTCAACAACATATTTCTACCATTTTAACATCTGAAAAACCAGACATCCTATTTTTATCTGAGACTAAGTTTCCAAGAGGTTTAATGAGAAACATGATGATCCAATTCCCTAACTACGACATTGTAGACCCATATGGAATTTTTGGGGACCTTGCAATAGGGTGGATAGATGGTTTTCACTTTGAATTGGTTCAATGGAACCTGAATATCATGTAACCACTTTGAAAAAAAGGAAAATAAATCATATAGAATACATCCAAGAAAAAAATGACAACACTGTGTCTACTATGGAAGAAGTTGAGGAGGTCTTAACTTCATATTTCTTATACTTATTCTCGTCACCTTCATCTACCATGGATGAATCCATTTTTTCACACACTCATATAACATTTGTGTTACAGTTGATTGACTTTAACATCAATAAGTGAAACCAGGTTACTCTCAATGCTTTGTTTAACAACTTTCTTGTCTCTGATATCATGAACATAAGACTATACACAAATAAGGAAGGGATTCGAAAAAAAGATTAAATTAGATGGCCTTTAAGCAGAAATGGAGAATTCTCAGTGAAGTTTCTCTACTCAAAGCTTCTAAATCCATCTTCTACAATTTTTAACACTACTTCTGGAAATATTATGGATCATGAACACCTCAAAAAGACTTAAACTTTTTTTTGTTGGAAATGATTACAAGATGTTTTACCTACTATGGAGAAACTAAGATCTATACAGAATGTGGATACCAACGTTGAATCAACCCAACACTTGTTTTTCGATTGTGCATATGCAAAGAAAGTGTGGAATCTGCCGCCAATGGCTATACAAGGAGTATCCCAAACCTCTAACTATATAAACGATAAATATGTCTTAGCCCACCATAATGAATGGACAAATAGGAATGAGAACTCAATATCAATGGCCTTGGCTACCAAGTGTTAGTTCATATGGAAGGAGAGATATCTCAGAGTTTTTGAGGACAAATCAGATCTCCTTCTCAATTAGCAATGGCCATTTCGAATCATTTCGCATACTGACACCCAAATTTAAATCTCCAAATATATCATATAGTAGATACACCATCAAATAGAGACAAATTCTTGAAACTTCCTATTGTGAATACCTTCAAAATAAACTGTGATGCTTCATGGATAAAGGAAGATAATAATGCAGGTTTTGGAAAAAAATTACGCAGTTGGATAAGAACATTTGGAGGATCTGAAATGGGAAATTTCAGATGTGCATCAGCAGAAGAAGCAAAAGCAGTAACTCTGCTTCAGGCAGTCCAATGGGCCGAACAATTATTTTTTTGAAAATTTTCTCATTGAGGGGGATAACTTATTTACTATTATAATATCTATTATTCTAATATCTACAAGGCAAAACAAATTTAGTTCAATGGAAAAGCAAGGCTATTTTAGAAGAAGCGAGAAGTTTGGCAGACAGCTTAATCTCTTTTTTTTAGTTTTCAATTTGCTGATAGAAATACGATATACTACCACAGTTTCTTATGAAGATTCAACACCAGTCTTTCTAATTCCTAGTTTAACTTTGACATTGTCAAAGCTTTTAATGTTTCTACTTTAAATAACTTTGTTGTAACAAGATCAAATGAAACTATTCCAACTGATTCATCCATTGTTGGGACATCTCATATGGATTTGATCTCAAACGATCCTGAATCTATCAGATTAGTCAATTCTATGTAAGTTTGTTTTTTTATTTCAATCTATCTTACTTTCAGGAGAAAAAAAAGTCGGTACCTGGTCATTGGTCACAGTCAAAGACTTTGTGTGACCTAATTATTTTTATAAATTTTATCATTTCTTATTAATTAATTTGTATACATTATTTATCCTTTTTATTTAAGAAACACTATACCGATTATAATCATGATCATTTCCGATCTAATTCAAATGTTTTTCAATAATGTACCCATGTAAGAACCTATAATCCAATCAGTTTAAGGACTTATATTCAATGCATCCATATCTAAAACCTTATGCTTAAAAACGAAAAAAAAAAAAAAAAACCACCTCAGACCCTAATATTCATCATCAAAATTCCAAACAACAATAGTATCATAAAAACCAACTGACAATCATACAGAAGGAATTTTTACAATAATGAGCAAATTGATGTTGTCAAATGTTCTTTTCATGATGAAGATTGTGATTTTGAATGGTGGTTTCTGTTTTCTTCTAGTAACTCTGGAAAGTCTTGATTGCATTTCTTTTGGAAGGTTGCGAGTTGTGAGTTGCTTCTTTGTTTTTATTTTTCTTTCTATCTTTGGATGACACCTATGTTCCTAACTAAGTTTTCCCATTTCACGTAAAAAAAATGTAAAATTTGTGGATGGTGGATTTTTGATGAGGGCTAAAACTGTACAATGCCAAGTTTTATATATTTATGACCCACCTTTAGACAAATATATGAAATTCATATTTTATAATTTGGACATGAAAGCTCATGTTACAACGATATCTGAATGATCATGTAACCTCATCAAAACCTAAATATATGGAGGCAACATTGGGACCTCTCCAGCTGAGCTCTCATATTCCATATATTTCTTTATAATGCCCGACTCTGTCTTCACTTCTATATAGAATCGAAAATGATTGGATGGCTCCTAGACAAATTGTCTTTTAGTATAGAGCGATAACGTCTTCAGAATGTCGCAATGTTCCCTGACTATATAGAATACATATGTATAGAATCTTAATGATTGGACAACTCGTATACAAATTGCCTGCTAGTATAGAGCGATAACGTATTCAGGATGTCGTAATGTTCCCTAACTATATAGAATACATATGTATGGAATCTTAATGACTGGACAGCTCGTAGACAGATTGCCTGCTAGTATAGAGCGATAAATTCTTCAGGATTTCGCAATGTTACCTGACTATGTAGAATAAATGTTCATAAAGAGTATGATGCTTCCACCATCTCATACCTCGATTCTCGAATAAATATAATTCCCCTAGACAGATTGTCTGCTACTATAGAGCCATCAATTAATTAATTTTAGTGCAATATTCATCAATTGAATTCCTAGAAAATATTCCATTTTTACCACAATATTTACTTCAATCCACGGCTTTTCCCGACAGAATTTCATGGACCAATAATAAATATTCACCTTTCGTGCATATGGTCGACCGCCGAGAAAATATTGCGGGTGTACTTAGCAATAATGCACGAACGAGCATCCAAAAATATGGATGAGTGTAGAAATATGAAGAGTTATTCAAAATAAGAAAATAAAAATAAAATAATAAGTAAAGGCGTGCATGTGACCGGGCTCACTGGTCGGCCGTCCATGCCACGGATGTGGCCGGTCCCACGCCTCTCCAGTTCCCTTATTTTGTTATTATTATTATTTTTCACAACTCTTGATCTACCACATTCATGTACTCTTAGTTTTCCATATTTCTCCAAATATTGTTGAATTCTCCAAAAATCCTAGTCCCACGACTGTTAGGTCTTTTTGCCTATGATATCATAATAACATTATTTTAATATTCTAAAATATTGAACGTGTGAGGAAAAAACCCTAATTTCTCATTCATGCAAAAATCAAGAGTTTCAGTCAAGATCAAACTCTTCCGAAAATACAAAATATTGCACAGGAATGGACGCATGTGGGACATGGTGGCCCGTGCATCCAACAAAATACCTAAAACTCTCAGGAATGGACGCACGTGATACATGGTGGCCCATGCACCACCATGGACGACCGTTCCTATACTTTTTTATCAGTCTTGGGATAATTCTCCTACTTTGGATAATTCTCCATATCTTGGATATTTCTCCGTATTTTTGTGAATCCTTTTCGACAATTCTCCATACACGCTCAGCCGTATATCCACCACCAATGGCCGAGGATATCATGCCAATTAATCGATATTTCTTCACCCACATTGGAGAACTCTCCATCTCTAGGATCCAGATTTCTCCTAAATTAGGGTTTCAGATTTAAGATAATTTTGATAAACATCAATCATTTTCATATTGATCCATCTATAAATATTTTAATTAATATTTAATGTTAAGTCCTGTTATCAATATTTTGTTGCTTGACTGTCCAAGAGCAACATGATTTGGATAGCCATCTACTCAGCCGATCATCTAATATTTAATTGGATAGTCATCGATCATTCAATATTTACTAATACTCTAATTCCTACTTTGTCATTCGACAATTCATGATATGTTAGATCGGGAATGAGCACTCTACATAACTTAGCAATATCTGATTTCCTATAAACTGCTCGACATATCAGAATAAGTCCATGATCGAGCAATCTCACTAGACCAAATCTCGTCGATCCAAATTATCAGATAATCATTATTTCCTTAACTGGTAAAATAATACACCACAATACATCAGACACTACGTATGTGGATCATCATTGTCCCAGCAGACACCTTATGTTCAATCCATAAATTTCAGATCATATCACATTCACCCATTATGCTCGGCTCATCAAGGCTATCCAAGTCAACATTTGACCAATTAAATACACGTCTGCCTTGCAGATTCCACATTCATGAGACATCAGTCATGTCACATGGGGGGATATTCACTAGAGTTTTGGTCTATCCGCCTCCATCACGTGCGTACATCCATGATGAGAAATGTAAGTAAGCCGTGTAAGAAGTTGAAGGAGATAGCAAAGTAGTGCATGGACTATCAACCTATTCTCCCACGTATGTGGAACTGGTTAAACATGATTTCTACTTCCTCATTCTTGCACTCCTCTACAACCGTCACACTTGCTGGAGATCAATGTGTTAACTACTTCTAAAATATAATTAGGTTCATTAATCTATGATTTGAACACAAGTTTCTCAGTCGAATCTTATTAAACATAACTCAATCAATCTGATCAAAATTCACTGACATTCTTCAAATTTGCAGAAGTCTCCAACACATCCACAATCCTGCAATCACCATTGATCTTACACAATTCTCTGCTTCCCTCATACAGATCGACCCTCATCCCTCTTTGTGATAGAATTGACTCTGGAACGACCATTTTCTTGGTTTATACCGGAGTCTTACAGATTAATTTCTCGAACTCAAAGTACTCTCGTGCAGTGTATCTGTAAAATGTTTAGGCAATTTTCTCAATTGAGGATCTGCTTATTGCACAACCCTCTACTTTTCCTCAAAATAACAGTAAATAATTTTTACCCATCAACAAAATTATAATATATCAACTTTGAATATGTTTTTATTTTCTTCACCGTATATTCCTAACAGTCAGATTCTTTCTGTTCAGGAAACGAAAACCAAAGTCTGAAATTTCAATTTCTCACCTTTAATTTGTGAGCATTGGGTGGGGCGGGTATGTTATAGTCTCATCCACCACCCCACTTGTTGATGACGAAATTGAAAATCATTATCCATAAGCTATATGTCTGTCATTACAATGGGTATGTTTCCACCCTACCCACTATTAATCATGAGACATGTTAAAAAAAGTCGTGGGAGGGTTTAAGAGGATTTTATAAGAATATATAAACATTCGTGGTTAGATTTGCTCGGTACCTACATATGATGAAAAATGGTTTTAAATTCAATTGGAGCAACAATAGAAAGATTATTCTAGCCAATAAAGAAATTTAGGACAATTACCTTAAATTATAAATATGTAGTTAGTTGTCCAATGATTTTATTTTTTATTATTCGATGCGCAATGAATAACTTATAAGTTTGTTCTTTGCAGTAGACATACTCTTCCATACTCACAATACATAGTGTAAAGTATTTATGCTTGCTTTATGTTATAACATAACCACTCAATCACGCTTCACTTAAGATGGATAGTGGTCAAAATTATGGGATCTAATCATTGTTGTTGAGAAGTAGTATATTGGAATTTCACATCCTTGTTAGAGCATAGCTTGGTTGAACCCACCAAACGTTGGAATGTCAAGTTTGGTTGTCATATTTTAGTGAATCAAAACTCATCTAACAGTCGCCTGATTATGTACTAGAGACAAATTCTTATAGGTTAGACTAGAAAGTCTAGGAATGTTGAGACATACAAGTATTACTCGAAGACCTGAAGAACGTGAAGAAGTAACGATCTACAACGACGACATCATCCTTCCTATTTAGGTTAGTAATATTGACTTGAACTGTTTCATTCCTAATGTATATTTCAAGTCGTGCTATATTGCGAAGATGTGCATGAATATTTTACTCTAGTAGTGAGACATGATCATATGATCATAGTATTAAGGAATTAGACTACGAAGTATAATGCTTATCTTTTGAACTTTGTGGATATGGCATCGACATAATCTTATGAATGTTGTAATGATTATGAGAATGGGTAAAGGTGAAGATTTCAACCTAGAAAACAATTTTTAACATTTGTTTAAAGGAAGTACATTCATAAACTTGTTTTATGAATCGAAATGGAAATCGCTAGGCTTATTGGTATTGTTATTCGTTGCAAATCTTTGGATTACCAATATGTGTGAGATGTGTGAGATGGTAGAACCGATTGTAACTTGTTATGTATCTTGGTACAACTAATCAGAATACAAGACTTATGATTTGGTATGTCTAGTTTTGATTAATTAGTATAACAGATCCTAAGTAATCACTTGAGATGGTATGATCGATATTTGTAATTGGTGGGACCGATCCTAGTAATTGGTGTGACCAATCACAAAGAGTTGTGTAATCGATCTTTGCAATTGGTGTAACCGGTCCTAGTAATTGGTGTAACCGATCCTGGTAATTGGTGTAACTGATCTTAGTGACTGGTGTGACCGATCACAAGCAATACCATGTGTATATGGTAACCAGTCCTGGTAATTGATGTAACTGATCCTGGTAACTGATGTAACCGGTCTTGGTAACTTGTGTAACCGATCACATGTGTTTCCATATTAAGGTATAACTTATCCCAGTGATTGGTAGAACCAATTGAACCCATGAATGTGATTTGATATTTTAACAATCACATACTTGTCTTGGAATACAGATGAACCAATTTTAAACTTTTTTGGAAGTATGGTATAATCGATTCCAAGATTGTAAATATGAAAGAGGGTTTATAAAGAAAATATGTCAACATACTTTGAACACGAACAGTAACTCTTATCTTTTATTATTCAAAGATTATCCTTAGTACTCAAGGAGATCCTGTTTCGAAATAAATTAAGAATCTTTTAATTAAGGTTGTTAGTTTTATATGATTTAATTACCAGCAATTAAATGCATATCTCTAGAGAATAAAAATTAGTAATGTGCATTTACTAATTGGAGATTTTCTATTGAGAGATTTCGGGAAATATTGGACAAAGCATTTACTGGAATTATGAAAACCAAATGGGCATTTATTGCATATCTTATACTTTCGGTTTTGGAAATTCCTTGGTGTCCAAACATCCTTGGTCTATAAATACCTAAGTTTTAATTTCTAAAAACTATCCTAAGATCCAGAAAAACTTCATATTTTGTTGTTTCTGGTGGAGCCGTCTATTCGGAGAGGAAAGTACCCTAATTAGGCGAAATCTCTTACGACCGCTCGTTTAAAGACTTTTGTGGAATCAAAAAGCTCTACGAGTACCGTTGGTGGGAAACTAGATAATATCAGTTTATTAGTTTTCGATTGATTTGATTGACTAATGGTTGTTGAACTTTGATTGCACCAAGTTTGTTTATTCTTGAGAATCTTCTCTTATGATATAAGATTCACTCAAACTAGATCGAAGTATCGACAGGATCTTTAGAACTGTTTGTAGATCTAAAGACATCTTGTGATAATCCATTGTTAACAGACTTTGTTTTGTGCGTGATTGATCATAAGAGATTCAAGTGGTATTGTGCAGGTTTTAATTGAAGATTAAAGAATATTTGAAGACGAAGAAGATTTCTTATTGGTTTCTCATATCTTTGTGTTATACAAACCTTGATCGGTTGGGGTCCAACTAGAATCGAATTTATTCGATTGATTAGTTGCGTGAGACCGACATCACCTTATAGTTTCTTGTTAGAATCTATATTGATTGATTGCAAATCTAAACTTGACTGCTTTGGTAGTTATTCAATAGATTGATCTAACTAGGCAAATGAGTTTATTAGATTAAACGGAAGAGCCTTTGCATATGACTTGAGATATCTTTATCTTAAAGAATCAATAGAGTTGTTACCAAACATCTTCGTTGTTCCTTTACTGTTTGGAATACGATCCAAAGGAATTGTTCCAATGCGTGCATTCATCGAAGTTGGAAGCGCATGGATACTGAGGAAACTGAGTGAACTAGGGGTAGTTGCTTGGTTTTAACTATATGAAGTTGGTTTAGGTTTTGTATAACGGCTTAATTCTCAGAGTATTCAATTTTGGACTAGGTCTCGGGGTTTTTCTGCATTTGCGGTTTCCTCGTTAACAAAATCTTGAATTGTCATATACTTTTGCTTTCCGCAATTATAATTGTTGTTATTATAATTTAAAGTAAATTACACAAACGTTAACTCCGCTTTACTTGATAGTGATCCTATAGAGTTATTTGGTTAAGTCCGAACCTATTATCAAATAATCACACTTTGATTTGTCGTATTGTCTCGACTTTGTCCATAGACAATCACTTTCGGTAAGAGGACTTATAGGTGGATAAATTAAAGATTGTGGTGTATTTGGGTACCCTCGTCTTTTCAATCCTAATTTTTGTGACGTTGAAAAAAAAATTACGAACCAAAAATCTCGTATTAGGATAAGTATTTGATTTATGATATAATATATAGGAGTATCTCATATTAGATTATTTTTTTATTGAACTCTTCTAAAACTCCCTAGACTCATTTGAACTCCCTTAAATATATTTTTTAAACTCCATGGGCTCTCATAAATCCCCTAGAATAAAAACTCTTAAAAGACTCCCAAACTTTATAAATTTTCTTACTCCCTCCAAAACTTTAGGGTTTGAAATACAGTAAAATCCTTAAACTCTCTCACAACTAATCCATGTAAGTTTTAGTGTGGGTGGTGATGAGTGTTGATAGTGGTGGTATGATAAAGTAGCTTTTGTTGTTGTTGATGAAATAAATGAACATATTAAAAAAATCTATACAAGGTTAACACTTTGGGCATTTATGTAGTTGTGAGATATATATGATTATTGATTTCAATGAAGTGACGATGCAGAAGATGAGCATTTATGAGGTTGGAACACTGATAGATTTGGTCGTCAATAAAAGAGAAAAGATAAGATATGGAATTTAACTTTTACGATTAGGTTTCAACCCGAATACAAAAGTAAAAATGTACAATTAAATGATTAGTTAAAAAAAATACTAAAAGTAGTTAGGTCAAACATGTTATTTTAGAAGAATTAATTGGGGATATGGAAATTAATTGGGGGATATAGCTACGGAACAAAATAGGTGTCCCAATAGCAATTCTGGGTGACCCCCTATGTAATTATTTTTTTAATTCCTAATCTAGCCCCCACTAATTAGGATTAGTGATTAAGTATAATTAGTAAAATGTTAAGTATTTGGGGGATAAATTAGTGTGTATTTTTATTTGTGTTTGGGTGAGAGTAGAAGGAGGGAAAAAAATATTTGAGAGGAATTTCTTTTTTGAAAATGGGAAGATGATTGTGATGAGATAATTACTGATAATAAGAGGTTGAAAAATTGATTTTTTTTCTTTGAATCCACCATTGTTGCAGCTGAAAAGGCTTGGTGCCAGCATGGTATTCAACCAAAAACTCATGCCGTCAATTGTTGGAAATGTTCATAAATTGTTTGCCACTATCCGGGGGTTCGGGGCGTAGCTGTCATCGAGATTGATCTTCCGAATGTTGATTTTTTTCTGTTTTGAACAGTACCGGCATGGTAATAGTTTTTTTCGAAAGTGCTTGGAGATTTGCTCCTAAGATAGTATTTTGCTTAAATACCTATGCCGAACAGAATGAAAAGTATCCGAATGTTGATTTTTTTTTCACTTGACTACCGCATTGATAGGAAATTATCGGGCATGCTCGTCCGTGTTCCGGCATATGGTCTTCATCAATTCCGGCATTGTATTCCTCACTTCCATTTTGAATTTTTCCTGGCTTTAAAAAGCTTGGATGCAAGATGGTCGGTTGATATGAAGACCATGCCGTATTGTTTTCCCAAGATAGGAAATAAATATGAAAACTATGCCGAAAAAATACCGCATGGTCTTCATATCAACCGACCATGCCGGTACCAAGCTTTTTAAAGACAGAAAATTAAAATGGAAGTGACGAAGACCATGCAGAATTGATAAAGACCATATGCCGAACACGGTACCGCATGGTCTTCATCAATTCCGGCATGGTCATCATCACTTTCAAAGATGATCTTCATCACTTCCGAATAAAAAAAAAATTTCGTTTCCAAAGTGAGGTGAAGAGAATTTGATATAGAGTGGGGAGAGTTTAGAATTTGAAAGGGAATGGAGAATATTTGGGTTTCAAAACACTACCCCTAAATAAGATTAATAAGAAGTGGAGATGGAAATGAGGGATATGATTTAGATTTTTGATTTTAAGTTTTTAATTTTTATTTTGAGGGAAGAAGTGGAGATGGAAATGGGGGATATGATTTTGTTTTTTTATTTTAAGTTTTTTTTTTGATTTTGAGGGAAGGGTATTTTAGTATATTCATAACCAAAAGTCACCCCTTAACACACACCATGGGTTGGGGGAAGTAATTCATATCCCCCAATTAATTCTTCTTATTTTACGGTCAACAGTTGGGCAAAGTGTTATCCCTTAATTTTGAATAATTGGGTACTTATATGGTATTTGATAAAACCCGACTAACAAAATACACATGACCGTTTCATTTATATTTTCATACATAATATTTTTACTAGGATATGACCCGTACCGTAACGGCACGGGGATATGAGTTGTTTTTGGTGTTGGTTATATATGACCTATGTTTAAATTGATTGTCATTTTGTGTTAAAAATAAATTTAGTGCAATTTATTTTCGAAATTTTGAAAAGTTGAATCGGAGTTGGGAACCCTTCTTTCGTACCCCTAATAAGTGTTATATTTGTATTAATTCTTGGAATTGCTGACTGTTTTTAAAAACAAATATTGACTGTGTTTTTATATCAATCTGGACCATTCTTTATATTCCAGATATGTAATTGAATAACTTAAGTATTCCCCTTAATCTGGACCGTCTTTTATGTGTCCAAACTATAGATCTACGTTCAAATAGAAAACACCATTGTCCGAACTATAGAAGAATAAAAAATATAATCAAGAAACTTTAATCCATTTGATACCAACATATAAATGACTCTAATCCAACTAAGAGTTTGAACTCTCCAAAGACAGTAGCAATACAGTTAAAAAATGTTATTTACCGACCCAAGTTAAGAGCATAACAATGAAACCACCGTTTTCTTCATCATTTATTTTCACTCCATGTAAATCCTCTGATTTTGTCCTAAAAAAGTTAAAGTCTGGTTGGACAATTTCCTATCCATAGAAAATTAAAAATAGAAACAAAGAGAAATTAAATGGTATGGTATTAAAAAAAAAAACTAACATAAGAATAAAAATGAATTGATGGCAATCATATCTGATCAATATCTTTGACTGCAAATGAAAAAACAAAATTAAGATAACAAAATACAATATTAATGAAAAGAAACAAAGAGAAATCAAACTCCATGAATCCATTGATGTTATACAAAAAAATTAAAGGGAAAGGTTAACAGCAATTATTTCAATCAACCAAAACAAGAACTATTAATTGGGGGATATGGATTTTAATTGGGGGATATGAATTACTTCCCCCAACCATTTGTGGCTGATAAGGGGTGTCTTTTGGGTGCGAAAATACCAAAACACCCTTTCATTAATTAAAAAACATTATGAAATTACTATTTTACCCTTTCTACTAAACATTAAAATCAAAACCCAAAATCATATATCCCCCTTCTCAAATCAGTACCGGCATAGGGTTAGGTTTTGAATTTATTTTTTTCTTCATCGTCTTCTTCATCGTTCATTCTTCATCGACGATTAATCGTTGAATCAAAAATTTCTTCGTTGACTAACCTACCATAACCATGCCTCCACGAAAGAAATCAAAAGCAAAACGGAACACTAAATCGATTGCTCAACAAACACATGAACAACGAATCGAGAACATTGCTCAAGAACTAGAAGAGGACGAAGCATCCAACTCGGATGATCAACCAATCATGGCTTCTCTGAGAAGGTAAGTGTTTTTTTAGCTCATTTATGAATGTTTGAATCGATTTGTAGCCATGGGTTTAGGTTAGAATCACCAAAATTGCTGAAACTGTTGAGTTGCAGAGAAAACCGGCATTCAATCTTAGTTTGAATACCAAGCCGGTTTAACTTCCTGAACCTGAAATATCTATACCGGCGTACGATAGTAGTTGAACACCATACCGGCTTTAGTTCCTGAAAATTAGATTTTAGGACCGGCATTCGAATTGGGTTGAAGGCTATTCCGGTAGTCAACTAAAAAAACACAGGAATAAAAACTGAAAAACCGGCATTATATCTAGGTTTCGTCATTGCCGGTTTTGAAATACCGGCATCACGTAGTTCAATTCGTGTATGCCGGTTTGACACTTGAAACATTTATTAAGAAAAACTGAAAAACCGGCATGCTCGATATTTGAACATATATGCCGGTACATGTTACGTTTTAAGAATTTCAATGGCGGTTTACAAACTGTGATGACTTTTCTTATGTTTGTTTCGTTTGCTTATGTTATAGGTCAAAAGCCAAAGTATCGAGGAAAAATAAAGGTCCTATTCTCACTAAAAAAGGAGAAAGGACGGTCTTGATACTCCCCAGTCCCTGCCTCCCCGGGGGATAGATGCGGGTCGCAAGAAGCGTTTGGGGTTTCAAACAAGAGGGTTAGATTGGGAGAGTGGTGGTGAACGTAATGCACTTAGAATCCGTGAAGGTACATTTGTGAACGATGAGAATGATGAAGGGGACATTGAGGATAAAGATGATGATGTTCCCCCAAGTCAATTAGCAATCCAAACCGAAGTTGGTGAGACTAGTCAACAACCAACAAAAGGCAAGGGCAAGGGCAAACACAAAGTTAAAGGTTGTCACCTTCCTCACATTGATGACATGATACCCGACCGCGATGATGGTAAAATTTGGGGTCAAGCTCCGGAACCGAAAGTACTCTTTGGATACAAGAACTCTTGGGCTCGTACAATCTTTCAAACTTATGTAAGTATTTTTTATTTTGTGCATGTGCATTGTTTTATTTTTTACATTATCTCTTAATCGTATTATGTCTTATTTGTAGGATCATACTAAGGCTGTGCGTGTTTGCCGAAACCAAGCCGCGGGTGAGTGGAAATTGTCGATGGAACATGAAGATGTCCAAACATTAGTAAGGAACTCGGGTTTGTATTCTTTGGTTGAAAATTACTTGAATCCAGATACTGTCACCGTCAATTGCTTTGTCGAAAGGTATCATGGTGAAACCGATACAATGCACTTCCCGTTCGGGGAGATGACCTTGATTCCTGAAGATGCTTATGCCATTCTAGGCTTGAATGTTATCGGAAAATCAATTTCAGAAGGAGTTGAGTCTCGGGACCTAGATTGGCTGAAGTTGCACGATTTGACTGAAAAGTTGTTTGGTTGGGACATCAAAACTTCTTCGGATAGCTTTTATATAGCATCGAACGGAAGTAAGACGAAGACATTCAAGCTGACGATGCTTAAGAAGATGTTTGAAAATACAAAGGCTAGAAGCTTGGAGGCTGGATGGGACCCTGCACAGATTCGTTATACCGCCGCCGCGTACTGTTATACCTCTTGGGCACTAGGGCATTCCCGACAAGAATGGCAACCGGGTAAGTGCAAACTTTCTCCGCACCTTGACCCGTTGGAAGGTGTGTGTGGCTATTCTTGGGGCACCGCGGTCATGGCACATTTGATGGCGGAGATGAGAAGGGCTTCATTGGCTAAAACAAACCAATTTGTCGGAATTTCACTATACTCCGTGTACAATTTTTTTTAATCTATGTTCACATGTATTTATTTAACTTTTGTTCACATGTATATTGTTCACATTGGATTAGGTGTGGTGTTATGAACACTTCCCAACCTTGTTCAAGGACTACCCATTCTTGAAGATCAAAGACCTTCCTGAACCCGATATCCCTAGAGCTCGAGGTTCGAGTTTCACAAGAATCCGAAGCCCGGTAACAAAGGTCGAGTCATCGATATGAGATTGGCTCTGGATGCTATGAGGAAGGAAGATGTTGTGTTCGACACTTATAAGGAGATTAGAGGATACCGTCAAATCCCAAGAGATGTTGCATTGTACCATGGGCCTTTGTACCACCCAAGAGGATACATCATGGCCGACCCATGCCGTGTGATGCGCCAACATGGATTTAAACAATTATCCCGTTTTTGGTCGACCTCCTCGATGATAATTATCTTCTTTACTTTTCTCGGTGCAATTCAACTCCCAACAAGTTACATGTAGTGTATGATCCAGAACCGAACCAACACATTGGAGGGAAAGAGACCCACGTCGTTTGGTAGATATTAGTAAGTGGGAGCTATGGAAAATGGTTATGAAGTTGATGACAGCTACATGAGGGATTACCTGGAATGGTCACATCCTTATGTCGTGCGCCCTCCCTCCGTGGAAGCCCCACACCAAGAAAACCCTCCTGTTGAAATTCCTCCACCTCCACAACCTACGATGGCCCAACTTCTCAAGACTTTCGGAATGGTGGTAAGTTTTCTTAATTGGTTAAAGTTATTAAATGTAAACATAATCATATATTAATATATATGCTGATTATGTATTTGATGTATTAAACTAGCGACGTCGACTTGGAAAGGTTACGAAGATGTTAGGTTGCAAGCATAAGGATGGAGTTGTGCTATCTCTTCAAGAAATCAAGGAACTCGAGGAAAAGCTTCATAGAATTGAAGAAACCGACCCTACCACAAAGCTATGTATGGGGAAACAAGGAAGGTGCCAACCCAAAAGAAACAAAAGACTAATTAGTGATGGTTAACTCTTTAGTTTTTTGGTTACGTCAAAAACAATTTCAAACTTGTTTTGGTTTGTACTGTGGGTTAACTCTTTATTTACTTTGGTTTATGTTGAACATGATTAGAGTTTTGGTTTGAAAGTTTAAATGTTCCGGCATAGGACAACTCATTGTTTGAAATACCGTTACACATACCGCATTTCTCAATTCATCAGTTTGACAAACCGGCATAGTAAAATTCAAAATCGAGATGTACCGGCATTGTTGTGTTGGCTAAGGTCTATGCCGGTATTCAAAATCTCCAAAAACTATTAAATAAGTGACAGAAAACCGCATATGAATATTCATTTTAAGAATGCCGGATTAAAAACCGGCATTCAAGGTATTAAACCTTGTATGCCGGTATAGTAGTTATATTTGGTTCCTCAACCTGAATAGAATTTCTTCACAACCGGCATCATCGTTGTATTATGTTGAGTGCCGGAACATATTACCGGCGTAGTTTTACCTCATCCAAAGTCTGCCGGTTTCAGGCATTGAATACCTAACGGCTAGTTTTTTAAACCATCCTCTAGAAAACATTAGTTCCGGATCTGAGTTTCTTATTGTGCCGTTACTAAAGTGGAAAAGAGCCGTTATGACTAAATCTATTTAAAGGAATGGATACACCCATTGCACTTGATACCTCACTGATAAATCTCCAATGGATTATTACTCACCGGCTGCCAAGTTCATCAATTCCCTCGAAAAAGAAAAACGTTTGAGGAGCATATTGTCCACTCCGACAGGAATTCAATCATCAACCACGACCAACTCCATTGCCACAATACTAGAAAAACTAAGAAGGAAGGAAGAAACCACCAACTCAATTGTCGCAATGGAGGAAGAGATAAGTAAAAGGAAGAGAGAAGAAAAAGAGGAAGCAAAGATTGAACGTTATCGTCAAAAAATAGATAACACCGTAGCGGAAGCTCGAAGAGGTTAAACATCAAAAAGAAGCTAAGATAGAAGCAGATGTTGAGGAGGAAACAGAATGGATTAGAAATTACTACTTAGTATTGGATTTGGCGGAGGATGAACGCCTGTCGAAGTGTTTTGGGGCCTTGTAATGAATGGTTCTTACAAGCATTACACGGTTAACGGTAAGAAACGCAAAACTGAATACGCTGATCAAATAGTACGATTCGAACAACCGCAGCCATCAAATCATGTCTCAAATACAACGAATTCCTATCAAGATACGGTGGTGATAGGTATAAAGCTCGTGATGCATATACGAAGTGGAGAAAAGAGCCTTTTAGGCATTTCGAAGCTGCTTTGCTTGTTCAATCTAATTCCAATAAATTATTTTAAATTGTATTACTATTGATATCTTTAATTCTATGTGTAACGTTATTCCCTTAAATGATGTTAGTTGGAAAATGCTTGAGATCTTAAATCTTTCCTCGCTCTTTAATCTTTCCTCTTTCATTTTCTTCTTCTTCGGGTGATAGTTTCTCTTTACGAACATCTTCATCAAGTTGACCAACCATTCTTTTTTTAATATCAGCCTTAGAGGGTTCAAACAAAGCATGACAATGTTTTTTCACATTTTCACCTATATGAAATGTACATAGGAAATTTTGTGCATCCGGAAATACGTCGGATATGGCATTCATTAGTGCGTCAAATTGATCGGTTATGATGACCTTCGGACCACGATTTTCCGGGAACAATAATTTTAATTGTCGCAATGCCCAATGATAATTGTAATCCCTCTCGTTTTCCATTAAACACCAAGCCAATGTGAATGTTACCTTGTCCGATGTGTGCCCCACGATGTTGAACAATGGCATGTTGTATTTGTTTGTCTTGTACGTGCAGTCCATCATAAGAACATCACAACACGTATGAGCCAATTGTGAAAGCAAAGGATGCGAAATGAATATTTGAAGCGGCTTCTCGTCCGGAACTCTTTTAATGATACGCGTGTAGTTGTGATCCCAAACTATCTTCTCAAATTCTTGCATAACATTCCTCCCTTCCCATTCCAACCTTTTAATAGTTGCTTGTGCGCTATAAATTGTACTTAGTGAAGAAACGTTCATCTTATCCTTTGCCTTGAAGGTTCGGAGAATCACTCTTGGTTTGATACATGCTTTTGTCATCATCTTGACATCCTCGAATTGATCAGGTTTTAGCTTCGCAACTAGGGAGTGACCTTCAAAATCTTTCGGATCGGGGTGGTTGTGACGGCCAAACCACACCTTACATTCCCATTCTTTTTCTTCTTTACTTTCTCCTCTTAGATAGAATACAAGCTTAAAGGGGCACTCATCCTTTCTCGTAACTGTTTTGTATACCCTCTTAGTCTTCTTTTCATATACATAACCCTTTCTCTTATGGCTATTCTCCTTGTATTTTCCGCTTCTCTCACAAACCATCTCAAAACGAACATCTGAATGTTGACTATTCCTCACTAAGACACACATGTTCTTAAGAGCCGTCTCTTTTGCCCAAGCAATTACTTCCTTTTCATCTTTTATTCCCTACATAAGAATGAGAGATTACAAATAAATCCCAACATTAAATTGTAAAAACTAGGTGGAAGACTTGTTTGGTAACATACCCGAGGTATTTTATAGTGTTCCGACGTATCCCGATGGAGCGGTTTGGAGTTTGGTTGATCGTTGTACAGAATTATCTAAATGAAAATAAAATTGGATTAGTTAAAACCGGCAGTGTCGATTAGTAAATTAAAGTGCCGGTTTTCAAAACCGGCCTACAAGGTAATTGTCATTCTATGCCAGTATTAAAACCGGCATTTTTACAAATTAACTTAATATGCCGGGATATAGTACCGGAATACATAGATCAAAAAAAGGAATGCCGGTTTTTAAGTTCAAATTATAATTTGTTTCTGTATGTTTTCCTATTAAACCTAATTATCGACATGCAAGGATATATGCTTTATCACAAACCGGCATGGTGGGTCGTGTACGGTTAGTGCCGGTTTAAGTATTCCATACAATATTCGGTGGTTGGTAAAAGTAAAATTCAAACCGGCATGCAATCTTGGTTTGAATGGTACGCCGGATGTTCTTGAACAAATGGGATATTTTGAACCGGCATTCCAATTTGTATGAATACAATGCCGGTTATAGAGGTTCCGGCATGGTATTCATATAACGAGCATGCCGGTTTTCTGCTTTTTCGGACAGAAATGGCGGTTTCGAAAAAAAAAAACAAATTTTCGACCTCTTTGAAGCATTACCTGTGTGTTGGGGATGCTTGTATGTTGAACATGTTTACTTTCTTGAGTTGGTTCTTCACATAACTCTTCATGGTCACGAAAATCGTGATCCAAGGGTGTTGGTTCATCATATAACTCCAATTGGGAGGTGTTATCATTAACCGAAGATTGAAGATATGATTGTTGTTGTAGTTGAGCCAAGGATTCAGCAGCTGCAAGTCTCTCTTCAAATTCATCTTCCATTTTCAAAAAAAAAAAATTCTACTCTAAAATTTTTTACCTCCTTCTACCCACAAAAATTTCAAATAAACTCAAAAACACTAATTATATCCCCCAAATCATTAAGATTTTACTAATCTTAATTAGTAACTAATCCTAATTAGGGAGGGTTAGATTAGGAAATAATAAAATAATTACATAAGGGGTAACCCAGCTAGGATATTCGGATCCCTATTTTGTCCTCTAGTGATATCCCCCAATTAAAATCCATATCCCCCAATTAATTGTTCCAAAACAATAGTGAATCATACCTTGAGAATAGATTTATGCAAAGGATGAACATGTGACAAAGGAATTTGATTGTAAAAGGGATTTAGTTAAGAGATAAGAAAGGGTGTTTAATTTTGAATAAAAAAACGTTTGACACTAAATGGAAGGAATAACTCCCAAATAAATGAGTGACCAATGCACATTAAAAGTCTAAATTCATTATCTTAGATAAAATTAATATGTGAATTAATCTGGACCCTCCTTTATAAGCCTAAAATATAGATTAATTAAAAATCTTAAATATGTAGCTCAATCCAGATCATTCTTTATATGCCAGAAATGTAATTGATTAACTTAAATATACGCCTTAATCTGGACTATGTGTCCAAACTGTAGATTCCGTTCAAATAGAAAAAAACCATTGTCCGAACTATAGAAGCATAACAAATATAATCAAGAAACTTTAATCCATTTGATACCAACATGACGACTCTAATCCAACTAAGAGTTTGAACTCTCCAAAAACAAAGAGTAATACAAGTTGAAAAATGTTATTTACATGGCTCAGCCTCTGAGAAACATAAGAATAAAAATGAATAGATGACAATCATATTTGATCGGTATCTTTTGACTGCAAATGAAAAAACAAAATTAAGATAACAAAATACAATATTCATGAAAACAAACAAAGAGAGTTAAAGGGATAACAATGAAACCATCGTTTTCTTCGTCATTAATTTTCACTCCATGAAAATCCTCTGATTTTTCCCTTCAAAAGTCAAAGTCTGGTTGGAAAATTTCCTGTCCATTGAAAATAAAACAATAAAAACAAAGAGAAATTAAATGTTATGGTATCAAAAAAAAAACTAACATAAGATAAGAATAAAAATGAGTAGATGGCAATCATATTTGATCAGTATGTTTTGACTGCAAATGAAAAAACAAAATTAAGATAACAAAATACAATATTAATAAAAATAAACAAAGAGAAATCAAACTCCATGAATCCATTGATGTTATACAAAAAATTAAAGGGAAAGGTTAACAACAATTATCTAAATCAACCAAAACAATTGTGAATCATACCTTGAGAATAGAGTGAATAGAGTTATGCAAATGATGAACATTTGACAAAGGAATTTTATTATAAAAGGGATTAAGTTAAGAGCTAAGTTAAAGGACATTTAATTTTGAATTAATAAAAAAGGTTTGACATTAACTGGGAGGAATAACTTCCAAATAAATGAATAACCAATGCACATTAAAAGTCTACATTTAGTATCTTAGGTAAAATTAATATGTGAATTAAGCTGGACCCTTCTTTATAAGCCTAAAATATAGATTGAAAATCTTAGATATGTAGTTCAATCTGGACCATTCTTTATATCCCAGAAATGTAATTGAATAACTTAAATATTTTCCTTAATCTGGGTCGTCTTTTATGTGTCCAAACTGTAGATAGCCGTCCAAATAGAAAAACACCATTGTCCCTTTGAGTTGTGCTACCATAGTAGCCAATCAAAATAAAATAAAATGAGGTGTGTTCTTGTTTAGCGTGACCTGAAACTTTCTGTGTTTCCTCTCGGCAACCGTTCCACTCCACCACCGGCACGTTCTAAGTAGCAAGTAGAGAGCATCCAATTCTATGTAGCGTTTTTAGCTGTAGACCTGTAAAGAAAATGAATCGGTATATTTCATTTTCCAGAAATGTTTCCTAGAATTTGTATTCTTTGGTCTACAATATTGGATCTTGGAAGTATATTTATTATCAAGCTAAATGGTATTGATAGTACTGTTTGATATATGTTGTAGTGGTCCCTAGATGTAAAATGTGAGGCGTGGTGATGATAATTAGGATCACCATGTCACCATTTTAGCTACGTTTCGTTCAGTGTGTTTGTGTCATGTATTTATTCAAGGTGAGCAATGTGAGGTTATTTCCTTTTACATTACATAGGTTTGAACAGCATAACATATGATGACGGGATCATATAATCATCCATAGTCATTGGTAATAGGTCTCTCTCAGTTTGTACGCCTCAAGTTTATCCTCTGGATTCAGTATTTATTCGCCAGCATGGATGAAATTCATTATAAACACCTGGCTATTTGGTGGCAGTGCACTACATATTCTATTTAATTCATAAAATGTACGAACTAATCTATTATTCTAGAAAGTAGAAACCATGACTCCCTTTATGTTGCCCCACTAAAGAGATGTAACAACAATATGAATCCCAATTTTACAACTCGAATACCCAGTGATAAACTAAAAATATATGATGGATAAGGATTCTTTTGAGCTGCAAGCACTCTTCCTTTTCTACTCCCCGTCTTTGGCATCGTGCACCTAAGTTATGGTTTATTTTGCGTTAACATCTTCTCTCTGTTCGTGATGAGGTTAGTCAACTCTATTCAAGGATGAATAATGCTTTCATGTGGACCTGCAAAGAAGGTAAGTGAGTATTTCGTCGTCGGAACACACTTGCCAGAAACTGAAAACCACTATGTGCACGCTTATAGCTAGAGTTCATCTAGTGTGTGTGAAATGTATTTATTTTACTTCCCAAATGCCAACGTACCTTACGACATTATTTCTGCCTCATATTATCAATCTTACATCATGCATCTTTATTGTACCGCCTCTGATCAGTTGCTCTGCTGTAGAGGAGTGAAACATGTGTCTTCTGAGTCTATCTCACACGGTATAATACCTGCTTGTAGTTTTGGCCAAATGAATTACTAATCTACAATACTTTATGCATGATCTTGAGAACTACAGCATCCAGCTTTAGGTAATCAATCTTGTGGAGCTGATTGCCAAGTTGTGATAATACAATACAAATTTAGCTTCTAGTATATATGACAGTACATTAGGCAAACACAATCACTGGATCCTCTTCGGGCGAAAAGTATTTACAGTTCCACCTACAAAAAAATATCATGAATTAGATAAGTTACATAATTTCAGATGTTAGCAGTAAACTCACATACAAAATAATTAAGTTGCAAAATCATGTATCAACTAAGCACCCAAAAAAATAAAAATTGATGATAATTTATTACGTTTAGTTTTTCCAAAAGGATTTACCCTGTGTTTGCGTCACCAGCATTATGTTCTTCCATCGAGAATAGGGTAACTCCCTGCTACCTTTAAATAACCCAATATCTCTTCCAGAGTTTTCTATCACTTATCGCCTACCAAATGTTTTTTGTGCCTCGAGAAATAAACCAAAAAAGTTACCTTAGGATTCAGAGAATACAAATATAAGATAGTATTTTTTTTTTTAGTAAACAAAAATAAAAATATAATGACTAAATTGGGCAAGCAAATGGATAACAAAGACTCGTATGATACTATTTTTTTTTAGAAAATAAGAATTTTATTAAACAATTTATATCCCTGTTTGCCGAAGTGATAATCAGGGGAGCCTTATTAAAAAGAGAATGTCTAGAACAAAGTTACATTAGATCAACATATCGGCTATATGAGAAAACGGGTTCGACAAATTTTGTAAGCTAACCTTAGCTTCATCTTTGGATTTGGATCAATTATTTGCAATCTGGTTGTGCTAGATATGAAGTAGCCACTATAATTTCGTTATAAGGAAAGTGTAATTACCAGTTCTAACAGATTTTGGTGTTGAAGCACCGTCAGTTCATAACAGTAACTCCCAACGCAAAGATCTAATAAAGCAATTGGTTGAATCAATGAAAGCCAAGAAATGAGTTTTCCAATGTATTTAGCACAAATGCTTGAAGCCATATCTTGTAAAAATAATCCTAAAACGCATATTAAGCTAACCTAATTTTATATAACTAAAGGAAAAAAATTGTAAATATTAAGAATTATTAAGAAAAAAATAAAATTCATTCATTCATTACCTTACCAAGAGTAATTTCCGCAGCTATGAATCATACATATCCACCAAATTAAAGAATCCACTATGAAAGGCAAAAATAAGCCAAATTTTAGCAGTACTGGGATGATTTACAAAAGAATCTGTAAAGCGAATACATTGGACAAACAAAAAAAAAATACTTTGAAATTGAGTTTCGTTTCTCATTGCAAAGTAGAAATGAAGTAACATGTCTTGACAATTCCCTAATTAGTGCGATACGATAGATGCTACTAAACCTAACCAACGGGAACCCAAAAAAAAAAAAGGAAAAACATTCAATAAACCTAGCTAACACACACACACACAAAAAGGACCCATTTTTATGATCAAACGAAGGAGCAACGAATGCTTTCACTGAATTGGGGAAATATTAATACAAAGGAGAAGAAAATTTTCGTATGTTTCTTTGGAGCACAAAAAAATCAACTTAGTGATTAACTGAAATATAGATAGGACATACCTTCACAAATATTCTAACAATGCATAGAGGAAAATGGAGAGTTTGAAATCCTTCGCAAAAATTCTTTGCCCATTTTCTATGTTTGTTGATCCAGAGAAAAAGAGTAACGCCTCCCGCATTGAAGGAAGGTAATTATTTTGGCATTGATTTCAATATTGACATATCAAGGAAAAACGGATTTCACATTAATGCAAAAGAGAAATTGATAGATGGAAAGAGATTAGAGCGGAGTGTTAGTGGATTGTCAAAAACATTTTGGCTAAATAAATAAGAGGTTTCAAGGAGTCTGAGAGATGCGTTACCGCATGGCAGAGAGGTAAGTAATCAAGGTGGATTAATCGGGACCGTTTTTATGTGGCAAAAATGTATATCTTCCGTATGTACATATCAGTGCTTCCATCATAACCGTCCTTTATGTACCTAAACTGTATATCTCATAATGTATATTAGTGGCTCGATCTTAACCGTCCTTTATATGTCCAAACTGTAGATGACCGTCCATATGGGAAAACACCATTGTCCCTTATAATATAGATTACATCTTTAATTTTTTTTTATCATTGATTTTGTTTTATACAACCTATAAAGAAAACCCCCTGTAATATTTAACAATTGGGAACTCTTTTATCCTCATAAGTAAGAACGATCCTAGTTGTTATTGGAGTAAAGTGAGTGATTTAATTTGTTGTTCCTACGAAAACACACCATATTACTTGTGATATTTAAGGTTATAAAGACAAACAATACAATGCGAAAATAAAACAAAATGACCCAAGACAAGAAATTTTCTTAACGAGAAAAATTACAATCTAGATGTAAAACCCCGGGACCTCATCCAGTTTGAACACACACTGTATTATGCCGCTACAGACACTAGCATATTGTCAGACTTTAGACTAGACTTTAGTCAAGACTGAATACTCTCCAAGCTATTCAATTGTTGTTGTTTTCTTTACCTCTCTTGGATATCACAAGAGCCTACATACACATTCCCCTAGATGATGTCCTTTACAGGCCTAAGAAATCTTCTACAATTCTTTGTGAAGGATATTTGCTTTGAGGGATCTACATATGAAAAAGATATCAAGCAAACCTCAAACAATTAGGGAATAATATCTTCAATAGTTATAGAGATTCCTAATTGACTCTACCACACAAAATCTATCTAAATCAAGTTTAGATCGTAATTTTGTGGGACTAACAAGGTCAGAGACGAAGAACTACTTATAGTTTCTATCAATTTTATTCCTTGATCAGTCGTTCTTGAATGACTGTATAATATAAGAGAAGGACCTTTAGAATAGGCAAGAACTACGGTGATCAAGATAAGATTCTTGATAACAAATACTTATTACGTAAAAGATAGTTTGATCGGGCTTCAAGAATCCCAAGTTAAGTCTTGAAAGTTGTAACCTAATTATGTTTCTCAATGAAACCCAGATAAATGAAGGACGACTCTTTCAGCAACAAGATGCGCATCATGCATGTATTGAGAATCTTTATTGCAGAGAATCTCTATTTATAATGATGAATGGAGATATGTTGCTTAAAGTTCAAGCAACTACTAATTGCATTTATTTAATCAAGGACGGAAGCACAGCTGGGCTTTCCCTAGCTGAAGCCCCCTTAACATCTCAATAAAATATTTTTTTCTCTCTTTCCTATTTCTATTTAGCCCAAATTTTTTGTATTAAAATTAAGCTTATGTCCGGGTAGAAAATTTGTCTAGCCCACCCCATGTAACAGTAGAAAATTTGTCAAGCCCACCCCATGTAGCATTCCTAGATTGGGGTGAGCATGGGCCGGTATGGATCGGTTTTTACCTCATCCACATCCAATCCTATCTACTACGGATTTCAAATTTGGCATACGCATCCAATCCAACATCCAACGGATTTGCATCCAATGAATGCACGGATGAACGGATTGGGTGAGGATAATCCAATGGATTTGTGTTAGTTGAAATTTATAATGAAAAAATAAAACAATATGGATGACTTCTTATAGAACCTACACATTTTATATATGTATATATATATAAATATATAAGTGTCATGGACAACACTCCAAGCAAACACCTTAAAAATTCCAAAACTATCTATATATTTTCTAGAAACTATATAAATACCCTTAATCTAACTGATATGGATGTCCAACGGATTTTCAAGTTTGCATCCGGGCCCAATCCGTAATCCTTTGGATTTCAAAAATCTCATCCGCGTCCAACCCATTAGCGAACGGTTCGGGCATTCATCTGCAAAAAATACGGTTGGTCCCGGTTAAATCCGTGGATTACGGATAAAAATGTTCATCCCTATTCCTAGATCCCTACTGCATCCAAACTAAGTTCATGAACTAATTTTCATGCATGTTTACAAATTTGGGATCAGTAAGAAACTTTTTGGGATCGAAGTAATAACTTGTTTCTTTGATTTGAACACTCTAGCAACATATTTTTTTTGTTTGTAGAAGCCGTAAGAATAATAACCAGGTACTTCCCAAAGAAAGGTACTCATAAAATATAGCAACTCAATTAGGCAAAGAATCGATTACAATAGCTTTAAATGATCAAAAACTTCGAAGAAATTCAAAATTAGTTGCTAAATCTTCAGTCGGACCCCCACCGTTGCACGGTCAAGTAGTCTTACTCGATAAAAGTTTCAATTTCATGTTGTGGAAATCACTATTGAAATATTGTTTACTAGAGAAACATCTCCTATTATAATCACATATCTCAAAATCAGAACTGCGAGGAACTGAGAGTTAACGCGTGGTCAGAGGCTGCTATTTAATTCTAGACTCCAAAGTACAAAACTCTTTCAGGGAGAGACTTCCCCCACGCCTTATTCAAATAGGATCTTTGCTCTTTCAAATCAAGGAGACTTCCCCCATGCCTAGTCAAATTAACATAAAACAAAAGACATGCGGTATAACATGATTTTCAACAAAAAAAATACGTACATTTTATTACTATCCTCTCTTATTCTATCCTCCACAGGGACGTGAAGATTAGGCATAACAAGAACAAAAAGCAAATTAATAGAACGGACAAAATATAGACCAAAAAAAAGAAGTAAAGAAACAACTAAACTAATCAGCAAACCATCAATTGCGTACGTACATAATTACACAAATAATTGAGTTACAGCAAATTAACAAGAATCATGTTGTAGTCAAGTTTAAATCTTCTAGCTACTTTCATTTTGGTTCTCTCCAGATCTTCATCACTGGTTATTGATTAGTTAAACGATGTATATATCTAGACCCATTTCAGTTGCTCCCAATCCCATAACTGGTTAAAATCGTCCGTCGTAATCATGTCCCATTGATCATCACGACTAGTATTACTAGTAGAAGCTTCTCCCAAAACTTCACGCGAAGTCGACTGATTTTGAATACAATCATCTCCAGAAGAATGATAACTAGGGGAGCTTGTTTTCTGATCATTATTGACAGCATCTATAGAGTGATGTTGATGACGAGTTAGTGTTACAGGTTCGCTAGACGTCGGGGGTCCCAATGGCCGACGATCAAATGCTCTTAAACAACCCGATTTCACGTATATACGGCACAGACTGAATTCATGACGTAACTATATGTACAAGTAAATTCTAAACTAGTTAGCGTTAAGAGCACAAAATTTTAATATAGATAAATCACGTTTAAATGTGTACGTACCACTGGAGCACTAGTAGTGCTTGGGTTAGTGATTAACGTCGATGTCTGAGTATGATGATCCTGCTCAGCGCCTACTACTCCGTTGCGCATAATGGCTCTATATTCATTCATCTTCCATTTGGTTTTTCTCCCCGTAGGAGCTTTTCCTCTGTAAAACACCATTGTTTTCTTCACACCAATGACTCGATGATTATTACTATTATGTGTAGTTGAAGGTATTGACGGTGATGAATACACGTAACTAGGAGAACCGGTAGCTTTCCAATAACCCGAAGTGGTGGTTCGGTTAGGGCGTCCACCACGCGCTTCTCTCTCCTGTCTTGGTGTAAAGAAAAACCATTGTTCTTTGTCCCTGTGACACAGCTCCCCTGATATTTCTGCATTTATACAAGCATGCATGCATCATAATTAAACGAAAGCTAATTAAAGAAGCTAGCTAGCTAATCATGCATCTTGTATATGTATATATATATTATAATATAAGCGGCAGAGTTTGTACCAGGGAGTTGCCAAGGATCGACGTCGTAAATCTGAACAACCGGGATTACACAGTTGAAGATGGTGTCTGTACTATTGCCATGATCAAGTTTTCTATGGAGATAGAAAGTAATGAGCTCCTCCTCTGTAGGGTAGAAACGATAACCAGGTGGGAGTGCAGGCACCAAATCATCCTCTGCTTCATGATTCTCCTCATCCATTACTACTTGATTGTTATTATTCATTAATCTCCCTATTTCTCTCGCTCAAAATGTTTTTATTTTTATTTTTTACGTCGTGAATATGAATAATGAGCTCCTCCTCTGTAGGGTAGTTCATTATATACATGGGAAGCTTCGTAGAGGTATATATATGGTGGTGGCCCCGTAAGTCGTGAAGTACAGGGCACTTTTATGTACTAAACCGAGTGAAAAGGCTTAAACATTATGATTGTTCGTCTGCTATGCCAATGCTACAGTCTGTATTCTTTTCAAATGAAACTTCCACGCGGTTGTCGCAAAGAAAACTTCCGAGCTCACAGTTCCTTTCCAATCAGTCCCACGTACGCGCATATCATCATGTTAGTATCCTACTTTTGAACTAGTCAGTCAAGCAATCGATATAATTTGTTTGCTCCATATACCAACAGCAGAAGCTTTTGTCGCGTGATTCCGATGAAGAAAAGGAATGAGTTCGTTAAAAATCACGGATGAATAATTGAAAAGTCATCCAAGTCTCTACACCAAGTCAACTAATAAGAAAAAAGAAAACAGTCACTAGTGAGTCGTGTTTCTGTCATCTGAATTAAATGAGACGAAAATTGACAACCAGACACTTTCTTGCGCGTCAGAATCAGAATCTTATCTTCATTTCTATTTTGGTAATTTGTTAGAGATAATCACGGATGATAAAATTACTCAAAGAAACTAAGCATATCCAATGTGTATAAGGCTTGCATTTACAGTTACAACTTTGCGGTTGAGGTTTGGCTGTCACACTCAATTGCAAGAAGTCTCCAACAAGATACACGACTTATCTGTGTCCACATTGCATAGCTTCCAAGTTCAATCGGGTCTTTATATTCCTCAGAAAATATCTTATATGTCAGCAAACACAGAAAATCCAAAATTACAGTTTTTAAGTTGCAGCCAAACCTCAACCGCAAAGTTGTAACTGTAAATGCAAGCCTTATACACAAGAAATTTGGATATGCTTAGTTTCTTTGGGTAATTTTATCATCCGTGATTATCTCTAACAAATTACCAAAATAGAAGAAAAAAAAGTTGCAGCAAAATCAGAGTGATTTCACAATCATATACATGTGCTTAATAGTGTGCAAACATTCCAAAATATCCGAGTTATGTAGGACTGGTCAAGTCCTATTGTCCCATGAAGGGCAGATCACATGGACTTTCGTCTGCAATTGAGACAAAACCCAACCCTTCCCAAGTCCATAAGGTATGAAGTAACCTGATATTTGAATAACTTGGTCAGGAATCAATCTCGTATCAAGTCTTCAAGTGATTCTTTGGTCTTGAGAATGCTGGTTTCATCGACAAGTGATGACCTTTTCATAGCACGTAAAATCCTTGGTAAATTCAAGGAATCCTGAAATCGAAGTTGAGAATATGAATAAACACGTTTTCAGACGATTATCCCAAGCAAATAACTTACGTCAACATCAGATGTTATACCTACCAGATCTTTGACGGAAACAATTTACCGTGTTACAATAAACAAAATTTAATTCGTTATGAAGTGTTTAATTTAGTTAGTAGCAACTAAACATACAAAATGAATTTGCTAAGTTTCAATTTCTAAATTTATATAACCAAAATAAACTAAAAAATTCACTCTCAGATTCAAGTTTACTTAAACGAAAAGTAATAGACATTTCCTAGCTAAGTCGGGAATTCAACAGCTTTTGTGTGCAAATTGCTCAGCGAGTCAATGTTGCTTAAGTTTCTGGTATCATCACTGAAATATTTGAGTGACTTGGGTCAAACTGCATATGCTAGCCTTGACAGATGAAGGAATAGATGGGAATCACCGCTTAAGATTTAATGTTAGTTGTGAAACATTGTTAGTATGTAATGTTTTCTCGAGTGTTAAGGTACCCTAAATTGCAATAAGTAGCACCGGTAACGAGATAATGTTATGCAAATAAAATTGGATTAAACAACATTTATCATGTGCAAAGCAAACCTGGAACTTCTCGCTCAGCCTCAGACTCCAAACCAACTCTATGGAGTCTAATTCTCCAATGAAATGCCCTTCTGCAGTTGTTGTGACTTTTACTTTATCAACAATCTAATGTGGTCTCCCCTCACCTTCAAAATTGGATGGGTCTCCACTGTGGAGGAGTCGCCATAGTAAGCTTCTTTGAGTATCACTGCACAGCTCTTGTTTTCCAGTGAAAGGTAGAATATGTCATGATGGCAATCGAACGCCCTATGAAACTTCTGCAGCAAACCTAAATGTGTTCGAAGACGGATAAGATTCTTTTTCTGGCTGAGTTATCAAGAAAGAGACCTAGCAACCCAAGAAGAACCCAACAGCTCGTTTCTTTGAAACATCAGTGCTTGAATTCAGAAGCAAAGAGTAACTTACAGGGAGGCGCTGAGGAGTTTCTTAGTTTCTGCACCATAATGAAATGTTCAACCTCAAACCTTAGAAGGAATAAGAAGAACCAAGTGCCATCGATTAAGATATGGTATATTAAGACATGTTGCCCGAGTATTAGTAATGAATTTTTCAGAGAGCTTAGTGGTCTGAGATCTTTTGATGAGTGTATGATCTCAATAGAGTCATAGAAGGAGTCCTCCTTCCACTTCATCTTCATATCCTCATAGCTGCATTTCTGTGTATTCTTGTAAGTTGTAAGTGAGTTGCTATCCGAACAGGAGAATCGTCCCTGCGAGAAGATTTCTTTCAGTTTCTTGAGGTTGATTTGAGTGAAGAACATGGTGGGTTTGTGGCAGAATGACACATAAGCTATGGTTTTAGGAGGCTTATTTCCCTGTTGTCAAATTTTTATAAACTGTAGACAGGAGAAATTAACCTTTTGGGGAACTCAACTTAGTCCATCCTACAAACCCAAATTGCTTGTGATCATAACATCATTAGACTTGGGCAGCAACCGATTGCCTTATGACCTTATCATTCTTGCTCGAGTAACTTCGCGCACTGGTTTGATTTTTGCACCGACTGTATTTGCAATATTTACTTGTCTTCTGAATGTTCACCTGCGGAGGTGAGAGCACCATCAGTATGGCGGTACCAGCACCAAAAGAAAACATTTATTTCTTGAGGTTGCAGGGACCCCAATTTACCACATCAGTGAGTGCCAGAATGGGCAATACCCAATCAGATGCATAGGAAAATATCTAGAGGATATATTTCAGGACAGACACATCAGACAAGACCTTCTGAAAGGCAAACATGTAAAGCATAAAACCGATACAAAGTACAAACTTATTATATATTGAATTGAACCTTAAAAGATTAAAACAAGATGTTCAAATCAAAGCTTGATCTGATTTACAACGCAAAATCATCTAAATATTAGTTCAACAAGAAATGGGAAGTGAGCAACACAATTCTCTAAAGATACTGAATGTAACTCATAAGGGTAATGCGCAGATAAGTTAACACCAAGGTTTGGATATAGAGTAATACATTTGAGCTCACTGCATTGAATAATTCCATACTCAACCATTCGTGCCATAAGAAATCAATAATTTAACGATAACAAATTATAAAAAGACGGTTACAGATAAGCACTTAAGAATACTGACAACAAATCCTTAATAGGAACCATATATTTGTGAACTAATTACACTCAAAAGAAGTATACCTTGATAATGAAAAAACATTACATCTCAATCTTGATCAGAAATCAAGTCCATTTCATCATCCTTTCGGAAGTCATACTCAACGATGAGTCCTAGATTATCAACTAACTTATGATGTTTGAGACACCCTCCACACTGAACAAAAACAGTTCCTCGCTCATAAGCTAATCGATTAACAAGCCTTTTTGTTTTTTCGCCACATTGATTGCAAGTAAACTGTACACTTAAGCTTCTTCTAGGAAGCTTTAAATCAATAGAAGCATCCACGGGAGTCTCCATACAAGAGGAAATAGTATTTCTTCTCCTGGAAAGTCTAAGTGGAGCTGAAACAATAGATGGATTGATGAAAAAGCTGTAGTTACGAGATTTGAATGTATTGTTATTGAGTGAATAAGATGACGCCGAAGATGAAGAGAGGCTGAAATTCCCATTGAATAGTGCCGATGCAGCCATGGTTATCATTTTTTTTCCTCGATCAAAAGAAACCCTAGAAAGCAGTAACAGAGAAACTAAATCAAAGGGAAGCGAGGAATTAGACCATCACGGCATCACAACTCCCAAGTCCCATCGAAGGTAACTTAGGTACACATGGGGATAGGGTACTATCCGGATCCAAATCTGAATCCGAGTCTAAATCCGCAAATATGGCACACATGGGGATGCAGTTTTTTCTTAACTTCAAATTCGTATCCGAAATTTAGAAAGTAGTTACGCCACTTCCTATGGGAATTGGCATCTTAGCCAAGTGGATGGTCAAATGTGTTCGTCCATTATAGTAGAAACTAGAAACTAAGCCGAGTAGACGAATTTATATTACAAACGGCTTATACTTTGCTATTATCGGCTAAGATTTCTTAGCTGCACGGTTCAATCTACACCACTAACATTTGTATCTTCATTGTTCGGTTTAGTCTATACCACTAACGCTTATATCTTCCTACGTATATCTCACATCACCTTCGACTAACTTATACAATTCTATAATTATCTACCTATTTCTAAAATAAGTTCTTTCATTTTACTTATCTATTTCATTATTTTTATTTAATCTATTGTTCTAATAAAGAGATGTGATTGGATATCATGGTGTTTCATGAATAACAACAAATTTGTATTTAGATATTGCAATAACTGGGTGATGAGTCAGTTGAGGAAAGCCAACTGGCAAACATTGTGATGCAATTACATTTAGGGCAGATACAAAGAGATCTAGAGCCATAACAAGTATTGGCAAGAAGATAAACATTTTCAGGGTAGGAATTGTACCACCAGAAGTTGGTGCACGATTATTTTTTTCGGAATTGTGTATACTATGATCAAAGTTTCCAAGGTCGATTTTGTATTGCCTCAGAACTTGGTGATAAATATTATTGATCAGCTTTATCAGGTACAACATTTAATCCATTAACAATATCATGCACGGAATATTTGAGGTCATTGTCCTGAATAAAAGTTTACTGCGGTCCTAAGGATTCTAGGTTATGGGTATCCAGCGGATCCCACCGATTAGTGCTTTTGTACAAGTATCTGTCATTATTTTGATCCAATATCTTTAACGAAAATCAACCTACGTTAGAGAAATACTAGTGAAAAATGAGGAAAAGTGCTTTTCAAGCATGATATATAATCTGGATTGTATACATCTCATGTGGCATGGATACCCTACCTTTTGGGAAGGTCGATAAAAGAGTCATTACCCAAAACTGATTGTTATTTTTGAAGTTGTTGTTATTAGAGCATTGCTTGGTTGAACCCATCAAGCGTTGGTAAATCATGTTTGGTTGTCATATTTTAGTATTAAAACTCAATTAGAGTCGCTTGATTAAATGTACTAGAGTCAACTTCGTTTAGGTTGGACTAGAAAGTATAGGAATGTTGAGATATAAAAGGAATACCTTGAAGACCTGAATAATGTGAAGATGTATCGACTACAATGAAGACATCATCCTTCCACTTGAGGTTAGTGATAATGGCTTGACTTTTTTCCATTCATATTGTTACTTTCAACTCATTTAAGATTGAAAACATAACATGCGAGGTTATATTTAATACTCTAGTATTAGACTTAGTCATTTTATTATGATCAAATTGTCAAGGAAGAATATTTAATTACGAAGTATAAAGTTTATCTTTTGAACTTCGTAAATGCGACATCGACATAATGTATATAATTTGTTACTTGATTGTGTATTGGATATAGTTGTGATTTCATCCTCAGAAACTATGTTTGATTACATATGTTTAAAGGAAGTACATCTATGAAATTGTTTTCGTAATTGAAAAGAAATCAATAGGCGTTTTGGTCCGGTTTTCAATGAAGATCAATTGGATGACCAATTCCAACCTAAGGTATGAATTTTGGTAGAACCAATCTTAACTTATGTTGGAGTCTTGATAGAACCGATCCTATCCTATATCGGGATACATGGTAGATCCAATCCTAGCTTATGTTGGAAGTCTTGGTAAAAACCGATCCTTACTTATATTGGGAGTCATGGTAGAACCGATCCTAGCTATTGTTAGGAATCATGGTAGATCCGATCCCTACCTATATTTAGAGACTTGGTATAACCGATCTTAACCTATGTTAGGATTCATGGACCTCATGGTAGAACCGGTCCCAAGTGCAAAACCGATTTTCAACATTCACATATTACTTTCGGTTTTATGTGAGTTTGGAATTAGGGTTTCCTAAATAGGAAAGTTATAAATGTCGACATAATTTGAACATGTATATAATTCTTATCTTTTATTATTCAAAGATATTCCTTAATCCCAAACCGAAATATAGAGAATCGTTTAATTATGTTTTTTGAATAATATGTTTTTTATTTTACAGCAATCAAAACATATCTCTTGAAAAGCTATATTAGTTAAGTGTTAAACTAATATTAGATATTTTTTAAATAGAAATTTCGTAATCACAGGTTGGATACTAGTTGGAAATATGAAAACCGAAATTAGGTACTTTGTTGCGTATCTTGAGAATATTTTTGGTTTTGGAATTCCATTGTTGTCCAAACAACCTTGGTCTATAAATAGTTGAGTTTGTATTTCTTGTAAACTATATCCTAAGAGCCAGGATAACTTCATCGTGTTGTTTCTGGTGGAGACGTCTATCTGAGAGGAAAGTACCATAATTTGGAGAAATCTCATATGACCGCTTGTTTAAAGACTTATGTGGGATTAAGAAGTTGTATGAGTACCGTATAAAATAGATAATTGCATTGTTATTTTAGTTTTCGATTATTGATTTGATTGACTAACGCTTATTGAAACTTTGATTGCACCTAGTTTGAATATTCTTGAGAGCCTTCTCTTCTAATATAAGGTCACCCAAACTAGATCACAGTATTGACGGGATCTTTATAACTGTTTTTAGATCTAAAGATAACTTGTGATCATCCATTATAAAAGACTCCGTTCTGTGTATGACCAATCATAAGTGGATTCAAGTTTGTGGTGTGCGGATACAAAATAAGGAAATTGAAGATATAAAGACAAGAATACAAGAATACAAGAAAAAAATTCTTATTGGTTTTTGTATCCCATGATTTATGCACATATCTTGGTCGTCTGGGATCCGACTTGGATCCGGTTTATCTTTGATATGTTTGATCGTATAGTCATTTAGATCGGAAACTTGGATCCGGTCTATCATTTTGTGGTATTCTTCAGTATCTGAATCTGATAGTTGTGAATCTATATCTGATTTTTGGATTTCGATTGATCTTACTCGACTCACGTGTGTGTTGACCAGATGGTTGTAGGTGCAGGGATACTTAGGGAACTAAGTAACTATGGGTAGATTACTTGGTCTCAACTATACGAAGTTGACTTTGTTCTTTGTATAGCATCTTAATTATGAGAGTATTCAAAACTGGATTAGGTCCTGGGGTTTTTCTGCATTTGCGTTTTCCTCGTTAATAAAATCTTGTTGCTTCATTCACTTTACTTCCGCATTATAATTGTCTTATTATCACTTGTACGTTAATCCTAATCACTTGATATTGATCATATAGTAAATCGGTTTTGGACCGTAACTATTATCAAGTGAACATCTTGAAGTTGTATTGTCTCGACTTTGTTCATAGACCGATCACTTAAAATATGGGACTTATGGGTTGAAATGAAAAGATTGTGGTGTACTTGGGTACCCACGTCATTTCAGCTGCTAATTATGGTTGTTGGATATAATAAGATTTTTTTCTTCCGGGTTCATAAAAGGACATAAATATTTTGCACAAATCGCCTCTATTTGAAAACCTAAAGTATATAATTTTCTCTGAAGTTAATTTCACCATCAACAGGAATCACTACACTCATGGGTATCATATGGACGATGAAATCTATTCAAAATGGTCAACCTTAGTTCAAGCATACAGTCCCACCCACCCTTCTCATGGTAAAGTAGGTCGTTTAATGGGTAATTTAACATAACAAATGGATTAGTTGAAGGAAGTTAAACATGCATTTTCAATTTTGAAGTAAAATTTATTTATCATTTGTGCACCATGTCGTGGTTTTGATCATCGTGAAATGCATAAAACTATATTCACATGCATGATTTTAAATATCATGGTATCTCAGAAAATCTGGCATGATACGACTTAGACTAGTTATCTAGATCAAGAATTGAGGCACAGAATTTGACCATCAAGGGACTATGCAGGTCTGACCAAATACATGCAAAATCAATATTATATGGGAGGTTAAGTAAAAATTTGAAAGCGCATTTTTAGGCTTTTTAAAGATCGGGCGAGCATGTGGAGCTAAATTGGAATCATTTACCATTTTAATTGTTATACTTTGTTTTTGTTCGGTAAGTTGGTGCGCGATGAACCTAGCCATATTAAAACCAGACTAAGATCCTTCTTAGGCTAAGTTTCTCTGTCGTTTTTCTTTTTTTCTTCTTATAACTTTAAATGTTGTGGTGTTATTAGCATTGAGATTTGGTTTTGATTGTGGGGTTATTTAAAATGGTTGTCAATTTAGTGTAGAAGGATAATAAGAGTATGGGAATTTTCGGTTTAATGAAAGTATGGGTGACAAGGAGAGAATAAACCACCAAATTTTTTAGTTCAGAAACCTATATGGTAAATCCTTGTATAATCTATACATTCGATTGTGAAATTCTATATAAGATTGTTTTAACAAGGCAAACCTAATATATGCCCGAACTGTACACGAACTGAATTCCAATAAGAACAAGTCTTGTAATCTACATTTCAAGATATGAATTCAACAACAAAAAATCTTGTAGGTTATTTATAGTTGAGTTAATACTATCTATGTTTAACGACGTACAACATGTGATATCTCAGTTATAAAAATAAAATAGTATAATGTCGGAAAAAAATAATACATACACCAGAAAATTTTATTAACGAAGAAATTACAATCTTGTATAAAAACTATGGGACCTAGTCCTTATTGAACACATGCTAATTTAAGTTGTTACACCAATTACCTACTACCAGATTTTGAACCAGATATAATACCTTCTTCAGTTTTCGTGCACCTGTAAAATTTCTTGCAAAACATCGATTCTCTTTGTAAATTTTACTAATAAATATTCTAACAATATGTTAATTCTCTTTAAAAGATGCTCGTCAAAATATTCTAGGGGATGTCAATTCTCTCTAGAAGATGCTGCTTAAAAATTATGGTTTACACGTTCCTTGACCTAATTAATCTACTTCACAAAATCAACTAAAAATATTTTAAAGATATCTTGATCTATCAAATCTATGGTTTATGATAAATAATCCTTGAATGACGTTATAACAGAAGAAGAGACAAGAATTATTATAATCACCTAGATACATGTTTTGTAACTACCAAAAAGATAGCTAACATGTGATTTCCGATCTCATTCTTTTTTGCGAAGAAGAAATATGTGGAAAACAACCTTATGCAACACGCACACAAATTTCGAAGAGACAGTTTGTGTGGTTGCATGAAACTTCTTTTTGTAGTAAATATAACCAAGTCTAATTACTTAAAACCCACGCCACCTTGTCTAGGAAAGAAAACATCAAAAACTTGACTAAAATAGACATTTAGGTTCCAGTTCTAGAGTTGACACTGAAAATTCGTGTGCAGTTTCCAATTCACAAACTAAACCTTTAGATGCATTTTTCAACTTTAGTAAATCACTCATAACTCCTTCGTTATAACTTGAAATTGAGTGATTCTTGGCTTGTTGGTTTCGTTTCTCATTCACTATAACATGTAGACCTTTCCAAGGTTAATGAATGGTTATTTTTACTAAATTCTTAGGATTAAAACTCCTTGGGTATATATACAAAAGTATATTTACCACTATAAAAATTGTTCCAAAGAGTCAGCACTTTGTTGACAAAAAGAGAAGTAAAACAAACAAGAAAATATAGTATTTATGACTAAACTCAAATAAAATTCTCCATAGATGTATTCGTGAGTCTTCAATTTTCAGTTATCAAGAACACCTTTAATTTTGGGTTCTACTACCTAAACCTAATCTAGTTTGAAACTAACTTTAGTAGACTAAATCAAGGATGCATTTTGGAATCTAACTTTGACAACTGACTTGACATACCAACGCCAATGGGATCAACAAAGCAATTCTATAAAATCTCCTTCTTTGTCAATATTAGCGACAAAACTATTTTACATTATATTTCCAATATGCTTCTTGATTTGTTGAAACTTCAACACCTTTAATTTTACATGTGTTCGTTTTGTAATTCTTGATGATACATAGCATGATAACAACTTAAGTTAGAGTTTTTAGAATGAATGATCAATTTACTAAAGGTTTTATGCCAAAACGTGTTAGAGCACTACTCGGTCAAACTCGCAAGTTTTGTTATCTCAAGCTTGTTATCAATATTAGTTGTACAAAAATATATTTTGATTTCTAGTCTACTAAAGTCGAGTCTCAGACTAGGATTAGAGTATGGTAGTTGAGTATAAGACATCATTGAATAACCCTCGAAGATTGAAGGTTGAAGAACAAAGGAATATATTTGCGAGAACTTCATCACCAAAGAGGTATGTGAAGACTGGCCAATCCTATTTACTCACGATATTTGCCATTTTATCTTATGAGACTATGTAGTATGCTTTTTAGTAGATTTAATATTACAAATAATAAATTTTGAGTTCAAGATTGCCTTGATAAATCTCTCAAAATATGATTCAAGCAATGGATGTTCTAAGATCCTTAACAATCTTTCCTAATAATACTTAAATGCTCATAAACTATTTTTGTTTCAAGTTGATCATTTAGAAATTTCTCAAGAAATAGTGTATACTATTTATGGATAATGGGAATGTTTCAAAATTATTAAAGAGAGTTTTTAGAACTGTAAGGACCAATCGAGTATGCATACCTAGACAATCTAAAGAGGTACGCATACCAGGTACACATACCTCTTGGATCAGAGTTCGGGAATTGAGAGAGGAGCGGGTACCCCTTGGATTTGAATTTCACGAATCAGTAGAGGTACACATACCCCTTGAGCCTGAATTTGTGTAAGCATAATAGGTACGCATACCTACCCAGTTCTGATATAGCACAAGGTCATACTAAAAAAAAAAAAAAAAACTTTATATACAATTTGTTCAAGGATCTTTGTTTTAGACCTACTTGCAATTGTATTGGGTTTTGTTCATATAGGTTGTCGAACGAAAAAAGTTGGTGGTGTTCTTGGTACCATCCCCTTTCAAAACATGATGAATCTTCCTACTTTGAAGCTCATTGTACCAAAACTTCAAAGAAATACTACCGGTGATGTGTTCTCCCCCTTAGTCTTTATTTTTCATACTTTTCTAGATTTGGCCGTTACATGCACATGTGACTCATTCCCCCGTAGATATTGCTCCCAAAATTCATATGTCATAGTATATGACTACTAAATAACTCTCCTTTTTTGTCATAAGTTGACATATATTTCAAATAGGGATCGTAATGAACTACGCTCAAAGAGGTTATCAAGGCTAAAGATAACATACCAACTTTTTTCAGATGATTCCGCTAAGTTTCACAACTTAGTATCTTCACCAAAAAGGGATTTTATAGGTACAAATTTCTTCTAAAATTTCACACTCGCACTACCCACAAAGATATAACTATTAGCGCAGGTTCAAAGTTGAACTCTCAAACATTTGTTGTCATTCCCAAAGATAACAATACGATGACCTTTACAAGGAAATTTGTACTCATCATCATCAAAAAAATTACTCCTCTTAGTTAGATATGAAAATATGAGTTAAAAGTGTAAATTTTGATGAACAATCATCAAGATGGTATTTTAATGACAAAAACATGATACAAAGAATTATCTAAAAGAAATCAAGCAATGCAGAAGAATAATCACAAGGATCAAGTATATATTGCAGTCATCTTAATTAAGATACAAACTTGTATCAACAAGATTTGATTTACACTTTGAAGGAAGAATTAATCTTGTTACAAGGAACTACACCTAGAATGGTAACCATAAACATGTGAAAAGAAAGCCTTGTGATAAATATATATATATATATATATATTGTACACAAACGTAATTGTCGCTGAGAACCGTGCACAAAGTTAACTCATAAAAATGTCTATTAGGCTTGTGAACCATTAAGCAATATTTTAAGTCCGGTTACTCTCAAAGAAAAAATCAGTTCATGAACTTGCTAAATGTGAATAATATTGTTGTCTCGGAATTCACGAACTATTTATATTTACAAGTTCGCGTACAGTCCAAATTAGTTCATGTATCAAATTACAAAAAGTGTTTACGAACCACTTAAAATCAACCAGTTTGCATACTGGCCAAAATCAGTTTGTGTACTAGGGGATACAAAAGTGTCCAGGATCATCTTAAAATCAACCAATTCACAAATTGACCAAAACTGTACATGTACATGTAGATGAGTTAATTAGAGATTTATTCATCAAGTATATTCAATAAGTTCGTATACTGATCAATTCAGTTCGTTAACATGAATATAACTTTATATCTCCTTTTTGAACTTACGTTGCTTGAATTTATATTTCAAAATTTATCAAGTACTAGCTTGAATCGAAAAAATTTCTTTGCAATTCGATAAATATAAATTTGTTCGTTTCTTCTACCATGTATGTTTAATAACTTAAACACAAACAAATCTAGGTAAACATAAATCATTAGACGCATTTGTTTGTCTATTATAAGTACTTCACATTTATTAACTCTTAATTAATGGATTAATGGTGTACATATAGTCTGTACTACTATCAAGTCTTGAAAGTTCTACCTACAAAACTTAACCTAAGTTTAAATCTCAACATTTTGATTAGGAAAAATATCTAAGTGTGTTTCCTTCTTAGCTTGTTTTGCAGTTGTTCCCATGGATCATGTTCTCGTCTCTTGGTTAAGAGATAGGAAGGGGGTAACTCTACAGAGATCATAAGAAGTGTTGATACCCACATCGAGTCATTACTTTGGACTCACTATTATCGATGTGGTAACATGTTGAGTCGAATATAGGTATATTGACTCTTTTTGATTTATAGGTGCATAGACAATTATGACAACAGTTATAACCATTCTCACATACAATTCACATAACTTACTGGCATGGATTCATCTATATGGAGCAATGTATCAACATAAATTAGAGATGGAAATTTATTGTCTTCGGAAGCATTGAGTATTTCAAGTAAACGTTAACAAAAAGTGTTTGTGGCAGCAATAGATCGCGGCATCAAGCATATAGTAATAGAATCATAAAACTTTCTCAAGTTTATATGCATACCTTTTTAGAAGAGTCATATCATGAATCATACGACTTCATTAAATATTCAACATTTTACCCAACAAAAATGTACACCCCAATTTTTGTGTTTCCCTCACCACTTTTCATACTAGCTAGGGTATTCTTGGTGAGGAGGCAATTTAAATACAATTAATTTGTGTTGGGGTGAACATTTCTTTGTTCACCATAGGTAATTGAAACAAACTTTTTTATCTCAGTGTTTTTATTTATTTTTATCATTAGGTTTTGGCTTAGTTTGTTTCTTCTTCCTCATATTATTGTTTTTAACTTTCGGGTTATCATAAGAGAGGTCACTTTTAAAGCTTGAGATACAAATTCCTATTTCTCATGAGATTTTTAGCAACCATAACTATGTACTCCAACTTTACTGGAGATCCCTCTTCTTGGCACTTAATGCTCCTTTAATGTTCTTTGGTATCCACTTCTCAGTGGGTTTAAAAATAATTCGAATATTCTTCCCATTATTCTCTCCAAGATTTCTCGGGAGACAATTGCTTTCACTTTTATTTTGCAAGTTACTCTTTTTCCAACTGGGAGCATCAGACCTTGTTCTAGCCTTTTCCTTTTTATGATCTTGATAATTATGAAGGGACTTCGTACAACATTTATAGGGAAAACACGGTTTATGATCATACAACTGATTTATTTGCCTAAAGGTTGGATGTTTACAACCCATCAAGAGGATCAACATTGTTATATGATCTAGGTTTGACCACCTCTTGTGATACTCAAACAAAAAATCATGAAGTTTCTCATTCCTTATGTGAAACTGACATCCCCTTTGTAGGTGACCTTTAATTCCAAATAATAACAAACATAAAGAATATACTTTCCTAGATCCGTGTGTGCTAACTTTGGAGCTTAATAAACTTTTCTCTTTCCATCATTGACTGGCGGTGCAGGTATTTCATGTTTGACATCGCTTTTCTTGAGGAAAAAATCTTTGGACTTGGCAAATTTTACCTATTTGAAAATGCTAAGAACGTTTATTTCTTCATATCTAAATCCTCGTATATCACAATGATTTTTACATGTTCCTAATATCGAGTTTAATTTACGTGAGCTATTTCTTTCAAACTCATATTTCCTTTCTCTAATATTTTTATCTTTTCAAGAGCAATAGCTAGATCATTAGCGTCCAGGGCAACGAATGCTACTCCAATGGAGTAAGCAAATTTGCTTATTGTCGCCCCACTCTTTATTGCCCCACTATGGGATTGCTTATTGTGGTCAAGTTTGAACCCCTTAGATATACCACGATTGCTAACAGATCTAATCCAACGTATACTTGTCTTTATTAAATGCACTCCAACATTCTTCATTTTCTCCTAATTTTTTCTTCTAGCTTTTGACATATGTTTTACAAAGAGGGAACTTTTTTTTCTTCCCTTTTTTGGTTACTGATGGTAATGAAAATATAACTTATCTTATTTCAAAGAAAGGGAAAAAAAATATTGCATATAATTTATTCTCAACTTAATAAGTGTGTTGTTTTCAACTAAAAAGAATGTAAAAACGCAAATCAAATAATATGAATCAAAACAATGTATATTCTTTCTTATATTGATTTCAAAATAAAGCTACATGTATATCACACCACATCTAATCACATTGTCTGAGTTGGTAGAGCAATAATCAAGCTAATACTGCCTATAACGACCCTGCAATATATTTCTACAAGTTTGATGAGAAAAGGAAGTTTTGAAGAATCAGGTTATTGTACATAGCAGCAACTCTCATGCATTTGTGTACTGGTGTGTGTAAAATCAATTTTGCATAATTGGTAACATATTGTCCAGCCTTCATCCTCCAACTTTGTTTGACTGATGACCGCATTACCCTCGATGTTTAGAATCTCGACCATTATTACATAACTCCATAAATTAAATAATCAATGGTGAAAATTGAAATGTTACGTGCACACTCGTTAAGGAGTGCGCAAATTCTGACTCTGCAGTTTCTCATTTGCTTGTCTATGTGGCCATCAAATTACCTTATTTACATGTTTCCGCTTGGGAGGAGTTGGTGGTGGCTTGTCTATTGTTTGAAAGTCGTTCACATTAGTTGTGAGCATCACATGACAGTTTGGCCGAGTGGTCTAAGGCGCCAGATTTAGGCTCTTGTCCGAAAGGGTGTGGGTTCAAATCCCACAGCTGTCGTTAGTTTAACATACCTGCACTACTCACACATGGAGTGAACCGATGAAAATGAAAAGTCTTTGTTTTGTTCACCGACTTGGGGAATTACGAGCTTGTGATTCACTTTCTGGATTGAGCATCACTGGAGCTTGTGGTGTTCAATATCTGAATAGTGATGCTCCAGAATGCTTATCGGTATGAACTTATGTATGGAAATAATGTCAACATCTCATTCACTTATTTGTAGTGTACCGACAGCTTACCGGTTACTAAACTATCAAGATACTGCAGCCTGCAGGAGTATCAGTTCTGGAAAACTAAACTATGCAGACTTACTAGATAGGTTCTGGATGAGCAAGAGACTCCATGACAAAGCTACTGCACCCTGAAATGCAGTCTGGTCTGTCAATTATAACCAGATCTGGTCAGTCAAATATTACTGAAGACGCCCAAGAGAGTTAGCATAACTTGTTTCTATTCAATGTTTAAAAGCTGAAACAAACCCAATACCTTGCCGTCTAAACTAGCCATAGCATAAACATCAAAATTCTTCTATGTAGCATATTCTTTCTAAAAAGACATAAGTCGAAATTACACCAGCTAGAATATGTTTCAATGGCATATCTAATACTAAAACATGAAAAGAAACAAGCAATAAGTAGACGACTCCAGCTTCTAGAAAAGTGAAGTTCCCTTTCCCTTCTTGTCTCCACCAATCTCAAAATGCTTGCACCTCTGCAGAAACATAAGTAAATTAGTAAAGCTACTTACTAAATAACTAGGGCAACTGAAAAGACAGAAAGGTAGGTCAGGGTTTGAACCTTGATTGCGTGCTGGGACATGTGTTTGCAACTCTGACACTGAAGCCTTAGCACAATCTTCTTTGTGGTTTTTGCCTGGTTAAAGGGATCAGAATTTTAGACAAACCTACAATATTATTTTATAATCTATTATAAAATTTCTTCCCAGACAAAAATGAAGTTTGTGCGCTGACAGATAAGATTACCTTTTTGTGGAAAACAGGCTTGGTCTGTCCTCCGTAACCAGATTGTTTGCGATCATAACGACGTTTTCCTTGGGCTGCAAGGCTATCCTTACCCTTCTTGTACTGAGTAACTTTGTGCAGAGTGTGCTTCCTGCACTCCTTGTTCTTGCAGTATGTGTTCTTTGTCTTTGGCACGTTCACCTATGGAGATCATACCACTATCAATACTAACACCGAAGAATAGACACTATAAACATCTGGTTAAACAAAAACTTTCAATTGTTGTTGCAAGCTGCTCTAGTTTACTAAACATAATGCATCACATAAACATAGTCAGCCTAATGTTATTAACAATCAAACTACAGATGTACCACCAAAACAAATAATCTCAAACAAGAAAGCCTGAAAACAACTTCTGCCAACTGGAAACTTTGTTTTAAAACCATAAGATATAACTAATGTTAAACCAGTCGAATATTTACAATGCTCTACTAATTAAATGGAAGTCCAAACTCCGCATAATGCAATGAATACCTATAGTAAACTCATCTAATGACTCTTATGCGTATCTGCAAATGAGCTAGTACGTATTTTTTCAATGGAAAGTTTAAGCAATGATAACCCATGCTCATCATTTCAACTGGTCAGTACATAGCAACAGTTGGCTAACACAAGCAATTACAGAATTCTAGGTCTAATAAGATGGCATCACCTATAAAAGAAGATTAGTTAAACTAGGAAAGCGCCTAAAAAGATGACAGAAAAATCATAATGCAACTTTCCCGATACCTTCAACCCTGAATACATTGCATTGCAGTGCTCACAGAGCATTATTTTCCAAATATATCACCATATCATACATTATTCATACAGCAAAAAGATCTAAGACTTGAAAACCATATGGAGTAAAAAGTGACAAAAAAAGTCCCATGGCCAGTTCTAACAAGTAAATGCCACTACACAGCTTCCCAAGGCAACGGAATTTGAGATCGCCCCAACAACTGGCAACTCCTAAAAGAGGAGCAACAATGACAAAAAAAAAACTACCTAGAATATATTTTTTTTTTAATTTTGATACAGTAACCAGTAACAAGAATCATATTAACTTGTTAATCACATGGGAAATATTTCATTTTTTCAACAAGCAGAAAAGAATCCTAAAAAAGTATTCATAACAGTAGAAAGGTCTACACATAGACTTCAGATTACAAGTTAAATACGTATTAAACTATTGAGCTCATCAGAATCAATCGTTATATATTTCAGAAGATCTACACATCTCTGAATCTACTACCACTTTTTTAAGTTACAGCAAACACGAAGCAAAAAATTGTTTATAGACGGGGCTCAACCACAGAATCACAAGACTTAGAAGAAAATCAACTTTCAGACTCAGATTCAAATGGTTCAGAAAGTATGGAATCATGTTTTAGTGATTTCGCTGTTAGATTAAGAGCTGGTGAAATGAAAAGAGTAGTAGTTAGGGCTTTACCATGGCTGCAACTTGAGAGGTAGAGCTTTTCGTCTCTCTGAGGCGCAATCGACAGACCAGGGAAAAATTGAGGTTCTAGTTCTCTTTTCGCTTTTATATTGAGTTTGGTCAAAGACTAGGGTTTTCAAGAGGGAGACTTTACTTGACTTATGACTCATGATGAATTCACATGTTTAACCCTGGCTGTTTTAGAGGTGATCTTTTTATATGAAGGTTGTTTTTAGGCATACACTCGCATCTTGGGTTATCTTATAAAGGGTATCCCTTGGGTAGTTTAATTACCCATATACCCTCCAACCATTTTAATTACTAATCTAACCTTGCCCTTAATATAAAAATCTAAAATCAGTTTTAAGAAAATCAAAATCAGTTTCCATATAATTTCTTCATCTTCTCTAGCCGAACCCTTCTTCTCCTTCGCGATTTTTTTTTTCATCGCCGTGATTAATCGTCGATTCACGAAAATAAGTAAGTTCCATAAGATAAGAAAGTAAGTTCTACAAACCCAATCTCTTATTTGATGTTTTTAATCGATTCAATAGGGTTAATTCCATAAAAATTAGGGTTTTAAATGGTTTCAGATCTAGATTCGGCGCATAATTTAGGTGCGTTTTGGTTCGGCTCATAATGTTGTTGTTCTTTAAGACGAAATGTTCTTCAATTTTTCAGCCTGAAAGTGTATATGAACAGTTCGGCTTGAAATAATATACCAAGTATACGCCGAACCTAGTCAAAGTTATGATTTTCAGTATAGGTTCGGCTTGTTATAGAATATTGAATTTAAGCCGAACCATGCTCTGTTAGTTTGCAAAATAAACTAGGTGTGGGTTCGACTCATATTGTGTTTTACGGGTTAGCCGAACCCTTGATTTTAGACGGTTTCAGATCTAGGTTCGGCGCATAATTTAGGTGTGTTTTGAGCCGAACCTAGGTTCGGCGCATAATGTTGTTGTTCTTTAAGCCGAACTGTTCTTCAAATTTTCATCTTGAAAGTGTATATGAACCGTTCGGCTTGAAATAGTATACCAAATATACGCCGAACCTAGTCAAAGTTATGATTTTTAGTATAGGTTTGGCTTGTTATAGAATATTGAATTTAAGCCGAACCATGCTTTGTTAGTTTGCAAAATAAACTAGGTGTAGGTTCGGCTCATATTGTGTTTTACGGGTTAGCCGAACCCTTGACTTAATGTGTTCGGCTTGTTATCGATTTTCATTATAAGCCGAACTATGGTCTAGAAAGTGGGTTCGGCTCATATTGTGTTTTACGGGTTAGCCGAACTGTTCATTAGTTGTCAATATCCAGGTGGGTTCGGCTGATAAATTAAACCGAACATATTCCAGACTCGCCGAACCTTAGTGAAAAAACACAAAAAAATTATGATTTTAAGCTACAAAAGTGAGATTAAACATAAGATAGAAGTGTACATGTGTATTAGAAGCATTGGGTTCCTCATATATGTATTCATCATCCGGATTTGGCTCATAAAAAGCATCACCTTGAGTTTGAGTTCGTGCTTGAGTTTGAGTTTGTGTAAAATCATTCTCATAATCTAAGAAATCAGCCATTTGGGAATCATTGTTGTAGTTGATGTGTATTTTCCTAGGTTTTTTAGCCTAGCACTTTTAGGGGCGACTCAATCGCAATTAGGGGCGACAATAAAAGATAAAATAGGTTCAAAATACTTATATGCCCCTTCATAATCGGGAGGTATTTTGTGCCCGATTGTTAAAACCTAATCGGAAGCTTTGTAACGCCTTTGCCTATCGATTTAAAAGGATTTTAGAAAAAAACTCATTTTGGGGCAATCTATAATCGGAAGGTAATGTAACCAATTAACCTTCCGATTATTATAATCGGAAGGTAATGTAACAAGTTAAACTTCCGATTATGGCTACATCTCAAACACGAACCAAATGGTTAGGGGTGGCTCTGCACCTAGAGCCAAATGGAAATTTGGCAATGGTCCGATGTGGAGCTACTTATAATCGGTAGCCAAATATCCTACCGATTATAGAAGATTTCAAAATTTTGGAGAAAATGGATTTTAGAAAAAAACTCATTTTGGGGCAATCTATAATCGGAAGGTAATGTAACTAGTTAACCTTCTTATTATTATAATGGGAAGGTAATGTAACCAGTTAAACTTCCGATTATGGCTACGTCTCAAACACGAACCAAATGGTTAGGGGTGGCTCTGCACCCTGAGTCAAGTGGAAATTTGGCAAAGGTCCGATGTGGGGCTACTTATAATCGGTAGCCAAATATCCTACCGATCATAGAAGATTTCAAAATTTTGGAGAAAATGGATTTTAGAAAAAAACTCATTTTGGGGCAACCTATAATCGGAAGGTAATGTAACCAGTTAACCTTCCGATTATGGCTACGTCTCAAACACGAACCAAATGGTTAGGGGTGGCTCTGCACCCTGAGCCAAGTGGAAATTTGACAAAGGTCCGATGTGGGGCTACTTATAATCGGTAGCCAAATATCCTACCGATTATAGAAGATTTCAAAATTTTGGAGAAAATGGATTTTAGAAAAAAACTCATTTTGGGGCAACCTATAATCGGAAGGTAATGTAACCAGTTAAGCTTCCGATTATTATAATCGGAAGGTAATGTAACCAGTTAAACTTCCGATTATGGCTACGTCTCAAACACCAACCAAATGGTTAGGGGTGGCTCTGCACCATGAGCCAAGTGGAAATTTGGCAAAGGTCCGATGTGGGGCTACTTATAATCGGTAACCAAATATCCTACCGATTATGGAAGATTTCAAAATTTTGGAGAAAATGGATTTTAGAAAAAAAACTCATTTTGGAGTAACCTATAATCGGAAGGTAATGTAACCAGTTAACCTTCCGATTATTATAATTGGATGGTAATGTAACCAGTTAAACTTCCGATTATTATAATCGGAAGGTAATGTAACCAATTAACCTTCCGATTATTATAATCGGAAGGTAATTTAGCCAGTTAAACTTTCAATTATGGCTACGTCTCAAACACGAACCAAATGGTTAGGGGTGGCTCTGCACCCTGAGCCAATTGGAAATTTGGTAAAGGTCCGATGTGGGGCTACTTATAATCGGTAACCAAATATCCTACCGATTATGGAAGATTTCAAAATTTTGGAGAAAATGGATTTTAGAAAAAAAAACTCATTTTGGAGCAACCTATAATCGGAAGGTAATGTAACCAGTTAACCTTCCGATTATTATAATCGGAAGGTAATGTAACCAGTTAAACTTCCGATTATGGATACGTCTCAAACACCAACCAAATGGTTAGGGGTGGCTCTGCACCATGAGCCAAGTGGAAATTTGGCAAAGGTCCGATGTGGGGCTACTTATAATCGGTAGCCAAATATCCTACCGATTATGGAAGATTTCAAAATTTTGGAGAAAATGGATTTTAGAAAAAAAAACTCATTTTGGAGCAACCTATAATCGGAAGGTAATGTAACCAGTTAAACTTCCGATTATGGCTACGTCTCAAACACCAACCAAATGGTTAGGGGTGGCTCTGCACCATGAGCCAAGTGGAAATTTGGCAAAGGTCCGATGTGGGGCTACTTATAATCGGTAGCTAAATATCCTACCGATTATGGAAGATTTCAAAATTTTGGAGAAAATGGATTTTAGAAAAAAAACTCATTTTGGAGCAACCTATAATCGGAAGGTAATGTAACCAGTTAACCTTCCAATTATTATAATCGGAAGGTAATGTAACCAGTTAAACTTCCGATTATGGCTACGTCTCAAACACCAACCAAATGGTTAGGGGTGGCACTGCACCATGAGCCAAGTGGAAATTTGGCAAAGGTCCGATGTGGGGCTACTTATAATCGGTAGCCAAATATCCTACCGATTATGGAAGATTTCAAAATTTTGGAGAAAATGGATTTTAGAAAAAAACTCATTTTGGAGCAACCTATAATCGGAAGGTAATGTGACCAGTTAACCTTCTGATTATTATAATCGGAAGGTAATGTAGCCAGTTAAACTTCCGATTATGGCTACGTCTCAAACACGAACCAAATGGTTAGGGGTGGCTCTGCACCCTGAGCCAAGTGGAAATTTGGAAAAGGTCCGATGTGGGGCTACTTATTATCGGTAGCCAAATATCCTACCGATTATGGAAGATTTCAAAATTTTGGAGAAAATGGATTTTAGAAAAAAAACTCATTTTGGAGCAACCTATAATCGGAAGGTAATGTAACCAGTTAACCTTCCGATTATAAAAGGGAACATTAGCCAAAATATCCATACATTAATCGGTAGCTAATGATTCATTTTAAACTACCGATTGTTTGTAACCTACCGATTGTGGTTTTGGCTACCGATTATATAAGGGCATAGTTGCCATTTTGAAAAATCGCGGATAAGGGGTGGCTCAATTTTACGTTTGGGTGACCTTTTTTGTCTTTTAGTGTCGCCCCTAAATGTGCCAGGTTTTTTAGATGAATAATGACCCTCCTCATCCTCCATTGAATCAAGAATATTGTTTTCCCCCAAATTTTTTCATCTACCCAAAACTTTATAATTCTGAATAATTATCTTAATCACTAAAAAAAAGTTTTAATCATTAATCCAGATTACTAACACTAATACATAAGGGGCAGATTTGCCATTAAATTTTTTTTTGGTTAAGGGGCCTTCTGATTTTGTTATTTGACATCCCTTTTTGTCTTTATTGAGTACGCCTAGAAAGTTTTATGTATGCCTAAAAACAGCCTTCTTTTATATTGGGCGGCATGTGCCTGAGCTTTTTTCCGGTACAAAAACAGAATGTTCAATTGGGCTCTGTTTGGAGTTCATTTTTTGTTTGTTAGAAAAACGATTTCATAGAAAATAAGAAATTACAGAGTCGAAGAAGTTCAGGGACACTATTCATCCATTCTCATGTACTGTTATTTGGTTCTAGAATTTCTACAAAATTTAGTTGCTTATCAGCCGTACAGGCGTGATTTCTATTTAAGTATTCAGATCTAACAACATAAAACTAGAAAAAACAATTTTTTAATCATCTAAAATGGAACTGTTATACCAATATAGCCGGTTATTATTGGAATTTAAGGGCAATTCCAGTGGATATGCTCAAATATGTTTATTTAAGAGTTCAGGTGGATAGATAAACTGGGTTTCTCACAGTGGGATAATAAATACCGACGGAGGTTGAGACGCTCGTCTCCACAGCATACGATTACTGACATATTTCTAACCGTTAAATCGGACGACTATATGTATGTTATATCTATATAAACCATCCACCGATAAATTCACACAACTTCTATCGATTTTCATATAAATTCATCAGATTTGTTCTATTAAATTTCTTTTATCGAATTTCTTTCATCCTTATTTTAGTCGATTTTATTAAGATTTTTTTTTTCTATATAGTTCATAATTTGGAAAATAAAGAAACACAGATAATTTTGTTACTATATCAACAACGACAGATGATTCAGCTGGATCAAATGGATGAAGATTCAGACGAAGAGGTAATCAAGACGAATTTCATGATATAATTATATACGGGGCAAGTATCGCGAGCTCCATAAATGAGATCATCACCGACAAGAATATATACATGGAGATTTCGAGACGACGGACATCAACAAATGATACGTGATTATTTTATCAACGGATGTGTTTACTCCGATGAAGATTTTCAATCAAAAATTCGTATGCAGGAGCACTTGATTATTAGGCTTATCGGATAACTTTTTCGGGCAAAACCTTAAATTCAACTATTAATCTAATGCACGAAATATATGGGGACATAGTCATAAACAAAATGTCATATCATCCCTAAGAATTCTAGGTTATGGTATGCCAGCGGATGCTTGTGATGGGCACATTCGTATAACAAAAACAACATCATACAAAAATCTCGATATGTTTGCAAAACTGTAGTCAACCATTTTTTTCCACGTTTTTTCCATCAACCAAACGCAAGATGATGTAGACCGATTACTAGTTGAAAATGCGAAGAGAGGCTTTCCCAAAATGGTAGTTGCCTTGATTCCATGCATTAGGTGTGGCATAGATGTCCTTATGCTTGGAAAGGGTAGTATAAGGGACACTACTCAAAACCAAATGTTATTCTGGAAGTGGCAGCTTCTTACGATTGTTGGATATGTGTTGATGGTGGTTTTTAGCTTATGGGTAAAATTGTAAAACCCTAGTCAGACAATGACGTCACAGAACTTGAGTAATAATGTCCAAACCAAGCACATTTATTGAACCCTTTAATTTGTCTGCGAGAAAATTACCAGGGTACCTTTTTGTAATGCTAATTAGGGTTTCGACAGGCCAAAACCCTAATTCTCACACCGTACCAGCCACACCTATCGCGCCAAGGCATCCCAACCATGCTAGCCGCACCCCTGTGCCAATGGAAAACCATGCCAGCCACACCTACCGTGCCAAGGCATGACAACCATGCTAGCCGCACCCCAGTGCCAATGGAAAACCATGCCAGCCACACCTACCGCGCCAAGGCATGCCAACCATGCTAGCCGCACCCATGTGCCAATGACAAACCATGCCAGCCACACCTACCACGCCATGCCAAACGTACCTTGTCATGGCCCCATGCGAACCTAGTCGCGCCACCTTGTTGGCCTTCCCTACGCGGCTACCAAAACGAAGGAATACGACAATCAACGGTCTCCCTTCAATCCCAGGAGCAAATCCTAGCCGTCCGAGGTTACCAAACGACCTTTGGCCCAAAACCCTAGCTTGGTCACGAACCTAGACTGGTCACGCCAAACCTTGGTCCCACATGCCAAGCCAAACCGCACCTAGCCAAGCTATCCACGCCATGGGCCCATGGAAAACCCTTGGGCCCACATGCCAAGCCAAACCGCACCTAGCCATGCCATGCACCCGTGGCAAACCCTTGGCCCCACATGCCAAGCCAATCCGCACCTATCCAATCTATTCGCACCATGCGCCCCTGGCAAACCCTTGGCCCCGCCATGCCAAGCCAAACACGCCTTGCCTTGGCCCTAACCAACATAGTCACGCCACCATGCTGGCCTTCCCTACACGGCTAACCAAGCAAAGGCGTGAAACAATCAACGGTTGCCCTTCAATCCCATGAGCAAATCCTATCCATCCAAGGTTACCAGACCACACATGGTAACCTTTGACCCAAAACCCTAGTTTGGTCACACCAAACCGCGTCAGGACATGCCACGCCAATAACGTGCCAACCTAGTCGCGCCACCATGCCATGCCAATGGAGTGCCAACCTAGTCGCGCCACCATGTCATGCCAATGGCGTGCCAACCTAGCCGCTCCACCATGCCATGCCAATGGCGTGCCAACCTAGCCGCGCCACCATTCCATGCCAATGGCTTGCCAACCTAGCCGCGCCACCACGCTGGCATTCCCTATGCGGCCACCAACGAACGAAAGCGTGCAACGATGAACGAATACCTTTCCTCTTAAGATGCAAAATCTCGACCGTCGAAGGTCACCAAGTCTCCCAAGCTCGACTTTCCAGGAAACAACCATATGCTACATGTTTTCCATAAAAACATTCGAGACATCAACACATATCACAAACTGGGGGATCCTCTTTGGGTATTGGTTTGGCGGTTTACAGCGTGCGGCGTACACTACGCCCGTCATAAGGAAGTGTCGTAAGGGTGATGCGGTTAGTAAATACAGGGAGTTAAAGGTGAAACGTTCATGGGACATCAATTTCATACGTTAATGGTTTTATGGAACATCAATTCCATACGTTAAAAAATTTATGGAACATCAATACCATGCATACGGTTACCACCTCCTCCCATTTACTTACCCATTTTTCCATTCCTTAATGAGACCAGGGTACGTTTCACTTCGACTTGTATAAATAGGTCTTACCTATTTCCACAGAATAACAAGTTCATTCGGGGATATACCACACTTAGAAAAAACTTTCTAGCTTACCATTGGTTAGCCTTCCCACTTTTCTGATACAAGTCGTAGCAACACAACTACTCTTCCAAAATCAACTATTCTGGTCTCATCACTTTCTTTTCTTTCCTCCCCAAAACCAACCCATTCTCCTCCACTTTGTGACCGAAACAAGTACGAAATGGATATTTCTTGGTTTAGGATGGATTTGTACAGATTGATCTCTCGAATCTAAAGTACTCCCCTGCAGTACATTATTTAGGGTTTAAATTGTTTCTCACCTGTACACCCGAAATTACCGAAATCAGCAGAAACCATTTTCACCTACAAACAATTGGCGACTACAGTGAGAGATTAATCTTTCGGTTATAATGTCAATTTTCGACCGTCGATCTCGTGCTTCGACCCAGATATCAAGATGGTAGAAGAAGACGATCCACTCCGACTCAGTTACCTGACGAACCGATTATCAGTCATGACATGACAAGGGATGATTGGGGACTTCTTGGAAGTTAGAAGCAAACGATTCGCCCAAGAACCGACGACTCGGTTATCAGATAACTCAGTAACGACTGGGAACTTTCCACAGTCACGACGGTGTTTCCCATGAAGCTCGGTCTTACACTCGGAAGGTTCATTTTTCATCAAGAGACCTAAAAACCGAGTAAGTCTTACCTAGAACAAGATACATGGTTTGCTATTTCAATTTTTCACGGGAATGATAAAATCGATAACCATATTATGCTTTACCCCATGTCATCTACCAACACACAGTTCTAAGGTTTTCATGGAATGTTTACATCACTTTCAATCATCACCAAAACAATTCATTCCTAAACGATTCATTCCAGAATAATAATCCAAAACCCTCATAGTTAATACTTGTCTGTCAACCCCAAAAATCCAGAAAATCAAAACCATAAACCGGGCGTTTCCATTTTCCTAAAAAAAAAAACTAAAAACAAGAAGTTCAAAAAACATGAATGTATTCAAGGAAAGTTTTCCAACAGCGGCTTGCTCCTCTTAGCAAAGGACTCCCTTGTGCTCTGGAGAGCTGCCCTCTTCAACTTCAGCTGCCATCACAACTTCTTGAATTCCGCTTCCTGCTTCTTCACTATGTCTACGGAAGGACCTTCGACTGCTTCGGCCAGCGACTTTTCAACATCAAAGAAACCTTCAACGAACCAAGGGACATTGAATTCAAAGCCCACGCACATGTCACGATGGAACCTCCAGCACGAAATCACATCCTCAGAAACCGTATGACCAGTCACGTTGCACATGTCATCAATTAAAGACAAAGCTTCCTCCACTCGCTTAACCAGCGCAAATCGGCTAGTAATTTTCTTGGTTGTGGCAATATGACCGTCGTTTTTCCATATCTTGGTGTATAACGCCACATGTTTAGCTATCACGCTAAATCACCCAATCAACACATGACCCGGATGAGGTACGAGGTACGGAGAGTCGAAAGTGGCGCCTACAACTGAACCAATAATCGGCAAGAGATCCCTAACTACGATTGCGCCAGCAGTCTTTGGAGAACTCTCCGCCACCTGAGTCGTGGCAATACTTTCATCATGATGAACTTCAATGTCCAAGTTGTTAGAGCACTGCTTGGTCAAACTCACATGCGTTGCTATCTTAAGCATGTTTGTCAATCTTAGTGATCAAAACTATATAGTCTTGATTTCTAGTCTACTATATCTAAAGTCTCGAACTAGGATAGAAAGTGTAGTTGAGCTCAAGAACTCCATGGAGATCATCATACAAGATGAAGTACTACTCAAGGAACCAGTGGATCTTCATCGACTAAAAAGTATGTGGAGACTTGAACTTATTTATCACTCAAAAGTCTATCTACTCTATCTCCTATCTTGCGAAAAAAGTCGGTTATCTATATAGACTAAGAATATGCACATGTGACATTTCGAGCTGAGTATATCTTGCTTATCTATTTCTCGAAATGGGTGTTGGTAAAGCTTTCACTTTAGCTAAGTTCATCTTTGCCTAGTGATGAAAGTCATGTTATGTTTCAATCATTTTGGAAATCGCTCTGACAAAAAATAGTTTGTGAATAACAACTATATAACGCCCTCTGAGAATGTTTCAATGATTGAAATGAGAGTTTAAACTATATAACCATTGGGGGATATAAACATTGTTGTGGCAACACATATATGTATAAGTCCTTAGCACTTGAACCTAAGTTTGCAAACTTTGTTGATCAAGTGGAACCAGAACGTGAGTAGCAACTCAGTCCGCGAACTGGCGTAGTTCTCGAACCCGAGAATAGCTGTTGGGGTTGAAGCTCACGTGCAGTCTGCGAACCCAGTCCATGAACTAACGGAAGCTCTCGAACCCGAGAATTTCTGCTGGAGTTTATAACTTTAACCGGTTAGCTTGAGTCCGCGAACTCAAGAGGTTATGTCTGAAAACGTTGTTCGTGAACTTATTCTAAATTACTAAGGAATGATTTTGCAAATCGTGGCTTTATAGTTCATGATTAATGATTCGAGTGAATCACATCGTTTTTTATTCAATTATGTCTTGTGTAGTAAATGAGATCTCATAGCAATTGAACAACTCTCTAACTAGTTCATTTGAGTCATTTGGACTAGTTATGGTGAAGAAGAATATGGTTGATCTGAAAGTTATCATTTGGCTAACCATTTGGTTGACTAATATTAAACCAACCATTATACACGTTTGGGTATGGTTACACAAACCCAAAACGTCAAGTACATGTGTGTATGGCAAGCTAAGTTTTCGATCTAACGGTTGAGAGATATTAGCTTGTATCTAATCAGGTTTTCATCTAACGGTGAATATTGAATGCTTTGTTACTAAGCTAACATTGATTACAAACCCTGATTTGAAGACTATATAAGGAGAATTCTAGCCAGTGGAAAAACTAATCCCCACACACCTTTCTTGTGTGATCCTAGTTTCTCTAAGATATAGTCAATATCCATTAACCCTTGAGTTTTCTCTCTAAACTCGGGTTAACGACTTAAAGACTTCATTGGGATTGTGAAGCCAGGTCTATACTACTTTTCTTGTAGTTGTGTGATATGATCTTTCTTTTTCTATCGTACGAGTACAATTGTAATAATTGTCTTGAGATTTCTATCTCCGATAGGCAAGATAAAAGTAATCACAAACATCTTCGTCTCATTGTTTGTGATTCCTCAATAATCTTCTTCGCTTCGTTGATTAAGTTTATTGTGAGATGATTGATGAAACTGAGTTGTTCTTCGGGAATATAAGTCTTGTTTTATCAATTGGTTCCTGTTCGCCTTGATTTATCAAAAGACGTAACAAAACTTGTAGGTTTATTAGTGGGAGACGAATTTATCTATTACCTGTAGACTTTTCTGTGTGAGACAGATTTGTTTATTAAAGTCTTCGACTTTGGGTCGTAGCAACCTTAGTTGTGGGTGAGATCAACTAAGGGAATCAAGTGCACGGTATCCTACTGGGATCAGAGGCGTAGGAGAATAACTGTACCTTGGATCAGTGTGAGATTAGTTGGGGTTCAACTACGGTCCAGACCGAAGTTAGCTTGTAGTAGGCTAGTGTCTGTAGCGGGTTAATACAGTGTATGTTTAATCTGGACTAGGTCCCGGGGATTTTCTGCATTTGCGGTTTCCTCGTTAACAAAATTCTGGTGTCTGTGTTTTTTTTTTTCACATTATATTTTGTTATATAATTGAAATAATACATGTTGTGCGTTGTTCAATCAATTAGAATATCCGACCATTTTGGTTGTTGATTTAAATTGATTGACACTTGGATATTGGTCTTTGTTACCATCCAAGTTATCTCTATTTGATTAGGCTCGCGAATCATATTTGCTTGAGTAAATCAAATTGAGAGATTGAGATAATAACTCCTTGAGATATTTTCTATTGATCGAGTCTTGTTGATTCTCTAGAAAATAACTCGGAGTTGTCCATATAGATTGCTAATCTAAATATTGGGTGGTGTTATTAGACCCCCGCTTTTTCACAAGTCACCAGCCGATACAGTTTTCGCAATTGGAGTTATGGCTACACTTTCACTCGGGCGGGTTTCTGATCGGTTGTCAGCCGACAGAAATAATTTCACTTTCTTACTTCCTAAAATAAAGTAGTATGCAATAAGAAAGAGTTCGTATCCACGGAGAGGCTTTTTGTTGTTACGCAAATTTTCAGTTTCTTAATAACCAAAGGGGGGGTTTGAGTTATCAAAGCTATAAAACTAATTTGAAAGCAATAAAGTATTAAAGTAATCAATATGGAGAAAGTATTGGTCACGGGATAGTTTCATTCACAAACACATATTTTCATCAATGACTAGAATTGAAATTTAATCTCTCATTTACTAAAAGTCCTAGGATACCTTGATCGCAAGAATACCCCGCTAATTCCCTGATTTCATCACAACCACATTAAAAGATGCATATGTGAATTCTTACTAGAAAGCAACCTAAAGTGTAAAAGCAAATTAGATTTAACTCCCTAAAAGCAATAAGCTATATGGAATAAGACTAATCAAGGCAATCAAAATGTGTAAAAGCACTAAATCAATTTAACCCAAGTTATGATTCATATGTGACTAGTAGGATATATCTCTACAAGCACTACCCACATTTATGCTACTTAGAATCAGGGATGAACAACGTTTTCGTATTGAAAACCCTAATATAGTTCTAGATATGAAAGCAAATCGGATTGATTCCGGACTCAACCAAATAAACAATCAAATCATATATCAATATCAACAATGAAACATAAACAATAAACTCGAGACAAAACTAATGCATTGAATCAGATTTTATTTGTGAAATCCACTTATTATCCCATAACCAATATTAAGAATTTAGCTACTCATGGTTTTTGAACTCAACATAATTATTCTTAAAAATAAAATGAAGAACATAAAAATAAATGGAAGCAAACCCTAGTCGCTGCTCTCCTCCAAAAACCCAGTAGAAAAAATACGTGATAAGTGATCTTAAAAGAATAGAAACTCCTCCTTTTATAGCTTTCCAACTTTCCAAATTAGGCCTTCAAAGCCCACGATCCAATAGCAAGAAGTCCACCAAGCCCATGAACCAAGTGTGAGAAACCCATTTGAAATTATGTCCCAAAAATATGCTCACCGGAAAACTGGTGCAACGGCCGGAATATGGCCAGAATCCGGCACCGGTCGTCGTATTTTGTCACTGGAAAATTGTCTCCGGCCACTGAATAATCAGAAACACTCACTAGATAATTATTTCCTTCCAACACCTCAACTCTACTTCTCTGCAATTCAAACATTCACAAAATACCATCTAAGCCAATACCTTGTTCTCGCGAAAACGTACCCAAAAGCGTAGCACGTAGCTTATATATCCGTCCTCCAACTTCCATATCCGACTCATACCCCCTTCATGATTCACTGAAACATTATGATCGACACTTTAAGCTCTGAAATCCGGCATCTTGGCCTATGCTCACCGTCTCGCCATTCTAGTTGTGTTATGCACCACTGTTTACTGCAGCTCGTCGTCGGTTCTCCCACCACTTTGCTCTTTGCCTTGCATCGCAGCCTTATCTCAAGCCTGAACTGCAACTCATCACAGGCAAGACGGCTGTGCCACTGCTTCTTCATTCCCATCCATGATGGCTGAGCCAGCTGCACTGCATATCTGTAATAGGCCAAACCACCAACTCCAGATTCCATAAGAAACAGCATCACCATCTTCACTACATCTGTAACTCCCAGCTGCAGCCCCCACCTGCAATGCATTCAATCCATAACTCCACTAACTCCCACATCTACAGCATCTCCTTCAACTCCCAAATGCTACCTGCCACTGCAACTATTTCTGAACTCAGTTGAGCAGCTGCAGTCTCACTTCCCTGCAATTGCTCTATCTAAACAACACCTGCACAGCTAACTTAGTTCTCATAGCCACTATAACTCTGCAACTTCTTCAAACTAAGCTACTATTATAGCTGCACAACAACCAATTTCAGTTCTCATTCATCTATGCAATTTGAAATCCACCAGAAACTGCAGTTGACCCTCAGGCCTGCATTTTTTCTCCCTTGCAAGGTCACTGCACCAGATTCTTGCTCTTCCCTGTAACTTCATACACAACTCAGCTTTCACCAGCAAATAGCACTGCACAGCTTCAGTTTTGCAACTCTCCATTGCAACATTTCTCTAGCACCATCTCTTGCATAATAGCAGCAATTTCAGTTCTCTGGATCTAGCTATTGCATTACCACCTGCAAATAGTTTCAAGGCCACTACTGCCAATCCCCAGAGCAATACCTACAGCTACAACAACTCACAACCATCACCACCTGCTACTCAAATCAATACCCATCAAGCATATTCCAACAACAGCTCATTTGCACCCTGTCATGACTCACTTTCATGGCAGTACAACCAGACCCTGGCCATACAATTCAACTCATTCCCTGAGCATCACCACACCATTATCACCTGCAATTCAATCACACCCCTCCATTCATTCACAGCCACACCACCATGAGATACAACTAACAACAGTTTCAGTTCCTGCAATTTAGACATTCCATCAACAACAATCACCAGAATCCACCAAATCTCATTTCAGTCACCACCATGTTCACCACAGCAATATCATAAGATTCCCAAACTCAATCCACCATTACCACTGCAATTTCCTGTGATTCCTTAGTCTTTAGGCTCATACCCATTTCAATCCAAACCAATAAAAATACCCATTCTCTCATATCCCAGATCTCCTAGCAATGACCACCAACAGCACCTACATCTTCCATTGCAAACTGAGCTTCCATTGTAGGTACCACAAAAACCATTTCTTTGTGTTCAAAATACCAACAGCAGCTCAGCTTCCGTCCATTCTCCCTGTAATCATCCTTTTCTTCAGTAAAAATCCACCACAGCTCAAATTATAACATCTCACACAAATTCAAGCACCCAACACTGCAGCATAACCATGTTACTTCTTGCAATCATATCAGACCAATTCTATTCACCATAACCCACTAAATCGATGGCATCAGCTCCACCAATCTTCAATTACATCAGCAGTTCACAAACAGAAACCCCAATCCGTCTAGTCACCTCTTGTTGCCAAATTCAATCTTGAATCAGACCCTAATTCGATTTTACCATCACACACCCATGACAGATACCCATTCCATCTTCTACAGATTTCAGAGATACACAAACCCCCGAGTTGTTCGATTCAATCTCTCCATTTTGAAGAACAGCCGCAACCACAATGATTGAGGGAGAAATAATGAGTTTTCTGAATTTTAGGTTTGATTTTTAGGTTAGGTGTAAGAACCCAAAACTGCTATTTGCACCCCACTTTAATGATTAATGGGTAACCAACTCACACAAGGCTCGTCGGTCCCAGATAGCCGACAACCCATTCGCTTCTTGCTCAACTATCATTTATGACAAACTGATGGTTCATTCTTCACTTCCTCCTTGCGCACCTCAGCACGCTCCGAATGTAGCTCGCATGTGAATGGACCTTGTGCTCCTTTTCGCTCCAAAAAGACAATTTCTCCTTCTTTTGCTCAAAAGGACTCCAAAGTACCTAAAAACTCAAAACTAAACATAAGATGCATATTTTACAAAATAAATAGCAAAGAAAGCATAAATACTAGATATAAAATTATGTGTTTTACAACACCTATCAGTTTCCACTTCAAATCCATCCTCAGGAACGGTTTCCTCCTATAATATCAAGATTTGGGTTTTACTTCAAAAAAAAAAAAAAAAGGAAGGAAAAAGGAGAAGAACATGGAGAAGACTCACTGATTCGCTTTCAGACTGACTAGAGGAAGATTCAGCACTGTTATCAGAAGAACTACTCTCGCCATCGCCGGACTCTGAACTTTCATCCCTTTCGGATTCCCCATCACCATGGATAGGCTCGGCACCGCCACCCTCCGTCTCGAAAAACGATGTTTTCTGAGTACTTGCCAGTTTGGCAAAGGCGTTCGTGCTGCTGAAACCCTGGACGAGACATAAGGATGCATGCTCAGAAAAGAAACAAGGATATAAACGATCTAGCTAAAGTCAAGAGGAAAGTCATAGTACCCGTATGTTGGATGAACTAAAAGTCGGTAGAACTGTGGAATTTGAATGGAAACCGCCTGCACAATATTTAGATCTTCGCTCCTTCACTTGGGGACTATATGCATTTGGACTAACGGATTTTCTCATGGGATCCCTCAGCAGTGGATGTTCCGCTAAAACCACGGGAGAAGGCTTATCGCGGCGTTTTTCTACCACATCATTCACGAATCCATAGATAACGAGAAACTCATCCTGCCAAAATGTGTTGTATTTGGAGGTTGTTGATGGATTTTGTTCCGCGAGCAAAAAAGGCAGAATTTTACCCGACACAAGAGCAATAGCATCGAGAACAGTTGACAATAGGATTTCTGGAACAACCGGCTAACGAACGAGTGGGACCCCTTGGTCAAAACCCATATGCCGAACCGCTCTATCGATATTATAAGAGATTGCTTTGCAAGATCCTCGAAAGAAAGACGACACATGACCAGGCGTGCAGCTACGCATGAACACAATTTCTCCAACGCTCAGACCCTCTTTATCAGAAGACAAAGACATATTCGAAGCATGAGCGAAGGTACTGATCTGAGTTATAGACGCATGTACCGGAGCCCATGGATAAAAATTAACCGCGTACGAGTTGTCAAGAAGTCTAAACAGGTTCGAACCAGTCTTTGGGCGCCTGTTCGACCATCGCAGTATTCTAGAGCCACCCCAAGACTAGGGAAGTATAGCCAATGGTTTTGGGGCATACTTCTCGAAATGATCCCACAACAATGCCTGGAGAAAGGCGGCATGAATACACGAATCCACTTTCATGTAGCCGTTTGAGGCGCTCATGTCCGAAACTATCTGATCCAAGTGTGCCAACAGAGAACAAAGAAATAAACCACCAATAGGGAGAACGACGCCTTTTGCCACTTTTACGGCAAACTTTATAAGTTCCTGTCTTATCTCTTTTTTTCCTGATCCATTGTCAAAAATATCTCTGGATAGCCAAAGAGCCAAGAACACCGTGACTTGAAGTATGTTATTTTTCTGGTTCGACTACAACTCGTCAGGAAACTACTGAGATACCCACCAGTCATAGAATCACTTCATCTTGTTTTCTTTCCGAATGAATCCATTTGACTTCGCAACCAGGGCGGTGCGCATTTCTTCTTCATCCGCAGACAACCTAACGTCGAGGTTTCCAATTACGGGAAGATTTAGCAACACAGCCACACTCCCCAAGGAGATGGTCATTTTACCCCACCTGCATATGGTCGTGTGGGTGTCTGGACACCATCTGGAAACAAAAGCAACCAAGCCTGGAATATCTTTCCTAATCTGAAGCACTGCGAAAGCCGCAACAACATCAACGATCTGCGCCCTGGTCAAATTGGTTTTTACATGCTCCTGGTTCATCATGAATCGCATCCATTTCTCGAAGAAATGTAACAGACTCATAGGGATTTTGAAGTCGATAGGAGAGGCATGATATTATTTTCTCTGAAGGCAAAACCTTATTACGTGTCATGTCCCTGTTGGTGGCAAGTATCTAATTAGGGGGTGCCTTTAGTATTAGTTAGTGATTGTATGTGTGTCACACATGTCTTTGGGTTGTGCCCTATTTAGGTTCTGTAATTCCTCTTTGAAGTTTATGAAATAAAATTTGTATTGATGTGTTCTTCTTTCTCTTTTGGGGTTTTACCCTTCAATCTCACAGTGTAGATCCTGTAGATTGAGCATGATTATCCATTTTGTAGTGTAGATCACTACAAGTGGTATCAGAGCCGGTCTTTCCTTGGATTGATCATGGATGATGGTAATAGATTTAAGGCTTTAGTTGAGTAATTAGATATTGTTCTTCAAGTTCAAGAAGTAATTGCAAGGGCTCTAAAAAATACACCATCTCATGTGCTTCTAGCCAGATGCAAGAAAATTTTAGCAGAAGAAACAAATAACCTGCTGTTGCTGGAGCATGATATACATTTGAGTCAATCTGTTAACGGGAATTGGGAATCAAATTCGTTGGAAATTTTTGACGAAAGCTTTGAATTAATCGGATCCGTGTTAAATAAAGTGACGCTGATTGAGAAATTAATTGATGAAAAACTTGAAGGACCTCCAATTAACTCAACTTCAGAAGGAGATGTCATTCAAAATTCTTCAGATGAAGGTAATTACAAATCTAAACCCAAATCTGACTTCTCAATTGTTAATGGAGCTGGTGTTACATATGTTCAAGACTACAAGTCTCATGCGGTCAATCTATTTTCCCTTTATTCTGAATTATAAGGGAAAATAGAAACCCAATTTTTAGATTACCAAGAGGGAAAACCATTCATTACTTGGTTCGATTGGCCAAGTGATGTTTCTTCGAATCCTGATTATGTAAGGATACTTATGGAGGTATATGAATATGATGAAGAGTTTTATGTTCATAATATCTTAATCTTTCTTGACAACAAGCTGGGTAGTGGAAAATGTTTTCGTTGTGGCTTTAGTTTTGCTCGAACATTATTTGATCCAGGAAAAGAGTTTGAAGTTAGTGGAAGGTACAAAGGTAATTCTACTTTCTGCAGGACTACAATTGTTTCTCGGATTGTCCTTAGTTGTTTGATTTTAATGGGCAAATGCAATGCAAATGTTGTTTATAAGCTGATACCAAATTTAGGGTATGGATTAAAAAATTTGTTGGTGAATTCGAATGCCTTTTTAATAGTTATAAATGGTGACAGTTATTATTGTAAGAAACTATTAGTGAGAATGTCACTGGGAGGTGGTATCACCAGTTATGGTTATGGTAGAAGGTTGTTTGATCGTGGTAAAGATTTGGTCATGCTTAAAAGTGGGAATTCTGTGTACGAGATACTTTTGGAATTTTGGTTGTTGTTTCAAATGGTAAGGGGGACTGAGTATGTTATTGCACAGAAAATGCTTGATAAAGGGATGATTAGAGACATCAGTTTTGTAACTCAAATGGAACATGTTCAGGAAAGTTTTGTTGCAGCAACTTCAAATTCAAGTCATCAGCTACTGAACAACACAAGCATGAGTATTGGTGGGCTATTTCACATATGTGCGAGAATTGGAAAATGTTTCTCTGGTAGCTTGGTTCTTCCTAGAATGTTATTTGATCGAGGGAAGTTGTTTGAAGCTAACAATATGTATTCTTATCACAGTACAAGTAATTCTCATTTCATTTTTGGAACACTTATTTTTAGTTTGATCGTTCTTAAGGGGTTGATTTTCATGGATACACGTGATAGCAAATTTGTTTATGAGCTTAAATTGGAAGTTGGATACCCTTTAGACTTGTTATTTGATCACTGGAATATGTCTGAGATTGTTAAAACTGGTGATTGTCATCATGATAGCTAGTTGTTTCATAGACGGCCACAACAACGCAGTATTCTCTGGACTGTTTTGAATTGTTTGATACTTCGAGTAATCTTAGTCAACAATACTATGCTACTAGTTTGGAATTTAAACTTTCAACAGCTGAATCTCTTGGTTTTCATATCAGAGAGTGAATTATCCATGTTCTTCCTACTTAAGGAGTATGAGAAGAAAATGCATGATAGTATTATTGTATGGAGGTTAAATAGAGGTGCAGATTTCTTATTTTGGAGGCTTTTAGATGGATTACCTGCTGGTATTAATCTTCTCCAGGATGGTTCAATGAAGACTGGAATTAACGCAAGTAATAAAAGTGATATATCAATGATTCTTTTGAGGATTTCAAGAGGTAACAATGGATTTCATTCGCTATATGATGTAGTTACAGTCTTTCATGGGTTCTATACAGGGCAAGTTAGAAGTATTTGTTATTGTGTAAGGCTATTTGGAGCATCTAATGTACCAGCTGGTAATTGTCTCTCTCAAGAATGGATGGTAGTGTTCACTCCGGAAGATGGTTTCCTTATTCTCCATCACTATTCTCTTATAATGTTTCTATCGCTTGTCAGATGTTGTCTCAGACTTATGAGAATAGATTTCTTTTTGCACCGCTTATTACCTGCACTGGTTCCTTTTGGAGCTTTAAAGGTTCTAGAGGAAGTTGAAATGTTAAAGATGTATGCGAGAGTGGTAGAACTTCAGTCACCGTTCACTGTGCTTTACATTTATTATATGTTGATGATGATGGTATTCTTGAGACAGAATTTGTTCTTAAGACGGGTTAACCTGAGATTTACATCAGATGTGTGTCTTGTTATTAACTGGTATTATGAGACCAATTTACCATGTGAAACTGAGGTTTTTAAGCAACTCCCAGCAATTCTCACACATCTAATGAGTGGTAACTGTAGCACCACAGTTGGAGTTTCAAGAGATGAGATTCTTTGGGGTCATTTATGGAGGTTATGGTACTCGCCAACATATCGTTATAGCTGGACATAAATTCTTGTTAAGGAGGAGAACTTGTTTGTGGGAGTTTACATTCAGACTGTACAAAAATTGGTGGATCAAGAGTGGATGAAAACAAATGACAAAGAATTCGCAGTGCTGCACGGAGAGGATTTAATTGTGGCGCAACTCCAACATCATTTCTTGCTAATAACAGTGAAAAAATTCACCTTCGTAACCAGTCCAGGGTCCATGGGAACCATAGCCACTGGTCTTGTTGTTAGTGGTACTTCTAAAAGTATTTACGAAGCTCAGTTCCATGATGTATGGGTGCAAACTCATGGTCAGGTTGCAAAAAAAATTGGGTCTGCAGCAACATCGTGCCTCGCTACAGTTTATGTTGTTACGTTTTTGATGACATTCATGTATGAGGTTAAGGTATTTACTGCAGTTTCTGAACAACTAGAATCACTTGCACTCAAGTGTTCTGTTCCTTGCCAGTTCTCTGAGCTTCGTCATTTCAATGAATATATCAAGTCGAGACTGACATTACTAGAGCAACGTGGAAGGCATTCAATCTCAATCCTGAGGAAGGAATTAAAGGGACCATCAAGCCGTGAAGATGAATATATTACGGGGCCTGGGTGTTGAAATCGGAAAAAGCACATCTCCTATCGCGTTCTGAAGCTGCAGCAACAGTTTTTGTCGCTTCAACCGATCTCACTCTATATTTTCCATCCTTGAGGACAAGGATGATTTGGAGGGGTGGGTATTTGTCATGTCCCTGTTGGTGGCAAGTATCTAATTAGGGGATGCCTTTAGTATTAGTTAGTGGCCGTATGTGTGTCGCACATGTCTTTGGGTTGTGACCTATTTAGGGTCTGTAATTCCTCTTTGAAGTTTATGAAATATAATTTGTGTTGATGTGTTCTTCTTTCTCTTTTGGGTTTTACCCTTCAATCTTACAGTGTAGATCCTGTAGATTGAGCCTGATTATCCATTTTGTAGTGTAGATCACTACATTACACCTCCTGGCCAAAGCGATCGGTCTTCTCCCTCACTTTCCGAACCAGTCAGAAGAATCGACACGTATTTGGGATGGTTTCTCTTAACCGTGGCTGATGTCGTGAAGAACTCATCATCTACGTTTGGCTTGGAATTACCCATGTCCTTCGGTACGATAGAAATTGTTGACATCCAAATTCTCTCACACTATTTTCACCGCCGAGATAACTACAATGGAACAATACGAAGAGAAATTATTACGCAAAGTGCACGTAAATTATTTTTCCACCCAAGACACAAGCTAGTTTGTTTCAAGGTCGTACCCTGCAGCATAAAATTCTTGTCCGACCGAGGAGGTGCACCCCACCATGGGAACCATGCACACGGCCACACCAAAACAAGGAGTAAACCCTAAAAACTAGGTTTTTCGTGGGGAAGGGATGTCAATTACTATCGCGTGCTTACTTTGCACAGTGAGTTGAGGCGGTCAACATTACTATGGTATTCATGCCTAAGTACTACTACAAGCTCGTGCAAAACATACCTACGGCTAGGATTCACACCAATATTTCTACAAGGCCATGAAAAGGTACGCCTACAACTAGGGTTTACACCAACACAAAAGAAAAGAGAAAACAAGTTAAAGAAGAAGTATTTGAAGGCATACCTGGGATTTGCTTGTCCGCTTTGCTTTAATGCTACCACACGGCTGGGATAAAAAAAAATAGGCGTGAAACAAAAGAGAAGCCGACCCTCCTTTTATATATACATTGTACGTGGGAGTTTAAACAAGGAAAGGATTTCTTATTTTGAGCCAAGAAAGGAAAATAGGAAACCGGTCCCGTAAAGACCAATTTCCACGCCCAATACCGCTCACTCCATGCCTTGACCCCACACTCTAAGTCATCCGCTCCATTTTCGGTGGCCCCACCACGCCTAGCCGTCCATGTACTCATAGCCTTACCATGGTCACACCATGTCAGGCCGTCCGCTCCATTATCGCGGCCCTATCATGACAAGTCATCCACACGCGCTTTGCCTCTCCAAGCTATACGCGCCGTGAACCTGCCAATACCAACAAACTTTCCAAGACCGCGCCCGCTTTGCCTCGGTGATGTACGGCCAGACCAAGCCAGCAACTTTTGTCTCACCGCTCCACGGTCTGCATCCCCAGTACAACTTATGAAGGGCCGCCAACACGGGAAGAAAAAACTCTCTTCACCCCTCAAAAAGGTTAGTCGGATTTTCCTGACCATCTTTGCAATGATTTACGTCTTGATTCCATCCTTATCTGTCACCATCATATTCTTACCTCGCAACAAGGCACATGTTCCGAGCTAAGCAGGGGACTTAATGTTGATGGTGGTTTTTAGATTAGGGGTAAAATCGTGAAACCCTACTCAGACAATGACGTCACATAACTTGAGTAATAATGTCCAAAACAAGCACATTTATTGAACCCTTTAATTTGTCTGCGAGAAAATTACCAGGGTACATTTTTTTAATGCTAATTAGGGTTTCGACAGGTCAAAATCCTAATTCTCACACCACATGTGCCAATGGCTAACCATGCCAGCCACACCTACCGCGCCAAGGCATGCCAACCATGCTAGCCGCACCCTTGTGCCAATGGAAAACCATGCCAGCCACACCTACCGCGCCAAGGCATGCCAACCATGCTAGCCGCACCCATGTGCCAATGGAAAACCATGCCAGTCACACCTACCGCACCTTGCCATGGCCCCATGCCAACCTAGCTGCGCCACCTTGCAGGCCTTCCCTACGCGGCTACCAAACCGAAGGCGTGCGACAATCAACGGTCGCCCTTCAATCCCAGGAGAAAATCCTAGCCATCCGAGGTTACCAAATGACCTTTGGCCCAAAACCTTATCTTGGTCACGAACCTAGCTTGGTCACGCCAAACCTTGGCCCCACATGCCAAGCCAAACCGCAACTAGCCAAGCTAGCCAATCCATGCGCCCATGGAAAACCCTTGGCCCCACATTCCAAGCAAAACCGCACATATCCAAGCTATCCACGCCATGCGCCCATGGCAAACCCTTGGCCCCACATGCCAAGCCAAACAGCACCTAGCCAAGCTAGCCACGCCATGTTCCCATGGCAAACCCTTGGCCCCACATGCCAAGCCAAACCGCACCTAGCCAAGCTAGCCACGCCATGCGCCCATGGAAAACCCTTGGCCCCACATGCCAATCCAAACCGTACCTAGCCAAGCTAGCCATGCCATGCGCCCGTGGAAAACCCTTGGCCCCACATGCCAAGCCAAACCGCACCTAGCCAAGCTATCCGCACCATGCACCCGTGGCAAACCCTTGTCCCCACCATGCCAAGCCAAACACGCCTTGCCTTGGCCCTAACCAACATAGTCGCGCCACCATGTTGGCCTTCCCTACATGGCTAACCAAGCAAAGGCGTGAAACAATCAATGGTTTACCTTCAATTTCAGGAGCAAATCCTAGCCATCCAAGGTTATCAGACCACACATGGTGACCTTTGACCCAAAACCCTAGTTTGGTCACACCAAACCGCGCCAGGACATGCCACGCCAATAACGTGCCAACCGAGCCGTGCCACCATGACATGCCAATGGCGTGCCAACCTATCCGTGCCACTATGCCAACCTAGTCGCACCACCACGCTGGCCTTCCCTATGCGGCCACCAACGAACGAAAGCGTGCAACGATCAATGGCTACCTTTCCTCTTAAGATGCAAAATCTCGACCATCGAAGGTCACCAAGCTACCAAGTCTCCCAAGCTCGACTTTCCAGGAAACAACCATATGCTACATGTTTTCCACAAAAATATTTGAGACATCAACACATATTAAAAACTGGGGGATCCTCTTTGGGTATTGGTTTGGCGGTTTACAGCGTGCGGCGTACACTACGCCCGTCATAAGGAAGTGTCGTAAGGGTGAGGCGGTTAGTAAATACAGGGAGTTAAAGGTTAAACGTTCATGGGACATCAATTCCATACGTTAATGGTTTATGGAACATCAATTCCATACGTTAACAATTTTATGGAACATCAATACCATGCATACGGTTACCACCTCCTCCCATTTACTTACCCATTTTTCCATTCCTTAATGAGACCAGGGTACATTTCACTTCTACTTGTATAAATAGGTCTTACCTATTTCCACAGAACAACAAGTTCATTCAGGGATATACAACACTTAGAAAAGACTTGTTAGATTACTATTTGTTAGCCTTCCCACTTTTCTGATACAAGTCGTAGAAACAATTACTCTTCCAGAATCAACTATTCTGGTTTCATCACTTTCCTTGCTGCCCTCCCCAAAACCAACCCATTCTCCTCCACTCTGTGACCGAAGAAATTCCGGAATAACCATTTCTTGGTTTAGGATGTATTTGTACAGATTGTTCTCTCGAATCTAAAGTACTCCCTTGCAGTACATTGTTTAGGGTTTAAATTATTTCTCACCCGTACACCCGAAATTACCGAAATCAGCAGAAACCATTTTCACCTACAAACAATCTGGCTTACTTTTTTTGGCACCCGAGTTCAAATAACGACATCAGTATTTTCCACTGTCAACGGCAGTAACTACAATATAGGTATTTTCTGGCAGACAAAATTTATCCACCGTGGTCAACTTTAGTTCAAGCTTAGAGTAAGTTACCCGGGGACGAGGACCACGGTGTTATAAGGAATTTTAAGGCGAAGCAGATAGCGTGTTGGAAGGATGTTAAACGAGCAATTGGAAATTTGGAATTATATATGAAGAGGAAGTTCTATATAATTTGTGGACAATATCGTTTATTTAAACCAGTAAAAACGAATAGGGTTATGCTCACCTATATAATTTTGCATAATAAGGTAATCGAATAAACTAGGTGGGATACCAGTTCGAAAATTTATCCATATAAAGGTTTGAGGAGAGAAGTTCAACCCGCATGGTGTGTCATCGCAAGAGAATGTGGAACGGTAGATGAGATAATACAAAATAGAGGTTTACATTTAAGACTAAGGGAGGATCTCATTGCGGACAATTGGGCTGAATTTGGAAGAATAAATCCTCATAAGATTTAATTTGTTTTTAACTTGATGGTTTTTGTAATTTGATTTGTATAATTTGGATTAAACAAACATTGAAATAAAAACTAATTATTACATAAAATTTAAAACTAAGGATTACATTGAATTTAAAATTAACTACTGTATCCAGAAATTAAAACTCAAACTAAACAAGTGTAATGGCATTACTTTCATTTTCATTCTCATTTAAGTCTTATGCATCAGAATCAATGTCAATTGTAATTGGGCGTTGCAGTGCCTTACGTGCTTGCAATTCATCCTGCCACATTCATAGTTGTAAAGAATTCATTTTTGACGTGTTTATTCCTATGATTCCTCTCATGTGGGCATTAAACGAATTTTATTCAACCACCTTACGACCTTTCCTCGTTTCTGAAACCATTTTGTTACACTTTACTATTTTAACAATATCGATTTTTTTCACTATTTTTAAAAAATTCTTGAAGATTGTACTCTGAATTTGATGATTGTTCGGCATATTGAGCTGCCTTTATGTTTATTTGTGCTCTTTTGACACCCATTTCATCGGGTCTATTTGTATTTCCATTAATTTTAATATTTGAATTACCATGTGGGAAACCTTAAGTATTATGATTAGGGTTCGATCTTGTTTCTAGTGAGGAATAAGAAAATCCATGTTGCTGAGAAACATTTGCAGCCTCATAAGGTGATTCTTTTGGTACTTGAAATCCATTCAACATATTAGGGTTATACTTGTTCAGCTTTATGAGGATATGGAAACATGTTTCGTGCTTGAAACCCGAGCATGTTTTCGTTGTCATTCCTCTCGAGTTTTTCTATGCTGCAGCTTGAATATTTTTAAAACCGTTATTACAACAAACATAACACATTTTGAAAATTAATTCAACCATTTGAAACGCGACTTACCAAATCGACTTCAATTTCACCGCTTCCTATTTAATGAGACATTTGCATTATCAAAGTAACCCAACTGTTCATATCTTTGGTGATTGCATTAATACTACTCGATAACCCCGAAGCCTTACATTTTCTGTATTCTCACTTTCCTAACAAAACTGTTTAAAAAAATTCCCAAAAATAGTATTATAATGTTATTGAGCACCATTGATGGATTCAAGAGTAAATATTACATAACCTCGGCAAATATCCTTATCTTCGTCCATAATATAATTTAGACCGTGAGTTTTCTGTCGAAGTATTTTGGTTTTATGATAAACAACCCATTTTTTTAGAAACCTTTTTCTACTGATTCAAATATTAAGAGCTTGAGAGTGGATTTTGAGTTAAAATGAAAATATAAGATTTTTTTGGTGTGGAAGGTGCGATTTTGGAGTTGAAACTGATAGAATTTATAGGGAATGATATTGTAACCGTTGGATGGACATAGTTGTTACCTTGGTGCAATATATATTATCGTCTTAGAAAATTGGACGTGGATACAATTATATAATATAATTTTTAATTATATTAGGTAGGTGGAAACTACAATTATAACCCAAATATATAAAAAACAAATTGAACACGGGTGGATGGGAAAACATGTTTGCCACTATGGTAAATATAATTTGTGGGAGTACAAAAAGTGTACGGCAAAGGTTATGCTACGCGGATGAACAAATGACGCTAGTGAGTCAAGTTCAGCCACTGGCGTCTTACCTTCCGCTGCTAACGGGTAGTGTTCCGACAATCTATACAATGATTATATTTTTTCCTCGATGTATGTTAATCAAATTTATATTCCAAAATTACGACATTTTTTTATCCTATCAATTTCTCACATTTGAATCACTTTAATTTTTCAACTATAAATCTTAATTTTGGTTCTTCTGAGAAAATGTGGAAACGGATGAAATGTTTTACCAAGAAGAGAAAAAAAAGTATGCAGATATTTTGTGTGAATTGGATAGGCAAATAAGGCTAGGAGGCGGTGAAACTATATGTTGCAATTACATTTAGGGATGATACCGCAACCTTTAGAGCCAAGAGAAGTTTTCACTAGAAGATGGACGTGGCGAGATTGACATTTTTTACCACGACAAGATGATGCATGATTTTTTTAATTATGGATGCGTGTATTCTGATGTAGATTTTCAGCGTCGATTCTGCATAGGCCGCAACTTGACTCAAAGGATTATTCTTGATCTTTGTCAGGTACATCCTTAATTTAGTTATCAGTATAATGCATGACATGCATGGGGATTTATTCCCCGAACAAAGATAATTGCGTCCCTCCAAGTATATGTTAAGGGGTACCATCGGATTCCACAGATCAGTACATCCATATGGGAAAAATAACTGCATTTAGGTATCACAAAATGTTTTCCGAAATATAACGTACCAATTTTTCCACAAAAACTTACTCAGATAGATGTTAATAGAATCACTGCTCAAAACACAACTAGGTCTTTTTTAGGAATGTTAGGTAGTCTTGATTGCATGCATTGGGAGTGGCATGCATGTCCAGTTTGAAATTACGAGGGTAAACAAATACACAACGTTTTTCATTTCAACCTATAAGTCCGATACCAAGTGTGATCGTCTATGGAAAAATTCGACACAATACAACAACTTGATATTCACTTGACAAAATTTACGGCACAAAACCGATTGACTATAGGATCAATGTCAAGTGATTGGGATTTAACGTACTAGTGTATTTTGTAATGACCCGTTCTTCAACCTATACTGTCCCCACTTAGCCAATGCGGTCATCTGGCAGTGTGGGGTTTTCCATGGGCATCGCCATGATAATCCAGCATAAACTTCCCGTAAGGTCACCCATCCCTGGATTACTCCACCCGAGAACGACTGCAGAGTTTTATGCCAACTCTGGAGCCAATTGTGCTGAAAGGCTTCGGTATAATGTAGACGTTTCTTGCCTCTTGTGAAACCAGTATCTAGATCAACGGCCTAGCATACTCACCCACCCGAGCACAATCAAACCGCCTCTAGTTGTGTCTCAGCTAACACCAATATTGTTCCCACTTAATCACTGAGGTTATCCAGCCGTGTGGGATTTTTAACTGCACTATTGCAGCTTCCCGAGATGTCACCCATCCTTTGACTATTCCCGTCCAAGCACGCTTACGTGAGAATTTTTTTCCACAACTTAGTCAAGTGAACCCATCAGGCCTCGGTGTTAGGAAAGGACAAACCATTACTTATATTACATTCAGCTAACCCTGGATTTCCAAGCCAGGATCTCCTTCGTTCCCTTCCCCTTATTAGAGCAATACCTGACATATCCCGTCCAGCGTATTCTCTCACCCCAGAAGATGAATCGCCGTCGGCTCTGATACCATTTGCAATGACCAATCCTTTCACCGATATTGTCTCCACTTAGCCGATGCAGTCATCCGGCAATGTGAGTTTTCAACGGGCATCGCCACGATAATCCAGCATAAATTTCCCGGAAGGTCACCCATCCCTGGATTACTCTCGCCCGAGCATGCTTAACTACAGAATTTTCTGCCAATTCTAGAGCCAGTTGTGCTGAAAAGGCCTCAGTATAATGTAGACGTTCCTCGCCTTTATGAGAATAGTATCTAGCTTAACGTCCTAGCATATTCACCCACCCGAGCACAAGCAAACCGCCCCTAGTTGTGTCACAACTAACACCGATATTGTTCTCACTTACCCACCGTGGTTATCCAGCGGTGTGGGATTTTTAACGGCACTACTGCGGTCATCCAGCAGCAGCTTCCCGAGAGGTCACCCATCCTGTGACTACTCTTGGTCGAGCACGCTTAAAGTGAGAAGTTTTTTCCACAACTCATTAAAGTGAACCCATCAGGCCTCGTTGTTAGGAAATGATAAACCATTACTTATATTCCATTCAGCTAACTACTGCCGAATATCGGGATATTACATATTTACTTATAATTATAATAAAACAATTATAATTGCGGAAAGTAAAAGTAAATCACACAACAAGACTTTGTTGACAAGGAAACCGCAAATGCAGAAAAACCACGGGACCTAGTCCAGTTTTGAATACTCTTAGAATTAAGCTGTTATACAAAAAACAAAGTAAACTTCGTATAGTTGAGACCAAGTAATCTACCCCTAGATAGTTTGTAACACCCCGTGTTTTTAGCATGGCGCATGCTGAAAGATGCGTCATGGTCTAAGATGCGACTTCATCCAAATCTTCTGTTGCGTTAAGAGGCATAGGCTAATACAAAGCCAAAATGGCGCATTACGCAAGTCATTGTCCTAGTGTCAATGTTGCTTTACAGTGTGCAATAGGCCAGAGCAGGTTGGCCATGAGAATGGACATCCATCATGGCTGAACATCAGGTTGGAAGTGGACAACCATCATGGATGGACATCAGGTTAGGAGTGGACATCCATCATGGCTGGACTTGGGAGTGGGCTTGGTGAAGTCATTTTGCTCCCCTAATCTAAGTTGTAAAAATGTCTTAAAAACATATATAGGGAGGGGTAGTTGGTTAAAGGTGCATATGCGAACCATGCACCAAGTAAGCTTTATAACTTAGCCCAAAGAGTATAAATGACTCATAAGCCTCATTTATAATTGCGTAGCTTGACAATGGAGTGTATTAAGCATGGGCATCTCTATGCCATGCCGCATACCAAGTATTCATCACTTGGATGCATTTTGATGAAATAACTTATACGGAATAGGCCATTACCATTATTGCATGTCCACGGCCTAACAAACGAGTTGGATTAAGTTGTTTATCCCTTCAACGATGAACTACGGTCTGTGCTTGATCCCTTTAGAGTAGGGAAGGATACGTATGCAGACACAATGAGTTGCAGCATTGACGGTCCAGTACGTTGGCCCCTTATATAGTCTAAGCTCAGTAACTCGATGCAAGAGATGATTGTGGCCAAACTTGATGAGGCTAGTTGCATGCCAACAAGTGGATGCTCATACTACCTAGCATATTAACATAAATATATGGATCAGGGAAGATCAATACTGCAGAATAAACAAAGATTCAATCTATTTTTCATCACTATTTGCACAATGACATATAATAGACTTTAATCTTTGTAAACAAAAGTTCATCCTATCTTCCATCAATATTTACATAATGACATAATAGGCTTAACTTTTGTTTGTCAAAAGTTCATTCAATATTTTATCAATACTTGCATACTGACATATGAAAGACTAACTCTTGACCATGTATAGGACAATCAAAGTTTACGGACGCAAACACACATATCCCATAAAAAGTTGCAATATATAAAATCATAAAGATTAATACTGCAAAATCATCTTCCAAATAAACTTTAGAATTTAGATAAATAAATCTAAAAACATTGCAAGATGAAAATTGTTGGAAATAGCTATGTGTACTCACAATAATTGCTATTCCAAACCCTAGTTATCCTTCTTAAAACATAAGAATAAATTCTCATAAGAAGTTTCCTAGACAAAATAAGAATCAAGTTTCTTTGACAACATCATACCTTTGAAAGGGTCCATAATAAAAGGTTTTACTGATATCCTTGATTCTGTTCACCGTACATACCCCATGTTCATGAGTGAGAACATTAACTTTCCGATCAACAATGCGGTCAAGATGCCTAGCTTTGACACAGTCCATGATGAGTTTCTTCTGATTCCTGATTAAGGTGTTTTGATTTTCAAGGATTTTGGCCTGACCATCAATAAGCTGATTTATTTGCAGTTGAAGATTTGCAAACTCAACCTTAAAGTCATTCTGAAAAAGAATTAAATCCTTGACAGATTCTCCAACCCAGGAGTTATACTCTTTCCTTTCAATCATCCTTTTTAAGAAAAGTTCTTGAACAAAATCATGTCCTTTAGAGTCTTCTTCCATCTCAAGATTCACAACTTCTTGAGATATTGAGGATTTTTCTATTCCTTTTTGATTATTAGGGAAGGCAAAACATATATATATATATATATGTGTGTGTGTGTGTGTGTGTGTGTGTGTTTAAACAAGAGAGGGACACCCTTGTTATGGAAACCCTAAAAACTCCCAAGAGAGACACGGACGTTCGTGGGATAGTTGAAAATAATAAATCAGAAGAGATCCATGAATAATATAATACTTCCTATTTTTCATATATCCCTCATCATCATGATTTAATACTTAAATATTTAATCAGAGGATAAGAAAGGGATACGTAGCAACAAGGAGTCAAGTGACTCTACTTTCACAACAAAAGAAAACAACATAGTCAAACATAATACAAATGGAAAAATACAGTAGACTTGAGTATCTCCCAAATTTCATTCTTGCATCTCTCAATTTAAATACAAGAATGAAATTTCCTACGATTATGTAGTTAAGTGAGATGTAATCCCACTATGAGTATTGAGAGATGAGCTATAAATTTCATCTGAAAGTTTGAACATGGTATTCCTTACCTTCTTTTGGTTATTTCTTATTCCAGAAGAATTCAACATAACCTTGTTAGGTGATCCATCAGAGAAATTTTTCTCAGGATTAAGTCTAGGACCTCTAGAAATTGGTTCCAGAGGATTACAATAGACATGTCTCCACCATCTTGTTATAGCATAGCTTGGTTGAACCCACCAAGCGTTGGTATGTCAAGTTTGGTTGTCATATTTTAGTGAATCAAAACTCATTTAAAGAGTCGCTTGATTATTTACTAGAGTCAACTTCGTATAGGTTAGCTAGAAAGTTACTAGGATATGAGACTTACAAGTATTATGTGAAGACTTGAAGAATGTGAAGCAGTAAAGAGCTACAACGACGACATCATGCTTCCACTTGAGGTTAGTAATATTTGACTTGAACTATTTCATTCCTAACGTATCTTTCAAGTCATGCATATTGAAAACATAACTGTGAAGCTGTGAATGATTATACTCTAGTTAGACATAGTATTAAGGAATTACAATATGAAGTATAACGTCTATCTTTTGAACTTTGTATATAATATATCGACATAATCGTATAAATGCTATTATGATTATGTATGGGTATGGGTGAAAATTTCATCTCAGGAAACAATGTTTTACATTCTTTTAAAGGAAGTAAATTCATGAACTTGTTTTGTGAATCGAAAGGGAAATCATTAGGCTTATTGGTATTTGTTATTCATTGTAAATTTTTGGATTACCAATATGTGTGTTTATTATAACCGATCATAACTTGTTTATGTATCTTGGTAAAACTATTCACAAGGCCTGACTTTTGTATTGGTATGACTCTTATTTGTGAAACCGACCTTAAGTAATCATCTGAGATGGTATGATCGATTTTTTGTAATTGGTATGACCAACTCTAGACATTGGGGAACCGATGCTAGTAAGAGGTGCAACCGATCACAAAAGGTAAATCGATCCTTGCAAGAGGTGCAACAAGTTTTTAGTTATTGGAGAACCGATCCTATGAACATATGCAACAAACACAAGTTAGATACCATATATATGTGGGAACCGATCCTAATACCTAGTCAACCAAGTTTTGGTAACTAGCATGACTAATTCTAGTACCCACATGGAGGTAGAACTGAAACTTATTTTGGTAGAACCGTGAAACCCATGATTGGTGTTTGATAGGATAATCAATCACATAGTTCTTGGAAGTCAGATGAACCAATTCTAAACTTGTCTGGAAGTATGGAAAATCGGTTCCAAGATGGTAAATATGAAAAAAGGATTTACCAAGTAAAGATGTCGACATACTTTGAACACGTGCAATAACTCTTACCTTTTATTGTTCAAAGATATTCCTTAATGGCTAAAGGAGAATCTAGGATCGAAATAAATTGAGAATCTTTTAATTAAGGTTTTTAGTTTCATATGCTTTTAATTTTCAGCAATTAAAATGCATATCTTTAGAAAATAAAAATTAGTAATGTGCATTTACTAGTTGGAGATTTTCTAAGAGATATCGGTCAATATTTGGATAGAGCATTTCCAGGAATTATAAAACCGAATTTGGAAATATATTGCATATCTTGAGAATATTTTCGGTTTTGGAAATTCCTCGGTGTCCAAACTTCATTGGTATATAAATATTGAAGTTTGAATTTCGAGCAAACTAATCCTCAGAGCCAGCAAAACTGTTGTTACTGGTGGAGCCGCATATTCGGAGAGGAAAGTAACCTAATTAGGCGAAATCTCTTACGGCCGCTCGGTTTAAAGACTTCTTTGGGATTGAGAATATGTATTAGTACCATTGGCGGGAAACCAGATAATTGCAGTTTATTATTAGTTTTCGATTGATTTGATTGACTAACGGTTGTTGAAGTTTGATTGCACCTAGTTTGTTTATGCTTGAGAATCTTCTCTTCTGATATAAGATTCACTCAAACTAGATCGAAGTTTCGACGGGAAATATTTAGGCTGTTAGTAGATCTAAAGACGTCTTGTGATAATCCATTGTTAACAGACATCGCTCTTTGTGTGATTGATCACAAGATATTCAAGTTGATTGTGTGCAGGTGATTATTGACGATCTAAGAAGATTTGAAGACGAAGAAGATTTATGATTTGGGTTTATAATCTTTGGCGTGCACAAAACTTGATCGGCTGGGGATCCAACTATAATCGGTTTATCTTTGTGATAATCTTAATTGATTAGTTGAGTAGATCGACATCAATACGTTTCTTTGTGATTCAAAGTATTGATTGCAAAATATTGACAATTACTTTGGTAGTTATTTATTGGATAGATCTAAGAACCTGACAAAGGAGTTTATTGGGATAAACGAAAGAGCTTTTGTCAAACTCATATCACGTTGTTTGAAAATTATTGTTACCGAACAAATTTGTTGTTCCAAGTGCGTGGCTTACTGCAAGTTCGAGGCGCATGGATACAGATAGAACTAGGTGAACTATAGGTTTAATTGCTTGGTCTCAACCATACGAAGTTGGTTTGATTTTGTATAGTGGCTTAATCCTGAGAGTATTCAATTCTGGACAAGGTCCCGGGGTTTTTCTGCATTTACGGTTTCCTCATTAAAAAAATCTTGTTGTGTCTTTTAATTTTCTATTTCTGTAATTATAATTGTTTTTATTATAATTAGAAGTAAAATACACAAACGTTAATTCCTATTTACTTGATAGCAATCCTATTGTGTTTGGTTAAGTCTGAACATATTATCAAGTAAACATTCTTCGTTGTTGTATTGTCTCGACTTAGTCCATAGACAATCACTTTCGGAGAAATGACTTATAGGTGGAAAAGTTTTAGATTGAGGTATATTTGGGTTCCCTCGTCTTTTCAATTGGTATCAGAGCAGGCAAACACGAAAAGATATAACAATCTGTGTTTGGTGCGATCCATCCTATAAGAATTAAATCACATGAACGATTCAATTAATGTTTCAAAGATTTCAGATGGTCTTAAAGAAGATACTGAAGAATATTTCTCAGCTCTTGTTAAGAAGAGATCAAACAAAACCAGTCACATACTGATGATATTAGTAATATCATGATTGATAGAGAACTAGTGAAGAACATGGAAGATCCTGAAACGGGAGACTCTCAAATATGTTCAATTCTAACATCCCGACATCATGAACAGACTGATAAGAGACTTCCCAGGAACCTTTTTAAAAGGGTTCTGTCTTTGTTTAATTTAAAAGTTTTTTTTTATAAAACGTCTGATTGAACGAGTTAAGAAGCTTTATAATAACTTAACGAATCATCCAAAGTCTGGTGAACAATGTCTAGGAGCATTTGCACTTAAAACAACTTCACCGTTCCAATGGTTTCTAGATAGTGGGCGTAGTAGACATATGACGGGTGTAGTAGACATATGACATGTCATCTCAGGCGATTTATTATAATTGGTATGACCAACTCTAAACATTGGGGAACCGATCCTAGTAAGAGGTGAAACCGATCACAAGAGGAAATCAATCCATGTAAGAGGTACACCAAGTTTTAGTAATTGGGGAACCGATCCTATGACTTGTTAAACCGAATACAAGTTTATACCATAAATATGTGGTAACCGATCCTAGTACCTAGTGAACCAACTTTTGGTAACTAGCGTGACTAATCTTAGTACCCACATGGAGGTAGAACTGAAACTTATTTTGGTAGAACCGTGAAACCCATGATTGGTAATTTGATAGGATAATCAATCACATAGTTCTTGGAAGTCAGATGAACCAATTCTAAACTTGTTTGGAAGTGTGGAAAATCGGTTCCAAGATTGTAAATATGAAAAAGGATTTACAAAGTAAAGATGTCGACATACTTTTAACATGTGTGGTAACTCTTACCTTTTATTGTTCAAAGATATTCCTTAATAGCTAAAGGATAATCCAGGATTGAAATAAATTGAGGATCTTTTAATTAAGGTTTTTAGTTTTTATATGCTTTTAATTTCCAGCAATTAAATGCATATCTTTATAAAACAAAGGTTAGTAATGTGCATTTACTAATTAGAGATTTTATACTGGGATTTCGGTCAATATTTGGACAATGCATTTCCAAGAATCATGAAAACCTATTTGGACCTTTTGCATATCTTTGAGAATATTCGGTTTTGGAAATTCCTTGGTGTCTAAACTTCATTGGTCTGTAAATATTGAAGTTTGCATTTCAAGCAAACTAATTCTCAGATCCAGTAAAACTACCTAGTTATGTTGTTACTGGTGAAGCCGTCTATTCGGAGAGGAAAGTACCCTAATTAGGCTAAATCTATTACGACCGCTCGTTTTAAAGACTTATTTGGGATTGGGAAGCTCTAAGAGTACCGTTGGTGGGAAACTAAATAATTACAGTTTATTATTAGTTTTCGATTGATTTGATTGACTAACGGTTGTTGAACTTTGATTGCATGTAGTTATCTTATGCTTGAGAATCTTCTCTTCCGATATAATATTCAATCAAACTAGATCGAAGTATCGACATGGATCTTTAGAACTGTTTGTAGATCTAAACATGTCTTGTGATAATCCATTGTTAATAGACTCTGTTCTGTGTGTGATTGATCACAAGAGATTTAAGTTGTTTGTGTGCAAGTGTTTATTGAAGATCTAAGAAGATTTGAAGACAAAGAATATTTCTTATTTGAGTTCATAATCTTTGGTATGCATAAAAATTGGTCGGCTGGGGATCCAACTATAATCGGTTTATCTTTGTGATAACCTTGATTGATTAGTTGAGTAGATCGGCATCAATACAATTCTTTGTGATTCAAAGTATTGATTGCATAGCCTAAAACAATTACTTTGGTAGTTGTTGAAGAGATAGATCTAAGAACCCGACAAAGGAGTTTATTGGGATAAACAGAAGAGCCTTTTGTCAAACTCGTATCACTTTGTTTGAAAAGAGTTATTACCGAACAGATTTGTTGTTCCTTTACTGTTTGGAATACGAACCAAGGGAATTATTCCAAGTGCGTGACTTATTACAAGTTGGAGGCGCAGGGATACTGAGGGAACTAGATAAACTATAGGTTTAGTTGCTTGGTCTCAACTATACGAAGTTGGTTTAGATTTTGTATATCGGCTTAATTCTAAGAGTATTCAATTCTGGACCAGGTCCCGAGGTTTTTCTGCATTTGCGGTTTCCTCATTAACAAAATTTTGTTGTGTATTTTACTTTTCTATTTCCGCAATTATAATTATTTTATTATAATTAGAAGTAAAATACACAAATGTTAATTCCTATTTACTTGATATCAATCCTATTGTGTTTGTTTAAGTCCGAACCTATTATCAAGTAAACATACTTCGTTGTTGTATTATCTCGATCTTGTATCCATAGTCAATCACGTAAGTTATCTTGTTGTCGTATTGTCTCGATCTCATATCCATAGACGATCACACGAAGTGTGAACCGATTAGTTGTATTGTCTCGACTCAGTCCATAGACAATCACTTTTGGAGAAAGGACTTATAGGTGGAAAAGTTTTAGATTGAGGTATATTTGGGTACCCTCCTCTTTTCACATATATACTTAGATTTACCAGACTTATTCTCATAAATACTGGGAATGTGTATTTTTGTGGTGTAAGAATTTGCACCATTCGGAGGAACACGATCCCCATGAGGATTTCGATATGAGTGACCATTGAAATCCATTGTAGTGGTCATTAGAGAGTTTACTCTGTCGACAGTGAAAAGAAGTAGATTCTTAAGATCAGAAATTTGTTTCTTTCTAGCAAAACAATGATGGACATAGTGATTCTTTTTCCCACAAAAGGAATAGGTTCGTGGAAGAGAAACATTGGAAGGAACCTATTTTAAATTCATAGCCCTATTAGAAGATTGCTAGTTATGTAAACACTTCTTAGTAGGAACTTCCTTTAGAGAACATTTCTTTATGTACTGTAAATTTGTTTGAGAATTGGTGATCGGTACAGAGGAATTTCTCATCAAACTAGAGTTTTCCTTTTTCAAGGATTTATATTATTCCTGGGCTAGAATAAGGGATGCACCCAGTTTCTATTTTTCAAAACGAAGTCTGTTTAAATCAGATGAATGTGTATCGATCAAACGTTTTTCTCTAATTGAGTCTTCTTTAATAATATCCTCAAGAACACTAATTTTTTCACACTGTAGGGTAGTTTTTTGAATTAGTTTTTCGATATTGTTGGAGAAGGACTCAATGATACTATAGAGTTCTCGCTCTCGACCAAGAGACTTTTCAAATTCATCAATGAGCTGAGCATGATTTTGAAAATCAATAGACTCGGTAGATTTTTTGAGATTCTAGTGAGATCCATTCCAGCTTTTGACAAAGTGTCAAATGTCTCATCTGAGGGAATATTATCAGAATCTGATAAAACAACCTTTCAACCTCGGGATTCGGAAGAATTAGCTAAGGAATTATCCTTTAAACCAATCCCAAGACATTTGGCATAATTTAAAGCTTTGGAAGACATTTTGGTGTGCGCAAATGCAAGAGATGAACTTCTGTCCACAGAGTCAGATCGCTACAAACACAGACTTATGAGGTCTTAAACGTGTTTGCCTGCTTTGATACCAATTGAAAAAGCGTGGGTCTAACAACCTCACCCAATATTTCGCTTAGCAATCTGTATGGACAAACTCCAACATACTTTCAAGAGAAACAACTGGACAGTTAGACTCAATCTTAAAAAAAAGTATATCAAAGAGTTATATCTCAATTTATCAATTCAACCCACAATCAAACAAATAAGAATTTGCGATCCTGATTGAATACAAGAGAAATAACTTGAACGGTACCAAAGACTAATGTTCAAGTTTCAATCAATTTCAATCAACAACCAAAGTTTGGATTTACCAATTGGTTGAACTACACACTACCTGTGATATTTCAATTATATAACAAAATATAATGCTGAAAAGAAATAACACAGACACTAGAAGTTTTGTTAACGAGGAAACCACAAATGCAGAAAAACCCCGGGACCTAGTCCAGATTTGAACACCACATTGTATTAAGCCGCTACAGACACTAGACTACTACAAAGCTAACTTCGGTCTGGAATGTAGTTGAGCTCTAATCAATGTCACACTTATCAAGGTACAGTCGCATTCCTTATGTCTTTGATCTAGGGCTGCCCATGGTTCGGTTTGGTTTGGTTTTCTGCCAAACCCAAGGACCAAACCAATATTTCTTATAAGAAACCAAAAACCAAACCAGACCAAGCTCGGTTTAAAATATTAGAAACCAGAACCGTCCCACCGGTTTTTTTGGTTTTTCTGGGTTTTTTGGTTTTTTTTAATAGACTTTCATTTTTAACTCATAGATCAAAATTGTAAATCAAATCATCAGAATTAGATATATTTTGAACTATAATTTCTTTATTTATGGGTATACTCATTAAAATCATATATATTATACATATATAATTCAACATTAGATACATTTTAAATTATATTTGCTTTATTTATAGATATACTCATTGAAGTGAATATATATTATGCTATGTATGGAAAGTTCGCTACATATTATTATGGATTTTGTCGGTTTTTTTGGTTCTTACTCTCAGTTTCTTTTATGTTTGGTTTTTGTGGATTTTTGGTTCTTTTGTGACATCAAACCAAAACCAACCATCTAGAATCGGTTTTCCCCGTTTTTGGGTTTCTTGGTTTTTGGATTTTCCAGTCTCTGGTTTTCTGGGTTTTTTTGTCGGTTTGGACCAGTTCGGTTCGGGTGGAAAACCGAACTATGGGCAGCCAGCAGGATACTACGCACTTGATTCCCTTAGCTGATCTCACCCACAACCAAGAGTTGCTACGACCCAAATTCGAAGACTTGTTAAAAAAATCTGTATCACACATAAAAGTCTATTGAGTAGATAAATCTGTCTCCCACATATATACCTACGATTTTTTGTTCCGTCTTTTGATAAATCAAGGTGGACAGGAACCAATTGATAACCCAGACTTATATTCCCTAAGAACAACCTAGAATTATCAATCACCTCACAATAATCTTAATCGATTAACGAAACAAGATATTGTGGAATCACAAACGATGAGACAAAGGTGTTTGTGACTATTTTTCTATCTTGCCTATCAGAGATATAAATCTCAAGCCAATCTTACGATTGTACTCAAACACGATAGAAAACAGCAAGGTCAGATCACGTAACTACAGAGAAAATAGTTGGCTCTGCCTTCACACTCCCAATGAAGTCTTTAAGTCGTTAACCTACAGGGTTTCATGAAAAATCTAAGGTTAAAGGATAATCGACTCTAGCTTACACAACTAGTATCACACAGGAGGTGTGGGGATTAGGTTTCCCAGTTGATAGAGTTCTCCTTTATATAGATTTCAAATAAAGGTTTGCAATCTAAGTTACCTTGATAACAAAGCATTCAATATTCACCATTAGATGAAAACCTGATTAGGTTCAAGCTAATATATTTCAACCGTTAGATCGAACTTAGCTTGTTATACACAAATGAAATGTAACTGCATTTAGGTTTGAGTAACCGTACCTAAATGTGTACACTTATTCGGTTCAACAATAGTTAACCAATGGTTAGCCATATGAACACTTTCATATCAACCATATTCATCTTTACCATAACTAGTTCAAGCGACTCAAATGAACTAGTTAGAGAGTTGTTCAATTTCTTAGATCTCATAAAAGTATACAACACTCAATCGAAACAAAATTGGTTTTGATTTACTCGAATCAATTCATGAACACTATTGCCACGGTTTGCAAAGATTGCATTCATTATATTATATAAATGTTTTAGTTCATAAAAAACAGATTTTAGAAAGTAACCTGCTTAAGTATGCAAACGGGGTACGCATACTTAAGTAGCCGGGTTGAGTTTATTTTTTACTTTCAAACTCCAGCAGAAATTCACGGAAGTGAAACTTCCTCCAGTATGCGTATGAGTACGCATACTTTCCCGAACATCCAACAACCGCCAGTACGCGTACGGGTACGCATACTTTAGGTTCTCGGTTTTGGACTTTTACACAAATGTGAGAACACACTATGTTTATATCCAAACATGGTTACTTGTTTTAAACTCTCATTTTAATCATTGAAACTTTCTAAGAGGATGTTATAATAGTTGTGATCCATAAACTATTAGCATAAAAGCGATTTTCAAGTTATTGAAATAATCAATATGAATTTTGTCATGAGTAAAGATGAACTTGGATAAAGCGAAAGCTGACCAACATATATTTTGAGAAATAGCGACTTTTGTATCAAATAAGAGATAGAGTAGATAAATTTTTGAGTGATAGATAAGCTCAAGTCTCCACATACCTTTTTGTTGATGAAGTTCCACAAGTTCCCTTGAGTAGTTCTTCGTCTTCATTCGATGAACATTGTGGAGTCTAAAGCTCAACTACACATACTATCCTAATCTGAAACTTAGCTATAAGTAGACTAGAAATCAAGACTTATATTTTTGGCAACTAAACTTGACAAATAATCTTGAGATAGAAACGCTTGCGAGTTCGGCCGATCAATGCTCTAACATGATGAACCAAATATTGCTTGTTGGTCAGGCGCCCTCCAGACAAGGAGATGATGATATTCTTGTGTTGCATCTTTGAAGAGTGGCGACCCTGTCACGATTATGACTTCTGGGTTGACTGTCTCTTCTAAGTTGAAAAGGTTCTTGACAGTGAAGGGATTCCGTGTCGAGCCTCAGTCTCCAAGTGTGGTTTACATGGTTCTATCTTGTATGGTCGGTGGGTTAACCATGATAAAGATAACACCATCTTGCCTCCGCACTGGTGACTCTATTACTTCCTCCATGGGAAATTAAAATATGCACAAGTTCGGATTACCTTTGTCCGTAATGGTGGTTGCTATGATGAAGCTCTAGATAGTATCAACAAACGAGCAGTAACGGTTCCTGGCAGCAACTGTGATCAGAAGAGACAGCATTTTCGTGGGAAAAAAATAGGTTGGCTGGAGCTTGGTTGGTTACGGTCACGATCCTTGACAGGGAGGAGTGGTGACTACGGGCACAAATATTGGCAGGGATGAGTGGTGGTTACAACCATGGATCTTGGCGGGGAGGAGTGATGGTGGTTACGGCTACGAATCTTGGAAGGAAAGAGCGGAATCTACGAGCATGAACCTTGGACGACCACGGCCATAAACATTGACGGGACTTAATCGATCATTATGACCCAAAGGAAGTGTTTCTTCCTTTCATATCACCCACGTACGTGAGTTTATTTCTCCTTCTATTCTTTCTCCTCTTATTTTCGCTGAAAAAACTCCTCCACGATTCCATGCGTGCATAATCTCTCCTATTGTTGCTTTTCTGATTGTAAGTGCGACCTTGGTGATAAACACGAAAGTGCTACATTTTATACCCATACTTATATTAGCTAGGACTCGATATTTTAGCTAACGACACTATTTTAGTGCTTTTGTAGAAAGTACGAGTAAATTGGATCATTCCAGAAATACATGGCTAAATGAACATTTAAATGAAGCTTGGGGAAAAAATGAACATTTAACTGAAGTTTTGGGCAAAAATGAGCAAATGTGGCTGGCCTGGTATTCCTATGTATCAGCGGCACTACAAGGCACCAAACATAAACGAAGTCTTATGGACTGGCATGACAAAAGGAGTACATCACAGTTCCTATAGACGTTGTCAGAAGAGGATCTTTATTTGTGGGCACAAGGAATTAAATTCCGTTGGCATACACTTATTATAGTCAATCTATCTAGTGTCACTGGCTTGGCACTCACGAGTTCACAATGGACAAACAAGTTTTAATTTCAATTATTGCATGGTGAAGCGAGTCGATATCAGCAAACTAATGCCACCTAAGATTGGTCAAGAGTGACTTTATTATTGTTTGCATAAGAATGGAAGAATATCACCACCATGACCAGGTGCAAATGAAGAAAAAGTAAAGATTAATATATCTTGTCCTTACATAAGTTCTCTTGCTATATATATTTAAAGAATCTGAAGGAATGTTTGAGGCCAAATGACGTCATTTGTGCAAATACGGTTAAGGTGGGGCCCATCACATGCAAGAAAATATCATGCTATGGAAAGTGGAGATGAGATTCGGTGATACTTTACAATGTCTCGTCATATTACAACATGCGGCACAATATCATTGGGTGAATTTATATTTTCGTGACATGTGGCAGACTTCTATTCGGAGGTGATGTGGCGACGAAACAGAAAAGCGTGAATTCATTTGTGGGCTATATTTATGTGTTGTTTCAAAATGAAGGGGGACCCCCGGCCACATAGCTGGAAGAAAAATAGGATATAGAGTTTTGGGGTACGGCAGAGAGCTAAGGCTGGAGAAAGGAAAGTTGCAGAAGTCATTGCTGCACTTTCACGGAAGAAGAAGACGAAGATTAGATCACTGTTTGAATAAGCCTGTTATCTTTTCTTTGTAACAACCATAAAGCGTTACGAATCTATGTTCTATTACAATTCTTCAATAAAAACACCTTTTTAGCAATGAATTATCTTTTTGAGTGTGTTTTCATCATGTGGAGCTAGACCCCTACACTGGGTCGACGGAGGAAGCCGAACTTCATACATGGGTGAATTTATTTTATTTTCTATTTGACTGTTGCACTAATTAAAATAGATTTATGATTTGAAAATATTAGTTATCATTTTATTAGATGGGTCATGCTCGCTTAGATGTTTGATGTCACATGCTTACGATTTATAACTAATATTTGGAGAATCTACCTTGGAAAAAATAAGAGTCCATGTTGTTTTATTTATTGAGCGACAATTGTTGAGAATAAATAATTGAGCCTTATGTTATGAATGCGGTGGAATCCTATACCCAGTAACTCTCTCTTTTATTATTTTCATCAAACCTTTAAATTTAATCTCAACAACGTCCGAGTGAACGACAACCTATTTACTACTACAATGACAAATTAAAAATCTCATTAATTTTGGCGCCGTCGACGCAGACTTGTTTTTAGATTTATTTTTAGGTTTATTTTTATTTTTATTTTGTACAGTTTTTTCTTTTCATTTTAGATTTTATTTTTTTCCTTTTTATGCGTTTCTTTTTGTATTTCTTTTCCGGGACTTTTTGAGGATGATGACTTCTTTTGAGGAGATGTCACCTACGATGACGTTGGAGGAATATATGCATAGAAATTCAAATTATCAGGCAACTTCATCAGAGATGACGCTTGGTGAATATATGTATAGGCAACTGTATGGAGTTTTTGCTCCACAAATGGTAAGTGAAGAATCACATCAAACTATATATGAGAAGTATTACAAACACACACCACCTAGTTTGGAACAAAGATTGAGAATTCTAGAATGCCAAAAATTATTTAATGATGATGATGATGATCAGTCTTGTAGTGACTCTCTGTTCCAAACAGAATATATAGATGACCCTGTGGAAGATTGTGTGGATGATTCGCCTAATTCCATAGATGAATCTACCTCAGAAGATTATTCATCCGACTTAAAGGTTGTTTCTAGACCCCTAGACTTCCAAAAGTTGCCTAATTTAAGGTTAGAATTGTGTGCTTCTAAAGTGTTGTTGGATTACTTTGCATCTAAATACCCAGAGGACTTGCATATCCCTGATATCGTGCATGAATCAATTGATATTTCCCCCGTCTCAATAGAATCCCCATATTTTGTTCTTTACGCACTTCCATGTGCATTAAAAACTTGGTTTAGGGGTAAATGTTGGTTTTTGATAGTTTCAGCGTCTCCACGTTTTCATGACATAAGTGTGAAGCTGTCGTTTGTAAATATTGTATTTTGGGTCGATCCCCAAGTTTTCAGGTTATTAGTTTATGGGGATCCGTTTTTGTACATTCCAGTAGGTATAATTATTTATTTATTTTTGTTTATTTTATTTATTTATATTTATTTATTATTGAATTTCCCATCTTAATTTTTATGTTGAATGACTCAATTACATTTAGGAAAGTGTAATATTTAACTGTGGGGGAGTGGGTATTAACTTTTTAATTTTCTTTTAATTTTTCCAGGAATTTCCTTGCATATTGTGACCAGCTCTTAAGCGGGTCTAAAAAGATATATATATATATATATTATGACCAGTTGTGTAGCGGGTCTAAAAAAAAAAAAAAAAAATATTATGATTGTTAGAGTTATGACCAGCTGTGTGGCGGGTCTCTTTTTTTTCTTGCATGTTATGACCAGCTGTATAGTGGGTCTCTTAAAAAAAATGTGTCTTGTGTATGGCATTTGTCATGACCAGCTGTGTAGCGGGTCTAACTCTCTCTTATTTTATGACCAGCTGTGTAGCGGGTCAATTTTCTGTTTTGCTCGAGGACTAGCAAAATATAAGTGTGGGGGTGTTGATAAGCACGAAAGTGCTACATTTTATACCCATATTTATATTAGATAGGACTTGATATTTTGGCTAACGACACTATTTTAGTGCTTTTGTAGAAAGTACGAGTAAATTGAATCATTCCAGAAATACATGGCTAAATGAACATTTAAATGAAGTTTGGGAGAAAAATGAACATTTAAATGAAATTTGGAGCAAAAATGAGCAAATGTGGCTGGCCTGGTATTCCTATGTATCAGCGGCATTGCAAGGCACCAAACATAAACGGAGTCTTATGGACTGGCACAACAAAAGGAGTACATCACAGTTCCTATAGACATTGTCAGAAGAGGATCTTTATTTGTGGGCACAAGGAATTAAATTCCGTTGGCATACACTTATTATAGTCAATCTATCTAGTGTCACTGGCTTGGCACTCACGAGTTCACAATGGGCAGACAAGTTTTAATTTCAATTATTGCATGGTGAAGTGAGTCGATATCAGCACATTAATGCCACCTAAGATTGGTCATGAGTGACTTTATTATTGTTAGCATAAGAATGGAAGAATATCACCACCATGACCAGGTGCAAATGAAGAAAAAGGAAAGATTAATATATCTTGTCCTTACATAAGTTGTCTTGCTATATATATTAAAAGAATCTAAAGGAATGTTTGAGGCCAAATGACGTCATTTGTGAAAATACGGTTAAGGTGGGACCCATCACATGCAAGAAAATATCATGCTATGGAAAGTGGAGATGAGATTCAGTGATACTTTACAATGTCTCATCATATTACAACATGCGGCACAATATCATTGGGTGAATTTATATTTTCGTGACATGTGACAGACTTCTTTTGGGAGGTGATGTGGCGACGAAACAGAAAAGCGTGAATTCATTTGTAGGCTATATTTATGTGTTGTTTCAAAATGAAGGGAGACCCCCGGCCACATAGCCGGAAGAGAAATATGATATAGAGTTTTGGGGTACGGCAGAGAGCTAAGGATGGAGAAAGGAAAGTTGCAGAAGTCATTGCTGCACTTTCACGGAAGAAGAAGACGAAGAATAGATCATTGTTTGAATAAGCCTGTTATCTTTTCTTTGTAACAACCATAAAGCGTTACGAATCTATGTTCTATTACAATTCTTCAATAAAAACACCTTTTTGAGCAATGAATTATCTTTTTGAGTGTGTTTTCATCATGTGGAGCTAGACCCCTACACTGGGTCGACGGAGGAAGCCGAACTTCATACATTGGTGAATTTATTTTAGTTTCTATTTGACTGTTGCACTAATTAAAATAGAATTATGATTTGAAAATATTAGTTATCATTTTATTAGATGGGTCATGCTCGCTTAGATGTTTGATGTCCCATGCTTACGATTTATAACTAATATTTGGAGAATCTACCTTGGAAAAAATAAGAGTCCATGTTGTTTTATTTATTGAGCGAGAATTGTTGAGAATAAATAATTGAGCCTTATGTTATGAATGCGGTGGAATCCTAGACTCAGTAACTCTCTCTTTTATTATTTTCACTAAACCTTTAAATTTAATCTCAACAACGTCCGAGTGAACGACAACCTATTTACTACTACAACGACAAATTAAAAATCTCATTAATTTTGGCGCCGCCGACGCGGACTTGTTTTTAGATTAATTTTTAGGTTCATTCTTATTTTTATTTTGTACAGTTTTTTCTTTTCATTTTAGATTTTATTTTTTTCCTTTTTATGCGTTTCTTTTTGTATTTCTTTTCAGGGACTTTTTGAGGATGATGACTTCTTTTGAGGAGATGTCACCTACGATGACGCTGGAGGAATATATGCATAGAAATTCAAATTATCAGGCAACTTCATCAGAGATGACGCTTGGTGAATATATGTATAGGCAACGGTATGGAGTTTTTGCTCCACAAATGGTAAGTTAAGAATCACATCAAACTATATATGAGAAATATTACAAACACACACCACCTAGTTTGGAACAAAGATTGAGAATTCTAGAATGCCAAAGATTATTTAATGATGATGATGATGATGATGATGATGATCAGTCTTGTAGTGACTCTTTGTTCCAAACAAAATATATAGATGACCCTGTGGAAGATTGTGTGGATGATTCGCCTAATTCAATAGATGAATCTACCTCACAAGATTATTCATCCGACTTAAAGGTTGTTTCTAGACCCCTAGACTTCCAAAAGTTGCGTAATTTAGGGTTAGAATTGTGTGCTTCTAAAGTGTTGTTGGATTACTTTGCATCTAAATACCCAGAGGACTTGCATATACCTGATATCGTGCATGAATCAATTGATATTTCCCCCGTCTCAATAGAATCCCCATATTTTGTTCTTTACGCACTTTCATGTGCATTAAAAACTTGGTTTAGGGGTAAATGTTGGTTTTTGATAGTTTCAGCGTCTCCACGTTTTCATGACATAAGTGTGAAGCTGTCGTTTGTAAATATTGTATTTTGGGTCGATCCCCAAGTTTTCAGGTTATTAGTTTATGGGGATCCGTTTTTGTACATTCCAGTAGGTATAATTATTTATTTATTTATGTTTATTTTATTTATTTATATTTTTTTATTATTGAATTTCCCATCTTAATTTTTACGTTGGATGACTCAATTACATTGAGGACAGTGTAATATATAACTGTGGGGGAGTGGGTATTAACTTTTTAATATTCTTTTAATTTTTTCAGGAATTTCCTTGCATATTGTGACCAGTTCTTGAGAGGGTCTAAAAAGATAAAGATAAAGATAAATATAAATATATATATATATATATATATTATGACCAGTTGTGTAGCGGGTCTAAAAATAAATAAAATAAAAATAAAATAAAAATTAATATGATTGTTAGAGTTAGAGTTATGACCAGCTGTGTAGCGGGTCTTTTCTTTTTTTTTCTTGCATGTTATGACCAGCTGTATAGCAGGTCTCTTAAAAAAAAAATTGTGTCTTGTGTATGGCATTTGTCATGACCAGCTGTGAAGCGGGTCTAACTCTCTCTTATTTTATGACCAGCTGTGTAGCGGGTCAATTTTCTGTTTTGCTCGAGGACTAGCAATATATAAGTGTGGGGGTGTTGATAAGCACGAAAGTGATACATTTTATACCCATATTTATATTAGCTAGGACTCGATATTTTGCCTAACGACACTATTTTAGTGCTTTTGTAGAAAGTACGAGTAAATTGGATCATTCCAGAAATACATGGCTAAATGAAGTTTGGGGAAAAAATGAGCAAATGTGGCTAGCCTGGTATTCCTATGTATCAGCGGCACTACAAGGCACCAAACATAAACGGAGTCTTATGGACTGGCACGACAAAAGGAGTACATCACAGTTCCTATAGACATTGTCAGAAGAGGATCTTTATTTGTGGGCACAAGAAATTAAATTCCGTTGGCATACACTTATTATAGTCAATCTATCTAGTGTCACTGTCTTGGCACTCACGAGTTCACAATGGGCAGACAAGTTTTAATTTCAATTATTGCATGGTGAAGAGAGTCGATATCAGCACACTAATGCCACCTAAGATTGGTCAAGAGTGACTTTATTATTGTTAGCATAAGAATGGAAGAATATCACCACCATGACCAGGTGCAAATGAAGAAAAATGAAAGATTAATATATCTTGTCCTTACATAAGTTCTCTTGCTATATATATTTAAAGAATCTGAAGGAATGTTTGAGGACAAATGACGTCATTTGTGCAAATACGGTTAAGGTGGGACCCATCACATGCAAGAAAATATCATGCTATGGAAAGTGGAGATGAGATTCGATGATACTTTACAATGTCTCGTCATATTACAACATGCGGTACAATATCATTGGGTGAATTTATATTTTCGTGACATGTGACAGACTTCTATTGGGAGGTGATGTGGCGACGAAACAGAAAAGTGTGAATTCATTTGTGGGCTATATTTATGTGTTGCTTCAAAATGAAGGGGGACCCCCGGCCACATAGATGGAAGAGAAATACGATATAAAGTTTTGGGGTACGGCAGAGAGCTAAGGATGGAGAAAGGAAAGTTGCAGAAGTCATTGCTGCACTTTCACGGAAGAAGAAGACGAATAATAGATCACTGTTTGAATAAGCCTGTTATATTTTCTTTGTAACAACCATAAAGCATTACGAATCTCTGTTCTATTACAATTCTTTAATAAAAACACCTTTTTGAGCAATGAATTATCTTTTTGAGTGTGTTTTCATCATGTGGAGCTAGACCCCTACACTGGGTCGACGGAGGAAGCCGAACTTCATACATGGGTGAATTTATTTTATTTAATATTTGACTGTTGCACAAATTAAAATAGAATTATGATTTGAAAAAATTTGTTATCATTTTATTAAATGGGTCATGCTCGCTTAGATGTTTGATGTCCCATGCTTACGATTTATAACTAATATTTGGATAATCTACCTTGGCAAAAATAAGAGTCCATGTTGTTTTATTTATTGAGCGACAATTGTTGAGAATAAATAATTGAGCCTTATGTTATGAATGCGGTGGAATCCTAGACCCAGTAACTCTTTTTTTTATTATTTTCATTAAACCTTTAAATGTAATCTCAACAACGTCCGAGTGAACGACAACCTATTTACTACTACAACGAAAAATTAAAAATCTCATTAATTTTGGCGCCGCCGACGCGGACTAGTTTTTAGATTAATTTTTAGGTTCATTTTTATTTTTATTTTGTACAGTTTTTTCTTTTCATTTTAGATTTTATTTTTTTCCTTTTTATGCGTTTATTTTTGTATTTATTTTCAGGGACTTTTTGAGGATGATGACTTCTTTTGAGGAGATGTCACCTACGATGACGCTGGAGGAATATATGCATAGAAATTCAAATTATCAGGAAACTTCATCAGAGATGACGCTTGGTGAATATATGTATAGGCAACTGTATGGAGTTTTTGCTCCACAAATGGTAAGTGAAGAATCACATCAAACTATATATGAGAAGTATTACAAACACACACCACCTAGTTTGGAACAAAGATTGAGAATTCTAGAATAACAAAAATTATTTAATGATGATGATGATGATGATCAGTCTTGTAGTGACTCTCTGTTCCAAACAGAATATATAGATGACCCTGTGGAAGATTGTGTGGATGATTCGCCTAATTCCATAGATGAATCTACCTCAGAAGATTATTCATCCGACTTAAAGGTTGTTTCTAGACCCCTAGACTTCCAAAAGTTGCCTAATTTAAGGTTAGAATTGTGTGCTTCTAAATTGTTGTTGGATTACTTTGCATCTAAATACCCAGAGGACTTGCATATCCCTGATATCGTGCATGAATCAATTGATATTTCCCCCGTCTCAATAGAATCCCCATATTTTGTTCTTTACGCACTTTCATGTGCATTAAAAACTTGGTTTAGGGGTAAATGTTGGTTTTTGATAGTTTCAGCGTCTCCACGTTTTCATGACATAAGTGTGAAGCTGTCGTTTGTAAATATTGTATTTTGAGTCGATCCCCAAGTTTTCAGGTTATTAGTTTATGGGGATCCGTTTTTGTACATTCCAGTAGGTATAATTATTTATTTATTTTTGTTTATTTTATTTATTTATATTTTATTATTATTGAATTTCCCATTTTAATTTTTACGTTGGATGACTCAATTACATTGAGGACAATGTAATATTTAACTGTGGGGGAGTGGGTATTAACTTTTTAATTTTCTTTTAATTTTTTCAGGAATTTCCTTGCATATTGTGACCAGCTCTTGAGCGGGACTAAAAAGATAAAAATAAAAAATAAAAATAAAAATATATATATATATATATATATTATGACCAGTTGTGTAGCGGGTCTAAAAATAAATAAAAAATAAAGTTATTATGATTGTTAAAGTTATGACCAGCTATGTAGCGGGTCTTTTTTTTTTTATTGCATGTTATGACCAGCTGTATAGCGGGTCTTTAAAAAAAAAATTGTGTCTTGTGTATGGCATTTGTCATGACCAGCTGTGTAGCGGGTCTAACTCTCTCTTATTTTATGACCAGCTGTGCAGCGGGTCAATTTTCTGTTTTGCTCGAGGACTAGCAAAATATAATTGTGGGGGCGTTGATAAGCACGAAAGTGCTACATTTTATACCCATATTTATATTAGCTAGGACTCGATATTTTGGCTAACGACACTATTTTAGTGCTTTTGTAGAAAGTACGAGTAAATTGGATCATTCCAGAAATAATGGCTAAATGAACATTTAAATGAAGTTTGGGAGAAAAATGAACATTTAAATGAAGTTTGCGGCAAAAATGAGCAAATGTGGCTGGCCTGGTATTCCTATGTATCAGCGGCATTGCAAGGCACCAAACATAAACGGAGTCTTATGGACTGGCACGACAAAAGGAGTACATCACAGTTCCTATAGACATTGTCAGAAGAGGATCTTTATTTGTGGGCACAAGGAATTAAATTCCGTTGGCATACACTTATTATAGTCAATCTATCTAGTGTCACTGGCTTGGCACTCACGAGTTCACAATGGGCAGACAAGTTTTAATTTCAATTATTGCATGGTGAAGTGAGTCGATATCAGCACATTAATGCCACCTAAGATTGGTCATGAGTGACTTTATTATTGTTAGCATAAGAATGGAAGAATATCACCACCATGACCAGGTGCAAATGAAGAAAAAGGAAAGATTAATATATCTTGTCCTTACATAAGTTGTCTTGCTATATATATTTAAAGAATCTGAAGGAATGTTTGAGGCCAAATGACGTCATTTGTGCAAATACGGTTAAAGTGGGACCCATCACATGCAAGAAAATATCATGCTATGGAAAGTGGAGATGAGATTTGGTGATACTTTACAATGTCTCGTCATATTACAACATGCGGTACAATATCATTGGGTGAATTTATATTTTCGTGACATGTGGATGACTTCTATTGGGAGGTGATGTGGCGACGAAACAGAAAAGCGTGAACTCATTTGTGGGATATATTTATGTGTTATTTCAAAATGAAGGGGGACCCCCTGCCACATAGCCGGAAAAGAAATAGGATATATAGTTTTGGGCCACGGAAGAGAGCTAAGGCTGGAGAAAGGAAAGTTGCAGAAGCCTGTTACGAAAGAAGAAGACGAAGAATAGATCACTATTTGAATAAGCCTGTTATCTTTTCTTTGTAACAACCATAAAGCGTTACGAATCTCTGTTCTATTACAATTTTTCATTAAAAACACATTTTTGAGCAATGAATTATCTTTTTGAGTGTGTTTTCATCATGTGGAGCTAGACCCCTGCACTGGGTCGACGGAGGAAGCCGAACTTCATACATGGGTGAATTTATTTTATTTTCTATTTGACTGTTGCACTAATTAAAATAGAATTATGATTTGAAAAAATTAGTTATCATTTTATTAGATGGGTCATGCTAGCTTAGATGTTTGATGTCCCATGCTTACGATTTATAACTAATATTTGGAGAATCTACCTTGGCAAAAATAAGAGTCCATGTTGTTTTATTTATTGAGCGACAATTGTTGAGAATAAATAATTGAGCCTTGTGTTATGAATGCGGTGGAATCCTAGACCCAGTAACACTCTCTTTTATTATTTTCATTAAATCTTTAAATTTAATCTCAACAACGTCCGAGTGAACGACAACTTATTTACTACTACAACGACAAATTAAAAATGACTTGATGAAAATTTCAGATTTGGGTCTTCTTGCCAGAGCGACCACAAAATCTTCATCTGATTTAGATTTTCAGCTGTCACGTAGTCGAGAGTTTCGGCTGCCATTTATAACTCATTTATTGGAACAACGTGCCCTCTTAGTATGTTGTATAAGACTTCCATGCGAATCGTTTGTTATATATCTCTCCCCCAGATTCTTCACCAATTAGTGCTAGATTCAGTTCTTCCATAGGGCGGTGTAAAAGCGTTTCTGAAAGAATTTTTACAAAATGACCTGTAACCTTGATGAACTACATGCTATGAAACACAAATCAATCATTCTGGATTGGGCTAAGTCACGCCCTGAGAATCGGGTGACAAACTCAGAATTTTTTTTCTTCGTTTTCTGAATCTGTTTTCTCGATCTTAATCTTCATTAATTCAGGTGAATCAACGATTATTTTTCAATGATTGGTGGTATTTTTTCTCCTTTTTTCCTTGTCTGAATCTGGTTTAGATTGATTGTGTATTTTATCAACCATGGAAGCTAGTTCGCAGATGAATAGCAATAATTTTAGTTTTTTCTCTTCTTATCTATGAGAGAAGAGGGTGGAGAGTGAAATTCCTTCTATAGTTCCATCCTATATATTCCTGATGAAGATATTGATGAAATCTTGAATGAGTGGAAGTTCAGTTTAATTGGGCGATTGGATTTTGTTAAGATGAAGTTTACGGTTGCGGAAGAGGCTTTGAGAAAATAATGGAAAATAACAGGTAATTATCAACTAATTCCTCTTGGTAAAGGCTTTTTCATCATCAAATTAGCTAATGAAATTGACATGAAGTATATTTGGAATGGATTTTGGAAAATTGATTCACAAATCCTTAAATTGAGACTTTGGGAACCTAATTTTAATCCTGCTGCTCAAAAATCTACTACAGCTTTTGTGTGGGTAAATTTTCCAGGGTTAGGCATTGAATACTGGAAAGAAAAAATTCTGATGTCTTTAGGTGATGCAATTGGAAGATCCATAAAGGTTGATGAAACAAGCCTTAAAAGGGAGGTTGATGCTAGTGTTCTTGTTGACTTAGCAAATATTGTTCCGCATCATGTTTTGGTTAAAACTAAGTATGTAAACTTTGAACAATAAGTACAAATTCCAAAATTACCAAGTTTTTGTAGGCATTGCAAGATGGTTGGTCATTTGGTTACTGAATGTAGATTATTAAGAAATGATCCATTATAGCAAGGTGTTGTTGGTGATAATCCTGTCATTGTTAAGAAGAAAATCTAGAAACAGAAGGAGAAAAAGGTTATGCAACCAATTGGTTTTGATATTTGTGATACTTAAACACTTCAAAAGTCAAATGAAAAGGATACTGATACTTGTAATGAAGATGCAGTTGTTGATTCTATAATTACTCCCTTGGTGAAGGATGTTGAAAAAAGTATGGACTCAAGTCATAATACTGGTAAATTTCATCTACTTCAAGATTTAGTTAATGACGAATTTCCTCCTTTAAGTGTGAATAAGTTACTGGATGTGGCATCTAGTAGTACTTAAGTTTTTAATGTTATTAATATGGAGCCTGGGAAGGAAGTGAGTATACAAGAAGTGGTGAAGAAAGTTATTAAGCCTAAAAATATCAGTCTGATTACAACAAGAAAACAAAATACTCAAAACTTAGTGAAAGAGAAAAAAGGGGTGAGAAGTCCTACTATTTCTCAATCTCATAATTCCAAATGAAGGTTATGTTTTGGAACATAAGGGGCTTAAGGAGAATCAGAGCCAAAAATAAGTTAAGAAGTTTAGTAAAAAAAATTAGCCCTACTTTAGTTATTGTAGCTGAACCAAAAAATCAAATGAAATTTTAAAGATTATAAAAATTTGAAGTTGATTGGTATGCATCATAAATTAATTCACAATTCAGTGAATGGTGAAAAGGGTAATATTTGGATATTCTAGAATTCTTCAATCTCCGAACCTACAGTGGTTTCACTAACAAAGCAAGTAATCACTGTGAACGTTGGAGGTGTGTTAGTTTCAGGGATTCATGATGCCTCACTTACAGTTGATAGAAGAACTTTATGGTCTGAACTGGAGTTTGTCAATACTTTAGATTTACCATGGCTTTTAATAGGTGATTTTAATACTGTGTTGAGTGTAGAAGAGAATAAAGGTGGAAGATCTCCTCTCAGGGTATCAATGAATGATTTTCATGAAGTTATAAACATTTGCTCCTTAATTGAAGCTCCAACTTCAGGTTTACAATTCACTTGGAGTAACAATAGAGCAGGTGGTAAGAGGATTGTGTGTACTTTGGATAGAGCATTATATAACTTAAAATGGCTTGAGAAATATCCAGATTGGACTTATAAAGTGGGTGTAAGAAGTATTTCTGATCATAGTCCACTTTTGGGTTCTTGTGCTTTAGTCTCCAAGCAAAAAAATGTTCATTTTAGAATGTTAAAAGTTTGGATTGATCAAGAGGATTTCAAGGATTTAATTCAAGAGGTATGGAATGAGGAACTGAATGGAAACCCTATTTTTGTGTTTATGCAAAAATTGAAGCAGCTGAAAATCAAAATAAAAGAGTGGAATTGGAATACTTTTGGGGATGTTAGAGTTAAATTGGCTGAAGCTGAAAATGAGGTGCTTAATGCTACTATCATTTCAAATAAAGATCTAAGTAATATTAGTTTACTGAATAATTTAGTGGTGGCTAGAGGGAAACATGAAATCTTGTCGCAACAACAACAATCCATTCTTCATCAAAAATCAAGAGAACACTGGTTAAAATATGGTGCTGCCGATACTAGTTTCTTTCATACATCCATAAAAATGAGACAAATTGCAAATGCTATAAAAGAGTTAGAAGATAATTCTGGTGCTATTATTACTGATCAGAGAATGATTGCTTGTTCTTTAGAGAACCATTTCAAAGAAAAATTAAGTTTAAAGAAACTACTTTCACTGAAGGAATCTTTGATGTTATACCTGAAGTGGTGACTACAAATGAAAACAGAATGCTAGAAGCAACTCCTACTGCACAAGAGATCAAAGAAGTTGTTTTCTCTATGAATCCAAATAGTGCTCCTAGCCCTGATGGATTCCCTGGTTTTTTCTACAGATATGCATGGGAGATAATAGGGGGAGATGTTATTAAGGCTATAAGATATTGCTGGAAAAAAGGGTTTCATTCCAAGAGGTTTAAATTCTAACTTTTTATTCTTACTCCATAAAGTCAAAGGTGCTAGAAGACCTAACCAATTTAGACATATAGGTCTCATTAACTTCAGTTTTAAAATCTTCAAAAATATTATGACAACAAGAATGTATAGTTTGATGGGAAAGATCATTTATGAGCAGCAAGGTGCATTCTTGAAAGGCAGATGCATACAAGAGAAAATTGTATTGGCATCTGAGATGATTAATGAACTTGATACTAAGAGGAGATGAGGTAATGTAGGGCTTAAACTGGATATTACACAAGCATATGATTCTCTGAGTTGGGAATTTTTATTTGCAGTAATGAGTAAATATGGTTTCTCTCAAAATAATATTAAATGGTTGCATCAATTGTTTGTTTCAACAAGAATATCTATACTAGTAAATGGTGGACCAATGGGTTTCTTTGATGTGGGGAGAGGATTGAGACAAGGTGACCCTTTGGCACTAATTTTATTCATTCTAGCTGAAGATGTACTAAGTAGGACTCTAACTAAAATAGTGGAGGAAAATAAGATAAATCCCATGGTAAATCTCATAGGAGTTCATCCTACACACATTCTTTTTGCAGATGATGTTTTTCTAGTCTTTAATGGCCAATCAGCCCCTGGACAAGTATTTAACCAACTGAAGAGCAAACTGTTTGATGGGGGAGTAAGTGAAGCAAGAAAGCAACAAATTGCAAATGAATGTCAGATGAGTTTATCTAATTTCCATGATAAATACTTATGAGTTATCTTGCAACCTGGAAGGGTAAAATCATGTATAGTTTGGGGAGTAGTTGAAATGTTACAAAACAAACTGGCTAGATGGATTAGTAAGATGTTGTTTTTTAAAGATAGACTTACTCTAATTAAGTCAATCTTAAGCTGTATACCAATATATAATATGTCTATATATAAGTGGCCAATGAGTGTAATTAAGAAGTGTGAAAGACTCATAAGAAACTTTTTATGGACTGGTAATCCATATGAGAGAAAGTGTGTAACTCTAAAATGGGAAGACACTTGCACTCTAATGGAGGAAGGGGGACTGGGAATAAGAAGACTGGAGGTGATAAACAAATCTCTACTAATGAAATTAGTATGGAAAATTCAGGTTTCAACAGAAGAATGGGCTAGATTTATGAGAGCAAAATTCTATACAAAAAATGGTGAATGGCTATCAGGGTATAAGAAGTCTTCAATTTGGACTGGTTTAAAATGGGTTATGGAAGATGTTAAACAAAACACAAGATGGATTGTTGGCTCTGGAGAACAAGTCTCAGTTTGGAAAGATGCATGGGGTTAAAGAAAAATCACTTATTGAATTTTTCCCTAATGATGATTTCATTCTACAAAATATTAATATGAAAGTGTCTGAGCTAATAGTAGATGGGGAATGGATCATATCTCCAAGATTCCTTCAATATTTTCAGATAGAAGATCTAACAGTTCTCTCAAGGCAGGAGGATACAAGGATTTAGAATGGTACTCTGTCAGGTAAGTTCACAGTTTCATCTGCTGTTGGACTAATTAGATTACATAATGATAAAGTTAATTGGGACAAATATGTATGGAATCATGTTCTCCATACCTCAACTGCAAGCAACATATGGAAGTTGGTGAAAGGGAAATGTGCAACAGATGAAAAAATGCAAACTAAGGGTTTCAGTCTTGCTTCAAAATGCTATATTTGTAAGGAAAATACTGATAACATTGAACACATTCTGTGGTACTGTAATTTAAGTCAATTGATTTGGAAATGGTTGGGAGATATCTTTCTATTCTGTAATCCTATAACTTACGAAGATGTGAAGAAGTTTGCCAAACACAGAAGTGGAGCTGTTAAGGAAATATGGTTTTTAGTTGCTTCAATAAAAATGATGGAGCTGTGGTTTTTGAGAAACAAAATTTGTTATGAAGATGACAAAGTTGATTTAGGAAGGTTCAAGCTGAGGATAAAACAGTATACAAAGGATTGTGCAATAAGAATGAGAATCTCAATGTGGGATTGCAGCTATGATTATATGATTTTCAAGTTTTTTGAAGTAAAGAACCCTCTAATAAAAATGCAGAAGATAGTGGAAATCAGATTTAAACTCCCTGAGATGAACCAAACACTAATATGTTGTGATGGTGCTTCAAGAGGAAACCCACGGACAGCTGGGTATGGTTTTATTTGCAGAAGTGATCAAGGTGAATGTTTATATGCTGAAGCTAGAGGGTTGGGAATTGCAACTAATTTCATTGCTGAAGTCATGGCCATTATTGGATCTACAAAATGGGCAGTGCAAAACAATAAGCTGAATATCTGCATAAACTCTGACTCAAAAGCAACAATTCAAGCATATTCTTCTGGAAATATACCATGGATTTGTCAGACAAGATGGAACAGAATAAAGGAATGCCTTTTAAGGATTCAACTTGTACATAGCTTAAGAGAAATAAATTTCTCAACTGACTCTCTTGCTAAAAAATGTGATGGTTTGGAAAGGGGCACTTGTCTGATCTTCACAACTAAACTGGCTTTTATACCTGCAATGGAATCTCCTGACAGGGTTTACTATAGATTTTGTTAGAATCTGGGCTTAAGGTTATAAAGCCGAACTGGGTTGTTTTCTATTTTTTGCTCTTTTATGTTTTTGGAAAATATTTTTAGTTGGGTTTTAGCCTTGTATTTCTTTAATCTTTGAGTAGTAAAAATTAATTGATTAAGCAAAAAAAAAAAAACTACATGCCATTTCCTAAAGCACTTTTTAATAAATGTTTAGGTTGCTCTATGGTTTGTACTTCAATCCCCATGTTTTTTTTTGTTTTTTTTTTGTGCTAATTATGACGTATTTTTTTATTTTTCAGCGGGCGTACGACCCAAATGGAAAAGGACCTGAGGAGGGAATCTTGGAGATTACCATGGGTGATGTTGCTGATGAGGTGTCTTTCTTTGTGAGTTATCTCTTGATGTGTTAGCAGGCAGTATACTTGGAAATTGAGGGCTTCAATTCTGGATCTCTTGATGTAGTCATCGAGATGCATGTTATTTTGCTGGAAAATCCTATCCAAGTCTTGAGGGTGATCGGCTCGGGAATGAAGATATATTTATGGTAGGGAACATCACCATCTGGAATCGATCGGAGGTTTTTTTCGGTGCGTTGTTGTTGTACCCGGTGTAGGCTCTTTTGGTAGGCGAGTTGGAGAACTTATCGAGTCATAACATCTGGTGATACTTAAGGGTGCACAGGAACCGAGTCGAAAAACCAGACCTTGCCGGAACCAGCCTCTATGAGGTATAGGTACACGGCCATATTCATGTTCCGTACCATCTCGTCCCGTTTGTTCCGAATAATACTTACTATTAGATTTAGGGATTTAATCTGATTGCGATATATATAGAAATTAGGTCAGAAGAATAGATGGGTTTCTCATTTTCGTTTTCCTCCTTCTTTGTGGCTCCTCTTTCTCTGATAGAATGGAATGGATGAATACAGGTAGTGATGATGTTGATAGTAATGCATGAGATGCAAAAATTCAATTGAGTTGGTAATTGGTTAGTTGTGAGTATCCATGGCTCTGGTGGTGTGGTAATGAAGTAGAAAGAACTAGGTTGATGTTTTTGTCACTGCATAAGCTATGGTCTTGCTGTGATTGGAGATAAAGAAGTTATAGTAGTTGTTGATGCTAGCGAGAAATCAAGAAGAGTAGGGACTGTTGAGTGCCTTGAGAGTTGCAGTGATGGGTTGAGCTGGAACTGCAGTTTAAGGTGGTTTAATGACAGTGAATAGAAGCTAATAAGAGATGGGCTATGCACTTGAATTCAAGCAGAGATAGTGGAGGAGATTCAAGGATTTAAGGTTGTCTCTGCAAATTTTCGTTCTATGGTTGGTTTTCAAGGGTGATCTGAAATGGACAAAAATGGTTTCTCGTTTTCTTTTTCCTCCTTCTGACAGAACCGATTAGTACCGGAACCGTTCTTGGTACCGTACTTGTCCCGAATGGTACCGGAACTGATAAAAGAGGTGCAGGTACCGGTCCATAAACTAAGAACCGGGACTAAGGAGGTACAACTACTCGGCCTCAGCAAGAACGGATCCGAACCGTACCGTGTGAACCCTTAGTGATACTCATATTTCTCCTAAGTATTCCAAAGATGGGAGAGATGTTCTTCAGCATTACCCGTTTCCCCAGGCAAAGGGAATATGGGAGACGTGGGTCCTTTTGGTGCAGCAACTTCTCGGATCTCCTATGCGTGAGGTTATCTCGGCTACGGATATTTTTTTTTATGATGACGCGGGCATCGTTATCTTCTTGAGGCTGCTCTCTTGACGTATCTGCTCCAGTAGATCTGAAGATGTCTCGGGCTTTCTCTTGCTTGGGTTGGCATAACAGGCGAACCCCTTTATGATGATTTGAAGATGTGTCAAGCCTCCTTTGTTATTGCAGATGTACGAATTCCCGGAATTACGCCATGGTCTGGATCTACACGTTTTGCTTATGAAATAATAGCGGATAATCCTGACCATAAAATGGTAGTAGTGGTGGAATAGAGTTAGACCTTTGCTTTCGTGATCTCTGCAGGTGCCTTTCTAGGATTCCACTGGCATTGAGATTTGTTGTCGACTACCTCCATAATGGAACAATGGCTATGTGAATCTTCCCTTAATTTATCTCTCTGAGTGCGAACCCTGGAAACATTAATATCAGTGATAACTTTGAGGCATTTCGGCTTGCTTCCTATAACACTTATGGTGTTGCAGGATAGGCGGTTTCTCATACGGATCTCGAGAGAAGCCACTGTGCCCTTCTAAATAGTAATCACGTCTTTTTGTATCTCTACGAGGCTTTCCAGTCCTTTCATCAGGGAGATTTACTGGTTCTCGGCTATCCAAGGTATTCCTAGTAGTATTGCTTGAAAAAGTATTTTTGTGAAGCTTCTTAACGAACGGAACACCGGAATTGAAATTGGTTGTTGAACCTAAATTGAGTTTAATGATTGAATTTTATCTAAGATCCACCCTTTTGAAATTAAGATAACTGGAATGAAAATTGAGAAACTGATTTTGCAACTGAGAGATTAATCTCCCACTGTGGTCGCCAGTTGTTTTAGGGTAAAAAATGATTCTGCTGGAAAAGGTAAATTTGGGTGTGCCGCCGAGAAACGAATCTAAACCCTAAACAAATGCACTGCACATGAGTACTTTATATTCAAGAGATCAATCTGTATAATCCTGGCCTAAACCAAGAAATGGTCGTTCTAGTCTTGCTTCGCTCACAAAATAAAAGGGAAGGGTTGATCTTAAGGAGGGAAGCGAAGAAGGTGTGGTTGTTTTATGACTTGTATCAGAACGTGGAACTTGCTTGTGGAATGTCAGCTATAAGTTCTTGATGTTTTCTGGATACTTGTGTTGATAACCATTGTCGGCTGAAATAGGTTGAAAATATACAAGTCATAGTTGAACGTACCCTGATCTCATAGGAAGTGGAAGTAGTTGAGTTATGGAGAAGTGGGGATCGTGTAAAATGATGAAAACTACGTCCCTACTATGAGTGGAAGAACGGTCGGTTACACCCACTACTTTTCTGCTGCAACTAACTGTTCGCCTTTCCCGACACTTTCTCATGGGCGTGTTGCACGCCGCACGCTGTAAACCGTCATACCAATACCCTGATGAACATCCCCCAGTTTGTGACATGTTTGATGTCTTGAGTATTTTGTAGAAAAATATGCAGCACGCTGCTGAGTGGGTCTTGCCTGCGAGACCTAATTATTCTGACCAATCACGCGCAAGATAGGTGGCGGGTAGTTATATGTGACAAGTTGAGTTGTAAGACTTGCCGCAAGAAATAGCATGTAATGCTCTTAAGTTGAATATATGGGTTATTCAAGAAATCAATATTTATTGAATACTGATTGTAATCGATGTATGTAAAGCATTTCTTTTAAGCAAGCAACTCGAAATAATAAATGTTCCAGAAGCATCGTTGTATAGTGACCGTATTGGTTGGTCACAGAACCTAATATCTTAAGAGGGGAGCGGCCAACCATCTTCGAGAAGCTGCCAAGGGTTACTTGGGCAAGCTGAGGGCAGGTCGATTGGCTCTCATGGAAGAGTGGCGGCCGGTGAGCATGACAGTGCCTTATTAGTCTCCCAGAATTAAATCTAAGCCGGTCAACTTGGATGGCCAAGTTGGATGGATGAGATGATTTACGAAAGTTTCATACTACCGTTGATTCAATTCAAAGGTTTTTAAAGCCACGTGACTAGCACACTTTGGTTGATCGGTTTATTGAATTGTTGGGTATTTGAAGCAATGTGATTGGCCGGGGCTATTATTGAGCCGCCCGTGAACATGATCGTGCCTTGCCAATTACTTGAAATCATATCTTGGCTGGTCGATTCGTCTAGTGAAGTTGGACAGCTGAGATTGCTTTGCGGCGATTATATACTATCGTTGGTCGACCTCGCGGTTTTGAGGCCATGTGGCCAACCTACTATGGGCTAAAAATTGGAGGCGTTAATTGCTGGCTGTGAGTAATTTTATTAGCCATGGATAAAGGTAAGACGCCGGTGAGCATACTGGCACTTCATTGGTTGGCTAAAATTGGATCTGGGCCGGTCGATTTGGCTAGCCAAGTTGGACGGCCGAGATTGTTTTGAGACTGACATGGGCAACCTATATTCGATTCCTTAAGGAATTAGGTGTGTCGACCAACCAACTTCCAACTATAATTAAAATTGTAGGTTGTGCATTTAGAGCGATTTGATTGGTCGATGGGAAAGAGGGGCCGGCAGGCAGCAATATGGGAATGGCCGACCGATGGTACGGCGACGCCATCTAGGGCAAACCGGCCGACGAAGTGGCACCGCCACATCCATTTTGCTGCTTCCTTTACCTGCCGCAATTCCTCCTTATTTATTATTTTTCAACTTTTGGTAGGATCTTGCTCCTACTAGTCCATGGTGGATCAATCTCCTAGCTTACATAGGTTTGGTCTCGACCAATAGGGTTCGAGATATTGCGCAGGCCGCAAAAACCTATTTTTTTTTTAAATTGGTAAAATTAGGTTAAAAAATTGAATTTTGTGAGATGTCACAAAATTAATCAAATTTGATGATTTCCGTGCGTTGTCACAAAATCACTAATTTTATTCTTAGAGAGCAGCGCAGTGTGCTTCCGAATAAGTACTTTCATGCATATCTTAATCCTGACACTTCGGGAGATTCATGCTACTCAGCTATGAGCGAACATTAATCGTCATGTCATGTTAATATTAAGAGTTCGGCTGGGGAACATAGCATAGGAAAAATACTCAGCAAGCCATACATTAGTGCATAATGCAGGCGAGAGATTAAATACTCATTAGGCTCTATACTAGTGAACAATTCATCTAGGATCTTGAGTTTCAATACAATATGAAGATCGACATAGGCACTCATCAGATTTTGATATATATTTCAGGATCCTTGCGGAATATGGACATATCAAGGTCTACTATTTCTGACACCGGGTCAGCTAGAAAGACTTTTACATTTTTTTCCCTAAACTAAAAACCACCATCAACATCTGGGATTCTTAGATGTTCACAATTCTCTTATGTGAACTACGGTGCATGGATGTTAATGATTTTGTATTTTCTTCTTTGTTAAGAAAATCTTTTTATACACCTTTGGTAGCCATTCTTGGTGCAAGTCAGTGCGAAAAAGATTGATTCTACCTTCTAAGGGAAAATCATCTTGTATGTTATTTACGAGTTTGTTTGTCTCTTTGTTTTGTTATCTAGGAAACATCTTATGAGAATTTATTCTTGTGTTTTATGAAGGATAACTAGGATTTGGAATAAAAAATATTGTGATTACACATAGCTATTGCCAACGATTTTCATCTTGCAATGTTTTAGATTTATTTAAATTCTAAGTTATTTGGAAGATGATTTTGCAGTATTAATCTCTATGGTTTTATATTGCAAAAATAATTATGGGATATGTCCGTGAACTATGATTAACTCATATATGTCAAAAGTTAAGTCTATTATGTCTTTATACAAATATTGATAAATGATAAAATGAACTTTTGAATATTCTGCAATATTGATCTTTCCCTAATCCACTTCTATGTGAAAGTATTGTATGGCTCCGAAAGTTTTCTTTTCTTGAGATTTTCCGATTAAATTAATCATTAAGGCTCTCTTGTGGTTAATTTATTCGAGTTTACTGGATACAAATTCATGTTTCATGTGATTTGTTAATGTCCAAAGAAATCATTCTTTTCTTGTAAAAGTAAGGTGTCTCTTGTTGTTCTTTCGGGAATGACATTTTATGGGGGAGAGTTCTTAATTGACCTTGTGCTTAATTGCCAAATCTTTGTGGGGACTGCGATTGCAGATTATTGTAAGAGTTATCTTGTATCTTTATAGACTCCTTGATGAATACACTAAGTTTCGACTATGTGAAATCATCGAAACAAAGTTGATATGTTCTCTTTTAGTCATGAATAATCTCTTTGGGAATTTCATTATGATCACGCTAGTTTTCGTACCTTTGCCAATTTATATTGACAAAAAGGGGGAGAATTAATTTTTAGTTCACGCTACATACATATGGTTTACGAATGATTATGTAAGGGGGGGTGGTTTTCATTATTAGATGAAGTATTGACTAAGGGGGAGTGATACGTATCACCGTAGTATTATTGTCAAAGTTGTGATACAATTGAACTTTGATGCTATGTAATAATACCACGACACTATATAACAATAATTGAGAACATCTGTTTTCTTATTTTTATGGATACGGATCTTCAACAACAATGATGCTGAGTTGAACACGTTCAGAATCACTGGAGTACTTGGAGTGACGAAAAATTCAAGGAATGTTGAAGATCCAAGGAAATCAGGCATGTTGGATGAGAAACTACAAAGTTTATTTATTTTGTAATCCATATGTATTAAAAGTTTTGTCACTAAAATTGACAAAGGGGGAGATTGATAGAGCACTGCTCGGTCGAACTCGCAATCGTTGCTATCTCATGCTTGTTTGTCAAGTTTAGGTGATCAAAACTATAAGTCTTGATTTCTAGTCTACTTATAGTTATGTATCGGATTAGGATAGAATGTGTAGTTGAGCTTTAGACTTCACGGCGTTCATCGATTGAAGACGAATATCTACTGAGGAGAGCTTGGAGGAACTTCATCAACAAAAGGTATGCGGAGACTAAAACTTATCTATCACTCAGAAGTCTATTTTATTATATTTCCTAATGAGACCAAGTCATATATCTATATAGACTTTTACATTATACACATTTGATATTTCGAGCTGAGTTTAACTCGCTTATATCTTTCTCAAAATATGTGTTAGAAAGCTTTTTTCTTTAACTACAATCATCATTATTCTTGACAAGGTTAGTTAGAAACAATTTATTTGTTGGAAACTAAATAATGAGTTAAAAGATGATCATGTGAAAATTTCCTTGAAACATCTTACATGATTTATGTAAGACAATCATTTGATGTAGACTCGGAATGTTTCGTATTGATCATTCAGTCACTTGAAAATTACTTATAAGCTAATAGTTTGTGTTATACATCTATTTTCGTCTTCTAAGGATGTTTCAATGATTGAAATGGGAGTTTGGAACAAATAACCATTTTCTGGATATAGCATAGTATGCATACCAGTATGCAAACTGTTGTAATATGATTCGGGTCCGAGAACCAAGTTTGCGTACCAGCATATGAACGTTTTTAACGGTCAAAGTCCGGGAACCAAGTTTGCATACCAGTATGTGAACAGTTTTACCTGAGTTAGGTCTGGTAAGACAATATGCATACTCGTTTGTGAACTGCCGGACGTGATCAAAGTCTGGAACTCTAGTTTGCATACCCATTTGCAAACTGAGTTGGTTTAAGTTCTAAAATCGGTTAAGTATGATTACATATTCATGAACAAATACATTTTATAAATTAAGGAATGCAATCTTTGCAAACCGTGGCTAAATGTTCATGAACCCATTCTTTTGAATCAATCTAATTTTGTTTCAATTGTGTCATGTATACTTCTATGAGAATATAAACAATTGAACAACTCTATGAGTAACACAATTAGATTCATTTGATCTAGAAGTGTTAGATGAATGTGGTTAATACAAAAGTGTTCATATGGATAACTTCGGTTAATTGTTATTTAGCCAACTCAATATACACGTTTAGGTACGGTTACCCATATATAAATGAGGGTATATTTCATTTTTCTGTAACAAGCTAAGACCATCTAACGACGGAGAGATATTGCTTCGGTTTTAAGCAAACTTAGCTTGATTCTTAAATCAGGATTTCATCTAACAGTGAATATTGATTGCTTTGTTTTAAATATATCAAACCCTGATTTAAAGACTATATAAGGGTGAACTCTAGCAATTGGAAAACCTAATCCCCACACCTCTTGTGTGATACTAGTTGCGTACTAGAGTCGATTTTCCTTTAACATAGGTTTTTCCTAAACCATTATAGGTTAACGACTTAAAGACTTCATTGGGATTCTGAATCCAGACCCAACTATTTTCTCTGTAGTTGCGTGTTTTGATCTTACTTGTTCTATCGTATTGGGTACTTTTTAAAAAAAGTAATAGGAGAAACTCTCCTAATTTCATATATTAAATATGATTGTTTGCAACGATCAAGTACATAGAAATTGAGATACATGAATAAATACAAAAGTATTAAAAACATGTATTTCATTTAGGAGATCGATTTAGGGATGTGTGAAAATTCAGATTCCACCATTTGACATTTTCTTCAATTTTCTTTATTGAGAATTTTTTGTCTTATTCATTAAGACCAGATGCTCCTTTAAAGGAGTGATTTTCACAATACATCAAAATCGCGATCATATCTCGTCGCCAAGGATCTTCATAAACATATTGATCTACGTCAAACTGATGTGAATCGCCTCGAACATATGTTTGAAACGATTATAACAACCGATATAAATGCCTTGAAGGCTATATGAAATTATTATGGAGATATATAATAAGTAACCTAATTGCCTAAGACATACCATTAGAGATGATGATCACCTAAACATGGATTATAATTTATTATAGATATAATACTTACATAATAATATGAGGCACTTATATAAACATTACCTCGATCTACCCGACAAATCTGAGTAAATCTAGGTTGAAGATGAAGGGGAGAAAGAAGTTTCAAAGAGTTTTCTTTTTCTTTTTGGAAAAAACGGTTGTTAGGAATGAGAATAGAGAATTGTATTCTATCGTATTGGGTACTATCTTCTCTAAGATTTTCTCGAGATTTATCTATGATAGGTAAGATATCAAAAGTAATCACACAACTCTTCATCTCATTCTTTGTGATTCCATAATAACTTACCATATAGTTAAGTTATTGTGAGGTGATTGATATTTCTAGGTTGTTCTTTGGGAATATAAGACTGTATTATCAATTGGTTCATGTTCACCTTGATTTATCAAAAGATGAAACAAAACATCGTAGGTATTTCTAAGGGAATCAAGTGCATAGAGTCCTGCTGGGATTCAGAGGCGTAAGAAATGCGACTATACCTTAATCGGTGTGAGACTTGGTTAGGGATCAACTACATTCCAGTCTGAAGTTAACTTGTAGTAGGCTAGTGTCTGTAGCGGCTTAATATAGTGTGGTGTTCAAATGTGGACTTGTCATGGGGTTTTTATGCATTTGCGGTTTCCTCGTTAACAAAATTTCCGGTGTCTGTGTTATTTATTTTCCGCATTATATTTGTTTATATAATATCACAGGTTGTGCGTAGTTCAATCAATTAGTAAATCTAACATTTGGTTGTTGATTGAAAATGATTGACACTTGAACATTGGTCTTTGGTACCTTTCAAGTTATTTCTCATAATAATCAGGCTCACGGATTCTATTTGTTTGATTTGATAATTACATTGAGAAACAAAGATATAACTCTTGGATATATTTCCTTGATTGAGGCTGACTGTATAGTTGATTCTCTTGGAATTATATTGGACTTAGTCCATACAGATTTCAGAACAAAATATTGGGTGCGGTTGTTAGACCCCCGCTTTTTCAGAAACAAAGTTTTAAATTTGTTTAAAGGAAGTACATTCATGAACTTGTTCCGTGAATCGAAAGGGAAATATTTAGGCTTATTGGTCCGGATATTCATTGCAAATCTTTGGATGACCAATATGTGTGAGATGGTAGAACTGATCTTAACTTAGGTTATGTATCTTGGTATAACTAATCACAATGCCTGAATTATAATTTGGTATGATTTTTTTTTGTTAATTGGTGTAACCAATCCTAAGTAATCACCATGTGATGGTATGATCTATCCTTGTAATTGGTGTGACCATCCTAGTAATTGGTGTGACCGATCATGAGTGTGTGTGTGATTGATCCTTGTGATTGGTGTAACCTGTACTGGTAACTGGTGTGACCGATCACAATTAATATCATGTGTAGATATATAGAACCGATCCTAGTTACTGGTATGACCGATCACAAGAGTTTCCATAATCAGGTATAACCGATCCTGGTGATTGATAGAACCGATTGCACCCATGTATGTGATTTGGTATTTGATCAATCACATAGTAGTCTTGGAAAACTGGTGAACCAATTCCAAACATGTTTGGAAGTGTGGTATAACCGATTCCAAGAATGCAAATCCATGTAAATATGAAATAAGGATTTGTAGTGAAAATATGTCGACATACTTTGAACACGAGCAGTAACTCTAATCATTTAATGTTCAAAGATATTCCTTAGTACTCAAGGTGATCTTGTGCCGAAATAAATTAAGAATCTTTTAATTAACGTTTTGGTTTTATATGCTTTAATTACCAGTAATTAATGCATATCTCTAGAGAATATAAAAATTAGTAATGTGCATTTACTAATTGGAGATTTTATATTGAGAGATTTAGGAAATATTGGACAAGCATAGGAAAACCGAATTCTGTCTTTCATTGCATATCTTGTGAATACTTTCGGTTTGGAAATTCTTTTGTGTCCAAACATCCTTGGTATATTAATAGCTAAGTTTACATCTCTAACAAACTATCCTAAGAGCCAGGCAAACTTCATTTCTTGTTGTTTCTGGTGGAGCCGTCTAATCAGAGAGTAAATTATCCTAATTAGGTGAAATCTCTAACGACCGCTCTTTTAAAGACTTTTGTGGGATCAAGAAGCTCTACGAGTACCGTTGGGAAACTAGATAATTGCAGTGTTATTAGTTTTCGATTGATTTGATTGACTAACGGCTGTTGAAACTTTGATTGCACCTAGTTTGTTTATGCTTGAGAATCTTCTCTTTTGATATAAGATTCACTCAAACTAGATCAAATTATCGACGAGATATTTAGAACTGTTATTAGATCTAAAGATATCTTGTGATAATTCATGGTTAACAGACTCCATTCTGTGTGTGATTGATCACAAGAGATTCAAGTGGTGTTGTACAGGTTATTGAAGATTAAAGAAGATTTGAAGACGAAGAAGATTTCTTATTGGTTTTCGTATCTTGTGAATTGTGTGCACAAACATTGATCGGCTGGGATCCAACTAGAATATGATTTATTCGATTGATTAGTTGTGTGAGATCGACATTCTATATATATATATCTCTTTGGGATCTATATTGATTGATTGTGAATCTAGTTGTTAAAGTTATATTAATCTAACCAGAGAAAGGAGTTTATTAAATTAAATGGAAGAGCCTTTGTCAATGACTCATCTAAATATTTTAGCAAGATTAATTAGAGTGGTTACCAAACAGATTATTCCTCTACTTTTTGGAATACGATCCAATGGACTTTATATTCACGTGGATGACTCTAGAAGTTGAAGGCACGAGGACACTGGCGAAACTAAGTAGCTAGGGGTAGTCTGCTTGGTCTCAACTATACGAAGTTAGTATTAGATTTTGTATAATGGCTTAATTCTGATAGGATTCAAAACTAGACTAGGTCCTGGGGGTTTTCTGCATTTGCGATTTCCTTGATAACAAAATCTTGTTGTGTCTTTTACTTTGATTTCTGCATTATAATTGTTTATTATAATAAAGTAAAATACACATATACGGAGGGACGGGCCTAGCAAGGGGATGAAGGTGGCTATAGCCCGTCCCTAATTTTTGGGTAATTTTTTTTTTATATAGAAACTTAGGTCTAATTTTATGTTTATCCCACATATTAGTTGTATTTAGCTAATTGTATGTGATTTTTAGCCCATACTATGAGGTGATCAAAATTTAAATCATGTTTAAAGTAAATAATCTTGTTCCACTCATTACCTTTCTACTCCTACTTTCTTCTATTTTGGTAATCACTTTGTTTTTCTGTTATTTGTGTTCGTTTTAACTTTTATTCCCCTAGCTATTTAGTATTGTACGGATGGATCACTCTTTGGCCACTAATTATGTGATGTATTCCAAAAAAAAATTCCGCGGCCTTCGGCCGCATTATCGGCTGTTACAATCCATCCCTACCCAAGGGAAAATCCTGGGTCCGTCCCCTCATATACGTTAACTCTGCATTACTTGATAGTGATCCTATATAGTTTGGTTATTACTGAATCTATTATCAAGTAGCAAACTTTTTTGTAGTATTATCTCGATCTTATATCCATAGTCAATCACACAAGTCATATTGTCTCAATCTCATATCCATAGACAATCGCACGAATTGTGAACCAAATTGTCATATTGTCTCGACTCTGTACATAGAAGATCACATTCGATAGAGGATTTATAGGTTGAAACAAAAAGATTGTGGTGTATTTGGGTACCCTCGTCTTTCCAGTTGGTATCAGAGCAGACAAATATGAAAAGACCTAACAATCTTTGTTTGGTGCGATCCAACCTATACGAATCGAATCTAATGAGTGATTCAGTTAACGCTATGCAAGATTGCGAATACTCAAAAGTTGAAGATGTTACTACATTGTTAACTCATGATACAAGAGTTGCGAAAATTAAGAGTACATACGAGTCTATCGCTGATATAAAAGAAGATGCTGATAAAGAGTTGGTGAAACTCTTAAAGATGCTACTATTAAAGACAGAATATAATCTTCTTAAGTAAGAGATCAGATAAAAGGACATTCAAATAGAATATGGATCTCATTGTCAAAGTATAATCTCTTGGTAGATCTCTTACTCAAGAACAAGAGGTTCATCATATGACTCTGACTAATGATTCTGTTATAATTTTTTTCTAATGAGGAAACCAAAAGTCCTTGCTCGAATTTCACGGATTGTGATAACAAAACTTGTTTGATCACGTCTGAAACAGATCATGATGATGGTAGTCTACCTAACTACATCAAGTCAGAAGAGAATGAAAAACCATCTTCTACAACTACTGATGATCAAACAAAATCTTGTCCTGAGGAAACTCTGAACCGGTTCCGTGAGAAATATCTTAAGGAATATAGCTTTCAGTAACTTGACATGAAACTTATACTTCTTCCAAATATTATTGTAAAAGTGCTAAAAGAAGTTTCTTGTCTTAAAAAACTGAAAGATCATTCCTCAATAGAAAGACAAAAATATACCCCAACCCGATAAAATCAAATAAAAAAAATCAGATGAAAGAGTTGATGATCACTTATAGAAAAAGGTTCCACCTCACTCATGTCGGAAAAATATCTGTTTACATGAAGGTAGTTCGCCTACTGAACGGTTCCAAAATAAAGGGAAGGAAATAATTTCTGTCGAAAGGAACAATCAAGGAAGATTTCAAATAATCGTTTCCGATGATCAAGCTGATGCGCATAATAAGGAAATCCTTAAAATGAGAAAATCATATGAAAAACTCATTAGCAGAATTAAGAGAAATCTATTTGTCTCTGAAAATTCTCACATCTATACAGTTTCTCCTCATGATCATGCCTTAGACCAAGGAAGGATCACCTTTTTGGGAGAAAATACTTTGGGCAGAAACCTCCAAAGAGAATCATGAACTATGTTTATGACACTCGTTGTAAGCATGACAAAGCTTACTCCGATACAACCTAGTTGTATGGAGAATGTGCACCCTCATCCAAGTTCGTACTCATAACTTTTGAGATGAGGAAGCACGTAAAATGAGATCACGTGTTTTTGTGCTTATATCGGAAAATTCGGTGACAAATTTTGGATAATCTGCGAATCTATTTTGTCAAAAAAATTTGTTGCTCATGTTTATCATGATCTTCCATAATTAGGTTTTATTAGAATTTTTCAAATTTTAATAAACCGTCCAGCATGAGAATTTCGGACACAGGAAACAAAATATATTCTTAATATATTTTCGGAAATTCCTGGATATTTCGTTCGAAAGTTGTCTCTTTTTAAGAGAAACTTTCTCTTGCTTGTACTGAGAAATCTTGATTAATTCTAGTTTAAATCCTTGAGCATGCCTCCAATAACTCGCAGTATAACAAAGGTAAATAAGAAGAAAGCTCAAAGAGTTAAGGATTGTCAAGGAATCAATACAGAAAGGAAGAAAAAGATCATATCAAAAATCATGTCTGATTATGAATCTGATAGTTCTACTAGGATCCCAAGATGAGTCATGTTTGTTGGCTTACAACCTTCAAGATCCAAAAGAAACCAAGTGGATACCTTATGATAGTATGGTAAATTATATCCATGGTTTTTAAAAACTAAGAAACAATCATAATAACGGTTCGAAATCAAGATTGACTTAAGGATAGGATTGAAGCAACAAAAGCTGATATTGCAGACATGAAGGAACAAGTTAAAAGGCTTGGGAATAAGACGTGGTTGCTGACAAGTCTCTCTAGACATGCTTCGAGAGTCTGAACACTGAAGAAACCTCAGTGAACAATCATGGCACCACTAGGGATTAAGTTATATGTTGTAATACTTGATCCAGAAAAATAGACATCAATGTTTGATTTACTTCAATTATTGTATAAGTTCTATTTTTGAATAAAACTATCATTATTACTTATGAATAAAATTATTATTTTATAATTTTTGTGTGATAGTTACCGATTACATAGCCTGTGAATAAATTTTTATATTTTTGCTATGTGTATTCGGTTTACGGGATGTCTGATTTCGGGTTTTATTAACCTTAATATTCGATCTCATATAAATGTAACCATTATGATTTGTGTGGATTTTTTATTTAGCGGTATTAAGTTCTGGCCAATGTTGGTAGGCTTTATCAAAGGATCATAAGGTGTTCGATTCAAACTCATATGTGAAAGTCACAATATGTTGAATCAATTTGTGTTTTCATGAGTTGTGTTTAGCATAACATACGTGTTTCGGGTTTTCAACTTTTGCTATTTGCACTCATTAGTTAAAACCGATTCAACCTTTCTCTGGTAAAGGTTGCTTTTGTTGTTGTTTTTTTCTTCTTCTCGTGATAGGATGACAACACACTATGAAGAGTTCTTATTTGAACTTGAGCTTAATGATATATCTTTCTAGGGAGAAGATGCTACAGAATTTGAGGTAACAAAATTGTTAGTTAATCGTTTTCCTGTTTAAGAAAAGTCTGTTAATATTGCATATATTTTGCCTTTGCTTAACAAAATTTCGGTACAATTTATATGCTCAATTATATTGTATATGGATGTGTGTGTGATTCAATTGTTTCTGGCTAAGAAAAACTGTGTCAATTTATTTGACTTATTTTTTGGTATCTTCTTTATTATTGGGTATCAAGTGTTTTTGCTTAACAAAATTCGGTGCAATTGCGGTGCTATAATGTTTATGTTTGTTTCAATTGGTTTCGGTTAAGAAAATAATTGTGCAAGTCAATTTATTTTGGTTTGTATGTATTGTTTATGGCTTAACAAAATACGAGATCATTTGTTTAGTCTAATTTATTTCGGATAAGAGAAACTAAGTTAATTTTGATCTTAGTTAGACTTATCAAATTGGGGGATTCGGTTATTCAAGTATAATCAAATGCCTTGACAGAAAAACTAGTTAACTAACCTAGTGTTTGTCTTGTCTAAAGGGAAAGGTCTAAGTTATTGTATGGATAATTAGAGCATGATGAGAAACATAAAGTTAATTATGATCTTTATTTTGGTCCTATGTAAATAAGCGATTGTCATATGCAATCGGTCTAACAAGAGAATTAGGTTTCTTAGTCGATTTGTTAGACTATTAGAAAAATTGCTTCGGGGAAATTGTTTCCTTGATAATATATTAAAACTAAATTACTTTGTATTTTCGGTTTTAATACTGGTTATCTGAAGTGGTATGAAACCTTCGTGCTTAACTCTTATAGGTTGTTTACAAGTCTTATATATTTGTAAGATACTTTCGATTTATCCTTTATTTGCTCGAACCTTTGTTATTTTGTAACAAAAGGGGGGAGAAATATATGGAGTAAACAAGTGATTTCTAATCACTAAGGAAAGGACAATTGTGCTTAAACGTTATATCTAACGAAAGAGTAAACCATTGACTGAGGGGGGGGGGGGGGGAATACTACACATCATACCATTGTTGTTTTTGTAGTAATTCTTACTATAAAAAGGGAATAAAAAAGATGTTTGGATTGAATATTTACCTAGCTTACCTTTAGGGGGAGTAAAAGCTTTTGTTATTCATGTCAACAACGATATTTATTGATTGAATATATGCAGGTTATTGTGCTGTTGAAACTTGGAATCAAGCGTATGAAGAATGAGTTATTTTGTAATTCGTTTAGGGCCATATGTAATAAGAGTTTTTTCACTAAAATTGACAAAGGGGGAGATTGTTATAGCATATATAGCTCGGTTGAACTCACCAAGCGTTGGTATGTCAAGTTTGGTTGTCATATTTTAGTATCAAAACTCATCTAGAGTTGCTTGATTAAATAGTAGAGTCAACTTCGTTTAGGTTAGACCAGAAAGTCTAGGAATGTTAAAACATACAAGTATTACTCAGAATACCTGAAGAATGTGAAGAAGTAACGAACTACACCGACGACATCGTCCTTCCACTTGAGGTTAGTAATATTGACTTGAAATATTTCATTCCTAACGTATCTTTCAAGTTGTGTTATATTGAAAACATAACTTTGAAGATGTATATATTGTATATATTACTCTAGTGATGTGACATAATTATAACAGTAAGATCATAGTATTAGGGAATTAGACTACGAATATAATGCTTATATTTTGAACTTCGTAGATATGACATCGACATAATCTTGTATACATTGTTATGATTATGTGAATGGGCTATGGTGAATATTTCATCATGGGAAACAATGTTTTGTATTTGTTTAAAGGAAGTACATTCATGAACTTGTTTCGTGAATCGAAAGGGAAATATTTAGGCTTATTGGTCCGGCTATTCATTGCAAATCTTTGGATGACCAATATGTGTGAGATGGTAGAACCGATCTTAACTTAGGTTATGTATCTTGGTATAATTAATCACAATGCTTGATTATGATTTGGTATGATTTGGTTTTGTTAATTGGTGTAATCGATCCCAAGTAATCACCATTAGATGGTATGACCGATCCTTGTAATTGGTGTGAACGATCCTAGTAATTGGTGTGACCGATCATAAGTGTGTGTGTGATCGATCCTTGTAATTGGTGTGACGGGTCCTGGTAACTGGTGTAACCGATCACAAGTAATACCATGTGTAGATGGAATCAATCCTTGTAACTGGTGTAACCGATCCTAGTGACTGGTGTGACTGATCACAAAAGTTTCCATAATTAGGTATAACCGATCCTAGTGATTGGTAGAACCGATTGAACCCATGTATGTGATTTGATATTTGATAAATCACATGGTAGTCTTGGAAAACTGGTGAACCAATTATAAAATTGTTTGGAAGTGTGGTATATCCGATTCCAAGAATGCAAATCCATGTAAATATGAAATAAGGATTTGTAGTGAAAATATGTCGACATACTTTGAACACGAGCAGTAACTCTAATCATTTAATGTTCAAAGATATTCCTTAGTACTCAAGGTGATCTTGTGTCAAAATAAATTAAGAATATTTTAATTAACGTTTTGGTTTTATATGCTTTAATTACCAGCAATTAATGCATATCTCTAGAGAATAAAAATTAATAATGTGCATTTACTCATTTGAGATTTTCTATTGAGAGATTTCGGAAATATTGGACAAGCATTTGTTGGAATTAGGAAAACCGACTTTTGCCATTCATTGCATATCTTGAGAATACTTTCGGGTTTGGAAATTCCTTGATGTCCAAACATCCTTGGTCTATAAATACCTAAGTTTGCATTTCTAGCAAACTATCCTAAGAGACATGCAAACTTCATTTTTTGATGTTTCTGGTGGAGATGTCTATTCGGAGAGGAAAGTATCCTAATTATGTGAAATTTCTTACGACCAATTGTTTAAAGACATATGTGGAATTAAGAAGCTCTGCGAGTACCGTTGGTGGGAAACTAGATAATTGTAGTGTTATTAGTTTTCGATTGATTTGATTGACTAATGGTTGTTGAAACTTTAATTGTAACGACTCATCTAAATATTTTAGCAAGATTGATTAGAGTGGTTACCAAACAGATTCTTCCTTTGCTTTTTGGAATACGATCCAAATGACTTGCTATTCATGTGCGTGACTCTAGAAGTCGAAGGCGCAGGGATACTGGCGAGACTAGGTAGCTAGGGGTAGTCTGCTTGGTCTCAACTATACAAAGTTGGTATTAGATTTTGTATAACGATTTAATTCTGAGAGTATTCAAAATTGGATTAGGTCCCGTGGTTTTTCTGCATTTGCATTTTTCTCATTAACAAAATCCTGCTGTGTCTTTTACTTTGATTTCCGCATTATAATTATTTATTATAATAGAGTAAAATACACATATGCGTTAACTCCGCCTTACTTGATAATGATCATATGGAGTTTGGTTATTACCAAACCTATTATCAAGTAACACACTTTGTTGTAGTATTGTCTCAATCTTGTATCCATAGTCAACCACACAAGTTATCATGTTATTATATTGTCTCGATCTCGTATCCACAGACAATCACATGAAGTATGAACCGAATTGTCATATTGTCTCGAATCTGTCCATAAACGATCACATTCGATATATGACTTATAGGTTGAAACAAAAAGATTGCGGTGTATTTGGGTACCCTCATCTTTTCAATAACAACTTATGAGAATACTCGTTAGAGATTTTATAGAATGAGGTAAACACATTCTACTCATTAGTCACTATACAGAAACAGGTAATACATACTATTGTTACGATGATACGTTTTACCCCTTAGTCAATGCATACTACTTTTGCAAAATAGGTAAAACCTATAAATAATAACTAACTCCCTCTTACATGATGCTTCATAAATCCATATGTATGCAGTAATATACTACTTAATAATTCTCCCCCCCTTTGTCAACAAAATTGGCAAAGTTGAAAAATTGGGATAATCATGAATTAATCAAAAAAGTTTCAAGACTAGAGGACACATACCAACCTTTAGTTTAGACAATTTCAATCAAGAAATCTCGGTTTGCATCAAGGAGACATAAGGCACAAGCATATCCTACAATTCCACATCCACACTCCCACAAAGATATTACCATTAAGCACAAGTTCAAAAAGAACCCTCCCCCATTTATGTCATTCCCGAAAGAGCGACATGAGAGACCGTAATCTAGTCACGAGAGAAGGATTTTCTTAGACTTTAAAGGCCAGTTACGAACATATTAAATTTGTATCCAATATTTTTCTTCCCTCTCTCCAGTAACGAGCAAACAAGTTAAAAATAGCGATCTTATTGTTAGATGCACTAAGATATAATATTTTCGTGAGAAAAATCATCAACACAAACTATTCTTTATGCCAGTTACGAACATAAGAATTATAACTTTTCTAGCCATGTCCAAACGTAAAGATTAAAGTTCACCACTTATTCCCTGATGGTGACACAATCAAGGAAGTAAGTTGATCCCTAAAGAACATCTTACGAAATCCTGTAGCAGTTTATTCACAAAAAGTGTAACCATGAAGATTAAAAACTGCCATTCTCAAAATATTTTACTTCTCTTTTGCAAGAGTGGAAGAGCTTAACCTATGATAAAATATGAGATATATGTTCTAATCACCAATAATGATAGAAAAGAACAAATCTTACATAATAAACAACACACACACACATATATACATATATATAACCATGAAAATTAGGTATTGCAGTAATCTTCCAAAATAAAATTTAATTAATAAACTTTAACAATGCAAGATGATAATATTTGGAATAGCTAATGTAATACATAAAACTACTCCAAAAACTAGTGTTCTACCTTAAACAATAAGAACAAAATTCCTACAAGGAGTTAGCTAGTGAAAAAAAAGATCATCTCTAAGAGAATGTGCATAAAACTCCTTTTCATTGTTAAAGAAGCCATTGATGATTGAGTCATTCAATTCTCTTGAATCTCTTTAGATATCAACTAACTCACTAAGCTTTGCTTCAAGACAACAAAATGTATTTTTTCATGGATTAAGCTTTTATTCATAGCGAGTTACCTCTTTCACCGAGTGATTGATATTGAACAATAAATCATTTCTTCAAGTCACAAACTATTTCACTTTTGCTCTAAAATCATTGTCACGATGACATATAAACAATAAGCATATAGCATATAGCTGAGGAAGAATCTGAAACTTCTGAAGATTTTCTTTTATTGGTTATTGATGATGCGATTCCTTCACACATAAATACATTGACAACTTATACTGCATCCTTCTTTATAATACCTCTAATGATAGGAGCCACTATATCTCTACCATTTGTGGGAATTAAATGCCATGTTTATACATAAAGAGGAGAATCATAAAATCAAGAATTTTAAGAAAATAAGGAAACTGGTATAATAAATTGAACATTCCATAGGAAGTTCGTGACCTAGTATACCATAGGTTACAAAACCCAGTAATATGCCCTTAATACTTTATAAATAATAACTATGAGAATCTTGATTGTTATAAACTGTAAAATACAGTATAACACAAAAGATTGTGACAGACTTGAGTAAACATGACATCAAAAAAACATAGTTTTCATGATTTTAATTCATGCAAACCCCATATTCTCAAGTTAATGTTGTGAGGTTGCACTCATCACTAGAATTAGCTAATGATAGGGTGAGTAGAAAACTCACCGCTCGTGTCAGTTGACACAACAAGGTTTGTTACATTTTTTTTTACTGTTTTTGGCCTTCCTCTTTCTTTTCTCTCGTTGAGGCACTGAAGAATCTCTAAGATTTTCCAAAGAAAGACTCATCCTTTCCATACTACTATGAAGTTTGACAAGGATGTTGTCATTTTTCTTCGACTTCCAACATTTCCTTATAAAATGACTATAACTACCACAAAAAGTGCAGTTAAAGGTAAGAGAATTTCCACAAAAACCAGGCTCGTTTCTACTTCCATGAATAATTTCACTTTCCTTGGATGCAGCGATAATGAATGTATTATTCTTGGTGAAAGAGGTACTACTCTTAAACCCAATTCCACTCAAGTCACCGAAATACTTTTGACCAAACATCATAGATGAGATCTTATTAGAGCTTCCTGAAAGTCTCTGCAAGTCACACTTAAGTAGATTAATCTCTTCCTCCTTAAGAGACGGGGTTTTATTGAAATTTTCACCGAGTTTTTCAAACTTTAGAATTTTCACTTGAAGAGACGTTTCGATATTTTCCAAGTTTTTATTGAGACGAAGATTTTCACGATGGATTTCTTCACTCTTGTCTAAGAACTCAAGAATCCCCTTATCTACTTCATTATCTGAATCAGGGTTATAAACTACATGTATTTCTGCAACAAAAACATAATTCTCTGTTGAAACTTCAGAGGGAAGCTCATCAGGCATATCATCAAGATAAACTATGAGAACATTATTTCCTTAGTATTCATTACCTGAGCATTCCTATTGCATATGTCCAAAATCTTGGCATATAAAGCACTGAAGTGAAATTTCATTGCGAGAAGAGGATTTATCTTGAAAGATTGATATAAGGAGCCTTTTTCCATAACGTCTTTCTCTTCGTTTCTTGAGAAGATTTCTGATATGTTGGGTAATCAGAAATATGGTAATGTCTACCTCATCATGATCATTACAACATTCATCGGCCCAGTACAAGTTACCCTTTGGAGGAAGAAAACTTGTTTTAGTCACGACTTCAAGAGCGGAGTTTTTTTTTTTATCAGTGAGTTGCTCATGATCAAAGATTTTTAACTTCCCAACAAGAGTACTTCTGAAAAGTGTAGTAAGATCATTTCCTTCCACGATGACATATTTCTTATACTTGTATCGTGTTGGTAAAGATCTCAGAATTTTCATCACAATATCCCGTTCAGGAATAGTATTTCCTAGTGAACAACAAGCATTCACAATTTTCGACAATTTGTGATTCAATTCCTCAAAAAAATCTTCATCAAATATACGAAGGTTTTCCCAGTCAGAAATTAGGTTTTGAAGCGTGGCTTCATATATATATATAGAGAGGTTTTTATAGAAACTTTACATGTAATATATATATATAGTTTCATGTTGAATGACAATCTTATTGGATAGTTCCATGTATATGTATTTAGACAAACAAATTAGGTGAGTAAACATGCTAAATTTCAAAGGTATATAGAGTTTTCCTACTAGAGCCAAGTAAAATGATTATGAAAGGACAACTTTGATAAGAGAACATAAATAAAATTCGCAGATCCCTTCGCACTCAGTCCGCTCATTTGATAACCCGCGGATTTCAATCCGACGAGTGATCAAGTGAATGTGGATAAATTTTTTAAACCCGGAGGTTAAATAGATTAGACGTGGGTGATACCGAATCTGCAACCAACCATTCGTTGCTCAATAAGGTGAAAGTTCCATGGAGGTCCGAATGCGAGCTTTGTATCACGGACTGGCCCATATACAGGTTCTTTAAAGAATTAATAGAAGAATAAGGGGTGTTTTAAACATTTTCTCATCTAAAACCCTAACAAGTCCTCATATATAAGCGAAAGATAGATAAGTTTTTCACTTCTTCTTAAGATTAGCGAAGAACACAGCCCTCTCTAACCCTAGCCGCTAAACCCAACATCCATTTCATCAATTCGAACTAGTAGCCATGGTAAGCTTTCTGATTTTTTCCTATTTTCTTCTTCTTCTTCTCAACATTTGCATTTTGTTTTAAACGAGGTTTCCTGGCTTCATATGCTTAGATCCGGTTAGACGAAATTATCATCTGTGTTGGTAAAATGATTTGTTCGATTTGTCGCAGAATATTGTTTATGTAACATTTGATAATCAATAGATTGATTAGGATCTAAGTCCACTGGGTGAACTTTGGTCACATGATGTTGGTTTTATTTGCTGATGGAGATTTTTTTTTTGGGTGTTGATTTTTGTAGTCGAGGAGGAAGGTTAGAGAGCCCAAGGAAGAGAATGTTACTCTTGGACCTGCTGTACGTGATGGAGAGTTTGTTTTTGGTGTTGCTCACATCTTTGCATCATTCAATGATACCTTTATTGTAAGTGTCAAATTTATGGGTTTTTATTTCGTTGTTGATATTGTATATATTTTATTTTGTTGTTGATATTGTATATTTTGTGTTGTGGAAGCTGTATTGAACTCTAGATTGTTTCAATTTGGTTTGCAGCATGTGACTGATTTGTCAGGAAGGGAAACTTTGGTTCGTATTACTGGTATGAATTTGTTTGTATAGCTTATTATTTCACAGTTTTGCTTGATTTACCTAGTTGTTGTCAGTGTTATATGGTTGTGTTTCTGCTGTTATTATGGGAAGTATGTACTCTCGGGGATGTTAGAGCCTTGTTTTTTTCCTGTGTACTTTGCTTATCTCACATGTTAAAACTCTTGACATGGATGCTGATTGAATACTTCAGATTGTTCTAAGCTTCTAGCATTAGATCATTAGTAAAATATATGTAGGTTTCATGATTGTTACGGTTTCCAATTTAGTGATTCATTGTTACTATCAAGTTGATTCTAGTAAGTATTCAATAGGAAATTTGATGATAAATTTTCTATACAAATGCTAGTGCCCATGTTTTTGGTACACTTACTAGTTTTCATCCTTCAAGGTTGTCTATCCAAACGAGGCTAATTCTTTGGTTTACAAAAGTAAAACTGTGAGGGTACCATATTGTATTGCTGTCTGCAGTGTCTTCTTTTAGCTTACTTGGTTGCTTTGACTTGGACGGACACCTGATCTGTAGTGCCTCAACTTTTGTCTCTCTTTCTATTGCAGGTGGAATGAAGGTCAAAGCTGATAGAGACGAGTCCTCACCTTATGCTGCTATGCTTGCAGCCCAAGATGTTGCTGCACGGTGCAAGGTATTTGGTCTTATTGTTTACTTAATGTTGGTCAGCTGATTACAGGACTGTGTACATTAGGCTTTTATACTTGTATTTGAGTATCCCCACTAATATTTATCTTGTTCAGGAACTTGGTGTTACTGCATTGCATATCAAGCTTCGTGCTACTGGAGGTAACAAAACTAAGACCCCTGGACCTGGTGCCCAGTCTGCATTGAGAGCCCTTGCTCGTTCTGGAATGAGAATCGGTCGTATTGGTAAGACAATTGCAATTTCTAGATTCGATGTTTTAATTGAAAAACAAAAGTTTCCTAATGATGTCGACTTATCTTGTTGGTGAACTTATTTTCAGAGGATGTCACTCCTATTCCCACCGACAGCACTCGTAGAAAGGGTGGAAGAAGAGGAAGGAGGTTGTAGGTTTCCAGTCCTTTGTTCAGATCCTGCTTTCTCATCATCTATACTGGTGGCAATGCTGGTTCTACAAATTGGGTTTGAGACTTATCTTTATTAATTGGGGAACTAGATATGTAGTTTGTGTGAGCAGTGACTTGGTTTAGAAACTGTAGCAAGAGACAACTCAAGTTACTCATTTTTGATGGTTTCAAGTTTGTTAAACTTTGTTGTTACCCTGGATATCTTAATGACATTTGAATAGGCATATTTCTGTTTTCTTCTCATTCATCATCTTAAAAGTGGCCGTTTCTGATGGAGTGCTGCTTGGAATCCCTTTCTTCTTCCACTGATATTGCCTACCAAACTTGTGAAACATCTGAAGAATGTTTGTCCTATTTTCTGTTTGTAGGGGCCTTTGCACTACACATGGATATCTAACCTAAAACCCCTGGTTTTAGATATATATTGTTTTGCCATATTAAACAAGTCCCCTTCACCATCTCTCCAGTCTTTAGCCTGCACGAGTCTTTAGTTTGTAACCAGATTTTCGGCTAATGAAGCCCCTCCATCTTTTGAGAACTTCAAGAGGATGTGAGCGTGCAAAACAATGAAGAATCTCATGTTAAGATGTTCTCATGACATAATTTATTGGTTCAACTCAGAAATAAAGTCTGACGCAAGCAAATCATCATGGTCGTTCATCATACTTGCCGACTATATCCCATTGAATCATCATGTTTAGTTATGCCCAACGCATCGCTAAACTAAAACTAACATAATTTTATCCATCTGACGTCACATTTGGGACACAACGCCAAGGTGATATCATGAACCATTACTATAAATGAAAGTGTGACTATATCTCATTGAATCAATATTTGATGAGCATATCACCTCCAACTGTGCAAAATGGAGCAATACGCCCGAACGAAACAAGTCAAAGAATTCGATGAGTCTCAGATCGGAGTCAAGGGTCTTCTTGATTCAGGTATCACTTCAATTCCTCTAATTTTTGTTCACCCAGCAGATCAAGTTCCAAACAAGAAAGCGTTGTCACCTCATTCAACTACCAACTGGGAAATTCCGATTATTAACTTCTGTGATTTGACTAATTCCGGTGACGGAAGGTCAGAAATCGTTAACCAAATCAGAGAAGCTTCTTCTACCTACGGATTTTTCCAAATAATCAATCACGGAATCTCACAGATCATAATAGACGAGGCACTTTCATCCGTTAGATCTTTTCATGAACAACCAATTGAGGTCAAGAACAAGTATTATGGCCGTGCACAAAACGTTTGTTTCATGAGCAATTCAGATCTTTACAAATCCGAGGCAGCCAGCTGGAGGGACACGTTGAAAGTAGTTGTCGGACCAGAACCGCCGGTAATAGAGAAGTTGCCGGAGGTTTGTAAGAACGAACTTATGGAATGGGTTCACCATGCAACAATACTCGGCGAGAGAGTGATGGAACTGATGTGTGAAGGCTTAGGTGTTAGACCAGGAAGATTGAAGGAAATGAGGTGCAATGGATCGAAGATACTGCTAGGCCAATACTATCCGTATTGCCCACAACCTGAATTGACACTAGGGCTTGTTCCACATACTGATCACAGCATTATAACACTTTTGCTTCAAGATCAAATCGGTGGCCTCCAGGTCAAGTTTGAAGATGAGTGGATCAATGTCAAACCTATTGAAGGCGCTATTACGGTCAACGTCGGAGACTTTTTCCAGGTAAATCTTAACCGAAAATGATTGCCAGCCAGTGCTTGTGTTCTTATGTAATTTTGTGACGAACTTTTTGATTACAGATAATTTCGAATGATAAGTACAAGAGTGGGGAGCACTGTGTGTTGGCTAATAGTTTCCAGAAATCAAGAGTTTCTATTCCATTGTTCTTCCACCCAGTTGGCTTAACCAATAATGAAGATGATAATACAACTTCCTATGGACCTCTGCCGGAGCTTCTATCAAAAGAAAATCTACCTTGTTACAGGAATTTTACATTGTCAGAGTTTTGGAAACATGCCCAAAGTCGTGCATTGTGCTTGAAAAATTTGGTAAATGGGTTTAAAATTGTGGAGTGATAACTGAAATCACTTTAAAGTAGTTAAGTTGGTATCGTCATTATGTATTCAGTTATGTAGACTCGTATGAGTTCATAATATGCGTTAGCAAACAATGTTATGTTCCCTTCAATTATTGTTCTTTCTGGGAAATGTTTTATTGGCAAAGAACAAAGAAGAACAAGTAAGACACTGGAATAACATAGCCTTCACAATATCTAATCGACGTTAATGTATCATACAGATTCTTAATACAGTATTTTTTTTGTTACCAATTCTGACAAAGAAAGGATAATGAACAAAGGTGTCAGAAAAGGATAAAGAACAAAGGAAGGAAGACCCCAAAGGCCAACAAAGAGACTTAGATATCCAACAGGGCCAACACAACATAAACCAAATAGACTCGGGAAAATAAAAAAGACAACCACAAGTCCACCAATCACCACCATAACAGACAGAACAAGCTTAAGTTAGCCAAACCAAAATCAACCAACTACAATGACTGTATCCATTTCATGTCAGAGGCCTCGCGTCTGGTGATACTTTAACTACATTGTTTAAATTCATAAATGAAATACCATAGCCCGAAGTCCAAGAGTTCAAGAACTCTAAAGCCAATGCTCACGGACGTAATGTTTAAGCTGCACGCAGCAAGGTTACCCCATCACTGAGGTTCATTTCAGGTGTTTTCATTGTCCAGGCATTTAATTTTGTAATCTCAACAGTCTCTGTTCCGTAGTTGAATGCAAATAGATGGGCTTCTTTTCCTACTGCAAGCGTCGGATAAGTCCTAGTTGTGATACAAGCTTTTCCTCCGGCACCAAAGCTTTCCACCACTGAGTGATCGATCTGCAACCACAGGTGAACTAATTCAAACTAACAACATTTTACCTCACTCAAATATGCGCAGCCAAAATAACCATTTAATCGGGTCCAACTGGGATGTAATCTTGAGAATGATCAATGCTACAGAAAACTATAAAATAAGATAGAAATTATTACCAAGCATCTTAGCGAAATTTCCCCATCAACCAAATCAACATCCACAAATGCCCCATATGAGGGTTTCTGTAGTCCTCCTTTTAAGGATGACCTATGTTTATTGCAAAACATCAAGTTAGTTTGGATATAATTGGCAGCTTCAAAAACGTTTCTGTTAATAATTTTTTTGTGATTATCACTAACCTGTCACCACCAGTACCCATAAGCACCACATACTTGTCTTGTGCTTTGAAAACCCTAAAGAATACTGCTGTATATTCTTCTAACTCCTTTGAAACTAAGGTTAACAATCCGAACGGTCCAATGCCACCTTGAACACAAGCACCTTTTTCGACACAGAGTTGTTGAGCGTCAACCCATGAAGGATCAAAAACTTCTGCATTTTCTAAATTCGGTATACGAAATGTAACTTCAATATCAGCCTGTGAAAATAACATAGTAAGTATAAATATCTGAAAACCAAGACTGCAAAATAGCTTTTTTAGCTTTGAATTTTTCAAACGTACCTGTGCAGCTGTTATTCCTTGAACTTCAAAAAGAGGTCTTCCCGTGGTGAGAGGTTCATTAGTGCATCCCACTTCATCTGTTCTTAAGGTTGCGAGTTCCTCAACTGGCCATTGTAGGAGTTGTTTTTCATTTTTATCCAGCCACAATGACCTCGGTATTGACTATTAGATTCAGTCGAGGCTACCGTTAGTAATTATAATCAAAAGAATAAAACTATAACCTGCTATTGTGAAATAAACAGACCTGAATACCAGCCCATCCTCTTGCAATGGCATCTGCATTGGAATCAGGCTCATTGACCCATGCCCACAATATCCTTCTGTTTTTCGCCTCATCGAAGAATGTCTTAGATGCATAGAATTTGCCATAATCTAATCTTAGAGCAGTAACAGGCGAATAAGGATCACCTACTGTGTTATCCGGTGTATAATACTCACCGTTGTTCAAAAAATAATCCCCCACTGTATAGAAATCAGAGAACGTATCTTGATCACTCACCTTGAAGACATACTTAATATCGTCTCCTCTTGCGGAGGTGTCTAATGCTGCTTCCCCTTTCAGCGCCACAGGGAAAAAATCTACGCATTCCCACATACCGTTGTTTTTGGTTGAAGCGGTTGAAGCAGAGTGAAATGCATTTTCAGATTGTGTCCATGTCAAGAAATCCTTGCTTTTAAACAACAATGCCATCCCTAATCTGCTTTTCTCGCTCCCTATTATAACTCTCCAATACCCATCTTCACCTAGCCATCCAGTACTTGGGTCCCGAAACTTATCGGGCTCAATGCCATCTGGGGTGGAGAGAACTGGGTTCTGGTCCAGCTTTTTCCATTCCACAAGTAAGGGATCTGATAAATCCTTTGGTACAGCAATGTTCTGAAGTTGCCGTTTTTCTGCATCACCACCAGTGTAAAAGATCACAGGCCCCTTACCAGGAAGGATAGTGGTAGACCCTGACCAGCACCCTGTAATATCAAATGGATCTGTAGGGTGCAATGCAATATCGACGTGGAACCAATTGACCATATCTTTCGATACCGAATGAGCCCAGACGATATCTCCCCATTCAGCACCATTCGGGTTGTACTGGTAGAAAAGATGGTAGATACCATTATAATACATAGGTCCTGTTTATAATCAAAGGCAATGCAAGATCTAATAAGAACAACATTGTAACCCTTGGAACTAAAGAAAGATTGTTTATGTGCATTAAGTAACTTACCATTTGGGTCTGTCAATTGGTTGTTGTAGAGATTTGAAAGCCATCCAAGTAAGAAAAAACAAAGAAGATATCACTGCTATAAATCATAAGAAGATTGTACATGTAAATGGGGTTTTACTAGTACTAGTTTTGAATTGATAACATATAAAGCCTTAAGTCTGTTTTGTACTTGTTAAATGCAAATGAAACAAACTACAAATAATGATAAGCGCTAGCTACTGGACAAAGCAGAATTTAATCATAGCTTACCGTTAATCCAGTTTTTTGGTGGCTGAAAATGATAACCTGTTCTGCTAATTCCTAGCCCATCTGATGACGATCCAGTAACGCAACGAACAAGATCTTCTAAACACATCTCTGAAAATTTAATTACGATCAACTCTAAGAACAGAACTAAGAAAGAAACTTGGACACTATTTTATATAAGAAATGAAAGACATTGGATATTACCAGGTATCTAACTTCTCCAACAATTAAAATTTATTCGAAATAATGTAGAGGACACCTAAGCAATCAACTTGGTGCTGATTATAATAAACAACGACTATTGACTGGATTAAATTCTTAATATTAAATCATTCATTAACCTTGGTCCCCCTATACTTTCATCGCCTGCCTAACTTTCAGTTTAATTAACAGATTGAAAGAGATAGTATACTTTAGAACCATAAAAATGATGAGCATAGCTTGTAATTCCCATTTAGCAATGTCACAGTAGAGTTGGATGTATCCTTCATATACATGGTTTTCCTCCGGAACCAAAACTTCGACAACCGAATTACAGCCTGCAATATAAACAACTAAACGGAAAACAATCCAATCGTAATGTATCATAAAAAAACCAAATCAATCATACCCAAAGACAAAGATTCTGGGATGTAAATGAAGTCTAATCAGTTTCACATTCCATCAAATCCATGGATTTCAGAATTTAAACATTGTCCAAATCAAATGAGGCGTGACATTGTCAACATATGTCAAGACTCGCGCGTATGAGAGGACCATTGGATCCCAAGACTCGCGCACCCATTGCAGCATCTTACTGATGAACAGTCTCCACATATGTCAATTGTAGAAAATGATTTGCATATACGAGTGACCAAAACATTCTTGGAATCACACATGTAAATCAGAGAGTACAAGTTTCTATCTCGCAATAATCAAATTGGAGACATTCAAATCCGTTCTATATCTCTACTTGTTTGAAAGAAAACAAAAATTTAAGGAGATTAGGTAATGTATACAGGAACATTGATTGAGTTTGTGAACGACGACAAATCATATTTAAGATTCATTTTTGGTTTCTGCATTTTCCCCCGTTTGATTTTGCAAGCGTATAGATAGACTTCGTTTCTTGCTGCCAGCGATAGATAAGAACCCTAGTTGAGGTGCGCGTATTCTTTCGACACCAAGATTTTCCATCACCGAGTGATCGATCTGCAAGGCAGGTTATGCTTGGGAACCGTCATTTGAGGCATACCCAAAAGTTTGAGGCCTTTTTTCTTATCCAGTCATTTTTCATAAATACTAAAATTAAGGGTGCACACGGTACGGTTCGGCTCGGTTACCTGTACCTCCCTAGCATCGGTTCCAAATTTTTGGACCGGTACCTGTACCTTGTACCTCGGTTCCGGGACACTCGTCGGCGGTGTAATGCGATTCCGATTTCGATCAGTTCTTTTCAGATTTAAATATGTCTTTTTATCTGACAATCTAAGTACATGTTTTTTTACCTGTTTTTCAATATATTAAGTAATACTAATATCTCAAATTCTCATTCAAAGCAACAACTAATAAGGAGCAATAGGCAGTAGCCACAGACACACACACACTAAGTCTTGAAAATGAGAAAATCTGAAAAAAGAACAATTAGCAGTGCAGCTAGTGCTGCAGTAGTCTTGAATCTTGATCTTCTAATCCATGTCAGCTATCAGCAACACTTGTGGTGTCATCAGTGTTGATAGGGCCAAGTAACGCTGCAAAAAAAAAAAAATAGCAGTTAGTAACTATTACACAGACTATATCTTAGAGAAGAGATTTAATGAAGCAAGAATTCTGTAATTTCTTGTAAATTAACAGCAAGGGGATGTATTCATGTGGTGGAACTTCCTCTATACGCGCCACTTTCTCTGCATTTTTCCCCATATTAATGACTAATAATGTGTTCCCCTCCCAGACTGTAATGTATAGCATCCATCAAGAATAGTGTCTCCTACCAAACTGTAGCATCGATCAATATATGAAAAAAAAATATATATAAAAATCCAAAGCTTAAAAGATTAACAGATGTGCAATGTATCTACATATGCTTGAATGGATCATGACTACCTAGAAAAATCTGTAATGATACACAAGCTTGGTTGTTTATGCTGTTAGTTAGTGATCAATATCTGCACGTTTAAGGATCCACGTACTAATGCCTGCAGCACAAAGTAGTAGTATTCCACAGTCAATCATCATAACTAGAGGGATATGATCTGATAATAACACGATAACACTGAAATGAATGAGTACCTGAATTAAGTGCCAGATTCCAGTCACAGTAACTTTATTAGTTGACGATTCAAGTTGTGATCTTTCAATTGCGTTCTTGAAGGCAGTAGCAGGCTACAACAAATATAAAGCCGTGGCGAAGTCACAAACTCAGAGAACTAAAAAAGTAATAAGTATAATACATTAAAATGTAATGCATACCTCAAATGGGATGCCCCACTCTCTAGCTTCATTCAGATCTAGCACTACACATTCGTAAACATCAGCTTTTTCATGAAAACAACTAAAAAATGTCTGACCAACTTACAGTTTACAAGTATCACTGTATTAAAACAAGACAAAATGATGATTTCATGCTAAATCTTGAGATCTTACTACCAAACAGAATAATACCAAATGTGAATAGAAGTAATCATGTAATTTATCTAAGGACACATACATAAAACCATAATCAGAACCGAAAATGGAATAATCGATGAGAACTAATCAATTCATAAACTCGATCTCAACAGAACAAAAGACAAATTCAAAAACAAGGAACTTACATTGAATTTGCTCGAATAGATACCTGTTACAAGCAAAACAAATCATAGAGAAAAACAAAATCAAATTAAAACCCAAGCCAAATCAATCAACTAATTTCATTAACAAAAAATAATGAAAAATCAAAAGAAAAGATTAAGAAGATAGAATTCTTACCAAATCCAAGCCAAATCAATCAACTCTTGCAAATCTGATGAACAAGTCTTATTACAAATCTGAAAAATCAAAAGATTAAAGGTAGAATTATTAGATTCAGAAGATTCAGAATTATTATAATTCTTAAAATAGGAGAACTGAATAATAATTACCGTTTGAATCAACACTTGTAATGGATAAGAGAAGATTGTCGCTCGTCTCTGTTAATGAAGATTCAGAATTATTACAAATTTTAACTACAAAACCCTATTTTCAAAATATCAAAATAGGAGAACTGATTAACCGAATCAACACTTACCCTTTGAATCAACACTTGTAATGGAGAAGAGAAGATTGTCGCTCGTCTGTCGTCTCTGTTAATGAAGATCTTCAATTCAGTTCGCTTCTTTTCCTTCTCAGACAGAGAGGAGACGGAAAAAATAAAACAAAATGAGAAAGAGAAACCCTATAATGTCCGCTTATATACCCCCCTCTAATATAACGGCTAATATTGATCCCTTATCCCCTAAATCTAACGGCTCTAATTATTTGGGACTTTCGGTCCGGTACGGCACGGTACTTGTACTGGACCGTGTACATGTACCCCCAAACCTTGGTTCCTAATTTTTGGGACCGGTACCTGTACCTTGTACCACGGTTCGGTCCAAAACCAGGTACGGTTCCACCGGTTCCGGTTCGGTCTGTCGGTCCGGCTCGGTTCCTGTGCACCCTTAACTAAAATACCTTGAATGATTGTGTTTAATTAGTGTTAATTTTAATAATTAGTTGTTAACTTGTTAATGATTGTAGTTAGTGTTAGTTTAGGATAAATTTTTTTTTTAAAGAGATTGAATGAGTTATTATAGAAGAAAAAGAGGAGGAGCAGAGATTTTTTTTTTTTTTTTTGTTGTTGTTGTTGTTGTTGAGATCTTTGTGATTGTTGATAGATGTGTGATCCAAATTCGAGTTGGGAAGATGAATCTTCATCACGTGAAGCTAAGAAAATACATATAAATTACGATGGAGATCCGGAGATGGCTTATTTGTTGGATTATGAAAACGATTTTACCCAAACTTATTCTCAAACTCGACTTTTTTCTCAAGATCAAGATGATGACTTTGTGGAGCCAAATCCCGAAGATGAGTACGTGGATGAGGAACCCAATGCTAATAAAACAATGTATGGTTGTAGACGTTGTTTAATGTCCGTCTTATAGCTTGAATTCACCAAAAGGTTGGATTTTTTTATGTAGTTCAACGCAACAGGGTTAGGTTCGGCACATAATTTGGATGCCGAACCTTGATATATAAGAACAATTCGGTTCTACGATTAGATTCATTATAAGCCGAAATTTCATTGAATTATTTTTCGCGCCAAATAAATTCCATGGTTCGGCTGAAAAATGTTGTGCATTTATAAGCCGAACCTACAACAAAAATATTTTTGACTTACAATGTAATGTTCGACTCACACGTGTTTCAGCCTAACATCTTTTTATTGTTTTGATAAATCTGAAGTCTGGTGGTTCGGCTTATAATGTTAGTTCCTAATAAGCCAAACCAGTATATGTTTAGTAGTTCGGCTTTTCATGTCTAACACGAATGAGCCGAACTCTGTAGCTCGGCTTTCAAGTAAGATTACGAATGAGCCGAACCTAACTCTGAACGTATGTATATTTGCCGTCTAAGCTTGTGATATTGCTGTAGATTGTTCATGAAATGGAAACTATGGAGGATCAACCATCGCCTGTTGGTGTCATCCATGAAGATACGAAAGATCACTTCCAAGCTGGCTTGGTAGATTATCTAATTTATGTCTATTTTTTATTTTTCAAGTATGCTATATTCAAAATCATTAATATAACTTAACTTTTGTATTTGTATCCATGTAGATATGGAAAAATCGAGACGAAGCCATTCAATGGGCTGAGGAACATGGTTTTAAAATCAATTGCGTCCTAGTTAAAGGTAGACAAAGCCGAAAGGAGCCGGTTGAGATGGTTTGTAAGAGAAGCGGGTTGAACGTAAGCAAGAATAAAAAGGGTGAGGTATATATTGGGAAGACTTGGAGAAAGTATAAGGCTAAATCTAGGAAGATAAATTGTCCCTTCAAGATCGTCTTCAATTGGAACTCACATGAAAAACATTTCACCATGAATAAAGATATGGATTTCCGTCATAACCACCCACGTCCAAAGGATCTTCATGGACATTATAGAGCCGGAAGACTCAAAGTTCATGAATATACGGAGGTAGATAAAATGACACGAGCACATATGGAACCCTCTAAAATCCTTAGCAAATTGAAGGTGAATGATAAGAATAAGAAGACTACATTGCAACAAATCTATAACGCGAGTAGTACTTTGAGAAGGAAGGATTTGTAAGGTAGGTTGGTGATGCAACAATTATTGTGGTTGGCGCAAAAGAAGAACTATGCTTTCCAAAAGAAATTGGATGATTTCGTCCATGTGACACACCTTTTTATTGGCGTTCTGCTTCCCACAAGTTCTCATATTGGATTGCACTTACAAGACCAATACTTATGAGATTCTCTTGATGAACGTTGTTGGGCACACGTCAACCAAGTCACCTTTCACCTTTCACCATTGCTTTTTGTTTTTTGAAAAATGAGTTGAAAGAAAGCTATGTTTGGGCATTGGAACAAGTGAAGTTAAACTTCCGGGAGGATGCTCTTCCAAAAGTCATGGTTACCAACCAAAATGAGGGATTGATGTTTGCTATTAGGAAGGTATTTCCGAGCGCATAAAACTTTCTTTGTACCTTTCACATATAGAATAATATTGGGAGAAAAAGCCAACCGATAATTCAACCGCTTAAGTTGAACGAGTTAGAGAAGATTGCAAAATTACCGGATGGAGAACGAGAAATTAAGAAGAAAGAATTCACGAAAGCATATGAGGCTAATGAAATCTTGTGGGCATGCTTTGCAATGGTCAATCATCGAAGAAGTGTATGAAGAAAATGTTGTAAAACTCATTGCGAATTGGGGCGTCAAATACCCGTAAATCATTATATATTTACGCAATAAATTCTTGGATACCAACAAGATTTGTTAGTGCATTTAAAAATCACCACAAACACTTCAACAACCAAGCTATAAGTATGGTAGAGTCGGCTCACTATAGTTTGAAGAAGAATCTATTTGGGTGTGTGGACACGTTCTTCACGGTGTTTGACGCAATGGAAGTCTATTTCATGAGTGATGTTATAAGAATTAAAACGTTATTCGAAAAAAATCTAACGATGAAGCGTAATGAGTTTTTGGATAATAAGTGGCTCCGGGGACTAACCCATACGGTCTCTCATTTGTGCCTTGAACTTATAATGAAGGAAGTGGATTTGATGGAGAAAATGGATGCTAAATCCCAAGAGGAGGGAAAGCATGGGACTTCTGAAAAAGTGGGGGTACAACAACATCACCCAATAATCCGCTTAGCAATCTATATGGACTAACTCCAAGATAATTTTAAGAGAATCAACTAGACAGTCAGAGTCAATCTTAACAAAAATATATCAAACAGTTATATCTCTATTTATCGATTCAATACTTACTCAAACAAATAGAAATCTGCGAGTCTAATTGAATACAAGATAAATTAACTTGAACGGTACCAAAGACCAATGTTCAAGTATCAATCAATTTCAATCAACAACCAAAGGTCGGATTTCCCAATTGATTGATTCAACGCATAACCTGTGATATTTCAATTATATAAAAAAATATAATGCGGAAAAGAAATAACACAGACACCAGAAGTTTTGTTAACGAGGAAACTGCGAATGCAGAAAAACCTCAGGACCTAGTCCAGATTGAACACACATTGTATCACGCCGCTACAAACACTAGCCTACTACAAACTAACTTCGGTATGGAATGTAGTTGAACCCCAATCAATCTCATACTGATCCAAGGTACAGTTGCGCTCCTTACGTCTCTGATCCCAACGGGATACTACGCACTTGATTCCCTTAGCTGATCTCACCCACAACTAAGAGTTGCAACGACCAAAAGTCGAAGACTTTAATAAACAAATGTGTCTTACATAGAAAAGTCTACAAGAATAGATAAATTTGTCTCCCACAGAAATACCTATAAGTTTCTGTTCCGTCTTTTGATAAATCAAGGTGAACATGAACAATCGATAACCCGGAATTATATTCTCGAAGAATAGCCTAAAATTATCAATCACCTCACAATAATCTTAATTGACTAGCGAAACAAAATATCGTGTAATCACAAACGATGAGACGAAGATGTTTCTGATTACTTTTCTATCTTGCCAATCGGAATCACAAACGATGAAACAAAATATCGTGTAATCACAAACGATGAGACGAAGATGTTTCTGATTACTTTTCTATCTTGCCAATCGGAGAAATTAATCTCGAGCCAATTTTATAATTGTACTCAATACGATAGAAACAACAAGATCAGATCACGCAACTATAGAGAAATATAGTTGGGTTTGGATTCATAATCCGAATGAAGTCTTCAAGTCGTTAACCTACAGGGTCTCGGTAGAAACCTAAGGTTAAAGGAAAATTGACTCTAGCTTATACATCTAGTATTACACATGAGGTATGGGGATTTACTTTCTCAGTTGCTAGAGTTCTCCTTCATATAGTCTCCAAATCAGGGTTTGCAATCTAAGTTACCTTGGTAACAAAGCATTCAATATTCACCGTTAGATGAAAACCTGATTAGATTTAAGCTAATATCTTTCAACCTTTAGATCGAAATTAGCTTGTTATATACAAATGAAATATACGTCATTTAGGTTTGAGTAACCATACCTAAATGTGTACAAGTCGTTGGTTCAACAGTAGTTAACCTAATGGTTAGCCATATAAGCAATTTCATATCAACCTTATTCATCTTCACCATAACTAGTTCAAATGAACAAGAGTTGTTCAATTGCTTAGATCTCATAGAAGTATACAAGACACAATTGAAGCAAAATTGGTTTTGATTCACTCGAATCGATTCATGAACTTTTTAGCCACTGTTTGCAAATATGCATTCCTTAGTTTATAAAAATTTAAGTTCACGAATAAACTAATTTTAGAAAGTAACACACTTAAGTATGCGTACTAAGTAACCGGGTTTGAGTTTTTTTGGTTTCCAAACTCAACAGAAATTCACAGACGTGAACTTTCCGCCAGTATGTGTACGGGTACGCATACTTACCCAGAATCCATCAACAATTTAGTACACACAAGTATGCATACATTTGGTTCCCGGTTTTGGACTTATACACTAATGCGCGAACATATTAAATGCTTATATCCAAAGATGGTTACATGTTCTAAACTCTTTATTTCAATAATTGAAACATTCTTAGAGGATGTTACGTAAAGGTTATTCACACACTATTTTTCATCAAAACAATTTTCAAGATATTGAAATAATCAACATGACTTTCGTCACTTGTAAAGATGAACTTGTCCAAAGCGAAAGCTTACCAACACATATTTCGAGAGCGAGATAAACTCGGTTTGAAATAGTAAATGTGTATAATCGAAGTCTATATAGCAATGCGACTTTTGTCTCAAGATAGGATATAGAGTAAATAGACTTTTTGAGTGATAGATAAGTTCAAGTCTCCACATACCTTTTAGTCGATAAAGTTCCACCAGTTCCTTGAGTAGTTCTTCATCTTTGTATGATGAACACCGTGGAGTTTAGATCTCAACTACACTTTTTATCCTAGTCCGAGACTTAGCTATAAGTAGACTAGAATCAACACTTATAGTTTTGGAAACTAAACTTGACAGCAAGCTTGAGATAGCAATGCTTGCGAGTTCGAATGAGCAGTGCTCTAACAATCTCCCCCTTTGTCAATTTTAGTGACAAAACTATCAATAAGTATGGAATACAAAAAATAAACTTTGCAACTTCTCTTCCACATGCATGATCTCCTTGGTTATTCAACATTACTCGAAATCTTCGTCACTTCCAAGTACTCCAATGATTCCAAAGGTTGTAAGTTTAGCATCATCGTAGTTGAAAATCCGTAAGCCATAATAATGAGAAAACAAAAGCTCTCAATCATTGTTACACAGTGTCATAGTATTATTACACATCATCAAAGTTCAATTGTATCACAACTTTGACAACAATACAATGGTGATATGTATCACCCCCCCCCCCCCTTAGACAATACTCCATCTCACATGGAAACCACCCCCCTACATAATGATCCGAAAACCATATGTATATGTTTTGTGAACTACACATTAATTCTCCCCCTTTTCGTCAATAAAATTGGCAAAGGTACGAAAACTAGTGGGATTCTAATGAAATTTCCATAGAGACATTTCATGACCAAAAGATAACTCATATCAACTTTTTAGATGCAATCGTATAGGCGAAACTAAATGCATTCATCAAGGAGTTTATAAAGATACAAGATAACCCCTATAATATTCCACAGCCGCACAACCCAAAAAGATTTGGCAATAAAGCACAAGTTCAAATAAGAACTCTCCCCCATATAATGTCATTCCCGAAAGAACAACAAGAGCGACCTTAATTTCACAAGAAAAGAAGGATTTCTCTGGACAACAACAAATCATATAATAATATGAACTTATATCCAAAATACTCAATTGAATTAACAACAAGTGAACCCATGATTAATTCAACTAGAATACTCAACTAAATTAACCACAAGAAATCCCATGATTAATCCAATTGGAAATGCTCAACATAAGAGAACTTACGGAGCCACACAGTATATACATAAAAGATATTGATCAGGGAAGATAAATACTGCGGAATAGACAAAGATTCGTTATATCTTCCATCACTATTTGCACAATGACATACAATAGACTTAATCTCTGTAAACAAAAGCTCATCCTTTCTTCCATCAATATTTTCATAATGACATAAAAGGCTTAACTTTTGTTTTTGTCAAAAGTTGATTCATTCTTTTATCAATACTTGCATATTGACGTACGAAAGACTTAACTTTTGACAACGTATGGGACAATCATAGTTCATGGACTTAAACTCACATATCCCATAACAAATTGCAATATATTAAACCATAAAGATTAATAATGCAAAATCATCTTCCAAACTAACTTTAAAGTTTAAATAAATAAATCTAAAAACATTGAAGATGAAATCGTTGGACATAGCTATGTGTAATCACAATAATGGCTATTCCAAACTCTAGTTATTCTTCTTAAAAATACAAGAATAAAATTCTCATAAGAAACTTTCCTAGACATTGAGACCTCTAAAAAATTCTTTATTGTCCCCGAATTCATTGTCGTCAACAGCCATATGAACATATGGTTTGTGAAGAAATGAGTCAATTCTAACAAAACTTCTAGGTTGCATATGTCGAACCAGGGCCTTCTGAATTTCTAGAGTTCTCAAAACACATGTCTTTATTTGCTGGATCTCCTTTCTTGTCCAAGAACATCATAAAACTTCTAAGAATTTGAAGGAACATCCCTTGGCTTCATCACATTCCTTCTCTTTCTTTTCAAGGTTGGAGGTAATGGAGATCTCTTTTTCCTTCGCGATTGATGGCTTAACAACCATATTAATATCTTTTCCATCGAAATACATAATGCTTGGAGTATCCATATGAAATCATAACTTGAGTCTCAACAAGCAGTCTTAGGATAAAAAGAGTTTCAGGGAAGGAAAAAGGAATGTAGGGTTACAGAACCTTTACACACTTCAAAGGATTCACGTACGCACAACTCTTACATAATTTTCAATTTTAACCCCCTTTTTATTGATCAACAAGAAAGTCATTTCCAATATCAATTAGATATGAAAGGCGACGTGAATTCCAGACTTCACAATGCTCTTAAAAATAAAAGAAAGACAAAAAATCAACTAAAGAGTTTTATTTTCTTGAAGCCTGAGGTGTGCAGCATCTTGTCTCTTTTATCAGGCACATGAGACAGGATGCACTAACCAACATAATTTAAGTTGTGCTGGGATGAATAATAATCTGTCAATCATATCCCTTTTGATTGGAATTCATAAAACCTCGTTTCTCATAGTTTTTAGACCATAACTTTCTTTCCAATGGTCTTGTCTTATCCTTGGAAACTAAATTCTTTGATGAAGATAAAATCTTACATACCTTTGCGGTCTTTTGAAAAAGGTTGAGCTTGTTTGATAATTGATTTGCTATTCGTTGAAGTTTGTTGATATATCTTAATATGTGTTTGTACTTGTAACACTTTAATAGCTCATGACCCTTGAGAAAACAATATGAGCATGTCAACCTGGAATATGATTCAGGTATCCGAGATATGCAAGCTGCTAGACACAAGGTAGAACATAAAAAATTAGACAAAGAGTTTCCAACGGAAAGATCAATTTTTTCTTCCAGATCGGTTGAGTTTTCTTCTGAAAGAATATCAAGATTGATGTATGTATTGCTACAATTATCAAAATAAATATTTTTGCAAAGAAGTGCAACACTTGATTTTTCGTCTCCATTAGAATCATAGTTGTCAGACATTTCATTAAGAGTTGCAGCAAGACATTTGTTTCCAGTGTATTTCTTTCGATTTGGACACTCATTTTTAAAATGACCAAAGCCTTTACACTTAAAGCACTGTGGAATATCCTCGTCATCAGCCTCGTCAGTATCCCTATTTTTAGGAGGATGCGATTGTGAGGTTTAACTGAAGATCTGGGTTTGTCTCTGGAGCACAGTTTACTTCTCTTCAATAGAAGATCTCTAAACTGTCTTGTGATCAATGATATCAGAAAGATCATCTTCAGAGATGCAAACACTTTTACTTTTATCGAGTAATTTAGTGTTCTTATGTGCTTTAAAAGCAACATCCTTCCCATATTTGAATGTATGCTCATGATCAAAGATCTTTAACTTCCCAACCAGAGTGTTTATGGAAAAAGCATCAAGGTTATTTCCTTCAACTATGGCATGCTTCTTAGAATCGTATCTAGATGGCAGCGACTTGAGAATTTTCATCACAATGTCCTTTTCATAAATAGTGTCACCCAATGCAAAAGATGCATTAACAATTTCAGACTCTTTGTGATTAAACTTATCAAATGAATCTTCATCTGCTATACGAAGGTTCCCAATCAGAATTTAGGTTTTGAAGCCTAGTTTCCTTTTCACCGGTAAGATATCCCAAGCATCTTTAGGCCAAGTGCACGTAATCACATGGTGCTGAAGATCTGGGGTAATTCCATGTATGATGGCATTCCAACAGTCATAATTTTGCTTTGCAACAAGTATCTTAGCAGCGTCATATGCACAAATATCTTTCGGTATGGTTGCATCTCCTACTGCCACAACGAGAGCATCATAGCCATTAAATACATATACCCATGATTGAAAATCACGCGCTTGAAGAAAGGTACGCATAACAATTTTCCATCATAAGTAATTTGAGCCATCGAAGACTGGTGGTACGTTTATAGAGATAACACTTCTGTCCATAGAGTCAGATCGCTACAAACACAAACTTATAAGGTCTTAAACGCGTTTGAAAGCTCTGATACCAATTGAAAAATTGGGGGTACAACAACCTCACCTAATAATTCGCTTAGTAATCTGTATGGACTAACTCCAAGATAATTTTAAGAGAATCAACTAGACAGTTAGACTCAATCTTAACAAAAGTATATTAAAGAGTTATATCTCAATTTCTCGATTCAATCCTTACTCAAGCAAAAAGAAATCTGCTAGTCTTTATCAAATACAAGAGAGATATAAACTTGGATGGTACCAAATACCAATATCCAAGGATCAATCAATGTCCAATCAACAACCAAAAGTTGGATTTCACAATTGATCGATACAACGCACAACCTGTGATATTTCAATTATATAACAAAATATAATGCAGAATATAAATAACACAGACACCAGAAATTTTGTTAACGAGGAAACCGCAAATGCAAAAAAAACCCTGGGACCTAGTCCAGATTGAATACCACACTGTATTAAACCGCTACAGACGCTAGCTTACTACAAACTAACTTCGGTCTGGACTGTAGTTTAACCTTAATCAATATCATACTGATTCAAGGTATAATTGCGCTCCTTATGTCTCTGATCCTAGCAGGATACTATGCACTTGATTCCCTTAGATGATCTCACCCACATCCAAGAGTTGTTACGACCCAAAGTCGAAGACTTTAATAAACAAATTTGTATCACATAGAAAAGTCTATGATAATAGATAAATCTGTATCCCATAGATAAACATATGAGTTTTGTTCCGTCTTTTGATAAAATCAAGGGTGAACATGAACCAATCAATAACCCGGACTTATATTCCCGAAAAACAGCCTAGAATTATTGATCACCTCACAATAATCTAAATCCTATGGTAGCGAAACTAGATATTGTGGAATCACAAACAATGTGACGAAAATGTTTGTGATTTCTTTTTATCTTGCCCTATCGGAGATATAATATCAATCCAATTATTAAATTGAATTCGTACGATAGAAAATGGCAAGATCAGATCGCTCAACTACAAGAGAAGTAGTTTCGTCTGGCTTCATAATCCCAATGAAGTCTTTAAGTCATTAACTGACAGGGTCTCGAGAAGAAACCTACGGTTAAAGGAGAATCGACTCTAGCAAACCAACTAGTATCACACAGGAGGTGTGGGGATTAGTTTTTCCAGTTTCTAGACGTCTCCTTTATATAGTTTTCAAATCAAGGTTTGCAATCTAAGTTACCTTGGTAATAAAGCATTCAATATTCACCGTTAGATGAAAAACTTGATTTATCCAAGATAATATCTTTCAACCGTTAGATCGAAAGTTAACTTGTCGCACACACAAATGAAATATATTCCTTTAGGTTTGAGTAACTGTACCTAAATGTGTACACTTAGTTGGTTCACAAATAATTAACCAATGGTCATCCATATGAGCACTTTCATATCAACCATATTTATCTTCTTCATTACTAGTTCAAATGACTCATAAGAACTAGTTCAAGAGTTGTTCAATTGCTTAGGTCTTTATACATAGACGCAGTTGAAACAAAATCGGTTTGATTCACTCAAATCAATTCATGAACAATATAGCCATGGTTTGCAAATATTGTATTCCCTATTGATTTATTGTTTTAAGTTCATGAGCTAACCGATTTGAGAAATATAACCATCTTGGGTACACGTACGGGTATGCGTACCTTAGCTACCGAATTTGAGTTCACAAACTCAGCAGAAATTTTCGGTTGAAAACTTCTGTGGGTACACATATGGGTACACGTACCTAGGTGACTGGTTTACTTGTTTGCAAACTACAAAGTCAGCAGAAATTCTTGGTTCAAGAACTTCCGCCAGTATGCGTACGGGTACATGTACCCAACCTGTCTCCTTCACCAATACCGCATGCACACATATGCACGCACTTGGTTCCCGGACATGGACTTATACACTAATGTGTGAACACACTATATATGCTTATATCCATAGGTGGTTACGTAATCTCAACTCTACATTTCAATCATTGAAACATTCTTCTATAATGTTAATAGTCGTTAGACATAAAGAATCGACTATCGTCATCAAAGCTATTTTCAAGATTGAAACGTCATCATGACTTTCGTCATGGGTAAATATGAAAGGTGGTTAAAGCGAAATCTTACCAACACATATTTCGAGAAAAAGATAGGCGAGTAAACTCAGCTCGAAATAACAAATGCGTATGTATGAAAACTATCATACTTACACGATTGTTGTCTCAAGAGTGGGGATAAATAGACTTTTGAGTGTTAGATAAGTTCAAGTATCCACATACCTTTTTGGTCGGATGAAGTTCCACTGGTTCCTTGAGTAGTTCTTCGTCTTCGTAAGATAATCTCCTTGGAGCCTGGAGCTCAATTATACTTAACTATCCTAGACCAAGACTTAGTCATAAGTAAACTAGAAATCAAGACGTATAATTTTGATCACTAATATTAAAAAACATGCTTGAGATAGCAACGCATGTGAGTTCGACCGAGCAATGATCTAACAAAGGGGTCCTACCGGAAGGGATCCATCCGGGGTCGAGTACTATGATGCAAAGTACGAAGAAGAGAAGAAGGCAATAGAGAAGATAAACAAGATGGATGAAGTAAAACTATCAAAGAAACATGGTTGAACGAGCAAGGATAAAGGTGAAACAAGTAACAAAGAAGTTATGAATAGTGGTCCTCTATGTCCTCTCCCATTTCAAGGAGACGTCAAGCTTAAGGGTGAGATGTTTCCATCTCAACAAATAGAAACAACCAAGAGTACTTCGGTGCCCAAGCAAAAGGAGAAAAAAACCATATATGCGGATGGAAAAATAAAAAGGTCATAAAAGAGATAGTTTGGGAAAGTATTTGCGACCTACTAATATGATTTACAAAAACTACTTGCACAACCTACTCGAAGACATTCACGAGTATATCATATCCATTGACGATGTCGAAGGGGATGGAAATTGTGGTTTTCATGTCCCCGCGGAACAACTATGACTTTTTAAAGATGGGAACCATTCGGTTGTCAAAGGGTACAAAGTAAATTATATAAGGCAAAGATTGTTACAAATACTACGCTGAAACAAGGACTTCTACAAGTCAATGATGAGAGGTGGCAGATACAATGAGGTCGCACAAGAGTTCATTAGTTTTGAATGACGTATACATGAGGATGTCGTCATCACAAGTGGCTATTGGATGAAAATGCCAATATGTGGGTTTTTAATCGCGGAGACCTTCAATTGAGTTGTTCATTCTTTTATGAGGGATAAAAGTTGTTTCACTTATGCGCCGCCAATAAAACCTTGCCATGAGGGTGTCAAAGATAGAATAGTTGTTATTGCGTTTGTTCAAGGATGCCATTATATCGGTCTTAAGCTTAGACCCGATTGCCCAATACCTCGATTGTGTCCTTTAGCCTTTTTGCCTAGGCTCGAAGAAAATTACTCGATGGATTGGTGTGCAAATTACGCGACAGAAAAGAAACTTTGGAGAAGTTTGCATCCATAGATACAATGCAGACTCATAAGTCTAATAGATGATGAGGATTAAGATGATGAATAGGTTATTGAAGATGATTAAGAAGATGTCGTAAGGTTAGGATCACCCTAATGCTTAATCCAATATATCGGGTGGATATATTTTGTTTTTGCATTTTGTTTTCATTGGATGCCGAGGATGATATGAGATTAGGAATGCTATATAATGTATCCTAAATCGCATCTTATGAACTAAATATATTTTATGGTTTGTATCCTTAAACCTTGACTATGGATAAAATATTTCATCATTTTTTAATTTGTTTGTTGGTGCAAAGATACAAAGAAAGTGAACTATGAGTTGCAGTTTCGGCTGTCCTGTAAAAAGATATTTGAGCCAAACTATGATCATGCACATCTACGCATCATAGAGTGTAATGTTCGGCAGGTTAGTTATTTGCTTTGATAATCTGATCCTGAAAAGTTTGAACTAAAAATTTCCTAAGTATTATGGTTCGGCTGACAAATGTCATTAGGTGTGAGTCGAACTATGTTCATGCAAACTTACATGAAGATACAGTGTAATGTTCGGCATATTCGACATTTGTCATAATAAGCCGAACCATGTCGGTTGAACATAAAACTTTTTAAGTATTCTGGTTCGGTTTATTAGTTATATTTTTGATAATAACCGAACTTGTTACTAAGATTAAATTACCTAGTTCGTTTGAAATTTCCATCTCACCATTACAAAGTAATTAACCATTACAATGTAATCATTACAAGATTTTAATAACCAAAATGGGTTATGAGAAACTTCCTAAGGATGTTATAGTAAGATTCATATTTGAAATTTTTTCCTTTCCATTTTCACCATTCCTCTAGAGCTCAATAACAATCTCATCACTTGTTCACCTTTAAGACGATATCGATTGACAATCCGAACCATAGCTATGAAGTCCCTACATTATTTTTAATTGTTTCGATTCGACAAAACAATGATGCATTATCCCGGTTGTTAGGATTAATTGTTTCGTTGGTGAAGGCTTCATGAATTCTGACCAAGTCGTACATACTCATTATACCCGTTACCCGTCGCTCAGCACCCTTCTCCGGATAGTACATTACATAATGTTTGCAAAGAGAAATTTTTTCTTCTAGAGTATACTTAGGACTAGAGGGTGACATTTTTTGCTTTGATAATGAGATACCATATGTGGGTATATATATGTTTGACGGATTATACTATTTGTAACGACTATCTTTTGAAATTTTGTTTAAATCTATAAGGTTAGGCTTATACGCCATTCAAATTACAAGCCGAACCATTCTTAACGTACCAATCCCAACGAATAGTTTTTGAGGTTTTGAAAAAACTACAAGGTTCGGCAGACACTAATTTTCATTTAAAAGCAGAACCTGTAAATTTTTCGACTATCTAATGTATCTCGGCGCGAAGGTCTCTTATAAATCTTGGAATTCTTCTCTTCAGCCACCTGTAAAATATTCCGATCTCGTATCTTCCTCCATGGCGTATTTCCTAAAGTCTTTGAATTCTAGCTTCCTAAATAAAAAGGAATGAGAAGTTAGTTCTATGAAAATAAAAATAAATTACTCTATATTGCAACATAAAGCTTTTAAATTACTCACTTTTTCTTCATTAGTTTCGCTGCGATGATATTGATTAACCCATCCTAATAATCTGATGTAATATTTCATCATATAATGGATTTGTTGGAATCTTTCAGCTAATTCCAGCCATTTACGATGTTTTGGATTTCCATTTAACCGAAAATGGAATTCTTTTACTCTTTTCCAAAACATCGAATAATGCACATCAGGACGTTCACCATAAACACGATAAATCTGAATGAAAGCTATGACAAGCATTTTATCATCTTCTATGGTAAATGGTTCCATGAATGAGTAGAGAAGGAAAATGAATCTTAATGGAAATGAGTTACGTATAGCCAATACTATGAATAGAATACTATATATAGAAAAATCCACAACGATCTATTTATTGGGAAAAACAAAAACTAGCCATCTATTTTATTAGACTTCAACCAGTGTATTGTTCGGCTCATAGTAACGATTTATATATCATCTGAACTTGACGAACAAGTGGTTCGGCTCTTTCAAAACTATCTTAATGCGCCGAACTACTCTTGATGCCATCAGAAAATAGTTAAGGCTACTGGTTCGGCTACTACAAAAATACTCATTTGAGTCGAACCGAATTACTTTATATTTTTTTAAGACCAGTAAATAGTCGAACCAAACATATAAAACCATTCTACAATAGATTAAAATATACGATTCAAGGTACTTAACCAAACAAGTATATTTAACAAAACATAACAAAGTAAGTGTACTTCACGACTTATAACAAAGAAAGTGTACTTAACAAAGAAATCCAGACATTCAAGGCAGTTTACACATCCAAACTTGTAGTTCACTGACCACGTCCTCTTTTCCCTTTTGGATGCACATTCTCGTCGGCTTCACCAGTTAGCCCGCCCCTAGCACCTCGACTTGAGCCTTCACCTTCTCGTCGTGGCCTCTTACTTGTCCATATTTTTTCTGGTTTATTCGGTCCTTTCCCTTTATTTATAACTGCATCCCACTGGTTGTATAAATTCTCTTGCTCCTCCACTGTCATCGGTGTTTTGCAAGAAAGTCTTTTCTTTAATTTTTTCAATAACTTCTTATTTTCCGCAACCTGATTCCAATTAAAGGTCAAATAACTTTAATATTTAAGAAGTAACAAATTTGTTATATTTCTGTAACAAATTAAACAAGTATAAATTGAAGACATCGCTTACCATTGTTTTATAAGCCTTTGGAATGTCTATAGCCTTGGAATTCTTTTTTGCGACCCTGTCCTTCTTCCCGTCAGCTACAACTTGACTTTATCTATTAATAATCAGGGGATGTGAAATTTCATTATACCAATCCATGTAGCCCGGATCGACTTCATGAGGATCGTCACCCAAAATTTGTAAGTGACACATATTTAACTTATTGGATTCCAACTTTCTCCAGTACTCTAAGGTTGGTTCTGGATCATATTTTGGAGACCACGAAGAGGTGGTGCTTTTAGTTCCCTTGGAACCCACCGCTAAAAACTTGAACTTATCGTAAACTACTGGGAGCGTTTGGATAGATCCTAATTGACGTAGTACTCGATGCGGATCATATATTACAAAACCACTTGGATAAAATAAAGGTCCGTAGTACATACCTATCGGCACATGATTATCTTGAACAACATAATCTTCTTGAACATCTCTCAAATATGGGTCAAATACGATGTCACTCCTATCCAAAGAGTCTAATTTCTCTCTCAACTTAATAAACACTTCTTTCTTATTTATTTTCTTAGTTTCCTCAAACTCATATCGATCCGCAGTCGGCATTGTATCAACCCAACTTTCATGTGTTTTGGCAAATTTCAATTTTTAGGTAATGGTCATATACCCACACCTACATCAATAATGCAAGAATTCTCAAAATATCCTCGAACAAAGAAAATAAATTTCTATTATTAATCAATAATTCAGACAATATTCAAAAAATTGCTTTGTTTTGGTCTGAACTATATAGGTTCGGCACAAAATGAAAATTAACGTATTGGCCGAACCTTTACAGTACATGGATCGACTTGCTTTGTAAGTTTATATTTAAGCCGGGCCTCTCACTGAACTAGCACTATTTTGGTTTAAAATAAAAAATTTGAACAACAAATTTAGATATAATGAAGATAATTACCTAAAACATAGTGAAATTTCCTCTAATGTTTGTACTTGCCAACCTAGAGGCTTGTGCGAGCTGATTGATTAGGTAGGAAAGTGATGTGGTCCCCCAAGAATAATTATTAACGGAATGAACATCCCTTAAAAGTTGGAGATATTGAGAACTCACCTTGTTCCCATAAAGGTATGGAAAGATATCTCTGCTAAGAGTATAAAGCATATAGGCAGTTGCAGTCACTAACTCCTCAGTCATCACTAACTCTCCATTTTTAACCTTCTCCGTTGTATCCGAAAAATAGTTTTTCAAACTCAACAACTTGAACTTCTTGTTTTTCTTGTTGTAGTTTCCTCGATCATCTCGGATATAAGTCGCATCTCTAATGGAACAACAAAACTCTATTTCGGTTATTGATCTTGGCCAACCTAGAGTTTCCTCCGCCAACTTATAGAACTCATCCCAACTCATATTATAAAACTCTGCATCCACGCTTTCTCCGGTGACACTAAGGCCCATAATCTTATTCGAGTCGTCAGGAGTGATTGTCATCTCGCGAAAATGGAGATGAAATGTGTAAGTCTCCGGAAAAATCTCTCGAAAAAAGCAGAGGCCGCCACTCTATCACATTCCTGATGACCATATCTTATGGCAGTCCATAAACCAGAGGTTTTCACTATAACAATCTCCTGAGGAACCACTTTAAACAAATCCCAATGTGCAGCCCTTTGATGTCTTAAAACTCAGACCGCATGACAATGGGCAGGATTCTCATATATCCTCTTAGCCCAAGACTCTCTGTAACCAATCAACACTTGCCTCCGTCGACTGGAAGACCGTGTGGTAAACCATCCTCTCGCGCGGGTATTACATCATCATCATCAGGAATGTGAAACCTAACAATACGTGGTGTAGCATCTTGCTTTTCTTTGGCTGATTTTTGTTGATCTTCCACTTTTGGTTGACTTTCCATATCTTCTTCCATGTTTTCCCTTTTACCCTTTTGGTTCCTGGACATAATATAAAAACATAATTAAGTATAATCCTAATGAATACAAAGCATATCCTAAATAATCGTAGTTACAGAACTAAGTTCGGCTTAGTAAAATAGTCGAATCAGCCGAACCTAACAAATTCAAAGATTGGCGATGTTTAAAACTAGTCGAACTGTTCTTCTATATGAGTTCGACTTATAATAAATAACAGTTTATCAGCCGATCTTTTCTCTGTGTGCGCCAAAAAAACTAAGTTTTTCAAATTAAACCTAATCTGATAATCAAAATAAAAAAAATTAAATAGTTGGGTTAGTAGAAAACAGTTGGGTTTGTAGAAAATACCTTCTAATCCTCATTTCTGGAGTTTTTTCTTCACTTGATTGAATTTCTTTTTGAATTTCAGTTTCAACTCCTTTTATTTTTTGTTGTTCTTCAATTGACGGATTTGAAGAAGAATTTGACCGCCTACCCAATGGTTTTTTCTTTCCACGACCCATTTTATAGTTGTGTTTAATCGACGATCAAATTTTTATGAATCGACGATTAATTACGACGATGAAATATGATTTTAACCATTTTTCTTCCAACTGGTTCGGCTAGAGAAGAGGAGAGGAATAAAAGATGTTTTTCGATGTTTCTTATGCTTTGACCCCAAAGAGGATTTTTTTGCTTTTATATCACCTTAAGGGCAGTTTAGTAACTTGTGCATTTCTAGAATTTTCTAATACTTTCCAGATAGTTTGGCTGTTAACGAAATTGGAAATTTAAGCCGAACATATTACTTAGAGAATTATCGAGTGCCAGCAAATTAGTTCGGTCGATACGCATTACACATTTATAAGCCGAACATATTACTTAGAGTATTATGGGATATCAGCAAATTAGTTCAGCTAATACGCATTACGTATTTTTAAGCTGAACCTTATACTGTAACTTATATAATACCATTGTCTTCAAAACATAACATTGTACTCGAAGCATAAAATTATTTCTTAAAGTAAATAACATTGTGCTAAATTAAAACATTACTTAAAATCCAAACATTAAAAACCTAGTGTACTTCAAATTGAACATATTCATTCATTGAGCACGACCCCTTTTGCTACCTCCACCACCGCGACCTTTGTTACCACCACTTCCACTAGTACCTTCGTATTCTTGGTGGGGACTCCTCATGCCATTCGTTTTTCTTGGCACGGTCCTTCACCTTTGTTGATTACTCCATCCCAACAGTTGTAAAGATATTCTTGCTCTTCCACCGCTATTGGTGTATTGTAATCAAGTTTCTTCTTCATGATTTTCAACACGTCTTTACCCCTGGCCACCTAATAAAATTTAGTTCCAACAAATAAGCAACAATATGCAAAAATATTGAAAACAACTTTAAAAGTATGCACTCAATATTCACTTACCATAGTTCGGTAAGCCTTTGCAACATATTCAATAATTCCCTTGGATTTCTTCCTCGTCTTCGTCTCTAATTCCTTTTATTTCTGCTTTCCCCTTTTAACATCTACCGAAGCTTGACTTTTCCTATTAATGATAAAGGGATGATAAATTTGGTTATACCAATATATATAAGTCGGGTCAACTTCACAAGGATCGTCACGCAACTATAATAAGTTAACCAAACTTAATTTGTTCTCTTCCAATTTATCCCAAAAATTAGTGGTAGGATAGGATCATATTCGGCATTCCATGCGCTATCCATACTCTTTGTTCCCTTAGAACCCTTTGGAAACAACTTGAACTTTGATTCCTCTAGCACCAGAATCGTTTGGATAAATCCATATTGACGGAGTACTCCACGAGGATCAAACAATATAAATCCTTCGGGATAAAACAAAGGCCCGTAGTAATCCCCAAATGCATATCTTCATCTTCAACAACTTTATCCTCTTTTTTATCCTTCCTGTATGGTTGAAATACAACTTCTTCAACAGTCAAAGAGTCTAACTTTTCTCTCAAAGCTATTAAGATTTCCTTTTTATTCCTCTTCTTATTTTCCTTGAAAATCCATTTGCCCAAGGTAGGGAATGTATCTACCCATTTGTCATCTTCCTTGGCCAATTTTAATTCTGGGAAATGGTTATATATCCATACCTACATCTACATTATGAAGAAAAAAAACCAAAACTTATTTATTAGAATCAATAGAATTGGATCATTGAGGATATCAACTTTGGGAAACAGAAGCAAGTTCGGCTAATATAAAGAAGAAAAAAATATACGCCGAACCAAATAAATTTATCAAAAAATAGTATCGCATTATCAGGTTCGTCTCTTAACAGTTAAAATAGTAAGAGCCGAACTTTGTAAAACATAGGTTCGGCAGAATTCTAAAAGCCAATTTATCGCCGATTTTAGTGATTAAAATTGAACTATAGTTTGTAAACTTACCTGAAGCATTGTGAAATAACCTCCAATATTTGTACTTGTTAACCTAGAGGCGGTTCTAAGTTGCTTAGATAGAAAATAAAAGGCCGTGGTTCCCCAAGAGTACTTGTGGAAGCTTTTCAAATCCCTTAGCAATTGAAGTTATTGAGCATTCACCTTGTTCCCACTGTTATCGGGAAATATAACGCTTCCTAGAGTATACAACAAATACGTGGTAGTAGTGCGCCTAGCTGTGACATCGTCCATAACCAACTCACCCTTTGAAATTTTCTCATTTGTGTCTCCAAAATACTCTTTCAAAGTGGTGAACTTGATTTTCTTAAACCTATTTGTACTAGAATCCACAAATTTCACCTATTTAGCAGCGCAACAAAACTCTAATCATGTCTTGCCTTCTGGCCAACAAAGAGTTTCCTCAGCCAGTACATATAACTCATCCCAAGTCATTTCATAAACCTCAGATTTCACATTTTCCCCCTTCATTCTAAGACCACTAATCTTCTGTGCATCATTAGGAGTAATTGACATCTCGCCAAAGGGGAGATAAAATGTATAAACCTCAGGACAAAATCTCTCACAAAAGGCTGAGTTTATAACTGCATCCAATTCCTCTTATGCATAGAAAATAACAGGCCATAAACCAGTGCCTTGTACAAAAGCCACCACCTTAGTAGCCTATTTGAAAATATCCCAATATGTGCACTCTGGTATCTAAGTACGCGGACTGCATCCCTGTGATCTGGAGTCTCATAAATTATCTTCGCCCATGACTCCTTGTAGCCAATCAACACTCTTCCACCATCTTCCAGAAGACCACGGGGAAAACCATTCTCGCGAGCACGTATCACATTATCATCACTAGGAATATGCTTACTTGTATCCCTTGATGTAACAACTTTCTTCTTTCCAAGCTCTTGTTTTTATTGCGTTTCTTGTTCTAGTCCTTCCTCTTCATCATCATCATCCTTATCTTCATCATCATCACTCTTATCTTCATCATTGTCATCATCTTGTTGTACAGGCAAAAAACAAGTCGTGTCAATTCCCCTCTTCCCTGCATGCAAGTTATTGGTGCCACAATCTCGAGGTTTGGGAGTTTTAGAATTAAGTTTCTCTTTGAATTTTCCAGGATGGGTGCTAAAACAAATGACAAACATTAATTAATTTTCCAAAATAAGTAAATAATATGATTCGAATAAACAAGGTGATAAGTAAGCCATCGATGAGCAAGTTTGAAAAATGACACACCCATACACAGAGTAAAGTTCGGCTGACCCGATTTTTATCAAACTGAGCCGAACACAGTAAAAATGGATTAATAACTACCAGTATTGAAGTTCGGCTAAAGAATGAAAATAATTTTTATCATCCGAACATTAGGTTCGGCTGATACGATATTCAAAGTAACACGGTTTTTGAGCTGAACTGTTCTTCTTCTGAAGAAAAAAATTTAAGTTCGGCTGATACATTTCAGCCGAACAAGACTCTGTAACTACTAAAATGATGAAGATTTTGCAATGCATCTCATTCAATCAATCAAATAAGAAATAAAAACAAGTTATGGGTTTGTGGGAAATATCTTTCAATATGCAATTTTAAAGAATCAGGGTCTATCTCTCGCTCTCCAACACCAATTAATCCACTATCCTCTTCATCTTAATCTTTTCTAAAAACCCTAGATTGAGATGCTATAGAAGCAACACCAGGATTCGACATCATACCTCGAGCACGTCGCTTATAACGAGGTGCCAGAGGATTTTACATCAAGAGTAAAAGCCTTGATGATAAAAGGCTTTTACATCAAGAGTTTAAATCAGACTTAAAAGAAATAACAGATACAAAAGACACATCACTCAAAGCCCACTAAAGGCCCAAAACAAATTTAGCTAAATTTGTAATAATTCACATTAGGCATTTCAACCCTAACAAGAGAAAAAGGTCTTCCAATGCATATTTGTCTTTCACCTGGAGCTAATGATGCACCTTTTTTTGCAACTCCATCTGCTGAAAAATCCACCTCATTGTAACAATGTAAATACCTGATTTGGGATAGCTTCCTCACTGCATTTTTTCATCTTCCTCTTATGAACCATGGCACTCTCTTTTGATCAAAATCATTCACTACTATTTTTGAATCAGAGACAATTATAATTTTTTGTTTACCCCATTCTATGGCCAATTCCAAAGCACAAATAACATCATATATCTCTGCTAAATAATTAGAAGCAATACCGATTCCCCCTGTAAGAGTGCCAAGTACTCGACAGTAGTGATCTCTGACCACCACTCCAAAGCTTGCAGCTCCAGGATTTCCCAAAAAAGAGCCATCACAGCAAAATATAGTAAAATCAAGGTCTGGAGGAAACCAATGGAATTTTGTTGATACTTTGAAATCTGGAATTTCTGAGACCCGATTTAAATGTTGTTAGAATCTGAAGGTCATAATTTTGGTTCCATTTATTACCAGTTATCCTCAAACCCCCTTATGTTTTAAATTTCACAACTCTGCACTTGAAACTGTGAATGTTAGACTTGATTTCTTCAAAAAAAAATCTTATTTTTCCTGAAACCACAATTCCTTGAGAATAATACATACTGTAGTAAGCCATACTTGCTGAATCAAAGGACTTTTATTTTTAGCTTTGTTCTGTATATCATTAAATGCAGGCTGATCAAATTGAAAGAATGAGCATATCCACTTCCAAATTTCTGTACTGAAACTGCACTCCCATAAAAGATGATTCATACTATCTTGAGCTTCCTCACAAATGCAACATCTAGAAACCATTTCATACCCTTTCCTCACCATGATGGCATCATCCAAATAGAATAATCTTCCATATATTGTTTTCCACACTAGGATGAATGAATGAATTCCACATATACTTGGTCCAATACAAGGTGGATTCTTTATATCTGATTTTCTGAACAGCTGCATGAACTGAGAATGAGCCATGTAGATTTACGATCCATATTAGTTCATCAATCCCACCTGCAATTGTTGCCATTATGGTAGTTTGAATTACTTGTTGAATTTCTATAGGCAAAGACCACACACCATCCACCAGCAAGTCTGAAACCTTTAACATTATATTTGACTTAACAAATGATGTGAAATCTACTTATTCAATCAAAGGACTATCACCAACCCAAGTGTCAAACCACATAAAAATGTTCTGCCTATCTCCAATGTTCCACCTTATATCCTCCTTTAGAGATTCCCATGCCCATTTTAGACCAGGCCAGACAGAAGATAGCTTCCAATTTGTATTCCATTGACCATATACTTGTTTTGATATTTAGCTTTGAAAAATTAAGCACAATCCTCATCTGACTTTTGTATCTTCCACATCATTTTCATGAGTAATGCCTTGTTCATAATTTTAAATCTTTGAATGCCCAAACCACCTTCACAATAAGGAGTGCGAACTTTCCTCCAGGAAAAAGTAGTATACTTTCTTATTTCTCCATCACCTGACCAAATAAAATTCCTTATAATCCTTTCACATATCTTCATTACTAAGGATGGCCACTTGTATACCGCCATATTTTACATTGGCATACTACAGATAACATATTTAACTAGAACAAGTATTTCTTGGAAGGATAATAACTATCCTTTCCATGCATCTAACTTTTGTTGCATCATTTCCACCATTGGACACACAATACTAGTTTTTACTCTGCCTACTGTAAGAAACACTCCCAGATACTTATCAGGTAAATTACTTAGCTCCATTTGCAAAATGCTTTTAATTATATCCTGGATCTGATTTGATGTGCCATCTAAAAATAATTTTCTCCTGTTCCTGTTGATAACTTGACCAGATCTATGTTGGTAATCTTCTAATAATTTCATGAGAGTTATTAGACTTCTTTTTTCTCCATTGCAAAAAATAAATACATCATCTGCAAAAGCAGATGTGTTGGATGTATGCCCTTCCTTACAACCATTGGCTTGATTTTACCTTCCCTGACAACTTAAGTGAGCTTACTACTTAGAGCTTCTTCCACCAACACAAATAAAATTGGAGAAAGATGGTTACCTTGCCTTAAACCTCTTCCTACAGAAAAAAAAACCACAAGGGCCTCTATTCACCATGATAAATATCTTAGCTGATTGGAATAAAATATGCAACCACTCACACTATTCTTATGAAAAACCAAATTTCATAAGTACTTGAAATAAGAACTTCCAACTTATCGAATCATATGCCTGAGATATATCAATTTTAAGCCCAACATTTCCACATCTTCTTTTCTTTTTCATTTTATTTACCATTTCTGAAGCTAAAAGAATTTGTTCTTGTATATATCTTCCTTTCACATAAGCTACTTGTTGAGGTGAAATTAACTTATGCATAAGAGTGCCCATTCTAGTAGCAATCATTTTAGTAAAAATATTAAAGCTAACATTGCTAAGACCAATTGGTCTAATTGATTAGGATTTCTTGCTCCTTCAACCTTTGGAAGTAAGACTAGAAAGTTTGAGTTTAAACCTTTTGGGATGAATTTCCTTTTCCAGCAGAATTAAATGGCTTGAACAATATCTTTGCTAATTATGTGCTAACAAGCCTTGTAAAACCAACCAGCAACACCATCAGGTCCAGGAGAACTATTAGGATCCATGCAAAAAATTATAGATTTAATTTCTTCTTCCTATGGAATTTTCTTTAACATTTCTTGATCATCACTTGTGATTATTTCAGGGATAACATCTAATAAAGATTCACATACTTCAACTTGATGATACTTAAAATTATTTTCAAAATGATGTACCAAGAATTCAACTATTTTTCCTTGATCAGTTATGATATCTCCATTATTGTCTTCTAATTCAGTTATGTTGTTCCTTCCTTGTTTTATTTTGAGATTTGCATGAAGAAATCCAGTATTAGCTGCACCCTCTTTAATCCACCTTATTCTTGCTTTGTGCTTAAAAAATGTACTGAGCTACACTTCTTTAGAGTTAAGATTATTCTTAATATTAACTAAGTTATTAATAACTGCTTCATTGAGAACTTCTTTAGAGGTGTGTCATATATGGGTTTAATCGAGTACTTAATCGAAAAATCAGATTTTAAGAGGGGGATGGGAGTTCGGTTTGTGTTTTTTGGAGAAGAAGAGGAGAAGAAGGGGGAGTAATGTTTTTGATTTTTAAAAGTTTAAGTTTGAAAAAAAAATTAATTAAGTAACGGTTAATTAGTGGAGTAATTAAGGTGGGTAATGGTTAATTAGTGGGAGGGTAATTAATTAGTGGATGGATTAACTAGTGGGAGGGTTTTAGTTTAAAATTTAATTTAGTTGAAGGGTAATAGAGTAATTTTAATTATATAAGGGTATTGTAGTGACTTCAGCATCACTAGAACACCCCTTGTCCTCTTCCATGGGATGGAATAATAACTTTGTATGCCCCAAACTTTTCCTGTATGCCCCAAGTGACGGTTCATGCTTGGAGTAGAAAGCCCCACACGAGCCCCCGTTGGTTCTGCCTTCCTTTCTAGCCCAACAACGCGAGTCTTTTTATTCCTACTATTGTAAGGGGTGAGCATGGTCTAGTTTGGATCAGTTTAATTAGCATTATCCTTATCCTTGTCCTTGTCCTTATCCAATTCAATACACGACGGATTTCAAATTCTACATCTATATCAAATCTAACATATGATGGATTTGCATATATTGGATGTGCAGATTGATGGATTTAATGCAAATGATTCAATGTACTTTTTGTTTTTTTAATAATTTATATTTTAACCAGAGAAACAAAACTAATAAAAATGACAGTCCTTATATAACATACACACCAACAATAATAAATATATGACAAGTACCATGGCCAACTCCTTAAAAAATCAAGTCCCTACGACAAGCACTAAAAGTTCATTCAATTACAAAACCTCGTCCATGAGATAAATATACTCCCTACATCCCACATATATAGGCAGAGGCAGTCAACTCTTTTAGATTAAGAAAATTACTTTGGGGTCATAATTTTTCATGTTTTTTTTTTGTCTTATTCCCAATACAATTATCCATATATTATAAATAAGGGTATGCGTGGAAAATTTTATCTTGGAATTGGGATCCTTCCTATCTAATGGGACAAGCGAAATCCAAATCCTATATATGGAGGCTAAATATTAACCAGATAGTCAGTGGCATGATAATGAATAAAGCTTCATAATAAAGGCAAGATGATGCCAATGACAAATGCAACATGGGATGGTGTATTAAGGCATGTCCAAGAATTTGAGTTATCCCATCTCAAGGACGATGTAATTACATTGGTCCAAGGCCTGACCGAATCCTGGACGGATCACACAAGATTAGTGGCACAGATGGATATATCAATATTGTCTATTATTCTATTGAGTAAAGCAAGTGGCACAAGGAGCATATGATGCGTGGAACAATATTGACAGTAGATGAGACGCATTATAACATAAGTTTGATGTAGCTCAAGCATCTAAGAAAAAGAAACTCCAAGCCACATCGTGATGATGCACAACGAAGAAAATATCGCCCAAGAATGACGATTAAAAGTTGATAATTGGCTTTAAACGTATTCCAGAGTGACGGGAAAAGTTGAAAATGCTATAAAGAAAGTTTATAACCTTATTAGAGTGATCATAACCGTATGGTACATATATGGCTTGGCCGATACAAATGAATGAAAGATGGTCAGTTATGTATCAGTTGGAGGCAAGTTCATAACTGTTTCTTGGACAAATATTTGTCCAAGGCCCGTTCATTAGTTTATGCACATTTTGGTCAAGAAGGAGTAAAAGGATATAATTAGATAGAAAAAGCAGAGTGAGTATAACGAGTCGTAGTTTGTTTTTGTTAGTCCGAAATGAACATGTTTTTGATTATATTCCCTTGAAGTAATAAAGGAATTGTTGCCTCATGGTTTTTGTTATTATCTTTACTTATCTTGAAAGAAATAACATGGCAAAACCTATTATGATTATGGGGGAATGAAGAGTTAAGAGAGAAAGCAAATAAAAGAAGTCTTTTGTTGCCAAGAAGATTTGATGTTGCACTTATATCCGAAGTGTAATACTGATCAGTAAGTGAACATTTGAGAATTGAACTACTGTTACCTGTTACATGCATAATAAATTTGTAAAGGTGAGTTTTTTCGTGACAATTGGGTATGAGAGTCGTGTTTCAAGCACAATTCAAGACAAAAACAAAGAGTATTTGTGGTAACAAACTTCCAATTCTTTTTCTTTTTATTTGTTATTTTTTACTAAGTAACAAGTGATATTCTTTCAATGAGAATTGCATTTATAATGGATACTAATACAAATATTACTAATGCATTAGTAACTAAAATATAATTCCTTGCAGTCTAATATCAACTAAGACAAATGTCAATGAAATAATCGTCTTACTTTACAAACTATCAAAATAATTCTCAAAAGAGAAACAACTAAATAAATTATCGATCTTTACAACAAGTATGATGTCTGTCGAAATAAATTTCTTGTTTGGATCCTAATGAATCAAGTGTGCAAGAAGTATCACAAAAATCTGAATACCAAAAATAAAATCTTATAGTCTTCAACCTTCAAAGTACATGCAAAAACAACTTGATTCCCACTGATGATCGATCATACGCAGAACGTAGTCTGTTAGAGTTGGATGATAACTAGTCCTATCTTTATATCTCAAATCAAAAAATAGATCTAAAATAGTCAATCCTCAAACAAACTCAAGTGGCCTTATATCAGAAGAGAAGAACCACATAATAAACAAGTTTGATCTATGAAGGATAACTACACTGTTAATAAATCAACAATAACCAAGGTTAGTATCAACAATAACGATACTAATAAAATATTTTTAACCACAAAGAAGACTCTAAACGAAGGACAGGTAAGATATTTCACCTAATTAGACTACTCTCCTCTATTAACGAGTGGGCTTCGCATACAAACGTCGACGGTTAGACAGTGTGTTCCGGGATGAGGTTGTAAGAATACAAGCTCCGTTATTTATAATGCAAAGACCAAGGCTTGTTTGGAAAACAAATAATTAATAGAAGATATGCAATAATAATATATTTTTCGTTTCGACAAATTCCAACTATAACCAAATTGTTATACCGAAATCCCACTTAAATTACAACTAATACTAACTAGAAAATACCATATACTTTTCTAATATAACAACAAGTGGTATGCTATTCTATGGGATATGGAAAACATATAAATTCGAATAACTAAAGATATCAGAATATTTTGGTTTTGGGATCTCGCCTTGAGTATCAAGGAAAATACTTGAACATTAAGTAATAATATTTTAACACATGTTCAAATATTATGTCGACATCTTGTAGACTTTTCTTGATAACCAAAATACATTTTAGACATGAACCCTAAGATATTAGATAAATCGAAAATTCCCTTTTGGTTATATACGATCAGTCTTCCTAAAGATCCTTATGATCGGTCATAATAGAGATCCTTGTTTAGGATCCGTGCTACAAGAGATATATTTCAACTACAAAATAAGTTTTTCAAGTCAAATTCCTTAAACTATGTAATCAAACCTAATTCCAGGGTAAGGATTCATCCGAAAGTTCAACAAACTACATAGTAACGAATTACCAATTAGTGTTATGTCGATTCTACGAAATCCATAGATAAACAACCAATATATCTTTAATGAAAATTGATATAATAAAACTACCAAAACCAGAGTTGTGAGTATAAGATACTAGATAATGATGATTATAACTGAAATATAAAGAAAAGAAAACATGACCTCAATGAAGTCCTTGAAACTAAAAAGATGAAGAGATTAAGCAAACCACCTGCTTTTTCCTAAACAGTTGGTGTGCAGTCTTGGTTGTGTAAAGAGGTATTTTTTGGATACTAAAATGTGAAGTAATGGATATAAAGTAAAATCCCAGTATAAATATAGATATCATTCAAAAGTTATAGAGATGCCTAATCAATTCTACCTCATAATAACAATCTAAAAAAATCAAACCAGAAGTGATACAAATATTTACCCTGTGGAATCACAAAGTCTAAGATGAAGAGTACTTTATGAGAGAGGAACCACCAAACTCTTGTAAAAAAATATTTTCAACAAGGACCCGAGAATCACTTTCCAAAATAATATGAGTACGTTTAAGCTCCACAACTTCCATAGTCATACTCGAACTCCATGTAACTCCTTACATCTATACAGAATAGACATTTGAAATATTGTAGTTGCCGCAAAAGTAAATTTACTTAGGTGGCTTCTAATAAAATGAGAGTATACCTTATTAGAAGCCACCTAAGTAAATTTACTTTTGCGGTAAATACATTATTTCAAATGTCTATTCTGTACAGATGTAACGAGTTACATGGAGTTTGAGTATGACTATGTAAGTTGTGGAGCTTAAACGTACTCATATCATTTTGGAGAGTGATTCTCGGGTCCTTATTGAAAAGATTATTTTACAAGAGTTTGGTGGTTCCTCTCTCACATATGCTCGGTGAAATGATGTCAAGCTTTATATTTCTCGTATCAAACACTTTAAATACATTAATATGATTTGTAATCAAGGGTCCCTCCTTACTCACTTAAGCTAGAACAAAAACTCTATTTCATGTTTTGGTCCTCTCCTCTTTTACGGTTGTCTAGCACTTGCTGAACTTGAGCTCTTTTTAAAAATTTATGTTTACATAAAAAACAAACTGTAGTAGGGTAAAAACAGATCCTGGATAAAAATGGAAAATTAAGTATCCCGGTGAGAATCAAATCTGAACCCTAAAAAAATGTACTGCACATGAGTACTTTAGATTCGAGAGATAAATCTGTACAATCCTGGACTAAACTAAGAAATGGTCGTTCCAGTCTTACTTTGGTCACAAAATGAGGGAGAAGGGTTGATTTTAGGGAGGAAGCAAAGAAAATGTTGAGACCAGAATGATGAATTATGTGAAGTGTAGTTTTATGACTTGTATTAGAATGTAGAATTTGGTTGAAGTGTAAGCCGTGCATCCTGGATGGTTTTTGAATACTTGTTTTGATAAATGATGTTCCTGGATAAAATAGATTGAAAATATATTTATACAAGTCATAGTCGAACACACTGATCTCACTGGAAGTGGGAGTTGTGAAGTAGTGAAGATCATGGGTGAGTGATGAAAACCGTGTCTTGTAGTGATGGGAAGACTGGTAGGTTTTTACTCCCACTACCTACTCCTCTACCTGTCACTTATCCGTTATTTCAGGCACTTTATCTTAATGGGCGTCTTGCACGCCGCACGTTGTAAACTGCCAGACTAATATCCTGATGTATATCCCCTAGTTGTGACATGCTTGATTTCTCAAGTATTTGTAGGAAATAACACTTAGTCATAACTGACATGATTTATATTTCTAACGATCCCAGGTAAAAGCCTACTCGTACAATTTGATTTACCTGGATGAGGCCCTTGAGTAAATCAAGTCGTATGAATAAGATTTGTTGTGAGCCGGTGCTCAGAAAATAACATGTGGTGCTTTTAGGTTAAATAATTAAATTATTTGTAAAATTGATATTTATAAAATATCGTATGTAATCGATGCATGTAAATCATCGTTGTCAAGTAAGCAACTTAAGTATAATCGATGCATGTAAAACATCGTTATTCTTATCCTGTCTAGACCAATCTTATAAGGAGCTTGACCGGCTATCCTTGAGAGGCTTCCAGGAGTTCTCTGGTATAGTTTGAGGACGGGGTGACCAGTCCTCATGGGATAGGGACGACCGGTGGTCATCATGGTACCTCATTGGTTAGCTCAAGTTAAATATAGGTCGGTCAAATCAGCTGGTTAACTTGAGTGGTTGTGATGATTTACCGCAGTTGTTGGTTGCCGTTGAATTTATTTGAGATATTATAAGTGGCATGACCAACCTACTTTGGCCTATGATTCATAGCAGTACCTGCGGGATAGGAGCGTCGTGACTGGTCAAGGCCAAAGATGGGCCGCCGGTAAGCATAGTGATACCTCATTGGTCTCCCGGGATTGAATCTAAGCCAACTAATTTGTCTGGATAAGATGAGCGGTTGTGATCAATTTAAGACTGTCATGGTCTTGTCCTAATTAAGCCCTTTTTGGGTCCGCTCGACTGGCTTATTTTGGCTTAGAAATTGTGAACATTTCTTGCGGGTTAGGAGAGTTCTGATTGACTGGGATAATAGAGGGTCCATCCAGGAACATAATGGAACTTGTTTGGTCGGGCCAAGAAGAGACCAGGCTTGCCAAATCGACCGTCCAAGTCGTACGACCGTGATTGTTTCTTCATGGTTTCCGTTTTTTCTTCCTGATTTCCCCTTTCCTTTCTGGCTTCCCTTTTTCTTCCTGGTTTCCATTTTTGATAGAATTATATTTCTATTAGCTTTAGGGCCGGTTTCCTAGCTTGATTAGGTTGTCTCGACTAATAGGGAACGAGATATCGTGCAGGCTCCGTTTTGGGGAAAAAGACCTAATTTTTGTAAATTGGCAAAATTAGGTCAAAAATTGAATTTTATGAATCGACACAAAATTGATCAATTTTCGGTGAATTTTGCACGTTGATGCAAAATCAGTAGTTTTTATCCTGGAGAACAGCGCAGCTAGCGCGTCCCTGGATGAGTATTTTCACGCGCAACTAAATCCTGATACTTCGGAAAATTCATACTACCCAGCTGAGACTGAAAATTAATTGTCATATCATGTCATTATTAAGAGTTCAGCCGGGAACATGGCATAATATACATACTCAGCAGGCTCCGGCGTTAGTGAATAATGCAGCTAGGAGCTTAAATACTCATTAGGCTCTATACTAGTGAACAATTCATTTAGGAGCTTGAGTTTCAATATAATATGAAGAGATACATAGACACTCATTAGATTTTGATATATTCTTCAAATTCCCTGCGGAATACAGACATATGTATCATGGTCTACTACTTCTGATGCCTGTTCAGGTAGACAGACTTTTACGGTTTTTGCCCTAAACTAAAAACCACCATCAACACAAACTATCTAATACTATTTAGCTATCAAACAAAAATTGTAGAAATTATTAACAAACTGTGAAATTCTAACTCATCCAAAATCGCCTTTTATGCAAGTTTTTTCTTTGGTGGTAAGATGCTTGTGGGTTCCACCATTTTACCAAAAAGGGATTCAATTTTCTTACAAGTTAAGACATTGTTATCTTGAGGTTGGTTTTTTGGATGGTTTGTTTAGAATTAGTATTACCCTTATACTTCATCTCTAAGCTATTTAATTGACTAAGAATGTGTGTATATTTGTGAATTTTTATAAAGTGTACTAAGAACACGAATGAAAGGGTATAACAAAAATAATGAAAAATTATTGAAATCCAAGATCTTTGTTAAAATTTGAGAAAACTCTGTGTGCTTTACGGGGAAAAAAACAAAAACAAAACATTAAACAATATAACAAGAATCCATATTTGGGGATACCTCCACAAATTAGGGGATGCTCACGGTTAAGTGTAGCTGGGTTTTTGTCATAAATGAAGGTTTTAGTGATGAAAATACTATACTATCCTTTATCTTAATAAAATTAAACAGAACCTAAAATACAAATTAAAGGGGATACTCATGGTTAAGTGGAACTGGATTCTCTTCTTCCCAAAAATTTCAATAGAAATCTGAAAAACAATCCAAGTCCAATGAAAGATAACAATCGACATTGTATGCATGATAAATTCAATGTCGGTTTCGAAAATCGGCATTGTATGCATTATGAATGCAATACCGACAATGACTATCAACACTATATGCATTATGAATGCAATGCTAACAGTGATATCAATTCTCAAGTGTGAAAATACACCTTATCGACTATCCATCGGAAAAATGACCAAATCCGACTGTCGAAGTCAGTTTAGAACTTATTTATTCTTCTATGCCGACACACGCCCAAAGTTTCTGCATAATATTAGGAGATGATCGGCATAGTTGATGAACGTTTATTATATGCCAACTGGGCAACCAACAGTCGGCAGTGTATTTATCTACGCCGATTGTAAGTTTGTTTCTTCATTTTTCTTGCGAATCAAACAAAAAAAAGAGACATTTAACCTGATTCGGAGTACTTATGTGGCTCTTTACTTGATCGTCGCTAAATTCTATAATTTCTCAAAAATCTCTCAAAATCCTTCTTATTCTTCTTCCACCTATCTATTCTATACCTAATTAAAAACAAAAAAGCATAATTACTCAATATTATAAGTTTAATCTTAAATGATTTCGTATTAACTAATTAGTCTAACTTACAACTAATCTAATTGAAAAAGCGGGGGTCTAACAACCACTCCTAATATTTCGATTAGCAATCTGTATGGACAAACTCCAATATACTTTCTAGAGAATCAACTAGACAGTCAGACTCAATCTAGATAAAAGTACATCAAAGAGTTTATATCTCTCTCACTTGATTTGATATTTACTCAAGCAAATAGAAATCTGCGAGTCTTTATCAAATACAAGGAGATAACTTGGATGGTACCAAAGAACAATATCCAAGAGTCAATCAATTTAAATTAACAACCAAAAGGTCGGATATTCTAATTGATTGAAAAACGCACAACCTGTATTATTTAAATTATATAACAAATATAATGCGGAAAAGAAATAACACAGACGCTAGAATTTTGTTAACGAGGAAACCGTAAATGTAGAAAAATCCCGGGACCTAGTCCAGATTAAACATACACTGTATTAAACTAACTTCGGTCAGGACTGTAGTTGAACCCCAATCAATCTTACACTGATCCAAGGTACAGTTATGCTCCCACATCTTTGATCCCAGCAGGATACTATGTACTTGATTTCCTTAGATGATCTCACCCACAACTAAGAGTTGCTTCGACCCAAACTCGTAAACTTTAACAAACAAATCTGTATCACACAGAAAAGTATACGGTAATAGATAAATCCGTCTCCCAAGAATACACCTACGAGTTTTGTTCCGTCTCTTGATAAATCAAGGTGAACAGGAGCCAATTGATAAACCAGACTTATATTCCCAAAGAATAGCTCACTATTATCAATCACCACATAACAGTCTTAATCGACGCAGCGAAAAATGATTCACAAACGATGAGACGAAGATGTTTGTGACTAGTTTTTATCTTGCCTACCAGAGATAGAAATCTCAAGCCAATTATTACAATTGTACTCATATGATAGAAACAGCAAGATCCGATCACACAACTTCAAAAAAAGTAGTATCGGTCTGGCTTTATAATCCCAATGAATTCTTTTAGTCGTTAACCTAGTTTAGAAGAAGAAACCAAAGGTTAAAGGAGAATCGACTCTAGCTTAGCATAACTAGTATCACACAGAATGTGTGGGGATTAGGTTTCCCAGTTGCTAGAGTTCTCCCTTATATAATCTTTCAAATCAGGGTTTCAATCAATGCTAGCTTAGTAACAAAGCATTCAATATTCACCGTTAGATGATAACCTGATTAGATTCAAGCTAATATTTATCAACCGTTAGATCGAAAACATAGCTTGTTATACACACATGAAATGCATGTTTCTAGGTTTATGTAACCGTACCCAAACTTTTACATTTGTTGGTACAACAATAGTTAACCAAATGGTTAGCCATATGATAACTTTCATATCAACCATATTCTTCTTCACCATAACTAGTTCAAATGACTCAAATGAACTAGTTAGAGAGTTGTTCAATTGCAAGGAAATATCATGTACTACACAAGATACAATTGAAGAAAAAACGATTTGATTCACTCGAATAGGTTCATGAACTATATAGCCACGGTTTACAATAACATTCCTTAGTTTATAAAGATAAGATCACAAACATCGTTTTTAGACATAACCTACTCAAGTTCGCGAACTGGGTTTGCGGACTTAAGTTCCTGGATGGAGTTCATAAACTCCAGCAGAAATTCTTGGGTCGAGAACTTCCGCCAGTTCGCGAACTGGGTTTGCGGACTGAGTTCGCGTACTTAGCACACACACTTCTCCGGTTCTCTTGATCAACAAAGTTCGCAAACTTTGGTTCAAGGAATAAGAACTTATACATATATGTGTTTCCACAATAATGCTTATATCCTCCATTGGTTATATAGTCTAAACTCTCATTTCAATCATTGAAACATTCTCAGAGGACGTTATATAGTTGTTATTCACAAACCATTTTTCGACAGAGCAATTTTCAAAGTGATTGAAACTTAACATGACTTTCGTCACTAGGTAAAGATGAACTTGGCTAAATCGAAAGCTTTACCAACACATATTTCGAGAAATAGATAGGCGAGGTATACTCGGATCAAAATACCAAATGTGTATAATCTAAGTCTATATAGAAAAATGAATTTTGTATCAAGATAGGAGATAAATAGACTTTTGAGTGATATATAAGTTCAAGTCTCCACATACCTTTTAGTCGATGAAGATCCACCAGTTCGTTGAGTAGTCCTTCGTCTTGTATGATGATTGCCATGGATCTCTTGAGCTCAACTACACTTTCTATCCTTGTCCGAGACCTTAGCTATAGTAGACTAGAAATCAAGACTTATAGTTTTGATCACTAACATTGACAAACATGCTTGAGATAGTAACGCATGCGAGTTCGACCGAGCAATGCTCTAACACTAATTAGTTCATAATGCTAGAATAAGGGTAATTTAGTCATTACTAAGATTATTTGGATGTGGGGTCTTCAAATTACTTCATAATATTATTATTTTTGTTTGTGCCTTGTTTAGTAGAATTTATGATTATAGATAATCATAACTTAGATAAATGATTTAGATAGAATCATTTCTATGATAAATTTTCACAAATTACATAATTGATTATCTTAGAAAAGCGCTTTGAAAAAGAGGAAAAAATGAGTACCTACGATTATTTTTTTTACCCGCTATTATTTCTTTTGTCTCTCCATTGATAGTTTAGAGAAAATAAGCTGAAAAAACACAAATAAATTTTATTAAAAAAATAATTGGTTATGATAATTCTTTAAAAACAACATTATAATGAGTTTTTTCAATTATAATTCAAATATTCAATTATTATAAATTTTAACAAACACTCATATAATGGATTACGAGTTGATAATTGATTATGATCTCATAACCAATTACAATAATGGTTTCCAAACAACCTCTTAATTTGTGGAGGTATCCCCAAATGTGGGGAGAGTACCAATTTACAGTGGTGCTAGACGCATCGTGTTTTTCACCTAAAAAGCTCCCAAGAAATAATATGATGGTCCATATTCGCGTTCTTAGCGTTGGGATTGGTTCATGCAAAAGTGGGGTACATGGTTTTGTTTTAGTCGGTGATTACTTCGAGATTTCTCCCGAAGTGAATGTAGAGATATTGACCATTTTATTTTTTGGAAATCGAGAGTAGTTTTTGAGCACAACCGATGATGAACGAAGGATTAATGTAATAAAGTTTTATCTCATCAATGGATCCTATGGAAAATATCAAATCATTTTTATATATTTTTTTGAAAGTAAGGGAAATATATTACTGCAGAGACAGTTAATCTGCAAAGTCAGTCTCTTCTGGTACTAACTCGGGTTGAGTTGTCATTCCAATAGCTGAATCTATATGATTAACATCATATGAAACTGGTACATAGTTGGAATTAAGAATACACATAGCATAAGCTTTGAAAATATCAAAAGTTATTGTTGGAATAAAAAACATACGTGCATCATGAAACTGAGAAAACATGTTAACTTCATTTCTTCATCAAAATATTTGTTGCATCGTTTGCTTTTCTATCCACAAACTGGAAACCCCGAAAACATACTAGTTATTTTTCCATCTTCTTAGCTTCCTCTAAAATTGCTACACATTTCCAACTGATAGTTGCTTGATTGTTTCCTTCAATGACCAGATTATGCAGATTGTTTGCGGTGGCCCATGTTTTTGTTTGGTAGCAAAGCTATAACTTCTGCCTCTTCAGCTGAGGAGGTCCTGCAACTTCCATTCCCGCTCCTTGGAATGTACATGTCCAGTTATGCATGATGAAACCGAAACCTGTATAAGTCTTAGCAGATATCCAGGAAACATCACAATTTATTTTGTATGTATTTGGATTTGGAAATTTCTAATACTTGTCAAGCTGTAATCTTCTACTGCAATGTTTTATTACCGAGTTCATATTTCCTAGGTGCTAATAATTATAGTGTCTTGTGATATCTAGTGCTAATTTCTTTGGAGTTCTGGTTTTGTTTTCAAAGATTCTAAGGCATCTGAAAAAGCGGTGGTCTAACAACCACACCCAATATTTCGATTAGCAATCTGTGTGGACAACTCCGAGTTACTTTCTAGAGAATCAACAAGACAGTTAGACTCAATCAATAGAAAATATCTCAAGGAGTTATTATCTCAATCTCTCAAATTTGATTTACTCAAGAAAATACAATCTGCGAGTATTAATCAAAGAGAGATAACTTGGATGGCACCAAAGACCAATATCCAAATGTCAATAAATTTAAATCAAAAACCTATAAGGTCGGATATTCTAATTGATTGAACAACTCACAACCTGTATTATTTTAATTATATAACAAAATATAATGCGGAAAAGAAATAACACAGACACCAGAATTTTGTTAACGAGGAAACCACAAATGCAGAAAAACCCCGGGACCTAGTCCAGATTAAACATACACTGTATTAAGCTGCTACAGACACTAGCCTACTCCAAATTAACTTCGGTCTGGACTGTAGCTGAACCCCAATCAATCTCACACTGATCCATAGTACAGTTATGATCCTACGTCTCTGATCCCAGCAAGATACTGTGCACTTGATTCCCTTAGTTTATCTCACCCACAACCAATAGTTGCTACGACCCAAAGTCGAAGACTTTAATAAACTAATCTGTCTCACACAGAAAAGTCTACAAGATAGATAAATTCTTCTCCCACGAATAAACCTATGAGTTTTGTTCCGTCTTTTGATAAATCAAGGTGCATGGGAACCAATCAATAAAACCAGACTTATATTCCCGAAGAACAGCTCAGTCTTATCAATCACCTCACAATAAACTTAATCGACGCAACAAAGAAGATTATTGAGGAATCACAAACGATGATACGAAGATGTTTGTGATTACTTTTATATCTTGCATATCGGAGATAGAAATATAAATCCAATTATTACAATTGTACTTGTATGATAGAAACAACAAGATCAGATCACACAACTATAAGAAAAGTAGTATCGGTCTGGATTCACAATCCCAATGAAGTCTTTAAGTCATTAACCTGGTTTTAGAAGAAGAAAACCAAAGGTTAAAGAAAAATCGACTCTAGCTTAGCAAACTAGTATCACACAGAATGTGTGGGGATTAGGTTTCCCAGTTGCTAGAGTTCTCCCTTATATAATCTTTCAAATCAGGGTTTGCAATCAATGTTAGCTTAGTAACAAAGCATTCAATATTCACTGTTAGATGAAAACCTGATTAGATACAAGCTAATGTCTGTCAACCGTTAGATCGAAAACTTAGCTTTCCATACACACATGTACTTGACGATTTTGGTTTTGTGTAACCGTACCCAAACGTGTACAACTAGTTGGTTCAACATAGTTAACCAAATGGTTATCCAAATGATAACTTTCATGTCAACCATATTCTTATTCACCATAACTAGTCCAAATGACTCAAATGAACTAGTTAAAGAGTTGTTCAATTGCTATGAGATCCCATGTACTGCACAAGACACAATTGAAGCAAAAACGATGTGATTCACTCGAATTGATTCATGAACTATAAATCCACGGTTTGCAATAGCATTCCTTAGTTTATTAAGCCACGGTTTGCAATAGCATTCTCGGGTCGAGAACTTCCGTCAGTTCGCGGAATGAACCTGAGCTGCAACTACAGCAGAAATTCTCGGGTTCGAGAACAATACTAGTTCGCGGACTGAGTTGGATGCTCACGTTACGGTTTTACTTGATCAACAAAGTTCGCACACTTCGGTTCAAGCTTTAAGGACTTATACATATATGTGTTACCACAACAATGCTTATATCCTCCAATGGTTATATTGTCTAAACTCTCATTTCAATCATTGAAACATTCTCAGAGGGTGTTATATAGTTGTTATTCACAAATTATTTTTCGTCAGAGCGATTTCCAAAATGATTGAAACATAACATGACTTTCGTCACTAGGTAAAGATGAAATTGGCTAAAGCGAAAGCTTTACCAATACATATTTCGAGAAATAGATAAGCGAGATAGCTCGAAATACTCATATGTGTATGTTCTTAGTCTATATAGTAATACGAATTTTGTCTCAAGATAGGAGATATAATAGATAAACTTTTGAGTGATATTTAAGTTCAAGTCTCCACATACCTTTTAGTCGATGAAAATCCACTGGTTCCTTGAGTAGTCCTTCGTCTTGTATGATAATCGCCATGGCGTTTTTGAGCTCAACTACACTTTCTATCCTAGTCCGAGACCTTAGTTATAGTAGACTAGAAATCAAGACTTTATAGTTTTGATCACTAACATTGACAAACATGCTTGAGATAGAAACACATGCGAGGTCGACCGAGCAATGCTCTAACAATCTCCCCCTTTGTAAATTTTAGTGGCAAAACTATTAATACATATGGAATACAAAAAATATATAAATAAATTTTGTAGCTCCTATTACACATGTCTAATCTTCAACAATACTCGAAATCTTTGTCACTTCCAAGTAGTCCAATGATCCCAAAGGTTGTAAGTTTAGTATCATCGTTGTTGAAAATCCGTAGCTATAACAATGAGAAAAGCAATGGTTCTCAATCATTGTTATACAATGTCATAGTATTATTACACAGCGTCAAAGTCCAATTGCATCACAATTTTAACAACAATACTATGGTGATACTTCAATCCCCCTTAGTCAATACTCCATCTCACATGGAAAGTGGAAACCACTCCCCCTTACATAATGATCCGAAAACCATATGTATTTGTAGTATGAACTACATATTAATTCTCCCCCTTTTTGTCAATAAAATTGGCAAAGGTACAAGAACGGGATCCTAATGAAATTTCCGTAAGAGGCATTTCTCGACCAAGGGTAAATGTATATCATCTTGTTTAGATGCAATCATAAAGCCGAAGAAAAATGCATACATTAAGGAGTTCATAAAGATACAAGATAACCCCTTTACTATTCCACAACCGCTCTCCCCACAAAGATTTGGCAATTAAGCGCAACTTCAAAAGAACTCTCCCCCATAAAATGTCATTCCCAAGGGAACAACAAGAGCGACCTTAATTTCAAAAGAAAAGAAGGATTTCTTTAGACTCAAAAAATCACATACAAGTATGGATTTGGAATCCAAATAAGAAATATTCAATCATATTAACCAAAGCGAACCAAGATTAATTTGACTAAATATGCTCGACACAAGTAAACTTATGGAGACTTAAATACACGATTAGATTATTCACAAGAGAACTCATAATTAATCTAACCGGAATGCATAATAAAACTAATCACAAAAGTAATCAATTTAATTTTCCACACTCAACATAAGAAATTCTATGGAGCAATGACTAAGTTAATCACGAGTAACCAACCCAGTCAAAAGAATGCTCAAACATAAGAAAAACTTATGGAATGCAAACTAAATAACCACACAAGATGATTAATTTAGTTCATCATGTTCAACACAAAGTACCTTGCGGAACAACAACTAAGCTAATCACAAAGCAATCAACTTTTGTTGTTTAATGCTCAACATAAGACACTTCATGGAACAACACAATATTTACGCAAAAATTGTGGATCGGAGGATCGACCTTATACTGTGGAATAAGCAAGGATTCATTCTATGTTTCCATCACTATTTGCACAATGACACACAATAGACATAATCCTTGAATCACAAAAGATTTTCACCTATCTTACATCAATAATTGACAATACCGGCTTAACTTTTGTGTTTTTCCAAAAGTCTATTCATCCTTTTATCAATATTTGCATATCAATTCACGAACGACTTTACTTTTGACAAAATATGGGACAATCAAGTTCACGGACGTAAACACACTTATCCCATCAAAATATTGCAATATATAAAATCAAGAGATTAATACTGCAATCATCATCTTCCAAACAAACTTAAAATTTAAACCAATAAATCTAAAAACAAGAAGATGAAAACTTTGGACATAGCTATGTGTAATCACAATAATTGTTATTCCAAAACACTAGTTATTCTTATAATCAATACAATAAAAATAAAATATTTACTAGGCAAACAGAAATCAGAGTTCATTAAGAACCTCGTATCTCTCAATGAAACCATCAAAGAATGTATCACTGATTTCCTTTATTCTCTTGACTATAGACACACCATGTTCGTGAGTTAGAACACTAACTTTGCGATCAACCACCCGACCAAGTTTTCTATCTTTGGCACAGTCCATGATAAGTATGTATCAGAATGTTCTGATTAGCAAGAATTCTGGTCTGACCATCTAGAAGTTGGTTTATTTGCAATTGAAGATTTGCAAATTTGACCTTTGAAGCGTTCTGAAAACGAGTTAAATCCTTGACGAAATCATTAATCCAGGAGTTGTGATCCTTTTTTTCAAGAATCTTCTTCAGAAGCAGCTCCTGAATTGTCTCACGTTCCTGACTGTTTTCCTCCATATTAAGATGCACAATCTCTTGAGATCTTCCCGAGCTCTCCATAAAAAAAAATTATGAAAAGAAAAACACATTATAATATATATATTCGTTTGTAAATGAGAGTAGAAAACCCTTGTTTTGAAAACCCTGAGAACTCACGGGAGGAGAACGTAGACGTTTGCGGACTGCTAACACAAAATTTCAAACTGAAATAATATACAACATTCTTGAGTATTTCCCAATTATTTTCCTTGCACCTCTCAAGTTAGAAACAAGAAAAACAAATATCTGGAATCAGGTGGTCGGGTGGAAACTAGTCCCACTATGATCATTGAGAAATGTGTTGTATATATCTTCTGATAGTTTGATCTTTGTATTCTTTGCCTTTCTTCGGTTGACTTTCATCCCTGGAGAAAAAGACATGGTGTGGTTAACATAACCGTCATAAGGCTTTTTCTGAGGACTAAATGTAGGACCTCTTGCAATTGGTTCAAGAGGATCATAATAGATAGGAATCCATTTTCTAGACTTAGATTTACCAGAAGCATTCTTATAAGTACCGTGGATGCTATCTTCAGCAACACAAGAATTTATGCCAGAATGCACTTGATCCCTGTGATAATTTCTATAATAAAGATCATACTTATAAGTTTTATGGTTTCTTGTGGGCATACGATTCACTGCATTAGTCAACCGACTATATGTTCCATTGACAGTGAAGAGAATCAAATTAAGAAGCTTAGAAATTTATTTCCTTCTTGCAAAGCAATGAATAGCATAGTGATTCTTTTTCCCACAAAAGGTACAGGTTCGTGGAGAAGAAGCAATAATTGGCACCTTTCTTTGCTTCATAGCCATATGAGAAGATTGCAAGTTATGTAAACCTTTCTTGACACAATCTACTTCTGGAGAACATTTCTTCGTGTGCTGCAATTCATGAGAATTACTTTGTACATAAGATATTTTCCTTAAGACAGAGTTTTCCTTTTCCAGGGATTTAAACTGTTCATGGGATAGAGTAAGAGATGCACTTAGTTTCTCTTTTTCAACACGAAGTCTGTTGAGATCTGATGAATGAGTCTCGAGCAACGTTTTTCTCTCATTGAGTCATCCTTAATAATCTCCTCAAGAGCACTAATCTTTTCAAGTTGTAGAGTAGTTTCTTGGAGAAGTTTGTCAATATTCTTAGAGAAGCAGACAATAATGTTATAGATTTCACGTTCTCGATTTAGAGACTTTTCAAATTCATCAATAAGATGATCATGATCATTAAAATCAATAGTCTGAGCTATATATTTTGAAATTCTGGTGAGCTCCTTTTTAGATTTTGCCAGAGTGTCACATGCCTCATGAGAGGAAGATATGTCATTATCAAACTGAACACTCTTTCTACTCCTGGATTCAGAAGAATCAACTAAGGAATAATCCTTTAAGGTGTTCCCAAGATACTTGACATAATCAAAAGCTTTATGAGACATTTTGGTATGCGCAACAGAGATCTTGTCCACAGATTCAGATTGCCACAAACACGGACTTAAAGGGTCTTAAACGTGTTTGTCTGCTCTGATACCAATTGAAAAAGCGGGGGTCTAACAACCATACCCAATATTTCGATTAACAATCTGTATGGACAACTTCAAGTTACTTTCTAGAGAATCAACTAGACAGTTAGACTCAATCAATAGAAAATATCTCAAGGAGTTATTATCTCAATCTCTCAATTTGATTTACTTAAGCAAATACAATCTGCGAGTCTTAATCAACGAGAGATAACTTGGATGGTACCAAAGACCAATATCCAAGTGTCAATCAATTTAAATCAACAACCTTTAAGGTCGGATATTCTAATTGATTGAACAACGCACAACCTGTATTATTTCAATTATATAACAAAATATAATGCGGAAAAGAAATAACACAGACACAAGAATTTTGTTAAAGAGGAAACCACAAATGCAGAAAAACCCCAGGACCTAGTCCAAATTAAACATACACTGTATTAAGCCGCTACAGACACTAGCCTACTCCAAATTAACTTCGATATGGACTGTATTTGAACCCCAATCAATCTCACACTGATCCAAGGTACAATTATGCTGCTACGCCTATGATCCCAACATGATACTGCGCACTTGATTCCCTTAGTTGATGTCACCCACAACTAAGAGTTGCTACGACCCAAAGTCGAAGACTTTAATAAACAAATCTGTCTCACACAGAAAAGTATACAAGATAGACAAATTCGCCTCCCACGAATAAACCTATGAGTTTTGTTCCGTCTTTTGATAAATCAAGGTGAACTTGAACCAATCAATAAAACCAGACTTATATTCCCGAAGAACATCTTAGTTTTATCAATCACCTCACAATAAACTTAATCGACGCAACGAAGAATATTATTGAGGAATCACAAACAATGAGACGAAGATGTTTGTGACTACTTTTATATCTTGCCTATCGGAGATAGAAATCTCAAGCAAATTATTACAATTGTACTCATACAATAGAAACATCAAGATCAGATCACACAACTACAAGAAAAGTAGTATCGGCATGTCTTCACAATTCCAATGAAGTCTTTAAGTCATTAACCTGGTTTTAGAAGAAGAAAACCAAAGGTTAAAGGAGAATCGACTCTAGCTTAGCAAACTAGTATCACACAGAATGTGTGGGGATTAGGTTTCCTAGTTGCTAGAGTTCTCCTTTATATAGTCTTTCAAATCAGGGTTTGCAATCAATGTTAGCTTAGTAACAAAGCATTCAATATTCACCGTTAGATGAAAACCTGATTAGATATAAGCTAATATTTGTCAACCATTAGATCGAAAACTTAGCTTGCCATACACACATGTATTTGAAGATTTTGGGTTTGTGTAACCGTACCCAAACATGTACAACTAGTTGGTTCGACATAGTTAAACAAATGGTTAGCCATATGATAACTTTCATATCAACTATATTCTTCTTCACCATAACTAGTCCAAATGACTCAAATGAACTAGTTAGAGAGTTGTTCAATTGCTATGAGATCCCATGTACTACACAAGACACAATTGAAGCAAAAACGATGTGATTCACTCGAATCGATTCATGAACTATAAATCCAAGGTTTGCAATAGCATTCCTTAGTTTTTTAAGATAAGTTCACAAACATCGTTTTTAGACATAACCTACTCAAGTTCGCGGACAGGGTTCACGGACTCAAGTTAACCGGTTGGAGTTCACAAACTCCAGCAGAAATTCTCGGGTCGAGAACTTCCGTCAGTTCGCGGACTAAACCTGATTTGCAACTCTAGCGGAAATTCTCGGGTTCGCGAACTACACTAGTTCGCGGACTGAGTTGGCTGCTCACGTTCTAGTTTCACTTGATCAAAAAAGTTCACAAACTTTGGTTCAATCTCTAAGGACTTATACATATATGTGTTACCACAACAATGTTTATATCCTCCAATGGTTATATTGTCTAAACTCTCATTTCAATCATTATAACATTCTCAAAGGACGTTATATAATTGTTATTCACAAACTATTTTTCGTCAGAGCGATATCTAAATAATTGAAGCATAACATGACTTTCGTCACTAGGTAAAGATGAATTTGGATAAAACAAAAGCTTTACCAACACATATTTTGAGAAATAGATAAGCGAGATATACTCAGCTCGAAATACTCATATGTATATGTTCTTAGTCTATACAGTAATACGACTTTTGTCTCAAGCTAGGAGATATAATACATATAATTGTGAGTGATAGATAAGTTCAAGCCTCCACATACCTTTTAGTCGATGAAAATCCACTAGTTCCTTGAGTAGTCCTTCGTCTTGTATGATAATCGCCATGGAGTTCTTGAGCTCGACTACACTTTCTATCCTAGTCCGAGACCTTAGCTATATTAGACTAGATTTCAAGACTTTATAATTTTGATCACTAACATTGACAAACATGCTTGAGATAGCAACGCATGCGAGGTCGACCGAGCAATGCTTTAACAACATCTTTCTTTCCAAATAAACAAACACTTGGTGGATGCTATAGTTATTCATTATACATATATAAGAAAGAGTGATTCACGGAAGTTGTGTTAGAAAATACTCCATGTGAAGGCATTAGAGGTAACTTCCATATTGTTCTTGCATTTGTATATTCAAAAAATAAGTGAAATGTGGATTCCACAACCTGTTGAATTAACACACATTTTGTGTTGACTTCCGTTACTGATCCCAGCTTATGTCTTGGAAACATTTCTAGATAAATAATTCAATCCCCTGAGAAGTACCCATACTCCACAAACCTTTCCAATATCTTTTTGTTTAAGTAGAAACTAAGCCAGATTTATTTTTCAGTTTAGCATATAATGATTTCATAGTAAATGCACCATTTCTAGTTAGGGTTCTATCTGAGTTTGTATTTTTTTTAGTTTTTCATCCTCTGTTGAACACAGTTTAATGCTCAAAATTTCCTAAACCACAAAATTTTCAAAAACAGAATGTAACGAGTGAATATTACACTTATTAATGTTAGTGTCAATTAACTCTGACACAAGTGTTATGTTTGAGTTTCCTCTAGGAACAGATTATGATAGAACTCGTCTTTGGTTGATAACCATGTATCTTCCCAAATTTTTATGGAACATTACCCACTTCCCAAACACTATATTTTTTTATGTGTTATATTCCTTGGAGGATGCAGTTCCATATCCAAGAATTTTGATTTCTTTTTATAATGAAGAGCTCCTGTTTTCTTAGAGTATTTGCCTTCTAAGATTTGTGCCCATAGGTCATAGCTAATCATAGATTGGTTAACCTTATTACCTCTTTGAAATCTAGCCCTCCTTGGTCTACAGGTAACAGGTCTATACAAGAAGTCGAAATATTTGATATATACTCCTTTAAAGTTTGTGTTTTCCCCCCATCAAAAGTTTCTTTGAATGTCATTGATTCTCTTAATAATTTTCTTTCATAAAACAAAACAGCCCATACTAAATATGGGCATGCTTGATAAAACATATTTATTCAACATGATTTTACTTGGTTGGGAAATATAAGTTTTATGGATGGGGAAATGGAAGTTCATGGGGATAGGGACTCTGAAAAATATGACCAAAGAAAAGTTAAAAAAAAAAAAAAAAACTAAGGCAACTAAGAGACTCGGATTATCCAACGTGAAAAGAACCAATCTAGATCATAAAAAGAAAAATAACCACCACCGCAACTGAAAGACAGAACAAGCTCAAGCTGGCCAAACAAAAACAAACAAGACCACAATGACGGCTATATAAAATGTTATGACCGACTTCCCAGTTCAGTAATTCCAAGTCCAACAATCTCATTCGCGCAACAAGGCTATCCTATTATTGAGATTCATTTCAGGTGTTTTTATTGTCCATGCATTTAATTTTGTAATCTAAACAGTCTCTGATCCGTAGTTGAATGCATATGGATGGGCTTATTTTCCTACTGCAAGCGTCGGGTAAATCCTAGTAGTGATAAAAGATTTTCCTCCGGTACCGAAGCTTTCCACCACTGAGTGATCGATCTGTAACCACAGTTGAACCAATTCAAACTAATAACTATTTACCTCACTCAAATATGCACAACCAAAATAACCATTTAACCGGGTCCACTGAGATGAAATTTTGAGTATCCCACATACAACGATTAATGCTACAGAAAACTAGTAAAGAAGAAAGAAACTATTACCAGGTATCTTAGAGAAATTTCCCCCTCAACCAAATCAACATCCACAAGGATGACCTACATTTATTGCAAAATATCAAGTTAGTTTGGCTATAAAATGGCAGCTTCAGAAACGTTTGTACGTAAGTACGCATACTATGATGGTTTTTCCAGACAAAGGGTTTTAGCTCTAAACTCCCAATTCAATCATTGAAACATTCTTAGAAGACGACAATGGATGTCTCACACATACCATTAGATAATAAGAAATTCTCAAGTGATTGAATGATCAATAAGTAACTTTCCAAGTTGACATCAAATGATTGTCTCCCACAAATCATGTAAGATCTTTCAAGGAAATTTCCACATGATCATCTTTTGGCATAAAGTCAAGAATGATGATGAATGTAGATAAGACAGAAAGCTACCAACATATTTCGAGAAATAGATAAGCGAGTTATACTCAACTCGAAATATCAAATGTGTATGATATGAAAGACTATAGCATATACGACTTGTCTCAACATAAGATATGTAAGAATAAAATATACTTTCTGAGTGATAGAAATTTTTTAGTCTCCACATACCTTTTGTTGATGAAGTTCCTTCGAGTTCTTCAGTAGATCTTCGTCTTCAGTTGTAAGCGCCGTGAAGTCTGAAGCTCAACTACACAATCTATCCTAGTCCGAAATACCTAATGGTATATTAGAAATCAAGACTATAGTTTTGATCAACTAAACTTGACAAACAAGCGTGAGATAGCAATGCTTTTGAGTTCGACCAAGCAATGCTCTAAGAAGTGGGATACTCATGGTTAAGTGGAGATGGATTATCTTCCTTCCCCGAAAATTAAACCAAAATCTAAAAAACAAGCTAAGTCCAATGAAAGATAACGATTCTGTATTGTATGCATGACGAATTCAATACCGAAAGTGAAAATATTTATTGTATGCATTATGAAAACAATGATGACAGTGATATCAATTCTCAGGTGTGAAAATACACCTTATCGGTATCCAATGGTTACAGTCGGCATGCTCGAAAAAATAGCCAATATCGACTGTCGACAGTCGGTTTAGAACTTATTTACGGCTGCTTGCCAACACACACCCAAATTTTCTGCCTAATAACAAGAGACAATCAACATAGTTGGTGAACATTTATTCATTGCTCAGTCTGCAATATCTTCATTATCTCGACCATGCCAATTGTCTCATGATATGGGGAATACATGTAAGTCGGCTTCTTTATTTTCTTACAAATCAAACAAAAAAAAGAGTTATTTAACATGATTAGCAAATCTCCCAAAATCCTTCTTATTCTTCTTCGATCCGTCTGTTCTATACTTAATAATTAAAAACCAAAAATCAAAATTACCCAATATTATTAGTTTAATCTTAACGTATCAGCTAATTAATCTAACTTACAACTAATCCAATTAACACTAATTAACCCATAATGTTTTGAATACCTGGAGAGATTGGGGTATACCCAATTTCAAGGGGAAATGGCGTGTCATTATTAAAAAGGGTGATTTTACTTTAATACCCTTGAACTAATTAAATCTTAAAAATAAACCCATTTCTTAATTTCATTAACCCTAAAATTAAGAAAACTAAACAACTCTTGATCTTCTCTTCTTATTCTTCTTCTTCATCTTCCATCAACCAAAGCCATATAAAAATCTTCAACTTTGATTTTCCAGAAAAATTGTTGACTCTACCAGCGAAAAGAAGACTATAAATGATGTTTAAACTCAAACACATCATTGTGTTGTGTGATTTGATTGTTATATTAGGTTGGAAATCGAAAATTATGATTTCTGTATTTTTGGTCGGCAAGGTCGTAACATGCATATCTTGCCGACTTTTCATAATAGCCATGGCCACGACTGTAAATTTTTTCAACAACCGACAGGGTATTTTTTGGAGACCTTGACGACTAATACAGCCGGCGTGGTATTTTTTAACAGCCGGCGTTTTTCTTTTTTGTAGATCTTGCCGACTAATATTTTTCAATAGCAAAAAAAAACCTTGCCAACCAAAATATAGCCGGCATGGTATTTCCAACAGCCGGCGTGGTATTTTCAACAACCGACGGGTTTTTCTTTGTAGACCTTGCCGACTAATATTTTTCAATAGCCATCTCCTGTGTGTCAAAAAAAAAGTCGGCATGTTCTTCATTTAAATACCTTGCCTGCCAAATATAGTCGGCATGGTCTTCATTCGTCGACCTTGCCGACTTTTCATACTTTCAGAACTGAACGTGTTGATTTCTGATCTAATTTTGAGTATGATTTCATACAACAGCTTTGCGATCCCGTTTTTATAAGTGTTTTGGTTGTGTGCTTCATTTTCGTTGCAAGAGATATTCTCAAAAAAAAAAAAAAAAATTCATCGAAAATCATCCCACAAAAGTTCAATCAAAAAAATAAAATTCATAACTTAAATTCATAAGTTTTAATCTATTCAATCAATTTAAACTTCATTAATTAATCTAATAAAAATTTTAGTGTTAATTAAACGAGGGAAATTTAGCCATTTTGAAAATATATGGTTAAGGGGTGACCTTTTTTACTTCAAAATGACCCTATTTTGTCTCATTAGGTATACCCCAATCTCGCCAGGTTTGAATAAGGGTATTTAAATCATTACTAAAATTATTTGGATAGTTCTTCAATTTACTTCATAATATTTTTATTTTGTCATTTTTTGTGTATCCCCAAAGTTGTGGACGTATCCCCAAATGTGGGGAAAGTACCAAATTATTATTTTAGGAAATACCAGATGGTCCTAGAAATAATATATTAGAGAGAGTTTGGTCCAGTTGACCTAGTCAACTGTCTGTTTGGTCCATTTTTAGGACCAACAAAAATAATATATTAGTCAACTGTCTCTAATATATTATTTCTAGGACTATATGGTATTTCCTAAAATAGGGGAAAATATCTTTTGGTCCTTTTTTAGGTGGTCCCAAGTCTGTTTAGTCCTTTCATAAATCACCTTTTCCATTTGGTCAATAATTATTTAAAAATATTTAGTGGACCAAAAGTACCCTTCGGTGTTAATTCTTACTTTTCTTTTTTTGTAGCAGTTCATTCTGTCTGATAAACGGACTGCGGAGTTTATTCCTTCAAAATTCTGTTTACTTATTTTTTTGTAGCAGTTCATTTTGTCCGATGAACTCCGGAGTTCATTCTTTCAAATGAACACCTAATAAAACCTCTGTTTACTTATTTTTTGTAGCAGTTCATTCTCTCTGATGAACTCCGGAGTTCATTCTTTCAAATGAACACCTAATAAAACCAAACTAAATCACATATGGAAACATAGTTCATTCTGTAAAATGAACACAACACAAAACTTCATTATTATGACAAAAAAACAAAGTTCATTCTTTCAAATGAACACATGATAAAACCTATATGGAAACAGAGTTCATTCTTCAAATGAACACCTGACATAACTTATGAGAAAACAGAGTTCATTTGACAAAATGAACACTATCAAAAACTAACTAATTCAAACCTAAAATTGGGTTCATTCTTGAAGATGAACACCTAACAATTCAAGATATAAAAACAGAGTTCATTCTTTATATGAACACACGAAAAAATCCATAAAAATCAGAGTTCATCTTCAACACGAGTTCATTCTTTACATGAACACACAAAAATCAAGATCTTCAGCATCAAAAAATTAAGATCTTCAACACAAGCAGCAAGACATAGATCAACATCTTCATCTTTAACACAAGCAACAAACATCAATATCAGTTCATCCTTCACAGTGAACCTGATTTCAGATCTCATTTCACCATTCACAACAAACATCATCATCTTCAAATAACAACAACAACATCGTATTCATCATCTTTAACAGCAACAGCAAATAGCAGAGACGAAAAATAAACGCAAAAACTACATCGTCTTTTATCATCTTCATCAACTTCAATATCATCATAAACAACACCAACACCAGTACAAAAGAAAAACCCTAAAACTCTGTCGTTCATCATCTTCATCATGTTCATCACCATCTTCAACCACAACAACATCAAACAGAGAAGAAAAATAAAAAAATCTTGTCGCAAATCATCATCTTGTTCATCATCTTTATATACACATCGTAATAATCATCTCACCAAAATCAAAACCCTAAAACTCACACAAATCTTCATTGTTTATGCATAAGAAGAAGAAAAAAGAGAGAGATAAACTAGATCTGAAAATATGGAGGTGAGATAAAGTAAATATGAAAATGATTTCTTCTCTCTTGATAATTGAGTATATATGTCCTAGGGTGACGTCATGAATGATGTAGTGGTCCCAAAAGGGTATTTATGTCACTACAAGATGACAATTACATCATCCATGATGTCACTCTAGGACCAAACCATAATTTTTAGGACCAAATAGTAATATTTATTTTAACATATTACTATATCTCCAACAAAGGGTGGATTTTTTTTAAGTGACACATAGGATTTTAGACCCCCGTTTGGCATAAATCCATCTCCAATAGTAGGGTCTTACAAACTAGGAGGGACCAATTACTAAATACAAAGGTGTTCAAGAAAGTGTATCTACACCTCCAACTCCACCTCCACCTCCACCTCCACCTCCAAGTCATATTTTTCACTATTTTTTCAAAAAAAAATCTCTAATATTGGAGATGGTTTTTTAGATATGAGATCCTATATTTACTCTATGTATAGACCCCATAAACTAAGAGCATCTCCAACATAGGGTGAAAATATTTTTTTTGAATGACACATAGGATTTTAGACCTCCATTTAGTATAAAAGCATCTCCAATGGTTACGTCCTACAAATTAGGAGGGATTAAAATACTAAATACGAAGGTGTTAAAGAAAGTCTTAACTACACCTTCGGGATGACCCTTAACTAATTCCATGTCGTCAATTTTATTTTAAAAAAATAATTTTTAATATGGAATCAAACTAAATTTTTTTTTTTTAATGTTTAACTGAATCTAAAATACATTGTATAACCTTAACTACTGGAGATGAGTTTTAGTATAAGAGTCTTATTAAGCCTCGATAAATTGGGGACTATAGTGATTAATTTGGGCCTATGACTAAATGCCAAAATAAGACATTTTTAAGTAAAATGAGATACCCCTTAACCAACTATTTTTCTTTAATGACTAATTTACCCTTGATTAATTAGTATTAATCGGCTGATTAGTTGATGTTTAAGCAAATCAAACTAGAAAACAAGTAATCTTGATTCATCATCAAGATATGAAAAAAAAATTAAAAAAAAAAATCAAACCAGAATCGGTTTATAAGACTTAGAACATAGACCGATTGTAAAATTCAAAAGTTTTTCTATGATTTTTTTTTTGCCAAAATCGGTTTACATATTTTCCCACATAAACCGGATTATAAATCTGGGAAATCTAAATCAGTATATATTACTCTGTATATAGATAGATAAAAGGAATCGGATTTTGTGTATACATTTATAGATCGATCGTTCCAGGAATCGGATTTTGTGTTTACACGTATACACTGATTATTTCGAGAATCGGGTTTTGTGCATAGATATAAAGATCGATTGTGGTGTGTATACAAGGGAACAATGAATTTCATTGTTACTTAAATAGGTGAGGCATGCGTGAATCTCCACTATAGTCTATAGATATGGATTAGAGAGATATGTACACGTGGTTAGTAACAAGATTATAGATATTATAGGACTTTTCATATCTTTTGACTAATTTTTCCTCTATTTTTCCTCTCTTCCATTACAGACGGAATTTCATGTGAAGAGGTTTTTTTGTATCCATCTCCCTCTCCCTCTTCCATTACAGTCTCCATCTCCCTCTCCCTCTCCCTCTTCCTCTAAACCAGAATTTTACCTTTGGCTTATAAGAAAATCATGTATGTGAATGGGATTCATGTTAATGGGAAGATTCAGAGCTACAACAGTTGGAAGAGTGATTACAAATGGGTTTTGTAGCAAAAAGTTAGGGTTTATTTGTTGGGCAAAATTGATTTTTCAATATGGATTGAAATTAGATTTCAATGGAAATTCCTGAGAGATCAGTGAATCATCTATCTAACTTGGGTGAGTGGTATTGTATTATAAACTCTTGATTTATTGATTAAGAAATTAAATTGAAGAGGAGTTGGGGATGTGTAGAAAATCGGTATTTGTTCATGACGATATAATCCGATTGTGGGTAGAAAAACTGACAGAAAAAATTAACCCAGAATCGGGAGTTTATGTTGCGACATATTTACCGATTCTGGTTTTTTATGTTCTTTGTTTTTGAAACCCAAATCCAGAATCGGTTTATATATTGCGACGTATTCCCCGATTCTGGTTTTCACGTTTCATCAATTTTGAAGAAATTTCTTAAGTTCTACCTAATGTCATATTGGATTGGAGCTTTTTCTAGTGTGAATTTGGTATACTGAGATTGGGTTTTAGCCATCACATCTAATTTGGTTTTTTTATTTTTATTTTTTCGTTGATGATGTGATTTGGAATTTTTGTGAAGATGGCAGTGATATGGAGGAGGAGGAGGATTTTAGTTTCACGGTGAAGGAGGCAGTGATGATTATAAGAATGAAATTAGGTTTAAGTATTTTAGAGTAAGGGTTATTTGGTAGTTTCACCTAATTAGATTTTTAGTCATAGACCCAATTAATCACTATAGGCCTCAATTTATCCAGGTTATTAAGATAATAGACCCTAATTAATCACTATAGGCCTCAATTTAGCCAGGTTATTAAGATATATGGATAAAATCTAAATAAATAGGGATCTAACAATGACATCCACGTAGGATTTTTTTGACCTACTGTTGGAGATGCTCTAATGGACTAAATAAAAAAGTCACATATGATTTTTTATACCTTCTAATGGAGATGCTCTAATATATTTTCTCTAATATTATTATTGGATAAAGAGTATTACATTAACTAGAATCCTATTATTGGGGCGTCACATTCCAATAGAGGTGCTTCATATAATAGGACAAAAACGGGTTATTATGTAGTAATTTAAAAATCCCTTATCTAATATTTTTTCATAATGGCTAAACATCCCTCGTTCAATTAATGTTAATCGTTTGATTAAATTAGATTAGTGATTTTGATGTATTTGTGAGAGATTGAAAAATATAGATTCTGTCTTTGGTTTTTTGGAGCAGCAGAAGGAAGAAAGAGGGAAAAATGATTCTTTTTTTATTTTGAAAACCCTAGAATTTGATTCACCTATCTAAAATAAGTGATTCATGTGAGAAATTTAAGTGGGTGAATCCTTATTTTGATAGAGAAATCAAATTTTACATAGTTGATGGTGGAGATTCGAAGATGGCTGAATTTTTAAGCTTTTCAGAGTGTTTACGACTGGATTTTTTGCTTACGTGCCCAACCGTAAGATAATATTACGGTTAGGAAACGATGAACTCCCAACTGTAATTGGATAAAATTGGAAAAACCCAATGCAACTTATTTACGGTTGAGTTTTTGGGCCGTAAAAAAATTACGTTTGGTTTCCTAAACTCGAACCTAGCCGTAAAATAAGGTGGATAAAAATTTCTAAGTGTCAGGTATATTTACGATTAGATGAATAAAAATAAACCCAACCATAAAAGAATCTCGAAAATAATGGGATTGGGTTAGAATCAAACACAATTTTTGGTTCATACATTCACTTTAGGTCTTTCTTATGATGAATAATCACGTTAACACCGAAAACCTAAACTAAGAAAGTCTTAGTTTAGCCTAGTTTATAGCTAAGAAAGTCTTTCCTTGCACACGTAAACTAACAAATTCATAGTGTCTACCTATTTTATAGCTAAAGAAAATATATACGCCTTAATTACAAATTAAAGATTTTATTCAAAAAATAGTAACCAAATTACGATACAAAATCACGGAAGAATCTAAGGCAAAAACATGGTTGGGTCTCCAAATATTCAAGCTAACCGTAATCAAAATTACGGTTAGAAAATCCAACTTGAAAAAAAATATCCAGGAATATTTACGTTTAGGTTTGGTCTCACTCGAAGCCAACCGTAATAGAATTACGGTTATAAAACCCAACCGTAACTGCAACTCTAGTTTTTAATAGAATCTTTTATTTCCAGATCTTTTGATATAGATTTAATCCATTTATTTTCATATCTTTGATATAGAATTTAATGAAATTTTTTAATTTTTTGGATTGTTGATTAATGGAAGACTATAAAAATTGGAGAAGAGTTGCGGTTGAATAAGAGGAGGAGAGGAGAGCCTAGTTAGTAATTCTCCGAATCATTCACGAATGATTCCCGAACGTATCCGAACTGACCGAATCCGAATGATATTTCCGAACTATTTGAACTCCGAACCTAGTTCCCGGATTATATGGACCTCACGAATGATTCGCGAAAGTATCCGAACTAACCGAATCCGAATGATATTTCCGAACTAGAACTTCGAACCTAGTTCAACCCAACCTCGCTCTCCCATAAGTAATTCTCTGATCAGAGTTTTGTTGTTTGGTTTTTGTTTGATTTTGAATATACTTTATATTTAAATACAATTATTCAGTTAAATTTTTTATTGATAGTTGTTTAACCAGTGTTTTATGTGTTAATTTTTGTTTAAAAATCTATAAACTCGTTTTATAATACATTTATGCGATTAAACTGTTTACTTCTTGTTAAATAATCACGCTAAAATATTTTTTTCATCTTATAAATCATATACAAATAAAATTAGTCTCGTAATAAGATCATAATACTTATCAATTTATCATTTATGTAATCCGAATTTTAAGTGCCGAACTCACATTTATAAAACGAATATACACGTACGTATGCCGTTCCGAACTACTGTTCGAACAACGAACCGTTGACCGGATTTTTGACCGAATCCGACCTATCCGAATCCGTATAATTCTCGTACGTATGCCGTCCCGAACTACTACACGTACCCCGAATTGCTAACTAGGGAGGAGAGGAGACGAATGAAAAGAAGATTTTTTTATTTTTTTTATTTAAGGGACGGGTAATTTAGTAGTATTTGTATAGATGGAGAAGGATAATTTGGACTTTTTATATATGCATTTGGACCCATAACCAACTAACTAGGTCACTATGAATCATAGTGAAGCCCCTCTATTGGAATGTGATGCCCCAATAATAACTTTCATTAACTAGTTGGAAGCCTAACAAACCAAGCTCCAACAACATAGAACATATTATTACATTAATTGAACAAGTTATTGTGCTAACCTACCAGGTACCTACATGAGACCTTCTAGAACGCATGAAACTTTGGGAAATAGGGATGACCAGCTGAGCTAGGGCCCGTTCTTGTGTGGAAACAAATTATTTAATTATTAGCTTTGATTTCAACTAAAAAGTCAAACAAGAAACTAATTGACATTCCCGGTGCAATAGTTTGCGGAGCACAACTGATGAGGAACGAAGGATTAATGTTTGGTTTTGATGGAATAAAGTTTTTTTTCTCATCACATGGATTCTACGGAAACATCAAACAAATTTTTTTTTTCTTTCTGTTGATCAACAAATTAGAAGTCTTATAGAAACCAATCAGGCTCAGAAAAATAAAAACAACCACCACCACAACTGACAGACAGAACAAGCTCAAGTTGGCCAAAGAAAAACAAACAGCCACAGTGACGGCTATATCCATCCTCATGCCGAATGTCATAGCGTGTAACTTTAACAAATGCAATATCATAGACTGACTTACACCAGTTCAGTAACTCCAAGTCCAACAATCTCATTCGCGCAGCAAGGCTATCCCATCTTTGAGATTCATTTCAGGTGTTTCCATTGTCCAGGCATTTAATTTTGCAATCTCAACAGTCTCTGATCCATAGTTGAATGCATACAGATGGGCTTCTTTTCCTACTGCAAGCGTCGGATAAGTCCTAGTTGTGATACAAGCTTTTCCTCCGGCACCGAAGCTTTCCACCACTGAATGATCGATCTGCAACCACAATTGAATTAATTCAGACTAACAAATATGCGCAGCAAAGATAACCATTTAATCATATTCCAACCCCTACAAAATGATCAATGCTACAGAACACTAGTACAAAATAAGAAAGAAATTATTACCAAGCATCTTAGAGAAATTTCCCCATCAACCAAATCAACATCCACAAATGCCCCATATGAGGGTTTATGTAGTCCTTCTCCTCTTAAGGATGACCTATGTTTATTGCAAAACATCCAAGTTAGTTTGGTTATAATTGGCAGCTTCAAAAACGTTTCCCCGTTATGAAAAAATGAATTGCAACTAACCTGTCACCACCAGAACACATAAGCACTACATACTTGTTATCTTGAGCTCTGAAAACTCTAAAGAATACTGCTGTATATTCTTCTAAATCTTTAGAAGCTAAGGCTAACAATCCAAATGGTCCAATCCCACCTTTAACAGTAGCACCTTTTTCACTGCTGAGCTGTTGGGCGTCAACCCATGTAGGGTCAAATACTTCTGCATTTTCTAAATTCGGTATGCGAAATGTAACTTCAATGTCGGCCTGTGAAAATGTCACAGTAAGTAAACATCTGACAACCAGAATCATAAAATAGAGTTAAGAACTGAGTTTTCCGAACATACCTGTGCTGCTGTTATGTTTTCAACTTCAAAGTGTTTTCCCTCAGTCAGAAGTTTCTTAGTGTACTCGACTTCATTTGTTCTCAAGGTTTCGAGTTCTTTGATTGGCCATTGTAGGAGTTGTTTTTCATTTTTATCCAGCCATAGTGTCCTTGGAATTGACTATTAGATCAAATAGAAGTTATCGTTAAGTGATATTCACAAAGATTACATTAAAAAACTGTGATAGTGTAATAAACAAACCTGAATACCAGCCCATCCCCTAGCAGTGGCATCTGCATTGGAATCCGGCTCATTGACCCATGCCCACAATATCCTTCTGTTTTTCGCCTCATCCAAGAATGTTTTAGATGCATAGAATTTGCCATAATCTAATCTTAGACCAGTAACTGGCGAATACGGATCGCCTACTGTGTTCTCAGGTATATAGTACTCACCATTGTTCACAAAATAATTCCCCACTGTATAAAAATCAGTGAACGTATCTTGAATGCTCACCTTAAAGACATACTTAATATCGTCTCCCTTTGCAGAAGTGTCTAATGCTTCTTCCCCTTTCAGTGACACAGGAAAAAAATCCAGGCATTCCCACATACCGGTATTTGGTTCCGCAGAGTGAAATGCATTCTCAGATTCTGTCCATGTCATGAAGTCATTACTTTTAAACAACAAAGCAGCCACTTTGTTATTTTTCTCGCTTCCTATCAGAATTCTCCAATACCCATCTTCACCTAACCATCCAGTAGTTGGGTCCCGAAACTTATCCGGAGTAATGTAATCCGGTCTCAAGATAACAGGATTTTGGTCTAGCTTTTCCCATTCTACGAGTAAGGGATCTGATAAATCCTTTGGCACAGCAATGTTCTGAACTTGTCCGTTGTTTAAATCAATGCCTGTGTAGAGCATCATCAGCTTGTTACCAGGGAGGATAGTGGCAGAGCCTGACCAACACCCGTTGATATCATACGTTTCCGTAGGTGACATTGCAACATCAAGGTGAAACCAGTTGACCATATCTTTTGATACAGAATGGCCCCATGAAAGTGCACTTTCCCAAATGACAGCTTTGGGATTATATTGGTAGAATAGATGGTAGATACCATTATAATACACAGGTCCTGTTCCAAATAGAAAGCAATGCGAAATCTAATAAGAACACCGGCGTAACATCCTTGGAACAAAAGAAAAGATTGCTTATGAATTAGATAAAGATTAGACAAACTTACCGTTTGGGTCTGTTTGTTGGAGATGTTTGAATGCCATTCAAGTAACAAAATGAAAATTGTTAGGATACCAATATGATGATACTAAACTGTAAATAATTATAAGCACTGAATGAGAAAGCAGAATGGCTTACCGTTAATCCAGTTTTTTGGGGACTGAAAGTGATAACCTGTTCTGTTAGTTCCTAACCTGTTTGATGATCCAGTTTCTGACATGACTTCGTTCAATGGTCGGGCAGTTCCTTATGATCTAAACTCTGAGAATAGAAGAACTAAGGAAGACACATTGAAAATATAAAAGAAGTAAAGGAGATAGGAAATTACCAGGTATATTACTAGTTCAACAATTGAGAAATAATTAAGAGGACAACTAAGCAAGCAACTTGGTGCTGATTATAATATACAATGACTCTTTGACTTTAACAAATTTGTAATATTTAAATCTTTCATTGGCCTTGCCTCCACTTTACATTCATCCCCTCTGTAACTTTCAGTGTGGGAGATGCTGATGCGGATAGCATACCAGCTACCACTACCAGAACCATATAATGGTGACCATAACTCAGCTACCACTACCAGGCACCTTCATGCTGTTAGTTGATCCTATGAAGGGGCTTGACATTGTTAATACTTGCTGGTATTTGGGAAAATTGAGAAGGGGCACAAGTCCACATATGGCAAGAGACCATTGGATGACAAGCATTGTGCAACTTTCTGCTGATGAAACAAATCAGAACTAGAATCTACTTTTTTTTTTTTAAGCAAAAGAATTTATTGACTGTGTTCACATCTGAAAAACGGGAAAACAATAGAGGATGCCAATATTCGCAGTATGGAAGACATTCAGGATCACTATACATTTCTGTTGCAAAAATACAGTAACATGGACTGATTTCCCACAGTTCAGTAACTCCTCCGCTAATGATAATTGACCTTTTGTTTAAGCTGAGAATGACGAACTTATCTCCTTGCCGAGATTCATTTTAGGTGTCTGCATTGTCCATGCATTTAGTCTCTTAATCTCAACCGTCTCAGTACCGTTGTTGAAAGCGTATAAATGAGCTTCCTTTCCTACTGCCAAGGTTGGATAAACTCTAGTCGTGATACACGTTTCTCCACCCGCACCAAAGCTTTCTACCACCGTATGATCAATCTGCAATCAAATTGAGCAAAATTAAGAAGAAATAGTTTGTAGCTCACTCTGAAACAACAGATGAAGATATATTTTTTTTTACCAAGCTTCGTAGAGAAATTTCGCCATCAATCAAGTCAACATCCACAAAAGCCCCATATGAGGGTTTATCTAATTCTGCTTTTAATGATGACCTGATACCACCAGAACACATAAGCACAACAGGCTTGTCTTGAGCCTTGAAGACCCTAAAGAATACAGCCGTGTATTCATCTAAGTCCTTAGAAGCTAGAGTTAACAACCCAAACGGTCCAATGCCACCTTGAACAGTAGCATCTTTCCTACCGCAGAGCTGTTGGGCGTCCTTCCATGAAGGATCAAATGATTCTGCATTTTCTAAACTTGGTAAACGGAATCTAATTTCGATATCAGCCTGTGAACATTCCGAATCTTAGTTAGTAAAAATATGGCTACTGAGTTTAACACATGGCTCTTAAATTGATTCTAACTCGGAATACCTGTGCAGCTGTTATTCCTTGAACTTCAAATACACTTCCTTTGGTGAGAGGTGTCTTCTTCAACTTCACTTCGTTTGTTCTTAAAGTTTTGAGCTCTTCGATTGGCCACTGTAGAAGTTGTTTTCCATTTCTATCCAGCCACAGTGTCCTTGGAATTGCCTAAAATACAAGATTGGTTAAGAACTACTAGTATTAGCAATATCATTTACAGAAGAATCAGCTACTCTAGAAAACATCATATTGAAAAGATATCACTGATATAAACAAACCTGAATACCTGCCCATCCTTTAGCAAAATCATCTGCCGCAGAATCGGATTCGTTAACCCACGCCCACAATATCCTTCTGTTTTTCGCCTCATCAAAGAATGTTTTAGACGCATAGAATTTCCCGTAATCAAATTTTAGTCCTGTAGTTGTCGAATAATGATTACCTTGAGTGTTATCAGGTACATATTCATCCTTGTTCAGACAGTAATCCCCAACTGTGTAGAAATCAGACCATGTTCTTTGAACACTCACCTTTAAGATATACTTAACATTGGCTCCGCTCACAGAAGTGTCTAATCCTTTTTTACCTTTCAGCGACACAGGAAAGAAATCTGGACATTCCCAAATACCAGTGTCTGGTGCAGAATGGAAGTTATTTTGAGATTCTGTCCATGCCATGAAATCTTTACTTCTAAACAACAACGCTGTCCCTAAATTACTTCTCTCACTCCCAACCAGAATTCTCCAATACCCATCTTTGCCTAACCATGCTGTTGTTGGATCCCGAAACGAAGTTGCATTAATGCCATTGGGTGGCAAAATCAATGGATTTTCATCTAGCTTTTTCCATTCTACAAGTAAGGGATCTGATGGATCTTTTGGTACAGCAATGTTCTGAACTTGTACATTATTTATATCTATGCCAGTGTAAAGCATCACTGGCTTGTTACCAGGAAGGATAGTCGCAGAACCTGACCAACACCCATTGATATCAAATGAATCCGTAGGGGACATTGCAACATCAAGGCAAAACCAATTGACCATATCTTTTGATACGGAATGTCCCCAGACTATATCACTTGCCCATGCAGCAGCTTTAGGATTGTATTGGTAGAAAAGATGGTAGATTCCATTATAATACATAGGTCCTGTTACAGCAAATTGAAAATCATGCGAGTTCTTTTAAGAACACCATTGTCGTAACTCTAGAAACAAAACAAGAAAGATTTCTCATGTATGTGATATACAGACTTACCATTTGGGTCTGATGAATGGTTGTTGGAGAGGTTTGAATGCCATCCAAGTAAGAAGCATGAAACAATGTTAAACACAGCAAGCCGGTAACAACGAGCAAGAAAACATAAAGCAATACAAGTTGAGATAATAAAAATGGAACTGCTAGCTAGAGCTAAAGCTTCTATCCCGTTTTATGTTAATGCTTGTTAAACACCAAGATTTGGCACGGTATGATTGAAGCTCATCTCCGAGAAATAAATGATGTGTATAAAAACTAAGTTGAAAACGGGATAAGATTAAGTTGAAATGCTGATTATACATGATTAGTTAAGTTGAAAAACTAATCAAACAAACTAATGATTGTGTATAAAAATTGAACACAATTAAGTGAGAAGTGAGAACTTACCGTTGATCCAGTTCTTGGGAGACTGAAAGTGATAGCCTGTTCTGTTAACTCCGGCCCCATCCAATCCAGTTTCTGATATGTCGCTGTTAAATGCTTGAACCCCATAGTTGCTTATGAGAGTAAAGCATAAGAAGATGAAAACCATTTTAATCAAATGAACAGAAATTTCTAAAATCGCCATCAACTATGATAACACCAGGCTTCTCTACTTCAAACTCTTGGATTTTTAATTAAGAAGACAACTAAGCAACTTGTATTAACCCTGATTATAATATACTACATCTTGACTTTAAATAATTGATAACTATGAGTTTTTATTTTATTAATTAATTGTGAATAAGGAATCTTCAATAAAATTGTATTATTATCCATTATCCATTCAATTATTCTGAGACCCAGAGAGAGACTAAAATTGATAGTACAACAACAGAACACTAAACATGATGATGACCTTATTCTATTTCTAAACTAATTCAATGTATTTAAAAAATGATTGTGTTGCATCTAAATCTTAATGCCAATTACGTTAATCACGATCCAGATCCAGTTTTCTTCGTGTTTGTGCTTTAACATTCATTTTTGGTCTTCCCATTGACCATGCTTTCAACTCTGCAATTTCAACAGCTTCAGTACCGTTGTTGAAAGCATACAAGTGAGCATTTTTCCCCAGTGCAAGAGTTGGGTAAACCCTCGACGTTATACATGTTTTTCCTCCAGAAGCAAAACTTTCCACTACTGAACTATCAATCTGCAATAGAAACAATTAAACAAAAAATTGCAAACGTAAATTATATAAGCTGTAGGTGAGGTGAAAAACATTAGTCCAAACATGATCTACTTCATCATCCACTCGGAAACTAGGGATCATGGATCTAGAAAAGAATACACAAAGGGCTTGAAATTGATAAGATTCATGGGGAAAGAGTCCACGTATGAAAAGACCACTGGATCCTAAACCTTGCACAACCGTTACAACATCCTACATTCCTACTAACGAATTAGATGTCTATAACAATAAAAACTGGCAACAGGAAATGCTACATGAATTTACTTACAGATAAGCAAGCGGAGACAACAAAACGGTCACAGCTTTACTGTATACTTATATAACATCAAAAACTCACACAACTTGTAGCACTTTAGTCTAACTACTTAAGAAGAACGGAGAAAGTGCTCAGTGCTGGATCCATAGAGATGGATATGAATTGGCACTACTAAACAGTAATGTGGGCATGGAACGAAGATGGAGAAAGTGCCTGTCGTTTCTTGGTTAAGGCTATTATGAACTTTTTATGCAGTTACAGTTGAGAGGTTCGAAATATTACAGATAAATGCTGTGATTCAGCCAAATACTTAATCAATAGAAGTAGTAAACATGATGTTAGAAGTAAAAAGTATTTTTTCAAACAAGTTAAAACGGAGATACTGGCTTTGGTTTGCCTTTGGTTTCAGACTGAATCTTGGTTTAATTTGTTCTAACAAAGAACAATAAAACTATACTTTTTTATTTCAATGCTACTTAATCTACTTAATAAATACTGTAATTAAAACCATACCAAGCTCCTCAGAGAAAGCTTCCGATCCGTCAAATCTGCATCTACAAAAGCTCCATAAGACCGTTTCGTAACTCCTGGTTTTAGAGAAGACCTGATTTTATACCAAAAAATTGCCAAAAATACAAGTCAGCTGGTGATTCTACATTTTGTTAGCATACATAGGAGAGTATCTCATGAGTACCAAAAACAAAGTTAAGCTAACCTTACACCGCCAGAGCACATAAGTACTGTATACTTGTCTTGAGCTTTAAAAACTCTAAAGACGATTGCTGTGTATTCCATACAATTTTTAGAAGCCAATGCTAACAATCCAAAAGGTCCAACTCCACCTTGAACAGTAGCATCCTTCTTACCACAGAGTTCTTCAGCGTCAACCCAAGTAGGGTCAAACAACTCTGCGTTCTCCAAACTAGGCAAATGGAATGTAACTTCAACATCGGCCTGTGGAGTAGAAATATAGAATCGTATAAAGTGAAAGCTCAAAACTGAGACTGCAAAAACGCTATCTTTTAACTAACAACAAACAGTAAAGTTTATGTACTCTAAAATATAATTCTTCATATTTGCATACTTGTGAAGCTGTTATTCCTTTAACTTCGGAAAGAATTCCCTTGGTGAGAGATATATTTGTCATGGCAACTTCTTTTCTTCTCAAACTTTTGAGTTCTTCAACCGGCCATTGCAGAAGTTGTTTTTCGTTTTTATCAAGCCATAAAGTTCTAGGAACTGACTGCAAATATGAAGTGATGATAAGGCATCAAATGCAAGCCAGCATTTAGCTACACTATATAGATATGAAAACTGTATATCTTTAATAAACCACCTGAATGCCAGCCCATCCTTCAGCAACATCATCTTCTTTGGTATCGGACTCGAGAACCCATCCCCACAGGATCCTCCTCTTTTTTGATGCATCAAAAAATGATTTAGATGCATAGAAGTTTCCATAGTCATACCTTAAGCCCGTCGAATCATCAACAGATGTATTATCAGGTACATACTGATCCTTACTCAAAAGATAGTGACCAACCGTATAGTGATCAGCGGTCTTCTCACCAAGACTCACTTTTAAAACATGTTTAATTCGGTCTCCAGTTGCAGATGTGTCTAAACCTTCTTTTCCTGTTAGTGATACAGGAAAGAAATCCGGACACTCCCACATACCAGTTTGGGCAGAATGTAATGGATATTGGACCTTAACCCAGTTAATGAAATCTTTACTTTTATACAGTAATGCCATTCCAGTTTTGTTACTGCTCTCATTTCCAATTACCAATCTCCAGTACCCATCTTTACCCAACCATGCAGTTGTCGGGTCTCGAAATGAGGCAGCATTAATCCCATTAATTGGCTCTATCAAGGGGTTGTAGTCAGGTTTCGTCCATTCTTCTAGGAAAGAATCTGATAAGTTCTTTGGTACTGCAATGTTCTGCACTTGTCGATTCTTTGTATCAATGCCTGTGTAGATTATCACAGGTTTATTCCCCTGGAGGATAGTTGCGGACCCCGACCAACAACCATTGATATCGAATGGAGCTGAAGGATAGATTGCGGGCTTAAGAGGGAGCCAATTGATCATGTCCTTTGATACAGAATGCCCCCACACAATGTTTCCCCATACAGCACCTTCGGGATTGTACTGGTAAAACAGATGGTAAGTACCATTATAGTACATTGGTCCTGTTTAAAATCAGATAATACGAGATTGAATGAGAAAATTGCAACTTTAGAATTAAAACATTAAAATGGTCTATATTAACCGAAAGAAATATAAGATGAACTCTTACCATTTGGGTCTGTTTGTTGTTGCAGATATTAGAGTGCCATTCAAGAAAGAAACTAACGTTAGACACTAAGCAATTGACGAAAAATAATAGTAATATGCAGTGAGAACAGTCTAACACATTATCAAAAAGAAAAGAAAAGGAGATTAGTCCATAGCAAGTTCTGTCCTTGCTTCAAAAAAACAAAAGCAAGTAATGTTCTTGCATACAGCTGAAGTTCAAAACAACAAATTCTGCTAGCTTGAAACAAACTGATGAATTTTTCCCAGTATTGCACTAAACCAACCAGCAATAACTAAAATCTGAATGAGATGAGCTGCAAATAATGTTCCACACCCTTCCACAAACAAACCATGAAGATATACCCTATTATAAATCTCAGACACATTCTTTTCTAACAAACTCTGTAATATGCTACTTTCAAGTTTCAATATCAACAAATTTGCAGCGGTACAACCAGTTAAAGTAGTAGTAACAGCAATTCTAAATCTACCAATAGCACTCCACTGCACGTCACCATAATAATTAAAACATTCAAGGTCCTATTATAACACCCCATGAATCAGCAATATCGGCAACCATATAAACAACGCCAGAGTTAAAATTCTAAATCAATAACCCGAAACCAAATAACAAGTTCCAATCAGTTCTTGGGGATAACCCCAACCATCAAAACCAATGAAAATTAGTATTTGAGGGAATCGCCACCAGAATATGCAAGTGGAAATTTTTGCTTAAAATCAGGAAAATTAAGGAGCATGAAACTAATAAAGGTCCCCGGATGTTGGGATTTACAGATCTGAATGGAAAACAACGATTAATAATGCAATGTCTAATGTATCAAGTTTGTGTGCTAATCACTAAATAGCTCACTACATAATCTATGACAGTAATAAGCTAATTTACAGTAGCTCATTTAAGATTTCATATTAAAGCACTTAAACAAGAACCTAACACAAGGAATAAGAACTCACCATTCATCCAATTTTTCTGAGGTTGAAAGTGATAACCTGTTCTATAAAGACTCCAAGAATTAGATTTGTTTGTAGCCTGAATTTCTGATAGTACTTTGTTCGATTCCTGAACCCCACTGACACTTAAAAGGTTGAAACATAATAGAACCAGTAGAAAGGAACAAGCATTTCTAGAATCTCCATGACAAATCATCAAGTTTAGAATAACCAATGAACCTTAAAACAGAAAAACCAAAGAGAAAAATATTTGAAGAATTATTATATATGTTCAAGAATGTCCAATTCAATCAATAGGTCACCACTAAACCTGTAGCACTCCAACTAAACATTGATCTTTGATTCCAGAGTTTTCACAGTTTCACAAAGACAAGATTTTTTTTTTTTTGGCTTTTGTTGAAAATGCAATACTTAAAAGATTTAATACGGCAAATAAATAGTAAAAATTAGAATAAACAACTTTACTGTAGAATAAAATATTCCAGAGGGGAAATACTTCATTTCAAATCGACACTACATGTAACATCCTTATGTACTCATATGGACAATTTTGACAAGGTACCATCGGATAACAACATGATGGATATTATTTTCCTAAAACAAAATTCTACAGTTAATCGAAATAACTAGTTGACTAATTTTTTTCAATTCATTGAGGGGCTATTTTTTTCAATTCATTGAGGGACTATTCATTGTCCATGCTTTCAACTTCCCAATCTTTACCGCCTGAGTTCCGTTGTTGAAAACATACAAATGCGCATTATTTCCGATGGCCAATGTTGGATAAACCCTTGATAAGATGCATGTTTTTCCTCCGGCACCAAAACTCTCTACAACTGAATTATCAATCTGCAACCATACATTAGGTACATTAGAAGAAAAAAAGATGTAACTTTTATAACTAAGATACGGTTAACAATTAAAGTATATAGAGATTAAAAGTCTTACCAAACTTCTCAAGGAAAGTTTTCCATTACTAATATCAACATCTACGAAACCTCCATAAGAGGGCTTGTACATCTTATCATGTGTTAAAGAAGACCTGCAATAATTTGATGGAAAAAAAGAAACAAAATCAGCAACCTAAATCAGCTTCTTTCTTTAGTTGAAGAAAGTAATTAAATCAAAAAGAGTGCATCTTAACGTACCTAATACCACCAGAGCACATAAGAACTTTATGTTTGTCATTTGATTTGAAGACCCTAAAAAATACGGCAGTGTATTCTTGTAAGTCACTTGACGCCAGTGTTAGCAATCCAAAAGGTCCAATGCCACCCGAGACACTAGCATCTTTTTCGCCGCAAAGTCTTTCAGCATCAACCCATTTAGGATCAAATGGTTCAGCATGTTCCAAACTTGGTATACGGAATGTAATTTCAACATCAGCCTGTAAAATGCAGATTCACTCAAGTAAATAAATACATCATAATTCAAACCGGAGCAAATGTTTATAATATCGTATTTCGATCTTATAAATAGCATACCTGAGCAGGAGTAATTTCTTCAATCTCAATGCGACTTCCCTTATGAAGAGGTATCTTGGTCATCTCCACTCGACCGCGACCGCTTCGTAAATGATTAACCTCTTCAATAGGCCATTGTAAGAGTTGTTTTTCACTTCTATCAAGCCACACTGTCCTCGGAATTGCCTATAGTGAAAAAATAAAATTACTTAAAAAGATAAATGGAAATGAAATCTTCAGACCATATCTTTAGTTTTAGAGAAAAGGATAATTACCTGAACCCCAGCCCAGCCTTTAGCAATTTGATCATCTGGAGTTCGATCGGATTCGTTAGCCCATCCCCACAAGATTCTTCTATTCTTTGACGGATCGAAAAACGACTTCGATGCATAAAAATTTCCATAATCATACCTTAACCCTGTACTATCATCAACTGAAGTGTTGTCTGGTACATATCGATCTCTGCTAGTAAAATATTGACCAAGAGTGTAATATTCAAACCTTGTAAGATCAAGGCTCACTTTCAACACATGTTTAACACCATCACCAACCGATGAAGTGTCTAATCCTTGTTTCCCATTCAGCGACACGGGATAAAAATCTGGGCACTCCCACATACCAGTGGTAGCAGAAGAATGTAACAAATGTTTAGCTTTAGTCCAATGAATAAAATCCTTGCTTCTATACAACACTGCCGTTCCCCTCATATCTCTCTTGCTACCGACTACTAATCTCCAGTGCCCATCTTTACTCCACCATGCAGTTGTGGGATCTCGGAACGCACTCGCATTCACACCAATACTTGGTTTGATTATTGGGTTGTAATCAGGCTTCACCCATTCTCTTAAGAATGGATCAGACAAGTTCTTTGGCACCGCAATGTTTTGTACTTGATTCTCATCTGGATCGATGCCAGTGTAGAGTATAACAGGTTTGTTACCAGGAAGTATAGTAGCAGAACCTGACCAGCATCCGTTTATGTCAAATGGTTTGGAAGGGGCAATTGCATGTTCAAGGGAAAACCAATTTATCAAATCAGTGGATACTGAATGTGCCCATACAATATTCCCCCACACAGCACCTTTGGGATTATACTGGTAGAAAAGATGATAGACGCCTTTATAATACATCGGGCCTGTTAAAAATCATAGCATAATATTAATATATGTATATATTAAAAAAAAAAAAAAACTAGAAATCTAATGCAATATAAATAACATAATAACATACCATTTGGATCTGTTGAATAGTTTGATGCGGAGATCATAAGTGCCATACAAAAAAGCAAGAAAAACCATATGGTTAGTTATCTTTTTGATATTAATTATTAAACATAAATAACAATCTAGCATGCACAAATAGGAAAATAAACCAATCAACATCATTTTTGAAAGACTTGGCCAAAATCTCATCAGGAATTCCAGTAGCGATAACTGAAGTATAGTAGGAACTAAATTGTACCAGCATTTACACTGCCAAATGCAAAGGATCAAAAAAATAAATTTGTTGATAACACAATCCCAACCCAACCCAAATCATATTATTTATTTATTTTTGTAAAAATGAGATAGACAAATAAAAAACAAAATGTTATATTGTTAAAACTACGCTATATTAATGCTGAAATCTGTTTAGCATACAAATCTATGAACAGTATAAACCAAAAATGGAAGAAGAAGAAAAAAAAACCTCTGATGTCTAAACAATCTTAGTCAAACTGGATGTATTTCAAGTCAATCCAGTCAAAAAAAAAGTAAAAAGTAAAAAGGCGCATGTGCTTAAGAAGGAAACAAACAACATGTATGCAGTAAAAATCCATTGCCCCCGTTCCTGGAAATCCTTAATTGTATGCGAAAAAAAGAAATCGTTTCCAAAAACAAGTGATATTCATCCATGGCATATCTTCTGAATGATAAAACTACTAAAACATGATATTAACAATGACAAGACTGATTAAACCATATTTAGAAGAAACAGCATACCGTTGATCCAGTTTCTGGGAGGTTGGAAGTGAAAACCAGTTCTTAGATGTCCTAGTTTCACCGGTGCTTTCACTGCTGCAAGTGATTGAAACTGCGGATATATTTTGTGCAATGCTTCAACACTGAGATTGAAGCATAAGAAACAGAGCAGAAGAGTAAACCAAGGAATGAACTTCGCCATTATTTTTGATGATGATTATGTATGCGGATATTTGTTTTCTTGAAAGATGGATGAAAGCTTGAGAATGAATGTATGTATTTATAGAGAGACTAGACAAGTTTTCCGCATAAACGGATTAGAGTGATATTGACTGCCACCTTTGTAAATCGATAATAACAAGGACAGAAATATTATCTAGGTTTTATCTATAAATTACTAGGTAATATCTTGAGCCATATCTTGATATGTGACCGTAGTTATATCACTCGATTACATTGCATGGATGGGATGTAGCTGTACGGTATCATAATGATGATTTAGATAAGCACACATTAATTACGGTAATTACTCCTCTGTGTAATCCTGAAATGAGAGAGCCAAATGTGTTACCAAATTTAACAAATGGGAGATTTATTAGGTGGAATACTTATCCAAAGTTTCAAATCTCATAACTAATTCTTTTCCAAGTTAGTTTTTTTTTTTCTTCTTTTTCCTGAAAAAGTTTCCATAGAAAGAACGTTTCTGTAGGGATGCTTGAAAATCCCACAGTTATTTCCCCACCTGCTGCAATGCTAATCAGGTCTAGCTAGCTAGGGTTTGAAAGTGCTAATCAGATGGACTCGGAGTAGTTTTTTTAGAAGCCCACTTCACAAATCTTCCTCCTTAAAGGCCTTAATAAAATAAGCTTTCACGTTAAACGGTGATAAAACCCTCACTTCCTATTGGCCGAAATATGTCTTTTCTAATGCTGAAGCTATGGTGAGGACACTTGGCGAAACTCTATTGGTTAAAATATTAAAATTTCAGTTACACTCTGCTTACACCAGGTATTTAACTGGCGGTTTGTAACAGCGTCAATGAAAAGGTAGGTACACAATACTTTCGTTGAAGTTTAAAGCTTATTAATTGTTTACACTTGGTTTACACCAAATACTTAACGGGACGTTACTAACTAACGCCACTTAGGTAGACGATACATCCGTGAAAAATTAAACCTTACTGTGCATTAATCCGAAATCGAAGTATTTTTTTCCAACCGCACTACCGCCCATAGACAATCTTCTCCGCCACCTTCATTCTTCATCCTCTTCGAGAAGTTTATCAGAAGATCGTTGTTGCTCTCTCCGTTCAGGTTAAACATGGACTCTCCTAAACCCTATCTCTCTTCCGATCTTTCCTATTTCTTTTCCTTTTTTACTTTTATCTTTTCGGAACCCTAATCTTCCCCTGCAGTTGGGTTATCTTATCCAATTAACTAACTCTTCTATTTTGTTTGCTGCAGAGATTAATGTTGTTTGTTTTGCAATCTTTGCAGCAAATCAATTCTACCAGGTATTATTCTTTTAATTGTGTTTACGAAGGTTTAAAATTTGTTTTTATTTATGTTATTTTCAACCTCCAACAAAACCCTTCTACAAATTATTTAGATTGGTTTAACAAGTAAATGTTTGAGATGGTTTTCTGAGATTGACAGAGTAATATGAGCCATTGTATCCTTAGGAAGATTAGGTTTCAATCCAAATCGTTTTTGCAGGGAATTTGAGCAAGAAACATGAGTGACGGAGTTATCTCCGTCACCATATCAGAGAATGAATATCAAGTGTTTATAATAATGCCCGAACCATCAGTTTTTCACCAAAAGTTGTTGTATTCAATAGTTCTATTAGGTGTTGTCATGGGTTATGTGGTTCAGTTATGGTGGTTGTTCTAGGAAGATTAAGAAGGTTTCCTAGCAATAGTTCTGCTGCTTTTGTCATGTATGAGCCCACATACATAAGAGACTTAAGAGTATTTTGTGTAAATGTGAGCCAGATGCTGGTGCTAATGTTTGTTAGTGTTTATGAAAGGTGGGATAGTTTGTTTTGTGATTTTGTGTTTGCTTGAATCAATTCTGTTGATAATACACTATAAGTAAGCTCTTTCATAGATTTTTTTGGTTATAAGTCGCATATAAGTTCGATTGACGTCATTGAATTAGTGTAAGTGTGCAACTCCAACTTTAATTTTTTTATTTTTGTATCCTTGATAATGTCTCTTTTAATTATGCTGGATGTGACTCATGTGATTTAGATCAAGGATTCTTACCCAGGGTGAGTTGCTGAAAGAGATCTTTGGAGGCCAAAATCTTAAGAACTTATCTGCTGGATTGAAAAGGTCCAGAGCCGTTTTCTAATCCTAATATTGCTCGGCAAAGGTGAACCAATTAGTTTGTTCTTATACACAATTTCTTTTACTTGGTTGGTTTCGTTGGACATTAGTTTCAGCAGTTATGACTGATTAATCTTAATTCCATGGTTTGCCCACTTAGCCTATTTTGTTGATTGTTTATGAGATCAAATTTTGTGATATGTAAAAACAGAACTGTTAATTTAACACAGTCATCAGTTCAGACCTTAACTAACATCATCTTATAACACATTTGTTAAATATTGGGTACATATTTAAAAGCTATCCGGCAACAAAATCACTTACAAGGAAATTCTCGAAAATAATAATAACAATTAGCCAAATTAAGATGACATTCCAGCTAGGTGGCACTGTACCTATTTGTTGACACCCTTACATATTCATAGGCTTTTAGTATTCTGATTTTGGGTGCATGATAACAAATGAGATAAACAGATACAAATCTGCTAAATGGTTACTCATAGTTGTGATAGCATTTTCGTGTAGATACTGATTTCTTGGAGGCAAAATACTTTTACTTGATCAAGTAATGGATAGTCTGTTGGGAAGACTTTGGCCAACTCCTTCCCAAATCATTTCAGAGCGGCAGTCAAAAAATATGGAAGCCACCTCTTCCCATGTAAGACGTGTCAGGGAACTATCTCTGGTAGTGCAAATTTTTTTATCCTTAGAACAAACGACAAGCTAATTTAGGAATTGCAACTCTCTTTGCCCTTAAAGGATTGTACCAGTAAATGGACGTAGATGACCAATAACTTTATATTATTCTTTAAGTGATTGCCATCATCAACCTCTTTAATTCACTGTCTAAGGAACGACTACTCATCTTTCTTTACAAAAGTGCCCTATCACTTACAAAAGTGACATCCAGTCTGTCTTAAGTGTCTTTCTCAACCTTTCGTTTGTTGTATGGGTTTTCTATGGACTACTGACATGTACTACGACACATTGGATGATCCAAATACTGGAAAGGTTAGCTTATTTATTTAGTTTTTTTTTTTTCTTCTTCAGGAAACCTGGTGAAAAAATTTCATTAAAAGTACTTATCTTTATTTGCTTTCTCAATTTGTTAATCAGTTAATATTTGATTAACAAATTATTATTTTCTTCATGATTTTAACGGAAACTAATTTCTTTTCATAACTTGGAGATTTCCCACTATAGGTGTGTAACTCATTCTTCATCTTTCTTTCGCTCTTTCATTCTGTTTTTGCAGGTGACTGCTATGATTCGATCGACATACATCTTAATAGTCCGTGGGATAACGAAAGCACCAAGGTTTGGATGTTTTTAGAACCCAACCCTAAGATCATGAAAATGCATCTATACTTCTTTATGTCTCATTTTACATTTTGGTAGTGCAGCTTCGTGTTCAGTTTGCCAAGGTCTTGGAGAAATTAGCTGAGAAGCTGATAGTAGATATGTCCTATTTGATGTGGGAGATGCTGGAATTGATACAGGTTATTGGGAGAATATTGATTCGATGCTGGATCTGGGGTTGGATGTGGGAGAGAATTTTAGGAAGTCTATAATTCTGTCAGGATTAGCGAAGTCTGCTTACATAATAAAGAACGGGTTACATTCCAGTTTTAATTTATCGCGATGGGTGACATGCCAGTTTAAGTGTATGCCCCGACACACCAAATTAAAAAGTCTCATCAAACATATTACATGGTCGTTTTGTTGAAAGAAAAAGAAGTCCCAGGAAAATATGGCCGGTGCTGATGCTGATAGAAGCAAAGATATGTAGATAAATATGGAACCCACATACCACATATTTCTTTTCAAAAAAGATGGAATTGTTAAAAAAAATTCTATCACTTTGAAAGTTTATTAATCTGGTGAATTTTAGTACTTAGTTATTTTGTTAAAGTTAACTTCATTATGTGACGATGCGTAAAGATGACGGGCCGGGCTGAACACCTAATCAAAAATGACAGAGCGGGTAGAAGCCACATCATATCAAATCAAAAATATATAGCGACGGCACGCCACGCCAAATATCGTAAGCGACAGGACGGGGCAAAGCTACTCCACGCCACACCATCCTAAGCGACAGGGCGAGACGAAACTGAGCCACACCAAATCAAAAATACATCGCGACGGGGCGCGACGAAGCCCCGCAACTCCAAATAAAAAATGCACGACGGGGCGAGGCAAAGCCACATCACACCAAATCAAAAATATGGTTAAAAAAAAGATGCCCGATGCTTATCACAGATTCACGGGCAATATCAGGAAAGTTTGACAAAAATGTACCTGAAATATGGAATGCACTGGGATTGTCATTCATATTCGAAGTGCACCTCAATGGGAGTTCATTTGGCTATAATAATTTCTCTGTCAGGAAACTATATCCAATCAATACGAACTCAACAAGATGCAGCAGGTAATAAAATTCACTCAATTTCTCTGCCGCCCATGTTCTAATGAGATATAGAGAAAAAACAATGACAATATTCAATTCTGCAGGTATTAACAAACAATGATAATGCAAATGGGAATGAAGATAAAAACATGGATGATGTGATAGCAATGTCATAATTAGCATAAAACGGACTATCAAAGACCATTACATATGCAGATGGTAGCCATGAAGGAGAAAACTATAATATGATAGCATTGGCGGAATTAGAAGCTGTAGAAAAGGGATTATTAGAGATTAATTAGCATGAAGGGGAAAGTGGTAAATAGTAACAAAGGAGAATGGAAATATGATCAAGTGCACATTTCAACAATGTTCTTGGGAGGAGTAGATTTTTATTTACTTATTCAAAAATGTTTTTAGCTTATGCAACAATGTTTTCCTCAGGTTTATAGTAGTAGGATGTTTTATAGGTTATTTACTTTTTTTTAAGACATCTTATGCAACAATGTTCTTAGGGTTACTTATCCATGTTTACGGTAGTAGGATGTCTTGAATAGTGTTTTGGTATTCAAGTTCGGGCAAATTATTTGGCACATGAACTCCTATAATATGCCAACTCAACTTTTCATAGGTGATTATCAAGGTAAATGCGGATAATTGTCAAAGCCGCCCGGTGCGTAGCACGGGCACAAAATCTAGTTTTATTAAATCCGCTAGAATAAACTTGACGCATCCACAAGACATTGCCAATTACATGGGATAACATTTGCAGGCTGATGATATTTTTATGCTTATGGATAGTATTCTTTCCATCATCCCATCCAAAGAATTGCAAAGAATTAAAATTTATTCAATAGCATGTCAGAATGCATTACAATATTGTTACTTTTCAAAAATAAAAATGAAAATAGATGGTCGTTGGTCGACACCATGAAGTTATTTTCTCTAAGGTTTGGGTGCAAGATCGGCCTTTTTTTTTAATATATATATATAAGAAGAAAACTACTGACAGCGAGAATGAAGGGAAGGTGCCTCCCACATCTGAGGACTTTGATTGTTGCTTCCTAAAGTAGCTAAACTTTTAATTTCACGGATGTTACTCCTATTAATAGAATTACACGAGACCATGTCAAAAGATTTTAGATTCAAGATTATTCCATCCACTATTGAATTTGTCTTCCAGCTAGTATTTCTATTCCCTCCTTGCAAGGTTGTTGTGACATTGTTGTTGCATCCCTGAAGATTGAAAATTCTGCACTTGAGTTGGGTTGCCCAGTCTACAGCTTCCTTTGCAGCTAAGCAGTCCCCTTCTTCTCTTTCATGGACTCTGACGCACTTGGTCCTCCTTCCCAGAATTTCTCCAGTGGAACCTGAAATACAGACACCAATGCCAGTTAGACCTGTGATAGAGTTCCTAACAGTCATGTAAGCAAAGGTGTAATGCAAGTTGGTGTTATGCAAGTTGTTGCTTTGAGCAGTATGTTCTTCTTGTCTCACATTGAATCTGCAAATAGGATTCTGATTGATCACCAAACACGAGTTTAGATGTGAAATAATTTTAGCAGCAGTTTGTTTAGGGCACGGTTTAACTCTTTCGAAGACATTGTCACATCTCCCTTTCCATATGAACCAACTAATAGTAGCGCAGACACCAGCCCAAGGGCCCCAATGAGTATCAGGGTGTCTAATAGAGAACCAACTAAGGCACCAGTCAGACAGATTATTAGTACCATTTCTAGCATTTTCCAGATTAAGAGAACAGTGCCTTGATTACCTTTAGCATAATTACAATACATTAGAGAATGTTCTCCAGTTTCTGAACAATTTTTGCACATGGTACAAATTGGGTCAATGTACCCCATAAACCTAGCCAGATGAGCACTAAAAGGAAGCATACTAGACTTCGTTTTCCAGGTGAAGAACTGAATTCTGGGAATGACATGGAGATTCCAGATTTTTTTTGCTAACAAATCCGTGGGTTGATTATCTTTTCTATCCAAGAGATTATACAGGGATTTACTCGTAAAGTTTCCTTGCAAGACCGGCCTTGATAGCTTGAATTGTTGCAACATCAGTTTTGAAAGACTTGGCCAAAATCCCATCAGGGATTCTAGTAGCGAAAACCGAACTAGGAACTGAAACTGTACCAGCATTTGCACTGCCAAAAGCAGAAATTGCGACGGAATAATCTTGGGGATCAACATTTTGTTGATAATGAACAAGTCCTTTTGAGAACACGAAAAGATCACCACTTTGAAGTGTTTGAGTAAACAGTTTGTTAGACGTATCGATAAATCCAACTTCAAGAGTACCACTGATTAGGAACAAAAGCTCGGCTGAACGAGGATGAGTATGAGGTGGATTCACAGACCCAACAAGGAATTCAAGAACAGCGTAAGAAACACTTTGGCCTAAAAGACCTGGGAATTCAGACATGCTAGCTTTTAAAACTCTGAATGCTGGTGATGGGTCTTCTTCCAGCAGGACTCTCATTCCCGTGAACGTGAAGAAATCTGGGTTGGCAGCACTTCCATTCACTGGGGGTGTAAAATCAGTAATAATGTCTGGGTCACCTCCAACTGCAATTTTCGCAGTTGTGAAGGCCAGGACGAGTATGACGATAGAACTTGAGCTGAAAATGTTAATCCCCATTTCGTGAAATACTCGTAGCTGCTTTAGGAGGGAAAGATCTATGTAGCCGTGCTTTTGCTTCAATAAGTTTTTGTTTATATAGTGTAGAGATGCATGTCCGGGGAGATTAAAAAATGATTCTAAAGCCACCCTGTAATGTGCAGGCCAGCACGTTTGTGTGTTCAGATGCAAAGAAGAGATGGGAATTACGAGGCTGTTTTGAGTTTAATCACGTCTGGTTTTCTTGTAGTTGCCATCTACTTGTTTAAACAATTGTTTATTTAAGCAGGACAAACTTCAAATTTATAGAGTATCTTGTTTTTTCCTGGTTATAATCAGTAAGAAAAATTGTAAGAATTTTTTCTTATTTTTCTTCAATGATTTGGGAACGTTTGATCCTCCGACAGGACCCTTTGTGTACATTTTTAAGTCCAAAATTTTAATTAGAAACAAAAAGTTACAAGTAAAAGAGGTCAAGTTTCAAAAAAAACTGAGAACTATTTGAAAAATTCCTACTACACAAAGCACAGAACTTCACCAGCAGCGAAAAGTCAACCACGTTTAGCAATAGTATCATTATTGGCACAAGCAGCCAGCCACCTTTGTCTCACAAACCAGGGAAACTTCTTGTTATTGAAAGCTTGAAAGCTTGTATAGCACTGCTGGAGTCTGACGAATCAAAAGTCGACCCCATTGCTCAGCCCCATCCCAGACCAGCCACAACAGCAAAAATTTCCGCCAACCTGCGAGCTTCCAGGATTCCCAGTTGCAGCTCCATCAAAGCACATCAACAACTCATCAAAAACACTCCACATGCGTATTGTGTGTAACAGTTGAATATGCTTGTACTACCAGTACAGAAAATCAATTCCTGAAATGACAATTATGGTTAGATAAATTAAAGTGAAAGATAACTCTATCAACAACATAAGGCTAAAAAGAACTATACAATTTTCATTCAGCACGGTGTTTGCTGTCAGCCTACAATCGAATACCTCATCAGTTCCTAGCTGTGAGCCGGTAAAACTCCACTCCTTTACGCAGTATTACTGTGCTTTCTTTTACAATAGCATTAATTTTCCTTTTCTTTTCTCTATTCACACTGCTTCGCTTACATTGCTGGACTTTTCTTCTAAAACCACTGTGTTAATCTTCTTTCCCTTTTGATCGATATCACTGGTGTACACTTCTGAAATCACGGCATTAGTGTGTACTTAACTTTTCATCTGAAACCACAACAGTAGTGTTCATTCCCCTTTGGTCATCAATGCTGTGTGAATCTTTCCTAATCACCGCTTCAGTATTCTTTCCCTTTTGATCAATAACAATGATGCTGCGAATCTTTTCTAATCAAAGCATCAGTATTCTTTCCCTTTTGAGCAATCACATTATTGCTAGACAGTGATGATGATGACAGTGAAGACAAGTTACCAGATGTGTATCATTGTGATGATGGTTACCTAGATTAGGAGAAGGCAAAGGACTAGGCACAACGTTTCTCCGTTCATCATTAACATTGGAATGATGATCTTAAAATATCAGAATCTCATGGAAGAGGAGGACAACAATCAGCATCCTCAAGTTGAAATATAGATCTTTCAACAACTTGATAGAATTCTATACCGCAACAATCAACCAGAAGCTTTGTACCGAATACCCATTTCTGATTGATGATTGGAAATTCACAGCACTTCGCATCCATTTCTCTCTAATAATAATTGTATCAAATACCCTGCTTCAATTTTCGGTATTTTCCTCTTCGACCTGGGGAACTTGATAATCGCATCAATTTCTCAACAGTTTCTTGAAACAAATAAAACAGGTTTCAGCACTGCAGTAGGGTTTGCCTGTTCTGAGGTAATGACTTCTGGTTTCTACTTGGACAAGTTCCCATTTTATCTGACATATCATTCTAGATGAAAAATAAAATACAACAAAAAAGAATCTGCATTAACTAGCAAAAATAATGCTTAAATTATTTTATAGATTTTCTCCATGTTCATTACAAATTCAAATGAATATTTCAAAACCGTAACACAACAGGTCTCAGATATTGAAGAGTAATGAAATGACATATGGATGTAGAAGGATAAAACATTTGTGTTCAAATTTAGACTGTAACAATGTTTATTATAATACCTTGCTGAACCTTATAATAATCAAAAGAACACGCTTCATCCATCAGCATGTGCTCGTACACGAAAAAATAAACAGCCGGAAGCTGACACTTGAGAAGATCATGAAACTTTTGTAATTTAGTCCTTAATTCTCCAACATTCGTCAAAGGATTCATTTCCATGACCATCATGTTTGATCCCACCACCGGAAAAACATTGAATTGCAATTTCCATGGAGCATCCATATTCTTAGAAGGATTCCAATCATTAATAGAATTAGTATCATGACTCCTAATATTAGTAGCACTAACACCGACTCCTTGACTAAACGGCTTTGATTTACTAGGATCGAATATCACATTGACTCTAGAAATATCGATAAATGATTGATACATGCTCAAACAACAATTTTCGTCAAGTAGTTCAAAACCTGATGAGGTAACAATTAAGAAAACATCTGGTAACTCAGGAGATGCAACCATAATACTCTTCTTCAACTGAAGAACTGTTTCGGTTGAATCCATTACCATGGTAATCTGTTTCCTTAACAATGGTATATTGGCCAGTACAAAAAGAATCTTATTAAAGGATATGTTTGAAGTAAATAAAGATGAAGGTCCATTAGTTTCCAATGTACCTTGAGGATTTTGTTGGTCCACATGATGATCAGGTAGAGGAAGTGAAGTTGGAGGTATGAGAAGCAGGAAAGGAGGGTGATTGGGAATATGGTGATCCTCTTCAGCATAAGTAAGAGTAGAAGAAAGGCATGGAGATGAAGGAAGCAAATCCAAGGAACGAAAGAGAGGAGAGAGACCATAGTATGAGACATCAGAATCAACTAGGTCTATTGGTTTAAAAGGATAAGGAGAGCAGGTAGAAGGATGTCTGGAACAAAATTGAAAAGGCAGAAGGCTAGGAGGAAGAGGAGGAAGAGCAGTAGAATCAAGAGGAGGAAAAGGGAGAATAGAAGTACCTGGAAGATGCTTATTGTTATTGTTGAGAGGAGTACTACTACTACTACGACTATCATCCTTGTTACAAACCAGAAGTTGAAGAATAGCACCTTGTGGCACATAGTAAGATAGAATTCGATATTCATCCCACATCAATTTGCCATTGAAGATTATTTCCTGATTCGGAACAGGAATGCCTCGAGTGTATGAAATATTTTCTTTCATTTGTAATACAGTATGAGTTAACAAGACATGAATGGTGAATCCCTTACCATCAGAGGTTATGATATTCAAATCCATCTCTCTCTCAAGAGTCAAGATCTATCTGATAAGGTGTAAATCTAGCTAGTAGTATAATATGTTATCTGTATATGATATTGAGTTTAATGTCTAAGATCATGGATTGGCGTTTTATAGACCCTGCATTTTTCATGAGAGGGTTAACCGTCATTAATATTGTATTGGTATGTAACCTCAGGGCTAACATTCATTCATCAATACAGATGTGTCGCATAATCTCTTTCTATATCTTACGTTTTTCGGTTCATGAACGGAGTAATTGTCAATCAGTAATTACATTCCTAGTTTAAGCTTCACCGGGCATTGTGAAAGAGCGGCATAGATCTAAATTAAACAGATTTTTTAGAGGAATGACGAATGATGTGTCACGTGCGAGAGATTTTAATGGAGGAAAAATCAAACCACGCAATATATATGAGCTAGGATTAATTGGAATGAGAAACCATGACCTTAAACCTATCTACTTCTATATGTTTAAGTTATATAAATATAAACAACAGCTTGCTAAGTAGATATATATATGCTAGTTTCAATAGAAACTGGACACTCATTTGAGAGAAGGAGGGATAGATGAAACTGATAACTGAATTATCTAATAAGAGAGAAATCCTTATCAACATAGGCATTTTAATTTAGTAATAGTAATAGAATTGAAAGAAATGGTTTGAAGACATTCTGGTCACAAGTCAAAACCTGCTCCCTGATGGCAAGATTATGGACGACGAATCCTATACCCCATCTGATCCACAGTCAATTCCTGGAACTCGTCCTAAACTTGCAATTGCAATCAACGACGAGGATCGTACTACCCTGCATGCATCTCTTATCCCTCACTTTCACGAATATGTTCCTCTTCGTCATCAACTTGCATCACCATAATCATCCGTAACAGCACCAGATAGTACCATGACTCTGAAGACTAATGAGATTACAAGGATTCCCCCAGCAAAGAAAACATCTACCCTATTAAGGGATTTACATGATATGATTGGTGGACTCAAAGAGGAATATCATAAACTTAAGTGTACCCATTATTAGGATGCAGCAGATAGGTACTAGTTACTTCATCCCACGTGAAATTAACCTATGATGATCAATTTTTCATAGACTACGGATATTTTTAGTGGCATTGCAGTGGATGAACGCTAATGCACGTGGTACAGAATCAACCAATAGTATTTCAAAGAATTTGATGTTCTATGTTAAACCACTACTCGGAAATCCAAAATTTCCAGTCAAAATCAATTCATCCAATAAAGTGTGCGATTTGAGGAACGAGTTGACTCTGATGACTACAGACTGTTCATATGATTCACATTGTATTAGGCAAGGTTCTACTATTCAATGGCTATAAAGTTTGATTCATTCATGATCCAGATTATATAGGAAATATACTTTTCTTCTTCTTTCCATTTTCCTATTGGGGTTTAAACTTTAAACATTCTAGGAATCTAGGCTAGATAACGAAGTAACCTCTTGATTATATTTTTCATACTAATATTTAGTTGGCCTACCAGACTCCACCTATCCCACCACCCACCAAGTTACCAAAAGAGCACATCTCCATTCGAGTTTCAACTAAAATCCAAACTCTGGTGAAAAATATGCTATGTTGGCAATAATCCTATCACTTGATGAGTGATGATACTGGAGATGAGATCGAGTGGGGCAACCAAAAATTACCATTAAAAAAAAAAAAAATCTCTGGTATTAGCTTGAGTAGACAGGTCTTTCTTTGAACCTTCTTTGAATGTGGTCTCAAACCATCTGTGATAGTCAAACTTAATTAGCTTGATTCATATAACTCAGAAACAAGTCAACGTCAAGCCTGAAAGCTAACTAATCTGATTACTTATGCTTAAATACAACCTTAGCTCGGTTTAGACAATTTACACCATACTGAAGCCTCGTTAATCTAACATAGCTGAGGCATATGGTATACTTGGTTTTGCACCTGTCCTTGTTTGTTTCTTTATCAGCAACAGATTAGCAGTTGATTGATAAAAACTAATGTGTTTCGCATATCACTCCAACTTCTAACAACTAACCATTAAACTATTACGTTGGGTTCACTAGCTTCACATGTTCGATAGGAGACTACAGTCCTCTACAGGATCTATGTTCTCCAACTCAAACTATTTCTCTTCAGATACGTTCAAAACGCCAGTACATGTAGCATTTTCTGACTTATCTTCTTGCATACTATTAAGCAAGACCCAGAAGCCTTGGAAAATAAGGCTTACATGGAATTCATATGGTTTGATGATCATTGCTTTTATCTGTCAATTTCAGAGCTTCTACCCTATGCAATACACAAATATTGGTCCTTTATCTACAGTTCTTCTCATACACCCAGATATTGATGTGTGCCGTGAATTACCCAGGCCGCATGTGTCACCATCCGTCATTTATCAGTTTCTGCTCATTTTACTATAAATGTCCCTCTAGTCATATACATAAATACCCACATTATTCCAGGGGTCTTGCTTGGTCAAGGGGCCTCAATGGAAGCGATATGTTTCTCTTAACTTTCATCAACTTGGACTTTCACAGGTGCTGCACTGTCACGCACTTGATATTCAAGTATTAGATTCTTTGGTTCAGACTAAGTGAAAGGTGCACTAATGTGGGTTGCTTGGTTTGTAGACGGGGTTCATTTCCTTTATCAATCACTTTCATGACCATTTCCCTGGCCTGGTGTCAGCACTCTTCTTACATTCTTATTTACTAATTAAAGAGAAATGCATGACTGGTTTTTCCGTATGATGGCTCTCTCCCATTGTCTAGATTAAATGCACCCTAAATGTGGCTAAATCGGAAACTTCTACTCATTCACGCCATGAAAAACAAACATTGATTGCTTAATGTCAAATGATTTGTGATGGTCAATTTTCAGACAGCTGTTTATGAGCATTAAATTTAGAAGATTTGTTACTTCCTTTGACAACGATCTATGGGTGAGTAAATCCCCTTCCAAATCAAGAGAACAAATGTAAACCAATATGTAGATAAAAAAGTGCCAACCTTTCGGAAGACGGAAATCCAATTGCCCATTTAACAAAACCAAACCAATTCATTTTCTCTAAAGGTTTCTATTATCAGTTCCATTAACCTAACAATGAACATATACAATCAATTTCATTGACGAAATACAACGTGCTACCTCGTCACTATTGTAACCATAATAGGATCTTAAGACTCACATTCACAATTTTTACCAAATTTTTATCATCTGCCTCATGAAACAACTAATGCGAATCGTCTGTTTCCTATGGGAACCTTCTCACTTATCATAAATCTTTGAGTCGACTAACTATATCACTTGAATCCATTCTATAGAGACGATACATTGTCAAAGGGGCATATTATAACTACATTCTTCAATGAAATACTAGGTCAACACTGGCAACATTGTTACGCTGTTTAACCTCTTAGAACCGTTGTTTATGTGACTCTTTAACAAAGCCACCAAATCAAAAGTTGAATTCAGCTCAACCCTTTTTAACAAGGTTTTTCCATAAGTGTGTTAAGATAAATAAGTCTCCCTATATTTTGAGCAGATTCTATATAGCGTCGCGCGAGATTTAAATATTCTTTTTAGGAAATATCTACATGAATTCATATCCTAATATCATCCTTCCAGACCTGACATCCAAGGCACAAACAATCTACTCAATTTCTAAATGTTAGTGATCTGGGTCTTAAGCATCTATCTACATGATTTAAATTTTAAACTCATCCTTCCAGACCTAATAAACGAGGCACATATTCTACTCAGTTTCTACGTGACAGTCATCTGAAATCCTAAATGTTGTATTTCACAAACCGAAATGTCTCTATCAGGTAAACCTTTCAATTCCTCTAAAGGACCATATCTCTAACTAACAAAAACTTTTGGATGTTAATGAAATTATCAACAAAAGTAAAGGTTGCATCAAAAATTCACAAAAGACATACACAGCATCTAACGATCAAAACATAAAGCGTACATACTCCTAACTAAACAGTAACCAGAAATCAAAAACAAAATCACACAAAGTTAAAACACATACCAGTAGTATTGACCCCGCGCCAATGCTACCTCCCACCTTTCCCAAACCTGTCAAATCCCAACCTAGATCCCCCAAATCAAACAAAGAGCACAAAGAATTAGAGAAATCATCTAAATATAGAAGCATTTTTATTGCGTAGGAAAGAGGTGATTTCACTTACATTCGGAGGAGGAGATGAGCAGTGAAAAAGGGAGATGGAGATGGAGTTGGAGTTCAGCACTGATAGGAGCAGCAGCAACAGCAACAGCGGCAACAGCACTTGTAATAGGACGACCGAAAGATCCAACATTTGAACTAATATCAATCAAACCAAAATCATTCGACTTAAAACATCTACCAATAGTTGACGCAGATCTTATCTTAACCGTACATGTTACAAACCCTAACATGGTACCAATCAAATACTCATCGTCTTCGATGTCTATTTTCTACAACGGTTCATTTCTCGGCTCGGCTCACATATTAGCGGGATCTCATCCTCCGAAATCTTGTCAACTTCTTAAACTTCCGGCTCGGCTTCACCTGTCTTCCCCTGCCGCTTCCCGGTTACTATCGGATGTCGCTCAACGGAAATTGGTTCTCGATGCGTCTGTTGATATCGGTGGGACAGCAAAAGTTTTATGGTGGGACCGTAGGTTTAATGTACACGTGGATAGTCATTTTATTGTTGATCCTGTTTTTCTTGATGTTATTCACCAGCAAAATAAGGCTAAGCTTCAGCTTTTCTCTGGTTAATTTAGATTAAGATAGGGGTAGTTATGTCATTTTTCATAGGGGAAAATGATTAATGATTGGGGTAGTTGTGTCATTTTTCATAATGGTTGTACTAGCTCTTTTTTATCTTCTATTTTTAATCTTCTATTGTTTGTTTGTCGTGGAAACTATACCCATATCTCGTATAAAGTTTCAATTTTGTTATGGGGAGGGAATTTTTGGATCAAGGGAGTGGTAAACTCATACTCAACTCACCCAATATGACATATTCAATAATTTTCTATGATCCGGACAAAACTACCCTCGCACAAAATCCTGTTTCAAACACTCGTGATAAACCCTAAATCCCATTTTCATGCTTTCATCTGTATTCTATGATTCATCGTATTAGAACCATCAAGATTCTGAACACTTCATCAACAAAACTATATAATCGGAAAAGGCATGAAGAAAATGATAGCTGAATATCTGAATACCTAGACTATGAAGAAAACTCATAGGTTTATTCGTGGGAGACGAATTTATCTATCCTTGTAGACTTTTCTGTGTGATACATATTTGTTTATTAAAGTCTTCGACTTTGGGTCGTAGCAGCTCTTGGTTGTCGGTGAGATCAACTAAGGGAATCAAGTACGTAGCATCCTGCTGGGATCAGAGACGTATGAGCATAACCGTACCTTAGATCAGTGTGAGATTGGTTGGTGTTCAACTACAGTCCAGAACGAAGTTTAATCTGGTCCCGGGGGTAGGCTAGTGTCTGTAGCGGCTTAATACAGTGTATGTTTAATCTGGACTAGGTCCCGGGGTTTTTCTGCATTTGCGGTTTCCTATTTAACAAAATTCTGGTGTCTGTGATATTTCTTTTCCGCATTATATTTTGTTATATAATTGAAATAATACAGGTTGTGCGTTGTTCAATCAATTAGAATATCCGACCTTTTGGTTGTCGATTTAAATTGATTGACATTTGGATATTGGTCTTTGGTACCATCCAAGTTATCTCTCTTTGATAAAGACTCACAGATTGTATTTGATTGAGTAAATCAAATTGAGAGATTGAGATAATAACTCCTTGAGATATTTTCTATTGATTGAGTTTAGTTGATTCTCTAGAAAGTAACTCGGAGTTGTCCATTCAGATTGTTAATCGAAATATTGGGTGTGGTTGTTAGACCCCCGCTTTTTCAATTGGTATCAGAGAAGGAAAACACGTTCAAGACCTTACAAGTCTATGTTTGTAGCGATCTGACTCTATGGACAAGAGTAGTATCTCGGAAAAACGCGTCACCAGAAATAAAAGCTTTGTCTCGTCTATTTCTATTAAAGAGAAAGATTCTTCAATCTCAAACATAGATGAACCTTGTGTTCAAATTAGACAGACATAATCTGACATGTGTTGTCCTGATTACATCTCAAAAGAGTCTATCTCTCAAAATAAATGGGAAACAATTGAAGAGAATAAGTTAATTCTAAATCTTGTTAGAATCCAAACTGATAGACTCAATCAGATGAAACAACACGTCAGTGTTCTTCTTGGTATGATAAGAGACTACAATTCCAAAGAAAATACTGAAGATCATTCTTCGTGTATGACTCTTGAGGCAAACCTTGAAAAGGATGCATTGGAAATAGAACATCACTTAAGTAAGCTCTCTATTCAAGGGTGCTCTAAGCAGTCCAATATACCAATTACTTCTGCTACAACTGAAAATTCTCCAGCACCAGAAGTAAAAAATGGAGTCCCTTCCAATTAAGAAAGATGTGTTAGTTTCCTCTGATCAAGAAAATTCCACACTATATGGAAGGAAGAAATCTCCTGACGAGAATGTTATGACTAAACTGCCTAATCACTCGTGTGATCAGAAAGTATGTCTCTTTTTCAAAGAAAAAGGTTCTGTTATACAAAAGAGAAACTCTAAGTTGAATAAAAATTCTCTTGTTCAACTTCAACACACCTTAGACTTAATTCTCAAAGGTGTAACTGATATTCGTATGCCGAAACCTATTGGTTTTCATACGTACCCTGTGTATGTTACCTTAAAGGTCAGCTCAATGAGTTCCTCAAATATTCAAAAGCAAAACAGAAGTTTTAATAAGAATCGTCTAAGGAAAGACCATGCTGTTGTTTCTGACGTGTCCCGTGATTTGAAAAGAATTCCAGGAGAAAAAATAAAAAATGATGATATGAGAAAGAACCTGATGAAGATAATTCAAGGGTACAAGGAAATTGTCAACAGGTTTTCATATGTTTCAAGCTAAGACTCTTCTGGTAAGAACTCAAACTATGTCTCATATTTTGATGACAGTAAGTTTTATGATAATTTTTCAAATCAAAAAGGATCCCTCTCAAAAAATAGGAGGAAAAAGAGACTTGATCATAAACACGGTTCCTTGAATGAGCTCAGAGCTCATACTTGTGCTAATTAATCACAAGGGTTAGGAACTTGCTCATAAAAATCTTGTTGAGCAAGATGTGTAAAAGTCAGGTGTACTTTGGCAATTTGCATTTTTCCTAGTTGAGCTATTCTCTTATCGTTTATAGCTAAACTAGTGCCAGCAGACAATACTGCCTAAAAGTATTTGCAATGCTTTTCTTGTTTTCCTGTTTAAATTGTCTTGTGTTTTTTTTTCTTCTTATGGGGTTTACTGTGTTCGGATGTGTATACGGGTTACCATCTCAAGACTACAGCTTGAAAAACCCTAAAATCCTTCCTTCCTGAAAACCTTTAAATAGCTTCCCTATTGAGTTACATAGTCACGTACGTATACTCTAGGTTATCTTCTGGATTATCAAGAATTTCCTCTTCTTCATCTCTCCATGATGTTTTTGTTAAGGGATTTCTTGAGAAAGGTTTTGGGCTTGAATCAAAAGGAAGGAAGAAAAGAACTCTTATAGAAGATGGTACACCTAATTCCTCATGCTACTATGCCTACTCACATCAAGATGTTGAGAATGAGGATATGATTTCCGCTGAAGTGGTTCATGACTTTATTAAATACTTTGAGAAAGCGAAACTGCAACTTGTTGATACAATGAAGGATCTTGATGTGGTTAGAAGTGAGTTTAAAAAGGTTACTGCTGACCTTGGTCTCATGAAGTCACATGTTAAAGAACTTCTCAATAAGGATATCTTCTTCGAAGATGCAGTTGATAATATGGATCACGAACTAAAAAATCTTGAAACTTGTGAAGTTGTCGAACGTGAACTTTAGATTGTGATCGGTTTCTAGAAGATATATTTGAGTTGAGTTTGTCTAGTAAATCTTCTATTTTTGTGTTTTGTTTAGAAGAATAACTAGTATTTGGAATAACGATTATTGTAATTACACATAGCTATATCCAATGTTTTCATCTTCTTGTTTTTAGATTTATTTGTTTAAATTCTAAACTTGTTCGGAAGATGATTTTTTCAGTATTAATCTTTATGGTTTTATATAGTGGAATATTTTTATGGGATATGTGTGTTTACGTCCGTGAACTTGTTGTCCAATATTTTGTCAAAAGTAAAGTCGTTCATGTATCGATATGCAAGTATTGATAAAAGGATGAATAAACTTTTGACAAACACAAAAGTTAAGCCTATATTGTCAAGTTTTGATGGAAGATAGGTTAAAATCTTTTGTGATTTAAGGATTATGTCTATTGTATGTCATTGTGCAAATAGTGATGGAAAATAGAATGAATCATTGCTTATTCCACGGTATAAGATCGATCTCAGATTCACAATTTTTGTGTAAATACTATGTTGTTCCATGAAGTGTCTTATGTTGATCACTAAAACAACAAAAGTTGATTGCTTTTGTGATTAGCTTACTTGTTGTTCCGTAAGGTACTTTATGTTGAACATGTTAAACTAAATTAATCATATTGTGTGGTTATTTAGTTAGCACTCCATAAGTTTTCATATGTTTGAGCATTGCTTTGACTGGGTTGGTTATTCATGATTAGATTAATCATTGCTCCATAGAATTCTTATGTCGAGTGTGACCAATTAAATTGATTACTTTTGTAATTAGTTTGGTTGAGTATTGCAATTAGATTATTTGCGAGTTTTCTTGTTATTAATCTAATTGATTTCTTAAGTCTCCATAAGTTTACTTGTGTTGAGCATATTTTGTCAAATTAATCATGGTTCGCTTACGGTTAATTTGATTGAATATTTGTTTTTGGATTTCAAAATCATACTTGTATGATATTTGTTGAGTCTGAAGAAATCCTTATTTTCTTTTGAAATTAAGGTCGCTCTTGTTGTTCTTTCGGGAATGACATTTTATGGGGGAGAGTTATTTTGAACTTGTGCTTAATTGCCAAATCTTTGTGGGGAGTGCGGTTATGGAATATTATAGGGGTTATTTTGTATCTTCATGAACTCCTTGATGAATGCATTTAGCTTCGGCTTTATGATTTCATCTAAACAAGATGATATACATTTACCTTCGGCTTACGGAAATTTCATTAGGATCTCGTTCTCGTACCTTTGCCAATTTTATTGACAAAAAGGGGATAATTAATATGTAGTTCACACTACAAATACATATGGTTTTCGGATCATTATGTAAGGGGGAGTGGTTTCCATGTGATATGGAGTATTGACTAAGGGGGAGTGAAGTATCACCATAGTATTGTTGTTAAAGTTGTGATGCAATTGGACTTTGACGATGTATAATGTTACTATGAAACTGTATAACAATGATTGAGAACTCTTGTTTTCTCGTTGTTATAGATATGGATTTTCAACAACGATGATGCTAAACTTATAACCTTTGGGATCATTGGATTTCTTGGAAGTGACGAATATTTCGAGTATTGTTGAAGATTAGACGACATGTGGAATAGGAGCTACAAATTTTATTTATATATTTTTGTATTCCATATGTATTAATAGTTTTGCCACTAAAATTGACAAAGGGGGAGATTTTTAGAGCATTGCTCGGTCGAACTCGCATGCGTTGCTATCTCAAGCATGTTTGTCAATATTAGTGATCAAAACTATAAAGTCTTTGATTTCTAGTCTATTATATCTAAGGTCTCGAACTAGGATAGAAAGTGTAGTTTAGCTCAAGAACTCCATGGAGATCATCATACAAGACAAATGACTACTTAAGGAACCAGTGGATCTTCATCGACTAAAAGGTATGTGGAGACTTGAACTTATCTGTCACTCAAAGGTCTATCTACTCTATCTCCTATCTTGAGACAAAAGTAGTTTTTCTATAAAGACTTATATTATACACATATGGATATTTCTAGCTGAGTATAGCTCACTTATTTATTTCTCTAAATATGTGTTGGTAAAGCTTTCGGTTTAATCAAGTTCATCTTTACCTAGTGACGAAAGTCATGTTATGTTTCAATCATTTTGGAAATCTCTCTGAAGAAAAATAGTTTGTGAATAACAACTATATAACGCCCTCTGAGAATGTTTCAATAATTGAAATGAGAGTTTAGACAATATAACCAATGGAGGATATAAGCATTGTTGTGGTAACGCATATATGTACAAGTCCTTATTGCTTGAACCGAAGTTTGCAAACTTTGTTGATCAAGTGAAACCGGAGTAACGTGTGAGCTCAGTCTCGAACTCAGCATAGAAACTCAGTCTGCGAACCCAGTCCACGAACTGGCGTAGTTCTTGAACTAAGAATTTCTGTCGGAGTTTGTGAACTCCGTCCGCGAACTTGAGTAGGTTATGTCTAAAAATGATGTTTGTGAACTTATCTTAATAATCTAAGGAATGCTATTGCAAACCGTGGATTTATAGTTCATGAATCAATCCGAGTGAATCACATCGTTTTTGCTTCAATTGTTTCTTGTGTAGTACATAAAGATCTAAGCAATTGAACAACTCTCTAACTAGTTCATTTGAGTCATTTGGACTAGTTACGGTGAAGAAAAATATGGTTGATATGAAAGTTATCATATGGCTAACCATTTGGTCAACTATTGTTGAACCAACTAATGTACACATTTGGGTACGGATACACAAACCTAAAAACGTCAAGTACATATGTGTATAACAAGCTATGTTTTCGATCTAACAGTTGATAAATATTATCTTGAATCTAATCATGTTTTCATCTAACGGTGAATATTGAATGCTTTGTTACTAAGATAACATTGATTGCAAACCCTGATTTGAAGACTATATAAGGGAGAACTCTAGCAACTGGGAAACCTAATCCCCACATATTCTGTGTGTTACTAATTGTTCTAAGCTAGAGTCGATTCTCCTTTAACCTTTGGTTTTCTTCTTCTAAAACCAGGTTAACGACTTAAAGACTTCATTAGGATTGTGAAGCCAGACCGATACTACTTTTCTTGTAGTTGTGTGATCCGATCTTGCTTCTTCTATCGTATGAGCACAATTGGAATAATTGGCTTGAGATTTCTTTGATAAACAAGATATAAAAGTAGTCACAAACACTTCGTCTCATCGTTTGTGATCCTCAATAATCTTCTTCGATGCGTCGATTAAGTTTATTGTGAGGTGATTGATAAAGATGAGCTATTGTTTGGGAATATAACTTTGGTTTTATCAATTGGTTCATGTTCACATTGATTTATCAAAAGACGAAACAAAACTCATAGGTTTATTCGTGGGAGAAGAATTTATCTATCCTTGTAGACTTTTCTGTGTGATATAGATTTGTTTATTAAAGTCTTCGACTTTCGGTCGTAGCAACTCTTGGTTGTGGGTGAGATCAACTAAGGAAATCAAGTATGTAGAATCCTGCTGGGATCAGAGACGTAGGAGCATAACTATACCTTGGATCAGTGTGAGATTGGTTGGGGTTAAACTACAGTCCAGACCGAAGTTAGCTTGGAGTAGGCTAGTGTCTGTAGCGGCTTAATACAGTGTATGTTTAATCTGCACTAGGTCCTGGGGTTTTTCCTGCATTTGCGGTTTCCTCGTTAACAAAATTCTGGTGTCTGTGTTCTTTCTTTTCCGCATTATATTTTTTTATATAATTGAAATAATACAGGTTGTGCGGTGTTCAATCAATTAGAATACGACCTTTTGGTTGTCGATTTAAATTGATTGACACTTGGATATTGGTCTTTGGTACCATCCAATTTATCTCTCTTGGATAAAGACTCTCAGATTGTATTTTCTTGAGTAAATCAAATTGAGAGATTGAGATAATAACTCCTTGAGATATTTTCTATTGATTGAGTCTAGTTAATTCTCTAGAAAGTAACTAGGAGTTGTCCATACAGATTGCTAATCGAAATATTGGGTGTGGTTGTTAGACCCCCGCTTTTTCAATATCCATGTAATTTGGTTATAACTACAACCAATCCCTTCTACATGGGGCAAAAAAATGGGAATAACAAAAAAAAAAAAAAACATTTAGAATATTTTCTAACCCCGAAGCTTCCAACAATGCCGAGATGCAATGTATATTTGTCACTTATCCAAAAGATATCACTCCTAGAGCTACCAACGGAAATCCACCTATACAATGATCATTTTCTACCCTTAGTCAAAAGAGATCCGAGGATAATATGGACACCTACCTCAACCTCACCTCCGACTGAAATTCTCATGCAAGTTCAATTTTAATTATTGAAACTGACCTAATAGTTGTAGAGATGTCTTCACCAAACTTGTAAGTAATTTTAGATAGGGGATGATAGATTAATTCCACAATGTCCAATTCAAAATCCCTCTATGTACATTTGAGTATGTTTCTAACATCTTTACTGATTAAAAAATTAGACATATTTTAGATAGGGACCACGCAAGAAAATATTATTTGATATTGTGTTTGCAAATTAGCCTTTAGATCTTAGATTACAAATAAAACTTACACTTTCTCTTCTTCTTTTTTATGATTTTGGATCAAAAAATCGTATGTCCCTACTATCACTAAACAAATTAAACAAATATATAACAACCACTCTTCTCTATGATTCTCTCATGCAGAATCAAAACGTATATATAATTTAAAAAGAATTCTTACCGGATCACTATAATGTGTATGAACTTGCAAGTAATTTTAGATAGGGACCATGCAGGAAAATATGATTTGATTTTGTGTTTACAAATTAGTCTTTAGATCTTAGACTACAAACAAAATCCATACTTTTTTTTTAATGATTTTGGATCAAAAAATTGTATGTCTCTACTATCACTAAACAAATTAAACGTATATATATAACAACCACTCCTCTCTATGATTCTCTCATGCAAAATCAAAACGTGTATATAATTTTAGAAAAGAATTCTTACCAGATCACTAGAATGTCTTCCAAATGCTTCCAAAGAAAAAAAGAATATCTTCTAAAGATTTTTCTCCTCTTAACTTTTCATATGGTTCTAGGTCGTGGACTGGTAATATATTTAATATATCAAGAAATATTTGGTGAACTATAAAGTACCATGCAGTAAATGATATGAAATTTGTAGTGGATGCCATCTTCAAGTTAAGTTGTTGAGATGATAAAAGTAATTTTTTTGACTTGATGATACGATGGGAAAAGGCTAAAGGTTTTTTATTTTAATAAATAAACAAGGAAACCCCGAAGATACAACTAGAATCCCAAACATATAAGGCTTAAAACTAAGTAATTCCCAAACATGATCCCGTAACCCGAATCTCGTAACCAGAATCTCGTATCCCGAATCTCCATTGAACCACCAAAACTTAACAGTAGTATAATAACACATACAACAATAACACCCTCCCTTACGGGAGAACTTGAATCGATAATGCATGATTCACAGCTCATAAGAAGAACATTTTTAATATTAGTAACCATCTGATAGAAATCCCTTCCAAAAGAAGAGATATAATAAGTTTCGTCTTGATTATCCTTTTCATCAGCCGGTACAAATTTTGTCGGCGAACACGACAAAATATTTTTGCCCACTGGAAAAGACGAAGAACAGATAAATTTTGGTCTCCACATACCTTTTATCGTCGAAGTTCCTTCAAGCTCTTCAATAGATATTCTTCTTCAATTAGTGAATGTCGTGAAGTCTAATTCTCAACTACACACTTTTATCCTAATATGAAACATAGATATAAGTAGACTAGAAATTAAGTATATAGTTTTGATCAACTAAACTTGAAAAACAATCTTGAGATAGCAACGCTTGCGAGTTTGACCGAGCAGCGCTCTAACAAAAACAAGTCGGACCTCTAACGTGTTTCAGAATATACCTTAATAACCACACCTCTCCTGCACATGAAGATATTGTATAAGCCTTTCCAATCGCCTTCTGTGTACTTCATCTTCTTATTCACTCTTTGGTTTTTGTATCCCAACAGTAGCATTCTGGAAATTCACGATATAACAACTCCCTCACTCTAGGATCGCGAGAATTTGTCACAAAGAACTCTGGCAAAGTTGTTTTCAAATTCCTTTCATCATATAAAATTCATCCAACGTTTGGTAATCATAGTATCTGACACTCTGCTGGTTGGGAAGATGTATTTGTAATCTCACTACCGAAGGATAAACCTTGTAAAGAGAAAATATAAAGATCTTCCGCGTTGCCTCTTGAGCACAGACTCATCTTTGATTAATATTCCTTGTTATCTCGTCATGGTCTTATGGGTGCACTCCAAGAGATACATAATTCGGACCCTTATACACATGCTTGTAAAGATATTTAACACTCTCCACACTACTACAGATTTCTACGTTTATGTGATAATCATACCCTTGTAATAATTAAGGGTTATAAAGCACAACCATCTTATTGTCCACTTTAAAACTTTCGCTCTTGCGTATACATATTTTATCATTACATCTCCTGTAAACAGTGTATGCACCTTTTCCTTGTACAATACACTCAGAAAAATGTTTTGGAAAGTTTCTTTTACATTTACCATCTCCCATGCACTTACTGCCACATGGACCGTGAATCATCAACTTTTTCACACACTCGTGTAGTTCTGTATCTTCATCAGGGTCAGTCAGGTATTTCTGCTCTCACTATCATGTCATAATAATCGGGACCTTGTAATTTATCATTATCCCTCAAAATAATTAACATATGAACATGAGGTAGACCCCTTTTTTGAAACTTAACAACATGCGCATGGGAAGTTACTCTGCCCAATATTGACTTGGTAAAAATATCTTCCTTGAGATCTTCAAGCTTCGCACGGAACACCCTTGTAGTAAGATCGAGTCTATCTGCTACAGATTGACTTGGTCTTAAGTTGGAAATGATTTTATCCCAAAGTGGGTTGCAAGTCATTGTAATGAAAAAATCAGGCTTCCCATACTTTTTCACCAGTGCCATTGCATCCTGATATCTTTAATACATATCACTGGGGATACCCATGTATGAATAAGGAAGAACTTTCCTTTGACCAAGATTCCTGTCACCAAAAAATAAAATAAAATAAAATCAGATTTCAGATTTTGTGGAAGTACTTTTCCTTAACCGTTTGTCGCAAAAGCAATCACGGATCACATTTTCCTTGGTCGATGCTAGTTGATAGTACTATTGTGGTGATAGTTTCTGCTGATTATTGGGACCAATAACATAGAACTATACAACTAACCACTCGAAAAAAGTAAATGCATAGTTATTATGATGACTAAAAAACATAAAAAGAACTTTGCTTTCATTTGGACCTGCTAATTTATTCAGAAAATGTTCATGGTAATCATCAGGAGTGAGGTAAGTTACGCTATGTTTCATTTTACTTTACTATTAACTTACTTGCATTGGTTTCACCCGCTATTCGTGCATCTTGTAGACTTTGATGCAAATCATCTCTTATCTCATCTTGATGATCTCGTAACCATCTAAGTCTAGATGAATCAATCTTCACCCAGTTATACACAACATATTACTGTAATAGCCGTCCACCTCGAAGAAAAATCGATGTGTCATTGCTTCGGATCTGTCAAACAACAATGATATCATATATTATGCCCCATACCAAATTCAATTTACAAGATTTTTCCTCTCCGAAAAATTGTTTTATATAATTTATAATCTTACTGGAACCATACATAGTTGCATGAATAAACTCCAAAATCTTAGTATTAGAAACAAATCCGTTGAAAAAAGTGTTTCTTTCATTTCTACCAATTCAAATCTACCATACTTAAATTTGAGTTTTAACATGTAGAGTAGATATTGTCATTAAGTCAATACTTAAATATGTATCCTAATTTAGAACAAAAAGATTATGGTTTGTTAGAGCATAGCTCGGTTGAACCCACCAAGCGTTGGTATGTCAAGTTTGGTTGTCGTATTTTAGTGTCAAAACTCATTTAAAATCGCTTGATTAAATACTGGAGTCAACTTCGTTTATGTTAGACTAGAAAGTCTAGGAATGTTAAGACATACAAGTATTAATCTGAAGACCTAAAGAATGAGAAGAAGTAACGATTACAGCGACGACATCATCCTTCCACTTGATGTTAGTAATATTGACTTGATCTTGTTTCCATTCCTAACGTATATTTCAAGTCGTGCTATATTGAAAACATAACATCTGAAGCTATATATATTGTGTATAATACTCTAGTGATGTGACTTGGTCATAATAGTATGATCAAAGTATCAAGGAAACATATTACGAAGTATAAACGCTTATCTTTTCGAACTTCGTAAATACGACATCGACATAATTTATTGTATATATTTGTTTGATTATGTGTGCATTATATATGAATAATTTTACCCTGGGAAATAATGTTTTATAACATTTGTTTAAAGAAAGCACATATATGAATTTGTTTCATAATCGAAAGGAAATCATGACTGGTCAGGTTCTTCATTGAATATATATTGAGTGACCAATATAAGATGACAAGGTAGAACATATCCTAACTTGTTAATACTGACGAAACTAAGTATCTAGGGGTAGTCTACTTGGTCTCAAATGTACGAAATTGGTATTAGATTTTGTATATTGGCCAAATTATGAGAGTATTCAAAACTGGACAAGGTCCTAGGGTTTTTCTGCATTTGCGGTTTCCTCTTCAACAAAATATTGTTGTGTCATTTACCTTGTTTTACACATTATAATTGTTATTATAATTAAGTAAATTACACTCGTACATTAATTCTGTAACACTTGATATTGATCCTATAGAGTTTCGGTTTTATACCGTACCTATTATCAAGTGCACACTTTTTTTTCGTATTGTCTCGATCTTGTATCCATAGTCAATCACACAAGTGATATTATTGTTGTATTGTCTCAGTATCGTATTCATAGAAGATCACACAAAGTGTGAACGAATTTGTTGTATTGTCTCGACTCAGTCCATAGACGATCACATTCGGTAAAGGACTTATGTGTGGATAATTAAAAGATTATGGTGTATTTGGGTACCCTTGTCTTATCAATTGGTATTAGAGAAGGAAAACACGAAAAGATCTAACAATCTGTGTTTGGTGCAATCCAACCTATAATATATAAATTCGAGTTCTCATGTATCGATTTCTATTAACGTACCGCGAATATTTGACAGAACAAACTATATGTGGTAGAAGTCTGCTATGAGATATTTTCTTCAATCACGCAATTTTAATACTTGGATATTAGCCGTTGATGGATATAATCGACCGAAAATTGAACGTTCGGAAAATGAGTTTAAACACTTAGTAAATTATACAAGTGAAGAAAAGGCATTTGCAAAAAAAAAAATCAGATGGTTTGAATACAATTATACATGATGTAATCCGAGATCTACAACATCATGTATCCGCCTTCCAAACTTCAAAGGAAGCTTGAGATAATCTTCAGATCGTATTCGAAGGTAATTCATCAGAAAGGGAAGCAAGACTTCAAACCCTCACTTCTGATCAGCAAAACCATCGAATGGATGACAATGATACTTTTGAAGAGTTCCATGTTAATCTCCCCTTGATAATTAACGCTTCTTTCTCTCTTGGAAAGACTATTTTTGACAATGATATAGTGTGCAAAATTCTCTTATCGTTGCCATGTATATATGAATCTAAGAAACATGTAATCATGGAAGCGAATGATTTTTCAAATCTTTATCGAAGCACACTCATTGGAAAGTTATAGATCTTTGATCATGAATCACAATCTATTCAAGCTAAAGGAATTGCTTTTATGATTCAATTGTTTTCGGTTAATAAAACTATGTCAATTTGTTGGATTATGATTTGGTATCTTCTTTATTGTTGGGTATCAAGTGTTTTTGGTTAAAAAAATAGGTGCAATTGCGGTGTTGTAATGATATATTTGTTTCAATTACTTCCAGTTAAGAAAAATAATGGTAGGTCAATTTCTTTTGGTTTGTATCTATTGTTTTTGGCTTACAAAAATTATGGGGTCATTTGTTTAGTCCATTTGATTTTGGATAAGATAAACTAAGTTAATTCTGATCTTAGTTAGACTTGTCAATTGGAGGATTCGGTTATTCAAGTCTAATCGAATGCCTTGACAAGAAAAACTAGTTAACCAACCTAGTGTGTTAGAGCATTGCTCGGTTGAACCCACTAGAATTTGTATGTCAAGTTAGTTGTCAATTTTAGTTGCCAAAAATCATTCTTTATTTAGCATACTAAAGATAGTTTCAGACTAAATTAGGTCTAAGAAGTTGAATCGAAGCTATCCTTAAAGGATGAAGATTGAAGACTACAAGAAGACATAGACAAGTACTTCATCAACAAAGGTATGTGATTGATTTCATTTGGATTATTGTTTAATCCTACCTTTCTAATCTATCGAGATAAATGCTCACTCTATGGAACAATTCCTATGATGGTAAATGTACATTTATGTATATATACTTGAGGTTATTTGATTCATGACCTTGGTGACAATAACCTTTATCCTTATAAAGGATCTCATGTTATAGTGAATGTGCTTACGAACTCAACGACCCAAGAATCACTCAACTCCGAGTTATAACGATGAAGTTATGAGTGATTTATTAAAGTAACAATCCATGGACTGTTTGTAATGGTTCACGGACTTGGGCCCAATTACGTGACTATAAGTCTTTTTTAGTCAAGTTGGCGATGTTTCCTTATCTAGGCAAGTTAGCTATTACTCCAAACATATTTGATTACCATATTAAAGTGTTTGTGATTCCTTCCTAATTTATTTTGTGATTTATTCACATAAATACAATTTGCTAAATTAATTATTTATTTAATTATTTTGGCAAGAGTTGTAACTTAGGAAAGACTCCCAAAAATATGAGAGTCTTGAAAAAGGAAAATAGCTATGGTTAGCTTTCAAGCTACCTTTCACTATAAATAAAGGGTTCGTGAGTGCTACACGTTATCATCCCCTTTGGAAAATTGGTGTTAGCTTCATAAGGTTGTTTTCCATGTCTTATGTTCTTCGTGAACAAGAGTGAGATAAAAGTATTTGTATTAGGGATCACAAAGCCAAGTTGAATCTAATCTTCGTGATTGATTATACAACTTGTAATCTAGGTTTTTCACCTCTTGTCTATTCTAAGGTTTTCTCTTCTGATATAAAACCATTCAAGAGTTGTTGATCATAAACCCTAGGTTTTGATAGATTTCAGTTTCCGATCGTATACCAACACTTGTTATCGTATACCAACACTTGTTAGTCGAAATCGGAAGATAAAAAGAAAACTTCGATTAAGGTATCTCGTAAAAATCCTTAAGTAGTTTTAAAAAGATATATCTAGATTTATCTAGTTGTTCTTCTTATATAATTAATAGGGATTTTCTAACTTGGAAATTTATATTTGAAATCACCCAAGTTCACTTACGAAAATCAGGTTTACGGACTTCTTGTGAGTACGCATACTGATTGTAAGTTAAAACCCTATTATACAAGTTTATTTTGATATAACTTTTACCTAGTAATTATTATTCTCAAAACAAACACAAGACTTACAAAACCTTGATTTACATCTAAAGAGAGCCTTGGGTTCTGCTAGAAGAATTCCTAAAGAGAATCGTGTTCTGCTAGGAGTTCTATAAGAATACAGCTGAAGCAGGTATTACATCTAGTCCGAATAGGTAGTAGAAAATTGGTGTAACAGCTTTTAATCAGTGTATGTTTATTCTGGACTAGGTCCCAGGGTTTTTCTGCATTTTTTGTTTCCTCGTTAACAAAATTTCTAGTGTCTATGTTATTTCTTTTTCGCATTATATTTTATTTATATAATTAAAATAATACAGGTTGTGCGTTAATCAATCATAGTTGTTAAATCCGACCTTATTTGTTAGATAAGACTTGATTGATCTTGAACACTTGATTTTGTTATTTTCACATTGTTAGACCAGTCCGGACTAATCCTATTTCAATTGGACACCGTGTTGAAATATTCCTTTTGTGATTGTTGCTTAAAGAGGTTTATACACGGTGGATGTTGAATAGGTTGTGATTAACACAAAAGATTTTGGTTCAAGAACTTCACACTAAAATCAGGTTTATGGACTTGCTTCTGTTTAACCATTGATTGTGTTGAGTAAGAGATAAACTCTTTAGTATTATTCTTTGATTGAGTTTTCACTCTCGGAATATTATTGAGGTTTATTCCATACAGATTGCCAAACGAAATATTGGGTGTGGTTGTTAGACCCCCGCTTTTTCACAGTGTTTTCCTTGTCTAAAGGGAAATGTCTAAGTTATCTTCTGGAATAATTAGATCATATTGAGAGAAATATAGTTAACTCTGATCTTCTACACTCGGTTAAAAAGACTAACCCAAATTCATTGTGATTTAGGAGATAAGCATAAATATCTGCACAACTACAATCTGATCCGTTTGAGACTTTCGGTTCACCGTGTTTGGCTACCATCTCACAGTCCACCTGTTTTAACGACTTATTAGCTAATCCTCCATATAGTGGTAAAACCCTACAACCAATCTCAGGGGAAACAACAGACCAAGCTTGATGTTGGTGACCCTAAAATCCGTAACCAGAAGGGTTCAGGAATTTTTACGGAGACTGGAAGAATAGGGTTTTGATTGTTTATAAACACCAATAACTGATATGAAAAACAATCAAAATAGTACACAAAAAAAATCAAAAACTGATATGAAAAACAATCAAAATAGTGCACAATCATATCAAACAATCATGGAGATGAAAGAAGAAAAAAAATGAGAAAAAAAGCATACCCGAAAGCTGAAGCGTTTCCTCTTCTTTCTCCTATTTTTTTCTCTGATCAAACTCCATACCAAATCTCTACTCTTTTGAGAGATTTGTGGAGAGATAAAAACACACTATCAACTCTTTAGAACTCCCCAAAACCAACTCTCTTGCATTCTAGGGTTTTACGACTAACAGGGAGTTCAAGGGGTTCTTTCAAACTCCCCCACGACTAACAGGTGTTTTTTAGGGAGTTTGGGAGACTCTAGTAAAATCTCCCACGACTAACGGGGATTTTGAGAGACTCCCTAGAACTCCCTCACAACTAACGGGTAAAACCCAACTACACTCAACTCCTCACATATCATTCAAGGACTAACCCCTTGTAAGTGATTGAAGATGATATAGATAACCATAGCAAAAACAATGAAATACAATGAAGAATCAAAATAGGAACATCAAAAATCAAATCAGAAAACAAAGATTGATCAAAAAAGGAAGAAACGAGTTTTAATGAGTCAACTCATTAATCGCCCGATCCTGAGAGCTTCTATGTTGATTGCCGATTAAGCACTCTTTTACTTTAATTAGGAAAAAGTTTAGCTTAATGAGAAGGATTTCACCAATTTAGAATTTATCCTAGTGTTGATGGTGGATTTTAGTTTAGGGCTAAAATTGTAAAACCAAATTTATGCGTTGACATCCTGGAAAGGATAAAGCCACTGATAAGTGATGAATACTTCTTCACTTTACTAATTTACCTAGAATGGAGCATGTGACAACAATCCCAGTATTCTGTGAATTAAATACACAAAATTCATCCAGGTTGGAGCATGTAGCAACAATCCCATATACCCTGTGAATTTATAGTGTTATTAATTAATGCATGATTAGCCTTGTATTTCCTGTGATGTTCCCGCAGAACTCTCATTATCGGTGCGGCATGATGACCGAGTGTTGCTCTCAGCAAAGTAACACGAATCTCCAAGTGTCAATAATGAGGCATGCACGAAATACCCGTACATGCTACATCTCTCGGTGTGTTATACTAACCCGATTGAGCATACATCTCTCGGCATGTTATACTAGCCCGATTGAGCATATTTGAATCTAGACTGTCCATATCAGTCTCAGAAACAATCACGACCATGCAAGTTGGCCGAATTATTTAACCAGCCTAGACGATCTTCAGTAGGAGTAGGTTATCACCACAATGACCACCAGAGGGCCCGTTTATGCCCTGGTCGGTCGAAAACATGCCATACTCCCAAAAGCCACCAAATACCAGCCTGGAAAAGGGTGGTCGAATTGGTATGGAGCAGCTTGGAGGAAGCTCGTACGAACAAGACCGCCAACGGCAGCCTCAAAACCAGCCACGTCTGTCCAACTTCGCCGGCATGATTGGACGGCGTGGATTATCCCATGACCGTTCAGACAAGCTTGTCCTGCACACCGGCGGACCCCTTATCTACCTTCCTGGTCGACCATCTCCTGACCTAGCCATAGAGCAACGTGCGTTTTCCCAAAGTATGGCCGGCGTGATGCTTAAAGGTCGCAGGAAATTCCACTAAGGTCTTAAATCGATCACGACCATCCAACTTCACCGGCATGTTTGGATGTCTTAGATCAAGCCTATGACCGTGGGACAGGTACACACATGCTCACCACCGGCCCAACGTGGGCCCCACATGATCGGCCTCCCCAAGGGAGGAGCATAACATGCAAAACCGATCGGTTGAAGTTGCATGGGCGTGAACCATACAAAACCCTAATTAGGGTTTGCAGCATGTTACATGTGTCGCTAATCAATCACGAGCGTCCATCTTCGCAAGCTTGGATGGAGGGTGTAGATGTATACTTAAAAGGTCCCAAACATGTCAACATGATCACCGTGGTCCCATATACGTGCATGGCCGATCGACCAAGGCTAACCATGGCCGGACGTCTCGAAACGTGCATCCGAAGTAGGCATGTCGTGCGGTTTCCAACTCCTTTGAAGCATGGAATTTCTGTTGCAAATCGATCTCAACCGCTCCTCTTTGCCGGTCAAATTGAGTGGCCTAGATCGCACCTTCATAGGACATTGAGGTACGGACGTGTACACCGGAAAGCTCTTTACACGCATGCCCGGTCGGTCCTGCCTAAAACACCTCCCATGCTTGGTTTCGACCAAGATGAAGAGTGATGCTTGCGCACCTCTTCAAAACCCTAAACTCTATCAACGGTCGCAGATGAGCGTCACAAGATCATCTCGTTCGTCCAATTCTTCCAGCTTGGTTGGTCAGCCCTGGCTAGGAGTTAATCGACTAATGAAGCATCCCCATGATCACCGTCCTCCACTCTTCCACATAGAGTGGTCGGCCAAAGCACGGCTCAACCATGCAGTATCCAAACGATCACTCGAAGATGGTTGGACGTGATGCTATTTTAAGACGCTTATCTGTGACTTACTCCGTTAAGCCTTAAAACAGCGATGCTTCATACATGCTGAATATATTCGATACACTACATGCATAAAAAACACACGATATTTCATAAATATCGATTTCCCAAATAACTTAGTTATTTAACCTAGCATCGTATGCTACCTTCTGTGGATCCCACGGTCCACACAATCGAGACATCAAGCATGTCACAAACTGGGGGATACTTACTGGGGTATTGGTCTGGAGGTTTACAACATGCAGCGTGCAACGCGCCATCACAAGAACGTGTCAGGAAGACATGGACGGTTAGTGATGATGGGAGAAGTGGGCAAAGACTGATAGTGACACACTAACATGACTCCACTACTCCACTTCCTCCACTTCCCACGAGAGACGAGGGTTAGGCTCAATGACTTGTATAAATAAGTTCTCCTCCCTATTTCCAAAACAGACAAGCACAGAAAACCAAGTGTTGTCATTCGTATCCAGAAAACACCAGAGCCGATTGCTTATATTATTGCAAGCCAGTTCGATATTCTGACACAAGTCATAAACAGCCAACACCTTCACAATCTCAACACCTTCTTCGATTCTCTCCCTATGATCTACCCCATCTCCTTCACTTTGTGACCGAAGCAAGTCTGGAACGGATATTTCTTGGTTTCGGTCAGAATTGTATAGATTGATCTCTCGAATCAAAAGCACTCCCGTGCAGTGCATTTGTTTAGGGTTCAGATTCATTTCTCATCCACACACCCAAAATTACCAAAACCAGAAGAAATAACTTTTATTCATAAACAACTGGTGACCACAGTGGGGGATTCATCTCTCGGTTGTGAAGTCAATTTCTTCAATACCAATTAATTTTTTATGATTTCAAAAATGGTGGATCTTAGGTCTGGATCAGCAATCAATCCCGAAGGAGCCAGCGCCGACAACACTCTTGGCGTTGATATCCCGGTTGGTGGTGTTACCGTGTAGCCTGTCAATGCAATCAATGTATCTCGTGGAATTACGTCCTCTACCACCAGCACCAGCGGAGCAGGAAGAGATATTCCATTAGGGCAACTACCACTCCTCCCTCGGGACGAGGGGCCGGAGGAGACAGAGGAGGACAACCCCATATTACTATGGTGGATTTGATGGAGAGATAAGAAGTTCTCGCAAGGGCACAAACGTACATGGATACAACTCAGAAAGAGGTACTCACTTTTCTTAAGACATTAACTGATCGATTTCCGCAAGAGCATGACATCCCCTGGAGCTAACAAGGAAGGCATTCAATGCACCCGGAGCAGGGCGCGGGCCTATATAGACCTGATCAAAGAAGCGATAAATGGCATACTCGATCTCCTCATTAAGATGACATGACATCTATGAGAGATCCTGTCATGGGGACTCCTACACTGGGGACTGATACTCCTCAAGTCAATAGTTTCACTATAAACCAGAGGCCGGTGGATCAGGAAGAGAATTATCTAGTGGAAAGTTTATGCAAACTTTTACACCTCTCGAAGAATTAGCGGGCGGAGACGTTTGCTACAATCAACCAGACGAAGATCACAACCGTTCCCTACATGTTACCGCACGCATCAAGAATTCAGAGTTCAAGAGGGCCCTTATCGACACAGGAGCGTCTTCGAATGTGATCACTCTCAAGACTCTCAGGAAAGCCAAGGTTTGCCTAGGCAAGGTCTTACGAAAGCCTACTACAATGACAGACTTTGAGGGAAACCAAACCAACACGTACGGTAGGATTGTCCCTTCGATATATCACCAGTGCCTGAAGACTATGCTGAATAAAGAAGTCATTCGTATCCCTACATCGCTATCTCCATATGCACAGATATGTGGAGTAGAATTGTTTGAACCAAGAGAAGCTCCGCATGAAGGATAAGATAAAGTTCATTGCATCCCACTCCCCATGTGGGCGTCAATTCAGGAGGAGGACCGATTTGCATCATTGAGGGCTAAGCCCAACGATACATCTTTGATGACAAGGCATTCTTCTCATCCGGTGAAGCCGCAACCCACGCTCACGCTAAGAGGGAACGAACTTTTGTGGAAAGCCATGAACAGAAAATAAAAATGGACAAATCAGACTCCATCAGCGGACACGACATGTTCTTCTTCATGGATGGATATAGCGGGTACAATCAGATAAGGATGTACGAGTATGACGCAAGTAAGACAGCTTTTCGAACTCCTCTTGGAAATTTTTATTATACTGTAATGCCATCTGGTTTAAGGAATTCCAGTGCAACGTATCAACACTCTATTACGACAACCTTCCACTGGAGCAGATACCTCAAGGGAAACATCCTCAATAAGATAACGATTTCCGCGCGTCATGTCGAGAAAGATCCGAGCCAATCACTCTATCATACGATGGTGCATGTCTATCGTGTTATGTTAGAGAATCTGCGCTTTCAGATATCCTCTGAACTCTGTGAAGTTGCTAAACGCTCAGTTGCGATGGCACCTGCCCTGCTAGAAACAGCAAGCCTGCCAGTAATGAAGAGCCTCATGATTTTCGTGGAAGCATACATCTCGTCAACATGCAATACAACCTTCAGCCTTCTGTAAGAAGTTTCACTGAAGCAATACGAAGAAAACCACCGAGATACAACATCATAAGCGTCCAAAATTTCCAACTTCAAATCTAGTACCACATGCACGACTGCCACAATGATGAAACAACGTCCAAGATATTTCATATCTGGATCGACGGTAACTACATCAATGAGAGGCGCTTTCAGAATTTGTCTCCCGTGGAAGAAGTAGTTGCATTACCAAAGGATATTGCACCTGTGACTTAAGAGGGTGCCAAGTTCGTGCAAGTTTCCACCACGCCTCTCCCTGCCAGTCTCTTCTGATCACAACTGCTGCCAAGAACTGTTGTTTCTCGACGATTGATACCATCCAGAGCTTCACCATATCAACGACCACTGCATACAAAAGACTTATTGGGCATACAAGATAGAGCCACGTAGACCACGCTTGGGGACTGAGGCTCAGCATGAAATTCCTTCGCCGTCAGTTAAGAACTTCTTCAACACAAGATAGATGGTCAATCAAGAAGCATGTAATTCGCAAGGGGAAACCAAACTGAAGAAGAAGTCGCTTCAACACTCTCTCCAGCAGGAGCCGCTTCAACGCTCCCTGCAGAAGAAGCCGCTTCAACGCTCCCTCCAGCAGAAGCCGCTTCAAAGCTCTCTCTCCAGAAGAAGGCGTTTCAGCTCCAACACTTTAACAGTCTCCGGGACCTGCTCGCTCCAGAAGATGCTTCAACACTCTTCGGGACCTGCTCGCTCTAGAAGCTGCTTTAACTCCCTTTGCTGGACCCACATACAAATTTGAGCACACAAGGTTCATTTTTGAGCAAAGCAAGCACGCAGTGGGTCCCATGTTTGAACGAAGCAGGCAGCAAGGCCGGTGTTTGGTCAAGATAGCAGGGTCGGTGTTTGGTCAAAGTATCAAGGAAGACGCTCGAGCAAGCACATCAACCGTAAGGGCAAAGCAGGCACATGAGAAGGCCGACGTTTGAAACATGTACACGGTGGATCCGTGTTTGATCGAAGCATGCACAGCTTCCCATGTTCGAATCAAGCATGCTCACATCAGGTCCCACGCTCGACCGAAGCAGGCATAAAAAGGTCGATCAAAGCAGGCACATGATAGGTCCGACGTCTGAAACATGTACATGGTGGACCCGTGTTTGATCGAAGCATGCACAGCTTCCCATGTTTGAAGCAAGCATGATCATATCAGGTCCCGACTGAAGCAGGCATAGCAAGGTCGATCGAAGCAGGCAAGACCGACATTCAAGAGGAGTAAGCACGAAGTAGGCAAGACCGATATCATTCTAGGGGAACACACGCCTGTATGCCTCTTGAACGTGACATGCTCTAAGGACAAGACCACCCGTCTCTTCTGGTAACATCTAAACTTTGTCTCAAAAGTTTTATCTTTATTTATCACCATCTAATGCCTACCCCACAATAGTGTGATCATTGCATGCTAGGCATGGGACTTAATGTTGATGGTGGATTTTAGTTTAGGGCAAAAATTGTAAAACCAAATTTATGCGCTGACATCCTGCAAATGATAAAGCCACTGATAAGTGATGAATACTTATTCACTTTACTAATTCACCTAGAATGGAGCATGTGACTTCTATGAATTAAATACACAAAATTCATCCAGGTTGGAGCATGTAGCAACAATCCCATATACCCTGTGAATTTATAGCATTATTAATTAATGCATGATTAGCCTTGTATTTCCTGTGTTGTTCCTGCAGAACTCTCATTATTGGTACGGCATGACGACTGAGTGTTGCTCTCAGCAGAGTAACACGAATCTCCAAGTGTCAATAATGAGGCATGCATGAAATACCCGTACAGGCTACATCTCTCGGTGTGTTATACTAGCCCGATTGAGCATACATCTCTCGGTGTGTTATACTAGCCCGATTGAGCATATTTGAATCTGGACTGTCCATATCAGTCTCAGAAACAATCACGACCACGCAAGTTGGCTGCATGATTTAACCAGCATAGACGATCCTCAGCAGGAGCAGGCTATCACCACAATGACCACCAGCGGGACCGTTTATGCCTTGGTCGGTCGAACACATGCCATACTCCCAAAAGCCACCAAACACCAGCCTGGAAAAGGGTGGTCAAATTGGTATAGACCAGCTTGGAGGAAGCTCGTACAAGTAAGACCACCAACGGCAGTCTCAAAACCAGCCACAGCCGTCCAACTTCGCCTGCATGATTGGACGGCGTGGATTATCCCATGACCGGTTGGGCAAGCTTGTCCTGCACACCGGCGGGCCCTCTCTCTACCTTCCTGGTCGACCATCTCCTGACCTAGCCATAGAGCAACGTGCGTTTGCCCAAAGTATGGCCGGCGTGATGCTTAACGGTCGCAGGAAATTCCACTAAGGTCTTAAATCGATCACGACCATCCAACTTCACCGGCATGTTTGGATGGCTTAGATCAAGCCTATGGCCGTGGGACAGGTACACACATGCTCACCACCGGCCCAACGTGGGCCCTACATGATCGGCCTCCCCAAGGGAATAACATAACATGCAAAACCGATCGGTTGAAGTTGCATGGGCGTGAACCATACAAAACCCTAATTAGGGTTTGCAGCATGTTACATGTGTCGTTAATCGATCACGAGCGTCCATCTTCGCAAGCTTGGATGGAGGGAGTAGATGTATACTTAAAAGTTCTCGAGCATGTCAACATGATCACCGTGGGCCCATCTACACGCATGACTGATCGACCAAGTCTAACTATGACCGGACATCTCGAAACACGCGTCCGAAGTAGGCATGTCGTGCGGTTTCCAACTCCTTTGCGGCATGGAATTTCTGTTGCAAATCGATCTCAACCACTCCTATTTGCCGGTCAAATTGAGTGGCCTAGATTGCACCTTCATGGGACAGTGAGGTACGGACGTGTACACCGACAAGCCGTCTACACGCATGCCCGGTCGGTCCTGCCTAAAACACCTCCCATGCTTGGTTTTGACCAAGCTGAAGAGTGATGCTTGCGCACCTCTTCAAAACCCTAAACTCTATCAACGGTCCCAGATGAGCATCACAAGATCATCTCGTCCGTCCAACTCTACCAGCTTGGTTGGTCAGCCCTGGCTAGGAGTTAAGCGACTAATGAAGCATCCCCATGATCACCGTCCGCCACTCTTCCACATAGAGTGGTTGGCCAAAGCATGTCTCGACCATGCAGTCTCCAAACGATCACTCGAAGATGGTTGGACGTGATGCTATTTTAAGACGCTTATCCGTGACTTCCTCCATCAAGCCTTAAAACAGCGATGCTTCATACATGCTGAATATATTTGATGCATTACATGCATAGAATACACACGATATTTCATAAATATCGATTTCCCAAATAACATAGTTATTTAACCTAGCACCGTATGCTACCTTTTGTGGGTCTCATGATCCACATAATCGAGACATCAAGCATGTCACAAACTGGGGGATACTTACTGGGGTGTTGGTCTGGCGGTTTACAACGTGCAGCATGCAACGCGCCATCACAAGAACGTGTCAGGAAGACATGGACGGTTAGTGATGATGGGAGAAGTGGGCAAAGACTGATAGTGACACACTAACACGACTCCACTACTCCATCACTCCACTTCCTCCACTTCCCACGAGAGACGAGGGTTAGGCTCAATGACTTGTATAAATAGGTTCTCCCTATTTCCAAAACAGACAAGCACAGAAAACCAAGTGTTGTCATTCGTATCCAGAAAACACCAGAGCTGATTGCTTATATTATTGCAAGCCAGTTCGATATTCTGATACAAGTCATAAACAACCAACACCTTCACAATCTCAACACCTTCTTCGCTTCCCTCCCTAAGATCAACCCCATCTCCTTCACTTAGTGACCGAAGCAAGTCTGGAACGGCCATTTCTTGGTTTAGGCCAGAATTGTATAGATTGATCTCTCGAATCAAAAGCACTTCCGTGCGGTGCATTTGTTTAGGGTTAGATTCATTTCTCATCCACACACCCAAAATTACCAAAACCAGCAAAAACTAGTTTTTACCCATAAACACCTAGCATGGTGTATGGATCTGCAAAACTAGTTTAAACTCCGGCAGGCTATGATATGGTTGATAACAAGGTAGTTAATTTCGGATTTCGGAGTGTCTCGGCCGGGGCCGAGACACTGGTACAACTTTGTATCGGGGGAATTTCGTTTCCAAATTTCGGTGTAATTTCGGATTAAAATTTTACACTAATATTATATTTATGGTGAAAATTACACGTTGGATATGAAATTGGGAAAAAAATAATATAAAAGAACAATTCCGGCCGAGACACACCGATTTTGACCGGAATATATTGATTCCGGCCGAAAAAACCGGCCACTTTTCGGTTAGCCGAAATTTCGGCTTTCGGAGGTCCCAAGTCCGAAATCCGAAATCCCACCGAAATTCCGGCCGAAATGGCCGAAATTGACTACCTTGGTTGATAAACATCGTAGCATTCGTTCTCATGGGATTCATAGGAAGTTTTCGGGCAATCGCCATAATCTATCTAGCTAGTCATGTCAAGTCCGTACAAATGCACAACACTTGACCAAAGTTTAACCTTCATATCAAGCAGTTATTTCAGTCCATCCGTGATTTGTTACAGATAACATTTACATGAGCCTTGATACGTACTTATAAAATGAATAGAATTTAGATGCTCAACAGACTCAAGAAGATACATAAAAGGGGGGGAAAGTGCAAGACATTTAGATGTTACAACAAAAAACTAACCTAAAACTAGCTTCATCCCGAGGTGGGATATAATAGACTCCACATACATATATATACAGCAGGCATCAATTGAGTTGGATGAGAGGTGAGCGTGGAATAAGAGATGGTTTAAGTTCTTTAGAGGGTGTTGGTACGTATGGATGGTTTTCTCTAAATTCCTCAAGCAACGTTTCCATCGGCATAGCCCTGAGCGACTCGATTGTTCCCTTACTAGGTACATCTTGCTCTGATCTTGTTGGTGTTGTCCCACTTGGCTCATAGTCCTGCGCATAAATGATACAGAAATCCCATTTTTGGGTGAATAAAGATTACCACACAACTAAGTCACTCAATTAACAACAATATGCAGATCTATTGGATCATCATCATCATCATCATCATCATTATCCTTTATTTCTTTTTTGAGATCAAATTACACTGCATAAAGGTCCACCCAGATTTCGGGCTATGAAGGTGAGTAAAACTTACCATGTATCTCTTCTGGAAAGTGTTGTGAACTTGCCTCCCAATCTCTGATGCTTCACCGGCATGGTTTTCCAAAAGTTTCTCTTGTGTATTTGACTGAGCCTTGATAGCAGTCATTATCCCAGAGACTAATTCTTGGTCATGTTTTGATACTCCTGTGACAAATAGAAGTAATAACAACAAACTAATTAAAGATCATCAGTGTGAATGGAAACCATGACATGCAAAAGAAATTAAGCATCATTTGAAGAGTAGAGAATAAGAAGTTGAAGACTCACTGTTGAAATGTTGAAGGATATTCTCACTAGTCTTTGTAACGTCCTCCTCTGCTGCAGCTCGTGCAGAACTAATCTCCATGTCGTGTTGTTCATTATTCTCAGAGGCATTCCTACAGTACGAAAATATTAAAAAAGAAGAGGATTAGTTCTAATAAGAGATCATCGTGCCACCCTACTAACTAAATGTAGGAGCCCGAATATTTTCATTTTAGAGGGCTTATCTGACCATTTTGCATTCCAAGGAAGGGACAACTTAAACAAACCTGACAAGAAATTCCATGGCTGAGACATGCTCACTATCCAGCACAAGAACAGATTCATGCATCTTCTTCCATTGCTTAGAAGCGTTCTCAACATTGCTTAAACTGGAAAAAACAATAAATGAGCAGATACATTAGAAGTGAAAGAGAATAAAGTAATATACAGGGCAAAAAGGCTGTTATATTAAAAACTAAATTTGGTAAAAAAACACCCTAATATAGGTAACTAACCATTGATTTAAGAGTAAATCTACGTGACAGTGAGTGGTAGAAGAATAATCTGCGGCATCTTTTGCATCATTCTCTGCTTGATGGGAAAACGCCTGCCATTTCCTCTTGGCATCTGTCGTCATACCCTCCACTGCCACTGTGTGGTCATCCAAAAATGCCTTGTTTTCTGTGATAGTGTTGCTCAGGCCAACAAGTTTCTTACCAACCTGTAAATGCAACAATCAACAGACCATACAAAAACCCTTTGCAAGAAAACACACGAAAATGGAATACCATTAGGAAATATACCAGCTCTTTCTGACGATTAATGTGGTTTGAGACCAAAATAGCCATATCTGCCAAAAGCTGCTCAGCTTCGGTTTTTGATTGTTCCTACACGCATTATGCTAGAATGTCAGATATTGCAGGAAAATGCCTTTCCCACATAAAAAGACAATATTTTCTGTTTTCTTTTCTTTCTCTCTGAATTGCGCACTGTATACTTAAAGGAACATTTGTAGCTAAACTCCAAATACATACCTCATAAGCCGTCTGAAACTCAGCTATGTACTTTTGCTGAGTTTCATGAACTTGACCTGTGTGGCTGTCAAGCCTACATGATTGTTCCTTTATCCTATCAAGAAATCCAAGTATGGATTGTGACATCTCCTTGGTTTGTTCAATACTAATGTGAAATCTCTGAGGAGCACAAAGCAGGAAATTTGATGCATTAATCACTGAAATTTGCAATCTCAGAATTTCACAAAGACAGAACTGTCTAGATATATCATAGAAACAGAAATGGGAGACATACCTTATGCAATTCCTTAGAGAAGAGTGACATCTCCCCCTGGTGACTTGAAATAGTGCTTTGCAGTTCACCATGTATTGAGTTTGTTGTTTCCGCTACTGTGGATAGAAACTGGTGCAGAGGGAAAAGAATAAGATTACTGAGACATTTGGCTAACAAAAGAAAATTGAAGATTGAAGCCAAACAAGAAGGAAGCCGATACCATACACTTAGTCGGTAGATCAGATGTGGGACTTACCTTTTCAATTGTATCGGCGTTGGCAGAGGTGACAGATGAAATCTCATCTAGGCTTGCATTGCTGCTGGCTTTGTGCAAGCGCATCACGTTTTGCATTGCTTCAATATGAGAGACAAGCAGACCCCTCGAGCCTGCTACTTTTTTCTTTAAATCCACCGCCGACTACAGGCAGAGAATGGCAAAAGGCAAGAAATTGATATTAGGATTTAACCGTTTCAAACTGAAACTGGCAAATGCAGGCTATGATATGCTTACTATACCTTATCGTGGTATTCAAGTAAAGACTGACATAGTTTTTCAACACTATGTATGTGTTCATTTTGCTCAGACAATGATGTAGAAACGGTACTACAAAGAGCACTAATCTTTTCCACAAGCTCTGCCTGGAACTTATCCACCACCGATCTGTTTTTGACATTAAGTTTGTCTTCTCTATCTATGGTAACGATGTCCAGAAAAGCATCAGAAAAAGAGATTATAGACTGGCTAAAGTCAAGGACCAACAATCAAGGTCACAGATTAGCAAATTACGGAAAATAGCAATGATTACCAAGTTTAGAAAACAGCAGAGCATTTTCCTGAAGGGTTTTCTCCAGGTCAGAATGCAGAATACAAGCTTGATTTGACAAAGCATTTTCTGCAAAACCAAAGCAATATAATGAGCTGGAGTAGACTTAATGTGTGAAATTCAATCATGACAAGTATGTTCTGTGCCTGCTTTTTGCTGTTCTGAGATAATATAATCTCTCTCCTTCAGTGCATATTGAGACTTTTTGAGTTCCTCCTCCACTCTAGACAGTAATTTGCAAGTGTGGTCCAAATATTTCTGTAGATATTTCACTATTAGCACAGCTTCAAGAATGAATTGGACAAATTCTAAAACCAGATTACTCAAGTCAAGAAACATGAAATAGCTCACCTGTGTGGTATCGAGTTTGCATCTTAAATCGCTAGCTTGTTGAACTTGACCATCATATTTTTCTTCAAGCTCCTCAATTTGCTTTTGTAAACACCAAAAGTAATTACAGGAATGTATAAACACATAATAATAGTCCACATCGTAGACCCATATGCAAAAGGATATGAACCAGACCATGAACTAACCTTCTGATTAGCTTCCAGCGTTACTCCCATTTGTTCAATTTGATCAGCCATAGCCTAAAGCCAAAGGAAACCACGAACTTCATTAAAAAGATGAGTGTTAAAAGTAAATGAATTAGAAAAGGATGGCTTTAGCGTTGCTCCTCTCTACTTAGCTTTGATATCTTCTTACTCACCTAAATATGCATTGGAATCTAAAGAAACATTATGCAAAGTAAGCTCGTGTAAATGTAAACAAGAAAGAAGACAATACCTTTCTTTCACTCTCCTCCTGATAGTACCGTTCCTTCGGAATGTAAACTCCATTTTTTTCACGTGTAGCATAAACCTCTGAAACAAAGTGATCAGTTTGACTAGAGTGATGGTTGTAGAACCAAAAGAAGATACAGGATAACTAAATTAAAAAAAAAAGGTTAAATCTTGATAGTGTTGGAAGAGGCAACAAAAGTACCTGCTTTAAGCCGGTCAATTTCTCCATACAAGTCCTTGATTAGAGTTGTTTTCATCATTTTTTGGTTGACCTAACCATAATAAGAATGGTGAAAAATATGACATGTCAGTAGTGGAATAATGTCCATTTTGGTTGACCTTACAAAAACTAGCTCCTCTCAATCCACTTTACCAATAACAATTGTGATAAAAACATGACACAATTTCATCTTGTGGTATTGGTCCACTCAGTAAATAAGAGAAACATACAGCACATGATCCTTGACAGCATAGTACTCGAGTAAATCATGTTGGTGCCAAATAATGAAAGTTGTGGAAACTAGCAAATAGAATTACCAACCTCGGGCTTATTTTTAATATTTTTCGCCCTGTGTGCATAGTCCAATGTACTTAACGTCTCTTCCAGACAGTGCACAGCTGGTGAGACTGTGGCAATTATGCAAGTTTTTGTCCTCCCACCAAGTGAATCACGAAGTAGTCTAGTGAGTTTGCTATCCCTGAATTACAAAATAATATCAGATAAAGTAAGCAACCATTTAATGGATGAAGTACAACTCTAATTTAATGGATGAGAAGAAACCTGTATGGAATGTGTCCAAGATGTTCAACTAGAGCATTTATCACACGACCTAAAGTAAGCAAGCTTTTGTTTATTTCTCCAGCTTCTCGAGCACGGCCCTGGCAATGAAACCGATATATGATGTATGTTAAAATCAACCCCATTTTGAAACTGCTGAAGTTTCCCTATAAGAAAGAAAAAATAAATTTGACTACCTCTCTAGCACCGGAACGACAAATGTTCTCTGACCCAGCCAAATCAACCAAATTCAACTTCCCACATTTAATTAGTTCCTCTCCTTCAGGTGTTGTTTCTTTAATGTGGATTGTGATCGAAAATAGAGAATGTGAACGACTGAGATAGAAACGCAAAAGGTTATAAAGAATGTGGAAATGTAAACCAAACATAAACACTGTGAAGAGATTGAATCCTGACCTAGATTGCTTGTTCAATAGTGTTTCTGCAGTGCGACGTTTGGCAGAACCCCTTTCTAATAAAGTGAAAATCTCACTGGTGTTTGTTACAATTTCTTCCTCCAGTCCTCTTACCAGGACTCCACCCTTGCCATCCTCCATGAGAGGTAATTGCTTTTTTTGCTTCTCCTCCACAGAAAACTTTGTTATTTCTTCATGAGCCAGCAAATCAGTAATCTCCTCATTGTAAAGCTCCAAAAATGTAACCTTGACACTATACTCAGCATTTTGACTTTCTAGCGTGTCGAAAATCTGTTTAACGGCTCTTGGTATAACACCAGCTTCTGCTGGCAATTGGTCTGAAGCTCCATTCTGCAATAGTGATAGCAGCACAAAAGCAGAAGCCAATCAATCTTATACCCATAAACTATTAAAGGAAAAATCCCCACTATTCTCAACAAATAAAGGCGGATAGCATTAACTCATTACCTTGGATTTCCTGCTTTCCCCTTCCATTGTAAAGGTTTTACCGGTACCAGTTTGACCATAGGCGAAAATGGTACAATTGAATCCTTCTAACACCTCATTTACAATAGGAACTACAGCTTGATCATATAACTCTTTCTGTTGAGCTGCTGGACCAAACACCTACAGAGGCAACAATTCAATATTTTAACTAACCAAAACAAACAAATCAAAATCCCCTAAATCACAACACATATCAGTCTAAATACCTACTGAAATCAGATTTTTTTTTATATAATTTAGTACCAAGTAACCAGCAACAGTTATTCAAGATGCAAATTATACCTAAAGTTTCACATCAAATTAAAACCTAATTTCAAGGAAAAAGAAAAATCACCTTATCAAAGGTGAAAACCCTATCAATCTGTTTCCCAGCAATGTTTTGAGAAACAGCAACTTCTCTTTGATAATCGTTACAGGTAACAACTTGTGGTGCGTTATTTCGCAGCTCATCGTCACTGAACGGTCTGTAAAATGATTCCGATATCTTTGTTAATCCAAAACTCCTAAATAAACTAACAACGCATTTCTCATAAGATAAAATGAAGAAAACAAAAAACCCTAGTTTTGGAATTTACCTGCAACGAAGAAGGACTTGAACATTTACGCCTTTTTCCTTCTCCTGCCGACTTGACATATTGTTCTTCAGTATATATAGAGATGATCAGAAGATGTAGAGAAAGATCTTGTGATGATTTATGTGAAAACCCTAGAAATGTTCTCGAATTTTAGAAGATCTACTTCTCTCTCTCTCTCAGACGGAGCGGGATTTGATTGATATTTGAATTTCTGAGACCAACGGTGTTTAAACTATAGATACGAGATTAGTAAAGTATATATGACTATTTTAACCCTTATGAACTAAGTTATTTCAGATGCTAACCAAATTTTGAATTTCTGGAAAGCATCTCGATACTGTGCGTATGACAGTGTTTTAAGGAAATGTAGGTGACACGCGTCTATTGTACCGTGAACCAGAAATTTTGAAAAGTTGGTGAGATTCCGTCATTTACCAATGACAATGAGAGCAAGGCTTTCTCGCTCCGTAGGTCCTAGTCGTGCCTAGGGCTGCACAGGTACCGTCCCGTCCCATGGAACCGTACCGGTACTGTCCCGGAACCGCGGTCAGATGGGACAAGTACAAGTACCAAAAACTGGTACTGTGCCTAGAGTAGGTACGAGTAACGGTTCTATGCTATTCCCGTCCCGTCCCGTAATACCGAGGATCTCTATCCGTTGAAATTAAGGTTAAATCCTAACCGTTGATAGTAGGGGTTATACCCTTTCAATGGGTAATCTCTATCCATTCTCGGTGATCACTTAGATCACAAATTATTATTATTTTTATATAAAACAATGTTTCTTGCGAAATCAATCGCGTGCTTCTTTTTCTCCCATCACAGACTTTCTGGTTAATTTCCTATTACTACATTGATGGTGTTTCCTATAGTATTTAGTGATCCTCACAGTACCGTACTGCTCCATTCATTATTACAAAGTTAAGTGATATTAATGTATCAGCAGTTTCAGCACATGAGGTCTTGTACATTATCATCGTTGTTATTGATTAATCAAATCAGTAACTCCAAAACTTTTTTTTTACTGAGAATTCCCTGTCATCTTTGGTAATCTCAAGTCTGTATCGCATCCTGCTCTCATGAGCAATTAATCTATCAGTGAATCTCGATCATGTTATGGTCGTTATTTTAAGGTTGGTGATGATGGTCATCTTGCCTTCCTTTTTTTTTTTTTTTTTTTTTTTTGTTACATATGATATAGGTAAAGAACCGGTCCCGTCCCGTACCGAGTTAAACAGGTACAGGTATCGGTCCCATCCCGTACTGCACATGTACAAGTACAAGGTACAGGTACCGGCCGTAGGGAGGTACAGGTACTGAGCTAGGCAAAAATCTGTACCGTACGTACCATGTGCAGCCCTAGTCGTGCCAAGAGTCTTTTGCGTTTGAGAGAGGTTGACCAATCTCTGGTATTGGGTCCAAAGTCAAATCTTCCCAGTTCTAGTTCTACTGGAATTTTGTCCTGCTGTATATGAGCCCACGACCACGATTGATCGGTTATATATCCAAAATGCTATTTGGCTCCATATTCTCCACCTCTCTATAATCTAAGCCTCACATCTATGTCAAGATTCGCATTCAGGTTTTAGTGGGGTTCACCATTCTCCTAATGTGGGGTTTAGATTGTAGGGAAGAGAATAGAGAGTTGAATAACACTGCCGATTATATATCTGATTTAAATTAGTTTAAAAAAAGGCTTCTCCTAAATATAGCCCACACATTTATTAACCATAGCCCAAACAGTTTAAGTTAAAGTGAAAGGCCAAAAGTTAAAACGAAAACCAAACAACTTTTAATTTTCTACTAACATACCAATTTCAATCTCCTTTTTACTCAAAATCAACATAAACCCTTTTTTTTTTTGTTAATCATACTTAAAATTGATTATCATTGTTCTTTTAGTATTCTCACAAATTGAACAATTATATATAAACTCTAGTTCTTACTTTTCCCCAAAACAAAATTAATGTTAACTCTTAATTTTCTCTAAAATAATTTTTTCTTAATCATGATTGCATTAAAATTGATGTATATTCTAATTGCTCTCTTAAAAGAACTCTACAACAACATCAATCGAGATTGAATAAACTAAGAGTTTGATCTTTCCTATGACTATTCTCTTAGAACTCTCTAAACATAATCCATAAAACAAAAACAAAGAAATCTCTAAGATGATTTATTTTTTCTTCTCAATCATAATTACATTAAGATTGATTAAGGGTATTGATTATTCTTCAAAAACATTAATTATATCAAATATCGTATAAAAATTTAATCAGACAATTTTTTTTTTTTATGTGGATTTAAGGATTTAATAATTGTGTTATTTTTTGGGTTATAGATAATAATTATATAGTATAATTTTGTGGACTATGTGGAATGATTACAAAGGTGTGTTTGGTTAACTTAAGGGCAACATTTATGAGAAGCCTATATAAAAAAAACACAAAATTGGTCAAAAAGACCAAAAGCTAGAATTCCTGGGTGAAATAGATTTCTAGGTTTAGATACTATTTATATAGCCAAAAATCAGAAATATACTGTTTAAATAACCAATTTGGTTATTTCACCAAGAATATTTTTTATGAATTAATTTGAACAGACCAATGTGTCCCTATCTTCTTCAAATGTTTACTGGATTGGAGAAGAACATAGTAATCTGCAAAAAAACAGAGTACAAAAAAAAAAAAAGAGTACATTAAAAAAAACAGAGTACATTAAAAAACAGAGTATGTTAAAACAAAGTACATTAAAAAAACATAGTAATCTATTTTTCTTGTAATTAATTTTTAAAACAGATTACATTAAACATAGCAAAAAACAGAGTACTCTGTTTAGCTTGAAATTAATTCGACATCACATCAATCTCATTTCAGCATCACCCCTGCAACTACTTCATAACCAGCTGCAACTCATTCATAACTTCAACACAATCCCACGCCAAGGCATAGCCTGTAATTCCACCGGTTGCACACATCTCAACACTTTATTTCAATTTCTGCAATAGCTGCTTCTAACTCAAATTTATCATAATTCTAACTGCAATAGCACACATATCAACAATTACAGTATTACTTCCCTGACTAGCCACCAGTTATGGCGTCATACTTTTGATTTCAACATATACCACCATTGAAATCTCATACCACCACAACAAAACAGAGCAAAAAACAGAGCATAAAGTACCTAAAACAGAGCAAAAAACAGAGTTTCATCCCAATTTAGTAAAGGATGAAACCCAGTTTCATCCTTGTTTAAAATGGGTGAAACCAAATTCAACCCAATTTAGTAAAGGATGAAACCCAGTTTCATCCTTGTTTACAATGGGTGAAATTCAACCCAATTTAGTATAGGATGAAACCCATCCTTGTTTACAATGAGTGATACCTAATTCAAAAATCATAGATTCATCCTACCTATAGATGAAACCCGGTTTCATCCTAGTTTAAAATGGGTGAAACCAAATTCAACCCAATTTAGTATAGGATGAAACCCATTTTCGCCATGTCTGTTCAACTCAATCTAGCACAGGATAAAACCAGTTCATCTAATTAAGATGAACAAATTTGAAATCAATTGCAATCAAAACACAATTAAGGTTAAGAAACTTACCAATTTGAGCTTCATCCTTACCAATTGAAAAAAAACAGAGTACTCTCAACAAAAAACAGAGTAAAGCCCTAATTTGAGAAAATTAATTAAATTACGAACACAGAAAACCCATCTTGATGGTGGTGTTGCTGCTACCTATGATGGTGTTGTTGGATAAAATTGATGATGTCGATGGTGGGAATATTATGTTACTAGTTGATGGAGAAGATGAGGTTGATGGAGAAAGAAAGCTTCTAATAGATGAATATTATGTTACTGGTTTGATGTTTTCTGTGGAGAAGAAGAAGTTTATCCAACACAGGAAACCCGTCTTGATGGTGGTGTTGCTGCTACCTATGATGGTGTTGTTGGATAAAATTGATGATATCGATGGTGGTATTGGTGTTGGTGATTGTGGAGGAGATAGAGATGATACAAGGAATATTATGTTACTGGTTGATGGAGAAGATGAGGTTGATAGAGAAGACGAAGTTTAGATCTAGATTTATTTTTGTGGAGGCGACAGAGAAGACTAATAAATGTTGAGAAACGATATAAAATAGCGTGATAGAAAGGGGTAATTTAGTCTCTTCCTGTTAAAAAGATGCTCTGTCTATTTGACCCAGACTGAAACCTTACACGTCTATTTGACCCAGGAAACACTCAATTTTGGCTATATAGCCCATTTTCAAAAAATAAATAAAAAAATACTAGAATTGTTTCGAGAGTTCAGAAGTAAACGAACTCAATTGTTAGTTCTCTCCATTTGGTAGAGTTCAGAAGCAAACTAGTACAGTGCTAAACTTATTTCAAGGACTGCATATGATTATTATTTACAGTATGAAAACTTTTACCAAAACTAACCGTGTAGTTTGGATTTTCTCTAATTTTTTTAGTTTACGTAGAAACTAATTGAACTCTTCGACCAAACCTGCAAGATCAAACTGCCCACGAGTACATTCAACAGCACTCACAACTTCTTCAAAAGAGGAAACCGAACATGGAACAACCAATCCATCTCTTTGTGTATACCCAAATTCATCAGAAGCTTTCTTTAATAACATCTTGAAAAGAGGATGATCCAGAAAACTAGTCGGCACAACAAACCTCTGCCGTTCTTCTCCAACATACACTGCGAAAAATCCTTTCGGAGTTGTTGGTGGCGATTCTTCGTAATCGCAACGTACTAACGATTCGTAACGTGATGTCTGCCGGTTTCCTGTCTTCATCTTCATTATCTTAGCAAGTTTCTTTACTGAATCAATTCTCTTTAGCATGATGACTTTTGGAACTAAAACAAAAGAAAAGAAAAGAAAAAACACAGAAGACGAACAAGGTTAGAGAAAGGGTTGGAAATTATAAGTTCTTGACAATGTTTTTGTAGTGGAATAATTGAGGTTGAGAAGTGAATTTATATGCTTTTTGTAGTGGAATAATAATTGGAGAATGTCTCAATATTTTGACTTGTAGAAACTGAAACCAATGGCTGTGAATTGTGATGGATTTCAAAGTTTCAAAACTGCCTTTTATTCTTCTAACTGGGCTGACTTTTGTTTATTTCTGACTTAATAACAGTGTTACAAGAACAATGATGAAATGAAGGTAACCTCAAACAGTCAAACTCCATGCCTTCGTATCAGATATCATTTTTTATTTGACACAGTTTATATTATTTTTTTTTTTTTTTTTTTTTTTTTTTTGTCATTTTTGACATGTACAGAAAGTTTAAGAGTTTACGTGGTTAACATTACCCATCTTTGCTAGAATATGCCCAGTTAATCTAGTTTGCACTTTGCATTATTGGCCAAACCGGCAAGAAGCTTGTCAATCGTCACTACTAATAATACTACTTAAATTGATCTGCTTAGGTATTTGGACACGCACCACATCTTTACTCAAGTAATCAGGGCACTCCAATCCAATCACAGTCGTCACGCGCTTTTGTGATGCATATCGTGCTACCATTATTGAGGAAATCCTTCTATTTTTAGCTCTCTTGTTCCGAAGGAATAGGGAAGCACTAAGCATTGCAGAGAGCAAAGAGGGGAATTCTTCTCAGAGTCGTATATCTCTTTGCACCGTATTTGGGGAAAAAAATTTGTTTGGTACTTTTTTAGGTGGTCCTTTCAGAAATTACCTTTTTCATTTGGTCCATAACTATTTAAAAATATTAAATGGACCAAAGTATTTCTTCCATGTTAATTCCAACTTATTTTTTGTAGTAGTTCATTCTGCCTAATGAACTATCAGGCATTTTATAGATTTGAGTCCATTATGTTTCATGAAAATTGTACACTTTATTATATTCTATAAATTTCATTACATTTCATTAAATTCTACAAAAATTTCGTTATTAAGAACATTAAGTCAGAATTCATTCGTCAAATGAACTCCTGATAAAAACCTATATAAATTAGAGTTTATTTCTGGAATGAACTCCTGATAAAAACCTATATAAACCAGAGTTCATATGTCAGATGAACTCTTGATAAAAACCTATATAAACCAGAGTTCATTTCTGGAATGAACTCCTGATAAAAACCAGAGTTCAATTGTCAAATGAACTGCAGCAGCATCATCTTCGTCGTCTTCAACAGCAGCAACAAACATCATCGTCTTCAAAACAGCAGCAGCAGCATCGTATTCATCATGTTCATCGTCTTCATCATCTTCAACAACAACATCAAACAAATAGAGACGAAAAAAAAACACAAATACTACATTGTCTTCAAAAACTAAATCATCATCATAGTCTTCGGCATCAGCAACATCATCTTCATCGTATTTATAATCTTCATCATCTTCAACAGCAGTAATAAATCAACAAAAAAACGAAAAAGAAACGCAAAAACTTCATCATCATCATCTTCTTTATGAAATCTATTATTGGGGCGTCACATTCCAATAGAGGGGCGTCACCTAATAGGACAAAAACAGGTCACCCGTAATCTAAAATAATATTATAATGACTAAACTATCCCTACTTAATTAGTGGTTAGATTAATCGATTTCTTTTATATTTGGTGACAAAACTAAATCAGATTATGTGTTGATTTTGGTAGGAAGAAAAAGTAGATGAAATAATATTTTTAGGGAGATTTCTTTTAAAAATCCTAGATTTTGACTCAACCAAAGTGAAGAAATCAATGGTTGAAAATAATTAGGTATACCTTTAATTCATCTCCAATGTTTGTTGCTCAAAATCGTTAAAAGTGCATAAAAAATATTGATTTTTTTTTAGATTTTCATGGTGATTTACGGTTGGGTTCTTCCTTCATAGCCAACCGTAAGACCGATATACGGTTAGTTGATAGCAGGATCCTAACGGTAACTAGTTAAAATTAAGAAAACCCTAGTCATAACCAGTTACAGTTGGGTTTTTATACCTCAGATTCAACCGTAGACAAATTACGGTTAAAAAAAATTCTTCTCGTAATTCGAAGTTTCTAACCGTAATTCGAAGATTTGGATATTCCTTCGGCCTATCCTATGCTATAGTATTGTATTTCACATAACGGTCTTGAACATACGTGTTCCCAAGTTATTTCTACATATGTGTTCACTTCTAAGAGGGCTTTGACCAAACATTATCAGGGGGTTAGTCCTCGAGTGATTCATGGTTAATGGATATAATTAAGCAATTGCAATACATACAAAGTCAACGTATTGGAAGACCAATGAGACACCCGGTTACTTTATTTGGGTATAACTATATAAGGAGAGTTTTTGCGCGAAGACCCAGAAGACTTTCGACGAAGTTATAGGATGTACCCTGATATTTTTTTAAAATTATGTTGTATCATTAGAGAAACTACGACATTAAGTGATACAAGATGTGTTTCTATTGAATAAATGCTTGGTACATTTTTACTCGTTGTTGGCCAAAGTTCACGATATTGCACAATACGTGACACATTTGGTCGCTCTCGGTGGACAGTTAGTAAAAACTTCAACAGGATGTTGCGAGCATTAAATGATATAGCTCCGAAGATGATGGCTAAGCCAACAAGTGCAACTCCATTTAAAATTCGTGAGATTACACGATTTTATCCTTACTTTAAGGATTGTATTGGAGCTATGGACGGTACACATATCCTAGCAATGGTAAAGAAAAGAGATGCAGCCGTTTATCGGAATCGACATGGAATTACATCTCAAAATGTGTTAGTGGTTTGCAACTTTGACTTGGAGTTCATATACGTGCTCAGTGGATGGGAAGGGTCTGCTCATGATTCGAAAATACTTAATGACGCAATGACAAAAAGAAATGGACTGAAAATACCGCAAGGTAATTTTATTTTTATCTAATGTGGAGTTTTGATTTTTTGGTTAAGTTATAATTTGGTTTTACTTGACAAAGTTTTATTTTTGTTTTTATTCAGGTAAATATTACTTGGGTGATGGTGGGTTTGCAAACCGACGATATTGTTTAACACCATTTCTTGGCCAACGTTATCATTTGAAAGAATTTTCTGGTACGGGTAATCATGCGAAAAAGGCTGAAGAATTATTTAACCTGCGTCATGCTTCTTTGAGGAATGTAGTTGAAAGATTGTTTGGTGTTTTGAAGTCTCGTTTCTTGATCTTTAAGTCTCAACCTCCATTTCCGTATCAAGTGCAAGCGAATATAGTGACAGCTTGTGCAGGCTTACACAACTTCTTGCGAAAAGAATGCCGTTTAGATGAGTTTCCAGTCGAGGAAGAGGAATATAGCCATCCATCATCGCTTGTAAATGACGACGAAGTTTTGACACAACAAACTCACGAACAACAACGTCAAGAAGCTAATGCATGGAGAAAGAGTATAGCGGATGATATGTGGAAAAATGTTCGTGAACAAAGGGAGTTAGAATTGTATGGAGACCGTTAAAATGAAGGGGAAAAAAGTTTATCACGTTGCACAACAATAACATACTATTAATACAGAGATGGGATCATTTCTATTTATTTTTTCTTTTGACTAAAGATCATTTTTATTTGCAAATGAGGGTTTATTGTTCCTTAAAATAGAATGAGTTAGGAGTGAACTCTCTCAAACTCCCCCAAACTCCCTCTAACAAACTCTCTCAAACTCCCCACACTCCCTCAAACTCCCTGAACTCAAAAACACAAAACTCTCTCAAACTCCCTACACTCTCTCAAAATCCCCAAGATTTAAAATACACTCAACTCCCCACAAATCACTCGAGGACTAACCCCCTGTATGTTTATATAATATTTGATGACTGTTATGTATTAGGGAGTTTTGATGACTCGAGGTCAAAAGATAGACACGCAATAATGGATTAACATCTTAGATAAACATCGCATTGAAGAAAAAGCATATATTGCCACATGAGCATATATATGTGTGAACTTTGTACGTGTAAAAGAAAAAATTACGGTTGGTGTATCTTAAATATTGTTATCCAGGAATATTTACGTTTAGATATTTGAAAGTAGAACCCAACCGTAACTACATGTGTTTTTTTTTTCTTTTTACGGCTAGGAGTTCTTAGTTTTCTAACTGTAACAACTTCATAGAACAAAGTTACGGCTAGCAAATCAAACATACCTAACCGTAACTGGTTCGACAAAACTATTTTTTTTACTTATTTCAGTAAATCAAACCATTTCAGACACTAAACAGGGGGGAAATAGATGTGTTTGTGTCTAATGAAAGTGACAAAATCATTGGGTGTGGTTGAGAAGTTTGAAATTGTGCAATGGTTTCATCTTGGTTTTCTTAATTGAGTTGTTGATTATCAATTTTCGTTGGGTCGTTATCGATCATCATCACTGCTAGATGAAAGGAAAACTGATTTGATTTTGATTAGGTTCAAGTAGATGGAAGGGCAATTTAGACTTTTTAAATGCCTTTAAGGCACCCCTAACCAACTAAATAGGCATTTGTATCATGGGTGAAGCCCATCTATTGGAATGTGAAGCCCCTATAATAGGCTTCTTCTTTATCGTTTTCATCATCATCAACAACAACAACAGCATTAGCAGAGAAAAAAGAACCCAAAAATGTCGTCGTTCATCATTATCTTCATCTTCTTCATCATGAGCAGAGAAAAAAAAATGGGGTCAAGAAAAAAAACTATATCTGAAAGTAAAGAAGAGAGAGAAAGTAAATCTGAAATAAAGAAGAGAGAGAAAGTGAATCTGAAAATAAAATATTTTCTACTCCCTTTTTGTATATATATGGACCCAAAAGGGTATTTCTGCCACTACAAGATGACAATTACATCATCTATGATGTCACCCTAGGACTAAACTATTATTTCTATGATCAAACAATAATATATATTTTTTAAAAGGACCAAATAGACAGTTTACTAGGTCAACTGGACCAAACTCATTCTAATTTATTATTTCTAGGACCATATGGTATTTCCTACATTTTTTTCTTTGTGAATAAATGTTAAGAGTCATGCTATGACACGGTCGTCCTTGTAACTGAATAAATACGGTCGCACCTTTTTTTTGCGTACAAGTTTATCTGTATAATTCTGTTCTTTTTTCTTTCTCCCACGATGATCGACTCAAGGATAAAGATATGAAGATCATATCAAAAATTTCGAACCATCTTTATTATCATCGTCATCATTGCAATATTAATGAGCATCAAAACATTTTATATGTTGATGAGCATATTTGACCCTAAATTGAATAATAACTAAAAGTTCTAATCAAATATAATTGTTTGATCTACTTCTTATCAAGGTGATGTTTCCGTAAACAATTCATAAAACACCATGAACCATTTTTTGTCCAATTCTTTCAAGCATTGCAGGAAAAACAGATTTAGATATTTACTTCTTATTTCCTATGTCTTCATGTAAATCCATTCAAAAAACATAAAATGAAATGAAATAGGCATTATTCTCATCACTGATTTTTCTTTCATGGAGTTCTAATCACCTGCTGCAATACATATAAACGATGTAAGTTTTGAAGTAACGAATAACAATGGTGTTCAACTGTTAGATGGACTACGCAAATAAAACAGTAAAGGGCTTCAGAATAATGAAGAATATGTGAATCCCTATTCGGTATCTAATCTCTTGTGTATGTAGGAATAAAAAATCCAACGGTACCAATGTGCGACCGTATTTACTCATTTTTAAGGACGACCATGTCATGTTACGACTCTAAATTTTAAAGGAAACTCTTATGGTTAGGATTTATGATGAAAGGATTGTCCGTATGTAGACTGTCAGCGTAATTGTGGGTAAAATTTTCAGCCAAAAATTAATACATTAAAATAGTACATTCAAGATGTATATATATATATATAAGACGAGTAATGATAGAGACACTGAGGGATTTGTCCCGAGAAATCTGTGGTCTCTCACAGATGTGGTGGGGGATTAACAGGGGGCTACTTATTTGTGGCTGGTCTAAAAAAAATTGTGAGAGAGCACCGATTTCCAGGGACAAATCCCTTGGTATATCTCGCATTTCCGTATATAAGACTGACTCTGAGACCGGTGTAACGGAGATTCTCACACCCAAAAATTTGTGGCCAAAAGCAGTTCTTTTCAAGTATATTTATTGTTAGTGGCGAATCATCATGGGAGGAGGTAGCGGATGGAGAATGATTGTCCAATCTTAAAAGTAGAAAACGGACGATCATTATCCGTTTTTAACTTAAAAACATCGTAATTTAGTAGGGTTGATGCGTGTCATAACCACAACAAATTAATTAAGATATTTCCCTATATAATTAACTGGCAATATATCGGTAGTACGAGATCGTTCCCACGAAGAGTAGTGTCATTGATATGTTATTTAGATAGCAAAACAAAGTAAAAAGAGGGTTGGTTTATGAAATAAATAAAAAGAGAATAAGATAAAAGGGATGATCAAGGAATCCTTTGCCGTTACCAAGCGATAACTGGATAATATACTTATCTATCTTCGTTAGAACCGTTCATCACCAACCGTAGGAAAGCAGCTGGCGCAGTGCTATCCCCAAAGTCCCTTATGTAACTTGATACTGAAGCGCTCGCATATCAAATTCTATCCAACTGAACCACCAAGTAGTAGCGCACTCAAGGTGTAACCCAACGGAAGCTTTAAGTTATGTAAACTTAGGTTGATCCTAGCAGTTAGACTCTTAGCGCAAGGTCCACTTACTAGTGTTGTCTTCACACATGATTGCTCTACAGAATCCCCCAGCGAGGTCTCACGTTCTCTACTTGTGTAAGGGTTATTCAATAATTACACGGATATCCTAACCCTTTACTAGCAATAGAATGATCAAAAGATTAATCCAGCATGCACTTCAAACCCTAGAAATAGTGAAAACAAAAGATTATGTGATTAAAACTCTAAATAGATTTATATAACTAATAAAGCTTCATGCTAGAAAATTGAATTCATCCTCAATCAACAAAAGTTTAGCTTCTCATGATTACACTGTTTCCCGGTTTCCCCCTAAAGGGGTAAGCCCTAAAATATTAATGAAGAACAAAGTATAATATGATATGTGGAGATATGAGGTTAAGAAGTATCTCTTATATAGGTATCCCAATTGTAGAAGTGGTCGTGTTCGAACCCCGTGCTAAATTGGTTGCCAAACTTCACCAAATTTCCCAAATTAAGTCACGTCCAAAGGGTTGGCCGTGTGAAGAATTTGTGAAAATAACAAACGGGCTTGCATAGAACAGTTGAATCCCAAGCCAAATTCGTCATTGGCTTGTCAGTCATGCAGAACTGACAGCCTATTTTTTTTCTTCTCTTATTACGTATGGGTTTTTCTGTCCGTATGTTCTCCTGGACCTTTTCTTGGTTTTTTCTTCTTTCCATTACGTCTGGGATTCTAGCCGAAACTCCTCCTAAATCATTTACTCTTACTCCGTAACTCACAGACACTTTTCCATCACCTTTTATCGCTGGCGCAACAATGCATCGAGTCCTTGTCTGCTTCTTCCCAACTCGTCTGCCACCTCCCTGTATAGCTCGTACATCATCACTTCCCTTCTCGAACTAAGCAGCAGCACAAACTTCTCCGCCGATGGATTATCAGCTTCTCGAGCTCTATCAACATCATCCTGACCTACTCGTTCCATCTCTCTCTGCTTTCCCGGTTCGAGTTCTTCTCATGATAACCGGGAGCGACTACCATTCACCAACAGAATTAGTATTTGCTGCCTTTTTAGTCTAACAACTCTTTCTCATAACTGCTACCATTCGTAAACTCTGCCAAGACCGATCTCAAGTTCTCCCCCTGCGTTGTTCTTCATTGGGTTACTACCGCAGTCAACAGTTTCACTGTAACTCACCAATCTCGCAGCAGCATCATAATCCATCTTCCATCGAGATTAAAGCATCACACCATATCTCACTTTTCTTTCTAGCTTTCCTCCATCTCAGCACTTCCATCAATAACCAACTCCAATGATCACCATTATTCCATTATTCTTCAACTCGAGCACCTAACAGCGACAGCAAGATCAAACTCCAACTCGAGCTCTTCTTATCTTCATCTCTGCCAAATAGTCAACAATTTTAGACTCTCCATCTGTCCAAACTCCATCGCCATCATATGCAGTAGCAATAAATTACCGACTGGCACCACAGTTCAACTCCTCAATGACCATCAACACAGACCCATTCTCTCCGTTTAATCAAACTCGTCGTACATATATTATCCATCTCCATTAACAGCCAACTGAACTTCTCCATGTGTGACTTATCTTCCATCTTCAACCTCTCGAGCCCCATCATCTCTCAGCAAACTATATCACACAATAGTGTATCAACTCCGTCATCATTCAAACCCAAGATGTTCTTCATCACAGCTGACTATCGTCACTTCCATTAGTGGCTATCTCTGTCTCCTAAATCGAGTTCCATCAGTAGCTCGAGATCATCACCAATCGCAGATGCATGCATGGGGTGATCGTGTTTTTCCTGGTCAAGAAGGTGAAGGTGGCTGCCCTGAGTAACAGGCCGGGTGCCTTAATAAACATTTGAAAATCCTGGTTTCCCCAAAGTAAAGGATCTGACTGTAGCTAACACTTCCTTTAAAACAGTGTGCCCCTTAGCAGAATGGACTCCCCTTATAAATTCTGTGCGTAAACAATATCGCAACTTTGCTTGCTTTAATTGCCCATAAAATCTTCATACGACGTCGGAACGACTCCATTCTTTCGCCGTTGGCTTCGTATTTTCGTCCTCTTCGAGATGATATCAAGAACTCCTTGATTTGAATGAGTTACACTTGATCTTTGGCCCTTCTTCGCTTTCGGCTAACTTCTTTTATTGCACAATCAAGTGCCAATTCGCTTCTTTTGGATGATTCACCTAGCAAAATATAAATAAAGAAAAACAAACGTAATATACAATAATTCGCAAGAATATGAGCAATTACTAGCATGGATTCGACACTAAATATATGCAAAATATGCACTTAACAAGGGTCAAGTAGGACCTTGCATAAAAATCGTTAACCAGTAGAAAATAGATAATTATGATCCATTTTTTGTTACAAATTGGGTAATTAAGTAGGGCCTTGGTTAAACCTCATATACCTTAGAAATAAGTAGATCCAATAAAGTAGAAAACGGACAACCATTGTCCATTTTCCTCTCAAAGATAGACAACCATTGTCCGTCCACCACCAAAATCGGCAACTAGCACTATGCCTAGGCTTTCCCATACTAGCTAGCATGTAAAGTGACCTGGGAACAGCTTGGGAAGAGCCATAAGACCCAGCCTTAAGGAGCTTCCCAAGCTCTTCCAAATTATCAATCCACGTCATCTTGGGAAGCTCTGTTGCCGCAATGGTTATTCTTGATTATTGTCGTAGACAATAACCATTATTCGACTCAAAGAAAAAATACGTAAAACCATTACTTGTTTTTATAAAAACTGGAAAACGCTTATCCATTTCCTAGAAAACGAATAATGGTTATCCATTTGGACCAATTCAAATTTTCTTTTTAGCTCCATCATTTCATCCAAAATAAAATTAAAAACCTTGATGACAATTAACACAATGACTAGTAATCAGAACAAAATAAATCATTTGAGCATATATATAACATTAAAGGAAACAAGTTTTTTCCAATCAGCTTTTAATATGCCTTGGACCAATTCTACACTTGTCACAAAAATCCAGTAGAAAATGAAATAATACAAGATTCTAGGCTCTTATGAATATCTTGACACTCTGACAAAATGCTTTGATCTTCCCACTTAAAAGAAAATAAATTGCAGTTACAATACCTAATAACTATCATTATCCCCTTCAACTTTAACTTTCTGAAAGTTTAGCTCCTTAAAACCGTTTAAGAGCTTTCAATAGAACAAGAGATTTAGCTTAATTCACATCTTCGGCTCTTGCTGAGAAGGTCATTAATGCCAAGAATTTTTATACAAAGTCACGAATGACCAAACCAGAACATAATTAGATCTTTCGTAAGTTTAAGAAGCATTTATATTCATTTTAACTGAATTAAAGAGGGATTCTGCCAAGTTTCAGCATGTTTTATATGATGTATATTATGAGTTTTGGTATTAAAGAATATGTGGTTTATATATATCGTAATCTCGTGAATGATAGACCTAGGATGATGTATCTTATTATCGAACACTTTTTCACATTTTACTTTCCAAATCAGCTAAATAGTGCAAGCAACAATCTTAGTTATATTTTTACTAATGGCTTCTAGAAAGTATGGATTAGAAAACCAAGAACCAATCTACTCTTTAAAAGAATGATGAAAAGACTTAGAATGATGAAAGTAAGTAGAAATTCCCAACCAAATAATGTTTGCACAATGAAAACTCATCAGCAAATAAGAGCTAGTTTCTTCTTATTGATTGCATAGGGGCGCAAGTTGTTGATACTTCGAATAAATTGACTCATTTTATTTCCGACTAAAAGAATATCATGACAACTAGAGATTGTTGAACCTTGTAGACGATTTTCATATACCATAATTTCAGCCAATGCTTCTAATGGAATTGATATACTTCATTATGCCTTTGATAACTTTTAGTTAGCTCTTTACATCCTGAGTTGGTAGTGAACACCCCACACCTTGTTATAGTCCATCGAAGTTTATCTTCTCTTAAAGAAGAAACTCTAATAGTTAATGTTGTTTGCCATTGATCTTGACTTAAGCTAGCATTGAGTTTTTGAATATTCCAGCTATGAGTAACTTGATGAATAAAATTTAAACTTTGCCATCAGCCATGTTATTGATGTTATTTTTGTCAGTACTTATATTATTGGAATAATTGGACTTTGCTACTCAGGTTTTGTCCAGGTTAAGTCTTTGGTCTAACATTTGTCCAATGTTGGGGATTCGTACATGGACTTACGTTAAACAACTTAGTATTTTTTTTTATTATAGTGAACAACTTTACTATTGTACCCTTCGCGTTAGACCAAAAGTTGAAAACATGTGACATTTTTTTTCTTGTTTTTCACAGGACGTCCTCCCCCTCTAACCAGCCAATCACCGCCTCCACCACCACTTTTTGCGTCCCTCTATCACTACCATCTACCATAGCAACACAGATCACGATTCGCCTTCAGTTTCTCTTTCAAAATTTTCTTGAATTTGTCAAAGAACCCATCTGCATTTTTAAATCAGAAGCACTAGTTTTCATGAGTGGAGCATACTATTTTTCCTTTTCACTTCTCAAAATCACTGAAGCACTTGTAAATATAGTTTCCCAAACACCCCTCATCTAAATACATACTTTAATCTAAAATTCCAGTAACTAAAACTATTTTCAATCGGATCCAAAAAATTCCTTTTCTCATCAATGGAGGTTTAAAAAACTCATAGAAAATAGGAACAACAACCTTAAAATTCAAAACCCCAACAATCATATTAGGTCAATCAATCCAAATCTCATATTTGAAAAATAACTCAAATACCAAATTAAATAAATTCCAACAAATTAACAGGAAAACCAAATTAAAAACCCTAATTAAGATGATACATTTATCACAATACTACTAGTTGGCCATCCTCTTGGAAGAAATGAGGGTTTAGGGCCTCATTTAGAAGAAGAAGGAGGAGGAGGAGGAGGAGGAGGAGGAGGAGGAGGAGGAGGAGGAGGAGGAGGAGGAGGAGGAGGAGGAGGAGGAGAATGATAAATTTTAGCAGTGAAGGCAGAAGTTATTATATCCATATGATCAAGACCGTAGGATAAATGGGCTTATTATAGCCGTCAGATCTAATTTAAGTATAAGAAAAATAAAGGGTATGATAGTAAAACTCTTTCAACAATTTTATTTTTTATTAATACTAAACGGAAGTTGATAGTCAACGCTGGTCAACATCAAGTTCAAGTACCAAGCCCAAAGATTGGAAAAATGTTAGACCAAAGCTTAGACCTAGCAAAACCCGAGTACCAAAGTCCATTTATCCCTATATTATTTCCAGAAGCATGTATCAGATTATCTTTACCAGTCTCTATTATTGTGTTATCTCCAACCTCCCAAGTCTAGTGAACTTTGACAATCGGGAGACCAACTTGGTTGCTTTGCCGAATCCATGAGTTTTTTTCTTGGAAACATTATCTGATAATGATCTTTATTCTAAAAGTATATGGCTTTGAGAATCTAACCCATATTTACTAAGATTCATTTACCATCTTCAATACAAGCTTAGTTAGAAGAGTAATATTGAATATATTGGAGTCTTCAATCCCGAAACACATCCATTTTTTATTTACAAATAGTTTTCCGACATATGGAATATAGTCATCTTCATTTTTTCTTACTCCAAATAGGCTTAGTTGATATTAAGCAGTGACGGTTAGAGAGGTTTTTATTTGGGTTGTTCTATCATCTTGACTTAATTATATAAGATTTTCTTGCCAAATTTGTAACTTGCGCTTCATTTTATTCATTGTGTTCTCAAAAGAAGTTGTCTATGCTTCTTATATTGCTAAGTTGAAACCCCGATTATTTCTCTTCAGAATTCATTTGTTTTATTTTCAGCATCTTAGCAACATCTTCACAAGCTTTCGTACTTAAATTCTTGATAAATTAAATACTAGGTTTATCTAGATTGACCAAATGTTCAGAAGAATAAGTGAATTTTTTTTATGATATCTAGCAAGTTATTCATAGCTCTACCATTTGCTTTGGTGAATAAAATATTATCATTTGTGTTCATTCCTATAATATGATGTTTCACATCTTGAATCAGGGGGCAAGTCTAAGACTATGCCTCAAATTTAAAAAAAAGTACAACCATCTGCAAATAATAAGTATGAGATGGTTGAACCGTTCTTGATGGTATATTAAAACTTCAATTAACTTTTATTGGGCTGCATTTGGAAATAGCATATTAAATCCTTTCATACAAAGAATAAATGAGTATGGATATATTGAGTTACCTTGTCTTGAGCCTCTAGAAGGAGAATAAAAGTTCATTTGAATGCTACTAACAATAATTGCAATCTTTGAAGTAGTTAAACAATGATTAATCAACCTACACCGTTTTTGAGAGAACCCAAATGCAACATTATCGGTTTATAAACCTCGTTTCATCCTATCAAATATCTTGTCCATGTCAAGCTTCACTCGAACCACACCTTAAAAAACTTTTGTTTGATTCATGTAATGGACCATTTCATAAGCTATAACAATGTTATCATGAAGCCAAAAAAAAAAAAAGTGTTATCATGAATATTTGTTTCAAGTACGTAGAATTGGATTTAATCTTAAAGCCAGGATATTGATAATGATTTTATAAGTTATGTTGCATAAACTTATTGTCCAAAGATTATTTGGTATAGTGACAGTTTCTTTCTTTGGAATAAAGATTTGATAGATTTAACTAATCTTTGAAGAAAATTGGCTTGTGAGAAAGAAGTTTTAAACTAGAAAACTGATATCTTGACCTAAAATTATGGTTGTCAATGGGTGCGAATCACCCGAAACTGAACATAAACCCATTAAATATTATGATACCCGACGGGATGACCCATATGGAACCGGTCATATTCGGGTCCATATCGAGCATATTTTCGGGTGCCCTGATTATTCTTTTGGTTTATTTAGTTAAAATACAAAAAAATATCTAGTTTTGACTTTAAATTTCCATTGTATCCATTTTTTTTCTTCTAAGTCTGATATTATCATCATTAAAGGATTAAGAATAATTGTATATGAAAATGTATTAGATTTACATCAAAGCAAATTAAATTAATGGTTTTTCAAATAAATTTACTTGTTTTTCAAAGACGCAACGGCTACCTAGACCCGATGAGTACCCTCCTTTTTTACCAAGTCTGGTACGGGTCCATCAAATTAAGATCCGAACCCGATTATTTTAAGTAGGTACGGTTCTGAGTTCTATAGTACCCGGGAGGAACCGGACCCATCGACACCCATACTTAAAATATCCTAATTTTGGTGGTAATTAGAATACTGCTTGGTAGGCATCTAATCCAACTTAATCCTAAGAGTTTATACTTGATTTCATATTAAATAGAAATTTGAATAAAATATTAGTTTTCCTTGTCAGGTGTGCATGTATTTATCAAATTTATAATGATGATATCGATTGAATGACTAGAAGAAGTATAGATGCTACCAAAATGATCTGTTAGGAGCTGCTACAGATTGTCATTATTGGATAACCAATTAACACTATTGCAGCTGAATTGCTTGGAGGATTAGTTCGGTCTCAATTGCATTCCAACTTGAATTCTAATAGTAGACCAGTGTGTGTAGCAGTTCAATACAATATGGTGTTCAAATCTGGAGTCGTGTTCCTTACGTCTCTTAAAACTCGCAAGATTTTACGCAGTTGATTCCCTTAGCTGAATTTTCTTCAATCTCAGTGAAGACTTTTGATACCTATCTTCCTATAACAAACAAACCTATTTGACTTTCCTTTTGATATATTTTAATATAGGTTTGGAAATATGTTTGCATTAAAAAAAGTTCAGCAAACCTCACGGATCTGGAACACTTACACTTTGTTAGCTGAGAAGCTTAGATCACTAACCACCTCTCAAGAATAATCCAAACAAATCAAAGAAGAGTTTAGATATCTATATTGAGGAATCACAAATTCTGAGAGAAAAGAACTTCATGATTTCTATTTATCTTATTCCTGATCTAAAGTTCGTGAACTTCAATAACCAATAAAACAAGATCCGTATACAAGAAATATCAGTTAAAAGATAGTATGACCGGTCTTCACGAAAAGTTAGTGAAGTCTTCAAAGTCGTAACCTAGAATGTAGTTTTGTAAGGAAACATAGATTATATACAGAGGACGACTCTATCTTTTCAACTAGGATACAAGAGAGACAGGTATTAAGAAATCTTGTTGCAAGAGTCTCATTATTTATAGATCTCAAAGGTTACAAAAAGCTTCGAGTTCAAGATAAGGTTAACTTGAGATTCAAGCAAACACTTTCTCAATTTAGATGAGATTCTTATTAGGAATTCATGTAATTATTAGGAATTTATGTAAGCATGTGCAAAGTTACATGCTTACAAGCACAAGAGAATATGCAATATGATTCAAGGTTATGGAACTGTACACAATGATAGTCCATAAAGGAAAGTATTTATTTGAACTTACAAGCACTAAACGATGTTCAATAACACTCAATACTAAATTATAATCCATAAGACCAAGTCGATTTTGTGACTAAAGTTGTCTTACAAGTATCTTCGAGAATTGTAGCAAAAACGAACAAAGTCATGTAAAACAGTTTCATGACCTTCTGCTAAACTGAAATTGGAAAGGTTTGCAAACCTTTGGCAGTTCACTAAGCAAACAATAGGGGTTTGCAAACCTTGGTATTTCAAGAAGTCATGTCATAGGGGTTTTCAAACCGGATTTTCAAAACTACCCCCATTCCAGAACTTTGAAGTAAAGGGTTTGCGAACTGGGTTTGAAAACCTCTACAGTTCGCTGAATTGAGACTGACTCAGTGATACATACATGTATGTGTACCTTACACCAAGCGGTTCTATTTATCACATATAATTCAATTTGAAACATTCCCAATAGTCATTACAAATAATCATCACCTTAAAACAAAAATAATTTGTGAACAATAAATTATTCTAACTAAGATTGATAATGATCCATGACATCCATTGCTTGAATCATATTTCGATAGTTTAACCAATACAAGCCTTACACGAAAGTTCTTCTTTGCAATATTAAATATACTAAAATTATACGACACGGTCTCATAATATAGAATGGTATATGTCATGATTAAACATAAAGGTCAGTCTTCACATACCTCTTCGTTGATGAAGTTCTGGAAAATGTCTTTGTTTGTTCTTTAGTCTTCAATTTGCGAGGGTTATTCAGTGATGTCTGATACACGACTACCATACTAATCTTTATCCAAAACTTGACTTTAATAGACTAGAAATCAAGTAATAGTTTTGTGCATTCAACATTAACAACAATCTTGAGATAAAAAAACTTGCGAGTTCGAGTTCGACCGAGCGATGCTCTAACAATTATGATGTAGAAAATGAATACAATCCAGAATAATACCACGAAACTCAATAATATTACTTCTTGATTAAACACGTCGACTCTTCCAAATCTCAGTCAGATGTTTAGTGGAAAAAATTCCGTCTTTCGAGCTTCTCGTGAATAAAATTTCTCTTTCATTCCACTTTATCTCTTTACTTGTGTTTTGGCTAATTAATTAGTAGTTCTCTACTTGATTGTGATGTCTAGTTTTTGTATCAACTACTAACTGAAATAACATATATAACAATAAAATCAGAAACTCAAAAACAAAATGGTATACAATATTGTTATAATAATCACAAAATTGGTTAAAAAGACCAAAATCAAAATTTCCTGGGTGAAAAGGACAGTTAGATTTAGATACTGTTTAAATGGACAAAAATTTAAAAATAGGCAGGATGTAACCAGTTTCATCATGCTCATTTTCAAATATTTTTTCTTATTTTTATTTTACACAGGATGCATCCAGTTTCATCCTTGCTATTTTTTAAGTTTAAGCCAGGATGAATCCAGTTTCATCCTTGCTATATTTTTTTTGTCCATTTCACCCATAAAATTTTTTACTCATCCATTTGAACCGTGTTTTAAATTTTTTTGGACAAATGACCCATTTTTCGTATAATAATAGGGTTAAAATTTAAATGTGTTAAACAATATTATTTAATGTCCTCATAATTTATGTTACTTTTTTCTTGAATATAAAAATATTTACAACATCATTAACTATAGTTGCACTATATAACATTATATGACTGACTACGGGGTGGGGGCGAAAGAAAATTTGATACTCATTTAAAGAAATTATAGTAAATTTTGAGTAAGTTGATGTGGGGTTATAGTGAAACTGTGAGAAAAATTGAATGTTTAGATGGGGGGGGGGGGACTTTCATCCAAATTTCTGAAATGTTCGCTTCACTATTTATGAAATTTTGTTCCCACCCGAAGAAATTGAAATTAAATTAATGGGCTTGTAGTGCAAGTGAAAGATATTAAAAAAAAAAAAAACTCTTGGCTAGATGTAAAGGAATTAAAAAAAACTGAAAATCAATTAATATTTCTAAAATTTATGGCTTTTCGATTCTTTTAATTCAGCTGTCACCCGAAGAAATTGTAGTGGAACTTGAGTAAATTACAATGAGTTTTTATTGTGATTGGAGTTTTTGGAAAAATTGGAAGAAACTCGACTTAAATTTGAATGAACTTGAGCACAACAAAATACTAGTTATTCGTTCTCTTCTAATTTAACGATCATTTGAAGAATGTGTAGTGAAAATTGAGCAACAATGAGTTTGTAATGTAATAGAAAGTTTTTGAGGAATATTATTTGAAAAATATTGGTTTAGACTTGAATGAAATACAAAAAATTAAAAACGTCCTAGCTCGGAACAAAAAGTGTGACCTATATTATCTATCAGAAAGATTCATTTGAGTCCATAAAAAAATTTAAAAGAAAATGGCAAAAAAATATATTATATAAGACAAACTATCTTTCGGTATAAATGAATTTTGTTAGCCTCCTCCGTAAGTTGGTACTCACATAGTAACGTTATAAAAATCGTTAAGGCCTATTCTTATGCACATGCCAAATATCAGATTTTGCCATATATACTATGGGTATGCCAAAGTGCCAAACGTATATGCCTATATGAAAATTATAACATATAGGCATACACGATAGATTTTCCAGCGAGCGATAAAGTGTCCATAGCTAAATGGTCAAAATATCGCTCGTTGGTCATTCCAGCGCCAACGCTAGTCATTACATCGCTCGCTGATCTGATCTTCGCTTATCAGTTCCTCATCCAACGGCTATCGTTTCCCCCCTTTATAAATACCTAATTTCAAACTCATTTCAACTCACACCAGAATTTATAAATCTCTTTAGAATTTCTCAATCTCTAATTCTTTTCATCACTCTTCCAATTCCTCAGAGAGCATGGCTGATAATATGGCTGAGTTCGTAGCAAACGAACATGCTGCCGAAAATCAAAGAGTTGTTAAACGTGCCAATGTGCAAAGTGAAATTAGGAGAAGTCAATTTAAGAGGAGATTACCAATATTCACTACTACGGAAGATGAATGTATTTGCAGGAAATATATTTCTTTTACTGAGACTTTATTCGGAGATGCATTACATCCCCAAACATTTTGGCAACGGATTTTTGGGAAATTTCAAGAACAAACAATGAACCTCAACAATCGTGATGTTTCAGAGTTGAGTCATCGCTTCACTATAATCAATCAGAAAGTTACTAGGTATGTTGTTTTACTTTAGTAAGAAGGTCCAAACATGAAGGATGGTGAAGCCATGATGGAACTTCAACAAAGGTGTCGTGCGGAATATCGTCGCATCTACGCAAAAGACTTCCAATTTGGAAGTTGTTTCGAGATTTTAAGATATTTTCCCAAATATTGTCCAATATTTTTATTTTTATTTCTTATATGTCCACCTAATTTCTTATGTTTTAATTTTTTAATTGTCCACTTAATTTCTTAATTATCAACTTAAGTTCTTATTTTTAATTTCTTAATTGTCTAAGTATTAAGTTTTAATATTTGTTTAAACTATTAAATTATTATCTCTAATTAAAATATAAGATTGGATTAAGAATAGAATTAAGCTTAATTTTCAACAATACTCGTCAAATTTTCAAATTCATTAAACTTCGATATAATCAATAATAGTCATTTTACAAGACATAAAACTAGACAATAATTATTTGAAATATAGACTTTAAAAATAAAAATTTGGGACAATGTTCTTCATCTTGTTAATCTTCTTCATTTCACAAAACTTCCAATCAATGCACTCATGAACGGAGTTTCATTTGTTTATCTTCTTCTTTGGCTTCAAATTTGTTTTGCCTTGATTTTACTTGCTTGCACTTTTCTTTGCCTTTTCTTAGTTGAGGTTTTGACTTGGTTAATATCTAATTTAATAACACCTTCAAGCACTACTCCAGAAAAATCAAGTTATGTTGCCGAATCAAGCTGGGTTTGAAATTGTGTCATTTGGGAAAATTCGAAAAAATAAATTAGATTGAGAAAGAGAGAGAGAGAAATAGAGAAATTTAGATCAAGAAATAGAGAAATAAAGAAAAAAATTTACACAAAAAATTTAGGGTAAGTTCTGAGTTTGAGAATTACCTATTTATAGCGATAAAGAACTAGCCGTTGGCGCTAGAGTCAATATCGGGAGATATTTATGGCAGCACTGGCGATATTGTCAATAACGTTCGCTAGAAACTCTGTCGATCAGTGATTTTCCCATAGTGGCGCAACTCGTTTGCCATGCCACCTGGTATGCCAAACAACATTTATTTGGAATGTGCATAGAAATAGGCCTAAGATTTTATATATATCGATGCCACGGTATTAACAAGGTAGTTGGTCAAGGACTATATGAAAGGTGAAATATCCACTTTTCTTTGCCTTTTCTTAGTTGCGGTTTTGACTTGGTTAATATTCAAAATTTGAAGACTTGTTTGCTTCTTACCTATTTCTTTATGATTTTTGTTATAAGGAAAGCTAAAGTATTTAAAGGGAAAGTTGACTTTCGGTCAATCAAAATTGACTAAAAATAACTGGGGCAGAAATAAAAAAATTCAATAATCTTCCATGTTGAATACTAATCCGTGTGTCCATTTTTCATCTTCCTATTGCATAATTTTTTTCTCTCGTGATGGATTCACGATCAAACTCCTCCATGAATTGATGGTTCTTTTATGATCCGATCTTTCTCGAATATATTGAAACAATGGCCAATCCTATTAATACCCATTTAGATCTAGATGCAAATAAACCATCATAGTACCGGAATAAATACGTTTATGAACTATAATCAAAATCAATCACCATTGGTTTATTCCTTATAAACTTGATTTATAAAACAATATTCAATTTTTGTTAAGTGATCACACGGTTAAATCCACATTATTATTATGATCATGTCATCAAAGGCATATGGCCACACATACATGGATGGTGGATAAAAATTGATGATTGGCGTAATGATCTTTTATTCTGTAGCAACCTTCGATTAATTACACATATTCAAATGCATTCCTTGCATTTCTTTTTGCTGCCTTTTTAGTTTCTACTGGACTCCCATTTGAGTTAAAATTATTTTTGTTAGAGAATGCTAAAATGTTCATGGCGGAAAATGAATTGTATCGATCAGGGATGACTTAAAATCAAGGGAAAACTAAAACATCGAGTTTTTTTTTTTTTTTTTTTTTGAAGCATCCAGATGGTAGATCGTTGAGTTCTTTAGGTTTTCTTATTTGTGCCCTAGTTTGTCAATAATCAACTTTGTTTGACCATAAGTCAGCTTTCCCCATAAACACTCTAGCTTTCCCTATAACAAAAATCTTCTTTATAACTATCACATATCTTCTTAATAACACCTTCAAGCACTACTCCAGAAAAATCAAGTTGGGTTTGAAATTGTGTCATTTGGGAAAATTCGAAAAAATAAATTAGATTGAGAAAGAGAGAAATAAATAAATTTGGATCAAGAAATAGAGAAAGGGAGAAAAAAAATTTACACAAAAAATTTAGGGTAAGTTCTGAGTTTGAGAATTACCTATTTATAACGATAAAGAACTAGCCGTTGGCGCTAGAGTTAATATCGGGAGATATTTATGGCAGCACTGGTAATATTGTCAATAACGTTCGCTCGAAGCTCTGTCGTTTAATAATTTTCCCATAGTGACGCAACTCGCCATGCCAAACAACATTTATTTAGCATGTGCATAAAAATAGGACTAAAATTTTATATGCCACGGTATTAACAAGGTAGCTGGTCAAGGACTATATGGTGGGTGAAATATCCAAGAAAAAATCTATATTTTCGTCGGTCGAATAGGTGGAAAATATTTATATTTTTTCCCAGGCACAATGCATGAAATTGACATGTGAGGGTCGCTTTGACGTTAGACTTTGTTTTCGGTTCACTCTAGTCAATTTAACGACTTTTTGAGTGCAGAATATTACCTTTCAAATTCATCCCAGTTTTTAAGAGAGGCCCCGGGCATACTACATGCTTTTCTCTCTATGTAAATTGAAAACGAAAGAAAAAGAATCTCTGATTTTTTGGATGGAGGAGAAATTTAAATTTAAATGTAATGAAATGATGAGATTCCAACATGATAGGGCGTACCATGAAAAATTTCCACTCTAGATTTGATTTGAATTTTTAATGAAAGTGCATGTTTCTCTTACATTTGCTACCGTTACCTCCTCAAAGGATCCAAACTTCAAACTCTGTACTGTCGGGGCAGTTATGACATCAAGAAAAACAAACATGGTTTTGACATACAGCCCTTCTAAACAGACCGGGTAAAAAACTAAACATAAACCGCCCAGACACACAAAAAATCGGTGGGTCCCGCCAAAGGTGAAAAGCAGGGGGTCCTACAAAAAATTATGTGAGTACCCGGTTTCTAATTTGTTTTTTTTCTCGGTCCGGCAGTCTTTTTTGTTTGACATATAGGACATTTTATACTCCGTGTGAAAATGAGTCAACTCAGTTGATTTTTTCTTAATTTTTTTTTTCAAAACTCGATTGATTACTAATCTAGTTTTGCTTCTGTGTGAATAAATCTTGTTTTTCCTGTCTTTCCTTAATGTCTATGGCATGATTTGAAATGCCCCAATTTGGAAGGCATGGCTGTGGAAATGCCCTTAGTTTTTGAAAAAAGTTGAAATGCCTCGATCCGTTAATTTTTTCATCCAAAATAGTTAAGTGATGAAGTTGACACACATGTGAACTCGCACACGTGAAGAAAAATCATTTTTAACCATAATTTTTATTAAATTGACACTTTCTTCTTAGAAAATGACCACCCTTAATGACACGTATCATATTCTCCCCACCACCACTACATTGACCATCACCATCGGCCCCCGCCACCACCACCGACGACGCCGCCATCACAGCCGCCGCCACCACCACCACCATTGTTGCCACCGCCACCACTACCACCACCATCGTCATCGTCGTCGTTGCCGCCGCCAAAACCACCACCATCATCGTCGCCGCCGCCATCATCGTCGTCGCCACCACCACCATACTTGAAACCTAAAACCCTAAAACCCTTAACCTTAAAGGGATATAATTGTCTTTTTCTCACATGTGTGCCAAATTCAATACTTAACCGGCTTGGATGGAATAGTTAACAGATTGGGGCATTTTATTTATTTTTTAAAATCCGGGGCATTTCCACAACCATGCCTCCCAAATTGGGGCATTTTGACCATTTTTCCTTCCGATATCTATAGCTCTAGAAATTAGTTTATTCATACCTTAAAAAAAAAAAATTTGTTAAAATTTGATTATGGGTAACTAATAATTTTGTTTCCTCTATGTGTTTACAAGCAGTGTTGTCTATAATGGCGTTTGCTAATGGTATGGTTGTGTTATATGCGTTTGCGGTTGTTGTTCTAAAGCTTTTTGAAGCTATGGTGTATTCTGACATTGTCAAGAACTTGGTGAGGAAGATGAAACCGTACTGGGCTAGTGCAACTCGTTCTCAGAAAGGAAAAGACCGCGTCAATTGCAAATTCAAAAATCAAAAAAGTCAAACAAATGAACGAAGATTTTTTCTCTCTTTCCTTTTTCTTCTCATTCTATCAGAAGGAAACTATTATGTTACCAAAATGAAACAAAATTCTCTTCCCACAGATCTCTCAGAATCCCATATTTTTAGTATTATGAATCCACAAACCATAAATTGGTTCCAAACCTATAAGAAGTAGACCATCATTCTTTCTCTCAGAGTATCAGAACTGTGCAAGAAAAACCCTAACCCTAAAAATTCAATTATGGCGGAAAATGTTGAAACTTCTGTCGCAGACATGGCTGCAAAGTTAAAAAAAATGCTACAATTGAGTTGGGCGATGTTGAAGAAGCTGTGATTCATCATATTGAAGAATAAGAGGCAAAAGAAGGAGATGAATGGAAGGCAATGCTCGTAGGGAAAATCATTATCGAAGGAACTATGAATCTGAAAACAATAGAGAATCATATCCAATTTACTTGGTCATTCATTCCGGAAGATGAATTAAGGGTATTTGAACTAGATTTCAACATTTATGGAATTTAACTTCAAAAATTGGATTATGCTAAATAAAGTTTGGGAGGAACGACCATGGAGTATCAATGTGCAATGGTAATTCTATATGACTACAACAGGGAGATGATTTATCAAGATCTGGATTGAAGTCATCAATGTTTCTAGATACAATTGAAGAAACTTTTACCTGAGTATATGAATCCTCGGGCTATGAAGAAAATTGGAGAAATAATGGGGGAAGTTATTGCTATTGAGCCCGAAGATGTCATTTCATCACCTGGATATCCAGTTAAAGTTTGTGTTCAAATAGATATCAACAATCCTTTGAGAAGATGAGTTATGTCTCTTACTAACTCTGGTTGTACAAGATGGATAAGGTTCTTTTATGAGAAAAAACCTCATAAAATATGCTATGATTGCAACATATTGAATCACACTGAAGGTGCTTGCAAAGCTTTTGCTGAGTTTTTGGAAAAGGTACATAAAAAACCACATTTCTTTGGTAAGAACGGTCCTGGAAATAAGAGAATTACTCAAGGAGTGATGATTTCTTCTTCAATTCCAAAAGAATTTCAGAGGAAGACTGCCAAACCAACTTTTATCCCTCCTCAAGATGGTGCAAGAGTTATCTCAAATATGATGCAGTTGATCTACAAGATGATGAGGGACAGAATGGAAGACTTGGTAAAAAGTTAAGAAGCTCACATATTCAACTCATGGATGTAAGTATTAGTATTCAAACATCTTCTATGAATTCTGACAATGTCCTGAATGCACCAACAACATCCAAGAGCACAACTGGTGATAACCTGCTTAATAACACTTCAGGGGGACTTAAGGTAATATTTACTCATTACTCATCTTGCTTTCATTTATTGTTTTATTTTAAAACTCATTCTGCACTTAGATTTTCTTACTTGATTTCCCATATAAGTTATCTGATTTGCTATCTGTAATTGTTTAAAAACACTGTCATCATGAAAGTCCAAGCCTGGAATGTATGTGGTTTTGGTAACAAAGGCATTAGAAATCACTTACATATGCTAATTAGATCCCTGATATCATCTTCTTATCTGTGACAAAAATTAAACTTAAAAGAATGCAGTACCTAGTTTCTGGTTTCAAGTATCCCAATGTGATTTTCCTAGACCCCATTGGTTTATCTGGTGGCCTTTTCCTGATGCGAAAAATGGAATTAATATTATAAACTGTTTAGTAAAATTTAACTCTAGAAATAGTTCAATTTTGTTATCTTGCATGTATGGTGCACTTAATAATACAAGCAGAGACAATCAGTGGGACTATTTTAGGAATATAAAAATGACTTACAAACATCCTTGGATTCTCCTAGGTGATTTGAATTTTATTTTGAATAGTCATGAAAAGGAAGGTGGAAATCCCCCAAATAAAAATGAGATATATGACATGAAAAACGGGATTATCTCACAAGGTATTTTTAGTATGTCTTATGTTGGAAATCCATTTACTTGGATTAATAAAAGGGATGGTGAGGATTTAATACTTGAAAGACTATATAGAGCCTTAATTAGTTTTGAATGGAGCCAAAACTTCCCTAATACTCCCTTTACCACTTAACTTGTATTGGTGGTGATCATTGTCCAATTTTTCCGGAGACTTCTAAACTTGGAAACACAACTAAGAAACCATTTAGGGTGAATAGAGCTGGGTTCAGAGATAGTAGTTGTGCTAAGCTAATAAAACAAAATTGGAATCATAATACTAATGGTTCTGCTGCTTTTAGGTTTTCAAGAGGTCTATTGATGCATGTCGTAGGTGCCAAATTAATTCACTTATATTCTACTTTACTAATGAATAATATAGTTGTAAATAAGGTTCGTTCCCACGAAGAGCAGAGAGTTTTAGTTGTCAAAAAGTGTCACAATGGGGGGTTTGTTTTAGATTCAAAACAAAATCAAAGAAATTAAAAATAATTAAGTTGCAAGCAATGGAGAGAAATATGATCAGGGAATCCTTATTCATTACTAAACCGTCGTCAAATTATTATATTCATCCATTAATACAATTAATTACATATTATTACCAACCGTCGAATAACAGCTAGCTCAGTGATATCCCCTAAATTCATTATATCACTGAGTACGGAAGCTCTCCAATACTAGATTTTATTCGTCTAAACCACCTAGTAGTAGCTCACTCAAGGTGTAATTTCTCTGAATGCTTTATCTTTTGTTAAATATAGATTGATCCTAGTAGTTAGACTCTTAGCTCAAGGTACACTTTCTAGTGTTGTTTTATACACACAATCACTACACAGAATCCCTCTGCAAGGTCTTGTGTTCTCTACTTTTGTATGAATTATTAGACTACTACTTATCTCCTAAATCAATACTATCATTTGATTGAATCAACAAATTAATTCAGTTGGCCACCTAAACAATCTATCAATTAATCATAAATATCTAATTAGTATAAACAATCAATAATCATGTGAAGAACTTCAAAATAGATTTATATAATAACTCAAACGTGTCTAGAACTTAGAATTCATCCCCAATCATTAAGAAGTTTAGCTACTCATGGTACTAACAAAACCCATGAGTTTCGTATGATAAAATGGTAAAGAAATAGTTACGGTGATGAAGAATACTCCAAAACCCTAGCTTTTCTCCCTTGTGTTCTTCTCTCCAAAACTTGATTAAAAATTATATGATTGATGTCCCAAAAATATTAGAAGTTCTCTTATATAGGTGTCACAATTGTAGTTATGCCCGTGCTCGAATCCCGTGTCGAATGGTTGCCAAAACTAGCCGAAATTCCACAAAAACCTAGCCAAAATCGTGTAAACTAACCAAACCCACATCCAACAGCTTCATGGGCTCGGTCATGAATAGTGAAGCCCAGCCCAAATACTCTTTAACACATTTTATTCAACTGTCAGTTCCATGGAACTGACATGGTATTTCTTCTTCTTCCATTACGTATGGGTTTTCCCATACTAAAGTTCTCCTGGAAATTTTCTTAATTTCTTGCTTTCTATCACGGCTAGGACTTCCGGTACGTAAACTCTCCTGGATGTTTCGTCGGAATTTTATTTTTTAAAACACAGCTGGGTTTCCAACCGTAATATCTGTTGGAAATAAATGATAATATACGTATGCAACTGATAAAAAGTACTTAGCTCGCACTGATGTGTTATTGTTGTACCGGAGATGCACTGATGATAGTATCAAAAAACTTAGTAGAGGCACGTATAAAATACGCTGAGCTAAAGGTAATATTGCCTGCTACTCCTCTGAGATGCTATAGCAATTAGCAAATCACCTCCAGGATACAACTACTGTTAGTTCTCCTCTATGTGTAGCATACACAGAGAGAACCCTTAGAACTTGGCAGCAGAAATGAAAAAATAAAACAATAAACAGAAATTGAAAATACAATTTGTTTCAGAGTAATGTAAACAAAAATTGTATGTTTCTGTAAACAAACTATGTTTCTGTAAACAAAGAAGTAGTAATACAAAATTATGTTTCTGTAAACTACAACTTGTTTCAGATAAGAACTCGATTTTATGTTTCTATAAACTATGATGTTTCTGTAAACTAATATTTTGTAAACAAAGAACTTAAGTTTCTGAAAGCAGAGAAGAAGAAGAAGAAAGAGAACTTAAGTTCTGAGGTATGTCCGCAAGTAAGAATTTCATCTCGTATTTATAGCAAAAATTCGTTCGAACGTTACAAGAGTATCCAATGTAAATACAAGATCCGAGAATCACGCGAGAAAAAAATATCGAACGTTGCAAAAGGTTAAGTAAAAAACATGCGTTAAAAGAACAGTTAAACGCATTTAAAAATTCGAGATTCTCTTCTCGAGGCACAGGTGTCAAGAAATCTGTGTCTACACGTGTAAGAAGAAAGATGCTTCACGATGTAAGCATGCGGGTGAAATGTAAAATTCTTTTACATGTGTGGGTGAAATATAAAAAAATTCAGTAAAAATATAGGGTCTGATAAACCCTCACCCTCACCCTCACCCACTCCCACTCCCACTCCCACGCCCGAGCCTGAGCGAGCGTGCGTGCGTGCTTCTGTGCGAAACACCGCGCGAACGATAAAGGCAATAAGAAATGCAATAAGGTTTAGGCAACCTTGCCATAGTCTAGGGCTTTCCCCATACACAAAGGTCTAAAGACCCAAAGGGCCATGCCCTTAAGGCTAAACCCATGGTATTTAAGTCTAAAACTCTAAGTGTTTTAGTCTATATGGGACTAATGTTTTATTCATTCACATGAAAAAACATCTAGGGAGCAATAGGTCTTGGGATCAAAACATGGTCCATGCATTTTTTATTTTAATAAAACATTGTTTTTTCTAACAATCCCCCACATGAATAATAAAACATGTCGATAAAACACGAGAAAACATAAGGCAACAATATAGGCTAAGGTGTCCCAAAGATTGAACCTTAACTTAGTGAGAGGTTACCTGAACTGCTTGTTGATACGGTGAACGCAATGTCTTGAACCACCAACAATGAATGCAATTCAGAAATAACAGCCACACTTGATGCCTTAACCGAAGAAAACGGCTGCCAAGCTCTTGCGGTTGTGCCCATTTTGGCCGTGGTCTAAAATCCTTGACTTAATGAATGTCTCTAGAGAATCAGCTCAAATTCTCATAGGAAGCGGCCCCACTTCCAACATCCACAAAGGTGAGTCCATAAAGAGTGTCCTACCACACCCCGCTTTAATCAAATCCATGGTACATATTAAGATCGCAAAAGATCATCCTAAAATTCTGCAGGCAGCATTATCGCACGGTTACACCATAGGGAGGGACAAAGATAGTGCTTTCCCAATATCACCATAAATTAGTTGTCTCAATGAACCTTGATCTTGGAAATCCAATCACAAGGTTGAGTATCCTTTATGGTGATTTATTCTATGAGCTTAAGTCCCATCCCCCTCAATGTAAATTTAACTTCCTCTCTGGTTAAGCCTTTCGTCAAAGGATCTGCAATATTATCTTTGGACTTTACAAAGTCTATCGATATAATACCAGTAGAGATAAGTTGTTTCACCGTCTTGTGTCTTCTTCGTATATGTATAGACTTCCCGTTGTATACATTGTTCTTTGCGCAACCAAGAGCAGCTTTACTGTCACAGTGGATTGTGATTGAAGACACCGGCTTGGGCCAGAGTGGAATTCCTCCCAGGAAACATCCCATCCATTCAGCTTCCTATCCAGCTTTTTCCAAGGCTATAAATTCAGACTCCATAGTGGATTTAGCTACACATGTCTGTTTGGTAGACTTCCATGAGACAGACGCACCTCCAAGTAAGAAGATGTACCCACTAGTAGACTTTCACTCTTCTGAGTCTGATATCCAGTTGGCATCACAATACCCTTCCAGTACAGCAGGATACTTCCCAAAACTTAAGCAATAGTTTGAGGTCCCTCTCAGGTAACGTAAAACTCCGAAGAGAGCATTCCAGTGATCCTGCCCTGGGTTGCAAGTATACCTGCTTAATCTACTCACAGAGTATGCAATATCAGGTCTTGTACAGTTCATCAGATACATAAGACTACCAATAATGCGAGAATACTCAAGTTGATCAATTCCCTTACCCTTGTTATGTTTCAACTTACAAGTGGGATCAAATGGAGTAGAGGCAGGTTTAGCATTTTCATAATTAAATCTCTTAAGTACGGTTTCAGCATAATGAGATTGACTAAGACTATATCCATCAGACGTCTTTCTGATTTTCATCCCTAAGATTACATCAGTAGGGCCTAAGTCTTTCATGTCAAAATTATCTCTAAGCATGCTTTTAATGGTATTAATAATATCAAGGTTACTGCCTAATATGAGCATATCATCTACATATAGGCACACAATAACATGAGAATCATCCACAGATTTAATGTAAACACATTTATCAGATTCATTAACCTTGAAGCCATTAGTTATCATAACATGATCAAATTTTTCATGCCATTGTTTAGGTGCTTATTTTAAACCGTACAGAGATTTGTTCAACTTGCATACTTTGTTTTCACAACCTTTTACAATAAATCCTTCAGGTTGGTCCATATAAATTTCTTCATTCAATTCACCATATAAAAATGCAGTTTTAACATCCATCTGATGTATATGCAAATCATAAATAGAAGCAATAGCAATCAACATCCTAATCGAGGTGATTCTAGAGACTGGTGAATAAGTATCAAAGAAATCTAATCCTTCCTTTTGTTTATAGCCTTTAGCTACCAACCTATCTTTATATTTATCTATAGTTCCATCTGTTCTAAGTTTCCTTTTGAACACCCATTTGCAACCTATGGATTTACTTCCAGGATGCAAGTCTACAAGCTCCCAAGTTTAGTTTTGCTGAATGGACTCCCATTCATTTAATGAAGCTTCTTCCCATAAAGGAGCTTCTGGAGAAGTCATAGCTTCCTTGTAGGTTTTGGGTTCAGACTCTACCGTAAGAGTCAAAAAATCTGGGCCAAAACTTGTTTCAGTTCTAACCCTCTTACTTCTTCTTGGTTCAGTCTCATACTCTAAAGTTAGGGTTTGACTAGTCGATGGAACATCCGAGAGGTCATCATGGACCCTTTTTCGAGGTCCAGACCTTAAAGAAAATATGTGTTCATAAAACACAGCATCTCTAGATTCCAATATGGTGTTCTGACCAATGTTATTATGGTCAGAGCTGATGACCATAAACCTGTGTGCAATTGTATGCTCGGGATATCCTAAGAAAACACAGTCAACTGTTTTAGGACCTATTTTAGTTTTCTTGGGATGAGGAATGGCCACCTTGGCCAAACACCCCCACACTTTAAAGTATGCATAGGAAGGTTGTCTACCATTCCACAATTCGTAGGGAGTTTTATCAGATTTTTTAAATGGAACTCGGTTCAAAATATAGCATGCAGAGAGGATAGCTTCCCCCCACAAGTTCGAAGATAACCCTGAACTTGTCAACATAGCATTTACCATATCTATGAGTGTTCTATTTTTTCTTTCAGCTACACCATTCGATTCAGGTGAATATGGTTCAGTTGTTTCATGAATGATTCCATTATTTTTACAAAACTCACCTATGGGTATCACATACTCACCGCCACGGTCTGACCTAAGAGTTTTAATTTGAACTCCTTTTTGGTTTTCTACTTCAATTTTATAAAATTTGAAGGCCTCTAAGGCTTCATCTTTACTTCTAAGAAGATGAACCTGACAGTAGCGTGAGTAATCATCTATAAAATTGATGTACCATTTTTTACCACCTCTTGTTGGTGTTGATTTCAAGTCTCCTAAATCCGAGTGTATTAGTTCCAAAGGAACTGTTTTACGTTCAATCCTTTTATTAAACGGTTTTCTTGCATATTTAGATTCAACACAGATTTCACATCTTTGATTTTTATCAAAGTTTATTTTTGGTATGCAACCTAAATTAGCAAGTCTTTCTAGAGATTTGAGATTAACATGCCCAAGTCTATCATGCCAAACATGTGAAGAGTCACAAACATAAGCGAGAAGATGCATTAACATTCAATTTCAAATCAGATACACTAAGCTTAATCATGTTATCGGTAACATAACCTTTTCCTACGAATTCACCATGCTTAGAAATTACAACAGTATTAGACTCAAAGAACAATTTTAAAACCTTTTCCTAGTAAGATGGTTTCTGAGATAAGATTTTTGCATATGTCTGGGACGTAAAATACGTCATTCAATGCGAGAGTTTTTCCTGAAGTTAGATTCAGTTTGACCTTGCCTTTCCCCACCACTTTAGCGGTAGAAGAGTTTCCCATGAACAGTTTCTCATCATCTCCTACTATGGCATAGGAGGAGAAAGCATTTCTGAATTTACAGACATGCTTGGTGGCTCCAAAATCAAGCCACCAGTCTCTCACATTAGTCATACTAGAGACAAGGTCGACTTCAGACACCATGCCAGTGAAATATCCAGAATCATCTACTATGTTTGCCTTATTTTTCTGTTTTGGATCATATTTGATCTTTTTAGGGGCCTTACAGTCTTTATCCATATGTCCAGGTTTACCACAATTAAAACAGTCGCCTTTGATGGTGTGCTTAGTGACACCACCCCTAGGCTTAAAATTATTACCTCTGGGTTTTCGACGTCTGTTACGTCTATTACCCATTTTGCTGGATTCTCCAGGACTTTTTTTTGAAGCAGCTTTATCTTCCAAGACATGAGCTTTGTTGGACATGTTTTTGCTCAGCATCATGCTCTTGTCCTTGCTGCACATAAGCTCCTCAACCTGGATCTTTTTGCCAAGCTCCACCATGGTGATTTCACGAGTCTTGTGTCGCAGCCTCCTCTTGTATTCGCTCCATGAGGGTGGAAGCTTTTCAATCATAGCCGATACTTGTAGAGATTCATCAAAGTGCATGCCTTCAGCAAGAATCTCGCTGATGAGGAGTTGAAGTTCGACGAACTATTCTACCACAGGCTTTTCGTCAGTCATGTTGTATTCCAAGAACTTAGCCATCAAGAACTTCTTACTTCCAGCAGCTTCAGCATGATATTTTTCTTCAAGAGCTTCCCATAAATCAAAAGCATTAAAATTTTCTTTTGCATTATAGAAGTCGTACAAGGATTCATCCAGACAATTAAGAATATGATTCTTACACATGTAATTCTTCCTATTCCACTTTTCCAATTTATCTTCATTACCACGGTGATGAAGTCTTATCGAGGGTCTATTTAAAGCAAGTCCATCTAACCTTTGGTCGTTTAGGAAGAATAACATTTTAGACTGCCATCTCTTAAAGTCCTTACCACTAAACTTTGGTGGTCTTTCTACAGTATTCTTTCCCATGTTCTTACAACAACTATTATATATCAACCAATATTACCTTTATATTGTTGGAAATAAATGATAATATACGTATGCAACTGAGAAAAAATACTTAGCTCGCACTGATGTGTTATTGTTTTACCGGAGATGCACTGATGATAGTATCAAAAAACTTAGTAGAGGCACGTATAAAATACGCTGAGCTAAAGGTAATATTGCCTGCTACTCCTCTGAGATGCTATAGCAATTAGCAAATTACCTCCAGGATACACCTACTGTTAGTTCTCCTCTATGTGTATCATACACAGAGAGAACCCTTAAAACTTGGTAGCAGAAATGAAAAAATAAAATAATAAACAGAAATTGAAAATACAATTTGTTTCAGAGTAATGTAAACAACAATTGTATGTTTCTGTAAACAAACTATGTTTCTGTAAACAAAGAATGTTTCTGTAAACAAAGAAGTAGTAATACAAAATTATGTTTCGTAAACTACAACTTGTTTCGATAAGAACTCGATTTTATGTTTCTGTAAACTATGATGTTTCTGTAAACTAATATTTTGTAAACAAAGAACTTAAGTTTCTGAAAGCAGAGAAGAAGAAGAAGAAAGAGAACTTAAGTTCTGAGGTATGTCCGCAAGTAAGAATTTCATCTCGTATTTATAGAAAAAATTCGTTCGAACGTTACAAGAGTATCCAATGCAAAGACAAGATCCGAGAATCACGCGAGAAAGAAATCTCGAACGTTGAAAAAGTTTAAGTAAAAAACATGCGTTAAAAGAACAGTTAAACGCATTCAAAAATTCGAGATTCTCTTCTCGAGGCACAGGTGTCAAGAAATCCGTGTCTACACGTGTGAGAAGAAAGATGCTTCACGAGGTAATCATGCGGGTGAAATATAAAATTCTTTTACATGTGTGGGTGAAATATAAAAAATTTTAGTAAAAATATAGGGTCTGATAAACCCTCACCCTCACCCACTCCCACGCCCACGCCCGAGCGAGCGTGCGTGCTTCTGTGTGAAGCACCGCGCGAACGAGAAAGGCAATAAGAAATGAAATAAGGTTTAGGCAACCTTGCCATAGTCTAGGGCTTTCCCCATACACAAAGTTCTAAAGACCCAAAGGGCCATGCCCTTAAGGCTAAACCCATGGTATTTAAGTCTAAAACTCTAAGTGTTTTAGTCTATATGGGACTAATGTTTTATTCATTCACATGAAAAAACATCTAGGGAGCAATAGGTCTTGGGATCAAAACATGGTCCATGCATTTTTTATTTTAATAAAACATTGTTTTTTCTAACAATATCTCCTGGAACTTTCACTATTTCTCGGCTTCTCTAACTCAGACGTCTTCTATCAACTCCATTCTCTGTTTCTCATTGAAACTGCTAAGATCCATCAAAAATATCATAACTCCATTGTCATCTGAGTTTCACCACTTCCCTGTATAGAGCCCACTCTAGCTGTTCTCATCACAAAGCATCATAAGCTGCACCACCAATTATCATTCATGACCACTGATATCTAACAATAGATCCCAGCACCGAGCTCGAGTTCTTCCATCGCAATCCAACGTCATTGATGGCAGCAAACCACTTATTTCCATGTGTTTCCGTGATACTCCAGCATCTTCATTATCTTATCGATTCCAAAACCAAACCCCATTTCCTGTTTTACCAACTCCAGCTTCATATCCAACCAACTCGACCACTCTTCTTCTCTGACGTATCCCAGCAAAGCTCGAGATCCATATTTATCATTAACAGTCACTGCCAACTCCTTCCATCAGCTTCTCGTTATTATTTCTTCCAGCATCAATGATACATAATGGCTGCAGCACGTCCCTACTGCCAGTAAACTCATCACCAAGCTCGGGACAGCTCTCCATGACTCTGTTACCTTCATTGATTACGAACGTTATCAGTCCACCGTTAATGGAAGCAACACTCATTATTCCCTGTCGAGTTCCAAAGCATTGTCGCTGTCAATATTCATCAGTAGTCACATCACCGATAAAACCTTTCTTTCCTTACTGTAACTTCTTCTCCGAAATTCTATATCAGCTGCATCCAATGGAAGCAAGCTATTTTCATTCTCTTCCATGTATTCTTAGCAACCTAGAGCCATGCTTCCTCCCATTCAATCATTCTTCAACAGCTGTAAAGCAACATCATTTGTTCCATCAATCAAACTCGATTTATCCGTATCCATTTGACCACCGGTAACATCACGAACATCTCAGTCAAATGCCAATGGAAGCAACGTACTTCCATCTTATCTATATGAAATTTTCTATCATCGACTGCCGATATTGGCAGCAACTCCATTCTCCATCCCTGAGTTATTTCTCCGTGAACTTTTCAAGTTTTAGTCAGCAATGCACCTCCCTCTCTTTTTCAACTTCTCCTCGTCACTGCCAAGCGCTTCTGCATCACAACCCGTTATGACCATCATTCGACAGTATCATTTCACCTTCATCTCGCTTGTATGACCGAAAACCATGGTTCTCGGTTTAAACAGAAAAGTCGACTGGCTTGGGGAAGAAGGTGACATCCCCTAACAGAAATAGGGATGCCTTTTAACATTATTTGAATTCTGGCTTCCCCCGGTAAAATACATGACTGTAATTAGTAGTTCCTTTGTAAATCTGTGTGCCCCTTAGTAAAGTGGACACCCCTTAGCAATTTTGTGCGCGCAACTTTGCTTGCTTCAAATGCATCTAAATTCTTCAAAAGACGTCGGATTGACTCCATTCTTTCGCCGTTGGCTTCGTATTTTCGTCCTCTTCGAGATGATAGCATGCACTCCTAAGTTCGAACGAGTTCCACTTGGTCTTTGGAATTTCTCCGCTTTTAGCTAACTTCTTTTATTGCACAATTAAGTGCAAATTCACTTCTTTTGGATGATTCACCTAATAAAACACAAATAGAGAAAAACAAGAGTAATATACAATAATTTGCAAGAAATATAGAAAATACTAGCATGGATTCGACACTAAATATATGCAAAATATGCACTTAACAAATTCCCCCACACTTGGATTTTGCTAGTCCTCGAGCAAACTATCTAACATACAACAACTCCATGTCGCCGAGGATACAGTTACTCTTAGCATGAATAACAGGCCTTTAAACCCCTAGGTGTCCCTAGTGGACGAGTTATAGTCTCGTGAGGGCTTACGAGAGATATACCCACAAAACCTACTCCAACTTCAAAGAGTTCCAGCTTCCCAAGCATCCAAAGAGCTATGAGGACATAGAATTTCTGCATGCTAGTAATAAGAAGTTAGAAATACCAAAGAACATATTCATTCTTTAATCTTGAGTGAGAAATAACCACACCATAATGAGAGAAACGCGTGTTTGAGAATGATCAATAAGCATTTCGCCTCGACTTCTGCCTCACTTAAAAGGATTTTATGATAATTGCACTCAATGAGACGGCTTTTTTTATGGGTATCACATGTGTGTAGGTAGGAATGAAGAGAGAATCCTACACACTTTGAATGGTGGGAAGGTTACCTTCCGAATTATTTCTGGAGACTCCACAAAATCGTGGAAAACAAAAATATTTTTCTAATGATCTCTAAGAAGGGAAATCAACAACTATAGCAAGGATGGGAATACTTACTACCTTCACATATGATTGCAATGATGAAAGCACTACTCTCACAGCATCCAATAGAAACGTCTTCCTTCGGCTCGTCTTCTTCATCTTGGTCTTCGGTCTTCAACTGTTGATGATAAACTCTTGAACTTGTAGAACTTCGACAATTTGTACTCTTTTCCTCAATTCCTTGTTGCTTGAAACTTCTTTATATATTTTTCTTCCACACGGCCTTATTGAACAAATAACAACCTAAATGCAAATCTCTTTGTATATATATATATATTTATTTATTTTATTTTTAAGGTTTTTTTTTTTTGAAGAGATTGCAACTAAAACAGTAAATATGAAATAAAATTAACATGGCCATGAAAGAAGTACTTTACCACTTTGATCTTCACAACTTGTATTGTCTTCGTATCATAAACTTCAATAACTCTCATCTTTTGATTTTCTTCGCTCTTGTAAATAAGTCTTCAACTTGGATTTAAAATTTTGCTCCTTATTTGTAAGTCTTCAACATGTATATAAAAAAATCTGCTCACTGTATGTTGCTTTACTTGAATATGAAATTTGCTATTCCTTGTATTGTTGCTTGTAAACCTCAAACGTCTTCAACTTTCCTTGTAGATTTTGGTGTCGCTCCATTGTTGATGATGATGTGTTTCTATGGATCTGTTGTTGGCGAGAGAGAGAATGGTGCTAACTACAAATCAAACTACAAGAAGGTGGTTTTCATATAAAGACGTCACCCTCATGATTGACAAAATTAGCACTCAAGAGATCAAAAATAGTGTTGAAAATGGTGTGAAGTTGGGTAGCTCACCATTCTACCCGGAATTAACATACGGTGACACACACTCAAAAGAAATCTCTTTAGTCATCTACAAAGAAAATTTGGTCTGGTGCCTTGGTTGATATGAAAATGGGTAGTCTCCGCTAATGATTGATAAACAACTCTAATAATTCATTTATCCATGCTCCTAATTTGCATCACTGGCATGATTAAATCCATAATTTAACACTCCAATTCGTAAGAAATCTGAATGTAGTTCCCTAACAATTCCAAGTTCAGTTATGTCGGTCAGAATCTCTATGTAAACATACCTAGAAGTATGCTGGTGACTCTAAAATCTCTATAAGTTGAAGGTTTTTTATGCAAATTTTTTAAAAATCTATATGCAAAATACTCCCCCACACTTAAACTTCACATTGTCCTCAATGTGTAAAACCGAAAGTTCTGAATTCTGACGTAACATCAGATAAAATGCAAAAACTATGCAAATTGGTAAGGAATTTGGAAAAACTTCATTTCACAAAAGTTGTTCATCTACGTGTTTTATACAAAGTATCAAAATGGAACAATGTTTTGATAAACGGTCTGACAGTTATGGTCTCTGGACTGAACTACGTGCAGTCTGAATTTTTCTGACGAAAAGGTATTCGTCATAATTTTCTTCTAAAATAGATTACGGACTCAATGAAATTAAACATGGGGATGCAAATATGATATGAAAACAATAAAAACAAAAAATATAAGGGTTTAAGATACAAAACCTATGGGTTGCCTCCCATTTAGCGCTTAGTTTTATGTCCTCAGCCCGACTTGGCATTCTCCTTATTACTCCTCCAGAGGGAGCAAAGCTTGAATCTCTATATCATCCACATTTGCATAAGAGATGTTTTCATAATATGGCTTCAATCTATGGAAGTTGACCTTAGAAGTAGTCCCATCTCTAAGACTAGTGATATCAACTACACCATGAGAATAACATTAGTAACAACATATGGTCAAATCCATCTGGACCTTAGCTTACCAGGAAATAACTTAAGACGAGAATGAAATAAAATAAATTTTTGTCCCACAACAAAATTCTTCCGAGAAATCATCTTGTCATGGAAAAGCTTAGTCTTTTCCTTATATATACGAGAACTCTCGTAAGCATCATTACGTATCTCCTCTAGCTCATTGATTTGTAGTTGCCTATGTTTGCCCGCTTTATCATACTCCATGTTGCACATCTTTACCGCCCAATAAGCTTTATGCTCAAGTTCAACTGGTAGATGACAATCTTTGCCATAAACCAACCTATATGGAGACATACCAATCGGTGTCTTATATGTTGTTCTATACGCCCAAAGTGCATCGTTAAGTCTATAAATCCAATCCTTCCGTGTAGTGTTAACGGTTTTCTCAAGGATGGACTTAATCTCACGATTTGAAATTTCAGCTTGCCCACTAGTTTGCCGGTGATACGGCGTACCAATCTTGTGTGTAATGTTGTACTTCTTGAGAAGAGCATGGAAGGGTTTCTTGAAGTGCGAGCCTCCATCATTGATAACCACTCTTGGTGTATGATGTGAATCAATAATGTTGTAGAAAGTGGTAGTAAGGTTGTCGTTCACTCGGACTCGTTGGAATTGATTTTAGGATTTAATAAACTAAAATAAGATAAAAATATATACAAAAATTGTCACAAGATGAAGAGATGACTGGGACTCGGGATTCCACCAATTCTCACATTCATGCGGTTGAACTATTAATTCCGGACAATTAAAGCTCATAAAATAGCAAACATCGACTCTAAATCTTTGCCAAAGTAGATCCTCAAAACATTAATTGTATACCCTAAGCATAGATTATCTAAACAAAGCATAACCTATCAAATTGAATCACAACTAATTTTATCGAATCATAAATCAATTTAAAATAAGTGCAAAAAGTCATATAGAAATTAAATAGAATTACCACATGGGTGAAAAATAGCTTCCTCCTTCGTCCCAGTGGTGGGGTTTATCTCATCATTGTGTAAAATTTCTCAAGATATTGATTCATGCTCAAAAATGGTTTACAAATGATGAAAAGGGAGAAAATAATGAAAATCGGATGTTTGCAACGTTTATAATTGTTGCAAACACCGTTACATGAAGCGTTAAAGATAAATTGTTGCTGTTAAGGAAACTCTGAGACCCACGTCTTTGTGTCGTTCTCACTGTTGGAAAGAACGACTGACTTGGATGGTCTGTTCTTCGTGTTCTTCAGGTATACAGCAGTAGAAATGAACTTTCCTGCAACTTTGATTTTCGTCTATGTGATGCACTGTAACTCTCCCTAACTCTCCATAAACCTCTTCTGTGATCCCATAAGCATATATATACCCATTTGGACCGAGAATAAATCCCTATAAATCCAAACAAATCTTGGAAATCAATCAAACATATTTTCTTTTACTCTCATGCAAGATACAGGATTTTTTTTCTTTTTTATTCCTTTGTTGCGTTGAGTTGCTACGAACATGCTCCAAACATGTTAATACACGTCACTACACATCCTAACTGGAGTAAACAGCCTCAGGTCACACGCAATCCACAAAAATCCCGTGAATATCTTCTTCCGGGAATATGCTCCTCTGTCATGTCATAATCACGTGAAATTTTCTTCCCTTATCGATTCTATCCCATATAGTATCCTGTTTTAATGAAACAAGTTAATACCAACCATAACTCACGAACAAATCGCAGAGAATCTCGTCCAGTTCATCCCCAACAAATTCCGCAGACACAAACCCATTTTCCCGCCAAAACAAATATTCAAAGGAAGATGGTGAAGTGCCCCTAATCCAAATTGCGGGTGCCTTTAACATTTTAGGGTGCCCTTATCCAAAACATGGGTGTCTTTTAGTAATTTTCCGGAGTGCCTTTAACACTTTTCTGGGGTGTTTCCAACACAATTTCATGGCGCCTTTAACACTCCTCCAGGGTGCCTTTAGTACGTTTTCTCATGAGGACCAAATAACACTTTTTGAGCAACTTTTTCCGCACAAGTGTATTTCTCCAAAAACACCTACACAAACATAAAAACACCAAAATAAGTACAAAAATCTAGCATTAACAATAGAGATATTGAGGACAATTCAGACACAAAAATGTGTGTATCAAATACCCCCAAACTTATTATTTGCTAGTCCTCGAGCAAAAATAAAAAATAAAACCGAGTTAGTCTCGGGAGGATTTACCAGAGGTGTACCCACAAAACCATGACTTCTAATTGGTCACAAGTATCCAAAGAGCTATGAGGACATACATATTCTCAACCTATCTCCAAGTAACTAGAATGCCAAAGAAAAGGTGCCAGCTCTACAGCTGACTAAAGAAAAGGGGAGACACATCTGCAACACTGCTAGATAAAGAGATATCCGCTACACAGCTAGATAAACATTGTAAGATACGTCCGCTGATTTACAGCTAGATAAGATTAGGAGAGATAAAAAGATGAGAGGGACATCTGCTACACAGCTGGACTAATTACGTGTGATGAGTTAAACCAGTGCTTGAAAGATCTTGTGCCAGATTGAAAGCGGACTAACAAAGCAACCAAATGTATCTTTCTTCGACCCTCTCATAGTGCTCAGTAGAAACAACGTCTTCTTCGGTCTTCAACTGTTGATGATAAATTCTTGAACCTCGTAGAACCTTGACAATTAACTCTTCTCTTTGATTTCTTGCTTGACATAAAAATTTCTACTTCCCTGTGGCCTTATTGAACAAAATTTTAAATTTAAACTTTATATCTAAATTCAATTTACAATATATGTTATATAATTCTTTGCTAATAATAAATTACAAAGTTAAAAATTACATACTAGGCAAGCGAGCGACAAGCTGTGCCGCTAGCCCTTTTTGAATAGCAAAACCTATCCTATTAAAAATAAAATCTCGTGAGCCAGGGGTCATTACATTGCTCACGCATGACTTTCTGGACCCTCTTGAGTAGTCCAACTGCTTCGGAGCCAAATAGCCAAAAGTATCAAAAGCAAAGGGGACGAAAGCATGCCCATTGTCAACACATGCTTTCTCATGCTTCGATATCTTACCCGAGGCAGCCTTTAGCGCTGCTCGCCCGATCGTAAAGGTGCCATGTCCAATTCCTACCAAAGGAGATACCCGGTGAGGTCAACACATGTGTGTTTCCCATTAGCCCATCCAAAAATAAGAACATCAGCTGGTCTTAGTGTCGATCTCCCTTCAAGTGGGTCTGTCAGAAATGCACAGTGCTTCTTTCTTTGCCGAAATGCCGAGACCTCCACAGTACATCATACAAAATATCCCTCACATGATCATGTCTATATTTATAACCAGGGTCTACTTTACAATGAACTTCATGTTCACCATATGAATCCAAGCAACCTGTGATGCAAGCAGGGCAGCGAGAGTCAGAGGGATAAAGCGGGATCATTAACCTTTATTTGAGGATAGACCGGTACTCCAAAGGAGACATCTTCTGCCCTAGCCCCTCAATCGGAATAGCCAGAAGAAAATCTTGGGCATGTGCTGCTTGCAAACAACCAAAAACCGCTTTCTGTCTCTCCGTTAGCATGTAAACTCTATCAATGTCCTTAACCACTTTACCAAAAAGAGCACTCGCCAGGATGCTTTGTGCTTTAGGGGGGGCGTTGTCTTTATTGGTGAAGTTGTTAAGATCAAAATCAGGAAGAGTCACTTGTAACGTTTCCAAAGCCTTATTAAAATTATCATCCATACCGTCCACGCCACTACTCCTCAATATGTGATCCTGTAATCCCCAAGATTGCACACGTGAAGCCACAAAAACATACTCAGATGCCTCCCTAGCAGTATAAAGTCCAAGACCTCCATATCACGATAGGTAGAGTAGATAGTCTCCACTGAAGCTCTCCAAAGAACGGTCCCCCGCACACCACGATGCCTTCCACCACTTCTCGCAAGCCTCTATCAAATATATCTACCGCCTCCATAATATAGTCTGGGTGACAAATACGAAGGCCAAAAAGAAGCTTGGAGATACCCATACACGTTCGTAAAAAGCAGCAATTCACTTTGAGGATCATGGAGCTTGGATAAAATCTGCATCAAATCCACTGCTTTTTCAGCCCTCTTAATGGCAAGGCCCTTCACAAAACCATCGTCGAGGCTAACTGCACCACCTAATAGTTTGACTCCCTTATCTGGTCTTGAGATTTCGACAGGAAACATCCCATCACTTATCCTTCGTCCATCACAAGAGGGCCAAAATATTTCAGTTTTCTTAATATTCAGTATAAGCCCCAGCGCAGGCCCTTCTGTTTTGATAATAGTGAGTGCTTTTGCCACTTCTTCGGTGTCGCCAATAACAGTGCCATCATCAAGATACCAGGCATGTAGGGATAATATGCAGTGCTCATTTATCTTAGCTATAAGCTGATGAAGTACCAGAGCAAATAACAAAGGCCCTAAAGGGTCACCTTGTTGTACTCCTGTGGATGAGTAGATAAAGGAGTCCCCCACATAGAGCCGTGCAGGTTGACCATACAAGTATTCTACCCAAGGCGATATAGATGGACAAAGCTTACGTACCTCAGAAAGCATAGCCGTTCGGTCAACTAGGTTAAAAGCATTGGTAAAGTCAACCATTAGCATAGAGAGGCTAGCGTCTACATGATGTTTACTGACAAACCTATTCAAAGCATGTAGGATTGCCTCAAAGACCACCTGAAACACCTACACCAAACTGGAAATCCTGTAGATACGCTGCCATGTCCTTACCAACCCCTTTCATTGCCGCTTTGGACACCAGTCGACGCCAAATTGTCCCAACAGCAATGGGACGAATGCTCTTATCCGGTTTAAGGAGGGGTGTTAGGGGAGCCGATGCAATGAACTCCGCTAGTTTAATAGGGCATCTCCCTCCAAGCCAAAGATTAACAACCCTAGTTATGGCCGTGACCATATCAGCAGCCACAGTTGAGCCTTCCCCACAGAAAGCATCCAACAAATGTTGTGCCCGAAGGCCATCCCTTCCACACGAAGTTCCCTTAGGGAAAGATTTAATACAACTAAGAATGGTACCTTCTTCGGCCACTAGCGGTGTCTCCTGCAACGTGCAGGTTGGTTTCCTTGGAGGCGGCATCATCGGATGCTTATCCTCAAGTGCTTTCCTTGTGTTCTCGTTGTATGGCGCCACCCCAGACGAACTGATGGCTTTAACAGCCGTTGTGAAGTGCCCATCCGCCACCTTGCGCAAACAAGTAGAGATATTGGTACCGAGCCTGTTGTCTTTCCCCGTGTCATCATCTTTGTTGTCTTTCTCTGTGTAATCATCTCTAACACTAACTGTTGCCGGCATCTTTAAAATCTCACGAATAAGATTTATAGTCCCACTAGGTTCACCCCAAAGTGCCAGCGCTCTAAGAATTTGTGTCTGTTGTGTCGCCTTGCGATTACCAGACCTGCATTCAGCTCTACCCTTAGGTCGGAACACTCTCAAAGTGCATCGAGGGAGCAGCAAAAGCCTGACCCAATGTTTAACAGCTTTAGGTTCAGCCGCGACCTTCTGTAGTGCCGCTTTCAGGGCATGAGAAAAAGCTAACCTGCAACCTCTTGGAATGCTCTTAACCGTACATACCGGGGCTCTAAAGACTGCATCCACAATTGCTTCATTCAATTCGAAGTCGCTGTCAAGCTGCACTAAATCCTCCTGTAGACGAGGCTTAGGCACTCCAAAAATTATTTCAGCTACTTCACCAGAACTCGCACATATCTCAGGCTTAATATCAGTGTTCCCTTCATGCTTGCACGCTCTGCTCCAAGCCTGAATACTCATACATTCGAAGCACAACCATTGTCTTAAAGTTCTCAGAGTTTCCTCTAAACTCATGAAGACATCAACATCGTTCTTATGGCCTGTTGGAGTGCAGTCTTCTTTTCTTTATTGCAGAGGTGTTGTCTCTTCAGGTGGGGAATCAAACATGAAAAACCTTTACTCCCAGTCCCCCATCTGGACAACCATGAAAATCTCTAAACGGACATCTGATGATTCCTTTACTTGCAACTGTCATTGAAGCATAATGACAAACAGTTTGAGTGCTTAAATAAATTATCCACTCTTTGGTTCAGAAACACACAGAGTAGCACCCGATTACAAGCAGTTTTCTAGGTGTATGACAATTCAAAAGCACAAAATCAATCAACCAAAATGAGTATGAACAAACTAACCCATCAACACACCATAAGAGTACCAACATGGAAAACATAAAAACTAAAATAAAACGAAACCCCCCAAACCACTGTAACCCATCGAGATGATGGTGGTGGAAATGGGAGTTTGCTGCTGGTAGTTTACAGTCGGTGATTTGAAAATGAAATGAATTTTCCAATGAATTTTCCGAATCCTAAATTTGAAAACGCCCTGAATTGCTACAGTAAAGAGGGAGCGTTTTTTTTAGTAAAAAACTTTATATATAATTTTTTTTTTTTTTTTTGAGTAATAACAAGACAAAAATTTACATGGCCAGAAGGAACTTAACACTTGGATCTTCGCAACTTGTAATGTCTTAGTATCATGAACTTCAACAACTTATATCATTTGCTCTTATAACTTCTTGTAACTAAGTCTTCAACTTTGATTTTTGAATTATTCTTTTCTATTGTTGCTTCTAAACCCTAAACGTCTTCAACTTTCTTCATAGATTTTGATGTTGCTCCATTTGTTGATGATAAGTTTCTACTGAGAGAGAGTTGTAATCCAGTAACTAAGACTACATTGTGAGGTTGCTTTGTATTTTTGGCATTTCCTGACCTAATTTCCTTTCCATCATAAATGGTTAGGTCCATCACGGTTACCCTCTAAAAGGAACAGGTTCTCTCCTGAATTTCAAGGATCTCAATCTTTTTTTCTCTAATGTCTCAATAGGTTGTTATCCCTAGCATTCCAATTTCTATCTTTTCGGTGAGAAACAATATGTAAACTTAGCTAACCGGATACCATATGATGCTAGAAGTTTCAAAAGTTCAACTAAAAAGTTCTTCCTCACCCCCAAACTTAAATCTAACATTGTCCTCAATGTTCTATAGATGAAATTAAAAGCATGAACAAGGAGAAACTATTACCACTTGAACAAAAGAGTAAGGAAAGATATTACCGTGTTGCAAGAATATTGGGTTACCTCCCAAGAAGTGCTAAGTTTAAAGTCTTCAGCCAGACATTGGAAGAATTAGTCACCTCATAGAATCATATAGTAGTAGCCGGAATAACTGTGGGCCATCTGGATCAAAAAGTGCTAACCACAAGAAGAGGAAACTGCAACAGACGAGGAAGATATCCAACACACCCTTATCTATTTTTTTGTTTAAGACAACTACATCTAGTTGTGGTTCGGGTTCAGGCTCCATAAAAGGGTCTAGATAAAAATCTTTCATCGGCTGGATTTCCTCAAAGGCAGGATCCTGAAGATCAGGTTCTAGAGTCTGGAAATACTCAATTAAGAACTTAGAAGCACATAACAATAACCTGAATAACTTGGGATCCTCTAAGTCAATCAGACTTGACTCACACAACTGACCACAATGAAAGAGGTGGTCTTCCTTAAGCAAATGTGCCGACCCTATTCTCCTAAAGTAATTAGGTTTAGTCTAAAAATTTAATAACCGACACATCTAAAAATCATAAGTTCCCACAATTGGAAGGAAGGTTTCTGGTGGGAAAACAAATTCAATCGTGGTATCATAGCCTAGGTTAAACACATCAACCAGATGATGGGTTTCTAACAACTAAACTTCTTTATGGACACAACTAGGTTCAGGAAAAAGTGTATGAAGATAATCTTTTAAAATGGTTGAGGCACATATGTCAAGTCCCAAGTTAGGGACCTTTATAAGAGTTAAAGAACATGAAGAATGATAATCACCCCTAAACTTAGTGTTTTCAGTGACTCTAGAAAGACTAGTCACAGCTTCCCTAATTTCAAGGTTATATGATTCCTGAAAATGGTCAATTGATTCTTCTAAGTCAGGTACATCCTCACTCATCTCTACGAGTTTTTTTTCTTTCTAAGTCTATTGTTTCTAAATCGCTAGACTCAAAATATACTCGTTCCTCTAAACCATCATTAGCTTCGTAATCAAAAGGAAATACTATATCGTCTAAAACGGGGGTATCTCTAATCAAATCCTCATCCTTTTGAATATGTGAATAATTATTAAAATTATTTGGATTTGAACCAGAAATATTACTATCATTATTAAGCTCATTTGGAGTAACAAATTCCTGATCACTATGCCTACTCATTTCAAATTCTTTATCAACACTATCCTCATCATAATCATCATTATAATAATATAAAAATGGTTGAACCTCGTCTAAACAAGTAGTTTTACCAATTATAACCTTGGCATCTTGATTATGCAAATAACTATCCTCATTTTCAAGGGTATTATTGGAAACATTGTATTGAAAGTTAAGATTATTTCGAGCAATTATTTCGTTCGTCTCAGCTATCCGCTTGAGGGTATCTTCTAAAGAAGTTTCGCTCATTGTAGTTCTTTCATCCATAACTATACCATTCATCTCAGCTAACTTACGTGTCGACTCAGTTAACTTCCCGAGGGACTCTTCTAAAGAAGGAGTAGAAACAGAAGGATCATAAAAAGGACTACTTTTCAATAGTTTGATTATATCCTCCAGAGACGAAGAACTAGTGTTATAATCTTCTTGCTCGTAAGACTGATGCACGTGTGGATAGTAATTGGGCTCACCATGGTATGACCCATAACCTTCAAAAGATTGGCGTTCCCAACCACTATTCACACTATGGTCATAAAAAGAGTAATGTCCATATTGTTCAGTTGGATATTCATATTCATTGTGATGGCTATTATAATACCAATTTGACATCCTAACTGCAAGGGAATTCTACACAAACACAAACAAGGCTGACTCGACCATAACAAACCTACTGATTTCTAGTAAACAAAAAGCATGATGGCTCCACTTAGATTGTTTCTAGACCAGCTTATAATCCTTCGAAAGGGAATTCTTACAATATGAGCAAACCCCTCTGGAATCAATCCGAGTTTAAGTAAGTTGAATAGAGGCGAGGGAATCTACGTGGAGCTTTGATACCCAAGGCCTCACCGCATTACAAGGCGGCGCAGTCACGCATTCAACTTATAGAAACCGTCATGAACTTCAAAGCATGCTCAAAAGAGTAACCAATATTTTTCGAACGACTTTTCTATTAAGCTCGTTACCCTATCGGTCTCGTTCTATTCCAAATTTTAAGCTTAGGTTCCCGTTTGGTATCGTTTTCCTAAGGCGGGCAAGAAGAGAACGGTGACAAAATCCGAACCCTTATCTTGTATGGCCAGTACTTACCCTTTACTAGGAATTGAAAATAGCCGTTTTCAAAACCTCAACATATATGCATACAAAATCATCCAGTAAACCCGCTGACAGGGGATTCGCGGGTGTTTAGAATTCTTACCTCTCGTTCCAGACGGGGGATGAATCGTTGAAGTCGACTCGGGCCACGACTCCTATGTCATGTTCGAACCCGAGGGGCCGAGGTGATATCGTAATCACCGTCCTTCCCTGTGCAGTTTATATTTGAAACTACCCTTCCGTAGGGTTTAAAAAAAATTAATGTCCAATGTCCAAAAATAAAGTCCATAAAGAAAAGGTCCAAAAATAAAAATAAAAATTACAACTATGAAACCCTATTTACAGTTTCTAAAAATAAAAAGAAATAAAGTCCAAATAAATTTGTACAAAATCTTCTTCACTCCTTGGACTCCTCTTTTCTTTCCTTCTTTGGCGATGCTTTCTTTTTATAGCACTTTTTATTTCCTTGTAGCTTCGCTCCAAATCTGAAAAGAATCAAAAAAAATACCAAAGGCGTAAAAGAGAACAAAAATAATAAAAATTAAAATAAAACCTAAAAACAAATCTATACACAAGTCCGCGTCGGCGGCGCCAAAAATTGATGTGAATCAATAATGTTGTAGAAAGTGGTAGTAAGGTTGTCGTTCACTTGGACTCGTTGGAATTGATTTTAGGATTTAATAAACTAAAATAAGATAAAAATATATACAAAAATTGTCACAAGATGAAGAGATGACTGGTACTCGGGATTCCACCAATTCTCACATTCATGCGGTTGAACTATTAATTCCGGAAAATTAAAGATCATAAAATAGCAAACATCGACTCTAAATCTTTGCCAAAGTAGATCCTCAAAACATTAATTGTATCCCCTAAGCGTAGATTATCTAAACAAAGCATAACCTATCAAATTGAATCACAACTAATTTTATCGAATCATAAATCAATTTAAAATAAGTGCAAAAAGTCATATAGAAATTAAATAGAATTACCACATGGGTGAAAAATAGCTTCCTCCGTCGTCCCAGTGGTGGGGTTTAGCTCATCATTGTGTAAACTTTCTCAAGATATTGATTCATGCTCAAAAATGGTTTACAAATGATGAAAAGGGAGAAAATGATGAAAATCGGATGTTTGAAACGTTTATAATTGTTGCAAACACCGTTACAGGAAGCGATAAAGATAAATTGTTGCTGTTAAGGAAACTCTGAGACCCACGTCTTTGTGTCGTTCTCACTGTTGGAAAGAACGACTTTCCTGGATGGTCTATTCTTCGTGTTCTTCAGGTATACAGCAGCAGAAATGAACTTTCCTGCAACTTTGATTTTCATCTATGTGATGCACTGTAACTCTCCCTAACTCTCCATAAACCTCTTTTGTGATCCCATAAGCGTATATATACCCATTTGGACCGAGAATAAATCCCTATAACTCCAAACAAATCTTGGCAATCAATCAAACATATTTTCTTTTACTCCCATGCAAGATACGGGATTTTTTTTCTTTTTTATTCCTTTCTTGCGTTGAGTTGCTACGAACATGCTCCAAACATGTTAATACACGTCACTACACATCCTAACTGGAGTAAACAGCCTCAGGTCACACGCAATCCACAAAAATCCCGTGAATATCATCTTCCGGGAATATGCTCCTCTGTCATGTCAAAATCACGTGGAATCTTCTTCCCTTATCGATTCTATCCCATATAGTATCCTGTTTTAAAGAAACAAGTTAATACCAACCATAACTCACGAACAAATCGCAGAGAATCTCGTCCAGTTCATCCCCAACAAATTCCGCAGACACAAACCCATTTTCCCGCCAAAACAAATATTCAAAGGAAGATGGTGAAGTGCCCCTAATCCAAATTGCGGGTGCCTTTAACATTTTAGGGTTCCCTTATCCAAAACATGTGTGTTTTTAGTAATTTTCTGGGGTGCCTTTAACACTTTTCTGAGGAGTTTCCAACACAATTTCGTGGCGCCTTTAACACTCCTCCAGGGTGCCTTTAGTACTTTTTTTCATGGGGACCAAATAACACTTTTTGAGCAACTTTTTCCGCACAAGTGTATTTCTCCAAAAACACCTACACAAACATAAAAACACCAAAATAAGTACAAAAATCTAGCATTAACAATAGAGATATTGAGGACAATTCAAACTAAAAAATGTGTGTATCAGTGTATCATGTCTAGAGAAAATATATTCCTTCACAAACTCACAAACAACTTGAGAATCATTAGTAGGGGTGGATTTAGCTTCCACCCATTTTGAAACATAATCCACAGCAAGAAGTATATAAAATTTTCCATTCGAATTAACAAAAGGACCCATAAAATTAATGCCCCACACATCAAAAATCTCGACAGTAAGAATAAGATTGAGTGGCATTTGATTTTGAGCACCTAGATTGCCCGTTCATTGACATCTATCACAAGATTTGCAAAAAGCATATGCATCCTCAAATAGGGTTGGCCAATAAAAGCCACTCTCAAGGACTTTGAGAGCGGTACGTTTAGATCCAAAATGACCACCACAAGCATAAGAATGACAAAAAGATAGAATAGATTGAAATTCTGAGTTAGGTACGCACCTGCGGATAATTTGATCATCACCATATTTCCACAAGTAGGGCTCATCCCACGCATATTGCTTGGCTATTTTCTTAAGCTTTAGCTTTTGAAAATTAGACATAGTACTAGGTACTTGCCTTGTAACCAAATAGTTCACTATATCAGCGTACCAAGGTGTTGATTCTTCAATCAAGAAAAGTTGTTCGTTTGGAAAACGATCCTGTAAGGGAAGTTATTCTTCGGAAACAACAGTGGTTGTTGAAAACCACTTTGTCTCCCATAAGGATTAGGAGCTGCATCTTGATGATTTGCATAACTGAAATTTGGGTGATCCTTCCAACCTGGATTATAAGTATTAGAGTAGGGATCATACCTTGGCCTCTAATTAGGGAACACATCATTCACATGTTCAGACTCTTCTTCATAAGTAGGAATAATCACAGCTTCCATTCGTTGTACCACCTTCTCTATGTTGTTCATCTGTTGCTCTGATTGTGCAGATTCCCCCATCTCGCTAACTCTTCTGATATTAGAGTCATTTTTGGTATAGAATTGTTGAGAATTGGCAGCCATGCTCTCAATCAAACTGGTTGCCTACGAGATTGTCTTCTTAGTAAGTGAACCATCGGCAGCCGAATCAATCAAATTCCTCTGTTCTGGAAGTAATCCTTCGTAGAAGTATTAAATGATAAGTGTTGAGGATATATTATGGTATGTGCAGCTTGCCAACAACCTCTTATACCTCTCCCAATATTCATATAGAGACTCCCCAGACATCTGTAGAATGCCACTAATCTCCTTGCGAACGGATGCCACTTTGGAAGCAGGAAAATATTTCTCCAGAAATAACTTTTTCATTCCATACCATGTTGTAACAATCCCTGAAGGAAGATAATACAACCATTCTTATGCTAAGTCTGTCAATGAGAACGGAAAGTCTTGTAGCATAGACATATCTATGTCTGCGGTTGCATGCCTCAGACTTGTCATTGTGTTCTGGAACTGTTGAAGGTGTCGATTTGGATTTTCACCTGGATGTTCCTTGAACTTTGGTAGATGATGAAGTATATTCGACTTCATCTCCACTGGTTCAGTGATTGTAATGCACAGTGGTTGCAAATCTAAGCATGGAGATGTCAACTATCCTAACTTTCTCTCCGGAGGTGGTGGTGGATTATTGTTACCGCCTACCATTGTTGATGTAGAAGGTTCTTCTTGCAACTTTGGACGTGCTTGTAGTACCGTTCCCTTGCGAGTTTGAATTCCACACCTCTGGTAATTACAATCCTTCGATTCCAGAGATTAAGTAACTGATATAAAATTCTCTAAAGCTAAATCAAAAACTAAAAACAAAAAGAAAACAAAAAGAAATAACAACTAAAGTTACCGACTGCTCCCCGGCAGCGGCGCCAAAATTTGATGTGTGTCGTAGGTGCTCAAATTAATTCACTTATATTTTACTTTACTAATGAATAATATAGTAGTAAATAAGGTTCGTTCCCACGAAGAGCAGGGAGTTTTAGTTGTCAAAAAGTGTCACAATGGGGGGTTTGTTTTAGATTCAAAACAAAATCAAAGCAATTAAAAATAATTAAGTTGCAAGCAATAGAGAGAAATATGATCAGGGAATCCTTCTTCATTACTAAACCGTCATCAAGTTATTATATTCATCCATTAATATAATTAATCACAGATTATTACCAATCGTGGAATAACAGCTAGCTCAGTGTTATACCCTAAATTCATTATATCACTGAGTACGGAAGCTCTCCAATACTATATTCTATTCGTCTAAACCACCTAGTAGTAGCTCACTCAAGGTGTAATTTCTCTGAATGCTTTATATTTTGTGAATTATAGATTGATCCTAGTAGTTAGACTCTTAGCTCAAGGTCCACTTTCTAGTGTTGTTTATACACACAATCGCTACACATAATCCCTCTGCAAGGTCTTGTGTTCTCTACTTTTTATGAATTATTCGACTATTACTTATCTCCTAACTCAATACTAGCATTTGATTGAATCAACAAATTAATTCAATTGGCCACCCAAATAATCTATCAATTAATCATAAATGCCTAATTAGTATAAACAATCAATAATCATGTGAAGAAATTCAAAATAGAATTATATAATGACCCAAATCGTGTCTAGAACTTAGAATTCATCCCCAATCATTAAGAAGTTTAGCTACTCATGGTACTAACAAAACCCATGAGTTTCATATGATAAAATGGTAAAGAAATAGTTACGGTGATGAAGAATGCTCCAAAACCCTAGCTTTTCTCCCTTATGTTCTTCTCTCCAAAACTTGATTCAAAATTATATGATTGATGTCCCAAAAATATTAGAAGTTCTCTTATATAGGTGTCCCAATTGTAGTTGTGCCCGTGCTCGAATCCAGTGTCGAATCGTTGCTAAAACTAGCCGAAATTCCACCAAAACCTAGCCAAAATTGTGTAAACTAACCAAACCCACGTCCAACAGCTTCATGGGCTCGGTCATGAATAGTGAAGCCCAGCCCAAATACTCTTTAACAAATTTTATTCAACTGTCAGTTCCATGGAACTGACAGGGTATTTCTTCTTCTTCCATTAGGTATGGGTTTTCCCATACGAAAGTTCTACTGGAACCTTTCTTAATTTCTTGCTTTCTATCACGGCTAGGACTTCCGGTACGTAAACTCTCCTGGATGTTTCGTCGGAATTTTCTTTTTTAAAACACGGTTAGTTTTCCAACCATAATATCTCCTGGAACTTGGGTATATTAATTATATGTCCCTACTTTTAACTCCCTACAAATATATCCTTATACAACAATAAATATGTCCCTCCATTTTTAATAACCTTATCCATTAAATATTAGATTACCTTAATACCCTCACACATATAATATTTTTTCTTTATTTCAAAATGGAACAAATTTCTTCCCCTACCACTTCACTACCACCACTAGCACCACCACCACCACCAAAATTCAACTACCATTCCACTACCACCGTTCAACAACCACCACCTACCAAACCGCCACCACCACTAGTCTTTTGCCGCCGCCACCACCACAAGTTCGTCGCCGCCGTCACCGCTGGTTCAGATATTTTAGTATCAAAAACAATAGTTGATCCAAATAAAAATAGAACCAACAGTAGAAGTTTATCTAGTTTAGAGGATCAACAACGATAGTTCATCCAAGAAAAAATGATCAACAGTAGAAGTTTATCCAATTGAGTGGATCAACTTCCATTGTTGATACACTAAAATTGGATCAACAATGAAAGTTGATCCATGTAAAATGGAGTGAAATTGGCGTGAGTCGAACACGCATCATCTGACATGGAGTCAGTCATGCTACCATTGCACCACAAGTTCAACATTGGAAGAAGTTTACGTGATTTAAACTACAAAGCATGAGTTCAAAGGATCAACAGTAGTTGATCTCGTATAGATGGATCAACAGCCATAGTTGATCCAAAATATATGGATCAACAACCATAGTTGATCCAAAATATATGGATCAACAACCATAGTTGATCCAATATGACTTCCTGCTTCAACCTATATAACCACCATATTTCATTACCTGATCATTACATGTAGCTTCATAAACACCAACAGCTCCAAGACCAGCTTCAAAACCAATCTCGACAACTACAACAACCAGACCACCATTCTACTACCATTTCCATGATTAATTTCTCATTTGTACCTATTCACCATTACCGCCACCAACAAATCACACATCTCCAACACCACCACCACCACCAAAACAACCACAATCAAAATCCAACACCAATTTCATCATTCCAACCAAAACCACCATAGTTGATCCAATAAAAAATTGGATCAACAACCATAGTTGATCCAAAATATATAGATCAACAACCACAGTTGATCCAATATCACTGCTTGCTTCAACCTAGATAACCACCATATTTCATTCAGTAACAAGCTTCAATCTCTGTAACAACAATTCATACCAACACTGTCAGCAACAAATCACACATCTACAACACCACCACCACCACCACCAAAACAACCACAACCAAAATCCAACACCAATTTCATCATTCCAACCAAAACCACCTCCATCTACATCACCAGTACCGAAAGAAACATACCTCATACAACCGTTTCACCGCCAATATCAACAACCACCACCAACTCTAACAACAACATCATTACCAACAAATAATTCCACCCAGTTGAATCAATATTTGGAGGTTAAGAACAAAAACCAAAATGGAAAATAATAAAAAAAATGTTAACTTCACCGGTTCCAGAATCAACGATCTCGATCTCAATTTGATCGAAATACACAACAAAATCAAGTTGTATCGACATAAAATAAAACTTCCAAAATCTCTCCAACCAAATTGAAAAATCATACATATTGAATTGATTAATAAATCAAACATGCAAAGATCGATCTCTCTGAAGCTTCAACTTGAAATTCTGAAATAGAATACCTAAAAATCAAATGGATCTGGTTTCAAAAATCAGTGTTTAACCTAAAAAAAAATAACTCGAACATAAAACTCGTGATAGATCCTTTGATAGTAGCGGAGAACGTGGCGGGGGTGTTTGTGGTGGCGACGATATAGTTGGCGGTGGTTGAATGGATGGATATAGTGGTTGGGTTTGATTGATTTAGCGGCGGAGAAGATGGTGAAGCGACGGACCTGAAACGAAGAAGAATGAAATGAAGATGGTTACGATGGAGATGCTGCTGGTGGTAGTGGAGCGATGGAGATGCTGGTGGTGGTGGTGGAGCGATGGAAATGGATGGCGCTGCTAATTAGAGAAGAAGAAGAAGAAGAAGAAGAAGAAGTAGAAGAAGTAAGTAGGATGATAGATAGGAGGACAAATTTGGAAGAAATAAAAACCTTATTGGACCCCTGATGGGCTTAGGAATGAAAAATGACATATTTATTTTGTGATAAGGATATTTGTATAGACCATCAAAAGTAGGGACAAATATTCAATTACCACATGGAACTTTCACTATTTCTCGGCTTCTCTAACTCAGACGTCTTCTATCAACTCCATTCTCTGTTTCTCATTGACACTGCTAAGCTACATCAAAAATATCACAACTCCATGCGAGTTTAACCACTTCCCACTGTTATCTAGATGTTCTGAGCTACACCACCAATTATCATTCATGACCCGCGACATTAACATTGTTATCTCATAAGCTACACCACCAATTATCATTCATGTTTAATCCAACTCATTAATGGCCAAACCACTGTACAGAGCCCAAACCCCATTTCTCTATCCAACCAACTCGATGTTCTCATCATTAACGATCAAAGCATCATAATGATACTAATGGCCACCAATTATCATTCATGACCACTGACATCTAACAGCAGCTCCCAGCACCGAGCTCGAGTTCTTCCATCACCATCCAACGTCATTAATGGCAGCAAACCACTTCTTTCCCTGTGTTTCCGTGATACTCCAGCATCTTCATTATCTTATCGATGCCAAAACCAAACCCCATTTCCTATTTTACCAAATCGAGCTTCATATCCAACCAACTCGACCACTCTTCTTCTCTGACATATCCCAGCAAAGCTCGAGATCCATCTTTATCATTAACGATCACTGCCAACTCCTTCCATCAGCTTCTCGTTATTATTTCTGCCAGCATCAATGATACATAATGGCTGCAGCACGTCCCTCCTGCCAGTAAATTAATCACCAAGCTCGAGACAGCTCTCCATGGCTCTGTTACCTTCATTGATCACGAACATCATCAGTCCACCGTTAATGGAAGAAACATTCATTATTCCCTGTCGAGCTCCAAAGCATTGTCGGTGCCAATATTCATCAGCAGTTACATCACCGATAAAACCTCCCCTTCCTTACTGTAACTTCTTCTCCGAGTTTCTATATCAGCTGCATCCAATGGAAGCAAGCCATTTTCATTCTCTGTCATGTATTCTCAGCAACCTAGATCCCTATTTCCTCCCATTCAATTATTCTTCAACATCTGTAAAGCAACAGCATTTGTTCCATCAATCAAACTCGATTTTTCCGTATCCATTTGACCACCGGTAACAGCACTAACATCTCAGTCAAATGCCAATGGAAGCAACGTACTTCCATCTTCTCTATATGCCATTTTCCATCATCGACTGCCGATATTGGCAGCAGCTCCATTCTCCATCCCTGAGTTATTTCTCCGTGAACTTCTCAAGTTTTAGTCAGCAATGCACCTCCCTCTCTTGTTCAACTTCTCCTCGTCACTGCCAAGCGCTTCTGCATCACAGCCCGTTATGACCATCATTCGACAGCATCATTTCACCCTCATCTCGCCTGTATGACAGAAAACCATGGTTCTCGGTTTAAAAAGAAAAGTCGACTGGCTTGGGGAAGAAGGTGACAGCCCCTAACAGAAATAGGGGTGCCTTTTAACATTATTTGAATTCTGGCTTCCCCCAGTAAAAGACGTGACTGTAATTAGTAGTTCCTTTGAAAATTTGTGTGCCCCTTAGTAAAGTGGACACCCCTTAGCAATTTTGTGCGCGCAACTTTGCTTGCTTCAAATGCATCTAAATTCTTCATAAGACGTCGGATTGACTCCATTCTTTCGTCGTTGGCTTCGTATTTTTGTCCTCTTCAAGATGATAGCATGCACTCCTAAGTTCGAACGATTTCCACTTGGTCTTTGGCCTTTCTCCGCTTTTAGCTAACTTCTTTTATTGCACAATTAAGCCCAAATTCACTTCTTTTGGATGATTCACCTAATAAAACACAAATAGAGAAAAACAAGAGTAATATACAATAATTCGCAAGAAAATATAGCAAATACTAGCATGGATTCGACACTAAATATATGCGAAATATGCACTTAACATCTATTAGATACCAAAAATACTCTGAGACATTGGAACTATCACCACTTTGGAAATATTAATGCTCAAATAACCAATTTGGAGGCTCAACTGATTAGTATGTCAAATAATCATAACATACAAAATAATTCTAGGATAGAGGAATTATCTAAACAGTTGAAGTTTTGGTATTATGTAGAAGAAGATTACTGGAAACATAGAGGTCAAGAGGAAGCTATGAAATTAAATGATAGGAATACTGCCTATTTCCATAATAAGGCAAATTTTAGAAGGTAAAAAAACTCAAATTGACTCTTTGCAGAACAATATAGGCATTCGGTTAACTGAAATAGATGATGAATTAAAGAGACATTTTAGTAGCATGAGTAAGAATACTAATCTCCTAGTTCAGAAAATTTCTTGAATTGTATAAATGATTCTATTTTCGATGCTGATAATAATATGCTTACTGTCATGCCCTCTAGTGAAGAAATTAAAAATTACATTTTTGCCATGTCTCCTTGGACCACACCAGGACCATATGGTTTTCCACCTGGATTTTATCAACTAATGTGGGAAACTGTTGGTCCCGATGTGGTCCAAATGGTGCAAGCCTTTTCCCACTCTAATCATTTTTTGAAACAACTCAATCACAACTTCGCAACCCTAATCCCTAAGAATAATTATCTTAAGGGAGTTGTCGATTTCAGGCCAATTAGCTTGTGTAATGTCTCATATAAAATAATTTCAAAACTACTTGCCTTTAGACTCAAAATTGTGTTACACAAGGTCATATCTCCTTCTCAGACTGCTTTCATATATGGAATATTGATTCAGGAAAATATTGTAATTTCTCATGAGTTAATTCATTCTATGGAGAAAACTAATGAAAAATATGGTTGTGTAGCTATAAAATTAGACATGTCAAAAACTTTTGACAAGATAGAGTGGTCATTCCTAATGGAAACTATGAAAAAACTACGTTTTTCTGATAAATGGTGCAATGTGATCCATCAATGCATTGGAACTGTCTCTACTTCTATTTTATTGAATGGTGCCCCTGGTAAGCAATACTTCCCTCAAAGAGGTCTGAGACAGGGAGATCCCTTGTCTCCTTGTTTGTTCATTTTATGCATGGAATCATTGTCTAGATCTCTTTTTAATGTTGAACAATGTGACTTAATTCATGGTTTTAAAGCTAACAAGCATTGCCCATCTGTTTCTCACTTCTTCTTTTTTTGCAAATGACTGCTTGATTTTTATTAAGGCTAGGAATAGAAATGTTAGGAATTTAGCCTCCTTGATTGATCAATTCAGTAAGTTTTCTGGCCAAGCTGTCAATTTTGCAAAGTCAGCCATAGCTTTTAGCTTTAAGGTCCCAAATAATATAAAAATGCAATTTCTAACATTTTGCAGACTAGGACAATGTCTTTACAGGAGAAGTATTTAGGAGTTCCTTTGATCCTTTAGAAAAACAAGTGTGAGTCTTTCAATCCTCTGCTAGATAAATTCAGAAGTAGACTTGCCTTATGGAAATCTATTTTCCTTGCTCAACCAGGTAAGACAGTTTTAAACCAATCTGTTCTAGTTAGTCTTGCTAGCCACCATCTTTCTGTTTTTCATATGTCCAAAAAACTTGCAAATAAGATGGATCAGATTCAAATGAAATTTTGGTGGGTAAAACAAGAGAATGAAAAAGGTTTTTACCCTAAAATATGGATGATATAGCACTACCAAAAGAATTAGGAGGTTTAAACATAAGAAGAACTGACATTCTGAATAGGGCTTTGTTAACCAAGTTGGCTTGGAGAATGATTGATAATCCAGATTCATTGTGCTCGCGCTTCTTGAAAGGTAAGTACTTTATGAACTCTAACCTTTTGACTGATGCTTTAGATAATCAGGGTTATTGGATTTGGAATGGGATCTGCAAGGGCTTGGATATCATTAAAAAAAATTATGTTTATGAAATAGGTAATGGGGAGTCTATCCATATTTGGAAATCCAACTGGATTCCAAAAATGCAAAAGCCCCCAACTTCAAATTTCATTTCTGTTGAGTTTTAATTTGTTAACTAATTGATTGATAATAATATTATAGCTTGGAAGCATGATGTAATCACATATCTTTTTGATATTATTACTGTTAGATAAATTCAAATAATCAGAATTCTTATGAGAAGGATTGATAGAATTATATGGGAGCCATCTGTCAATTGAGCATTTTCCGTTAAGTCTGCATATAGGGTAGTTCTAGAGGATTGCCTGAGGAGAAACCCAACTAAAAACAACCAGAATATCAACTGGAAAAGGTTTTGGAAGCTTAAGCTACCTCCTAGAATACATCATTTCCTCTGGAAATTATTGCACAATTGTCTTCCAAGTTCCAACTAATGCTAGAATGGCCAAATTTAACAATCAAATTGACACTTCTTGTCAAACATGTCATACTGGTATAGATTGTATTCAATATATCTTCTTAGAATTTAATGTGTCTATCTTTGTGTGGAATTTGATGGATCAGTCTTTGTTTGTTCAGTTAAGAAATCTTAATCTTCATAGTTGGCTTATCAGTATATTTTATAAGAATGACAGTACTAATTTAATTAATGTGCAGGTTATCCAAGCTTTTAGTTTCACATTGTGGTACTTATGGAAAATAAGGTGTTCCAAAGTTTTTAATAATATTCAAGGAAATAGTTTTGTTGTTTCCAGAAACATTATAAATCACTTGCAGGAATTTAAAAGAATTAATACTCATTCTAGGGTTGTTAGTACATTACAGCCTAATCATCATTGGGAACTTCCTGAACCATCTACTATAAAAAAATCAAATTTGATGCTTCTTTCATTGATTTTAACAATCCTTCAGGACTGGGACTGACATGTAGAAATTATGCAGGAATCTGCAATGGAGTTAAGAGGAAGGAAAATACAAGAAACTGACCCAGAACAAGAAGATTCCTTAGCTTTGCTGGAAGCGGTGCTGTTGGATAAGGAAAAGGGATGGAGATCAATCCACTTAGAGGGTGACTGCAGTAACGTGATAAGAGATCTTAATAGGACTTCTTCGGTAGTTAAATGGACAACTTTAAGCATGATAAATGATGCTCTTTGTAATTTAGATTCGTTTATTTCACGAAAATGTGTTTATGTAAACAGGGATGCAAATCATATTGCAGACTCTGTGACAAAATATGGTAGAACACATGCTACTCTACTTTTGTTTGGTATTTGAACTGGCATGGCTGGGTAGAAAGTCTACTTCAGTCAGGAAAAAACAATCTGTAATCAGCTTTATTAATTTAATTTTTCATATTAAAAAAAAAATACTCCGTGTATAATAGGTTCTTTCATGCATTTTTTTAAAAAATCAATGAAACCTTTTCATTAATATGAAATCAAGGTTACGATGAGTTGAAGTACAAATTCAAGAAATAACAAAGAAACATATTGTAATCGATTGATGCCGAGAAATACGACAAGAGAAAGTAACTTAGCAGAAGCGTATAACTTGGATAAAGGATCCAAACAGAGATAGTGAAAACTAGTATGAATCAATAGATTCACAAAATCTATAAGAAAACTAGAGAACGATAACTAAATAAAATATCTTTGATAAATCAAATAAGATAATAATGTTGAATGTGTACAAATTCTACAATACTAGGCCTTCTTATATAGGCTTCAAAATTTCCTAAAAATATTATAACCAGAAAAGGGAAATAACTATAAAAGGGAAATCAATCTAAACTAGGAAACCAATAAGTTCTAGAATAGGGAAAATCAAGAAACGATGCTAGAAATAGAAAGCGGTTTGACTTTCATGTCAAATGGGGGTGACTTGGTCTAGATGTCCTACATCAGGCCCCCCTACTTGAAAACAACTCGACTTTGAGTTCGGTGTTGTAAGAGAAACCTCATTGCCTGGGAAATAAGGAAAAATATCCTTAACGTTGAATGTGGACGAGATATTCATATGAGCGGGGAGGTCAACAACGTAAGCATTGTTGTTGATCTTATTGAGAATGTTGATAGGTCCAATCTTCTTATACTTCGTCTTGTTGTAGGTACCAGTAGGAAAATGATCATTGCTTAAGTACACCATCACTAGATCACTAACTTTATAAGACCGAAAATAACGTCGACGATCAACATCTATCTTATACTTGGCATTAGCAGCTTCTAACTTTTTCTTGACTTTATCATGTAGCACTTGTAGGGACTTGATCATGTGATCAGCTGCAACATTGGAACTAGGTACTGATGGTAAAGAGACGAGATCCGATGTGCGGTTAGGAACCTTAGAATAAACAATTTGAAAAGGTGCATAACCTGTAGACCGATTAGGAACTGAATTATAGGAAAATTCATCTTGAGAAAGAGATAAATCCCACTGTCATGGCTTGTCTCCAGATAAAAAATGAACAAGATTCCCAAATGATCGGTTTACTACTTCCGTTTTTCCGTCATTTTATGGGTTAGCGGTGTTACTAAACTGCAGTTTGGTTTGGAGACGAGTCCAAAGTGTCTTCCAAAACCAACTTAAGAACTTAGTGTCTCTATCAAAAGTAATGGTCTTAGGAATTCCATGTAAACGGACTATCTCACGGAAGAAAATATTTGATGTAGTCACAACATACATAGTCTTCTTGCAAGGAATAAAGTGTGCCATTTTTGAAAAGTGATCAACAACCACAAAAACTGAATCATGATCTCTTTGGGTTCTTGGTAAACCTAGCACAAAATCCATTGATATATCTTCCCAAGGAGTATCTGGAACTGGAAGAGGAATGTATAATCTTTTATTTTGTACATGACCCTTACTTCGTTGACAAACCATACAACGTCGCAAAAAATCATGGACATCTTTTTTGAAAGAATTTCAAAAGTAACAAGCTTTGACTAGAGATATAGTCATATCTCGCCCGAAATGGCCAGAAACACCTCTAATATGTAACTCCTTAATAAGGTGTTCACGAATGGAACCATCGGGAATGCATAAGCGACTACCATTAAAAAGAAATCCATTATGCAAAATAAAATTGCCCGTAACTTGTTATGCGGAGGAACATTTCTTCCATAGTAAGGAAAAGTCTGAATCGCTAGGATATAATTCTTTAAGGGAGTCAAAGGAAATCACTTCAGCACGGATAGTAATAAGGAGTAATTCACGAGCACTATGATTTATGAAACGGCTTAGTGCATCCGCAACCTTGTTATTCAAACCAGACTTGTGCTGAATAGAGAACGTATATTCTTGTATGGTAGAAATCCAACTTGCATGCATTCTATTGGATGGTGATTGATTTTGAATATACTTGAGGGCTTGGTGATCAGTATACAAGACAAAATCCTTGTGTATTAAGTAGTGTCTCCATTTCCATAGTGCAAGAATCGCGACTTAGAACTCTAACTCATAGGTAGACCACTTTTGACGAGCTTCAGTGAGTTTTTCACTAATAAATTCATTGGGTTTACCTTCTTGGGACAAAACAACACCAACTCCTAATATGGAAGCATCAGAATGTACTTCAAAAAGCTTGTTGAAATCAGTTAGTGCAAGGATATGAGCATAAGTAAGTCTTTCTTTTAGTAATTGAAAGCTTGATTCAGCTTCATCTGGCCATAAGAACCTTTTATCCTTCCAACTGTCGGTAATAGGGGCTGTGATAGAGCCAAAATCTCTTATAAATCTGTAGTGACCCTCAAGATCGTCAACGTTGTTAGACCGGTCAAGAGGTGATCAAGTGGCGAATTAGCCGTTAATAACTCGTTTAGTTTAACACGAACGTTAATTAATAGGAATTAACCTAACAACGATTTAGATATGAAACTAGTATCATTGAGTAGGTCTCGGAAAGTTACACGTAATGGACTGCTCGAACGTGTCATTCAGACACCGGATGAAGAAGATATCAACTGTTTTGAATGCATTGAAAGATGGAATCAAAAGTTCAATTCTGTTTATAAGGAAGTGACAGAGTTAGTTTGAGTACTGAACTGGTTGTTGCTTGAGCTAGCTGGTTTGAGGTAAATGTTTCTCTGAGTTAATTAGTGAAGTTATTCAGTTCATTGTTGAGTTCATGTACTAAGTAATGGATTTACATTTGAGATAGTTTTGGACAGTAGAGGTTGGTATATGTAATTAAGGTATATGAGTATTATACAACTGGTGTTTACAAGTATTGAACACAGTAGATGAAGGAGATTATGGTTGTAGTGATATGAGCTGAGTAGAAGAGGTGGAGTTATCATGTTGCAGGTGCAAGTGAATTGAAGTGCATATGGATTCTTAGTGTTATGATTTAGCTAAGTTAGTAACGTTGTGGGGTGATTGAAACTTAAATTGAGTATGAAGAGCTGAGAGTGCAAGGAGGTGAAGCTAGAGGTGTTGCTGGTACAATGATGGAATGCAAGTGAAGTTGATATGAAGCTGTTAAGGTCCCAACTGTGACTGAGTATAGTTACAAATGCAATTAGGTTGGAAAGAATTGATTTTGATGAATGGAGTTGAATTCTTGTTAAAAGTAATGTATGGACTAGTGCAGGTGGAATGAGGTGAAGTAAAGAATATTGTGAGAACAGTTATAGACTTGAAGTTGTTGTTGCTATGTAGATTATTATTGTAGCAGGATGTAGATAAAGTGTTGCTTAGAACTGCTCTTGCAGGTAAAGCTTATTTGCAGTTGTACTGAATTTATATAATTCGGTTTGAATGAAGTTTGTTTAGAATGATTGGAATGGTTAGTGTTTGTATAGACTTGTGTTCTTGAGTTTTTCTTTCCAGTCAGTTTAGCTGACTCGGTTTGCTAATCTGACTCAGTTGTCTGACTGAGTTGAATCGTATTGACCCACTGAGTTTCCATGTTTTGACCAGTGTTGACTCGATTGACCGAGTTAGATAATTGACCGACCTTAATCTGTTGACCCTTGACCGAGACTTGACCTTTGACTGAACTTATACGTTGACTGTTAAGTTGACCATGGACTATCGGTTGACTGTTAGAGACTGTTAGTTGACTCAGATGGACCAGGCCTTTGGTTAATGGGCCTGTTTAGAGAACTTGGGCTTGTGAATAATTATCTTATCTCACATAGTTGAATTGGACCTCTTATGGTCTGAATTAGCATTCGGTTTCTTCTACAAAGTTGTAGATCTTCATAAGACTTACCTACGGACTATAGAATCAATCTAATTGGATTAGTAAACTCTTAGTTATACTAAAAATAGAGAATAAGAATACCATAATGGGCTTAGAATCATTAGATAAAATTGTATATTCTTTGTGAGCCTTTTTGGCTAAACTCTTAGAGTGCTTGTATGATTAACAGTTAGATTTTATTAACAACGATCAATTCAAAGGATGAACCAGTGGATCGTGGATCTCGAGATAAGCGTGCCTGGTCATCAAAAAGGTGTGGGAATGCATTTAACAGTTTTGTAATCATTGTTATTTCTTTTATGAAAGTCTTTATTTCATAAACTCATGCATTGTCTATTAATTTATTTCATGCTTTGTTTATCTTTATGAGTGTCTTTGGGAAATGAGAATTTCCATCTGTGATATATTGGATACTGCTCCTTCAGAATTTATGGCTAGGGCGATACACCACAATATTAATAATAGGTGTGGAAATGGGCATCAATATTACGGGTGAGTATACAATTCACCACAGACTAACTTGTCTTTACTTTCGGTGTGTAAATGTCACCACAGAAATTATAAGGTGTGTAAATGTCACCGCAGAAACTAAAGGAGGATTTTAGGTCCATATACATGATTGTTTATTTCAGTGGTTTTGCTATCTTCTGATTTTTGGGAAAACATATAATGTTTTCCAAATCTGTTTTCCAAATCTGCATATGGTTACTTAGAAGTTAAATGTTAATTATTCCCCATTTCAGTTTCAGTGACAAAGCAGAGTTGCGCAGCGAAAGCTCCGAGAAGTTAACTTCGTTAGATTGATTATATTCTGATATGTTGATTGTGTTGTATATTCTTTTGTAAACAAAATGATTATTTTATATATATCATCGGAGAGGAATTATTGTATATATATTTCTGAGCGGGGTTAATTTTGAGTTAAGTTTTGTATCGCTTTTCTTAATTGAATGCTTAAGTACATGTTTTAGATTTTAGTGCCTCTTTATTTAGTTAATTCTTTGGATTAGTCAGCTGTTAGCTTAGGGGGCGCTACAACTTGGTATCAGAGCTCATTATTAGATCTTATATGGGAAAGATAGAAATAGCCAGTGCCAGTTATTGAACTAGATTAGTTAGAACTGGGTTGGGTTTGTGAGATAAATCTTAATCACTAAAAGCTATCAATAATTAAAAGATTTATCTAATTGATTGAATTGTTTGTTTGATTGTTTGTTTATGTATTGAAGTAAAAATTGTAAGGTACACCAATAACTTTAGGATTTAATAATAATTAATCTAAAAAGTTTGAAAACGTAAATAATCTAATACTATAATAATAATAGTGAAATTAGTATAATTGATATAACTTGTAAATCAAATAGAAACTTACTGAACACATGGACTTATGTGAAGAGTAAATAAATTATGGAGTAACCACATAAATGTTGATAGTAATTTTTGAGACTTATTAATATTTGTAAGAATAGTTTAAATAATAATTCAACCATCAATATTAATAATTGCTAATTGTAGATGATAATAATTTAATAAGAGTAATAATAATTTTTAATAAAGTAATGTTTGCATTCACAATTAGTATCAACTTTATTTAACAAAATTCCGATAAGGATATAGAACAACAAAAATAATAATAATTATTATGATTAAATAACTACGAAAATTATTTACGCATATCTTCAATTAAATTTTGTAAATTAAATTAAATTACAAATTATATTTAATCTAATAAATGATTCAATAAATCTTTAGATTGAAACAAATATACATGAAATAGTAATAATAGCAATCAGATATTTAGTGTAATATTAGAATTAAAAGGAAATAAATTCGTATACTAACAGAATCCTTCTTTATAAATAAATTAATTTTCTTTTGAAATGAAAAGTTAGTATGACAAATTTGAGCTATTAAAATTTAAATTAGTACTGTATTGAGCATAATTTAAATTAAAATATCATTAACAAATATACAACGATAAAATAATGACTAAGACTAAAAAGCTGCGTAATTAGCTACGGTTAAGATTTGCAAAGTTAAAAATAACAAATTAGAAGTATATGCTTTGCATTTAAATAAGATAATTAAAACAAGACTTATTAAGTAAGAATAAAAGAATGTGAGGTCATATAAGACTCATAATAAAGACTAAAATTGTTAACAATCTTACACCTAGATTATTTTTAGTCCAATAAATGATTTACTAAATCATTAAAATATGCATGAAGTGATATTTATAATATTTGAATGCTTAGTACAAATTTAACTTAAAGGAAAATAAATTTGTATATGAATAAGACACTTATAATTAATACCAAAATCTAAAGACTATTAAGACATATTAAATCTTTATGCAGACTCAATGTAAATCATATTAAATTACCAACGACATTGTTTAACAACATATGATATTCAGAATCAATCTAAATAAATAAAAATTATTATATCAACCTTTACATGAATGAAGAATTATATTTAAAATATTAAGGTTTAATGTATCATCCAGACTATCAACTTAAGAATATTGAGAATAATAATACAGTTGATAAAAGTAATTGAGTAATTAAATTAGTAAGAAATTTATAATAGATAATACTTGGAAAATTTATATATAAATTTGCAGTAAAGTTAAATTATCAGATATTATAAATTCACCTGAAATTGAATTTGAAGTACTTATATTGATATAAATAAAATAAAATAATTAATTCAGATAGCTAAATTACTTAAAATGCTGTGAACTATTTACTTATTTTTACAAAGTAAAATTTTAAGTTACATCAATTACGATAAAATTTTAAAGACTAATTAATTTTAATAAACTAATAATTAGTTTATCTAGCACTGGAGAATAGTGAAGGTTGTGTTTTGTCTGTTCGTAGGAAGGCATTGTTGGGATTGGCCAACCTTGACAGGGCAACTGCATTCAGAGATGACTGATCATAGAAGTATAATTTAAATCTGTAGAGAACCGATAGTTCCAATCTTACTTAGAAAAAGTCGTAGGATTCTTCCTTGAATCTAGAGACAGATATTTTATAAAATAGAAATTCGTTTAAGAAACGTAGACTTTCCTATTTAATAGAATTTAAAATCAGCATAGTCAACCTAGAGCTACAAATATTAGTTGTGGTAGCCATTTAAGTTTGTGCTTTATTTCTTATTGATTGCGTTTAGCCAAGAGATAGTATTTCTCTAAAAGGTGGGGAGTTTTCAAGACTAGAAGGCAGTTCAATTTTCGAGGACGAAAATATTTAAAGGTGGGGAGAATGTAGTGACCCTCAATCTCGTCAACGTTGTTAGACCGGTCAAGAGATGATCAAGTGGCGAATTAGCCGTTAATAACTCGTTTAGTTTAACACGAACGTTAATTAATAGGAATTAACCTAACAACGATTTAGATATGAAACTAGTATCATTGAGTAGGTCTCGGAAAGTTACACGTAATGGATGCTCGAACGTGTCATTCGAGACACCGGATGAAGAAGATATCACTTGGAATTCTCTGAAGGGGAAATAATCATTTTTATATCTAATCCGCTTTGGATGCTCTTATCCTAGCGTGGGTGCCTTTATAATTTTAGCTGCACTATCATCACCTTACGTGTCGAGAGAAAACTCATTTCTCTTCTGTTCTTATCTTTCTTTCTTCTTCTTCGTTCTTCATTATTTCTTCTTCTTCTCTGTTCCTCACCGTTCGAGTTTCTGTGAGAGTTTAAGTAAGAAATTATTGAGGGAAACCAACTGGTAGTACTGATAAATGATTGAGAATATGGCGTGGTCGTTAATTTAGAAGTAGAACAACTGGGGTTTGATTCAGAGAGTCGAAATTAGGGTTTGTAGTTTCGATGGATGTTCTGAAGATGTAGAAGATGAATTAAGGAGCTAGTGTGGATAAAGAATCATGGGTAGGGGTTAATTGAAGTTCTAGAGTTATTTAGAGAAGAATTAATGAATTAGGGTTTCTCAAGATGAACTGGAAGTTCGATTTAGTGATGTTTAAGAAGGATTGAAGTTTGGGTTTTCATTGTTTGAGGAACGGGGTGGAGTTAATTAGATGGTGGAACTTTAATTTCAGTTTAATTGTGAATTTGAGAATTAGGGTTCTTGAGTCTTGACCTCAGATAGAGAAGATGTAATTGAAGGATGAATTTGGAAGTCTAGAAGATAAATTAGAGATGGGTTTTCGCGTGTAATGTTTGACAGTGAAGTTAAGGTGTTGGAACTGGTTGGAAGATCAGTTGAGGATATGTGTTGATTGCTGCAGGACATGTGTGATGTTTTGAATGCATTGAAAGCTGGAATCAAAAGTTCAATTCTGTTGATAAGGAAGTGACGGAGTTAGTTTGAGTACTGAACTGGTTGTTGCTTGAGCTAGCTGGTTTGAGGTAAATGTTTCTCTGAGTTAATTAGTGAAGTTATTCAGTTCATTGTTGAGTTCATGTACTAAGTAATGGATTTACATTTGAGATAGTTTTGGACAGTAGAGGTTGGTATATGTAATAAATGTATATGAGTATTATACAACTGGTGTTTACAAGTATTGAACACAGTAGATGAAGGAGATTATGGTTGTGGTGATATGAGCTGAGTAGAAGAGGTGGAGTTATCATGTTGCAGGTGCAAGTGAATTGAAGTGCATATGGAGTCTTAGTGTTATGGTTTAGCTAAGTTAGTAACGTTGTGGGGTGAGTGAAACTTAAATTGAGTATGAAGAGCTGAGAGTGCAAGGAGGTGAAGCTAGAGGTGTTGCTGGTACAAAGATGGAATGCAAGTGAAGTTGATATGAAGCTGTTAAGGTCCCAACTGTGACTGAGTATAGTTACAAATGAAATTAGGTTGGAAAGAATTGATTTTGATGAATGGAGTTGAATTCTTGTTAAAAGTAATGTATGGACTAGTGCAGGTGGAATGAGGTGAAGTAAAGAAGATTGTGAGAACAGTTATAGACTTGAAGTTGTTGTTGCTATGTAGATTATTGTTGTAGCAGGATGTAGATAAAGTGTTGCTTAGAACTGCTCTTGGAGGTAAAGCTTATTTGCAGTTGTACTGAATTTATATAATTCGGTTTGAATGAAGTTTGTTTAGAATGATTGGAATGGTTAGTGTTTGTATAGACTTGTGTTCTTGAGTTTTTCTTTCCAGTCAGTTTAGCTGACTCGGTTTGCTAATCTGACTCAGTTGTCTAACTGAGTTGAATCGTATTGACCCACTGAGTTTCCATGTTTTGACCAGTGTTGACTCAGTTGACCGAGTTAGATAATTGACCTGACCTTAACTGTTGACCCTTGACCGAGACTTGACCTTTGACTGAACTTATACGTTGACTGTTAAGTTGACCATGGACTATCAGTTTGACTGTTAGAGACTGTTAGTTGACTCAGATGGACCAGGCCTTTGGTTAATGGGCCTGTTTAGAGAACTTGGGCTTGTGAATAATTATCTTATCTCACATAGTTGAATTGGACCTCTTATGGTCTGAATTAGCATTCGGTTTCTTCTACAAAGTTGTAGATCTTCATAAGACTTACCTACGGACTATAGAATCAATCTAATTGGATTATTAAACTCTTAGTTATACTAAAAATAGAGAATAAGAATACCATAATGGGCTTAGAATCATTAGATAAAATTGTATATTCTTTGTGAGCCTTTTTGGCTAAACTCTTAGAGTGCTTGTATGATTAACAGTTAGATTTTATTAACAACGATCAATTCAAAGGATGAACCAGTGGATCGTGGATCTCGAGATAAGCGTGCCTGGTCATCAAAAAGGTGTGGGAATGCATTTAACAGTTTTGTAATCATTGTTATTTCTTTTATGAAAGTCTTTATTTCATAAACTCATGCATTGTCTATTAATTTATTTCATGCTTTGTTTATCTTTATGAGTGTCTTTGGGAAATGAGAATTTCCATCTGTGATATATTGATAATCTTTGCTCCTTCTAATTTATGGCTAGGCGATACACCACAATATTAATAATAGGTGTGGAAATGGGCATCAATATTACGGGTGAGTATACAATTCACCACAGACTAACTTGTCTTTACTTTCGGTGTGTAAATGTCACCACAGAAATTATAAGGTGTGTAAATGTCACCGCAGAAACTAAAGGAGGATTTTAGGTCCATATACATGATTGTTTATTTCAGTGGTTTTGCTATCTTCTGATTTTTGGGAAAACATATAATGTTTTCCAAATCTGTTTTCCAAATCTGCATATGGTTACTTAGAAGTTAAATGTTAATTATTCCCCATTTCAGGTTTCAAAGGACAAAGCGAGTTGCGCAAATAAAGCTCCGAGAAGTTAACTTCGTTAGATTGATTATATTCGATATGTTGATTGTGTTGTATATTCTTTTGTAAACAAAATGATTATTTTATATATATCATCGGAGAGGAATTATTGTATATATATTTCTGAGCGGGGTTAATTTTGAGTTAAGTTTTGTATCGCTTTTCTTAATTGAATGCTTAAGTACATGTTTTAGATTTTAGTGCCTCTTTATTTAGTTAATTCTTTGGATTAGTCATTGTTAGCTTAGGGGCGCTACAAACTTGGTATCGAGCTCATTATTAGATCTTATATGGGAAAGATAGAAATAGCCAATTGCCGTTATTGAACTAGATTAGTTAGAACTGGGTTGGGTTTGTGAGATAAATCTTAATCACTAAAAGCTATCAATAATTAAAAGATTTATCTAATTGATTGAATTGTTTGTTTGATTGTTTGTTTATGTATTGAAGTAAAAATTGTAAGGTACACCAATAACTTTAGGATTTAATAATAATTAATCTAAAAAGTTTGAAAACGTAAATAATCTAATACTATAATAATAATAGTGAAATTAGTATAATTGATATAACTTGTAAATCAAATAGAAACTTACTGAACACATGGACTTATGTGAAGAGTAAATAAATTATGGAGTAACCACATAAATGTTGATAGTAATTTTTGAGACTTATTAATATTTGTAAGAATAGTTTAAATAATAATTCAACCATCAATATTAATAATTGCTAATTGTAGATGATAATAATTTAATAAGAGTAATAATAATTTTTAATAAAGTAATGTTTGCATTCACAATTAGTATCAACTTTATTTAACAAAATTCCGATAAGGATATAGAACAACAAAAATAATAATAATTATTATGATTAAATAACTACGAAAATTATTTACGCATATCTTCAATTAAATTTTGTAAATTAAATTAAATTACAAATTATATTTAATCTAATAAATGATTCAATAAATCTTTAGATTGAAACAAATATACATGAAATAGTAATAATAGCAATCAGATATTTAGTGTAATATTAGAATTAAAAGGAAATAAATTCGTATACTAACAGAATCCTTCTTTATAAATAAATTAATTTTCTTTTGAAATGAAAAGTTAGTATGACAAATTTGAGCTATTAAAATTTAAATTAGTACTGTATTGAGCATAATTTAAATTAAAATATCATTAACAAATATACAACGATAAAATAATGACTAAGACTAAAAAGCTGCGTAATTAGCTACGGTTAAGATTTGCAAAGTTAAAAATAACAAATTAGAAGTATATGCTTTGCATTTAAATAAGATAATTAAAACAAGACTTATTAAGTAAGAATAAAAGAATGTGAGGTCATATAAGACTCATAATAAAGACTAAAATTGTTAACAATCTTACACCTAGATTATTTTTAGTCCAATAAATGATTTACTAAATCATTAAAATATGCATGAAGTGATATTTATAATATTTGAATGCTTAGTACAAATTTAACTTAAAGGAAAATAAATTTGTATATGAATAAGACACTTATAATTAATACCAAAATCTAAAGACTATTAAGACATATTAAATCTTTATGCAGACTCAATGTAAATCATATTAAATTACCAACGACATTGTTTAACAACATATGATATTCAATCAATCTAAATAAATAAAAATTATTATATCAACCTTTACATGAATGAAGAATTATATTTAAAATATTAAGGTTTAATGTATCATCCAGACTATCAACTTAAGAATATTGAGAATAATAATACGATTTGATAAAAGTAATTGAGTAATTAAATTAGTAAGAAATTTATAATAGATAATACTTGGAAAATTTATATATAAATTTGCGGTAAAGTTAAATTATCGATATTATAAATTCACCTGAAATTGAATTTGAAGTACTTATATTGATATAAATAAAATAAAATAATTAATTCAGATAGCTAAATTACTTAAAATGTCATGAACTATTTACTTATTTTTACAAAGTAAAATTTTAAGTTACATCAATTACGATAAAATTTTAAAGACTAATTAATTTTAATAAACTAATAATTAGTTTATCTAGCACTGGAGAATAGTGAAGGTTGTGTTTTGTCTGTTCGTAGGAAGGCATTGTTGGGATTGGCCAACCTTGACAGTAAAGCGCATTCGAGAGATGACTGATCATAGAAGTATAATTTAAATCTGTAGAGAACCGATAGTTCCAATCTTACTTAGAAAAAGTCGTAGGATTCTTCCTTGAATCTAGAGACAGATATTTTATAAAATAGAAATTCGTTTAAGAAACGTAGACTTTCCTATTTAATAGAATTTAAAATCAGCATAGTCAACCTAGAGCTACAAATATTAGTTGTGGTAGCCATTTAAGTTTGTGCTTTATTTCTTATTGATTGCGTTTAGCCAAGAGATAGTATTTCTCTAAAAGGTGGGGAGTTTTCAAGACTAGAAGGCAGTTCAATTTTCGAGGACGAAAATATTTAAAGGTGGGGAGAATGTAGTGACCCTCAATCTCGTCAACGTTGTTAGACCGGTCAAGAGATGATCAAGTGGCGAATTAGCCGTTAATAACTCGTTTAGTTTAACACGAACGTTAATTAATAGGAATTAACCTAACAACGATTTAGATATGAAACTAGTATCATTGAGTAGGTCTCGGAAAGTTACACGTAATGGACTGCTCGAACGTGTCATTCAGACACCGGATGAAGAAGATATCACTGGAATTCTCTGAAGGGGAAATAATCATTTTTATATCTAATCCGCCTGAATGCTCTTATCCTAGCGTGGGTGCCTTTATAATTTTAGCTGCACTATCATCACCTTACGTGTCGAGAGAAAACTCATTTCTCTTCTGTTCTTATCTTTCTTTCTTCTTCTTCGTTCTTCATTATTTCTTCTTCTTCTCTGTTCCTCACCGTTCGAGTTTCTGTGAGAGTTTAAGTAAGAAATTATTGAGGGAAACCAACTGGTAGTACTGATAAATGATTGAGAATATGGCGTGGTCGTTAATTTAGAAGTAGAACAACTGGGGTTTGATTCAGAGAGTCGAAATTAGGGTTTGTAGTTTCGATGGATGTTCTGAAGATGTAGAAGATGAATTAAGGAGCTAGTGTGGATAAAGAATCATGGGTAGGGGTTAATTGAAGTTCTAGAGTTATTTAGAGAAGAATTAATGAATTAGGGTTTCTCAAGATGAACTGGAAGTTCGATTTAGTGATGTTTAAGAAGGATTGAAGTTTGGGTTTTCATTGTTTGAGGAACGGGGTGGAGTTAATTAGATGGTGGAACTTTAATTTCAGTTTAATTGTGAATTTGAGAATTAGGGTTCTTGAGTCTTGACCTCAGATAGAGAAGATGTAATTGAAGGATGAATTTGGAAGTCTAGAAGATAAATTAGAGATGGGTTTTCGCGTGTAATGTTTGACGATGTGAAGTTAAGGTGTTGGAACTGGTTGGAAGATCAGTTGAGGATATGTGTTGATTGCTTAGGACATGTGTGATGTTTTGAATGCATTGAAAGCTGGAATCAAAAGTTCAATTCTGATGATAAGGAGGTGATGGAGTTAGTTTGATTACTGAACTGGTTGTTGCTTGAGCTAGCTGGTTTGAGGTAAATGTTTCTCTGAGTTAATTAGTGAAGTTATTCAGTTCATTGTTGAGTTCATGTACTAAGTAATGGATTTACATTTGAGATAGTTTTGGACAGTAGAGGTTGGTATATGTAATAAATGTATATGAGTATTATACAACTGGTGTTTACAAGTATTGAACACAGTAGATGAAGGAGATTATGGTTGTGGTGATATGAGCTGAGTAGAAGAGGTGGAGTTATCATGTTGCAGGTGCAAGTGAATTGAAGTGCATATGGAGTCTTAGTGTTATGGTTTAGCTAAGTTAGTAACGTTGTGGGGTGAGTGAAACTTAAATTGAGTATGAAGAGCTGAGAGTGCAAGGAGGTGAAGCTAGAGGTGTTGCTGGTACAAAGATGGAATGCAAGTGAAGTTGATATGAAGCTGTTAAGGTCCCAACTGTGACTGAGTATAGTTACAAATGAAATTAGGTTGGAAAGAATTGATTTTGATGAATGGAGTTGAATTCTTGTTAAAAGTAATGTATGGACTAGTGCAGGTGGAATGAGGTGAAGTAAAGAAGATTGTGAGAACAGTTATAGACTTGAAGTTGTTGTTGCTATGTAGATTATTGTTGTAGCAGGATGTAGATAAAGTGTTGCTTAGAACTGCTCTTGCAGGTAAAGCTTATTTGCAGTTGTACTGAATTTATATAATTCGGTTTGAATGAAGTTTGTTTAGAATGATTGGAATGGTTAGTGTTTGTATAGACTTGTGTTCTTGAGTTTTTCTTTCCAGTCAGTTTAGCTGACTCGGTTTGCTAATCTGACTCAGTTGTCTGACTGAGTTGAATCGTATTGACCCACTGAGTTTCCATGTTTTGACCAGTGTTGACTCAGTTGACCGAGTTAGATAATTGACCTGACCTTAACTGTTGACCCTTGACCGAGACTTGACCTTTGAATGAACTTATACGTTGACTGTTAAGTTGACCATGGACTATCAGTTTGACTGTTAGAGACTGTTAGTTGACTCAGATGGACCAGGCCTTTGGTTAATGGGCATGTTTAGAGAACTTGGGCTTGTGAATAATTATGTTATCTCACATAGTTGAATTGGACCTCTTATGATCTGAATTAGCATCCGGTTTCTTCTACAAAGTTGTAGATCTTCATAAGACTTACCTACGGACTATATAATCAATCTAATTGGATTAGTAAACTCTTAGTTATACTAAAAATAGAGAATAAGAATACTATAATGGGCTTAGAATCATTAGATAAAATTGTATATTCTTTGTGAGCCTTTTTGGCTAAACTCTTAGAGTGCTTGTATGATTAACAGTTAGATTCTATTAACAACGATCGATTCAAAGGATGAACCAGTGGATCATGGATCTCGGGATAAGCGTGGATGGTCATCAAAAAGGTGTGGGAATGCATTTAACAGTTTTGTAATCATTGTTATTTCTTTTATGAAAGTCTTTATTTCATAAACTCATGCATTGTCTATTAATTTATTTCATGCTTTGTTTATCTTTATGACTGTCTTTGGGAAATGAGAATTTCCATCTGTGATATATTGGATACTGCTCCTTCAGAATTTATAGCTAGGGCGATACACCACAATATTAATAATAGGTGTGGAAATGGGCATCAATATTACGGGTGAGTATACTAATCACCACAGACTAACTTGTCTTTACTTTCGGTGTGTAAATGTCACCACAGAAATTATAAGGTGTGTAAATGTCACCGCAGAAACTAAAGGAGGAGTTTAGGTCCATATACATGATTGTTTATTTCAGTGGTTTTGCTATCTTCTGATGTTTGGGAAAACATATAATGTTTTCCAAATCTGTTTTCCAAATCTGCATATGGTTACTTAGAAGTTAAATGTTAATTATTCCCCATTTCAGTTTCAGTGACAGAGCAGAGTTGCGCAGCGAAATCTCCGAGAAGTTAACTTCGTTAGATTGATTATATTCTGATATGTTGATTGTGTTGTATATTCTTTTGTAAACAAAATGATTATTTTATATATATCATCGGAGAGGAATTCTTGTATATATATTTCTGAGCGGGGTTAATTTTGGGTTAAGTTTTGTATCGCATTTCTTAATTGAATGCTTAAGTACATGTTTTAGATTTTAGTGCCTCTTTATTTAGTTAATTATTTGGATTAGTCAGCTGTTAGCTTAGGGGGGCTACAAAATCGACGGTAAAATGAAGCTAAAGCATGAAAACTTCGAGTTTGGGAGGCTGTCTTTGGAGTCGGCCAATCACGAATAGATGTGATTTTTGAATCATCTACTTGAATACCATCAGCAGAAATAACGTAACCCAAAAACAGAACCTTGGAAGTGAAAAAGTGACACTTCTTCAGATTGATAAATAATTCATTTTCCTTGAGAGCATTGAAAATATCCCACAAGTGAAAGCGACGTTCCTCTTCAGATTTAGAATAGATAAGATTTTCATCAAAATAAGCCATAACAAAATTACCAATGAAGGGCTATAAGACTTGATTCATAAGCCTCCTAAATGTACTTGGAGCATTAGACAAACCAAATGGCATAACAAGCCACTCAAAGAGACCATATTTTGTCTTAAACGCAGTCTTCCGTTCATCCCCAAGTCGAACTCGGATCTGATGATACCAATCTTAGAAAATATTATGGAACCGGAGAGCATATCAAGCATATCATCTAATCTTGGAATTGGGAAGCGATAGCGAATTGTGATCTTATTAACAGCTCTACTATCAATAATACACATACGCCAAGTTCCATCTTTTTTAGGCACAAGAAGAGCGGGAACAGCGCACGGGCTCAAACTGGGTTGTATGAAACCTTTAGACAGCAATTCATCTACTTGACCTCAAACTATATCATGTTTATTAGGGATCATATGGTAATGGGGAAGATTAAGCAAACTTACACCAGGCATGAGATCTGATTCTTGTGCATCTGCTAAGATGTTCGGGGAAACCAACATCGTAGTCTCTTCTTGTTGTAGACTTAGCTTAGGTTTTGCGTAAGATGGTTGCAATATGATTAGGTTTCCATTGTACATGAACGAATATGTATTAGCTTTACCTCGATAACTGACATCTATATCATTTCGCCATGGGCGTCCAAGTAATATGTGGCAAGCACTAATATCCATAACATCACAAAGCACCGTGTCATTGTAAGTCCCAATTTTAAACGACATGAGACATTGAGAATCTACATTCTTCTTGTTGTTATCGTCATTCCAACCAATAGAGTATGGGTTAGGATGTGGGCAAGTAGATAATTGCAGCGTATTCACCAATCTAGATGAAACAATATTTTGACAACTACCACTGTCAATGATCATATCACAGATCTTGTTTTGTACACGACATTGAGTGCGGAGCAAACGATTACGAGTTGGATAGTCAACACGAGGAACATATAATAGATTTCGAATAACATAAGAGATATAATCTCCTTCATCTCATTTCTCTGCATGTGTAGGTATATCTTCCTTATTTCCAATAATTTCTTCACTTTCTTCCTCATACACATCAACAGACTCTTCTTCATCCATTAATATACGTCTAATTCCATATTTGTTTAATGGATGACCTGGTTGCTTACACTTATAAAACTTGTTTTCAGTTGGATATGCATAAGGGTTTTGAGGTTTTGATTTAATGGGTTGAGCATTACCAGGTTGGGGTGGAGGTGGTGGAGTCTTTGTGGTAGGTAAGGTTTGGGAAGAAGATGGTTGGGTAGTAGTGGTAGTGGGAGTAGGAGAAGTACGGGGCTGGAATAGAGAAGGTTGTTGCCTAATCGAAAAATTTTGAAACGAAGGTTTTCTAGGGTAAGAGACTTAGGATTTTGGGTATAGTTGTGGAGAAAGCATGAAATATTATATCTTTAGAGCATTATTAATGACAGCATGAAGAGAAGTGTATTGTTGAGTAGCTAACATTTCTTGTATATTCTAATCAAGTTAATTGATGAAATGTCTAATTATTTGATCAACCGTCTCATTCAGCTGATTCTGAGACAACAAACGAGAAAATTCAGTCACATATTATTGAACCGAGCGGTTACCTTGGCGACAGTTTTGCAAACTGATGAATAAGGTTTGCATGTAGTCCGGAGGAAGAAATCTTCTCTTCAACAGTTATTTCATGGATGTCCAGGATTGAACTTGTCGCAGTCCTTGATTGGCCCATTCTATTTGAAGATGATCCCACCATGAGAAAGCCAGTCCAGTAAATTTGAAAGCAACAAGCTCTACTTGTTGATCTTTAGGTATGTGCATATAAGCAAGGAAGCGTCAACTGTACACAACCAATATAAGAAATCTTCAATGTGTAAGAGTCCATCAAACGGGGTTATATCAGCTTTGGGGAGATGGGTTTGTGGATTTCCCATGTTCCTTTGTTGGTACGATGGTGGAGGATAATAATATGCTCATAATCTTCAACATTAATTGTTTGCTGCTTTGTAGAATATTTAAGCAAGTTTTGGGGAGTAGTGTAAGATCTGAAATCTTCAAAGAATTGAAATTATATGGTTGAGCAAGGTGGACAAGAATAGTAATTTGGAGTAGTGTATAATGGATAATAATATGATTTATTTTGGGAAGTGTAATGGCTGGAAGAAGGTTGGGAAGTGGCTGGGGGGGTTTGAAGATGAGTGGTGGTGTTGGTGTGTGGAGGGGTGGAAGCATGGTGTTGGACAGTTTCAGCTAGGGTCTTAGGTAACTAATATTACCTTCTTTCCATCTTATCCCATGATGTTAGCAGCAAACCAGCCTTTGAAATCTTCTTTGAAATCCTCATAACGTTTATCTATCATTGTGGTTAACTCCGTCTTTAGGCGGATTCCCATTGCTTGCATATCAGTTTCAAGGTCTTTCTTCAAATTGTTCCTCAACTCTTCAATCTTCTTATCGCCCATGTTAGTGGAGGCTCTCAATCGAGACTCTGGTACCACTTAACGTAGCGAAAGCGTATAACTTGGATCAAGAATCCAAAAAGATAGTGTGAAATCAATAGATTCACAAAATCTATAAGAAAACTAGAGAACGATAACTAAATAAAATATCTTTGACAAATAAAATAAGATAATAATGTTGAATATGTAGAAATTCTACAATACTAGGCCTTCTTATATAGGCTTCACTATTTCCTAAAAGTATTATAACTAGAAAATGGAAATCAATCTAAACTAAGAAACCAATAAGTTCTAGAATAGAGAAAATTAAGAAACAATACTAGAAATAGAAAGAGGTTTGACTCTCATGTCAAATGGGGGTGACTTGGTCTAGATGTCCTACATTAGAAAGAGAAGGAATACCAGAGATTTTAAATACAAATATGAAAGAGCCGATTGAATCGGAGAAGTGATGGGTTTTTTGGAATATAATTCAACCATTAGATTATTTGTCTTCATGAGGAAGATATGCTCCAAATGAGTGATTTTCCCAATTTTTCTTCTTGAATTGATAGATGGAGAGTCCGGTGATCGGAAATCTTCTCTGGCGATCTTCAAACCCAACATAAGTAACCAAGAACACCCATTAAAGGTAACAAGAATCACCATAAAAGTGAAGATAAAAGCACCATAAAAGTGCAGAGACCTTGCCTTCCGGCAAGTGAAGAATATAAACTTTTAAAAATAAACAACTAATCTAATAAGAACGACCTATAAGATAAACTAAAATTATTGTTACTGCTCAGATCTACTAGGGTCTATGAAGATCTGGCAGATCTGAGCAGTTTGTTGGTCGCCGGAAAAAGTTTTCTTTTGGCCGGAAAAGATCTCCTCTAGAGTGGAGAGAAGAAAGAGAGAGTTAATAATAATTTCTTTTCAATATCTCTTTTACGTTTTTCATGCCTTCTGCCTAGCATAATAAACGTATATACTTTTTTTCTCTTGTGAACAAATTAAGAATGTGTAAAAGACATTCCCATCTCACAAGGGTAACGTTTTCAACTTATGAAGAAGTAGTCGCTACGAACAAGACTTTAGCGTGTTTGGATACCAGAATCAGAAGTCAGGAAGAAACTATTTAACTTCACAAATAGTTAACTTTTTCGTCATTTCGATACACAAAGTGACCTCTGGCTTTTCGAATTTTAAAACTCAAAAAAACATTTTTCCATATGATATCCAAACAAGCTATAGCTTTACCTTTCATCACAAACTACACATATGCTGATGATATAATAATATAATTGACCATCTCTTAAGGTAAATTCTTCGTAAAAATTCATTATTAAACCTAGCCTCAAAAATAGATTTGTTGAAATTAAATTATTGCAGCGGGGCAATTAAATTGTACGAGGGTTACCATTCCGGTAGATCCAGTGATTAAGACTATTTGAGAGATACATAAATCTTGAACGGGGGTCTTCGAATCGGAGAGAGAAAGTTTGCGAAACAGGCGATAAACTCGGCGATTTTTTTCCTTTCATGTCTGAAATTTGGTGATTTATGAACTCGTAGTCGATCTATGTTTTCAAACAAAACTGATAAGTTAATGAATTGATTATCTTGGTATTAATAGTTGAATCGAGAGATACATAAATCTTGAACGGGGGTCTTCGAATCGGAGAGAGAAAGTCTGCGAAATGGGCGATAAACTCGGCGAATTTTTTTCTTTCATGTCTGAAATTTGGTGATTTATGAACTCGTAGTCGATCTATGTTTTCAAACAAAACTGATAAGTTAATGAATTGATTTTCTTGGTATTAATAGTTGAATTGATTTACTGTTTTGTTTTGATTTGATTTCTCATCTCGATAGTACTTGAAAATTAGGGTTTGGTTATAAAATTGTTTTCTAATTTGGATTTTTTATTTATGGATTTCTTTTCAGCTTAAATTCAGCGAGCTTGGGAAAGATCTCCTCTCTAATTAAGTTGGTTTTCACTTACCGGAATTCATGGCTAATTCTGCTAAGTGGTGTTAGTTGAATTTCTTTCTGCGATTGGTAATGCGATGGGTGTGTTTGGTTTATCCTTTGATTACACTTGCTATAAGTAATAATTTATTCTAGAAGTAATATATGGCTATTTCATTGATTAGAAAAGGAATAGTTTATTCTATAATTTTATTAAGATTAAGATTGTAATCACTAGACTATGCAATAATCCAAAGGATACCAGATGGGATTTTTTTAGTTTGGTTGTTGTAAAAAGTATAGCTAGCTGCATGCAAGTTTTGGAAATAATATTTTCTCCAAGTGGGAATGGAAGAACAATATCAAAAGGAATTGAATTGTTTCCCTAAAAATATAAAAGGAAAAAGAGTAACAAATTATGTTATATTATTAAACTTTGTCTTTATGGTTTTCTTTTATAGAGGTTCTGCTACTGCAATTGTTTCTCTAGGAGATAAGATAGATAATCCGATAATTTTTGAGGGGATGAGTACGATAGCAAAACTAATAAAGGAAAATGCTGATCTTTCTGATATAGGAAATCACAAGCTCTTACAGTTCATCAAAAAGGCTGCTTCTTGTATTAAAAGGAATGAATCAATGGACCTGGTTGGAAAAATATTCATAGAAGAAGGTTTCTACAAGTCAAAAATCATACATGACCAAGTGAAAAGAGTTTTTAAGAACAAGTGGAACCTACAATGCAAATTAGAGGTAAGAGAAACAAAAACAAAAAATCTGTTTTTTTTTCTCTTTTGAAGACCCTGAAGAATTTTCTAAGATAGTAATGTCTAATGCATGTGTGGAAGGAAAACTTCTATCTTTTAGGGAAAAGATTGATTAGGTTAGGTACTCTGATCTTAACTTTGATAAATACATCTTCTGGACTGCTTTCAAATTCACTAGCTTTATTTTCGATAGAGTTTATATGGCAAGGAAAGTAGCTAAGCAAATCGGAAAAATTCTGATGATGATTGGTCTACATGATGGTGAATATAAAGTTTTGGTCATAGTAGATTTATGTAAACCATCAGTTAAAAGGTTTGATATGATTTTAGAGGATTTGGGTACAAGAAAGAAGCAAATTGAGATAGATTACATTGGTCTTCTAGGGATGGTCTGTACTAGATGCATGTGGATAGCACACCCTCCAGGTTATGACTGTAAAAATAAAACTCCACCTGCTATAGGTAATATACCAGTGGTGGTATGAACAAAATAATAGGCGAAGAGTTATTTGAAATTGAAGAAAAATAAAGCAAAAATCTGAAAAAAGATTGATAAAACATCAGTGGAATATAAGAGCCTGATTGATAAAGAAGCAGTCAACAGGAGCACTAGGAAAAGGAAAAGAATGGATATAGAGTGGAAGTATCCAAATCTTGATGTGAAAGCAAAAGCAATCACAATTCGTGACACTGAAGAATCTAAGAAGTCTTCAAGTTCAGGAAAAAGAAAATCTAAGAATGGAGGAAACACAGAAATTGATGAAGAAATAAAGAAAAGGAGAAATGTTTTTAAGATTTGATAAAAGGAAAGATATATCTTCAGGGTTATGCTTGGCTCCTTGGCGAGTATAAGGATTTGGGTAAAGGTACCACTGACATGTTTTCAAATGCTCTAGACACTATTCGGCAAGATTAAATTCCTGCAAATTCAACACCAATAGCTGCTGCAGAAGCAGTTTTCCAAGAAGAAGCCACGGTTTCTGTAAAAGTGAAGGATCTAAAGATTGGTGAGGGGAGCTCGAGTACCAAAAGCTCTGATCTGGTTAGTTTTCTTATTTATTTTTATATATCTCCATTTTTTTGTATTTTAAAGTTTGAGTTATTTTCTTTTAAGTTTTGCATCTTGAAAAAAATAAACCATAAAAATATTGTCCTGCTTTGTAGTGCTTTGTGTGTATTGTTTGTGGTATCTAGGCTTAGAGTTGTAGTTTTTCAAATTATGATCATCATATCTTGGAAAACTCGGGGTTGTAATAGCCCTAATACTTTTGATCATTTGAGGTTTTTGATTGAAAAACATAAACCCGATTTAGTGTTCCTTTATGAAACAAAAATATCGATGGAAAAAATCGAAAATACCGCTAAAAAACTCTATTTCAATGATTGGATTATAATCCCATTTATTGGAAAATAGGGTGGACAAATTGTGGCGTGGTTTAGTAATTTACAGGTTCAGTTAGTGGGAGGTTAAGTTAAATATAATCACTATTTCTTTTAAGGTTTGAGGTATCATATCTTATACGTCCTTTATATATGGTGCATTGAATTCTCCATGAAAATCTTGTCAGTGGGAATATATTCAAGGTTTAGGAGATCAAATTGACCATCCCTGGATGGTAGTGGGGGACATGAATTTTATTTTGGATAAATCAGAAAAATAAGGGGGTAATGAAGCTAATTCTAGTGAAGTCTCTGTTATTCAAATTGTTATCCAACAACTATGTTTCATTGATTAAGATTTACGGGTAATCCATTCAATTAGTCTAATCAGAGAGATTGAATTGAAAAAATCAGAGAGAGGATTGATTCAATGGATTGAATGCTTTACTGAAGCTATAGTTCACCATTTAACTAGAACTGCTTCAGATCATAATCCTTTGCTTATTATTTTTGATCCTATTAGAATTAGACAAAACAAACTATAAGGAGTTAAATGGTAGTAATGAATTTTAACAGATGTTACGGGATCTATCAAAGGATTTAAAGGACTAGAATAAAAATATTTTCAAAACATTTTTAAGAGTAAGGAGAAAAGTTTAAGCCAAATTGATAGAGAAAACAAAAGGCCTGCTCATTTGGTCTATACGAAGACTCTAAAGAAATTGGAGGAGGAATTGGAAACTTAGAGTAAGATTGAAAATATATATTGGCTAGAAAATAGTAGAGATAAAAAATTTAAGGAGCATGATAAGTGTACAAAGTATAGGTATGAGTGACGCTATTCGTCTTCATTGTGGACTTCTTGAAGAGGGTTGGGAGATATTTCTCCAAAAACAGGTTGTCGTTTAAGATATTTCTCTTCACATGGGATGGTCAGATTGAGTTGGAATGTTCATGAATACTCCAAGCTCTTTTTATTAATAAATCCGTGTCATGTTATTTTATGTTTTGAATACCTATAATTCATAATGATAATTCTCATGTTAATGTATTTTTCAGAATTGTGCTAGTGCAGTGGCTAAGGTACAGTTGCCACAAAAGTCAGGCATAAATAAAATAAATGTTGATACTTCTTTTGGATGTGATACTAATGTTTTTAATATTTGAATGATTCTTTGGAATCATGCAGGGGATAGTATAAGGTCAAAAAATTATTGCATCAGAAAATCTAAACCCGTAAAGAGGGAAAGTGTCTTCCTGGCAAGGTGCCAGGCCAACAAAACGATAAACTTATCCAAATTTACTTCCCGAGTACCGATTTGAATGATACGTTTCGATAGAAAAAAATATATATTTTAACATGTGGCATGTGACTTATATGAAAGTTGTGTTTAAATTGCTCTTAAAAAATCTACATTTTCACGATGAGTGATCGAATTTTAGATAGCGGTAAGAAAGGTTGTCGTTCACTCAGACTTGATGAGATTGATTTCAGGTTTAATAAATAAAAATAAGAAAATATGTACACAAAATAGTAGCAGGATGGATAGATACCGGGGTTCGGTATTTCAATGCCTTTCATATACATGGGTTTTAGAAATTAATCCTTTGTTATAGGCCCTGTGGCCCATGGATGTGCGGTCCATTAGACGACTAGGTTTTCCCTTCCCTATATATTAGAACCTTGTATTATGTAATGGCTTATGCCTCTTTATCAATAAGAAGTTCTTCTCCTTCTCCATCTCTATCTCTTGCTTTAACCTAATCGATACTACAAAACGTTATCATGCACGATGCTATACCACGGAGCTACATCGGATTGATTGATTTTTTTTTCTTTTATTCTACACAGATTAACGTCAAGCTAATATGGAAATCGATGGAATCAAATCAGATAAGTTGGATCTATTTTGCCCTATAAAAATATATTTTTTGCTTCCCTTGTTTTCGATTTCGGTATAATACAATTGTGATCGTATATGCACATACTACCTATTAAATTAAATCTGTAGTAGAAATTGATTTAATTTTGATCGTAGTGTTAATGAACTGATTTCCCCCGTATGTATATGATAAATTTCAATCGGGTGATTACATTACATTACATTTCATTAATAATATTTTATTTGTATTGGGTATGTGAATATCCCTGATTACATACAATAATATTTTATTTGTATATTGGCATGTAAAGATCCACCCGCTGTAGTGGAGGAAGAGAATTTTGGCGAATCTGTTCGTTTTCTGAAAAACTGGAAGAAAACCAGTCCATGGAAAAAGATAGGAAGGTGGAAAACTGCTCCAAACCCAGACCCTCCAGCTACCCAAATCCGGACCCGTGCAGCTGCCCAAACCCGGACCCGCCAGCTGCCTAAACCCGGGACCCGCATGTTTTGTTCCAGTTCGTGTCTGTTCTATTCCAGTTCGGGCTGATCCATCTCGGTCTGTTCTGTTCCAGTTCAGGTATATCCAGTTCATGTTCATGTTCCTGTCTTGGTTTTAGGGCGTGCACGACCAAGGCTGGAACCAAAGTCTAAGGTATGTGACTATAATGTGAATTTTTACGTTGAGTACTTACTAGGGCTATTTATTTATTTTTAGAATATGCCTAGTTTTGTTAATTGTTGTCTTAAAATAAGCTAACATCATATAAACGGTCAATTTAAATTATTTTTATTGATCTAAATCATTAAGAATTTTGGCCTTAATGCTATTTGTTCTCTTGAATATGATATTGGCTATAATTGAATGGTGTATTTTGTTTAATTGGTTGTACCAACTCAATTCCAATGTATTTATTTGGGGCTTAGAAGAATTGAGCACCATTATTGGATACTTGATATTTTCCCAAAAATTTTGAATGTTGCGTGGAATATATCCACTTGCTCGACTATTAATATGTCAATAGTTTCAAAACATACATTCAAATAAAATCACATGTATTCCAATTTTTGTGGAAGAACTCACAAAAGATGATATGAGTCGTAAAATTTTCATTTCTCTACTTCATCCATAATACTAACGAACCGGTATATGTTGAAGTATGACAACAAGAGAATTAATTATTTTTTTAGTAATATATTCAACCTAAAGTAATTGGTTGACATGTGTAGTGAGATTCTCTTGGCCTAATGAGATAAAGAAATTTCTCAAATTAAGCTAAATGTAGCAAAATTGTAAATGAAAAGAACCCCAAAGTAATAAGGGTTAGATGTACCGACTCATATAAAGCATGTGAAAAGGGACATATATATCATGAGAAAAAAAAATCCCAACAGTAATGACACCAAAGTATAGGCATCAATTGAACATGGGATCAACTAAACTGTAATTCTAGCTCCCATCATAAATAAAAGAGTTGGAAATGCACCTGGTCATAGGTGTTGGTATATACAATATAATGTGTATGTGTATCATAGTAACAACCAATTTTCACATCAACTTTAATGGCAACAAGAACTTTGCCTGGCCAATTGACTATCTTATCGGGCGCAGCACTGCTCATTTTTTTTTTTCAAGATAGAACAAAGACGTCGCAAAATCTCTAGATGTACCAAGAGATAATCACACCTTGTTAAATTCCCAAGTAACCTGTGCAAATGGATATCATGTGGAACATCAAAAATGATGAGAATGTAATTGATTGCATCTTTTATAGTCTCTAATATATTTGGAAGGAAATATATTTTAGAGAAACTATTGATTCAATCTAGTGCAATGTAATTCACTATAATATTTGGATTATTCAATCATATTGACTCCGACGATGAAATGTTAGAAACTGACTCATACAGGTGTAGAAATCGAGGGTTGGTATGCACGGGTCGAGGTGCCGGTCTATTTCCTTTGTCCATAATTGTTATGGGGCGAGGTCCATGTTCTCATCCGTTCGTGGATGTTTAATGTACACATGGGTCTGGCAGAGATAATTTCTTACTAGTTCATTAGTAAGAGGGCCAACTCTGCAAAGAAGAAAGAGATGTTTTGAAGTCGCCACCTGACTAAAGGGAGTCGGACCCTTTTAACTAGTTTGAATTCTTTTGAGGAAAACAAAACCTAGTCATGACTTGCATATTTATGGTCTGCTATCGAGAGTCTGGTAAGGAGATTCTAGTACGGAATGGGAAGGTGTTAGGCACCCATCAGCCGCCCAATCGTAAGATTGGCCTCTACTTCATGATTAAAGGGGAAAAGTTTATAATTTACTTTTATCAATGCTTATGTGCAGGATTTTAATACCGAAATTTATTAGAAATTGAGAAAATATTCTTATGCATCAATTATTTAGAATATAGAATTAATGCAAACTTTAATATTATTTATATATATATATATATATAATGAACATATTTATTATGGGTCTAATGTGGGAGGGAATTCCGCTTTAAACCCACACTTTGACTTATCCCACTTGGAAAATTAATAATAAAGCATAATTATTTTTATGTAATGTAAAGAGTAGTCATTGCGGTGTTACTACGAAATGGAAAACCATTCCGTTCCCGTATGACTACATGATTACCAAGAGATAGGAAATTAATATACCTGAACTATGATATTGAAACTTGAAGGATTCTTAGGATGATTTGTTGCTTTCGTCAAGTATGCAGAAAGTAATTAAAGTACCAGCAATTTAATGCTAATCCTTTAAAAACTTAAAGACAATACTTGATTTGATATTACTAAGCGAAGGAAAAATAAAGGAGAAAGTGTTTGAATGCGAGAAATTATTATTGAGTCTCTGCTCGAAGTGTTTTCCAGTCTAAAATGAAGTCTCTGGAGTGTTTTTCGTTGTTTATGAATGAGAAATTCGATCTCTATTTATAGGAAAGAAAACTTCAATTCTCCGTCAATTTCGGGCTGCTTTGTTGAAAAAAAAGGCCGTAAATCGTCCTTTTTTTCTTTCTTCTTTTCTTCGCAAATTTTCCTTCGTTGCTTTTCAATTGTATGCGACAATTAAAAATCTGATTATGACATGTGGGTCCGCTGGGTACTGTTCACGGTACTGTTACTATTCAAAAGTATTGTTACTATTCATTGGTGTTACTGTTCATACCGGTTGTTACTGTTCACCGCATCAAGAACATGATTGATGTTAAATTAGTCTCCTACCCAAGCTCCATATCATCCCTAAGAACCTAGTGATGAATTCAAAATCGAAAATCATTGTCGATCAAAATCCATCATCATGATGACCACCATTAAGAACACCCATGTTCTTCATGAGGAAGAAAGAGAGGTGCCCTTAGTAAAAAATCGGGTGCCTTTAGTATTTCCCTGAAACTTGACTGCTTTGACTTTTAGTCTTATGAGATTTTGTTTTGCTCATAACTTTTTCATACAAACTCGGAATGATTCCATTCTTTCGCCATTGGATTCGTATTTTCTTCCTCTCTATCATGATAGCGAGAATTCCCAGGTTTGGAAGGATAATGAAATGGGTAGGAGCTGTGCTTGTGGGCTTGATTGGTAGAGCTTGTGGGCTTGATTGGTTGAGCTTATGGGCTTGATTGGTAGAGCTTGTGGGCTTGAGAGCTTGTAGGCTTGTGGGCTTGATTGGTTGAACTTATGGGATTGATTTAAAGGATATGAAAATCCTTAATGGCTCCACAAAGAAATTTCTCTTGTATCCGGCTTCGAAGTATAAGAATGATATTTTCTATGGAAGGTGCGGAAATGGGGTGTCAACAGTTGCCCCTCTTTGAGAGTAACCGTTTTCGGTTAACGAACAAAGACCTGAACACCCTTTCGCACCTTATCTTTTCCAAGAGGTGATTTTGATGGGTTGATGAAGAAAGTCCTGACGTTGGTCGGGTTTGCTGCAGTTAAGCTTGTCAGCTCCATTTTCTTGATTTTTGAACCTTTGCGGTTGATTCAGTTGGATTGCCCTTTGTTCGAGCCGATTGAAATAGTTGAATAGGTTGATGAAGAAATTCTGACGTTGGCCGAGTTTGTTGTAGTTAAGCTTGTCAGCTCCATTTTCTTGATTTTTGAACCTTTGCGGTTGATTCAGTTGGATTGCCCTTTGTTCGAGCCGATTGAAATAGTTGAATAGGTTGATGAAGAAATATACTAACGTTGGATGGGTCTGCCCCAGTTGAGCTTGTCGGTTTCGTTCACATTCTGAAAGTGCATCTTCTTAGCTTGCTTTCCACGCTTTGTCTTGACATGACTTGTTTTTCTTTCACGAGAAGATTCTTGAAAAAGTATTTCTTTTAAAAACTTTTTGAAGAAGTAATTACCCCTTTTTTTCTTGATAACTTAATACCTTTTTTTTAACTCATTTCCTGTTTTAGGCTTCCAAACTTCTTTATGAATACTTGCTCCGTTTGGTGGATAGCCGTGAGCGCCAATTGAAGTCGGTGGTGAATGAGATGTACGGGATCATGTTGAGGCTTGATGAAATCAATAGAGAATCACTGGAGAGGCAGGCACGTATTGATACTCTCTCTGAAGAATTGTCCACGCTTCGACTTCTTTACGAGGTATACTGCACTTTTTTTTTTTTGATACAGGGAAAAGGAGCTAGCGGATCGGATGAATGACCCTAATGGGTTGGAGAAACCCGACGGGTCATGGATCTCATTTAGGTTTGCCCGAAAAGTGATTTGATGGAGCCCTAATCTTTTGCTTTAAATACTTCATTTTCTTCTTCCTCGACCATCAGTTTCTCTTTCTTCATATTCTTCTTCTTCTCTGCAAATCCGCCTCTTTTCTCCATCTTTCCTTCAGATATTTCTTGTATCTGCCGGATCTGTGCTTTGATCTTTCTTTTTTTGATCACCGTCTTCATGTTCTTCTACTTTCTGCTTGTTTGGTTCATCGCCATAGTAATCATTTACTGGTGGAGTATGCGAGATGCGGTTTGAGTGGTGAAAGTAATGATAACTCAAGTGAGATTTTGGTGGAATCTCGGTATAGATCTGTATGAATCTTCTCTTTTCTGTACTTGATGGTAGTGCATCTTGAGATCCAGTTAATGTTCGGCTCGAAGATGAAGATCTGATGATTTAGGGAAGATGCAAGATCGTTCCATATGCGTTTCAAAATACATACAAAGATAAATCCAGATTTCAAAGTTGAAATCGGATTTAGATTTAGATGTATTCTCGACAAGTATGGATGATCTGCCTGTGATGAAGATGTCTAGATCTAGTGTGTCACATGGACACTTTTACCACTATTACACATTGGTTTCGATCAATGGGAAATGGTGAAGAAGTTGGATCTTGGTCTAGACTCAGATAAAATCACCAGCTTTCCTTATTTGTTTTTCATTTCTTCTTCTTTGGTTTGCCGTCAGATCATTTTTTTATTTCTTGTTGTTTTTTTTTTCTTTTCTTTTGCTTGTTTCTTATTGTTGTTGCTTTTTTTTCTCGATCTGATCATGTATCCTTCAGATAAGGAAGAGTTCATGCTTTTCATTGTTGTAGACGAAGATTCTGTAATTCCTTCATTTGTGAATGAAATATTTTCTTTCTAGTGATGCTCTTGTCCTTGGTTTGACTTTCACTGACTGTGCAAATCGCTGACTCCGGTGGAGAAGCCTTAATTCAGATAACTCGTCGTTCACAAAAGCTTAAAGCATGGTTAGAACATGATTAAGCTTAAAATAACTCAATAAACGTTTGCCTCAGTTGCCTATTTGGTACGTGTGCAAGGCACAGTATCATCCTAGGGCTTTCATCATCAGCATTTATTTTATTTTTATTTTTATTTTTTGAAAACAAAATAAAAAACTTAAAATTTTACAAAACTGAAATTTTGATTTGGAGAGTTTGTCTCAGCTGCCTATCTGGTTGCTCATAACACCATACCCAAATCCTAAGCTTTACATCATTGATAAACTCTCCGATTTTTATTTTTTTTGAAAACAAAACCTTAGAAATCTGTGTTTTTTTTTTTTTTTGAAAACAAGATTGATAGCGTAGAAAACGATGATAAAAATCATGAGTGTTGACAAACCAGTTGATCTTTTGAGGAGATGCATGGATTAGGCATGCTGGAATGTCGCCGTTGGTTAAGCGTAGTACCTCTTGAGTTGATCATCATTTGTGGGCCTTGGATGTTCTACTCCATCTAGGTCCATCAGTTGTACCGCCATTCCTTGAAAAATCTTTTTAACGATGAATGGACCCTCCCACTTTGGTTTAAATTTGCCCCTTGGGTCAGTATGCTTGACCGGACGAATCTCCTTGAGCACGAGATCTCCTTCGTCGAACTTGCGGAGTCGCACGTGTTTATCAAAACTGCGTGCGACTACGTTCGATATGCCTGAGAATGGCAGGCTGCTGCTAACCTCTTTTCATCAATGAAATTTAGTTGCTCGACTCTTACTTTTACCCATTCGTCTTCAGGTAACTGACTCTCCTTTAGAACTCTTAGAGTTGGAATCTCCACCTATATAGGATGCATTGCCTCCATACCATATGTGAGCGAGAAAGGTGTATCCCCGGTTGCGGTGCGAATTGAGGTTCTGTATGCCCACAAAGCATATGGTAATTTCTCACTCCAATCTGTATATGTATCTGTCATCTTCTTTAGGATCTTGACAAGTGTCTTGTTGGCTGCTTCTACTGCTCCATTGGTTTGAGGCCGATACGGTGAGGCTAGATGATGCTTGATTTTGTACTTTCCAAGAAGTTGTTCGGTTTCTTCACCGATAAAATTTGACCCATTGTCTGATATTATTTCATGTGGAACTCCATATCTGCAGATGATGTGGTTTCGTATGAAATCGACCGTCGGCTTTCCTTTGAAACTTTGGGTTGAAATGGCTTCTACCCACTTGGTGAAGTAGTCAATTACAAAAAAGATATACTTGTGACCGTTGGAAAATGGATTGATTTTACCTATGAGATCAATTCCCCAAGTAGAAAAAGGCCATGGAGACGATAGTGTATGAAGTTGAGAAGGAGGTACATGCATAAGATTACCATGTATTTGACATTGGTGACATCTCATGACGAAGTTGCAGAAATCCGACATCATGGTTGTCCAGTAGTATCCCAAGCGAGCTATCTTCCTGCTCATCATGTGTGCGTTCATATGAGGACCACACTCACCACTATGTACTCTCTCCAGGATCTTCCTTGCTTCGTGTTCGTTCACGCATCGCAACAAAGTTCCGTCTCTTGACACTTTGTAAAGAACATTTGCAAAGATCATGTACTGACATGCCACCCTTCGGATGTATCTCCTTTTTTGTTTTGTTGAATCTTCCGGATAAGACTGATCCTCGAGGTATCTTCGTATATCAACAAACCACGGAGCGCCGTCTAATTGTTCAGTGGCGATTTGAATGGCGTAACAGAAAGCAGGTTCATCTCTTTGGCCTATTTCGATAGGTTTCACCGTCATTCCTTCGGGGACTGCGAGCCAAGAAGCTAAAACAGCAAGAGCATTAGCACCAAAGTTTTTGTTTCGTATATATGGTGGAATTCGATGTGATCGAATTGTTTTGTGATCTCTTCAAGGTATGTATGATATTGGGATAATTGTTCGTTAACCCTCCATTCCTTCTGGATTTGCTTGATGATCAGCAGTGAATCTCCGTATACTATGATGCTTTTGACATTGATTTCAATAGCAGACTTTCCATCCGGCTATGCGAGGCTTCATATTCTCGCAACATTATTAGAGCATGGAAAACATAGCCTGATAACAATAGGTGTGTGGATACCTTCTGGAGACTCTAGAAGTGCCCCTACACCCCTTCCTTGTTTGTTGCGGGCGCCATCAAAGTACATCTTCCATGGTTTATCTTCGGCCACATTAGCATACATCACCCATTCGTCTGGGAACTCAATCTTTAGCTCAGTGTTGTCGAGGATAGGATGAGATGCTAGATGGTCTGCAATTGCTCTTCCTTTGACAGATTTCTGAGTGATGTAAGTGATATCAAACTCGGAAAGTAACAGTTGCCATTTTAACATTTTTCCGGATAACACAGGCTTCTCGAACAAGTATTTGATAGGATCCATCCTTGATAGCAACTGAATCTTGTGAGCCAACATGTAATGACGAAGGCGTTGGGTTGACCAGACAAGTGCCAAGCAAGTCTTTTCTAACATGGTGTATTTTGACTCGTACCCTGAAAGAGTTTTGCTGATGTAGTATATTGCCCTTTCTTTATTTGCTTCCTTCATGGTACTTGTCCCAACATTGCTCCCATAGAGGTTTCGCCAATCGAGAGATATAGAATCAAAGGAACACCCGGGTGGGGGCAACAAGTACTGGCGGAGCAACCAAATATTTTTGGATCTTTTCAAATGCTTCCTGACATTCAGGGTTCCATACTGTAAGCACATTCTTTCTTAGGAACTTGAATATCGGCTCGCATATGGGAGTGAGTTGATTTATGAACCGACTTATGTATTGCAGCCGACCCAAGAATCCTCTGATTTCCTTCTCCGTTCTTGGTGGAGACATTTCGATGATAGCTTTAGCCTTTGATGGGTCGCATTCAATCCCTCTGTTGCTGACGATGAAACCTAGTAATTTCCCGGACTTGGCGCCGAACAAGCATTTGTTGGGGTTGAGCTTAAGTTGAAATTTTTGAAGACGTTGGAATATTTTTCTCAGAACATTTACATGATCCTTACTATGTTCATATTTCGCCACCATGTCATCTACATAAATTTCTAGCTCCTTGTGTATCATGTCGTGGAAGATAGTCGTCATGGCTCGTTGGTACGTGGCTCCGGCATTCTTCAATCCGAAAGGCATAACTTTGTAACAGAAGATTCCCCATGGAGTGATAAAGGATGTTTTAACCATGTCTTCTATCGCCATCATGATTTGATTATATTCGGAGAAGCCATCCATGAATGAAATACATCCTTGCCCAGAGGCATTGTTGACCAATACATCAATATGCGGTAACGGGAAATCATCTTTTGGGCTTGCTTTGTTCAAATTGCGGTAATCAATGCACATTCTTACCTTTCCGTCTTTCTTCGGAACAGGTACAATGTTAGCCAGCCATTCAGTATAAGTAACTGCTTTGAGGAAGCCTGCATTGAGTTGTTTCTCCACTTCTTCTTTGACTTTTAAAGTCCATTCTGACCTTATCCTCCTGAGCTTTTGTTTGACCGGCTTTACGTCTGGATAAGTTGGTAAACGATGGACTACCAAATCAGTATTCAATCCAGGCATGTCCTCGTAAGACCAAGCAAAGACGTCCTCGAACTCAGTGAGTAGCTCGATCATCTCCTTCCTTTCTTCAGCCGATAATGTCGTTCCGATCTTCACATTTCGTGGTTCTTCCTCTGTTCTCAAGTTGATTGTTTCTTCTTCCAGGAATTCGGGCTCTTTTTCATTTTTTTCGACGTTGCTTTGGATCTCTTCTGGAACGTCTTTTAGGCAAGTTATCATTTCTTCATCCTCATATTCAAACTTTCCTGTAATGACATCCTCCAAAACCAAGACATCATGCTCTTTTATTTCTGAAATCACCCTTTCTATATTTTTTTGTTTTTATGATTTTTTTGGATTTTCCAATTTTAATGGTGAATTTATCATACAAATACCATCTTCTGGGGTCCACGAGGATTCTGGAGGTTCGTCCTTCATCGGCGGTGGACTTTCGTCATTCATCATCACCAGATTGTCATTGGGAGAAATTTCGGCGTCCTCTGCTTCGTTGAGAGTTATCATGTAGACGCTTCTATCAGTTAATTGCTCCCTCATTCTAGCGTATGTGGAACCTTTTGCAGATTCCATTTTTCTCTTAGCAACGACTTTGGAGGCTTCATTTGTTTGGTCCTTCTCTTTTGTCGTACGGTCCGATATTAGAGATGGTTGACGTATTTCAGCGTCATTTGCCTCAATGAAGTTGATTCCCTGATTTCCTTGATGCGCTGGAAGTGGATTTTGTTGTATATTAGGTTGCTTTGACGCTCCCTCGATGATTATCTTTCCGTCGTCCAGCAAATATTGGATAAGATGTTTCAGGACGAAACATGAATTGGTATCGTGTCCTGCACTCTGATGGTAGTCGCATGTCTTTGACTCATCGTAACCCCGAGGTTTGGGATTAGGTACAGGCTTATGATCTCGGAGTTGAATTAATTTTTCCTTAACTAGCCTAGGAAGGTAGTCACTCATTTCTCCGTCCAGATCAGAAAATACTCGATTCCGGCTCCACCTTTTCTCGACATATTGTTGTCCTTTGTCTTGGAGGAATGCATTGGTGATATGTGCTTTCCCTGCAGCTCTTATGTAAGTAGGTGTTGCAACAGTTGGGTTGACATAATTAATTTCCTTCTTTTTTGTCGAGCTTTTCCCTATATTGAATCCGGAGTATACGCCGTCCTTCATTGCATCCTCGATGCTTGCTCCTTTCCTTCGAAAATCGGAAATATTTTCAGGTGCAGACATGCTGATGAATACCCTGTAAGACATTGAGAGATTTTTCATTAGCATTTTTAGTTGCACCTCTTCTGATGGTCGTTCGAACATTTCGAACACTTTCTTTTCCCACCGACTCATCCAGTCAACGAAACCTTCATGTGCCCCTTGTCGAAGGGACTCAAGCTGGCGTAAGTCCATAGAGTGATCTGTATTTTTTGCAAAATGTTCGACGAATGAATTAATCATGAGTGGCCATGTAGAGATTTTTGATTTCTCTGCATGTTGGTACCAATCAAGGGATAACCCAGTCAAGCTTTGGTGGAACAAGTTTAGCAGCCAGTCGTCAGTTAAACCTTGGGGCTTTAGGTATTGGAGATACAGTTTAATGTGAGACCCCGGGGGTCCCATGCCATTATATTTTTCTATTTTTGGAAATTTGAAACCTTCAGGCAAGTATCCACTTGGTGGAGTGTACCATACTTCACCATCCACGCTGGTGTTGTCCTCGATTATTGACAGCCTCTTCATTACATGTTCTTTGAAATGATCGAATTCCAAGCTCTCCTTATTTGGTGTTGGAATTTCGTCATTGTCGCTTGTACCTCCGGATTCTCCGTTTTTGTTTTGATCTTTTGGTTGATGATCGTCCTTGGATCCAGAGCCATTTGTATGTTGATGAGAATCTGAGCCTTTTCCGTCATTTCTAGCCTCATCTTGCAGCTTCTTAAAGAAATTGGCGAGTTTTTCCTCAATGATTTGTTCTATCTTTGAGGTGAGGATGTCCGTATTGTTGGCTTCCCCTTTCCCATGTTGTGAATCATCCATCTTGACCAGTCTTCCTTCCTCCGACCGATGCCAAGTACGAGTGTAAGCCCCCCCTCGTGTTATGGTTGCTAACGCTTGTATAAGTGCCTGAAATCACAAAATCTGAACTATGATATCAGTATAAAGTAAAGATTATAAAATTTCCCTTTAATCATTTTTCAAGTCGAATCTCTTGTTTTTCCCCAGTGAAGTCGCCACTGTAGAAATCGGGGGTTGGTATGCACGGGTCGAGGTGCCGGTCTATTTCCTTTGTCCATAATTGTTATGGGGCGAGGTCCATGTTCTCATCCGTTCGTGGATGTTTAATGTACACATGGGTCTGGCAGAGATAATTTCTTACTAGTTCATTAGTAAGAGGGCCAACTCTGCAAAGAAGAAAGAGATGTTTTGAAGTCGCCACCTGACTAAAGGGAGTCAGGACCCTTTTAACTAGTTTGAATTCTTTTGAGGAAAACAAAACCTAGTCATGACTTGCATATTTATGGTCTGCTATCAGAGAGTCTGGGTAAGGAGATTCTAGTACGGTATGGGAAGGTGTTAGGCACCCATCAGCCGCCCAATCGTAAGATTGGCCTCTACTTCATGATTAAAGGGGAAAAGTTTATAATTTACTTTTATCAATGCTTATGTGCAGGATTTTAATACCGAAATTTATTAGAAATTGAGAAAAGATTCTTATGCATCAATTATTTAGAATATAGAATTAATGCAAACTTTAATATTATTTATATATATATATATATATAATGAACATATTTATTATGGGTCTAATGTGGGAGGGAATTCCGCTTTAAACCCACACTTTGACTTATCCCACTTGGAAAATTAATAATAAAGCATAATTATTTTTATGTAATGTAAAGAGTAGCTGCGGTGTTACTACGAAATGGAAAACCATTCCGTTCCCGTATGACTACATGATTACCGAAGAGATAGGAAATTAATATACCTGAACTATGATATTGAAACTTGAAGGATTCTTAGGATGATTTGTTGCTTTCGTCAAGTATGCAGAAAGTAATTAAAGTACCAACAATTTAATGCTAATCCTTTAAAAACTTAAAGACAATACTTGATTTGATATTACTAAGCGAAGGAAAAATAAAGGAGAAAGTGTTTGAATGCGAGAAATTATTATTGAGTCTCTAACTCAAGTGTTTTCCAAAGATAAAATGAAGTCTCTGGAGTGTTTTTCATTGTTTTTGAATGAGAAATTCGATCTCTATTTATAGGAAAGAAAACTTCAATTCTCCGTCAATTTCGGGCTGCTTTGTTGAAAAAAAAGGCCGTAAATCGTCCTTTTTTTCTTTCTTCTTTTCTTCGCAAATTTTCCTTCGTTGCTTTTCAATTGTATGCGACAATTAAAAATCTGATTATGACATGTGGGTCCGCTGGTCACTGTTCACGGTACTGTTACTATTCAAAAGTATTGTTACTATTCATTGGTGTTACTGTTTATACCTGTTGTTACTGTTCACCGCATCAAGAACATGATTGATGTGAAATTAGTCTCCTACCCAAGCTCCATATCATCCCTAAGAACCTAGTGATGAATTCAAAATCGAAAATCATTGTCGATCAAAATCCATCATCATCGTGATCATCATGATGACCACCATTAAGAACACCCATGTTCTTCATGAGGAAGAAAGAGAGGTGCCCTTAGTAAAAAATCGGGTGCCTTTAGTATTTCCCTGAAACTTGACTGCTTTGACTTTTAGTCTTATGAGATTTTGTTTTGCTCATAACTTCTTCAGACAAACTCAGAATGATTCTATTCTTTCGCCATTGGATTCGTATTTTCTTCCTCTCTATCATGATAGCGAGAATTCCCAGGTTTGGAAGGATAATGAAATGGGTAGGAGTTGTGCTTGTGGGATTGAGAGCTTGTGGGCTTGATTGGTAGAGCTTGTGGGCTTGATTGGTTGAGCTTATGTGCTTGATTGGTATAGCTTGTGGGCTTGAGAGCTTGTGGGCTTGATTGGTTGAACTTATGGGCTTGATTTAAAGGATATGAAAATCCTTAATGGCTCCACAAAGAAATTTCTCTTGTATCCGGCTTCGAAGTATAAGAATGATATTTTCTATGGAAGGTACGGAAATGGGGTGTCAACAACAGGCTTTGAGCATAACCATAAAGAAACTTTGGTTGTGACATGATGATTGTTTTGAAAGAATTCATACAAATATCACTTTATTTGAGTGAATGAAAATGGGAAAAAGATTGACAGAATGCAAAGTGACGACATATCTCTCAAAAAGTGTTTTCTAAATTACTAGATGCACAACCCCCCCTTCCCATTATGCTTTTAGGTAAGAAAGCATATCACTCATTTTTACAAAGTCTTCAGCAAAACAGGATCGAGACCATCCGTAGATGCAAATGGTAAAAATTCCATATTACAAAAAAAAAACAAGGTGAACTTTAGAAAAATATTCATGCAAAATGCGGACCATTAAAGTAACTGATGGATCTAGTGAATTTTTTGACATTAGAAAAATATTCATGCAGAATGCAGACCATTAAAGTAACTGATGGATCTGGTGAATGTTTTAACATTTTGGACTAGTTATAGTTCCCAAGAAATTTGCGTTTGAAAACTACTAGAACATATTACACAATGCAAAGTGCAAAGGCTAACCACCCTTGTTAATGATAGAGAATTTACATCAAAAGGAGTTGATGAATATTGCATGTTTAATAGGATCAATGCAGAGCATCTTATACCCAATGGTCTCGCAGAGGCTACTATCAAAGGTTACAGATGGTGCCTAAGGAATAGGTTATGCGTACAAACCTATCTTTTATTTCTTTGGGGATATGCAATATTACACGCATCTTACTTAATTCGTTTTTAGAACCCAATATTAGTCAACTTTTTCTGCGTACCAGTTGGTAACTGGATTTAAGCCTGACATTCGTGTTCTTACGCATTTTTGGTTGCACTATATATGTTCCATTACGACTCCACATCGTACTATGATGGGTGTTCAAAACTGTTAAGTAGTTACGTTGGAAATGAGTTCCCAACAATTATCTGCATTTTAAAAGCTTTGGCAGGAGATCTCTTACCACTGGATTTACGGGTTTTCATTTTAATGAGATAGTCTTCCCGTCGTTAGGGGGTGATAAGAAAAAATATTTTCTAAGGGAACGACAGGATTTTCGTGGTTTGTTCCCACTGTGTCTCATATTGATTATAGTACTCCACAAATGTAAATGTGAAGTAACAAAGAATAATCGATTTTCAGAATGATGAGATCACACATACCAGCTGCAAGGTTACAAATCCTCAAGAAGGGATATACACCATAGACTAAGGTGTTGCAACTACACTTGGTGGAAGTGTTGTAGGACCAGAATATCGCCACAATTATGTTCATGAGAGATTAATGACACTTCTGCGAGCGTCACTGAAAACTCTTCAACAACATTTCACGAGCGTCACAAAATAATTCAAAGAATGACGAAGTTGACGACTGAAGAAACATGAGAAGAACGTGTGTTTTTCACGGTGGTTACAAAGTTCACGAGAGGTTCGCAAGATAGATCCGAAATTATAGGACAACTTAGTTGTCACCCATTATGTAATTTCCTATAAATAGAGATCTAATAGATTGAGAAAGGGATGATGATGTATTTTTTAGATTTGAGAGAGTCTTGAGGAGAGAGAAAGATTTAGGAGAGATAGATATTTTTCAGAGAGACTTTTAGAGAGAGAAAATGTATTTTTCTTTATCATCTTCTTCCCCAAACTAGATTTAGGACTCCATTAATGGAGATTATCAAATGTAAACTTTAACCATCATAGTAGAGAATCATGGATGTAGATCAAATTGATCGAACCATGTAAAAATTCGTGTGTTTATTTACAATTTTTAGAATTTTAAATATCAAATTGGTTTAGATTAAAAGATTATTATCAAGATATTACAAGGGGTGTGTTGTGGGAAATCCTACAACTACATTTTGGCGCCGACTAAGGGGAAATTAATTTTGACTCGCTTGTTAGATTGAAGAAGATCAAGAGAAATTAACAATTGTTAATGATGAATTTAATTTGATTTATGAGATGCAGGGAAAAATATGGAAATTTTGGGAAAAGAACGATGAAGAACAGCCAACACAATTTATGAAAAACAGAAGTAGAAATATTACGAAGTAGGAGCAGATTCGAAGAAACCTTTAAATGAAATGAAACGGCATCAATTAACTGTTCAAACACGAAGGTAAAGAACAAACGTATGGGATTTCCTTAATTAAATCTCGTAAAATATATAGACATAGAGAAATTTATCCTTCTTCAAAAATTAAAAGAGGGCAATAGTGGCAGCAGAAAGGAAAATATGGTGGTACTCGTAGAAATGTATGGAATAGAACCAATGTAAAATTTTACGATGATCAACAAAATCTGCTAAGACAACATACGTTCAAAAGAAGAAGTTAACTTTATCAAAAGTTGCACCAGAGACAAATTATTCTTTTCAGCATTTATGTTGTTAAAGGTCATAAGCCATCAGCAAGGAAGACTGTTGCGAGGTGCTCGCTATTATTTCAGTAAACAACAAAAGGGAAAAACAAAAAGGAGTACACGGCTGTTTACAACAAAAAGAAGAATGATAAGATGGGTGTAAATGGTAGAGGAACTACAAGAAACATAGGACCAAAATATTATATTTGGTCAGTTACATTTGGTCAAAGGTTACATTTGGTCGTTACATTTGGTCAGCTACATTTCTTCACGAAGATCTTACATCTTCACGAAAACATCTTCACCTACGTGCAAAGGTTACATTTTGTCTTAACGAGAGGGTCCCTCTCATTTCACCTGTTACATTTTGACGATATTCTCGTCAACTACATCTTTGAAAATGTAAGTGAGAGTCTTACATTTTTTCGCTGGAATGAAAAGGATCTTATCTAAGCTATCCCATTTGTTGTTATATGGGCCCCAGTAGCATAATATGATTTTGTAATCGAATATTTCTGATGATAGAGGTATTTAGAGACCTACTAGAAATGTCAAATCTAGTTTTGGCGATAGGATATTGATAAGATATTTAGGGACAAAAGCCAGCTACCTATCCAACTAGCACTAGCAGACAGCGAGTTACCATTAAGCCCGACAAAGATTATAAGAAGTACAAGCTGGGACAGATGGTCAAAGGAATACTAAGTGGACTTGAGATCTTGCGATCAAATCCGAGCACATAGACATTTTTGATTGCCTCTTCAAAATGTTAGTGATCTTACATCTTCTCGTGAAATGTTGTGAGAGTTGGCGATATTCTCTCGTCAACTATTTGAGTTATAAGAAGACAGCTGAGAATATTTCATTACTTCGCCAAGTTGGTCAGAGACAGAAATTTGGTATTTCATTACTTCGTCAGATATTAGATTATTTCGCAAGTAAAATTCACAAGAGAAGGGTTAGAACAATTGGTATGTTGCGAGAGTATACAAGAAGCAAGTCAAGAGTTCATTTCTTATTTCTTCTAATTTCACGAGCAAATCAAATACTTCGCGAGAATTGGCAGCAACAACAAATCGCCAAAAAGCTAAGTACCACTTCCTTGAATACTTTACTTACAAAAAATGAAAATTTTTGATTTATATTATCGCCGGATTATAAAGAACATTTCAAAGATTTTTAATACTTCAAAAGATTTCAAAAACTTTTGATTCAATTTACCAAAAGTGGTATAATCGCAAGATTTCTAAAATTTCTAAGATTTCAAAGAATTTTGATTTGATTGATCAGGGCGATATATTCGCAAAAATTTATAAATTTCAAAAAAGATTTCCAAAAATTTCTAAGATTTTTTATTTGACTTACCAAAAAAGAGATACAATCGCCAGATTTCAAAATTTTCAAAAGGTTATAAAAAATGAGATCATTGCAAAAAATTTAAAGATCGCAAAAATTTTCAAAGATTACAATAAATGAGACTATCGCCAAGATTTCTAAGATTTCAAAAAAAAATGATTTCATTTCCAAAACAACGATATCCTCGCAAGATTTCAAAAGACTACAGAAAATGGAATTATCGCAAAAAAAAAAAAAAAAAATTCAAGATTTCTAAGGTTACAGAAAAAGAAATTATAGCCAAAATTTCGAAAATTTCAAATTTCCAAAATACGCGATACAATCGCAAGATTTCAAAGATTTCTCTAGAATATTTCTTTTACAGAAAGAGATTTTTGGTTTAACAAATACGATAAAATCACAAGATTTCAAAGAATATTTCTAAGATTTCAAAAGATTTTAAAGAATATTTCAACTCACAGAAATGAGCAAAACAAATTTTTATCAGAGCTGCGAGTGTAATCGCGAGATTACTCAAGATTATATAAAGAATTGACAGAAATGAAAGAATGAAGAAACGCGAAAATATCTCGAGAAACGTGAATATAATTTCGCAGAGATTTAAAGAATGGGACAAACTTTTATGGCGTGCACCCTAGTTCGCGAATACAATTTCGTAAGAGGCAAATGTAAGACCTACAAGCACGTCATAAGGGGGGTATCTCTTTATATGATTCAGGGATAAGGTTATACCGCTACTGGAACCTGAGTCATACAGATGTAGGGGTTAAAGAAAACCTATCCGGGAGAGGAATATTGGATTTCTAGCTTTATAAGGTTATACCCTGGTTGGACGACTGAGAATCTCTTCCAAGAAGTGCAGAGTATGACCAAGGCGCCGAGGTACACGGTTTAGCCAAGGGTGCCCGCGACGGACGAACCTACCCTGGCCATCTTTGGTAAGTCTTTGCTACAATGCACTTGGCCTGAAGAAAACCCCACTTAGGGTGCAGTCTTGTAACTATAAGCCATATAGGCATAAAGGACAAGAGGCTGCGAAAACAACTGGTTGTTGGTAAATATGGATGGGAGGAGCTAGTCTTGTATGGCCGATGTGCCCTCCTTGAAGGGGAAACCAGGGGGAAGATAAGGGCGGCACCCTCCATTAGGGAGCTGATAAGTGTCTTAAGACGGCAATGTCATGGGGCTCTAAGATCGCAAGATCATTTAGGCCTGTCATATTGTCGCGTAAATTATACAGAGGCAAAAAGCCAAAAGAGAAAAAGTTAAGATGAGATCAATGGGTTTTTACATGAAAGTGTAAAGACGTCCTGCGATTTCATCGCAAGACGGCAATGTCATGAGGCTTTGATCTCGCGAGAGAACTTAGACTTGTCATATTGTCGCATAACAGGCCAAAAAGCCTCAAGAGAAAAGATAAGGCAAGATCAATGGGTCAATACATGCAAATGTAAAGACGTCCTGCGATTTTGTCGCAAAGAGAAAAATTGGCAAAATAAGACCTTTAACTAGGAAGGCAAAATAAGACCAATAGAATAATCTCAAACATTAATTATTTTATTTTAAGAATGCAGGAAAGATTTGTTCAGAGTACTATTCAAAATCTTTCAGAAATACTATTTGGAATCTCTGAGAAGTATTATTCAGAGTTTCTCAGAAGTTTTATTCAGAGTCTCTCAAGAGGAATGTCTACAATCTTGTAGCATTATTCACAATATCGCCAATATTGATCGCCACTATTCATCACATCACTATTCAAAGCATTATTTCTGAATCTTGCAGAAACATTTAGAGCCTCGCAGAAACGTTTAGAAATTCGCAGAAACATTCATAAATTTTCATACTAATTCAGCATATTGCATACTATTCCAAAATTTCGCAAGAGAAGTGATTAGTTCGCAGAATATGATCATTTTATCAAATGAGGCAGAGGCAATTCGTTCATTTAACATTTTCTCAGGGATTCTTCCTTCATAGATAAAGAACAGAGGCAACTATGGATTACCAAGAAAACATTTTATGTTCTTTATCTTCTCGGCAAGAATCATTTCCAAAATGGACAGGGATTTTCACCAAAAATGAAGCAATAATTTCACAGGAACAGAGGCAATACTTATAACTTTCATTCAAAAATGGATACTTCTTATATTTAGAGGATTGAGTACTTCTTATAATTCTTCAAGGATACTTCATACTTCACATACTTCAAGGGAGGATGCTTCTTATTTACTTCGCAAAACTTCAGAACTTCGCAAAAGAATAGAGGCAAGTATATACTTTTCAAATCCAGTATTCTTTCGCTTATTCCTTCATTAACAAAAATCAAATACTACTATAATAACAGATTTTTTCTTAAAGATTACTTTTCAAGCAATATTCAAGAAAAAAGAGGCAAGATGTAGGACCAGAATATCGCCACAATTATGTTCACGAGAGATTAATGACACTTCTGCGAGCGTCACTGAAAACTCTTCAACAACATTTCACGAGCGTCACAAAATAATTCAAAGAATGACGAAGTTGACAACTGAAGAAACATGAGAAGAACGTGTGTGTTTCACGGTGGTTACAAAGTTCACGAGAGGTTCGCAAGATAGATCTGAAATTATAGGACAACTTAGTTGTCACCCATTATGTAATTTCCTATAAATAGAGATCTAATAGATTTAGAAAGGGATGATGATGTATTTTTTAGAGTTGAGAGAGTCTTGAGGAGAGAGAGATATTTTTCAGAGAGACTTTTAGAGAGAGAAAATATATTTTTCTTTATCATCTTCTTCCCCAAACTAGATTTAGGACTCCATTAATGGATATTATCAAATGTAAACTTTAACCATCATAGTAGAGAATCATGGATGTAGATCAAATTGATCGAACCATGTAAAAATTCGTGTGTTTATTTACAATTTTTAGAATTTTAAATATCAAATTGGTTTAGATTAAAAGATTATTATCAAGATATTACAAGGGGTGTGTTGTGGGAAATCCTGCAACTACAAGTGTAGTTAAGGCCGTGGCTCCATAAAGGAAGATGGAGATGCCACTAGGTTCGATCAATGATCACCTAGAAAGGAAGTAGATGAGTAAGGCACAACCTAATTTGTATCATTAATGAAATCATCTCATTTGATTGTCTCTGACTATGTCCATGAATCAATACTAGAGGACGCTCCGAAGTTTAAAGATTCTAGAGAACAATGATATCCCAAGTGGATTATGAGAACACACACGAGTCAATGGAAAGATCGTGTGATCATATTAATGATTATTATTTTCATATACAATTGCTAAAGGAAATAGAGCACGATGAGATCGAACCATACTTCTTATTGTTTGAATATCAACAATATAGAGCATATTTGGCCTACACAATCCAGGTAGAATTTGATTCTTTGACAAATATATAGGTATTTGGTTTGGTAGTGCTAACCAACCAAGTGTAAAGCCTGTGGACATACATGATTATTTGTCACAAAGCACAATGAGAATAATGAAGTCGTAATGGTATAAAGACTCTCCTTGTGGCGCGAGGTATCTCACAAATCCTTGGAATTGTTTACTTTGTTGTAATGAGCATTATAGCATTTTGCTACATAGTTAGCTTGGTAATTTCAAAAGGACTTGAAATGCAGCATATGTATGTGGTTGTTACGTATCTCTGAAAGAATCAAGAGATAGAAGATATTTACAAAAGTACTTGATAGACTTTTGTTTCCAAAATCAAATGACTATAAACCACAGAGTGTGTTTACAGTTACATAGAACGCTTATAGATTCAAGCAATCAGGCGGATGTGGTATACCCGTCTAAGTGGCTATTTGATTTGGACGGGATAAAAAAGTAAGTTATTTTTCCTTGCGTATTCATAAGAAAGTTCTTGATTTGGAAATGTGTCTATTTATGTTGATGGTACATACATGATGTGTAATCTTGACGTGATAAGAGACCTTAAAACCAATTTAAAATCCGAATTCGAGATGAAAAATCTAGGGAAAGCTCGATCGAATACTGAGCTTGTGGTATATTATTCCACCAGTTTGCATATGTCTAAAGTTTTCAGGCAATTTAACAAAGACATGCATCCTGATAGCACTCCCATGATTAGTCGAGGTTCAAAAGTAAGTAAGTAACCATTTCGTCCAAAGGAATATGACGAAGATGTGTTGGGAGATGAAATTCTCATATCTAAGTACAATAGACGCATTGTTGTACTTAGTATAATAATGTACTCGATTCAATTTTACATCTCAGGTAACTTTTTAGGTAGATATAGCTCAGCGCCAACGCAACGTCATTGGAATGGTATAATGAATGTAATCATGTACTTAAAAGTAACCATTAACATAAATTTGTTTTATCCCTACAAAGACATTAAAAGGAATGATAATGAAAGTGCAATCCAAAAGTTGTTGATTATGAAGGAACAATAATCTCTTCTCCAACGAAAGTAATCAGGGGGAGATATGGTAGATTATTTTCTAAGTTATTACTAATATTCAGTTTCGAAAAATACTTGACTAAAGGAACTGTCTGGAACAACTCTGAAATTAATCAGGGGGAGATGCCGACATCAGGGGGAGGATCCAAGGATATGATGTCGACATATTTTACTTCTAAATTGAAGCTGTGTTGTACTCTTTTTCCCTTCGATCGAGAATAGTTTTTACCAAAGGGTTTTGTTACCCGACAAGGTTTTTAGCGAGACAACACTAAAAACATCAAGTATGTTGAACTTTGAAAACATAAAGATCGCGTTGATAGTACTGAGAATATATGAATCAAAGAAATGAAACACGATATTCTCTTAAGCAACGTAACTTCCAGAATCAACAACAAGGTTTTATAAACGTTCAAGTAACCAACGTAAAGTGTGATTAACTCCTTTTGACTGTATTAGACTAATGAAAATTGTCAGGGGGAGCATCTAATTGTGTGTTGAACTCTTTTCCTTCACCGAGGTTACTTTTTCCCACAGGGTTTTGTTGCTCGGAAAGGTTTTTAATGAGACAGCAAAAAACACCGGAAATGTAATTTCCCAGCTAAGGCTATTGTCTTTCCCACTAGGATTTTCTGCCTTAAGAGTTGTGAAACAACTAGTCAACTTCAACGGACCAAAGTGATCATCTGCAACAGATCACCTTTACTTGCATCTATCACGTTGTACTCTTTTTCCTTCGTCAAGGTTTTGTCCCACTGGGTTTTCCTTGTCAAGGTTTTAATGAGGCAACGTATACATATCCAACTATGTTCTAAGTTTAATTAATATTGTACTCTTTTTCTTTAGTTCAGGTTTTATCCCTTTGGGTTTCCCTGACGAATTTTTAACGAGGCAATTAACTTAGACTCGTCGATCTTTGAAAATCGTATTGCATGTGATGAACTACATGTAAAGTACATGACAACGTGTGAAGTACTACATGTGAAGAGTTTTACCAAGGTTTTATCCCACTTGGTTTTTTCCTTGTCAAAGTTTTAATGAGGCGATTAATTTCGGCACAAGTCATCAAAAAGAGGACGACATTTGAAGAACCACATTCAAAGCACTATATTTGAAGTACTATGTATAAAGCTTAGTTATTGAACCGCACAAGGGGGAGTGTTATAGGCCATGTGGCCCATGGATGTGCGGTCCATTAGACGAGTAGGTTTTCCCTTCCCTATATATTAGAACCTTGTATTATGTAATGGCTTATGCCTCTTTATCAATAAGAAGTTATTCTCCTTCTCCATCTCTTGCTTTAACCTAATCGATACTACAAAATCCTTGACATTATATAGCTCCAAACACAAGAAATATTAACTCTATTCTTTGCCAAAGTAGATTTCACAAAACATTAATTGTAAGTTGTGAGCATGACGCATCAAAAGTAATTAAAACTAAGCATGCAACATCAAACAAAATAACAAATAATTAATAAAAATCAGTGCAAATAGTAATTAAGGAATTAATTAAATTTACCACATGATGAATTCAGCTTCGTTCGTCGTCCCAGAGATGGGTTATAGCTCTGCATGGTGAAAACACACTCAAAGGAATTTTTCATTGCTTAAAAAAGGTATTTGCAAGAAGAAACGGTATGAAGTAGTGTGCATGTAACATATATAACTGTTACAGAACCCACAGTTACAGAGAAACACTAACAGACTGTTGCGAATTCGGAATAGTTGTTACAGAAATTGTTACAAAGATATTGAATTTAAAACTATAGGTAACGGTTTCTGCGACTATTTTTAACTGTTGTTCTGTGTTCTTCTTCTTCAATGGCAGCAGCATATGCAAGCTCTGCAACTCCCAATTCTCTGCTCTATTCTAACCCCTAACACTCCATGCCCTCTAATAACCTCCAGAACGCTTTATATAGCCATCAGTGCCAAAATATCATGATATTAACTCCAAAATATTCTCGCAGTAATGATAATATTCTCAGAAATATTTTCCATGTCTGCAGCTGTAAGTTCCGTGATTTTATTCCCTGTTTAACTCTTATACGCATCTTCTGCAGTCATACTTCAACCTAACACGCTGAATGCTCGTAGTAGAGTGAGTCCAGCTCGTGTTTACTAAGCAAAATCCCGAGAATAAAAATACTTCCCCTGTTTTGAGAATTATCTTGTTCACGCGTCTATTGGTAGTTAACATGATCCAAACACATTTGTCCCTCATACCAGACAGTAGCCACGAAATCTTCCACCAAAAACTCGTGTAAACCCGTGAATGACTCTTTAAGTTAAACAACTTCCATGTTTCATGAAATCTCCACGCGACAGCCTTTTTCTTCGAACCCAAGATAACTACCAGTCCTTTTTAGCCAAAACAGGTTGTTCCCAATTCATATCTTGGAGAAAATCACGCTAAATCACTCCACGGTTCTTCACAAATTCTCGAGTTTTCAAAAAAAATATTTCCCGCCAAAAATGCTTCTTCACGAGGATGAAGATGGATAGCCCTTAGCCGAATCCGGTGTGTGAATAGCAGTGTGTGTGTCTTGGGGTGAAAATAGTAGCTAGTGTGCCCCTTAGTAATTGGGTTCCCCTTAGCCAAAACTGGGGTCCGAATAACATGTGTCCTCCGGGTGCCTTTATCAACTTTTCGAGTCGATTCTTCTAAAAATGTTTATTGCCCAAAAATACCTACAAACACAAGTTTATTAGCGAAAAATGAGTCCTAACTAATGTTGTTATGGGTGAAAATGCGTCGTGCTTAGGTGCTTATCAATGAGTGGCCAAGTAGAGTTCCAAATGAGTATACATTAAAGTTAAAGTATTTTTACTTTATTACTTTGTTTATAATTCTTTCTTTTTTTAATTAACAAAACTAGTTTGAGGCCTAGGGGTTTTATTTGAGGCCTGTAACTAAAACACAAAAAGGTCATTAGGAAGTAATTCCCCAAAACCCCTTAACCAACTAATCTCTTACTACCTATTTTACCCCGATTAATTAGTGTTAATTAATCATTTTAGGTGTTAATTAACCGTGTTAGAATTCTTTTTTGAGAATAATGAGTTCTTCAGAGGCTACTTATAAGTCTTGATTTCGAGTATAATTATAGCTAAGTCTTGATTTCTAGTCTACTTATAGTTGTTATCTCAAGCTTGTTTGTCAAGTTTAGCTATAAGTCTTGATTTCTAGTCTACTTATAGCTAAGTCTCGGATTAGGATAGTAAGTGTAGTTGAGCCTTAGACTCCACGACGTTCATCGAATGAAGACGAAGAACTACTCAAGGGAACTTGTGGAACTTCATCAACAAAGACGTATGTGGATACTTGAACTTATCTATCACTCAAAAGTCTATCTATTCTATCTCCTATTTTGAGACAAAAATCGTATTGCTATATAGATTTCATTTATACACATTTGCTATTTCGAGCCGAGTTTAACACACTTATATATGCCTCAAAATATGTCCTAGTAAGCTTTCTCTTTGGCCAAGTTCATCTTTACTCATGACGAAAGTCATGTTGATTATTTCAATAACTTGAAAATCGTTTTGATGAAAATAATTTGTGAATAACAACTATTATAACATCCTCTAAGAAAGTTTCAATGATTGAAATGAGAGTTTAGAACAAGTAACCATGTTTGGATATAAACATAGTGTGTTCTCACATTTGTGTAAAAGTCCACAACCGGAAACTGATAGGTGTTGTAAACACCTTAATTATTATCTAGTATTTATGTTTTCTTTGCGAGTTTTCTTGCAAATTATGTATTTTATGTTTGCTTTTGAGTTTATCAGGAACAATGGAGTCGTTGGAAGCGAAAGAAGGAGAAATTATCCATTTGGAGCGTAAAAGGTTGTTGATGGTGGTTTTTAGCCTAGGGTTAAAATCGTAAAACTATACAACTGACATGATGTCAGTATGACCATTAGCACATTTATTGAATCAATCAGCATGCCTACGCAAGAATTACCCGGGTACCTTTTTTTTTTACATGGGTCATGTTTCACGGCAGAACCCTAAACATCGACTGACATCATCTATGCCAAACCCTAATTCTCATGATACCGCGCCAAGGCATGCCAACCATGCCAACTGCACCACTGTGGCAATGGAAAACCATGCTAGCCACATCTCCACGCCTAGGCATGCCAACCATGCCAGCCGCACCTGTGCCAATGGAAAACCATGCCAGCCACATATCCGCACCAAGGCATGCCAACCATGCCAGCCGCACCACTTTGCCAATGGCAAACCATGCCAGCCATATATCATCACTAAGGCATGCCAACCATGCCAACCGCACCACTGTGCCAATGGAAAACCATGCCAGCCACGTCTCCGCGCCAAGGCATGCCAACCATGCCAACCGCATCATTGTGCCAACGGAAAACCATGTCAGCCATGTCTACCGCGTCAAGGCATGCCAACCATGCGCCAATGGCATGCCAAACCCTTGGCCCCACCATGCCAAGCCAACCGCACCTTGCCTTGGCCCTAACCGTGCTAGCCGCACCATGCGCCAATGGCATGCCAAACCCTTGGCCCCACCATGTCAAGCCTACCACACCTTGCCTTGGCCCCAACCATGCTAGCCGCACCATGCGCCAATGGCATGCCAAACTCTTGGCCCCACCATGCCAAGCCAACCACACCTTGCCTTAGACCCAACCATGCTATCCGCACCATGCGTCAATGTCATGCCAAACCCTTGGCCCACCTATGCCAAGCCAGCCGCACCTTGCCTTGGCCCCACCATGCCAAGCTGTCCGTTTCAAACCCTTGGCCCCACTATGCCAAGCCATCTGCGTCATTTGCATTGGCCCCACCATACCGGCTTGCCCCATGCGGCTACCAAAACGAAGACGTGCGTTGATCAACAACCACTCTTCAATCCTATATGCAAATCCTAGCAGTCCAAGGTCGCCAAAGAACGCATGGTAACCTTTGGCCCAAAACCCTAGGTTTGTCCACGCCAAGCCGCGCCAAGGCATGCCATGCTATATGTTCCAATGGTATACATGTTAGAGCAATGCTCGGTCAAACTCGCATACGTTGCTATCTCAAGCATGTTTGTCAATATTAGTGATCAAACTATAAAGTCTTTGATTTCTAGTCTACTATAGCTAAGGTCTCATACTAGGATATAAAGTTTAGTTGAGCTCAAGAACTCCATGGCAATCATCATACAAGATGAAAGACTACTCAAGGAACTAGTGGATCTTCATCGACTAAAAGGTATGTGGAAACTTGAACTTATATATCACTCAAAAGTCTATCTATTCTATCTCCTATCTTGAGACAAAAGTCGTATTACTATATAGACTAAGAATATACACATATTATATTTCGAGCTGAGTATATCTCGCTTATCTATTTCTCGAAATATATGTTGGTAAAGCTTTCGATTTAGCAAAGTTCATCTTTACCTAGTGACGAAAGTCATGTTATGTTTCAATCATTTTGGAAATTGCTATGACGAAAAATAGTTTGTGAATAACAACTATATAATGCCTTCTGAGAATGTTTCAATGATTGAAATGAGAGTTTAGACAATATAACTATTGGAGGATATAAGCATTGGTGTGACAACACATATATATGTATAAGTCCTTAGTGCTTGAACCGGAGTTTGCACACTTTTTTGATCAAGTGGAACCGGAGAAGTGTGTGAGCTTCAGTCCGCGAACCCAATCCATAAACTGGCGGAAGTTCTAGACCAAGAAGTTCTACTGGAGTTTGTGAACCCCATCTGGGAACTTAAGTCCGCGAACTTGAGTAGGTTATGTCTAAAAACGATGTTTGTGAACTTATCTGAATAAACTAAGGAATGCTATTGGAAACCGTGGCTTTATAGTTCATGATTCGATTCGAGTGAATCACATCTTTTTTTCTTCAATTGTGTCTTGTGTAGTACATAAAGATCTAAGCAATTGAACAACTCTCTAACTAGTTCATTTGATTCATTTGGACTAGTTATGGTGAAGAAGAATATGGTTGATATGAAAGTTATCATTTGGCTAACCATTTGGTTAAATAGTGTTGAACCAATTAATGTACAAGTTTGGGTACGGTTTTCACAAACCTACAAATGTGCAATACATGTGTGTATAAAAATCTATGTTTTTGATCTAACGGTTGATAAATATTAGCTTGTATCTAATCAGGTTTTCATCTAACGGTGAATATTGAATGCTTTGTTACTAAGCTAACATTGATTGCAAACCCTGATTTGAAAGACTGTATATGGGAGAACTCTAGCAACTGGGGAACCTAATACCCACACATTCTGTGTGATACTAGTTTGCTAAGCTAGAGTCGATTCTCCTTTAACCTTTGGTTTTCTTTTTCTAAAACCTGGTTAACGACTTAAAGACTTCATTGGGATTGTGAAGCCAGATCGAAACTACTTTTATCGTAGTTGTGTGATATGATCTTGTTGTTTCTATCGTACGAGTACAATTGTAATAGTTGGCTTGAGATGTCTATCTCCAATAGGCAAGATATAAAAGTAGTCACAAACACTTCGTCTCATCGTTTGAGATTCCTCAATAATCTTCTTCGCTGCGTCGATTAAGTTTATTGTGAGGTGATTGATAAAGATGAGCTGTTCTTTGGAAATATAAGTCTAGTTTTATCAATTGGTTCATGTTCACCTGATTTATCAAAAGACGGAACAAAAATCATAGGTTTATTCGTGGGAGACGAATCTATCTATCCTTGTAGACTTTTCTGTGTGAGACAGATTTTTTTATTAAAGTCTTAAAATTTGGGTCGTAGCAACTCTTGGTTGTGGGTGAGATCAGCTAAGGGAATCAAGTGCGTAGTATCCTGCTGGGATCAGAGGCGTAGGAGCATAACTTTACCTTGGATCAGTGTGAGATTGGTTGGGGTTCAACTACAGTCCATTCCGAAGTTAGCTTGGAGTAGGCTAGTGTCTATAGCGGCTTAATACAGTGTATATTTAATCTGGACTAGGTCCCAGGGTTTTTCGGCATTTTCGGTTTCCTCGTTAACAAAATTCTGGTGTCCGTGTTATTTTTTTTCCGCATTATATTTTGTTATATAATTGAAATAATACAGGTTGTGCGTTGTTCAATCAATTAGAATATCCGACCTTATTGGTTGTTGATTTAAATTGATTGACACTTGGAAATTGGTCTTTGGAACCATCCAAGTTATCTCTCTTTGATTAAGACTCGCAGATTGTATTTGCTTGAGTAAATCAAATTGAGAGCATAAAAGAGAAAACGAGGGCTTGTCAAATAATACACTAAAAATTGAGTAATTAAAGAAGAGAAAACAAAATTGGTCAGTGTAGATCCTGACATTTTGGTTAAAGAGAAAATACTTAAGGGAAAATAGGTAAATGGGTCGCACTTCAGGGTATCAAAACATTTTTATCAACTCTTCCAAAACTCAAAATGGATATCAGGTGATAACAAAATCAATGTTTGGTTCCTCTTAAAAAAAATTAATAATCAAGGTACATAAAGTAAACTAAATCCAAATGCCAAGACACGGTTGAAAATGAATGAATTCAAACACTCATGGACGCATACTAATTTTGTCTCGTATAACACCTACGATGTTCTCAGCCACAAAAATTAGTATGCATCCATGAGTGTTTGGATTCATTCATTTTCAACCGTGTCTTGGCATTTGGATTTAGTTTACTTTATGTACCTTGATTATTAAAAAAAATTAAGAGGAACCAAACATTGATTTTTTTATCACCTAATATCCATTTTGAGTTTTGGAAGAGTTGATAAAAGTGTTTTGATACCCTGAAGTGCGACCCATTTACCTATTTTCCATTAAGTATTTTCTCTTTTAACCAAAATGTCAGGATCTACACTGACCAATTTTGTTTTCTCTTCTTTAATTACTCAATTTTTAGTGTATTATTTGACAAGCCCTCGTTTTACTCTAAATTTGAATCATATAAACATTATACAGAACTCTTTCTTCCATTTTGCTTTATAAAACTAAAGAATGATGTGACAACTCAATGACACTTCAAACTTTGTTCCTCTTTTATTATATTTAATTTTTTATTAGAGGATCTAAAAGAAAATTCATATCTCATCTGCAAAGTGTCAACTTAGTTTTTAGCCCACTAGCCTTGTCTATGTGCATCTATATTTATTGTGCATCCAATGTGCTGGTGACATTCAATTAAGCTTATAATAAAACAAAATAAAAGAAGTCCAATAGCCATAATGATTTTGACTATTTTATCTACTCTCTTACCATGTATTGTTTTTAGATAGCTATTGTATGGGAATTCGGCCAAACATCTTAACCTTCTGACCGAGTTTTATAGATACCCATTTGGATTTATAAGTTGATTTTATATCTCGATGCATAGATTAGTATTTTTTTGAGTTCTTATTTGAAAGATTTCATTTTAGGAGGGTACTGTTACGATTAATTTTGTTTGAGTTTTGGGTTTGGAGACGCGATAAATGTTTTTGGACATTGATGATTTTTGGTGTTGAAAATGAACATACTTTAATTATTACTTTGAAATAATATATTACACTATATAAATGCATTTGGTAAAGTATCTCGGATTCTGAAAATGAGTTGGGTGTTTGTAAACGGATAAACTGTATTGATTAGAAATTGAATAAACATACATATCTCTTTGATGCTGAAATGTCAGGCCTTTATGGAATCCCACCACTGGTGGCTACCCTGGGAAGACTGTTCGGGGAACCGTAATGGTTTTGTCGGGCCTTTATGGCATCCCACCACTAGTGGCTACCCTGGGAAGACTGTTCGGGGAACAATATGATTTGTTTACCGGAATAACTCTGACAATTAGATTAAGAATCTAGAATTTTAGATTGAAGATTTTGAGTAAGAAAATGTTGATTATTTGTGGCTGAGAACAGCGTAGGTGTTATTGTGAATTTTTATGCATGATTTTAATTATCGTATCTGTTGCATTTGTTTGTTTTTCGATGCACTCTATTATTTTTTTGAAACTTCCTACTGGGCTATGGTTTGCTCACCCCTTTTTCCCCCTTTCCACAGAGAGTGAAGAAAGACTAGTCGTGAAAGAAATTATTATGTATCACGGGGATTTGGGTATTGCGTTTTAAATTTTATCGAGGTGTTTGTTGGTTTCAATTGTGTACTTTTAATTATGTAGTTTTTTTTTTTATAATTTGTAATTTCAAGAGGAATATTACATTTCTTTTCATTTATATTTTATTTATTAAAATGTTTCTTTTTCCTGGTCATACACGAGTGACAGTCCGGATATTTGGACTTGCTAGCTGGATCGGACCCGACCCACAAGGTCGAATCCGTGACCGCTGGAAGCCGAAAAATCGGGATGTGACATGCAGATTGTATTTGCTTGAGTAAATCAAATTGAGAGATTGAGATAATAAATCCTTGAGATATTTTTATCTAGATTGAGTCTGACTGTCTAGTTGATTCTCTAGTAAAGTAAGTCAGAGTTTTTCCATACAGATTGCTAATCGAAATATTGGGTGTGGTTGTTAGACCCCCGCTTTTTCAATTGGTATCAGAGCATGCAAACACGTTCAAGACCTTACAAGTCTGTGTTTGTAGCGATCTGACTCTATGGACAAGAGTAGTATCTCTGATAAACGCATCACCAGAAACAAAAATTCTGTCTCATCTATTATAGATGAACCTCATGTTCAAACTAGACAGACAGATTCTGACATGTGTTATTCTGATTACATTTCAAAAGAGTTTATTTCTCAAAGTAAATGGGAAACAGCTGAAGAGAGTGAGTTGATTCTAAATCTTGTTAGAATCCAAGATGATAGACTCAATCAGATGAAACAACACGTCAGTGTTCTTCTTGGTATGATAAAATACAGCAAATCCAATGAAAATACTGAAAATCATCCTTCATGTATGACTCTTGATGCAAGCCTTAAAAAGGATGCGTTGGAAATAGAACATCACTTGAGTAAGCTCTCTATTCAAGGATGCTATAAGCAGTCCAATATACCAATTACTTCTTCTACAACTGAAAATGCTCCTGCACCAAAAGTAAAAATGGAGTCCCTTCCAATCAAGAAAGATATGTTAGTTTCCTCTGATCAAGGAAATTCCACACCATATGGAAGGAAGAAATCTTCTGACAAGAATGTTAAGACTAAAATGCCTAATCACTCGTGTGATCAGAAAGTATGTCTCTTTTGTGAAGAAAAAGGTTCTGTTAGACAAAAGAGAAACTCTAAGCTGAATAAAAATTCTCTTGTTCAACTTCAACACACCTTAGACTTAATCCTCAAAGATGTAACTGACATTCGTATGTCGAAACCCATTGGTTTTCATACGTACCTTGTGTATATTAACAGAAAGGTCAGTTCAATGAGTTCCTCAAATGTTCGAAAGTAGAACAGAAGTCTTAATAAGCATTGTCTGAGGAAATACCAAGCTGTTGTTTCTGAAAATAACATGTCTCTTGATTTGAGAAAAATTCCAGGAGAAAGAAGGAAAAATGATGATATGAGAAATAACCTGATAAAGATAATTCAAGGCTACAAAGAAATTGTCAACAGGTTGTCATCCTCCTCAAGTCAAGACTCTTCTGGTAAGAACTCAAACTATGTCTCATATTTTGATAACAGTAAGTTTTATGATAATTTCTCAAAACAAAAGTAATCCCTCTCACAATTCAGGAGGAAAAAGAGACTTGATCATAAGCACAGTTCCTTGAATGAGCTTAGAGCTCAGACTTGTTCTAATTAATCACAAGTTAGGAACTTGCTCATAAAAATCTTGTTGAGCAAGATGTGTAAAAGTCAGGTGTACTTTGGAAATTTTCATTTTGCCTAGTTGAGATCTTCTCTTATCGTTTATATCTTAACTAGTGCCAGCAGACAATATTGCGTAAAAGTATTTGCAATGTCTTTTATTGTTTTCCTATTTAATTGTTTTGTGGGGTGCATTGTGTTCGAATGTGTACACGGGTTACCATGTTGAGTTTACAGCTTGAAAACCCTAAAAGTCTTTCTTCTAAACAAAACCTTTAAATAGCCAATCTATTGAGTTACATAAGTCACGTACGCATACTTTAGGTTATTCTGGGTTATCAAGGATGTCCTCTTCTTCATCTCTATGGTGGTTTTGCAAATGGATTTCTTGAGAAAGGTTTTGGTCTTGAATCAAAAGTAAGAAAGAAAAGAACTCTTGTATAGGATGGAGCACCTAATGCCTCATGCTACTATGCCTACTCACATCAAGATGTTGAGAATGAGGATATGGTGTCTGTTGAAGTGGTTCATGACTTTATGAAATACTCTGAGAAAGCGAAACTGCAACTTGTTGATACAATGAAAGATCTTGATGTGGTTAGAAGTGAGTTGAAAAAGGTTACTACTGACCTTGGTCTCATGAAGTCACATGTTAGAGAACTTCTCAATAAGGATATCTTCTCCGAAGACGCAGTTGATAACATGGATCACGAGCTCAAAAATCTCGAAACCCGTGAAGCTGTGAAACGTGAACCTTAGCTCATGAATGGTTTCTAGCAACTTGAGTTCCTATCGCCTAGTAAATCTTTATTTTCTCTTTTTGTTTAGAAAAATAACTAGTGTTTTGGAATAGCCATTATTGTGATTTCACATAGCTATATCCAAAGTTTTCATCTTCTTGTTTTTAGATTTATTGGTTTAAATTCTAAACTTGTTTGGAAGATGATTTTTGCAGTATTAATCTTTTCGATTATATTTATTACAATATTTCTATGGGATATGTGTATTTACGTCCGTGAACTTGATTGTCCCATATTTTGTCAAAAGTAAAGTCGTTCGTGAATTGATATGCAAGTATTGATAAAAGGATGAATAGACTTTTGAAAAACACAAAAGTTAAGCCTATATTGTCAATTATTGATGTAAGATAGGTTAAAATCTTTTGTGATTCAAGGATTATGTCTGTATTTCATTGTGCGAATGGTGATAGAAACATAGAATGCATCCTTGCTTATTCCACGGTATAAGGTCGATTCTCCGATCCACAATTCTTGTGTAAATACTATGTTGTTCCATGAAGTGTCTTATGTTGAGTACTAAAACAACAAAAGTTGATTGCTTTGTGATTATCTTAGTTGTTGTTCCGTAAGGAACTTTATGTTGAACATGATTGAACTAAATTAATCATCTCGTTTGATTATTTAGTTAGCACTCCATAATTTTTCTAATGTTTGAGCATTTCTTCGACTGAGTTGGTTATTCATGATTAACTTAGTCATTGCTCCATAGATTTTCTTATGTCGAGTGTGGCCAATTAAATTGATTACTTTTGTAATTATTTTGGTTGAGTATGACAATTAGATTATTTGCGAGTTTTCTTGTGATTAATCTAATTGATTTCGTAAGTTTACATAAGTTTACTTGTGTCGAGCATATTTAGTCAAATTAATTTTGGTTCGCTTTGGTTAATATGATTGAATATTTCTTTTTGGATTCCAAATTCATACTTGTATGATACTTGTTGAGTCCAAATAAATCCTTCTTTTTTCTTTTAAAATTAAGGTCACTCTTCTTGTTCCCTTGGGAATGACATTTTATGGGGGAGAGTTCTTTTGAACTTGCGCGTAATTGCCAAATCTTTGTGGGGAGTGCGGCAGTGGAATATTAGAGGGGTTATCTTGTATCTTTATGAACTCCTTGATGAATGCATTTATCTTTGGCTTTATGATTGCATATAAACAAGATGATATACATTTACCTTTGGTCAGGAAATGTCTCTTACTGAAATTTCATTAGGATCCCGTTCTTGTACCTTTGCCAATTTTATTGACAAAAGGGGGAGAATTAATATGTAGTTCACACTACAAATACATATGGTTTTCGGATCATTATGTAAGGGGGAGTGGTTTCCATGTGAGATGGAGTATTGACTAAGGGGGAGTGAAGCATCACCATAGTATTGTTGTTAAAGTTGTGATGCAATTGTACTTTGATGCTATGAAATGATACTATGAAACTGTATAACAATGATTGAGAACCATTGCTTCATTGTTATAGATACGGATTTTCAACAACGATGATGCTAAACTTACAACCTTTGGGATCATTGGATTACTTGGAAGTGATGAAGATTTCGAGTATTGTTGAAGATTATACGACATGTCGAATAGGAGCTACAAAGTTTATTTATATATTTTTTGTATTCCATATGTATTAATAGTTTTGCCACTAAAATTGACAAAGAGATAGATTGTTAGAGCATTGCTCGGTAAAACTCGCATGCGTTTCTATCTCAAGCATGTTTGTCATTATTGGTGATCAAAATATAAAGTCTTTGATTTCTAGTCTATGATAGCTAAGATCTCGGACTAGGATATAAAGTATAGTTGATCTCAAGAACTCCATGGAGATCATCATACAAGACGAAGGACTACTTAAGGAACCAGTGGATCTTCATCGACTAAAAGGTATGTGGAGACTTGAACTTATCTATCACTCAAAAGTCTATCTATTCTATCTCCTATCTTGAGACAAAAGTCATATTACTATATAGACTAAGAATATACACATATGATATTTCGAGCTGAGTATATCTCGCTTATCTATTTCTCAAAATATGTGTTGGTAAATCTTTCGCTTTAGCCAAGTTTATCTTTACCTAGTGACGAAAATCATGTTATGTTTCAATCATTTTGGAAATTACTCTGACGAAAATAGTTTGTGAATAACAACTATATAACGCCCTATGAGAATGTTTCAATGATTGAAATAAGAGTTTAGACAATATAACTATTGTAGGATATAAGCATTATTGTGGCAACAAATATATGTATAAGTCCTTAGTGCTTGAACCGAAGTTTGCGAACTTTGTTGATCAAGTGGAATCGGAGAAGTGTGTGAGCTTCAGCCCGCGAACTCAGTCCACGAACCCAGTCCGCAAACTGGCGGAAGTTCTCGACCAAGAATTTCTACTGGAGTTTGTGAACTCAATCCGGGAACTTAAGTCCGCGAACTTGAGTTGGTTATGTCTTAAAATGATGTTTGTGAAGTTATCTTAATAAACTAAGGAATGCTATTGCAAACCGTGGATTTATAGTTCATGAATTGATTCGAGTGAATCACATCATATTTGCTTCAATTGTGTCTTGTGTACTACATAAATATCTAAGCAATTGAACAACTCTCTAACTAGTTCATTTGAGTCATTTGGACTAGTTATGCTAAAGAAGAATATGTTTGGTATGAAAGTTATAATTTGGATAACCATTTGGTTAACTAGTGTTGAACCAACTAATGTACAAGTTTGGGTACGGTTTTCACAAGCCTACAAATGTACAATACATGTGTGTATAACAATCTATGTTTTCGATCTAACGGTTGATAAATATTATCTTGTGTCTAATCAGGTTTTCATCTAACGGTGAATATTGAATGCTTTGTTACTAAGCTAACATTGATTGCAAACCATGATTTGAAAGACTATATAAGGGAGAACTCTAGCAACTGGGAAACCTAATCCCCATACATTCTGTGATACTATTTTTCTAAGCTAGAGTCGATTCTCCTTTAAACTTTGGTTTTCTTCTTCTAAAACCAGGTTAACGACTTAAAGACTTCATTGGGATTGTAAAGACAGACCAATACTACTTTTATCGTAGTTGTGTGATCTGATCTTGTTGTTTTTATCGTACGAGTACAATTGTAATAATTGGCTTGAGATTTCTATCTCCAATAGGCAAGATATAAAAGTAGCCACAAATACTTCGTCTCATCATTTGTGATTCCTTAATAATATTCTTCGTTGTGTCGATTAAGTTTATTGTGAGGTGATTGATAAAGCTGAGTTGTTCTTCGGGAATATAAGTATGGTTTTGTCAATTGGTTCCTGTTCACATTGATTTATCAAAAGACGGAACAAAACTCATAGGTTTATTCGTGGGAGACAAATTTATCTATCCTTGTAGACTTTTCAGTGTGAGACAGATTTGTTTATTAAAGTCTTCGACTTTGGGTCGTAGCAACGTGGGTGAGATCAGCTAATAGAATCAAGTGCGCAGTATCCTGCTGGGATCAGAGGCGTAGGAACATAACTATACCTTGGAATAGTGTGAGACTGGTTGGGGTTCAACTACAGTCTAGACCGAAGTTAGCTTGGAGTATGCTATTGTTTGTAGTGGCTTAATACAGTGTATGTTTAATCTGGACTAGGTCCCGTGGTTTTTCTACATTTGCGGTTTCCTCATTAACAAAATTTTGGTGTCTGTGTTATTTCTTTTCCGCATTATATTTTGTTATATAATTGAAATAATACAGGTTATGTGTTGTTTAATCAATTAGAATATCCGACCTTATTGGTTGTTGATTTAAATTGATTGACACTTGGATATTGGTCTTTGGTACCATCCAAGTTATCTTTCTTTGATTAAGACTCGCAGATTGTATTTGCTTGAGTAAATCAAATTGAGAGATTGAGATAATAATTCCTTGAGATATTTTTATCTAGATTGAGTCTGACTGTCTAGTTGATTCTCTAGTAAAGTAACTCAGAGTTTGTCCATACAGATTTCTAATCGAAATATTGGGTGTGGTTGTTAGACCCCCTTTTTTTCAATACCGACCACCTTGCCATGCCATACCCTGCCGACCTTCCCGATGCGGCTACCAAAACGAAGGCGTGTGTCGATCAACGGCCACCCATCAATCCTAGATGCAAATCCTAGCCGTCCAAGGTCACCGAACAACGCATGGTAACATTTGGACAAAAACCCTAGTTTTGTCCACGCCAAACCGTGCCAAGTCATGCCATGCCACATGTGCCAATGGCATGCCAACCACCTTGTCGCGCCATACCATGCTGGAATTCCCTATGCGGCAACCAAAACGAAGGCCTGCAACAATCAACGGCCAGATATTTCATCTAAAGTGCAGATCTTAGCCGTCCAAGGTTACCATCTAACGCATGGCAACCTTTGGCCCTAACTTTTGGCCGCGCCTAAACTAGGCCATACAAAGCCATACTGATCATGCTTTCATGCCACTGGCTACCAAACGAAGGGTTGCAATAATCAACGTCTACCTTTCCTCTTAAGATGCAAAATATCGACCGTCGAAGGTCACCACCGAGCCGGAAAGTCTCCCAATCTCAACTTGCTAGACAAAAACAACGTGCTACATGTTTTCCACGAAAACACTCGAGACATCAACGCATGTCACAAATTGGGGGATACTTATTGGGTATTGGTTTGGTGGTTTTACAGCGTGTGGCGTACACTACGCCCGTTATAAGAAAGTGTCGTAAGTATGAGGCAGTTAGTAAATACAAGAACTAATGGTGAAACGCTTTCTTTTATGGAATATCAATTCAAGGCGTTACCGGTTACCACATCCTCCCATTTACTCACCCGTTTTCCATTTCTTAATGAGACCATAGTACGTTTCACTTCGACTTGTATAAATAGGCATTACCTATTTCCACCTAACAACAAGTTTAGGTCAGGAACATACAACACTCAGAAAATATTTGCTAGCTCTCCATCTGTTAGCTTCCCACTTTCTGATACAAGTCGTAAAACAACTACTCTTTCAGAATCAACTATTCTGGTCTTAACATTTTCTTCGCTTCCCTCCCCAAAACCAACCCTTCTCCTTCACTTTGTGACCGAAGCAAGTATGGAACAACCATTTCTTGGTTTAGGCCGGTTTTGTACAAATTGATCTCTCGAATCTAAAGTACTCCCTCGCAGTACATTGTTTAGGATTTAAATTCGTTTCTCACCCACACATCCGAAATTACCGAAATCAGCAGAAACCGTTTTCACCCTCAAACAATTGGCGACCACAGTGGGAGGCCAATCTCTCGGTCCCAATATCAATTTCAGAATACGTTTCTCTAACTCAGGAGGATGGTCAGTTTTAGGGCTGAATCCGTGTCCTCAAGTTCCACTCAGGCGAACGGAAATGTTTCCTTCCCTAACGCAACGCCCAACAACGCAATCGACTAAGGAATTCCAAGGCTAACTGACTTGGTGCGAATTCAAGAGATCCACACCAAGAACATGGGTCTGATGAAAGATGTGATTAACATCATACTGGAGTTCCTCATCAACTTAATGGCAGATTTTAACGGTTCACTTGCCCCGGAAACTCCAGGACTGGGGACTAACATCCCAAATGATCACTCCCAAGTCAACAACTTCACTACTAATCAGAAACCAGTAGGCTAGGAAGCGACCTCACTGGTGGAAAATTTATGTGAACTCTTACATCTTTCAAAAGATCAACGAATGGAGACGTTCACTGCCATCAATCGAATAACGTTAAGCGCGCCCTTGACTCCTTCATGCTTGGAAACATCAAGAACGCCAGATATGTCCATCAACAATATCACGTTTACAGACGACGACATGATGGCATAGGAAGGCCATAACCGGGCCTTACACATCACAGCCCGTATCAAGGACGTGGAATTTAAAAGGGCTCTCATCGACACGGGACCATCCTCCAATGTTGTTACCCTCGGGATGCTCATAACGGCCAGGGTACGGATGAACGAAGTCATGCGATAGTCCACTACAATGACTAATTTCGAAGGCAACCAAACCAGCATGTATGGGTACGTCAACCTGAATCTATCAGTAGGACCATCCAGTCAAAAGTAAGGTTCGAGGTAATCGAAAAGGAGCCAGATTACCACATGATACTAGGAAGACCATAGCTCCACGACAACAAAATCATTCCTTCGACGTATCACCAGTGCTTGAAAACTATGTTAAACGGAGAAGTCATTCGCATCGCTGCATCATTATCTCCCTATGCGCCGATATGTGGCATGGAGATTTTTGAGCCAAGAAAGGACCCGCATGCCACAACCAACAAGGCACACCATACTCCACTGCCAAAGTGGACGTCCATTGAAGAAAGTGATGGTCTTGCACCTCCTCGCGGAGAAAACCAGTCTCACATCACCCCTTCGAAAGAGAAACACGTCAGCCCACCCGCCGAACCGGGGTTCGACTTACACCCATACCAAGCGAGGACATGCTTTTATTATATGTCATGATGAAAAAGGGAAAACCGTATATCAGCGCCACTGTTAGAAATTAACAAGGGAGACTACTACACATTCTCTCTGCCCAATGGAACACAAATGTAGTAACGAGCCGCAGGAGGAAGTACCTGATGCACCACGACAGCAACAAGATGGGACCAACTCTACCATGGATGAACTTGAGGTTGTTAATGTCGGGAGTGAAGAATATCCGTGACCCATCTCGATAAGCTCGACTCTGTGCGCAGACAAACGTGTAAAGCTGGTATACCTCCTCAAGACGTATTCGCATGGGCGTACGAGGAAATTCCTGGCTTGGAGGAAAGGCTGGTCACTCATCATTTACACGTGATACCCGGATCCAAACCGGTCAAGCAAACCCCGAGATAATTCTGGCACGATATAGAAGAACAGATTAAGGTAGAGATTCAAAAGCTACTAGCGGATGGTTTCATCAAACCAATTCACCACCCTACTTGGTTGGCAAACGTTGTTCCGGTAAAAAAGAAGAATGACCAGATCAGGTGTTGTGTCGATTTTAGAGATTTGAACAAATGTTGCCCTAAAGATGACTTTCCACTCCCTAACATTGACATGATTGTAGACTCTACCAATGGACATGGTATGTTCTCTTTCATGGATGGATACAACGGCTATAACCAAATAAAGATGTACGAACACGACACAAGTAAGATAGCTTTTAGAACTCCTCTTGGAAACTTTTACAACACTGCGATGCCCTTCGGTTTGAAAAATGCTGGCGCCACATACCAACGCGCCAAGACCATCATTTTTCACGATATGATGCACAAGCTATTCGAAGATTATGTAGATGACATAGTGGTCAAGTCAAAAACTCGGGCAACCCATGTAGGAATTATGTGGAATATGTTCGAAATATGTCGCGAGTACAAACTGAAGATGAATCCATGAAAGTGTGCTTTTGGTATCTCTTCGGGCAAGTTCCTAGGTTTCCAGGTGACTGCCGAGGGAATTAAATTTGACCCAGTCAAAACACAATCCATCCTCACGATGCCACCACCGCGAACTGTAAAAGAACTCCAGAGTTTCATGGGTAAAATAAACTACATTCGCCGCTTCATACCAGGATTGGCTCAACTTGTTGCTTCGTTTACCCCCTTACTGAAGAAAGGAGCAAGCTTTGTCTGGACCACACTACAACAGGAAGCGTTCCGGAAAATTCAGCAAACATTATCTTCCCAAGCCGTCATGAAATCACCCATACAAGGAAGACCGTTACACCTCTACACTGCTTTTAGCGACATTGCTGTCGGAGCTCTCCTCGCCCAAGAAGATGACGAAGGGATTGAGCATCCCATATACTACTTCAATCGAACTTTAAGATATGTTGAACTCAGATATCCCAAAGCAGAAAAGGCGTGCTTAGCTTTGATCCACTCCATCTAGAAATTCATGCATTACCTATTGTCCAATAAAGTGGTGCTGATATCTAAGTCCGATCCGGTAAAGTTCCTCTTATCAAAACCGTCCCTGATAGGAAGACCGGCCAAATGGCTCCTCCAAATGTCAGAGTTTGACATAACATATGATTCCTCTAGATCCATCAAAGGGAAAGCAGTTGCGGATTTACTGGCGGCGTTTTCGGGAGAGAATACCATGGCACTGCACGAGGACCTCCCTGGAGACTTTCCGTAAATCTCATTCATCCAAGAAGAAACATGGATATTATTCTTCGACAGCTCCGCTACTCCTAAAAATAGTACTGGAGGAGCAGGTGTTGTTATAGTATCCCCAGCTGGTGAAGTATTCTCGCACTCCTTCAAGCTAGACTTCCCCTGCACCAACAATTCAGCAGAATATGAAGCCTTTCTCATCGGACTGTCCTTGGCTAAACGAGCTAGAGCCACGCGTCTGGAAATAAGAGCGGACTCTAAATTATTTGTCAACCAGATGAACGGAGTATACGCACTGAAAGAAGTAACCCTGGCCCCATACGGAGCCGAGGCATAAAAACTGCTAAACTACTTCGTCGACGCGACCATAACACATATTATGCACAGCAGCAACCAACACGCTGATTGCCTAGCCACGCTAGCATCAAAACTGTAATTTGAAGGTTTTGAGGGAACCCTGATAGTGAAGAGACGAACCGTGGATTTAACATGGCTTTTACAACCCTAAGAGAATTAAGCTGGTGACTGGAGAACACCAATTATCTAAGAACTTAACAGCTCACTTTTCCAGGGAAAGGTCGGTCTCAAAACCTTACAAAATTTCTTCATGCTCTGAGGGGTGCTATATCATTGAAATCCAGATGATTCCTTGTCAAGATATCTTGGAGAGGGAGAAGCACAACAACAACTCAACCGCGTCCATGATAAGATCTATGGGTAAACATTAGTGGTAACACTCTATCGCCTTTTGCAACACCTTGGCTAATACTGGCCAGAAATGGAGGCTCAATCTCGGTTACTTCAAAGAATCTGTTCCAACTGTCAAGCACCGCTGTATCAATTAGAAGTTTTCAATATTGGTCACGCTGGGGACTGGCAGGAGCCATACATCAGTTACCTTCACGATGGCATACTCCCCACCAATAAGAAGGATGCATCCAAGATAAAACAAAGGTCCGAGAGATTCGTATTCCATGAAAGAATCTTATATCCTAAAAGCTTTAGAGGAAGTTTGTTATGATGTTTGAACGAAGTAGAAATCCCAATCATGCCGAAAGAGATGCACGAAGGCGAACATTAAGGAAAGCGGAAATTATTTCTTCAGATACACGAGAAATACTACTGTCCAATCATGGAGGATGATGCAGTTGTTTTCGTCCAGAGGTGCAAAAAATGTCACATTCACGGAAACCTTATCCATGTACCGTCGACTCCCCTGCATTCAATAAGCAGTCTGTGTCCCTTTCACAGATGGGGACTCGACATCATTGGAAAGATCAATCTGCCATCCTCAAAACATCACGAGTGCATAATAACAACAACCGAATATTTTACCAAATAGGTCGAAGCCATACCCTTACGAGGGACGAATGGAACCACAATCGCGGCATTCATTAAGGAGTACATTATATGCCGATTTGGCATGCCTAAACATATCATCACCGACAATGGCACTCCTTTCGCAAACAAGCAAGTACGGGAGTTACTAAATACGGAATTAAGCAAGTCTTCTCCACCATGTACTACCCCCAAGGGAACGGACAGGCTGAAAGCACCAACAAAACTCTGATCTGAATCCTCAGTCGGATAGTGCATGATAATCCTCGGACATGGCATGAGAAATTTCCAATGGCACTCTGGGCGTATCAGACATCACCAAGAAGTTCCACCGGGGCCTCTCCCTACTCCCTTGTTTACGGCGCAGACGCCATCCTTCCAGCGGAAGTTAAAATCCCATCATCTAGGATTGCCGAAGCAAGCGGAGTTCGATGGAATGAAGCTGAAGCATTGATCTCCAGATTTACAGAATTGGACACTGTAGATTTCAGAAGATCCAAGGCGGAAGACCACGCACAAGCATACAGAAATAGGGTTTCCAGAGCATATAAAAAAACCGTGAAGCCTCGGGTTTTTCAAGTGGGAGATTTGGTACCGAAGACTGCCAAACACATTCAGCAAGACGCGTCCGCACCAATTTCTCCGCAAAGTGGGAAGGGCCTTATATAATCACGAAAGCGTACAACAGTGGGTACTACAAGGTCATTAAAGAAGACGGAGGAAAACTAGAAGCAGTCATCAACGGAAAATGGCTTAAGGCATATTACGCCTGACCACCACCTCGCGCCCCGCCGTATCACAAACACGGATAGCCAGGCATCTTTCCACTTTTCTTCCACATCTCAAATATCAAGTCTCTTTTCCTTTGTTTGATTGAAGTAAATCAATAAAATTCTCTTATTCTTTCAAAAAAAAAAAACAAAAAAAGAGAGAGAGAGCAAAAACATGCTTAAAACCCATAAAGAAACCAAACATCTCACAACCACATAACTCAGAAAAGCCCATCCAACAGATTGTAATCCCTCGAAAGCATCTTCTTTAACCGGCTTTGATACCTCTCAGTCCCACTCTTCAAGTTTCGGATTGACTCTTCCACCTTCTGTGACTCCATGGCCAGAGCTTTCTCCTCTTCCAGAATATCTTTCGTAGCAGGGACCACGCCATCAAGAATACCGGCTCTGTCGACTTTCACAATATCAAGACGATGTTGTAACCAACTAACGTTGAACTTCGGAGATTCACAGGTAGACACCATATTCTCCCATTTTTGAATAGTTGATTTCGCGATAGCACGGATAGACATACTCTCCATTTCAATGACCATCGACAAGAGACAATTCACTATGGAAACTAAAGCGGACGAACAATATTGCACCAGGCTCCTGGTGGCGATGTGGCCATATATCCTCCATATCTTTGTGTAAAGAGTCATGAATTCTTTCCGCACCAGAAACCCACCGACGTTCCGGTAGTAAGAAGAAAAACACCTCATACGGGTTCCGAACGACAAACCTGCATTGGGATACTCATGACAAGAAATTCCTAAGTCATCGCTCTCCAGATCTACAGCGGTTGGTGGGATCGGGCTTGAAGGAAAAGGGGTAACCAAATCATCTTCATCAATGATGGTAACGCATACTCCGACAGGATATCTCTACACAGGAGAAAACTTTTGTCATTCATCGGCAAACAATGAAACACCTTTTGATTAATAAAAACATATCGGTATAATCTTCTTGACTCGAATGACCTGGATAGGGGAATTGTTGCAAGAGTCAGGCCTCACGCATTTGACTGGAGAATCTAATTAGCTCGAGGATGATTTACTTCTAATCGACATGATGAAGAGAGGTGGAATCAACAAGAGGAAATATTTTTTGTAAAACTGGGAAGACGATGCAACTTCACCGGCGTAAATACTGTGGAAACCGTAAAGGAAGAAAGAGAAACCCAGACTGAATAAGCGGAACATGATTGCATCACGATCGGGAAATCAGCCTCAAACGAAACCCCTCATCAAAGCCAAACGAGACAGGAGGGCGTGATACTTTGACATTTGAATGAGGAAATGACTTCCTATTTGAGTCGAGTAAGGAAAAGAGGAAATCGGGCCCGCAAAGACAAATCACCACCGTGCCAAGCCGTTCGCGCCATGACTTACCAATACCAACAGCTCGCCAAGCCAGCATTATGATGTTCCCTAACCCAGCCAAGATGATGCATAGCCAGACTAAGCCGACGATCTTCATCTCACCACTTCACGGTCTACACCACAAATAGAATCTATGCAAGGCCGCCAAACACGGGGATCATGAACTCTCCTTAACTCTCGAAAAAGGTTAGTCGGACCTTCCTGACCATCTTTTAACGACTTGTCATTTTGATTTTTGTCCTTGCCCATCACCATCTTATGCTTACCTCGCAAATATGCTCATGTTCCTAGCTAAGCAGGGGACTTAATGTTGATAGTGGTTTTTAACTTAGGGTTAAAATCGTAAAACTGTACAACTGACATGACATCACTATAACCGTTAACACATTTATTGAATCAATCAGCATGCCTACGCAAGAATTACTGGGGTACCTTTTTTTTTACATGGGTCATGTTCCACGATAGAACCCTTAACATTGACTGACATCATCTATGCCAAACCCTAATTCTTATGCTACCGCGCCAAGGCATGCCAACCATGCCAGCCGCACCACTGTGCCAATGGAAAACCATGCCATCTACATCTCTGCGCCAAGGCATGCCAACCATGCCAGCCACACCACTGTGCCAATGGAAAACCATGTCAGCCACATCTCCGTGCTAAGGCATGCCAATCATGCCAGCCGCACCACTGTGCCAATGGCAAACCATGCCAGCCACGTCTCCGCACTAAGGCATGCCAACCATGCCAGCCGCATCACTGTGCCAATGGAAAACCATGCCAGCCACATCTACCGCGCCAAGGAATGCCAACCATGCTATCCATGTGCCAATGGCATCCCAAACCCTTTCCCACCATGCCAAGCCAACCACATCTTGACTTGTCCCTAACCATGCTAGTTGCACCATGCGCCAATGGCATGCCAAACCCTTGGCCCCACCATGCCAAGCCTACCACACTTTGTCTTGGCCCCAACCTTGCTAGCCGCACCATGCGCCAATAGCATGCCAAACCCTTGGCCCCATCATGCCAAGCCAACCACACCTTGCCTTGGCCCCAACCATGCTGGCCGCACCATGCGCCAATGGCATGCCAAACCCTTGGCCCCAATATGCCAAGCCAACCACACCTTTCCTTGGCCCCACCATGCCAAACCGTCCGTGCCAAACCTTTGGCCCCACTATGCCAAGCCATCTGCATCATTTGCATTGGCCCCACCATGCCGACTTCCCCATGTAGCTACCAAAACGAAGGCGTACGACGATCAACGGCCAACCTTCAATTATAGATGCAAATCCTAGCCGTCCAAGATCGCCAAACAACGCATGGTAACATTTGTCCCAAAACCCTAGGTTTTTCCATGCCACATGTGCCAATGGTATACCAACCACCTTACCACGCCATACCATGTCGTCCTTCCCTATGCGGCTACCAAAATGAAGGCGGACGATGATCAATGGCTACCCTTCAGGCATGCCATGCCACATGTGCCAATGGCATGCCAACCACCTTGCCTCGTCATACCATGCCGACCTTCCCTATGAGGCTACCAAAACGAAGGTGGTAGGTTCGGAAATGTGTAACCTACAATGATACTGTAAGTGCACAGTGACAAATTGTGTAAAGTGCAAGCACATGTCGATCCACAGGGACTTGGGGAGTGTTAAAGTGATTCTATGGTCTTTCTAAACTGATTCAAAGCACAAGTAACACAAAGATGGTTTGTTATGGTGTCGAAACGACAAGATATAGTAGTGATTATAGTTCTAAGGAAAAAAGTAAGCAAAAAAGATTGTAAACACAGCTTGAGCAGCACTAGGGTGATTGAATTCACCTTCTAACCCTATGCTAAGGCAATTCACTCAAATTATATTCTTGTACCTTCCCTTGAAGGTTTCAGGTGGAAAAATCACTAACTGATTTCACTAAATTCTCCCCTAGTATTGGTTGTCTTGTTACAGTACAACCAATCACAGGCTAATTTGATCAATCTAGTTAACCATTACTCATATTTCAGTTAGTCATAGCAAGAACACATACATGAATATGAATTAACTTAGCATAAAATTAGGGGCTTCATCTACAGCCTATCAAATTGATTTAGAACATGATAATATTAATTAAACACAACTAAATTTTTATCTAACAATTCAAAACCAAAAAAAAATTCAGAAGTAACTTTCTACACAGAGAATGATTCTATTTATACCTCACTTCCCTTCTAACACTCACACATCGAAATTAATGCATACCATATTCACCAAAACGTTTGAAATGCTTGTCCCCTCTTCCAATTCACCTCTGCAACTCCATTAATGCGATGTTGAGAAAATCCTAACTTTATCTATCTCGAGCTCAGCTTTTAGGGTGATTGAGAGAAGCTAAAATCGAGAGAGCTAGAGTTAGGAGGTGGTTGTGCTGCTGCTGGAAATATCGAGAGAAGAAGGTGATGATAGCTGATGGCTTCTACAAACGGTCGGGGAAGGGGAAAAACTGAGCTGCTGGTATTTTTGTCGGGCAGAAGAAAGAAGAAGTGAAGGTGGGGACTGTTTGGTTGCTGCTCGGCTAGGTGAAGGGGGTAGGTAGCTAAGGTATGAAGCGGGCGCAGCGAACTCTGATGCAAGGCAAGGCTAGGACGTCGGATGCAGCTGATAGATCAAATCTAACGGCTCAGGATAGAGCGGGCTTGGATTCGGATCATGGGTAGGACTTTGGATAGCCCAAGCTCATGTACTTGTAAACAGGTTGCAACTGATGCGCACGCGGGTTGCACTTCTCTTCCACATCTCCTAGCCTCCAATTTTCTGCTCTTTTGGCTCCTCAATTCATCCAAGCTTTATTTGGTACCTAAAAACACAAAATTAATTAGTACAAGAATTTATTCTTGAAAACAAAGAAAACACAGAATTTAGGATAATATCTGATTTTAAAGTGCAAAATATGAGTTCAATGCCAATAAAAAAGGTATAAAAATATGCAATATTTGGCACTCATCAGAAGGCCTGCAACAATCAACGGCCACTTTTTTCATCTAAAATGCAGATCTTATCCGTCCAAGGTTACCAGCTAACGCATGGCAACCTTTGGTCCTAACTTTTGGCCGCACCGAAACTAGGTTATATTAAAGCCATACTGATCATGCTTTTATTCCACTGGCTACCAAACGAAGGGTTGCAATAATCAACGGCTACCTTTCCTCTTAAGATGCAAAATCTCGACCGTCGAAGGTCACCACCGATCCGGCAAGTCTCCCAAGCTCAGCTTGCTAGACAAAAACAACGTGCTATATGTTTTCCACGAAAACACTCGAGACATCAACGCATGTCACAAATTGGGGGATATTTTTTGGGTATTGGTTTGGCGGTTTTACAGCGTGCGGCGTACACTACGCCCGTTATAAGAAAGTGTCGTAAGGATGAGGCAGTTAGTAAATACAAGAACTAATGGTGAAACGCTTTCTTTTATGGAACATCAATTCCAGGTGTTACCGTTTACCACATCCTCCCATTTACTCACCTGTTTTCCATTTCTTAATGAGACCAGAGTACGTTTCACTTAGACTTGTATAAATAGGCATTACCTATTTCCACCGAACAAAAAGTTCAGGTCAGGAACATACAACACTCAGAAAATATTTGCTAGCTCTCCATCTGTTAGCTTCCCACTTTCTGATACAAGTCGTAAAACAACTACTCTTTCAGAATCAACTATTCTGGTCTTAACACTTTCTTCGCTTCCCTCCCCAAAACCAATAAATCCGAACGTAGATCCCTAACACTTACAAGTTCAATTATGTCGGTCAGAATTCTCTATGTAAACATACCTAGAAGTATGCTAGTGACTCTAAAATCTCTAAAAGTTGGAAGTTTTATGCAATTAATTTTTATTTTTTTTTAAATATGCTTAACCACTCCCCCACACTTAAACCTTACATTGTCCTCAATGTAATTGAATCGTCATAGCAAAGTTAATGTGGGAAATCTTAACATGATATGAAACAAGAAAATAAAATAAACAAAAATAAAAATAAAAAGCAAAAGTAAAAGGTTAAGAAATACAAAACCTATGGGTTTCCTCCCATTAAGCGCTTGTTTTAAAGTCGACGGCCCGACTTAGATTCTTGTAAGATTCATTCCCCATATACTAATAATCTGAAAATTTGGGGGTCCATCCATAGTACTTGTTTTGCACACAACAGCTTCATACAAATATTATCATAAGAAAAGAATAGTAAAGTTATCGCCCGATAGAAATTTCCCCCACACTTATTCTTGTCCACACTTGGAAGTGCATAAAGAACATAGAATTTGGGAACTTCCGTGGTTTTATCTTGGAAAACCTACATGGTGTTAGCATCAAGTGTTTCCAATGGTGGATATTGAGAAACAAAGTCATTCAAAAATACTTTCGAAGCACATACATTCAAACCAATTAAAGGTAAAGGAGAAAAATAAATATGCAAAGGGTTAGACAAACCTTGCACAATCTCTTGTATTACGGTATCCTCCTCATCCTTAAAAAATTCGAGTGAATTACTTACCTCTTGCATATCATCGTCCTCTATCAAACTTTGCGACCATTCTTCATCATTTTCTACCTTAACTAAAGTCTTGGCATCATCATAATCATTAGCAAGTTCAATTGGGTCTTCCATGAATTCAATCAATTTGGTTTCATTATCAAGCATCACCTCTTCAACATCCTCATCATCGAAATCGGTCCATTCACTAAAATGATTTTCGTCGGTATAAATTGTAAGATCTTCCTGTGAGGGTGTTAAACCGTTTATAACAATAGGAAAGTCACACCCAATCTCCTACTTTTGATTAGGCGAAGGATCGTTATTATGATCCTGAGTTGGAATAACTTCCTCATTTTTCAAAGATTTTCAAAAGGTTCAAAATCATCATTATATCCCATAGAATAACGTTTATCACGCTCTTCTCTTAAAGCTCTTTTAGCTTCAAGAATTTCTTCATCGGAAGCTAGGTCGTCATCAATCAATTGATAAAACCTTCTTTCAAGTTCCCTTAAACTAGGTTGCCTTACACCAAGGAGATCACGCATAGGTTTAGATATATTATCACAAGCCTTGGTTGGTATAGAATTAGAAGCATAACTATCCTCCCCTCCTAGTGATCCATAAAGTTTGTATCCTAAGGATGGTTGGAAGTTTCCATAATGTTGAGGTTGAAAACCGTATTGATTGTTGTAATATGCTTGCTCTTGTCCACCATACATGGAAAACCGGTACCTGAAATAAAATTCTCAAAAAAACTAAGTTAGACACAATAATAGAATCTAACAAAGCAAGAATAAAGCAAAAAGTAAAAAGAAAACAACTAAAATCGTCCGCTGCTCCCCGGCAACGGCGCCAAAATTTGATGCGTGTCGTAACCACAATAAATTAATTATTATTTTACTACCTAATTAACAAGTAATATAGGGTAGTCAAGATCATTCCCACGAGGAGCAAGAGGTTTTAGTTGTCTTATAATGTCACAAAAGAGGGGGTATTGGTTCAAGATTTTAAAAAGTTAAAGAAATAAACAAAGCAATCAAAAGTGTAAGTTAAAATCAATAAGAGAAAATAGATCAAGGAATCCTTCTTCGTTGCAAAAGAATGATTCAAGTTATGTTCTTTTCCAGTTCTTATTAGTCACAGATTATCACCAACCGTAGATATAGCAGCTAGATCAGTGCTAACCCCTAAATCCCTTGTATCACCGGATACGGAAGTTCTCGACTACCAGATTCTATTTACCAAACCACCAAGTAGTAGATCACTCAAGATGTAATTTATTCAAACGCATTAAGATTTATGAATTTATTAGGTTGATATTAGTAGTTAGACTCTTAGATCAAGGTCCACTTGCTAATGTTGTTTTTACACACAATTGCTCCACGGAATCCCTCCGCAAGGTCTCGTGTTTGCTACTTATGTAAAGAGTCAAGAAATGATTACTTATCCCCTAACTTTCACTAGCTAAAAATCAATTAACAAATCAATTTAGTTGCGCACCTAAACAATCTATCAATCAATCATGAATGTATAAACATTCCTATTAGTAAAAACAAACGATAATCATGTGAAAACTTCAAAGTAGATTTAAAACAAAACTCAAAACATGTTAAGAACTAGGAATTCATCCTCAATCAATAAAATTAGTTATTCATGTTATGGAGTTCACACAAAGAATAAAGAAAAGAAAAGTGTTGTGTGTGTAGAAGTGTGCAAAGATGTGCACAAAAGTGTGTGTAAGTATGTATAGAAAAGTAGAGAACTTCTCTATTTATAGGCTTCAATGCTCTCCAGAATAGAATCCCTTTCCTTTAGCACTTCAATTTCCAAATCCAAGCCTTTCTCAAATCTCCCATTTTCTCTTTCCATATGCAAACCAAATTCTTCATCCAATTCCAAGTCCAAGTCTTCACATCCCATGAGAGAAATCCTCAGAAAATTCTGCAACTTTGGCCCGCCGGAAAACTGTGTTTTTGGCCGGAAATAGGCCGGAATCCGTCACCGCCGGCGATATGAGATTCTCCACCGGTTAGGGAATATTCCGTTCAGGTGCCGTTAAATTAAACGGTCAAGGAGGTAAACCGTTAGTTAACGGGTCAAGTCAGAAAGAGTAAGTCAACTCAAATCAGCTATCTTAGTCGGGCTGAGTCGTCTTATTTCTGAGTTAGGTTACCGAGTCGTCTGGATCTCTGAGTCGACTCACCGGGCCAAGACTCCGGCAGAGTTTCCCCTATTTTTACGACAACTCTTAGACCGATTTCAGGCCGTTTTTTTCCTGCATCATTCCTAAACATACATCTATTATAACTCAGGAATTAGACGCATCATAAGCTTCAAATTCATTCAACAGCAACATCTCTTCTTTTCTTCAAACTATCACGAGCTAGCATTTGCACTTCATTCAGTCATGCTCAATACCAACAACCACTATCTTCTCCCTGATGCTTCAATCGACAGCTGCAACCATATTTTCTCTAACCCATTTTACTATCAGCTATAAATCCAGACCTAATTTATTGTTTCAAGACTTCACGAACACTGTTTCTCAACCCCTTTTCGATCTCAGATTCAATTTCTTTGTCATCTCTTCTCTGAATGTTCTCGGCAGCATCATCTCCTAACTTCTCAGCTGCAATGCCAGACTTGTAGCTTAATCAAACCATAGAAGCAACCTTCTTTATTCTCCTCCAATTGCAGCTGCATCGATTTCACTATCAACGGCTTCTTCTCTCTAACCCACAGCTAACATCCATCTTCTGATTCTCAATAAACTCTCAATTTCTTTCATCTGCTATTGATTTCAAATAAAACCCACAGATCCCCTTTTAAATTTATCTCAATCCACCACAACAGCGATTAATCATACTCAGATCGAACCCATCTCCGATTCAGTTTCAGTGACCTACCAACATCATCGATCTCTCCTTCTCTTGGTTTAATTTCTCTTCACAAATTCCATTACATCACCATGGATTTGATCTTCTCCAACTCAGCCAACAGCGCCATTAAACCCATTATTCGATTCGATTATAGCCATATGAACCCTAAAATACAATCTCATACCAATCTGTATCTTCACAGCAGCGCAATAACAAATTTAGGGTAACCCATCTTCCAATTTAACAGCAATTTCATCATTGTCTTCAATTTCGATCTGAGACTTTCATCTTCCCTGTATTTCTCAATTTTCTCTATCTGTTTTGGTTATAATAGAAGCAGCTGCGCTGTTTCTAAATTTCAGTGTAATGAGGTGATTCAGGTGAACGAGAGAACTCTCTCTCGATTTTAGGTTATTATTCGGGGGCGGATGATTACACCCTAGCATATTTATACCCGATAATTGATAGGTGTAGAATACACCGTATTTATTATCTAGTATTTATGCTTTCTTTGCTATTTTTCGTGTGAATTATGTATCTTATGTGTGAATTTTAGTTATTAGGTACTCTGGAGTCGCCCGAAGGAAAAGAAGAAGAAACCAGCCGTTTAGAGCGAAAAGGGGCAAAGCGGTCATTTTACATGCGAGCATTATCTGGAGCCCGGTCAAGGTTAAGGGGGTTGTCATCAGGATGTCACTTATCATTTATCAGAGGGTGTGGTTAACAGTGGGTGCAAATAGCTGTCCCACCCTTGTAAACCTAAAATTGATCTTCTTTCATTACAAACAACTCAACAGAAAGAGAGGAGCAATCATTAGCTGAGAGACGAAATCGAGAAAGAAAGAGCTGCCAATGAAGATAAATACAAGGGATTTTCAGAATCTGAGTATTATTGAATAGCTTTTGCTGTTAAATTGAGATTGATTTATGAGACTGAACAGTAGGGTAGAGATTTGTGTCGTCACTATTGTTGAATTCGAAAGAGAAGCAGATGAATCTAGAATCGGTTGAATGGGTTAATTTTGTTATTATTGATCTGAGAAGAAGCAGCTGTTGATGTGAATCGAGAAGATGCTGTGTTGTTGTGATGGAGGAATTCAGAGGAAGAATTGAGGGGGTTTAATGGTGAGATCAAGAGAGTAGTTCAGGGAGATGGAATTAGAAGTTGGGTTGTGTTGGAAATCATCATTTGACAGAAAAATCAAGGATTCTGGTGGAGTTAGCAGCTGCTTTTGAGTTTGGTATTGAACCTGAATTGAAAGTGGTGATTAGGAAGATGCATGTGTTAATAAATCTGTCAGGAAGCTGGTGCATGTGGTGTTGCCGTCATTGAGGTTACAGGGACTGTGGTAATGCCATAGGTAGTGGGAAGAGTTGCAACTACAGGCTAAGCATGTGCAAGAGTTACAGGTGCTACATTTGTTGGTGCTACAACTGATGGTTATGTCTAGACAGTGTTGATTGTGTTGGTTAGCAGTGGTGCTGTATGCAATTTTCTTGGTTTTGAGACTTGATCAATTTGGTGGTTGATGCTATTGGGTACTGAGAATCAGGGGAGCTGTAAAGGATTAACTCAGGTGGTAGTGTTGGTTGGATCTGGAAAGAAATGGAAGCTACGGTGCTGTGAAGAGCAATTTCAAGGAAGTGCAGATGATGGAGGAGGTGTTGGTTGAATTACTGTGCAAGAAATTGGAATTGAAATTGCAGCATGGTGTATGCCGTCGACAAGGGAAGAAGGAGGACGAACAAATGGCAGTGGCTAGTGGTCACAGATGAAGCTGGAATAGCAGATGTAGGTGGTGCTTGACAAGTTTGAGCAGTGAACGTTTTATTCTATTCTTGGAGCTTTTGTAGAGCACTACTTCTAGGGTTTGATTTCTTTTATGTTTCATAGTCTTCCTTTGAATATTTTGATGATGAACTCCATGAATATGAGTAGGTAAATACAATAATTGGTTATGGGATAAAAGTTGATTTCTTCAAGCATGTTATTTGATTCTATGAATTAGTTTTGTCTCAATTTTATCGTTTATGATTCATCGTTTATATTATCACATGATTTGAATGCTAGTTTGGTTGAGTCCAGAATCAATTGGATTTGTTTTCATCTCTATAGCTATATTAGGGTTTTCAATACGTAAAAGTTGTTTGTCCCTGATTTCTAGTAGCAACTTGTGGTTAATACTTGTAGTGATACATCTCTTTAATCGCATATGAATCATAACCTTTGTTAAAACTAATTAGTGCTTTTACACGTTTGTTTGCATCGATTAGTCTTATTTCATAGAACTTATTGCTCTTAGGGAGTTAAATCTAATTGTGCTTTTACACTTTAGGTTGCTTTTTAAGAAGATTTCACAAAAGCATCTTTTAATGTTGTTTGTGATAAAATTAGGAAATAAACGGGATACTCTTTCGATCAAGATATCCTAGGGCTTTTGATAATTGAGAGATTAAATACCAATTCTAATCATTGATGAAAAATACATGCTTGTGAATGATATTATCCTTTAACCAATATCTTCTCCTTATTGATTATTTCAACTATTTACTTTGCTTTATTTAGTATTATTACTTTGATAAAAACAAAAACACACCTTGGGTTAATTGGTTACATAAGAATCTGAAAATTGCATAACAACAATCGCCTCTCTGTGGATACGAACTCTTTCTTATCGAATATTATATTCATATTAGTTAAGTGAGGAAGTGAATTATATTTGTGTCGTCTGACAAGCGATCAAATTTTGGCGCCGTTGCCGGGGAGGCATTCGGCTTGTTATCTAGTTTTTAGTTTCTTTTTATTATTTTTCTGCTTGCATACTTGTGTTTCGTTTCTCGTCTTGTTTCTCACTTGTTTGCGAGAATTGTTTTTCAGGTACCTAATCTCTGGCTTCTAAAGATTGAAATTATCCAAGGTGCGGGATAGCTACTCGAAAAGGCACAATACTCCAACCAAGGCAAGGCACGACGGAAGAACACGACTTGGAAGTAGAACACGAAGCTCTTCGACAAGAAGGAGAGGAAGTAGAACACGATATTCCTTTTGAAGAAGAAGGAGAAGGAGAAGAAGCAATGGGTGACCTTGCAAATCGTTCACTCAAAGACTTAGCTTCTCACAAGCTGTATATTCAGCAGGGTTGCATTCAAACCAACTCCACTTTTGAAATCAAGACGGGACTTCTTAAAGAATTACCAAAGTTACATGGTTTAGTGAATGAAGATCCAAACAAGCATCTTATGGATTCCCACATGGTAGGCTCGGAAAGATACCTACTATTGTATAAACTGCAAGTGCACAGTGTCGACAAGCAACACAGGGCAAGCACAGGTCGAACCACAGAGACTTGGAGAGTGTAGAAGTTGATTCTAAATCCTGATTCAGAGAGTAACCAAAAGGGGTTTGTTTTTGTCGATACGACGATATGATTTTCAAGTGACTGAAATAATAAAAGTAAAAGATGCAAATAGCAAGATATGTAAACAATGATAATATGGATACTAGGGTATTCAAATCCACCAATAACCTATGATATGCATTCAACTTGTAATATTATTCTTGTCCTTATAGTAGATTCAAGTCTACCGTATAACTAAGGTATTTCTCCAATGGATAATTTAATCACAACTAAAGTATTTCTCCAAAGCATTAATTGTCTAATTAAGCACAACTAATCTAAAGATCAATATTTGGTTAAGCATGAGTTGTAGCATAATCAACATAGAGATATTCTAACTACAATGGATACATGGCATACATTGTGAGAGCAAGATGTTGAAAAACTTGGATTAAATTATATCTTTAAACAATTCTAAACTTTCAAGAACAAGATACAAGATATGAATACATACCAATGAGATTAGGGCTTCATCTAAACCCTAGTAAATGAAATTAGAACATGAAGAACATTACAACAAAACTTAAATTTGATAAACTAACATGAACAAGCTATTCTTGGATGGTTTTTCAACACAAAAACCCTCTCTATTTATACACAAAATTCCCTCAAGCACTTGGATCCGAATTTTGGCACTCATCCACTCAACAAAACATGTTTTCTTAATTGATGGAATATATTTGGTTGTGGGAAACAAATTGGGAGTGATTGAGTGAGAGAATGGGGGTGAGGTGGATGTTTTGGAAAGAATCCAATGGGGGTGAGGTGGATGTTTTGGAAAGAATCCAATGGGGGTGAGGTGGAAATGGATTTGGGTCTTGGGTTTTAGATCATGGGTTTTGGATCATGGGTTGTTTAATCCCATGAATTTGTAAACAAGTTGCCACTGATGCCCGAGCGGGTTGCAACGCTTCCAACTTTCTTCTCTTTTGTCTTCTCAATTCTTCCAAGCTTTATTTAGTACTTAAAAACACAAAATTAATTAATACAAATATTTATTCTTGAAAATGGTAAAAATGCCGAATTTGGGATAATATATGACTTTGAAGCGCGAAAGATGAGTTAAGTGCCAATGAAAAGGTGTATGAATATGCAATATTTGGCACTCATCAAATACCCCCAAACCTGAATTTTACTTGTCCTCAAGTGAAACAGAAATCCAGAAATTCTAACTATACCACTGTCGCTAGTCTCTCGAATGCATTTAGCGTATGCACTAAGCCTTTAAACCCCTAGGTGTCCCTAGTGGACGAGTTGTAGTCTCGTGAGGGCCTACCAAAGAAGTACCCACAAACCCTTCTCCAATATCAGAGCATCCATAGAAATGTCTTTGTCTTCGGTCTTCAACTGTAGATGATGAACTTCGGAATTTCGTAGAACCTTGATAATTTGTAACCATTTTTTTTAAGACCCGCTACACAGCTGATCATCATATTTTTTTAGTGACCCGCTACACAGCTGATCATCATTTTTTTTAGTGACCCGCTACCAAGCTGATCATCAGATACCAAACACAAGACCCGCTACACAGCTGGTCATCATACAAAAAATTTGATTTTTGATTTATTTATTTTTTAATAAAAGACTAAAAAATCTATATGCAAAACACTACAAAAAAAAATCCTACAAAAGACCCGCTACACAGCTGGTCATAGAAAAGAAGAAAAAAAAATGCAAAAGACTACAAAGGATCCTACAAAAGACCCGATAGACATATTTTAATAAAAAAAATGCAAAAGACTACAAAGGAAAAAAAAAAACATACAAAAGACCCGCTCCACAGCTGGTCATCCTAAAAACAACAACAAATAAAATGCAAAAGACTAAAAAAAAAAAAAAAAAAAAATCCTACAAAAGACCCGCTACACAGCTAGTCATCAGAAATTTTTTGATTTTTTTTTTTTTTTTAATAAAAGACTAATTTGATTTTTTTAATAAAAGACTAAAAACTCTATATGCAAAACACACCCCCAAACCTAAATCTAACATTGTCCTCAATGTTTCAAAAGATGATAAGAACACATATCAAGAGAACAAGGTAGAGAAGATTTAAAGGAAAGAGATTACCCGATGCAGAAAGGGTGGTGCTAACCATAATTGAATGAATGCTTTGAAAGCAAATAATATGAGCGCAAGACAAAAAGTTTGGTTAGCACACAAATATATCAACAAGATTCAAAATTTTACCTACTAGATTATACAATGATGACTCACCATGTACCAACAATCTAAAAAGTTGAGGATCAACCCAAAAGACGTAGTGCGGAAACATCAACAGCCTTACACAATTATAACAGGACAGCAAATGCAAGTGAGACTGCATATGTGAATGAGTTACCCCCAAACCTAGATTTTTCAATAGATATATTTTTGGGTACAAAATCTAACAATTTCAGGGGTGCACCATGCACAAGATCTAGTTCAAAGTGGATTTTGTCAGGGATGGATGGAGAGACATGAGTGAAATCTAATTGTGGCTCATCAAAGGTATTATATTTAACTGCAAAATAGTCCAAGAGGACTTGAGAGGCACACAGTTCCAATCCTAGATTAGGTACTCTTAGAAAAGTAGGTTTAACAATAACTTTACAAACCAAATCTAGGTTGGGTGCAAGATTACCAGTTTGTGACATGGGCAGGGAGGTAGGCACATCATTATTAGGCACATCTATAACTCCTAAATCATTTGCCAGTGTCGCAGCATGCTCACATTCATAGAACAATCCATCAAGACCCAAATAAGTATCATGCTCATCCAAAGTTTTATTCTCATGCATAGACAAATCCAAAGAGACATCACAATGTTGTGACCTAGGTAGAGAATCAGACACGTCAATTATATTTTGATGCATAAGATCATTAGTGTCGACAGGAGATTCAAAATTATCTATGTCAGACACAAGTACAACATCATGCTCATGCTCATAAAACAAATCAATAAGCCCCAGTTCACAATCATCCCCTAGAACTTCAGTTTCATGCATAGGAATATCACAAGAAACTTCACATTGTGACTTAGGCAGAGAATCTGACACATTAAAGTTATTTCCATGCATAGTTTCATTGGTGTCTACAGAAGATTCAACATTTTCTAAGTCACAAACAAGTTGTGTAGCATGCTCTCTTTCACAGGATAACTGCACAGGCTCAAGATTAGTAACCACATCACATGTATATGGAACATTAGAAGAAACATCATTCATTAAGGTCGAGGCAGAGAAGCCTAATGTCTCTGAACTCAAAGGTTCGACAATATTTTCAGTAAAAACATATTCTTCTAACATAACATCATCATCATCACAGAAATGCATTTCCTTATTTAAAATCGTAGTATTTCTAGTCCCTTCATTTAAAATAGGTTCATATGCAATATCAGCTACACAAGTAAGACTAGGCATACTATTTTCACATTTTATTTCATTAGGACAAACAAATATTTCATCCTGAAATTCCTCCTTTCCTACATTTTGTAAATGAATCAAATTCATTTTTAATAATGCATTAAGTTGTTCAATGGAATGAGAGTCTTCAACAGTAGGAAATTCATAATTAATGCTATATGGTTTATCATGCAATACACTCCTAGCATTATTTTGTTCGATGAGTCTGATATTTTCCTCCACAGATTGAGAAGTACAAAATTGTTGAACTTCCCACTGTGGTGGATGATACATGTGTGCAGGGTCATTAGGGTCTATAAAATACTGATCGCAACCTTCGAAAGGTTGATTATGGTCCCAATGACTATCAGCTTTGTAATCTGTTGGCATTTCATATTTTGGATTTTCATGATATTCTCTAGATTGCCTAAAATCATGCAAAATATAGCAATTCTCAGCAGGATGGCCTAAGCCTCCACATAAGGTACAAGCATAGATTTCAGATTGCCTAGAAGAATTATATGCGACAGATTCATGCATTTGCATTTCTAAAGCTGCAGTTCTAGCTTCTAACTGGTCCAAAAGTGATGATTGTGAGAGTTGGGCACTGTAAAGATGTTTATTTTCACCCTGTGGTGGATGATACATGTGTGAGTAGTTACTAGGGTTCATGTATTGATGCTCAGGACTGTGAAAATTTCCATAATAATCCCTATAACTAGTGACATCATGGTCTGTTGGAGTTTCATAATGCGAAGCATGCCCGTAAGCAAGCTCTCTGATGGATTTGTTTCCATCCCCACCTGCAGACCAGAATCCTGACATGATCTCTAACTAGCACTAGGCTTGTTGCAGAGATTGGGATGTACACACCTGAAAAAGACCAATAATTTTTTTTTTTCATTATTGTTTTTTTTTTTTTTTTTTTTTTCAAGCCCGTTCTCTAATTACCTCGGGCATACATTATAAAAACAAAATAAAAGAAGAAAAATCATAAACGGAAGGGAAGTTCTATGCAATCGCAAACAAGGCTGACTCTACCACAGAAAACCTACTGATTTCTAGCAAACAAAAAGCATGATGGTTCCACTTAGATTGTTTTCTAGACCAGCTTCTAATCCTTAGAAATGGAATTTGTTACAATCTGAGCAAACTCCTCTGGAATCAATCCGAGTTTAAGTAAATTGAATAGAGGCGAGGGAAGCTGCTAGAGCTTTGATACCCAAGACCTCACCGTATTACAAGGCGGCGCAGTCACGCATTCAATTTACAGAAACCGTCATGAACTTCGAAGTATGCTTAGAGAGTAACCAATGTTTTTCGAACGACTCTCCTACTAAGCTCGTTACCTTATAGGTCTCGTTTTATTTCAAATTTTAATGCTTAGGTTCATGTTAGGTATTGTTTTCCTAAGGCGGGCAAGAAGAGAACGGTGATGAAATCCGAACCCTTATCTTGTATGGCCAGTCCTTGCCCTTTACTAGGAAAATAAAGCAGCCGTATTCAATTCCTCAACATATATGCAAACGAAGGAATACAGTAACTCGCTAACAAGGGATTCGCGAGTGTTTCGACAAACTTACCTCCCGTTCCAGACGGGGATGAACCGTTGTTGTCGACTCGGGCCACGACTCCTATGTCATGAACGAACCCGAGGGGCCGAGGTGATATTGTAATCACCGTCCTTCTCTGCAAACAGTTTGATATTTAATAATACCCTTCCGTAGGGTTTAAAAATAAAAATAAAAATAGAATGTCCAAGTCCAAAGTCCAAAATAAAGGGCAAAAGAAAAAGAAAATTACAAGAGTAAAGGAATCCTAATACAAACTATAAATAAATAAAATAAACTCTCTTTTTTTTTTTATTAAAATAAAAACTTCTTCCGCTTCCTTTCCTTCGCCTTTACAACAGCTACTCAGGCACCTGTTGAGCTCAAAAGAGGTAGTTAGGGTTTCGAAGTTTTAAAGCAAAAGAAAAAAAAAAAATCAAAAAAAAAAAAAAATATAAGTGTAAAATTGACTGTGAATAGTTGCGTTGCTACAGAATAAAGCAACAAAGTGAACTATTGTTGCTACGAAAGAATGATAATGATGAAGAACACGAAGAACACGAAGAACACGAAGAACGACACAGAGAATAACTGTCGTTGTTTAACAATGACACGATGAATAACTGTTGTTGAAGTGCGACAGTTTTCTGCGACTGTTCAGGCGGGCGTTTTTTTTTTTTCCTTTTTTTTGGTGTTCCTGAATACGCTACAGTAACAGTGACTTTTGTACAGCGTTTAGCTACAGTAAAATGCTACAGTTCCAGGAGACAATTTATGAACATTGACATGAGACAGAAACTTGAACTACACTTCTACCAAATCCCCGGCAACGGCGCCAAAAACTTGGTAGGCTCGGAAAGATACCTACTATTGTATAAACTGCAAGTGCACAGTGTCGACAAGCAACACAGGGCAAGCACAGGTCGAACCACAGAGACTTGGAGAGTGTAGAAGTTGATTCTAAATCCTGATTCAGAGAGTAACCAAAAGGGGTTTGTTTTTGTCGATACGACGATATGATTTTCAAGTGACTGAAATAATAAAAGTAAAAGATGCAAATAGCAAGATATGTAAACAATGATAATATGGATACTAGGGTATTCAAATCCACCAATAACCTATGATATGCATTCAACTTGTAATATTATTCTTGTCCTTATAGTAGATTCAAGTCTACCGTATAACTAAGGTATTTCTCCAATGGATAATTTAATCACAACTAAAGTATTTCTCCAAAGCATTAATTGTCTAATTAAGCACAACTAATCTAAAGATCAATATTTGGTTAAGCATGAGTTGTAGCATAATCAACATAGAGATATTCTAACTACAATGGATACATGGCATACATTGTGAGAGCAAGATGTTGAAAAACTTGGATTAAATTATATCTTTAAACAATTCTAAACTTTCAAGAACAAGATACAAGATATGAATACATACCAATGAGATTAGGGCTTCATCTAAACCCTAGTAAATGAAATTAGAACATGAAGAACATTACAACAAAACTTAAATTTGATAAACTAACATGAACAAGCTATTCTTGGATGGTTTTTCAACACAAAACCCTCTCTATTTATACACAAAATTCCCTCAAGCACTTGGATCCGAATTTTGGCACTCATCCACTCAACAAAACATGTTTTCTTAATTGATGGAATATATTTGGTTGTGGGAAACAAATTGGGAGTGATTGAGTGAGAGAATGGGGGTGAGGTGGATGTTTTGGAAAGAATCCAATGGGGGTGAGGTGGATGTTTTGGAAAGAATCCAATGGGGGTGAGGTGGAAATGGATTTGGGTCTTGGGTTTTAGATCATGGGTTTTGGATCATGGGTTGTTTAATCCCATGAATTTGTAAACAAGTTGCCACTGATGCCCGAGCGGGTTGCAACGCTTCCAACTTTCTTCTCTTTTGTCTTCTCAATTCTTCCAAGCTTTATTTAGTACTTAAAAACACAAAATTAATTAATACAAATATTTATTCTTGAAAATGGTAAAAATGCCGAATTTGGGATAATATATGACTTTGAAGCGCGAAAGATGAGTTAAGTGCCAATGAAAAGGTGTATGAATATGCAATATTTGGCACTCATCACCACACCATTGTCATGGCTATGCTCCCAGAAAATATGGAGGCGGGTGGTGCTATGTTGAAGGTTTTCGATTCTCATTGGAAGGTAATGCTAAGGATTTGTTATACTACTTGCCTTCCGGGAGTGTTACAACTTGGAATGGGCTCAAGAAACTCTTTCTAGAGAGATATTTTCCTGCATATAAGGCTACTCAAATTCGCAAGGAGATTTGCGGAATGAAGCAAAATGTCGGAGAATCGTTATATGATTGTTGGGAACGATACACGAGGTTGGTGGCCAGCTGTCCTCATCACCAATTTAGTGACGCTATGATCATCCAATACTTCTATGGAGGACTCTAATCAAGTGATAGGAATCTTATCGACGCAGCGGGTGGTGGTGCACTAGTGAGCAAGACGGTGGCACAAGCTAGAGAGTTGATTGAAAACATGGCAGCAAACTCTCAACAACTCTTGAGTCGTGGTTCGGATGTGCTTCTTCGGCGAGTCAATGAAGTGAGCGAGGTGGAGGAATTTCGTCAACAAATGGGAAATATCACAGCAATGCTACAACAAGTTTCATCCGCAGTGATACCAAATTCTCATGGGTATGAAGACGTCAATAATCAAGCTAATGCGGTTTTTCCAAATCAGCCAAGACGGTATGATCCTTATTCCAATACTTACAATCCGGGATGGAGAGATCACCCCAATTTTAGCTATGCGAACAAGCAAGGAGCGTTTCAACAATCTACTTTCAACAATTCGGGTGGATTTCAACCTCAACAACAACAATTCCAGCCGCGTCAACAATTTCAGCAACCACAACAATCAATGCAAAATCAAGGTTCTGATATCGATGCAAAGCTTCAAATAATGATGCAAGGCATTTCTTCTATGTTTAAAGATAGTCAACAAGAAACCAAGAGTGCGATCAGGGAATTGCAGACACAAATGGGTTCTATGGCTACTGAGTTGAACCAATTGAAGGCACAAAATAGTGGGAAACTCCCTTCTCAACCTATTAACCCAAAAGAGGGTGTGAATGCGATTACGTTGAGAAGTGGTACACAACTTGTGCAACCCGAAGTTGCTGATTCGAGCAAGGTGGAAAGGAACCTGTTTTGGAGGAGAAGAATGAGGACTCTCCCCAAACTTCTGAGGTACCTATTCCTAACTCTAAAACTCCTATTCCTACTTATGTTCCTCCTTTACCTTTTCCTCGCAGATTTGCAAATTCTAAGAAGGAGGCGCTAGAAAAGGAGATTTTAGACGTTCTTAAGAAGATTCATGTGAACATACCACTCATTGATGCTATTAAGCAAGTTCCAAAGTATGCCAAAGTGTTGAAAGACTTATGTACCAATAAGCAAAGGCTCAAAGGTAATGAAGTGCTTAGTGTGGGGGAGAATGCTTCGGCAATCTTACAACACAAACTCCCGCTGAAATGCAAAGACCCGGGAAGATTTGACATCCCCGTCACAATTGGTACCACTACATTTAATAAAGCAATGTTAGACTTAGGTGCATCCGTTAATGTTATGCCTGCATCTATGTATAAGTCGCTTGATTTAGGTCCTCTCAAAAAGGCTGAAATTGTGTTGCAATTAGCCGATCGTTCTAATGTCTACCTAATGGGTATTGTTGAGGATGTTCTTGTGCAGGTTAATCAACTAGTATTCCCTGCTGACTTTTGTGTGTTAGAGATGGATGAAGGTTCACCGGACTCGTCTCTTCCATTGCTACTTGGGCGTCCCTTCATGAAAACGGCGAAGACCATTATTGATGTGGATAAGGGAACGCTAACTATGGAGTTTGATGGAGAAGTAATACGTTTCAACATTTTCGAGACGATGAGATATCCTAGTGATGTCCACTCTTGCTTCTCCGTTGATGTTATGGATACGTTGGCACAACAAATGTTTGAATTGAATGGTGAAGATGATTTGAAAACCGTTCTAACTACATCCATTGATAATGGTGTAGAGTGTGGTATTGAGGTTAAAGAAGCCCTTGGTGATCTCAACTCACTACAAGGATGCCCGGAAACTCATAATATCTCTTTTATTTCTTTACCATGCAGTGATGAAAAACTTTTACCTTCTATTGTTAAATCTCCAAAGTTAGAATTGAAACCTCTTCCTAGTCACTTAAAGTACTTGTACTTGGGTGACAATGAAGAGTTACATGTGATTGTTTCTAACGAGCTTAGTGAATTACAGGAGCAGAAACTTCTAAGGGTGCTAAGGAAGCACAAGACGGCCATAGGATGGACAATTGCCGATATCAAGGGTATTAGACCTGCCGTTTGCATGCATAAGATTCGTTTGGAGGACGATGCAAAGCCTACAAGGGAAGCGCAGCGTCGTTTGAACCCCCCAATGATGGAAGTTGTGAAAAAGGAGATACTCAAGCTTTTGGAAGTGGGTGTTATCTACCCCATATCCGATAGCAAGTGGGTGAGCCCGGTAATAGTTGTACCAAATAAATCAGGGGTGACCGTGGTAGAGAATGATGAGAATGAACTTGTCCCAACTCGTGTGCAAACCGGTTGGAGGGTTTGTATTGATTATAGGAAATTGAATGCCACTACTATAAAAGATCACTTTCCATTACCTTTTATTGATCAAATGCTTGAACATTTAGCTGGACACTCTTATTATTGCTTTCTTGATGGCTATTCAGGTTATAATCAGATTGTGATAGCGCCGGAGGATCAAGAGAAAACCACTTTCACTTGTCCTTTTGTTACTTTTGCTTATCGAAGGATGCCTTTTGGCTTGTGAAATGCTCCAGCTACTTTTCAAAGGTGTATGGTAAGTATATTTTCGGAATATGTTGAAAACATAATCGAAGTTTTCATGGACGACTTTAGTGTCTTTGGTGATTCATTTGACCTTTGTTTGAACAATTTGTCACTAATCCTTGAACGATGTGTTGAAACAAATCCTGTGCTTAATTGGGAGAAGTGCCATTTCATGGTAACTCATGGCATAGTTTTAGGCCATATAGTATCTTCTAAAGGCTTGGAAGTTGATAAATCTAAGATATACCTTATTCGTACTCTAACCCCTCCCACTACGGTGAGGGAGATACGCTCTTTTCTCGGTCATGCAGGTTTCTATCGTAGATTCATCAAGGATTTTTCCAAGATAGCATCACCACTTTGTACCTTATTGCAAAAAGATGTGGTTTTTAACTTTGATGAGAAGTGTATGGCGGCATTCAATCGTTTGAAAGAACTTTTGATTTCAGCCCCTATCATTAAACCACCGGATTGGAGCAAGCCTTTTGAGCTCATATGTGATGCAAGTGATTATGCGGTTGGTGCGGTGCTTGGGCAGCGTGTGGGGAAGATACCTCATGCTATTTATTATGCTTCTAGAACGTTAAATGAGGCCCAACAAAACTACAATACCACTGAAAAAGAGTTATTAGCTATTGGTTTTGCTTTGGAAAAGTTTCGCTCTTATCTAATTGGTACAAAAGTTTTTGTCTTTTCAGATCATGAAGCACTTAGGTACTTGCTTACAAAGAAAGAGGCGAAACCGAGGCTCATATGATGGATTTTACTCTTGCAAGAGTTTGATATAGAAATCAAGGACAAAAAAGGAATTGAGAACACCGTTGCGGATCATTTGAGCCGTCTTGCTGTAGACAAGGAAGCTATCCCGTTGCGTGAAAGTTTACCGGATGAGCAACTATTCTCAATTGTATTTGCGGAACCATGGTATGCGGATATTGTTAACTACTTGGTCTCTAAACAAATCCCAAAGAACTTGTCTCGTGCTGAGAGGGACAAACTTAAAAGGTTAGGAAATCAATATATATGGGATGATCCATACTTATGGAAACATGGCAGCGACCAAGTAATAAGAAGGTGCGTTCCCGACTCGGAATTTAACTCTATCTTGTCTTTTTGTCACTCCTATGCTTGCGGAGGACATTTTGGGAGTAAAAGAACAGCTCACAAGGTACTTGAAAGCGGTTTTTATTGGCCAACTCTATTTAAGTATGCACATATATTTTGCAAAACTTGTGATAGGTGCCAAAGGACAGGCAATCTAGGTGTCCGAAATCAAATGCCACAAACTTTTATTCAATTTATTGAAGTTTTTGATGTATGGGGTATTGATTTTATGGGTCCTTTTTTTAACTCCCATGGGAATTTTTATATCTTACTTGCTGTTGATTATGTCTCGAAATGGGTGGAAGCTAAAGCCACCCCAACTAATGATTCTAAAGTGGTTTCAGATTTTGTGCAAGCTAACATTTTTGCAAGGTTTGGAATCCCAAGAGCCATAATTAGCGATGGGGGTTCTCACTTCAAAAACAAGTTCTTACAAGGATTGTTGAAGAAGTACAATGTGTCGCACAAGATTGCAACACCGTATCATCCCCAAACCAATGGACAAGCCGAGGTGTCGAACCGAGAGGTGAAATCCATTCTAGAAAAGACGGTGAATCCAACAAGGAAATATTGGAGCATGCGACTTAATGATGCTTTGTGGGCTTATAGAACCGCGTACAAGACACCTATTGGGATGTCTCCCTTTAGGCTTGTGTACGGTAAACCTTATCACCTACCCGTTGAGATTGAACATAAAGCGTTTTGGGCGATTAAGCAATGCAATTTGTAGTTAGATGGTGCTGGAAAACAAAGGAAGCTACAACTCCAAGAGCTAGAGGAGCTACGCAATGATGCATTTGAAAGCTCGCGCATTTACAAGGAGAAAACTAAGGCATTTCATGATTCTATGATTTCTAGAAAACAATTTTGTGTTGGGCAGAAAGTGCTTTTGTTCAATTCTCGCTTGCAATTATTTCCGGGTAAACTAAGGTCACGTTGGATTGGACCTTTTATTGTTACTAATGTGTTTTCTCATGGTGCAGTTGAAATTCGTAGCATAGCTACAGGAAAGGAGTTTAAAGTGAATGGACACCGGTTGAAACCATATTATAAGAACTTTACTTCTGAAGTTGTGGAAGGTGTGAACTTTGTGGAGGCATCTTCTCTGGAGGAGTCTTAGTGACCAATGAGTACGTCGGGATGACGACTTTAAACCAAGTGCTAAGTGGGATGCAACCCACCGGTTTTGTATCTTTACCCTTATCTTTTTATTTTTATGCATTTGCTTTTATTTTTATTTTCTTTGTTTTTGCATATCATTTGCGGGATTTCCCACCTTGAACTCTCTTTGGATGATTCAATTTTACATTGAGGACAATGTAAAGTTTAAGTGTGGGGGAGCATTTATATGTTTGTATAGTGTGTTTTAGTGTGTTTTATGCCTTGAAAAAAAAATCAGAAAAATAGAAAAACCAAGAAAAAAATGTGTGCTTTTTGAACTCTGAAATCTAGAAATTGTGCCTTTAGGATGACACCATTAGTGGATGGAACAGTTTTGAATGCAGGAGTTGAGGAACCAATTAACTAAACGGGATGAACATATCTCATAATCATAAATACCATGATAGTTGTTACCATATCTCGGAATATCACCATATCGCATTCTATTTTTCCTTTTTCCATATTTATCTATTGTTCTTAGTGATTTGGTGGGTCACTACACATCGACGTGTTATTACTGCTAGGATGAAATAGAGTGATTGAGTTACTAGAAGAAAAAAAATATATATGAAGAGAAAAAAAAGAGACCGACCAATTAGACCAAAACGGAATAAAATGACACTTGGGAATAGAAGTATGTGTGAAACGTAGTCCCTGTCTCCGTCGCCTAAACAAGCGTGGAATGAAGGATCCAAGGCAACTATCATGTACTTGCTGACAAGAATCAAGTGCTTGGATCCAGTTTGATCCAATCATGTTGTCTAAAAAAAATGAAAAAAAAAATGAAAAAAAAAAGTAAAAGTAAAAAAAAGAAAAGAAAAGAAAAAGAAAAGAAAAGAAAGTATTAATTTTGGTTGAATAAAGTCACTTCTGGTTCCCTTGTATATGCCAGTGAGTTGATGTAGCATTCAAACCAAGTAGCTCAATCCAATAGGAATAGGTTCATCTTGGCAGTGACCTTCAGACAGATATGGGAAACATCGATCACTTGTGAACATTCGCCAACATCTACATCTATATCCATCTTCTTAATCTTTTCATTGTGATTGTGGTTTGTTAGTTTCCGAGTATTGTGGCTTGTTCGACTATCTAATTAGAGTTTATTTACTAATATATGAATTGAATTTGCAAGGTACATCCTCCTGTAGTCATTTTGGATTCGTTCATTGATTTGTCACAAATAGACGGAGTTGGAAATATAGGTTTTGTAGGCAGACCTCTAGTAGACCTTCACTAGAATATAACTCGTCCACTAGGGAAACCTAGGGGTTCAAAGGCTTGTTATTTATTCTAAAATTAACCGTAGCCTCGACGTCATGGAGTTGTATGTATTTGTTTTGTTTGATTTGCTCGAGGACTAGCAAAGTCTAAGTGTGGGGGAATTTGATAGGTGTAGAATACACCGTATTTATTATCTAGTATTTATGCTTTCTTTGCTATTTTTCGTGTGAATTATGTATCTTATGTGTGAATTTGAGTTATTAGGTACTCTGGAGTCGCCCGAAGGAAAATAAGAAGAAACCAGCCATTTAGAGCGAAAAGGGGCAAAGCGGTCATTTCACATGCGAGCATTATCTGGAGCCCGGTCAAGGTTTAGGGGGTTGTCATCAGGGTGTCCCTTATCATTTATCAGAGGGTGTGGTTAACAGTGGGTGCAAATAGCTGTCCCACCCTTGTAAACCTAAAATCGATCTTCTTTCATTACAAACAACTCAACAGAAAGAGAGGAGCAATCATTAGCTGAGAGACGAAATCGAGAAAGAAAGAGCTGCCAATGAAGATAAATACAAGGGATTTTCAAAATCTGGGTATGTATTGAATAACTTTTGCTGTTAAATTGAGATTGATTTATGATACTGAACAGTAGGGTAGAGATTTGTGTCGTCACTGTTGTTGAATTCGAAAGAGAAGCAGATGAATCTAGAATCGGTTGAATGGGTTAATTTTGTTATTGTTGATCTGAGAAGAAGCAACTGCTGATGTGAATCGAGAAGATGATGTGTTGTTGTGATGGAGGAATTCAGAGGAAGAATTGAGGGGGTTTAATGGTGAGATCAAGAGAGTAGTTCAGGGAGATGGAATTAGAAGTTGGGTTGTGTTGGAAATCATCATTTGACAGAAAAATCAAGGATTCTGGTGGAGTTAGCAGCTGCTTTTGAGTTTGGTATTGAACCTGAATTGCAAGTGGTGATTAGGAAGATGCAGGTGTTAATAAATCTGTCAGGAAGCTGGTGCATGTGGTATTGCCGTCATTGAGGTTACAGGGACTGTGGTGATGCCATAGGCAGTGGGAAAAGTTGCAACTACAGGCTAAGCATGTGCAAGAGTTACAGGTGCTACATTTGTTGGTGCTACAACTGATGGTTATGTCTAGACAGTGTTGATTGTGTTGGTTAGCAGTGGTGCTGTGTGCAATTTTCTTGGTTTTTAGACTTGAGCAATTTGGTGGTTGATGCTATTGGGTACTGAGAATCAGGGGAGCTGTAAAGGATTAACTCAGGTGGTAGTGTTGGTTGGATCTGGAAAGAAATGGAAGCTACGATGCTGTGAAGAGCAATTTCAAGGAAGTGCATATGATGGAGGAGCTGTTGGTTGAATTACTGTGCAAGAAATTGGAACTGAAATTGCAGCATGGTGTATGCCGTCGACAAGGGAAGAAGGAGGACGAACAAATGGAAGTGGCTAGTGGTCACAGATGAAGCTGGAATGGCAGCTGTAGGTGGTGCTTGACAAGTTTGAGCAGTGAACGTTTTATTCTATTCTTGGAGCTTTTGCAGAGTACTACTTCTAGGGTTTGCTTTCTTTTATGTTTCATAGTCTTCCTTTGAATATTTTGATGATGAACTCCATGAATATGAGTATCTAAATACAATAATTGGTTATGGGATAAAAGTTGATTTCTTCAAGCATGTTATTTGATTCTATGAATTAGTTTTGTCTCAATTTTATCTTTTATGATTCATCGTTTATAGTATCACATGATTTGAATGCTAGTTTGGTTGAGTCCGGAATCAATTGGATTTGTTTTCATCTCTATATCTATATTAGGGTTTTCAATACGTAAAAGTTGTTTGTCCCTGATTTCTAGTAGCAACTTGTGGTTAATACTTGTAGTGATACATCTCTTTAATCGCATATGAATCATAACCTTTGTTAAAACGAATTAGTGCTTTTACACGTTTGTTTGCATCGATTAGTCTTATTTCATAGAACTTATTGCTCTTAGGGAGTTAAATCTAATTGTGCTTTTACACTTTAGGTTGCTTTTTAAGAAGATTTCACAAAAGCATCTTTTAATGTTGTTTGTGATAAAATCAGGAAATAAACGGGATACTCTTGCGATCAAGATATCCTAGGGCTTTTGATAATTGAGAGATTAAATACCAATTCTAATCATTGATGAAAAATACATGCTTGTGAATGATACTATCCTTTAACCAATATCTTCTCCTTATTGATTATTTCAACTATTTACTTTACTTTATTTAGTATTATTACTTTGATAAAAACAAAAACACACCTTGGGTTAATTGGTTACATAAGAATCTGAAAATTGCATAACAACAATCGCCTCTCTGTGGATACGAACTCTTTCTTATCGAATACTATATTCATATTAGTTAAGTGAAGAAGTGAATTATATTTGTGTCGTCTGACAAGCGATCAATAATTACACCCACTCATATTGATAAAGGATACCTCAATGACAGCCCCTTAATTAATTCTGGGTGTATTTAGCACTTTCCTAAAACGAGTTGCCTCTTAACATGTGGCTAGGCTCCAGATAGTATTCTCCCTTGAAATGACATATTTGCCCTTTGTTTCTCAATTTTGGATGATTTCTTTTTCTTTTTCTTTGTGCGACTCCAGAGTACCTAATAACTCAAAAACACACGTAAAATACATAATTCACAAGAAAAATAGCAGAGAAAGCATAAATAATAGATAATAAATAGGCTATATTCTACACCCTATCAGTCTCCCAAACTCAACTTTCCATACAACAACAACGTGCTACATGTTTTCCACGAAAACACTCGAGACATAAACGCATGTCACAAACTGGGGGATACTCATTGGGTATTGGTTTGGCAGTTTTACAGCGTGCGGCATACACTACGCCCGTTATAAGAAAGTGTCATAAGGATGAGGCGGTTAGTAAATACATGAACTAATGGTGAAACGCTTTCTTTTATGGAACATCAATTCCAGGCGTTACCGGTTACCACCTCCTCATATTTACTCACCCGTTTTCCATTTCTTAATGAGACCAGAGTACGTTTTACTTCGACTTGTATAAATAGGCATTACCTATTTCTACCGAACAACAAGTTCAGGCCAGGAACATACAACACTCAGAAAATATTTGCTAGCTCTCCATCTGTTAGCTTCCCACTTTCTGATACAAGTCGTAAAACAACTACTCTTTCAGAATCAACTATTCTGGTCTTAACACTTTCTTCGCTTCCCTCCCCAAAACCAACCCTTCTCATTCACTTTGTGACTGAAGCAAGTTTGGAACGTCCATTTCTTGGTTTAGGCCGGTTTTGTACAGATTGATCTCTCGAATCTAAAGTACTCCCTCGTAGTACATTGTTTAGGTTTTAAATTTGTTTCTCACCCACACACCCAAAATTACTGAAATCAGCAAAAACCGTTTTCACCCTCAAACAAGGGCAAAAAGATCAAATCAGAAGCGAGTTACGTTTGGAGCAGGCTATGTTGTGCAAAAAATGTAAAGAATGAATTATCACTTCTCTGGAACCGACAAGTCATTTATGTACTGGTTATCCCTTATCCATTAAGTGGGTGTCTAGAGTAAAAATCAGGTTTCCTACATACAACCTAGAATTTTGAGAGGAAATTATTCCTTTCATCATTACAATATGTGTCTGATAGTGGCAGCGTTATTCAGAGAGGAATGGAGCTTCAGAGATTCGATAAAACTAACATGAGGCTGTAGATGGAGTTTGAATTCCAAGAATGAATGAAGATTTAGAGATGGGTTTGGTTCAGATTCAACAGAAATTGAAGTTAGGGTTCTCTGGAAATGAATGGAAATTAGGGTTTGCTTTTATGGATCTGAAGTTGAAGAATAAAGGAGATGATGTTGCTGTCGAAGAGAAGATATGGGTCTGTTTGCTTGATTTCTGGAAGGAATTTGGTTGTGAAATTGGTATAGAAAAAAGGTTCTGAATTAGGGTTTGAATTGCTGCTGGTGATGGTTTGATTTGGGAATTTATTGAAAATTAGAAGTGAATAAGGGGTTTTGGTGGATTCTGCAAATGATGAGATTTGAGTTTTGAAGTATATTGAAGAAATTGGTTGATGTTGATACTCATGGGGTCAATGGCTTGATTATGAGATGTTATGCTGCTGCTGTTGATTTAGAAGATGGAATTTGAAACTAGTGAAATTGCAGGTGCAGAACAAGAGAGTATGTGGTGGCGCACTCAGCTTAGCCATGTTGCAGGTGATGGGTTTGTTCATTCAAGATGGAGGGAGGTGATTGAGGTTGAATCGGAGATGAAATAGAAGGTGGAGTAAATGTTGGCTACTATAGACTGGTTGAGATCATGGTGGTTCTGGTAATGTATGAATTATGGAATGGATGCAGTGATGCCGAAATGTTAAGATGGATTCAAGCTACAGATAGTTTATCAAGAGTTGGATGTTGTGGAGAAGTACAGTGTGAGATATGGATACATAATGGCTCTGAAGTAGCTGTAAGAGCAGTGTTGGTGTTGTGTGGTTCTGGTGGATGGTTGCAGGTGCCAGTGGTGTTGAGGGTTTGTTGTTGAGCAGTATCAACAACTTAGATGAATGTTTAGGACAGGGTTTCTGAGGTTGCAGCCGTTGTGTTGGTGGTTGAACTAAGATGTAAGTTATGGACTGTTGGAGGCAGTGCAAAGCTGAGAACGAATGGGATTGAGTATAAGATACAGGTGCAAAGATGGGATTGATTAGGGAAGAATTAACAGTTTTGGTTTGAGCTCATTCTTGAGTTCAACTGGATCGAGGAACTGAGCTGGAGTCGAAGCAATTACATAGATGTCTGTGTTACTGTGTAGGATTATGGAATTGTAATATTGCAGTGGAGGTACCAATTATAGGTGCTGAGATTATATGCTAGTGCTGATGGAGTTTGCTTGCTTCCGAACCTGAGAAAGAACACAAGGGATTCGAGATGCTGAATGAAGGAGTCTTGGCAGGAGATGGAACTGCAGCTGCAGTTAAAGCTCAGATGGAACTGAAATTATAGGTTGTAATGCCTATTAGTATGTGGCTATTGTTGGTAATTAGATGCAATTGAAGATAGAATTTGAGTTTGAGGTTGAAGTTGCAGGAATTGATACAAGAGAGGTGAAATTGAACTGAAATGAAGTAGAGTGACAATGGTTTAGTTGATGTTCAAGGTTTACTGGTCAGTTGGTGGTACCAGTTTTCACAACAGACTCGGAAAGGTTGCTTTCATTGATGGTTGGTGTAGCTGCTTGTAAGGATATGGGAGAAGTGATACTAAAGCTGCAAGGGGTGAGTTGTTAATGCAATGGCTAGACAAGATAGTGAAGCTGAATGTATGAGCAGTTATGGGCCCTTGGTGTGAAGACATGGATGTTGATGCTTTTGCAGCGAGGAATGCAGTTGAAGCTGCAGAGATAGTGGACTAGTGATGTGCAATTGAGAAGATAATGAGGAATTTGGGGTTTCAGTTGAGATCTTTAATGGGTTGGCAGTGTGCAGGAATGTTTTTATGGGTAAAAACTATTTCTGCTGGTTTTGGTAATTTTTGGTGTGTGGATGAGAAATGAATCTAAACCCTAAACAAATGCACTACACGGGAGTGCTTTTGATTCGAGAGATCAATCTAAGCAATTCTGGCATAAACCAAGAAATGGCAGTTCCAGACTTGCTTCGGTCACTAAGTGAAGGAGATGGGGTTGATCTTAGGGAGGGAAGCGAAGAAGGTGTTGAGATTGTGAAAGTGATGGATGTTTATAACTTGTAATCAGAATATCAAACTGGCTTGCAATAATGTAAGCAATCATCTCTGGTGTTTTATGGATACGAATGACAACACTTGGTTTTCTGTGCTTGTCTATGTTATTTGGAAAATATGAAAATGACCTATTTATACAAGTCATAGAGCGCAAACCCTCATCTCGTAGGAAGTGGAGGAAGTTGAGTGATGGAGTAGTGGGATTGTATGGGTGATTGCACGATCACGTCTTGGCCCACTTCTCCCATTATCGCTAACCGTCCATGCCTCCTGACACGTTCTTGTGATGGCACGTTACACGCTGTAAACCGCCAGACCAATACCCCAGTAAGTATCCCCCAGCTTGTGACATGTTTGATGTCTCGAGTGTGGATCTTGGGACCCACGGGAAATAGCATATGGTGCTAGGTTAAATAACTGAGTTATTTAGGAAATCGATATTCGAGAAATATCGCGTATATTATGTGCATGTAATGCATCGAATATATTCAATATGCTTAAAGCATCGCTGTTTTAAAGCTTAACGGAGTAAGTCACGATTAAGCGTCTTAAAACAGGTGCATGTCTAGCCATCTTCGAATGATCGTTTGGAGGCTGCAAAGACAAGCCCTCCCTTTTCCGATCACTCATGTGGTAGAGTGACGGATGGTAATCACCACGACACTTTATTGGCCACCTAACTCCTAGCCTGGGCTTCCTAACCAAGCCGGTATAGTTGGACGGACGAGATGATCTACGACGTTCATATGCGACCGTTGATGGAGGTTTAGGGTTTTGAGGAGGTGTGCAAGCATCACTCTTCAGCTTGACCGAAAATAAGCATGGTAGACGTTTTTGGCGGGACCGACCGGGCACGCGTGTAGACGTCATGCCGATATGCATGTACGTACCACCTTGTCTCATAAAGGTGCGATCTAGGCCACTCAATTTTTCTGACAAAGAGGAGTGGTCCTGATCGTTTTGTGGCAGAAATCATGTGCTGCAAAGGATTCTCAAAGGGGCACGGCATGCCACCTTTAAGTCGCACGAATCGAGGCATCCGGCCATGCTTGGCCTAGGCCGATAGGTCATGCGTGTAGATGGGCTCACGGTGATCATGTTGACATATTCTGGACCTTTTAAGTCTATATCTACACATTCCATCCAAGATTGCGAAGATGGACGCTCGTGATCGACTAGTGACACATGTAACATGCCGCAAACCCTAATTAGGGTTTTGGATCGGTCTTGCGTATGCAACTTCAACCGATCGGTTTTTCAAGCTATGATCCTCCCTTGAGGATACCGATCGTGTGATGCCCACATTGGGTCGGCGGTGAGCATTGTGTACTTGTTCCACCATCTTAGGTGTGATCTAAGCCATCCAACCATGCTTGCGAAGTTGGATGGTTGTGATCAAACTGCGACACATATGAAATTTCGTGACCCCTTAAAGCATCACGTCATCCATGTTTCGAGCGAGTGTATACTGCTACATGGCTAGGCTTTGAGAAAGTTGGTCAGGTAGGTAGGAAGTAGGCCCGTCAGAGTGTATAACAACACTTGACCGACCGGCCATTGGATAATATACGCCGTCCAATCATACCGGCGAAGTTAGACGGCCGTGACTGATTTTGAGACTGTCGTTGGCGGTCTTGCTCGTACGAGCTTCCTCCAAGCTGCTTCACATTGGTTCAACCATCCTTTTCCAGGCTGGAATTTAGTGGTTGTTTTGGAGGCATGATATGCATTCGACCGGCTAGGGCAAAAACGGGCCAGCTGGTGGTTATTGTGGTGATAGCCTGCTCCTGCTAGGGTTCGTCTAGGCTGGTTAAATCATGCGTCCAACCTGCGTGGCCGTGATTGTTTCTGAGACTGACATGGGCAGTCCAGATTTTCCTTAGGAAATATGCTCAATCGGGCTATTACACAAAGAGATATATGCTCAACCGGGCTAGTATAACACACCAAGAGATGTAACATGTACGGGTATTTCGTGCATGCCTTATTATTGACACTTGGATATTCATATTGCTCTACTGAGAACAACAATCAGTCATTATGCCGCACCAATAATGAGAGTCTTGCTGAGAACATCACATGAAATACAAGGCAATTCATGCATTAATTAATAATGCTAAAAATTCACAGGGTATTTGGGATTGTTTCTACATGCTCCTTTCTAGGTGAATTAATAAAGCGAAGAAGTATTCATCACTTATCAAATAGCCTTATCCTCTGTGGGATTTCAGCGTATAAAATTTGGCTTTTACAATTATAGCCCTGAATTAAAATCCACCATCAACAGAATGATTATGAAGTAAATGCTTGAAATAGATGAATGTAATTTTTGCAGGGAAATGGCTGAAATATGGCCTGGAAACAACAAGGAATCCAGTTTCCAAGTTAGCCGAGTTGACTCATTGATTTACTCAAATGGACTGGGCTAGACTAATGGGCTTCCAGAGATTCAATTTTGGTGATGGGCTTACCTAGATTTGGAAATTGTCTGGACAACACAACAGAGGCTATTCATATACATACGGGATTTATTTCTTTTATATTATATCATCTTCTAATTTTGTTCTAGGGTTTAGAAACATGATAAGGTTTCCCTTCCTTATTGTTATGAACTCCATGAACATGAGCTAATTTTTACTATTGGTTATGGATTAGTTTGATTTCATAATACATGTTTCTTGTTTGATATATTAATTTTGTATCAATATTATCGATTATGATTCACTAGAAATATCGCCATGTATGATTAAATGTTTGTTTTGTCAAGTTGCAAATTGGTAGAACTCACATGCATATCTATTGCTAGATTAGGGTTATTATACGAAAAATTGATAATTCCTGATTGCAAGTAGCATAAATATGATTATAGTTTGTAGTGATATATTCTTATGGTCATATGTGAACCATAACCTTTGTTAAATCGGATCAGTGCTTTTACACATTCGATTGCTTTGATTGGCCTGATTTCATAGAACTTAATGCATCTAGGGAATTAAACTAGATTAGTGCTTTTACACGTTAGGTTGTTCTCTCAGATAGAATTCATATCTGCATCTTTTAATATGTTTGTTGATGTTAAGAGGAAATTAGCGGGATATACTTGCGATCAAGGTATCCTATGGCTTTTGATAATGAGAGATTAAATATCAATTCTAGTTAGTAAGACAAGAACATGTTAGTGAATGAAAGCAAAATCCTTAACCAATATCTTTCCTTGTTTGATTTGATTTGTTTATTTCTTTGTTAGCTTTTATTTTATTTTTACTTTATGAAAATCAGAAAACCCCCCAATTGTTATTATAGGAAACCGAAACAACTTGACAATCTTAGTCCTCTCTGTGGGAACGATCCTTTCTTTCCCTTGCTATATTTAATATTTTGAGTAGTAAGAAAGTGTAATTTATTTTTGACGCCTACGACATCGATCAAATTTTGGCTCCGTTTCCGGGGAGGCAGCGGTTGTCACTTGTTTTTGGTTTCTTATTTTTTTGTTTTGTTTTTGTTTTATTTTCTGGTTTTTTTAAACTTTGTTTTGAGAATCTTATTTCAGGTAACAATTTCTATGGACGGAGCATATTGGAGTAATCAATACGGCTTTCAACCTCAACAACATGACAACTATCACCCTTATGGGGAGTACAATCAAAACCAATCCTTTGGTTATGGTCAATACTCCACGTACCTTGTTAGTTGTTCTCATACATATCAACCTTTTATGGTGGGTATGTAAGTGAGCAACCACAAAGAGGGGATGATACTTGTGCTCCTATTAATATTTCTTCGAGTTTAGTAGATGAGATGCAATAATTTATGGTCAGCATGGAGTCGGTTTGTAGACAACCAAGCATGGAACCAGTTTCATCGACCGAATGTGATCATCGTATGTTTGGCCCAATTTCTGATCGTAGTTATGATCATTCACCCATTCAAAGGGAAGATAATTGGCCTAGCAATACTAAAGTAAGTGATTCTACTTTTGCCTTGTCGAACGAGTTTTACAAACAAATGGAACATTATATTCAGAATTTGGATGGATCACTCCAAGAGCTTCAAAGAGGTGTTTCCGACATAAGAAAATGCATTGATGAATACAAAGAGGAAATGGACAATTGTGTTGAAAATGACCAACCTTTGGAGATATTTGATGACATTAGTGTAGTTGACTCAACTCTTGATCTTTATAATGATCAAACACATATTCAAAAGGTACATGAGTATGATGAAACTAGTTTTTTACAGAACTTCCTTGCAACAAGGCTTGAGTCTAATGAAGAAGAGTATGTTGAGAATGAGACCGTTATGATCAATATTGTGGAAGACCCAATTGAGCTTGCAAATTATTGTAATGATGATGTTGATGTCGAGACTTTGGTTAAGGAAAAAACATACGAAGAATGGTTGCAAGGTTTGATAAAGGACTACGATATACAAGAGGTGAATAATTCACTTGAGTTTTTCAAGGATGAAGAGGAATCCGTAATACAAGAGATTGTGATAGGTTTGTCTATCCCTTTGCATATTAAGTCTTCTCCTTTACCTCTTATTGGTTTGAATGTATGTGCTTTGAACATATTATTGAATGACTTTGTTTCTCGATATCCTCCATTAGAGATGCTTGATTCTCATACTATGCAGGTTTGTGAACAAGAAACCGTGGAAGTACCCGACTCCTATATTCTTTATGCACTTCCAAGTGTGGACAAGAATAAGTGTGGGGGAAACTCTTATCGGTTAATAGCTTCAATTTTGTTTTCTTGTACTAATATTTGTGTGAAGCTAGTGTTTGCAAAACAGATTCTATGGGAGGATCCCCACCTTTTCATATTATTGGTGTATGGGGAATTCGTCTTGCAAGTCGGGCTGACGACTTTAAACCAAGCGCTAAATGGGAGGCAACCCACTGGTTTTATGTATCCATCTATATCTTTTTATTTTTGAAGTCTTTTATCTTTATTTTCTTGTTTTGGATATTTTCATATCAAAACTCCAACTTTTAGAGATTTTTGAACAATTTAGAATAAACACTAGCCTTTCTAAGCAGATGGAATTTTTTCTTGACGATGAGGTATATATTGGCTGAGTTGGGATTAGATGCCAACTAAATAGCTTGTTTAGTGTTTATCCTCTATTGTTCAGAAATATCTATGATTTGGAGTATCAGTTTTTTTTTTTTTTATGCATTTTATTTTCTTATTGTGTATATATATCATGTTATGAATTTTCCATCTTGAAGTTTACTTTGAATGACTAGATTTTACATTGAGGACAATTTAAAGTTTAAGTATGGGGGAGTGTTCTCATATAGAGTTTTTATCCTTGTTAGTTTTCCCTTAAAAAAATTTTTTTTGCTTTATACACTCCGAAACCTAGAAACATGTGCCTTTAGGATGACACTATCAATCTAAGTGGATGGAACTATCTTGGCTGTAGGAGTTGAGGAACCCATTAACCAAAATGACATAATTATTCAAGTGTTAGAAATAATATGATAGTTGTTACCATATCTCGGAATATCACCATATCACCTTCTGTTTTTATTTTTGCAAACTTTTTGTTTCTCTAAGTGATTTGGTGGGTCACTAACATCGAATTGATAAAATTGCTGGGATGAAATAGGGTGATTGAGTTACTAAAAAAAATAACTGACCAATTAGACCAACCGGAATAAAAATGACACTTGGATAGCAATATGTGTGTGTTCTCCCTGTCTCCGTCGCCTAAACAAGCGTGGAACGCATGATCCACGGGAATTACCATGTAATCTCCTGACAAGAAGCATGCGTTTGGATTCAAAAGATCTAATCATGTTGTCAAATCAAAAAAAAAAAAAAAATTGAAAGATTTTTTTTTTTGTTATTATTGTGTTTAATAAAATCGACTCCTGGTTCCCTTGTATATGCCAGTTGAGTTGATCTAGAATTAAGATTATCGACCGCTGGTTCCCTTGTATATGCCAGCTGTGTTGATATTAGAATTCAGACCAATATCTTAATCCAATAGGATTCATAGGTTCATCTTGCCGGTGACCTTCAGACAGATATGGGAAACACCATTCACTTAGTCAACATTCGTAAACATCTATCTCTATATCCATTTTCTTAATCTATTCATGTGTGATTGTGGTTAGTCAGATTCCGAGTATTGTGGTTTGTTCAACTTTCTTAGTATAGCTTAAATTACATATATATTAATTTGGATTCGCGTCATGGTACCTCCTCCAATAAATATTTTGGATTCGTTCATAGATTTGTCGCATGTAGCATGAGTTGGAACTATAGGTTTTGTAGGTAGACCTCTTGTAAACCTTCACGAGACTATAACTCGTCCACTAGGGACACCTAGGGGTTTAAAGGCTTGTTATACGTGCTAAGTGTGACCGTACCCTCGACGACACGGAGTTGTATGTATGTTTTAGAATTGTTTTGTTTGATTTTCTCAAGGACTAGCAAAGTTTAAGTGTGGGGAAATTTGATATGTGTTGTAAACACCTTAATTATTATCTAGTATTTATGATTTCTTTGCGAGTTTTCTTGCAAATTATGTATCTTATGTTTTCTTTTGAGTTTATTAGGTTCAATGGAGTCGTTTGAAGCGAAAGAAGGAGAAATTATCCAGTTGGAGCGTAAAGGGCAAAAAGATCAAATCAGAAGCGAGTTACGTTTGGAGCAGGCTATGTTTTGCAAAAAAGGGTGAAGAATGAATTGTCACTTCTCTGGAACCGACAATTCATTTATGTACTGGTTATCCCTTATCCATTAAGTGGGTGTCTAGAGTAAAAATCAGGTTTCCTACGTACAACCTAGAATTCTAAGAGGAAATTATTCCTCTTATCATTACAATTAATCTGTGTCTGATGGTGGCAGCGTTATTCAGAGAGGAAGGGAGCTTCAGAGATTCAAGAAAATTAACATGAGGTTGTAGATGGAGTTTGGATTCCAAGAATGAGTGAAGATTTAGAGATGGATTTGGTTCAGATTTAACATAAATTGAAGTTAGGTTTCTTTGGAAATGAATGGAAATTGGGGTTTGCTTTTATGGATCTGAATTTGAAGGAGGAAGGAGATGATGTTGCTGTCGAAGAGAAGATATGGGTCTGTGTGCTTGATTTTTGGAAGGAATTTGGTTGTGAAATTGGTATAGAAAAAGGGTTCTGAATTAGGGTTTGAATTGCTGCTAGTGATGGTTTGATTTGGGAATTTATTGAAAATGAGAAGTGAAGAAGGGGATTTGGTAGATTCTGCAAATGGTGAGATTTGAGTTCTAAAGTATATTGAAGAAATTGGTTGATGTTGAAACTCAAGGGGTCAATGGATTGATTATGAAATGTTATGTTGTTGTTGTTGATTTAGAAGATGGAATTTGAAACTAGTGAAATTACAGGTGCAGAACGAGAGAGTATGTGGTGGCGCACTCAGCTTAGCCATGTTTCAGGTGATGGGATTGGTCATTAAAGATGGCAGGAGGTGATTGAGGTTGAATTGGAGATGAATTAGAAGGTGGAGTAAATGTTGGATGTTATAGACTAGTTGAGATCATGGTGGTTCTGGTAATGTATGAATTATGGAATGGATGCAGTGATGCCAAAATGTTAAGATGGATTCAATCTACAGAGAGTTTATAAGAGTTGGATACTGTGGATAAGGACAGTGTGAGATATGGATACATAATGGCTCTACAGTGGATGTAAGAGCAGTGTTAGTATTGTATGGTTCTGGTGGATGGTTTCAAGTGCCAGTGGTGTTGTGGGTTTGCTGTTGAGCAGTATTAACAACTTAGATAAATGTTTAGTACAGGGTTTATGAGGTTGCATCTATTGTGTTGGTGGTTGAACTGAGATGGAAGTTATGGACTGTTGTAGGCAGTGCAGAGCTGAGAAAGAATGGGATTGAGTATGAGATACATGTGCAAAGATGGGATCGATTAGGGAAGAATCAGCAGTTTGGGTTTGTGCTCATTCTTGATTTCAACTGGATCGAGGAGCTGAGCTGGAGTCGAAGCAATTACATAGATGGCTTTGTTGTTGTGCATGATTATGGAATTAAAATGTTGCAGTGTAGGTACCAATTATAAGTGCTGAGATTATATGCTAGTGCTGATGTAGTTTGCTTGCTTCCGAACCTGAGAAAGAACACAAGGGATTCGAGATGCTGAATGAAGGAGTATTGGTAGGAGATGGGACTGCAACTGCAGTTAAAGCTTAGATAGAGCTGGAATTGCAGGTTGTAGTGCCTATTGATCTGTGGCTGTTGTTGGTAATTAGACGCAATTGAAGCTGGAATTTGAGTTTGAGGTTGAAGTTGCAGGAATTGATTCAAGAGAGGTGGAATTGAACTGAAATTAAGTAGAGTGATAATGGTTTAGTTGATGTTCAAGGGTTACTGGTCAGTTGGTGGCACCAGTTTTCGCAATAGACTCGGAAAGGTTGCTGTCATTGATGGTTGGTGTAGCTGCTTGTAAGGAGTTGGGAGAAGTAATATTGAAGCTGCAAGGGGTGATTTTTTAATGCAATGGCTAGACAAGACAGTGAAGCTGAATGTATGAGCAGTTATGGGCTCTTGGTGTGAAGACATGGATGTTGATGCTTTTGCAGCGAGGAATGCAGTTGAAGCTGCAGAGATAGTGGAATGGTGATGTGCAGTTGAGAAGATAATGAGGAATCTTGGGTTTCAGTTGAGATCTTTAATGGGTTGGCAGTGTGCAGGAATGATTATGAAGTAAATTCTTGAAATAGATGAATGTAATTGTTGCATGGAAATGGCTGAAATATGTCCTGGAAACAGCAAGGAATCGAACAGAACTCGGCCAGTTTTCGAGTTAGCCGAGTTGACTCGTCGATTTACTCAAATGGACTGGGCTGCCAGAGATTCAATTTTGGTGATGGGCTTACTTAGATTTGGAAATTTTCCGGACAACACAACAGAGGCTATTCATATACATAAGGGATTTATTTCTTTTATATTATATCATCTTCTACTTTTGTTCTAGGGTTTAGAAACATGATAGGCTTTCTCTTCCTTCTTGTTATGAACTCCATGAACATGAGCTAATTTTTACTATTGGTTATGGATTAGTTTGATTTCATAATACATGTTTCTTGTTTGATATATTAGTTTTGTCTCAATATTATCGATTATGATTCACTAGAAATATGGCCATATATGATTGAATGTTTGTTTTGTCAAGTTACAAATTGGTAGAACTCACATGCATATGTATTGCTAGATTAGGGTTATTATACGAAAAAGTGATAATTCCTGATTGCAAGTAGCATAAATATGATTATAGTTTGTAGTGATATATTCTTATGATCATATGTGAACCATAACCTTTGTTAAATCGGATCAGTGCTTTTACATGTTCGATTGCTTTGATTGGCCTGATTTCATAGAATTTAATGCATCTAGGGAATTAAACTTGATTAGTGCTTTTACACGTTAGGTTGTTCTCTTAGATAGAATTCATATTCGCATCTTTTAATGTGTTTGTTGATTTTAAGAGGAAATTTGCGGGATATACTTGCGATCAAGGTATCCTAGGGCTTTTGATAATGAGAGATTAAATATCAATTATAGTTAGTAAGACAAGAACATGTTAGTGAATAAAAGCAAAATCCTTAACCAATATCTTTCCTTGTTTGATTTGATTTGTTTATTTCTTTGTTAGCTTTTATTCTATTTTTACTTTATAAAAATCATAAAAAATCCCCAATTGTTATTTTAGAAAACCGAAACAACTTGACAACCTTAGTCCTCCCTGTGGGAACGATCCTTTCTTACCCTTGCTATTTTTAATATTTTGAGTAGTAAGAAAGTGTAATTTATTTTTGACGCCTACGACAGCGATCAGGAACCTAAAGTATGCGTACCCGTACGTGTACAGGCTGTGGTTGGAAACTCGGGAAAGTATGCGTACCCGTACTCATATTGGCGAAAAGTTCATGTCCGTGAATTTCTGCTGGAGTTTGGAAGTGTGAATTAGTATGCGCACACATATGCGTACTGGCGTAACCAAACTCAGTCCGACCACTTAGGTATGTATATCCGTTTGCATACTTAAGTAGGTTACTTTCTAAAATCGATTTGTTCATGAACTAAAACATTTATATAATAAGGAATGCAATCTTTGAAAACCGTGGCTATAATGTTCATGAATTGATTCGAGTGAATCAAAATGATTTTGCTTCAAATATGTGTTATATACTTCTATAAGATCTAAGCAATTGAACAACTCTCTTAAGTAGTTCATTTGAGTCATTTGAACTAGTTAAGGTGAAGATGAATAAGGTTGATATGAAAGTGCTCATATGGCTAACCATTTGTTAACTAATATTGACTGACTAGGTGTACACGTTTACGTACTGTTACCCAAACCTAAATGAAGGTACATTTCATTTGTGTATAACAAGCTAAGTTCGATCTAACGGTTGAAAGATATTAGCTTGAATATAATCATGTTTTCATCTAAATGTGAATATTGAATGCTTTTTTACCAAGGCAACTTATATTGCAAACCCTGATTTGGAGACTATATAAAGGAAAACTTTAGCAACTGGGAAACCTAATCCCCACACCTCCTGTGTGATACTAGTTGTATAAGCTAGAGTCGATTCTCCTTTAACCTTAGGTTTTTCACGAAACTCTGTAAGTTAACGACTTAAAGACTTCATTGGGATTGTGAAGCCAGACCCAACTATTTTATCTGTAGTTGCGTGATATGATCTTGATATTTCTATCGTGTTGAGTACAATCGTAAAATTGGCTTGAGATTTATATCTTCGATAGGAAAGATAGAAAAGTAATCACAAACACCTTCACTTCATCGTTTGTGATTCCACAGTATCTTGTTTCTTTAATCGATTAAGATTATTGTGAGGTGATTGATAATTCTAGGATGTTCTTTGGTAATATGGTTATCAATTGGTTCATGTTCACCTTGATTTATCAAAAAACGAAACAAAACTCGTAGGTTTATCTGTGGGAATTAATTTATCTATTCAATAGACTTTTCTGTGTGAGGCAGATTTGTTTATCAAGTCTTCAACTTTGGGTCGTAGCAACTCTTGGTTGTGGGTGAGATCATCTAAGGGAATCAAGTGCGTAGTATCTTGTTGGGTCAGATACGTAAGGAACGCAACTGTACCTTAAATCAGTGTGAGATTGATTAGGGTTCAACTACAGTCCAAACTGAAGTTAGCTTTGTAGTAGGCTAGTGTATGTAGCGGCTTAATGCAGTGTGGTGTTCAAATCTGAACTAGGTCTCGGGGTTTTTCTGCATTTGCGGTTTCCTCGTTAACAAAACTTATGGTGTCTGTGTTATTTCTTTTCCGCATTATATTTTGTAATATAATTGAAATATCACAGGTTGTGCGTTGAATCGATCAATTGGTAAATCCAACCTTTCGTTGTTGATTAAAATTGATTGATCCTTTAACATTGGTCTATGGTACCATTCAAGTTATTTCTCTTGTAGTCAATCAGGCTCGCAAATTCCTATTTGTTCGAGTGTGGATTGAATCGAGAAATTGAGATATAACTCTTTGATATACTTTTATTAAGATTGAGTCTGACTGTCTAGTTGATTCTCTTAAAAGTATATTAGAGTTAGTCCATATAGATTTCTAAGAAAGATATTGGGTGTGGTTGCTATACCCCCGCTTTTTCAATTGATATCAGAGCAGGCAAACACATTAAAGACCTTATAAATCTGTGTTAGTAGCGATCTGATTATGGACAGTAGTGTTATCTCAATAAATGCACCACCAGATCTAGGGATTACATAAGTTTCTTCCATGACTGATTTAATAAAATCTGTAGAATAAATTTTGTCCAAACCTCCACCAGGTTTAAAATTTCTTGAAGTTTTTTTAGGGCTTGTAAAGAAACTTGAAAGTTTATCTCTTGATGTTGAGTTATACCTCCAGAAATAACAAGTATCTCTTGACATGCTAAATCAAGTTATGATGACTAATATTTGTGTTAAGGTTGATATTGATTTACTAATCAGTAAGAGCAGTGTTCCTCCTCTGTGTAATCCAATTAGTTGTAACGAATTAAACGAGTTACAAGAGGAGTTTAATTCTCAGTCACATGAGTGTATCACCTCAAAGCATGAATCATTTCACTGTCCAATTCATGATACGCCCTCTCAAGATAGTAGTGGTGTCTTCTCTTGTGAAGAAGCTAGGACGTTTCCCAAGTTGATCGGAAGAGTTTCCCTACACGATACTAAAAATTATCTGCAGAGACTCTTGTTCATAAGAAGAAAAATAAGAAATCAAAAACACAATTTTCTCTGTGCTCTTCTAAAATCCTTTGGAATTATTATGAAATCAGTTTCTTAGGCTTCTCTCAACCATGTAAGGTGTAAGAGCTGTTGGAAAGAAACTTTTTATTGGTGTCATGGTGTTATATGCTTCCTTGTTGCTTGACTATGATGGATTTTCGTAAGAATATTCATTGAGTTTTACTCCAAATATGGGTTTATTTTTGTTCACAAAAACAAACATGCCTTTGTCAGCACACGTGCGGTTCACATACCCTAAGCCTATCTCATCCGTTTTGAAACCATGTTCCAGAACGTGTTTAATCGGTTCAGGTTCCACTGTTGTCACCTAAAAGGAGACAGCGTTCTCTTCGTTCACCATGTCTTCTTCTTCTTCTTCAGTTCAAGAAGAAGAAAAAAAGGAAACCAATCGTTCATATTTCTTCGATTCCTATCAACCTTGTTTCTCGATCGTTTTGAGTGTTCTTGGGCTCCTTGGAATCATAATGAAAAACTTCTCTAGGGTTTGGTGTCTATTTCCCTATTCTCTGCAGTTTCGATGCTTCACCATTGTTATCAGTTCACGAACCAAGTAAGTTCTTCAATCTTCTCTTTTACAGTCTTTACCAAAAATGGCTTATAGGAAGAGAATTAACCATGGTGAGAGTCCGGGCACTCAAAATCGTGAAGAAGCTTTTCTTGACCCAAGTCTAAGAATAAAGTTTGTTAACACTAAGGCTCGTAATTACTATGTGGAATATAGCACTAAGAAACCTATCGTGGAGAGGATTTACAAACCCTCAGTCCTTAAGATAGATGGTCTGTATAGGTTCTTTGAAAATCATGAATGGAGTATTATTCATTGTCCCATGGGAACTGCCTACATGGAGCTAACTGCTAAATTTTACGCAAATTTGCATGAGCCTGATTCTGTCAACTTCTCCTTCAAAGCCATTGTCGAGGAAACAACCTTCCTTGTAAATCGACAAGTAATTGCTGAACTAATATGCTTGCCACAAACTGGTGATTTTCTCCTGCCACCTCCTAATCACTTGATACCTTCTTCAGATGCTCTCTCGAACGTTCTCATTGGTAAGATTACTCCTTGGCATGAAGGGAAAATTGATGCTGATTTGTTCCTCAATATCGCTGGAAAACTTTTGGTAGCTAACCTGATGCCCAGCACAATTGACATGCAACTATGGACCAGACCTCTTGCAGAACTGGTTTATTTTTTTGTAGAAGGGAGGAACATTGACTTTTGTGGCCTTATTGTTCGTCAAATGATAAGTGTCAGACAAATTTCGAAGAAGACTCCTGGTTTTCCTTGTCTTATTTCAAGGATTTGCAGTCAATTTAGCATTGTGGCTGTTGGAACCATTCTTGGAGGACCGAAAGTATTATCCATGAATAGTTACAGAAAGATGGCCAGAGATCCTGCAGCACCCAACTCTGAACTCATCCGTCTTCAGCAAGAAAATGAAGTTTTGAAAGAGCAGTTGGACTATGCTCGGACAGCTCATCCTGAACTAGCTGAGAAGTTTTATGAAATTGCAAGGGATTATTATGAATTGATTGATTAATTTCTGTATTTGCAATACTATTATTTGATGAACTTCTTATGTTGATATACTTTTAAAACCGTTGTTTTAATGGTCGTAATAACGTTTATATTTATCCTTAAATGATTTTATCCTTCAATTAAACTGCTACATGTGTTAGATCCATAAGAAGTACAAATAAATAAGTTCAAAAGTTATCTGTATTATATGTCAGTATGAAAGTATTTGAAAAAGCGGGGGTCTAACAACCACACCCAATATTTTGATTAGCAATCTGTATGGATAACTCCGAGTTACATTCTACAGAATCAACTAGACAGTCAGACTCAATCAGTATAAAATATCCCAAGGAGTTATTATCTCAATCTGTCAATTTCATCTTTGATCAATCAAATACAATCTGCGAGTCTTTATCAAAGAGAGATAACTTGGATGGTGCCAAAGACCAATATCCAAGTGTCAATAAATTTAAATCAACAACCAAAAAGGTCAGATATTCTGATAGATTGAACAACGCACAACCTGTATTATTTCAATTATATAAAAAAATATAATGCGGAAAAGAAATAACACAGACACCAGAATTTCGTTAACGAGGAAACCGCAAATGCAGAAAAACCTCGGGACCTAGTCCAGATTAAACATACACTATATTAAGCCGCTACAGACACTAGCCTACTCCAATCTAACTTCGGTCTGGAATGTAGTTGAACCCCAACCAATCTCACACTGATCCAAGGTATAGTTATGCTCATACGTCTCTGATCCCAGCAGGATACTACGTACTTGATTCCCTTAGATGATCTCACCCACAACCAATAGTTGCTACGACCCAAAGTCGAAGACTTTAATAAAAAAATCTGTATCACACTGAAAAGTCTACAGTAATAGATAAATTCGTCTCCCACGTATAAATCAAGGTGAACAGGAACCAATTGATAAAACCAGACTTATATTCTCGAAGAAAAACTCAGTTTTATCAATCACCTCATAATAGTCTTAATTGACGCAGCGAAAAAAGATATTGTGGAATCACAAACGATGAGACGAAGTGTTTGTGACTACTTTTATATCTTGCCTATCATATATAGAAATCTCAAGCCAATTATTACAATTGTACACGTACGATAGAAATAGCAAGATTAAATCACACAACTACGATAAAAGTAGTATCGGCTTGGTGATGCGTGTCGTAACCACAACAAATTAATTAATATTTTACTACCTAATTAACAATTAATATAGGATAGTCAAGTTCGTTCCCACGAGGAGCAAGAAATTTTTAGTTGTAAAATTGTCACAAAAAAGGGGGGGGTTAGATTTTAAAAGAAAAAGAAACTAAATAAAGCAATCAAAATTGTAAGTTGAAATTAATAAGAGAGATTAGATCAAGGAATCCTTCTTCGTTGCAAAACAATGATTCAAGTTATGTTCTTTTCCATTTTTTATTAGTCACGGATTATCACCAACCGTAGGTATAGCAGCTAGATCAATGCTAACCCCTAAATCCCTTTTATCACCGGATACGGAAGTTCTCGACTACCGGATTCTATTTACCAAACCACCTAGTAGTAGATCACTCAAGATGTAATTTAGTTAAACACATTAAGATTTATGAATTTATTAGGTTGATATTAGTAGTTAGACTCTTATATCAAGTTCCACTTTCTAACGTTATTTTCACACACAATTGCTCCACGGAATCCCTCCGCAAGGTCTCGTATTTTCTACTTGTGTAAAGAGTCAAGAAACGATTACTTATCCCCTAACTTTCACTAGCTTTAGATCAATTAACAAATCAATTTAGTATGCATCCTAAACGACCTATCAATCAGGTATAAACATTCTTATTAGCAAAAACAAACGATAATCATTAGAAAAACTCAAAGTAGGTTTAAAACAAAACTCAAATCATATGTTAAGAACTAGGAATTCATCATCAATCAATAAGAAAATTAGCTACTCATGCTTTTGAAATTCACACAATAATAATTAAAAGGATAAGTTTTGAAGTTCACACAAATAATTAAAAGAAGAATTTTGAAAAACAATGCAAAAACACAAGTGTTGTGTGTGTAAAAGGTGTGAAAAAGGTGTATATAAAAGTAGAGAACTTCTCTATTTATAGGCTTCAATGTTTACCAAATATTCTAAGGAATAAAATCCCTTTCCTTTAGCAATCCAATTTCCAAGTCCAAGCCTTTCTCAAATCTTCCATCTCCTCTTTTCAAATCCAAGCCCAATTCTTCATCCAATTTCAAGTCTAAGTCTTCACACCCATGAGAAAAACTCACACAAAATTCTGCAACTTTGGGTCACCGAAAAACTGGGTTTTCTGCCTGAAGTTGGCCGGAATCCGTCACCGCCGTCCACCTGAGATTTTTCACCGCATAAGGAATATTTCGTCATTGTTCTGTTAAAGTGACGGTCGTTCTGGTCAGACCATCAGTCAATGGGTCAAGGCAGAGAGTGAGTTAGCTTCTAGTCAGCTTCTGAGTCAGGATGATTCAACTTACTCACTGAGTCATTTATAAGGATCGGTCATCGGACTCGTCTGGATCGATCATCGCCGTCACCGAGTCGAATCGCCGTAGTATAAAAATGTACAGAGTCTCCTCTATTTCTGGCTGATTTCCGACCATTTTTCAAGCTTATTTTTGCCCTTCTCCTGTTAAGAACCTAGCATACATCTAAGCATTCAAACAACACTCCATTCATTCACTGCAACAGAGCTTCACCCATTCATCTGCTACTTAATTCTTGAGCTTTACTGCAGCACCAACATAACTCGGTTCAGCATCTCATTCCATCATTTTCTCCTCTTTCCCTGTACAACAGATGCATATTCAATTCCTTACGAACTCAAATCTACTGAAATTGCAGCACCAGATTCATTCAGTTCTTCCACTCAAGCCCATCTTTCTATCTCAAAACAACAGCAACAGTAACCCAATCTTTGATTCATCATTTTTCTTCTCGATCTCTAACTCTGCTTCTCAGTTTCTGATTCAACAATACAAGAACCCTATTTCATCGATTCCACCATCATCACGGTATCAATCTCAGTAACCTGCAGTACCCATTCTTCAATTATCTCAGATTCCCTTTATTTTCTTCGTTCGAATGATTTTACAGAATTTGCAAACCCTAGCTGCTCCTCGATCTGCAATTGATGGCAGCATCAAAACCCTAACTTCAATTTAATCATCTTCAGTTTCTTCTACGAACTAATTTCTCCATTACCAGTATAATCTTCTTACATTTCTCTCGAATCATCATCCCTCGATTTCATAGGCAGCAGCCTTTTGTTTCTTTTCTCAATTTCAGGTGTGTAAGAATGATTTGGGAGAGAAAGAACTGTTTCTCAATTTAGGGTTTTAATTATAGAAGTAGGGTTATAGTCAGTGTCCAGTCACCTTGATAAGGGCCACTCAGCTAGCAGCCCCCTAACCATTGATGGTTGTCTTTTAATACTTCTTTGAGAGAGTTTCCCCTTAACCTTGGCTCGTCTCCCAATATTGTTTTCCTGAAAAATGACATTTACACCCTTTTTGCTTAAATTGGGTGATTTCTTCTTCTTTTCCTACGTGCGACTCCATAGTAGCTACAAAACTCAAAACAAGCGTAAAATACATAATTCACAAGAAAAATAGCAGAGAAAGCATAAACAATAGATAATAAATAGGATGTATTCTACACCCTATCAAATTTTCCCACACTTAGACTTTGCTAGTCCTCGAGCAAATCAAAATAAAACTCACAACTTCAAAGCGTTCTAGCGTCCCAAGCATCCAAAGAGCTATGAGGACATCGAGTTTCTGCATGCTAGTAATAAGAAGATAGAAATACTAAAGAACATTTTCTCATTCTTAAATGTTGAGTGAGAAATAATCACTCCATAATGAGAGAACGCGTTTTTGAGAAACGACCAATAAGCATTTCTCCTCGACTTCTGCCTTACCAAAAAGGGTTTTATGAAATTGCACTAAAAAAAATGGATTTTTTATGGGTCTCACATGTGCGCAGGTAGGAATGAAGAGAGAATTCCTGCAACACATTGAATGGTGGGAAGGACTACTTCCGAAATATTTTAAAAATCCACATCTTTTAACATTTTGAAAAAATATTTTTTCTAACGATTTCTAAGAAAGGAAATCAACCACTATTATCGAGGATGTGATTACTTACTTACCTTCACATCCGATTGCAAATTATGATAACACCACTCTCACGGCATCCAATAGAAATGTCTTCGGCTCCTCGTCTTTATCTTCTCGATCCTCGTCTTCGGTTTTAACTATTGATGATAAACTTTCGAATTTCATAGATCCTTGACAATTTTGTAACTCTTTGCCTTGAATCCTTGTCGCTTGAAACTTCTTTATAGATTTTTCCTTCCCCATGGCTTATTAAATAAAAATAAAAAATAAAATTTCTCTTGTCTCGTTTTGTAGTTGCAGGAAATCCCACACTACACCCTTGTCAAGATATTACTATAATCAACTCACAATTGAAGATTAAAAACGACACTTTATCATTTAATCCTCAAAAAATGTATACAGAATTGGAAGAAATCAAGAATACAATTATTCTCTTGAAGTTTCTCTCTCCTCAAGACTCTTTCAACTCTCAAAAATACATCATCCTTTTCTGGACATATTGGGTCTCTATTTATAGGGTTGTTACATAATGGATGACAGCTAAGCTATCCTCTTATTTCGTATTTACTCTGTGATCTCATCGCAGTAATTATAATGTTCGTTCTCACAAGCTTTGTAACCATCACGGGACAAACATGCTTTTCTCATGTTTTCTTCAATCGTCATCTATTACGTCACTCTTTTGATTGCTTTTGTGATACTCGCAAAGTGTAGTTGAAGGACTTGCGGTGATGCTTGCTAGAAAGTGTTGTTAATCTCGCAGAGAATTGCTGTAGTGATATTCTGGTCCTACATCTTGCCTCTTCTCATGTATTTTCTGCGAAGAAGAGAAGATCATGAGAACTAAATGCTGCAACTACTTATCTTTTCACATTGATCTCTGTTCTGACACGTTTTTGTATTCTTCGCCAGATGTTTTCATGCATTCTTTCTTCTAATAAATCTTTGACACGTCTTTTCTAACCACTGCGATCTGACCGTTCATGTCTCTTCTTTGCATTTATTGCATTCATCTTCTCGAGAAACTTCTTCTTCTATAAATACTCCTTTTTTTCTTTTTTACTTTCTTCTTCTTTCTCTTCATAATTTCTCTGCAAGTTTACTATTCTTCCGCAAATTGCGCATCTGCTATCGTTGTGATTTCTTTCTTATTTTCCAACCTTTCCTTTCATTCCCATACTCAAAATTGGTTGCCGCTGGTGCTAAAAATTTGGTTTCTTTTGGTGAGATACAAGAAAAACTCAAAAGCAAAGGTTTTACTCTGTCTACAATTCCAAATCAGGGCCCTAAATCCAATATTTCCATCAAATTATTCACTGATTATCAATGGTCTCGCGAGAAGATTATAGTATCGCTAGGTCAACTTGAAGCTGGTCTTCCCATTCCTCTCTATGACCCGGAACTTCCATTATTTTATGAAAAAATTTCTCACGAGAAGTTCTCGCGAGCGGTATATCAATTGGGTGGAGATTGCATTCGATTACTACTTGAATATGCTTATCGCAGGGCTGGTAAAGGATCTCGCTACCCTGAAGCTTCTCAGAATCCTCAATTTAAAGATGTTCCAATTGTCTCTGCAAATTATACTGTGGAGAACTTTTTTGAAAATTACAAGATAATCCCTATGAAGAGGGATAGCACTTGCTGGGGTGTCTGTTTGCAGAAGAAAGAAAAGATCGTTGATGACAAAGTCCTCATGCTAGATATTGATTGGCATACATCTACTAATCAAGGCCCTCGTCACTCCAGCGATGACAAGTGGTTCATTTTTCCATTATGTCTTGAAGGTTCTTATATTTCAGGCTCTCGCGCATTACCCGCGAATCTTTCAGAATATTAACCTTGGGTCTTTAACTGGCCTGAAAGAACTAAATAGGTATGTTCTCTCCAATCTTTTGTATAATTATTATTCACTATCTTCCCCACGTTTTTATATTTTCGCTAATTACTTCAATCTTTTCCAGATTGACATGATGAAACTCAGCTACCAGGATTTTAGGAAACCCAGCACTTTATTAGCTCTTAAATATTTCACAGATGAAGTAAGAAATATCCTTTCATTAGTTTTAACAATATATTGTTGCCCCTATTTCTTATCTTTATCTGTGTTCACGGGAAATCGAACAATTAGAACCAATAAAGCCTGCGAGAACTAAGGTGAAATCCACAGTTGATCGCAAGGGGAAATCTACTGCTCCTCCCAAAGGGAAGCCTACTGTCCATCGCAGTGAGGAATCTGACGATCCTCCTTTAAATAGAAGAAAAACCCAACTCTCTTCTTCTTCAACTCCTCAATCTATTCCAGAAAATTTAAGTGTTGATTTTGAAAAGGACAATAATGATGATAATTTTGGTTTTGATAATGACGTACTTCCTTCCATAAAGGATTCCTCTTGTTCTGAGTCTGCAATGGCTCAACTATCGAAAAATTTTGGCGATGGTACATTTGGTATCCCAAATGAGTATGGAGATGAAGCTATTAATGGAATATCCCAGTCTCTCACCAAAGTCTGCAATGCTTTAATATTAGCTGATAATGATTCCCTTCGCGGGGTTTCAAGATCGCTGACTCCAAGTCTCTTAAATTCACTTGGTAGTCTGGTATGTTTCTACTTGTTCATCCTTTTTATGTATTTATTGATATTTTTTCTACATCTTGACTCATATAGTTATATCGTAGGTTGGAAGTGCTTCTTTTGTTGTTGCTTATGATTTGGATAATAGACGTATTATTTATGAAAAGAAAGTTGCTAATCTTCGCCAGGATAAAGAAAAACTAGAAGTTGAAGTTGTTGATCTTCGCAGGAAAAATAAGCAGCTGGAGACTGAAGCTTCAGTTGATAAGCAAAAAATCTATGATCTTGATAAAGCTAATCAACAACTCTATGGTATGATTTATTTATTTTCTCTTTTAATTCTTCTCACCCTATCGCAGTTTATTCAAGCAACCATTTTTGCAGATATTTATGGTCTTACTGACGAGGCTACATTCCTCCAATCTTTTCCTGAACTTGTAGATGAGAGTACCCTTCTTGCTCGCCTTAATAGTTCTTTAAGTAGTTTCTCAGATGATCAAATTAGGTCCCTCTCTGTAGATGAACTTAAATCCAAACTTAATCTTTTAAAGATTGAGCACAGATTCAATTTAAGTTTAACTAATAAGTTTAAACGCCTTTATCTTGATTCAAAAGAAGAAATCAATAGATTAAAAAGTAAGAATAGTGATCTTATTGACGAGAAAGATCGTGCAATTAAAAATGGCACTAAGGCCCTAGCAGATTTCCATGAAACTCTTCTTAGCATTCAAATGGAAAGAGATAGACTTATCCGCGAGAATAAAGATCTTCTTGCGAGGGAAACTCAAGTTCGCTCTCGTCTTCTTATTAATAGCGATGATGAATTTTCTTGGGCTGTGATGGTTCTTGATAATGCCAGAAATAATTTAGGTGTAGATGTTAGTCTTCATACTGAACAAGCAACTTTAATTAAAGACATGATTTCTGAAAGAGAAGGTTGTTAACCGTTCCTCCGTATCGATTCCTTGTTTTTATTATTCTTTCTTACAAAATTTTTAACCTGTTGTTATATACTCGCAGGATCTGAAAAGAGATGTCTTGAAAGAATAAAATAACTTGAAGATGAGAAGTATCAACTCGCGATCACCCTTTCCGCTCGCAATGAGAAGTATTCACGATTGAAAGAAAAGTTGAGGATTACTTCTGCGAATTTTAGTACTTCCATTATTGAGGTTCGCAATAATTCCATTAAATTGGTCTGCGATGATCATGACATTTCTCATTCTAAGTATCATGATCTTGCAAAAGAAATTCCAGCAAAAACTCCAAACCTTGTTATCTCTGATAGCGAAGTTGAAGAATTTAGCGAAGATGAAGATGATAATAATGATGGTAATGAAGAAAAATATGGCGAGGAAGAGAAGTCTGATGAAGATGAAGGTAATAATGATAACGATGAAGAAGAAGAATCTGGCGATGAAAAGAAATCTTACGAAAAAAGTGATGGATCTAAATAATTCCTTTTCTTCTTTTTATCTTCCTTGTAATTTTTGTATATTTATCTCCTTTTTCTTGTAATATTGCTCTAAGCTTCTCCCATTTTCTGCGAGTTCCTCCAACTTATGAATTTCTTTGATTTATAAACTTATTTGCCTCCATCTGTATGAATTAGTGAACAATTTTTTTTTTTGCAACATAGTCAATTAACATAACTATTCCCCTTTAACTACCTATATAAATGCGTCATATAATAAGATCTATGCAATTTTATCTTATGATGATGAATAATAATTTCATTGTTCTATGCATTCCCATACTTTCCCCTATTATTCATCTGCAATAAGAAAAAATTGAGTAGAGATATCAGTTGTAAAATCTATGTATATTGCCTCAATAATTTCTGCGATGAATATCGCAAATCTCATAATTTCTGCGTCACTTATCGCAATCTTTCAATCTTGTGGTCTTATTATGCCCTCCTAGGTAAAGGTCTTATTTTGCCACATTTTTTATTGACGACAAAATCGCAGGACGTCCTTACATTTGCATGTAAAAACCCATTGATCTTGCCTTATCCATTTTTCTTTGAATTTTCTGCGTCAATATGACAGGTCTAAATCCCCTTGCGAGAACAAAGTCCCATGACATTGTCGTCTTGCGATGAAATCGCAGGACGTCTTTACACTTTCATGTAAAAACCCATTGATCTCATCTAAACATATCTCTTATGGCTTGTTGCCTCTGTATAATTTTCATCACGCGACAATATGACAGGCCTAAATGTTCTTGCGATCATAAAGCCCCATGACATTGCCGTCTTTAGACACTTATTAGCTCCCTAATGGAAGGTGCCGCCCATATCTTCCCCCTGGTTGCCCCTTCAAGGAGGGAACATCGGCCATACAAGACTAGATCCTCCCATACAGATTTACCAGCAACCAGTTGTTTTCGCAGCCTCTTATCCTTTATGCCTATATGGATTATAGTTACAAGACTGCACCCTAATTGGGGTTTTCTTCAGGCCAAGTGCATCATATCCAAGACTTACCAAGGATGGCCAAGGTAGGTTCGTCCATCCCGGGCACCCTTGGCTCAACCGTGTACCTCGGCGCCTTAGTCATATTCTGCACTTCTTAGAAGAGATCCTTGGTCCTCCAACCAGGGTATAACCTTATAAAGCTGGAAATCCAAGGTCTCTCTCCCGGATAGGTTTTCTTTAACCCCATCATCTGCATGACTCAGGTTCCAGTAGCGGTATAACCTTATCCCTGAGTCAAGTAAATAGATTACCCCTCATATGACGTACTTTAGGTCTTACATTTGCCTCTTGCGAGATTGTACTCGCGAACTAAGGTGTACGCCATAAAGGTTTGTCCCATTCTTTTAATCTCTGCGAAATTTTAATCGCATTTCTCGCGAGTATTATAACTCTGATAAGATTTCTTTATTCTGAACTTCTCTTTTCTTGTACACTTTTTCAATTTTATCTCAAAATATTTTCTTCAAACAATTCATCCATGAATTTCTTAGAATCCAACATTTTACCTTTCTACTTACTACTTTCTGGTTCTGCTTTTCTGTTACGTTTTGTTGCTTTTTCTTTATCCGCGAGACGCTCGCCATCAATTTCCTCTCACCGCTCTATTGTATCAATCATAAACCTTTCACATCTCTGTCGTTGCTTGATGTTGTACTTCCAATTGCTATTCTTCTCAGCTCTTTCCTCGCAAGATTTTATATCAATCTCATAACATTTCTTGCTTTCTCCCCAATCTCCCTTAATGACTCCAACACCATTAGGATGAGGAAATTTAATACACTGATGAAAAGTAGATGCTACACCTAATATCCCATGTAGCCAAGGTCAACCAATCAGGGCATTATAAGGTGATTCAATGTCAATAACACAGAATAGATCTTGGAAGTTATCCCCTTTAATGGGATCCGCATTGCAATTTCCCCTTTGGGGTTTATTGGCAGTATCATTAAATCCATAAATTTTATATGTTGATGGTATCAAATCCTTATCTTTTCCACCCATGGTTCTGTAAGTACAATAGAATAAGATGTCAACTGAACTACCAGTATCTATTAGAACTTTATCAATGGCCCAAGAATCTTCATCCTTATCATCATTTTCTTCATCTTCTTCTCCTATTTGCTTTGGGTTTATTTCTATCCTTACTACCAGTGGATTATCGTGCAACTCGCCAGGATCTGGTACCTCTTGTGCTGTGAAAGATATAGTTTGCTTTTGCCATTCTTCTTATGGAGAGGCTCTCGCAATATTCATTATCTCTCTTCTATTTGTGTCTCTCGCGAAGCCTCTGCTTAGAACATTATCATGGAAATACTTTATAGTTCTGTATGAATGTACAATGGAATTACAAAACAAATTATTTTCTTTAGCCCCAACTTCTATTGAGAATGTTTCTGCTCCTTTTACAACATTCACTCTGCGAATTTCTGGTGCTGGCAGTAATTACTGAGATTGTGGATGTCCTACTAGAAAGTTATTTAGCTTCCCCTGATCAATCATCCTTAAAATTATCCTCTTTACATTCCTGCAATCATTTTCTGAGTGACCATGAAAGTGATGGTAAGGACAAAATTCTTGACTTCGATTATTTGGATGTGGCTCTTTTCCCATATTACATGGTGATGGTATATTTTCCATCAAAATGATAGCTTCCCATATTTTTTCTATACTAGCATTTAGAGGTGGCATCTTAATTTCTTCCCATATCATCTTCTGATTACCTTGCCCTCTAAAGTTATTTTGCCTCTGTCCACCATAAGTTTCTTGCGTATGATCAAGCCTTTGAATCTTACTATTTCCACCGCGATTGTAATAATTCTTCTCCCTTTCATATTCTTCTTGATCTTGACTGCCCATAGCTACCAACTGCTGCTAGTTATCAATTTCCACTTTCTCTTGTTGTGCTTGCGAGATGCTCACCACATTATTAGTCATTTTAGGAAGTAAACTCCCATTTGATGCTACTGAACTGGTATTCGCGATTGGATATGATTCCATACCATTTTGTTTTTCCTCCAAAGCAATGTATTCCTCCTGTAACTCCCGCAGCTCTGTCATAGTGATTGTATTCTTGATTCTGAAAATTTGTATGTACAGCAGATTGGTCGCGAACATTGCATTGATAAAAGATATGATATCTCTCGTCTACTCTTCCTGCCATCTCGCTGCACATTATCTTCCATCTTATGGTTAAATGTTTCAAACTCTCGCCAACCCTATGCTTTAACCTAAACACATCTTCAATACCCGGCCGCGATGAATTGTTGCTTATGTATGCGCCCAAAAATGTAGCTTGTAAGTGGTCAAAAGAAGTGATAGTATTTTTTGGTAATCCCTCAAACCATTTTAGCGCCTCGCCAGTTAAGCTAGACGCAAAATATTTGCATAATACAGCATCATGGTTTTCCCATTGTAGCATACATCTAACATAAGCCTTAACATGTTATACGGCACAGGTAGTTCCATCAAAAATGCTGGTTAATGCTGGTAAGTTTCACTTTGGAGGTATTCCTCTTAACTGTACTTCTTGAGTGAATGGAGTTCTCGCAACTTCTTCAATAGCTTCATCAAGTTTCCTTCTACCTCCTTCTCTTCTGTTATTTATTATTCCCCTCATCTCTGCTAATTCTCTTAAAATTTGCTCATTCGCAGCTGAATTTGGTTCCATTGGTCTTTTCTATGCAGCTTCCCTTTTCCTACGTTCATGTACTTATTGTCTTGTGAGATTTTGTGTATCTTCATCTATATCCACATTCTTTCTTCTGCGATCTTCTGCTTCACCTTCTTCTTGCAATCACAACTGATTATACTGTTATTTTCTTCTCTGCGAATTTCTTCATTTCTCATCATTTTTCTTCGCTGTCCTTCTATTCTCCTTTGTATTCTATCATACTCTTCCTGAATATTATTATTATGGTGATTTTGCGTACGTCTCCTTTCTCGATTCTCATGGTTATTTTATCGTATTTCCTCTTGGAATTCTTATTCTTCTACTTCTGCTCTTAACCTTTCTCTCTCGCAAGCTAAGCGTGCTTGTTCAGCATAATTCTTCTCAATTTCATCCTCAATTATTCTTCGATTTCTTTGAATTTCTCGCCCATGTAATATTCTTCTACCTTCTTCTCGATTTTATTTACCATTTTGATTATTTCCATCCTCTTGATTTCTATTATTGCGTCTATCTTCCATAGTTTCACCACGCGGATCATAGCGATCTTCAATTACCTCATCTTCTCTATGGCGTTGCTCTTCATTTGGATTTTGTCTTTCTTCTCGAGTATTTTCTATAGCATTTCTCCTTGGGGAATTTTGTCTTGGATCTTCTCTAAATGACCTTGAATTCGATCTAACAGTAATTCTTGATCTTCTACTTTGTAATATCAAATTCTCCATTCTCAACTTATGATTTTGTCTTGTTAAATTTGCACGTTCTTCCGCCTCTAATCTTCTTTCCTACTGTATTCTTTGTCTTAGATCACCTACTGTTTCATTTTCACCTTCTCCATGAATTAATCCTTCAACCATTCTTTGATTTCTTTCTTCTCCTCTTCCGTCTCTTAATTGTTTATTTTCTGCTTCTTCCATTGAATCCGATCTCCAAGTATGCACACTCACCCTATCATAATCCACATTTCTATCATGTATTGGTGTTTGTTGATTTGGTTGTGGAATTTGATTTTATCCTTCAATCCTAGTTCTATTTCTTCTTGTTCTTATCCTTGAAGATTCTCCTAATTCATTTGTTTCTCCACCTGCAAGTCTTTTACTCCTCCTCACAGTTGTTGGTGGTTCTGATGTATTTCTTCTTTTTCTAGCCATTTCTTCAGCTCTAACAATTTCTTCAAATCTTCAAGTTGTAATTAGAGATTTTTTAACTTGATTCTCCCTTTTTCGGGTGCCAAAATGTAGTTGCAGGAAATCCCACACTACACCATTGTCAAGATCTTACTATAATCAACTCACAATTGAAGATTAAAAACGACACTTTATCATTTAATCCTCAAAAAATGTATACAGAATTGGAAGAAATCAAGAATACAATTATTCTCTTGAAGTTTCTCTCTCCTCAAGACTCTTTCAACTCTCAAAAATACATCATCCTTTTCTGGACATATTTGGTCTCTATTTATAGGGTAGTTACATAATAGATGACAGCTAAGCTTTCCTCTTATTTCGGATTTACTCTGCGATCTCATCGCAGTAATTATAATGTTCGTTCTCGCAAGCTTTGTAACCATCGCGGGAAAAACATGCTTTTCTCATGTTTTCTTCAATCGTCAACTATTACGTCACTCTTTTGACAGCTTTTGTGACACTCGCAAAGTGTAGTTGAAGGACTTGCGGTGATGCTTGTTGGAAAGTGTTGTTAATCTCGCAGAGAAGTGCTGTAGCGATATTCTGGTCCTACACGTTTTTTTTTTTTTGTTAAAAAACAAGAGAAATAAAATACAAAACAAAGTGAAAAATAAAACAAACCATGGCCGTGGAAAAGTACTTTACCGCTTGATTCTTCACAACTTGTATCGTCCCGAAATCATAAACTTCAATAATTCTCACCTTTTGATTTTCTTTGCTCTTGTAAATTAGTCTTATACTTGGATATAAAATTATGCTCACTATATTGTAAGTCTTCAACATATATGGAAAAATACACTCATTGTATGTTGCTTTACTTGAATTTGAAATTTGCTCTTTTCTTGTTCCATTGTTGCTTGTAAACCTTAAACGTCTTCAACTTTCCTTGTAGATTTTGATGTCGCTCCCTTGTTGATGATGATTATGGTGTTTCTATGGACCCGTTGTTGTTGAGAGAGAGAGTGGTGCTAACTGCAAATCGAACTACAAGAAGGCGGCTTTCATCCATAGACGTCAACCTCATAATTGACAAAAATTAGCACTCAAGAGATCAAAAATAGTGCTGAAAATTGGTGTGAAGTTGGGTAGCTCACCATTCTACCCGGAATTAACGTACGGTGACACACACTCAAAAGAAAGCTTTTTAGTTAGATGGAAGAATTTCTGGTCGGTGTCTCACATGATATAAAAACGGGTAGTCTCCACTAATGATTGATCAACAACTCTAATAATGCATTATTCTCTGCTCCTAATTTGCATCACCGGCATGATTAAATCCATTATTTAACACTCTAACAAATAAGAAATCCGAACGTAGTTCCCTAACACTTCCAAGTTCAGTTATGTCGGTCAGAATTCTCTATGTAAACATACCTAGAAGTATGCAAGTGACTCTAAAATCTCTAAAAGTTGGAGGTTTTATGCATTTTTTACATTGTCCTCAATGTAATTGAATCGCCCAAGTAAAGTCAAGGTGGGAAATCCTAATATGATATGGAACAAGAAAAATAAATAAACGAAACAAAAATAAAATCAAAATCAAAAGGATAAGAAATACAAAACCTATGGGTTGCCTCCCATTTAGCGCTTGTTTTAAAGTCGACGGCCCGACTTAGCTCTTGGTTCGTACTACTCCTCCATAGGGAGAAAATCTTCAAATGGAAGTTCATCCACATTCACATAGGCGATGTTCTCATAATATGGCTTCAATCTATGGCCGTTGACTTTGGAAACCGAGTTGTCTCTAAGACTAGTAATTTCAACTGCACCATAAGGAAAAACATTAGTAACAACATATGGTCCAATCCAACGGGACCTTAACTTTCCAGGAAATAGTTTAAGGCGAGAATGATATAAAATGACTTTTTGTCCCACTTCGAAGCTTTTACGAGAAATCATCTTGTCATGGAAAAGCTTAGTCTTCTCCTTGTATATTCGGGAACTCTTGTAAGAATCATTACGTATCTCCTCTAACTCATTTAGTTGTAACTTTCTTTGCTTCCCTGCTTCATCATACTCCATGTTGAATTTCTTTATCGCCCAATAAGCCTTATGTTCAAGTTCAACCGGGAGATGACAAGCCTTGCCATAAACCAACCAATATGGCGACATACCAATCGGTGTCTTGTACGCCGTTCTATATGCCCAAAGTGCATCATTGAGCTTAAAGATCCAATATTTCCTTGTGGTATTCACCGTTTTCTCAAGAATGGACTTGATTTCACGGCTTGAAATTTCCTCTTGTCCACTAGTTTGTGGATGGTAAGGCGTACCAATATTGTGTGTTATGTTGTACTTCTTGAGGAGAGCATGGAAAGACTTCTTGAAATGTGATCCTCCATCGCTTATCACCACTCTTAGTGTACCGTGCCTAGTGAATATATTTTCTCTTACAAAATCACAAACAACTTGAGAATCATTAGTTTTGGTGGCTCTAGCTTCCACCCATTTAGAAACATAATCTACGGCAAGAAGTATATAAAAATTTCCATTCGAATTGACAAAAGGTCCCATAAAATTAATTCCCCACACATCAAAAATCTCTACGGCGAGAATTGGTGTGAGTGGCATTTGATTTCGAGCACCTAGATTACCCGTTCTTTGACATCTATCACACGATTTACAAAACACATATGAATCTTTAAACAAGGTGGGCCAATAAAATCAACTCTCGAGAACTTTGAGAGCGGTACGTTTAGAACCAAAGTGGCCACCACAAGCAAAAGTATGACAAAAGGAGAGAATGGATTGAAATTCGGAGTTAGGTATGCACCTTCGTATTATTTGATCAACGCCATATTTCCATAAGTATGGTTCATCCCACACATATTGCTTCGCTATCTTCTTAAGTTTCATCTTTTGGAAGTTAGACATTGTACTAGGTACCTTCCTTGTCACCAAGTAATTCACTATATCTGCGTACCAAGGTGTTGATTCTTCCAAGGAGAAAAGTTGTTCATCCGGAAAGCGGTCTTGTAATGGAAGTTCTTCTTGAGACATAACAAGCCTACTAAGATGATCCAAAATGGTATTCACCACACTTTTCTTATCTCTAATTTCTATGTCGAACTCTTGTAGTAATAGGATCCACCGGATTAGTCTTGGCTTAGCTTTTTTCTTTTTTATTAAGTATTTAAGTGCGGCATGATCAGAATACACAATAACCTTTGTATCCACCAAGTATGTTCGAAATTTTTCCAATGCAAAAACCATAGCCAATAACTCCTTTTCCGTGGTAGAATAGTTGATTTGTGCATCATTGAGGGTCCTAGATGCATAATAGATAACATGGGACAACTTGTCTATTCTTTGACCCAAAACGGCTCCAACCGCATAATCACTAGCATCACACATTAGTTCAAATAGAAGATTCCAATCCGATGACTTGATAATCAGCGCACTTGTCAACATTGCCTTTAATTTGTCAAAAGCATCCTTGCATTCCTTGTTGAAGTCAAAAGGTACCTCCTTTTGTAATAACTTGCACATCGGCATGGAGATTTTGGAGAAATCCTTGATAGACCACCTATAAAAACCTGCATGGCCAAGAAATAAACGGATTTCCCTCACCGAAGTGAGATATTGTAAGTTTCTTATTAAATCTATCTTTGACTTGTCCACTTCGAGCCCTTGAGAGGACACAATATGACCAAGTACTATGCCATGGTTTACCATAAAATGACATTTCTCCCAATTAAGGACAAGGTTTGTGTCTATGCATCGTTTAAGAACTAGTTCAAGGTTGTCTAAACAACTATCAAAAGAATTGCCATAAACACTAAAATCATCCATAAATACCTCAATAATGCGCTCCACATAATCGGAGATTATACTTACCATGCATCTTTGGAAAGTATCTGGTGCATTGCAAAGACCAAACGGCATCCTTCTATACGCAAATGTTCCAAACGGACAAGTGAAAGTGGTCTTCTCTTGGTACTTCGTGCAATCACAATTTGGTTGTATCCCGAATAACCGTCCAAGAAACAATAATACAAATGCCTCGCTAACTGCTCCAACATTTGATCAATGAAAGGTAAAGGAAAGTGATCCTTCCGGGTTGCGGAATTAAGCTTCCTATAGTCAATGCACACTCTCCAACCGGTTTGAAATCTTGTAGGAACAAGTTCATCGTCTTGATTTCGAACACCGGACTTCTTTGGTACCACTTGTACCGGACTAACCCACTTGTTATCGGAAATTGGGTAGATTACCCCCGCACTTAGAAATTTAAGTATCTCTTTATTCACAACCTCCATCATGGGAGGATTAAGCCTACGTTGAGCATCACGTACTGGCTTCACATTCTCTTCCATTAGAATCCTATGCATGCACATGGATGGACTAATGCCTTTGATGTCCGCAATTGTCCACCCAATAGCCGTTTTGTGCTATTTCAAGACTCTAAGAAAACGGTCTTCTTGTACCGGTGTGAGGTTCTTTGAAATAATCACCGAAGCTCATCTCCATCTCCCAAAAATGCATATTTCAAATGGTCCGAAAGTGGCTTCAACTCTAGTTTAGGCGCCTTCACAATAGATGGTACAAGTAATTCATTATTCACGGGTAAATAAATATATGAAACATTACCCTTTTTAGCTTCTTGCAATGCCGTCAAGGCACCACACATCTCCACCAATTCCTTGGAAATTTCAACATCCAAGTTAGTAAAGCCGTGGACATCCAATTCAATGCTCTTTTGCAACACCAAATCAAGTTCATCCTCTTGACTCAATTCCGCCATTAGTTGCTCTAATGAACCAATCACATCAATGGAGTAAGCGGAATGCACATCACTTGGGTAGCGCATGGCTTCAAATATGTTGAAGTGTATTACTTCCTTATCGAATTCCATAGTGAGTGTACCCTTATCAACATCAATCTTCGTCTTTGCGGTCTTCATAAATGGCCTCCTAAGAAGTAGAAAAGTAGACGACCGATTCTCATTGTTGTCCATATCCACCACAAAGAAATCCACCGAAAAAATTAACTCATTCACTTGCACTAGAATGTCTTCTACAAGTCCCTTTGGATACATGTTAGACTTGTTTGATAATTGGATAATAACTCTTGTCTCTTTCAACGGTCCAAGATTCAAGGAGTCATATATATCGGCCGACATCACACTAATGGAAGCTCCCAATTCAAGTAAAGCATGTTCAAACCTTTTCTTACCAATAGTAATTGGCACCATGAAACCACCGGGATCCGTGCACTTTGTAGGCATCTTCTTCAAAAGCATAGCCGACGTACTCTCGCCAACTTTAGTAATTTCATTATCAAGCAACTTATCCTTCTTTGTGCATAATTCCTTCATGAACTTATCATATGTTGGCATTGTCTTGATGGCCTCAATGAAGGGGATGTTGATTTCTATCTTCTTGAAGATATCCATCAGTTCCTTGTCTTGAGATTCCTTCTTGGACTTAGCAAAACGACTAGGAAAAGGAGGTGGAGTAGTAAAAATAGGAACCGGTTCCTTGGATTGGGCGGTTGGTGTTGAATTCTTCATTGGTTCGGCTTCCTCCTTGTCTTTGACTACCTCTTCACTAGCTTCTTCATGATGACTTGGACTCTCCACTTGTCTTCTACTTCTTAAAGTAACCGCATTAACACTCTCTTTTGGGTTCACAAATGGTTGTGAAGGAATCTTTGTGGATGCTTGATCTTTCATTAAGTTCATATCGGTTGCCAATTGTCCCATTTAAGTTTATAAATCCTTGATTTCCGAACCGGTCTTTTGTTCCAAAGCTTTGATTGCCGAATCGGTCTTTTGTTGGTTTTGTTGTAACATAGAAGTGAGACCTTGCATGCTTTGCATTATCACATTCAACTTGTCATCATTCGAAGAATCTTTCTCCTTGACTTGTTGTGGTTGGAATTGTGGTTGTTGAGGTTGGAAACGTGATTGTTGGAATCCACCTTGTTGCACATATGGATTAGGAGCCGCCGCTTGCTTGTTTGCATAGCTAAAGTTTGGATGATCCGGTATTTGAGTATGGATCGTACCTCGGCCTTTGATTTGAATATAAAGCATTCACTTGTTCGGTTTCATCATCCAGAATAATTACCGCGGCCAATCGTTGCACTACCCTCTCTATGTTGTTTAACCGTTGAGCGGATTGTGAAGATGAATCACTAACTTCATGCACCAACTTAACCATTGATTCACCTCTTGCATAGAATTGTTGCGAGTTTGCCGCCATACTTTCAATCAACTCTCTAGCTTCGGCCACCGTCTTGTTCACTAGTGCACCACCACCGGCGGCGTCAAGAAGATATATATCACTTGTTTGGAGACCTTCATAGAATTATTGAATTATCATGGCATCACTAAATTGATAGTGCGGACAACTTTCCACCAATCTCTTGTACTGATACCAACATTCATATAATGACTCTCCGACTTGTTGCTTCATCCCACAAATATCCTTGCGAATTTGAGTAGCTTTTGATGCGGGAAAATATCCCTCGAGGAAAAGTTTCTTCATCCCATTCCATGTTGTGATACTTCCGGAAGGAAAATAATATAACCATTCCTTAGCATTGCCCGCCAAAGAGAACGGAAAAGCTTTCAACGTCGCTCCATCCGCATTAATATCCTGTGGAAGCATGGCCATGACTATGGTATTGAAGTCCATAAGATGTTTGTTTGGGTCTTCATTCACCATGCCATGAAACTTTGGTAACTCTCTAATCAACCCTGGCTTGATCTCGAAGGTTGAGTTAGTTTGGATACACCATTGTTGTGTATCGAGCTTGTAAGAAGCTAGGTCCTTGAGTGTCCGATCACCCATTGCTTCTTATTTTATGTACGAATCTGCGAACTCACTTGATGTAGAACGAGGAACCGGAGTGTTAACCGCTCGAATGAAATCCTTTAGTTGACTGCCGGATCGAAAACGTATTGGACTCGGTCTGCCCTATTTAAGCATTCACCAAAGATATAGTACCTGAAACAAGATTCTCGAAAACTAAGTTAGATACGATATAGAATCTAACAAAGCAAGAATAAATCAAAAAGAAAAATAAAAACAACTAAAATCGTCCGTTGCTCCCCGGAAACGACACCAAAATTTGATGTGTGTCGTAACCACAACAAATTAATTAATATTTTACTACCTAATTAACAAGTAGTATAGCATAGTCAAGTTTGTTCCCACGAGGAGCAAGAGATTTTTAGTTGTAAAATTGTCACAAAAGGGGGGGGGGGGCGTTTGGTTTTAGATTTTAAAAGCAAAAGAAAGTAAATAAAGCAATCAAAACTGTAAGTTGAAATTAATAAGAGAGATTAGATCAAGGAATCCTTCTTCGTTGCAAAACAATGATTCAAGTTATGTTCTTTTCCATTTTTTATTAGTCACGGATTATCACCAACCATAGGTATAGCAGCTAGATCAGTGCTAACCCCTAAATCCCTTTTATCACTGGATACGAAAGTTCTCGACTACCGGATTCTATTTACCAAACCACCTAGTATTAGATCACTCAAGATGTAATTTAGTTAAACGCATTAAGATTTATGAATTTATTAGGTTGATATTAGCAGTTAGACTCTTAGATCAAGGTCCACTTTCTAACGTTGTTTTCACACACAATTGCTCCACGGAATCCCTCTGCAAGGTCTTGTATTTTCTATTTGTGTAAAGAGTCAAGAAACGATTACTTATCCCCTAACTTTCACTAGCTTTAGATCAATTAACAAATCAATTTAGTATGCATCATAAACGACCTATCAATCAGGCATAAACATTCTTATTAGCAAAAACAAACGATAATCATGTGAAAAACTCAAAGTAGGTTTAAAACAAAACTCAAATCATATGTTAAGAACTAGGAATTCATCCTCAATCAATAAGAAAATTAGCTACTCATTCATCTGCTACTTAATTCTTGAGCTTTACTGCAGTACCAACATAACTCGGTGCAGCATCTCATTCCACAATTTTCTCCTCTTTCCCTGTATAACAGATGCATCTTTAATTCCTTATGAACTCAAATCTACTGAAATTGCAGCACCAGATTCATTTAGTTCTTCCACTCAAGCCCATCTTTCTAGCTTAGAACAACAACAACAATAACCCAATCTTTGATTCATCATTTTTCTTCTCGATCTCTAACTCTGCTTCTCAATTTCGGATTCAACAGTACAAGAACCCTATTTCATCGATTCCACCATCATCATGGCATCAATCTCAGTAACCTGCAGTACCCATTCTTCAATCATCTCAGATTTCCTTTCTGTTCTTCGTTCGACTGATTTTACAGAATTTGCAAACCTAGCTGCTCCTCGATCTGCAATTGATGGCAGCATCAAAACCCTAACTTCAATTTAGTCATCCTCAGTTTCTTCTACGAACTAATTTTCCCCATTACCAGTACAATCTTCTTCCATTTCTCTTGAACCATCATCCCTCGGTTTCATAGGCAGCAACCTTTTGTTTCTTTTCTTAATTTCAGGTGTGTAAGAATGATTTGGGAGAGAAAGAATTGTTTCTCAATTTAGGGTTTTAATTATAGAAGTAGGGTTATAGTCAGTGTCCAGTCACCTTGATAAGGGCCACTCATCTAGCAGCCCCCTAACCATTGATGGTTGTCTTTTAATAATTCTTTGAGAGAGTTTCCCCTTAACCTTGGCTCGTCTCCCAATAGTGTTTTCCTAGAAAATGACAATTACACCCTTTTTGCTTAAATTGGGTGATTTCTTCTTCTTTTCCTCCGTGCGACTCCATAGTAGCTACAAAACTCAAAACAAGCGTAAAATACATAATTCACAAGAAAAATAGCAGAGAAAGCATAAACAATAGAAAATAAATAGGATGTATTCTACACCCTAGCACCTGGATTCACAATCCCAATGAAGTCTTTAAGTCGTTAACCTGGTTTTAGAAGAAGAAAACCAAAGGTTAAAGGAGAATCGACTCTAGCTTAGCACAACTAGTATCACACATAATGTGTGGGGATTAGGTTTCCCAGTTGCTAGAGTTCTCCCTTATATAGTCTTCAAATAAGGGTTTGCAATCAATGTTAGCTTACTAACAAAGCATTCAATATTCACCGTTAAATGAAAACCTGGTTAGATTCAAGCTAATATTTATCAACCGTTAGATCGAAAACATATCTTGTTACACACACATGTAATGCACGTTTCTAGGCTTGTGTAACCGTACCCAAACTTGTACATTAGTTGGTTCAACAATAGTTAACAAAATGGTTAGCCATATGATAACTTTCATATCAACCATATTCTTCTTCACCATAACTAGTCAAAATGACTCAAATGAACTAGTTAGAGAATTGTTCAATTGCAAGGAAATATTATGTATTACACAAGACACAATCGAAGCAAAAACGATGTGATTCACTCGAATCGATTCATGAAATATAAAGCAACGGTTTGCAATAGCATTCCTTAGTTTATTAAGATAAGTTCACAAACATCGTTTTTAGACATAACCTACTCAATTTCCCAGACAGAGTTCAAAAACTCCAGCAGAAATTCTCGGGTTCGAGAACTACGCCAGTTCGCGGACGGAGTTCGCGGACTGAAGTTCACGTACTACTCTGGTTTCACTTGATCAACAAATTTCGCAAACTTGGGTTCAAGCAATAAGGACTTATACATATATGTGTTTCCACAATAGTGCTTATATCCTCCAATGGTTATATTGTCTAAAATCTCATTTTAATCATTGAAACATTCTCAGAGGGCATTATATAGTTGTTATTCACAAATTATTTTTCGTCAGAGCGATTTCCAAAATGATTGAAAAATAACATGACTTTCGTCACTAGGTAAAGATGAACTTTGCTAAAGCGAAAGCTTTACCAACACATATTTCGAGAAATAGATAAGCGAGATATACTCAGCTCGAAATACCACATATGTATAATCTTAGTTTATATAGTAAAATGACTTTTGTCTCAAGACAAGAGATAGAGTAGATAGACTTTTGAGTGATAGATAAGTTCAAGTCTACACATACCTTTTAGTCGAAGAAGATCCACAGGTTCCTTGAGTAGTCCTTCGTCTTGTATGATGATCGCCATGGAGTTCTTGAGCTCAACTACACTTTCTATCCCAGTCCGAGACCTTAGCTATAGTAGACTAAAAATCAATACTTTATAGTTTTGATCGCTAACATTGACAAACATGCTTGAGATAGCAACACATGCGAGTTCGGCCGAGCAATGCTCTAACAATCTCCATCTTTGTAAATTTTAGTGGAAAAACTATTAATACACATGGAATACAAAAAATATATAAATAAACTTGGTAGTTCATATTCCACATGTTTCAACATTACTCGAAATCTTCGTCACTTCCAAGTAGTCTAATGATCCCAAAGGTTGTTAGTTTAGTATCATCGTTGTTGAAAATCCATAGCTGTAACAACGAGAAAACAAGAGTTCTCAATCATTGTTATACAGTGTCATAGTATCATTACACATCGTCAAAGTCCAGTTGCATCACAACTTTAACAACAATACTATGGTGATACGTCACTCCCCCTTAGTCAATACTCCATCACACATGGAAACCACTCCCCCTTACATAATGATCTGAAAACCATATGTATTTGTAGTATGAACTGCATATTAATTCTCCCCCTTTTTGTTAATAAAATTGACAAAGGTACAAGAACGGGATCCTAATGAAATTTCCGTAAGAGACATTTCATGACTAAAGGTAAATGTATATCATATTGTTTAGATGCAATCATAAATTCGAAGCTAAATGCATTCATCAAGGAGTTCATAAAGATACAAGATAACCCCTACAATATTCCACAACCGCACTCCCCATAAAGATTTTGCAATTAAGCACAAGTTTAAAAGAACTCTCCCCCATAAAATGTCATTCCCAAGGGAACAACAAGAGCGACCTTAATTTCAAAAGAAAATAAGGATTTCTTTGGACTCAACAAAAATCATACAAGTATGAATTTGGAATCCAAAAAGAATATTCAATCAAATTAACCGTAAGCGAACCATGATTAATTTGACTAAATATGCTCAACACAAGTAAACTTATGAAGACTTAATTACTCAATTAGATTAATCACAAGAGAACCCATAATTAATCTAACCGGAATACACAATTAAACTAATCACAAAAGTAATCAATTTAATCGTTTATACTCACATAAGAAAATCTATGGAGCGATGACTAAGTTAATCATAAAAACAACCAACCCAGTCGAAAATGCTCAAACATAAGACAAAATTACGGAGCAATAACTAAATAATCACACAAGATGATTAATTTAGTTCAATATACTCGACGTAAAGTACCTTACGGAATACAACTAAGATAATCACAAAAATAATCAACTTGGTTGTCTAGTGCTCGACATAAGACACTGTACGGAGTCTCACAGTAATACACAAAATATGGATCAGGGAAGATCAATTACTGTGAAATACACCAGGATTCATTCTATGTTTCCATCACCATTTACATAATGACACGCAATAGACATAATCCTTGAATCACAAAAGATTTTAACCTATCCTACATCAATAATTGACCATATAGGCTTAACTTTTGTGTTTGTCAAAAGTCTATTCATTCTTTTATCAATACTTGCATATCAATTCATGAACGAATTTACTTTGGACAAAGTATGGGACAATCACGTTCACGGACGTAAACACACATATCCCATAACAATATTGCAATATATAAAACCATAAAGATTAATACTGCAAAAATCATCTTCCAAACAAGTTTAGAATTTAAACTAATAAATCTAAAAACAAGAAGATGAAAACTTTGGACATAGCTATGTGTAATCACAATAATGGTTATTCCAAAAACTAGTTATTCTTCTAATTAAAACACAAAAAATAGAAGATTTACTAGGCAAACAGTCAGAGTTCATTGAGAACCTCATATCTTTCAATGAATCCATTAAAGAAGGTATCACTGATTTCCTTTACTCTCTTAACTGTAGACACACCATGTTCGTGAGTTAGAACACTAACTTTTCGATCAACAACCCGATCAAGATGTCTAGCTTTGACACAGTCCATGATGAGCTTCTTTTGATTCCGTATCAAAAGATTCTGATTAGCAAGAATTTTGGGCTGACCATCTAGAAGTTGATTTATTTGCAATTGAAGATTTGCAAACTCGACCTTTGAATCGTTCTGAAAACGAGTTAAATCCTTGACAGGATCATCAATCCAGGAGTTGAAATCCTTTCTTTAAAGCATCTTCTTTAGAACCAGCTCTTGAATTGACTTACGCTCCTGATTGTATTCCTCCATATCAAGATGCACAATCTCTTGAGATCTTGCAGAGTTCTCCATAAGATTTTATGGAAGGAGAAAACACAATATATAAAAAATATATTTGCGTTTGAAAACAAGAGTAAGAGACTTTAGTTTTGAAAACCTTAAGAGTTCACGAGAGGAGGACATGGACGTTCATGGACCTTTTAACACAAAAACTCAAACAAAAATAATATACAATATACTTGAGTATTTTCCAATAATTTTCCTTGCACCTCTCAAGTTAGAAACAAGGAAACAAATACCTGGAATTAGGTGGTCGGGTGGAAACTAGTCCCACTATGATCATTGAGAAAGGTGTTGTATATATCTTCTGACAGTTTGATCTTTGTGTTCTTCGCCTTTCTTCGGTTGACTTTTATCCCTGAAGGATAAGACATGGCATGTTTATCATATCCGTTAGAAGGTTTTTTCTAAGGACTAAATCTAGTACCTCTTGTAATTGGTTCAAGAGGGTTGGAATAGATAGGAATCCATTTTCTAGACTTAGATTTACCAGAAACATTCTTATAAGTACAGGGAATGCTTTCTTTAGCAACACAGGAATTTATGCCAGAATGCACTTGAGCCCTGTGATGATTTATAGAATAGAGATCATTCTTATAAGGTTTCTGGTTTCTCGTGGGCATGCAACTCACTGCATTAGTCGACTGACTATTTGTTCCATTGACAGTGAAGAGAAGCAAATTATGAAGCTTAGAAATTTGTTTCCTTCTTGCAAAACAATGGATAGCATAGTGATTCTTTTTCCCACAAAGGGTATAGGTTCTTGGAGGAGAAGAAATAATTGGCACCTATCTTAGCTTCATAGCCATATGAGAAGATTACAAGTTATGTAAACTTTTTTTTGATACAATCTTCTTCTGGAGAATATTTCATCTTGTACAGAACATCACGAGAGTCAGTTTGTACAGAGAATTTTCTCCTTAAGACAGAGTTTTCCTTGTTCAAGGATTTACACTATTCATGGGATAGTGTAAGTGATGCACTTAGTTTCTCTTTTTCAACACGAAGACTGTTGAGATATGATGAATGGTTCTCGATCAAACGTTTTTCTCTAATTGAGTTTTCCTTAACAACCTCCTCAAGAGCACTAATCTTTTCATGTTGTAGAGTAGTTTCTTGTAGACGTTTCTCAATGTTCTTAGAGAAGGACTCAATAATGTTATAGAGATCACGTTCTTGATCAAGAGACTTTTTAAATTCATCAATAAGCTGATCATGATCATTAAAATCAATAATTTCAGCTGTATGTTTTGAAATTATGGTGAGATCGTTTTCAGCTTTTGTCAGAGCGTCACATGCCTCATGTGAGGAACAAATGTCATTATCAGATTGGACATTCTTTCTACCTAGGGATTCAGAAAGGGATAATCCTTTGAGGTATTTCTAAGACACTTGACATAATCAAAATATTTAGGACATATTTTGGTATGCGCAAAAGAGATCTTGACCTCAGACTCAGATTGTCACAAACACATACATGTAAGGTCTTGAATGTGTTTGCCTGCTCTGATACCAATTGAAAAAGCGGGGGTCTAACAACCACACCCAATATTTCGATTAGCAATATGTATGGACAACTCCGAGTTACTTTCTAGAGAATCAACTAGACAGTCAAACTCAATCAATAAAAAATATCTCAAGGAGTTATTATCTCAATCTCTTAATTTGATCTTTACTCAAGAAAATACAATCTGCGAGTCTTTATCAAAGAGAGATAACTTGGATGGTGCCAAAGACCAATATCCAAGTGTCAATCAACTTAAATCAACAACCAAAAAGGTCGAATATTCTAATTGATTGAACAACGCACAAATTGTATTATTTCAATTATATAACAAAATATAATGCATAAAAGAAATAACACAGACACCAGAATTTTGTTAACGAGGAAACCGCAAATGCAAGAAAACCCCTGGACCTAGTCCAGATTGAACATACATTATATTAATCCGCTACAGACACTAGCCTACTCCAAGATAACTTTGGTCTGGACTGTAGTTGAACCCCAACCAATCTCACATTGATCCAAGGTATAGTTATGCTCCTATGTCTCTGATCCCATCAGGATATTACGTACTTGATTCCCTTAGCTGATCTCACACACAACCAAGAGTTGCTACGACCCAAAGTCGAAGACTTTAATAAACAAATCTGTATCGAACAGAAAAGTCTACAGTAATAGATAAATTCGTCTCCCACGAATAAACCTACAAGTTTTGTTCCGTATTTTGATAAATCAAGGTGAACATGAACCAATTGATAAAACCAGACTTATATTCCCGAAGAACAACTCAATTTTATCAATCACCTCATAATAGTCTTAATCGACACAGCGAAAAAAGATATTGTGGAATCACAAACGATGAGACGAAGTGTTTGTGACTACTTTTATATATTGCCTATCAGAGATAGAAATCTCAAGACAATTATTACAATTGTACTTATACGATAGAAACATCAAGATCAGATCACACAACTACGATAAAAGTAGTATCGGCCTAGCTTCACAATCCCAATGAAGTCTTTAAGTCGTTAACCTAGTTTTAGAAGAACAAAACCAAAGTTTAAAGGAGAATCGACTCTACCTTAGCATAACTAGTATCACATAGAATGTGTGGAGATTAGGTTTCCCAGTTGCTAGAGTTCTCCCTTATATAGTCTTCAAATAAGGGTTTGCAATCAATGTTAGCTTACTAACAAAGCATTCAATATTCACCGTTAGATGAAAACCTGATTAGATTCAAGCTAATATTTATCAACCGTTAGATCGAAAACATAGCTTGTTACACACACATGTAATGCACGTTTCTAGGCTTGTGTAACCGTACCCAAACTTGTACATTAGTTGGTTCAACAATAGTTAACAAAATGGTTAGCCATATGATAACTTTCATATCAACCATATTCTTCTTCACCATAACTAGTCCAAATGACTCAAATGAACTAGTTAGAAAATTGTTCAATTGCAAGAAAATCTCATGTACTACACAAGACATAATCGAAGCAAAAATGATGTGATTCACTCGAATCAATTCATGAACTATAAATCCACCGTTTGCAATTGCATTCCTTAGTTTATTAAGATAAGTTCACAAACGTCGTTTTTAGACATAACCTACTCAAGTTCGCGGACTAGGTTCGCGGCTTTAAGTTCTCGTACGGAGTTCACAAACACTAGCAGAAGTTCTCGGGTTCGAGAACTACGCCAATTCGCGGACTGAAGCTCACGCACTTCTCCGCTTCCACTTGATCAACAAAGTTTGCAAACTTCGATTCAAGCAATAAGGACTTATACATATATGTGTTTCCACAACAATGCTTATATCCTCCAATGGTTATATTTTCTAAACTCTCATTTTAATTATTGAAACATTCTCAGAGGGCGTTATATAGTTGTTATTCACAAACTATTTTTCGTCAGAGCGATTTCCAAAATGATTGAAACATGACATGACTTTCGTCACTAGGTAAAGATGAACTTGGCTAAAGGGAAAGATATACCAACACATATTTCGAGAAATAGATAAGAGAGATATACTCAGCTCGAAATACCACATGTGTATAATCTTAGTTTATATAGTAAAACGACTTTTGTCTCAAGATAGGAGATAGAGTAGATAGACTTTTGAGTGATAAATAAGTTCAAGTCTCCACATACGTTTTAGTCGATGAAGATCCACTGGTTCCTTAAGTAGTCATTCGTCTTGTATGATGATAGCCATGGAGTTCTTGAGCTCAACTACACTTTCTATCCTAGTCCGAGACCTTAGATATAGTAGACTAGAAATCAAAACTATATAGTTTTGATCACTAACATTGACAAACATGCTTGATATAGCAACGCATGCGAGTTCGACCGAGCAATGCTCTAACAAGATTGATAAAAGATTGAATGAGCTTTTGACAAACAAAAGTTAAGCCTTTTATGTCATTATGCAAATATTGATGGAAGAAAGGATGAACTTTTGTTTACAAAGATTAAGTATATTATATGTCATTGTGCAAATAGTGATGAAAAATAGAATGAATCTTTGTTTATTCCGCAATATTGATCTTACCTAATCCATATTTTTATGTGAATACTGTGCGCCTTCGTAAGTTCTCTAATGTGAGCATTTCCGATTAAATAAATCATGGGTTCTCTTATGGTTAATTTAATTGAGATATTTTGGATACAAATTCATATTCTTATGTGATTTGTTAATGTCCAAAAAAGTCCTTCTTTTCTTGTGAAAGTAAGGTCGCTCTTGTTGTTATTTCGGGAATGACATTTTATGGGGGAGAGTTCTTAATCGAACTTGTGCTTAATTGCCAAATCTTTATGGGGAGTGCGGCTATGGAATATTATAGGGGTTATCTTGTATCTTTAAAAACTCCTTGATGAATGCATTTATTTTCGGCTATATGATTGCATCTAAAAAAGTTGATATGTGCTTTTCTTTTGGTCATGAAGTGTCTCTATGGAAATTTCATTATGATCCCAGTAATTTTCGTACCTTTGCCGATTTTATTGACAAAAAGGGGGAGAATTAATGTGTACTTCACACTACAAATATATATGGTTTTTGGATCATTATCTGAGATGGAGTATTGACTAAGGGGAAATGATACATATCACCATAGTATTGTTGTCGAAGTTGTGATACAATTGAACTTTGATGTTGTGTAATAATACTATGACACTGAATAACAATGATTGGTAGCTATTGTTTTCTTATTGTTATGGCTACGGATACCATTAGAATCATTGGAGTACTTGGAAGTGACGAATATTTCAAGTAATATTGAAGAACCAAGGAGATCAAGCATTTGGATGAGAAGCTACGAAGTTTAGTTATTTTGTATTCCATATGTATTGATAATTTTGTCACTAAAATTGATAAAGGGGAAGATTATTAGAGCATTGCTCGGTCGAACTCGCAAGCGTTGCTATCTCAAGCTTGTTTGTCAAGTTTAGTTTCCAAAACTATAAGTCTTGATTTCTAGTCTACTTATAGCTAAGTCTCGGATTAGGATAGTAAGTGTAGTTGAGCCTTAGACTCCATGACGTTCATTGAATGAAGACGAAGAACTACTCAAGGGAACTTGTGGAACTTCATCAACAAAGAGGTATGTGGAGACTTGAAATACATAACAAAACTCGTAGGTTTATCTGTGGGAGACAGATTTATCTATTTAATAGATTTTTCTGTGTGAGACATATTTGTTTATCAAGTATTCAACTTTGGGTAGTAGCAACTCTTGGTTGTGGGTGTGATCATCTAAGGGAATCAAGTGCGTAGTATCCTGCTGGGATCGAAGACGCAAGGAACCCAATTATACCTTACATCAGTGTGAGATTGATTAGGGTTCAACTACAGTCCAAACCGAAGTTAGCTTTGTAGTAGGCTAGTGTGTGTAGCGGCTTAATACAGTGTGGTATTCAAATCTGGACTAGGTCCTGGGGTTTTTCTGCATTTGCGGTTTCCTCATTAACAAAACATCCGGTGTCTGTGTTATTTCTTTTCCACATTATATTTTGTTATATAATTGAAATATCACAGGTTGTGCGTTGAATCGATCAATTGGTAAATCCAACCTTTGGTTGTTGGTCATTGAAATTGATTGATCCTTGAACATTGGTCTTTGGTACCGTTCAAGTTATTTCTCTTCTATTTAATTAGGCTCGCAAATTCTTATTTGTTTGAGTGTGGATTGAATCGAAAAACTGAGATATAACTCCTTGATATAATTTTATTAAGATTGAGTCTGACTGTCTAGTTGATTCTCTTAAAAGTATATTGGAGTTAGTCCATATAGATTGCTAAGAGAAATATTGGGTGTGGTTGTTATACCCCCGCTTTTTCAAATACGATATAAGAAGTAAGATCAGATTACACAACTATAGAGAAAATAATTGGATCTGGCTTCACGAATCCCAAATGAAGTCTTCAAGTCGTTAACCTATAATGGTATTGGAAAAACCTAGGTTAAAGGAGAATCGACTCTAGTCGCAACTAGGACACAGGAAAGTGTGGGGATTAGGTTTTCCAGTTGCTAGAGTTCCCCCATATATAGTCTTTTAAATCAAGGTTTGCTTACAATCAAAGATGAGATAGCTTAGTAACAAAGCATTCAATATTCACCATTAGATGAAAACCTGATTTAAGATTCAAGCTAAGTTTGCTTAAAACCAAAGCAATATCTCTCAACCGTTAGATGGTCTTAGCTTGTTATACACAAATGAAATATACGTTCATTTAGATATGGGTAACCGTACCTAAACGTGTATATTGAGTTGGCTCAACAATAGTTAACCGAAGTTATCTATATGAACACTTTTGTCTTAACCACATTCATCTAACACTTCAAGATCAAATATGATGATCAATCAATCATGAAAGATAATCAAATGAATCTAATTGTGTTACACATAGAGTTATTCAATTGTTTATATCTCATAGAAGTATACAAGAACCAATTGGAACAAAATCATATTGATTCTTAGTCGTACATAGTACTTATACCGAAATCAATTCATGAACATTAAGCCACGGATTGCAAAGATTGCATTCCTTAATTTATTAATGTATTTATTCATGAGTATGGAATCATATTTAACCGATTTTAGAACTTTAACCACTAAGTTTGCAAACTGGTACGCAAACTATAGTTCCGTACTTTGGTCTTGTCTAGCTGTTTGCAAACGGGTACGCAAACAGCCGTCCCGGACCTAACTCGGGTAGAACCGTTCGCATACTGGTATGCAACCTTGGTTCCAGACTTTAACAGTTAAAACTGTTCGCATACTGGTATGCAAACAAGGTTTCTGGACCTGAATCATACCAAAATTGTTTGCATACTAGGTAGGCATACTGTGATGTATCCAGACAAAGGTTTTTGTTCTAAACTCCCATTTTAATCATTAAAACATCCCTAGAAGACGACAATAGCTGTCTCACGTAAACTATTAGCTTATAAGTAATTTTCAAGTGATCGAATAATCACTACGAAACTTTCCGAGTCGACATCAAATGACTGCCTCACACAAATCATGTAAGATGTTTCAAGGCAATTTTCACATGATCATCTTTTGACTTATTATTTAGTTTCCAACAAATAAATTGTTTCAAACTAAACTTGTCAAGAATAATGATGAACGTAGATAAAGCAAAAAAGCTTCCAACACATATTTCAAAAAATATATAAGTGAGTTAAACTCGGCTCGAAATATCAAATGTGTATAATATAAAAGTTTATATAGCTATACGACTTAGTCTCATTAGGAGATAGAATAAACTATACTTCTGAGTGATTGATAAGTTTTAGTCTCCACATAACTTTTGTTGATGAAGTTCCTCCAAGCTCTCCTCAGTAGATCTTCGTCTTCAATCGATGAACGCCGTAAAGTATAAAGCTCAACTACACATTCTATCCTAATCCGAGACATAACTATAAGTAGACTAGAAATCAAGACTTATAGTTTTGATCACCTAAACTTGACAAACAAGCTTGAGATCGAGTTCGACCGAATAGTGCTCTAACATCTACAAGAAAACATCAACATCATGGAGTGGCAACATCATGAGCATTGATAGAAGCAACTAAAACCATTTTTTTAAAGTAAACTATTCAAATGGTTTTCGCGTGCCCCCCAAGCTTCAATCGCATCCCTCATTCTGCTAACAAACCTGATGAGCTCAACGAGCTCTTCCAATGCAAGCTTGTCATCCAGGGCTAGGGCCTGTTCCAAACGGGTGTCACAGCCGAACTTATAGAGGCTTATAGGTACCATAGACTGTGGTGTCCTATCAACATCCTCCTATTAGAGTTCTCGAGAATAAAAGGCTAAGTGACTGAAGTCCATATCTACAAAAAATTATCTAGTTCAATAATCGGTCTATAGGACAACATATGTAATCCAATTCTAACAAGATAAACACATAGGAAAATGAAACCCCAAGAATCAGTGGATAAGACACATATATAAAAACTGATTGTGAAATGAAATCTGAACATATAGTTTCCATAATCGGTACATTAACGACGTAGATAAAAACCGATTGTAGGAGCAGAAAGTTCAAAAAAAAAAGTTACAGGATTGGTATATGCTAACGCAGTTATAAACTGATTCTGGTGATGTCTTTTCATATTCGGTTTTGTACCTAGAATTGGTCGATGATAATCACTCTATAAATCGATTCCTCTGCATTTCTTCATGGACGAAGAACAAAACCCATAATCTGTTGATATGATAGATCTACATAAGCCAATTTTGGGTAAATCAAAGATTTTGATTTTCAAAATTGAAGTTTTAAACATGTAAATCGATGAATAAATGTTAATAAAAGAATAGGTTTATGGAGACTTACCTTTTCTTGGTTGGATCGGAAATCTTCGAACGTGAAGATCAAACAAAAAAATTGATTAAGGTTTATGGAATTTTGAAAGATTAGATGAGAATATATTCTTTTTTGTTGTTTTAGGTTTTTTTACTGAAAATGGCAATGAATTTTATTTATATGGGTTGATAATAGGATTAATTTGAGGCTAGTTTGGTCTTTTTGGCTATTTAGATACCCCATAGCCATTTATAGAAGTTTGGACAGGAAATTCATAGGCCTAAAATAAAACCCTGGCCCTCGAACTAAGAAGGTTAATTAAGCATTTTGTTTTTCAAATGAACTTGCAATACTTTGAGAGGTTTAGGAAATGTGCCAAGACATTTAGTAATTTCTTGAGTCAAGCATCTATTGTACACATGTCTGAGAGTTAGTTCAAAAAGTTGTTACACAAAAATCATCTAACTCTCGCGCAAGAGTTTTTAAAGAGAAACACAACAACTTAATATTAGTGTGCATCTCATATATCCTCTCTTTCTCTCTTCTTATTTTGCTCCGCAACTTTATCTTTTAACATAAAAAGTTACCTCCTTCCCATAGTAATCTTCATCCATTAGTAGTTATTTTCATCTTTTAATTTTATGCCAGGATTTTAGTTTAGTTTAAGATCCAGGTAGAATTATCTATGTAATATATACTTAAATAAAAAAAATTGCATTATCGCAATTGATTGATATTGTAGTATGTTTTTATTTTTGATATGTATGACAATTTTGTGTTTTTACAATTTCTTATACCTCCTAGAGGGGCTTCGATTTCGTTCAATCTTTCATAAGACCATCTACGGACGTGATGAACAGAGGTTATAGAATTCGATGTTGAATTTGGTCATATTACTTCTTTTTTGGAAGCATCATATCTTCTCGAAGTGTATCCAACAAAATTGTGATAAACCATTAGAAGATTTCAATTCTCCTGTCGGCTTACATATATTTGGTGAAGATTTTTGTTTTCGATTTTCTCTTTCAAAATTATTAGGGATAATTGGAGTTAAGTACTCAGGTTTTGACCAACACTAGGCTTTGGTCTAACATTTTTCCAACGTTAGGGCTTGGTACCTGGACCAGACGTTGACTGTTTATGACTAGATTTTCATGAATTTTAAAATAAAAATATTATAAAAATAACGAGATTACAAGTGTACCCTTGAAGTGGGCTTATTCTCGGTAACCCTAGATACTGATATTATTCACTCCCAATTCTTCTCTTATTCTACTTATTCTTCATACTCTCTGCTGCAGCTGCAAATTGATATTGTGGAATGAGTTGTGCTTGACTATTACAAGCTGCTATTGGTGTCACCGCCATAAAGATGTTTGTGTTAATTCGAGAATAAAACAGCACTGTTTGAATTGGTGGAGAGACATAAATTCTTTTTTAGGGTTTGTAGAGATTAAAGATAGGTTTCGATTGAGGAGATCAAGGATGAAGATTAGAACAAACATGGGATGAGTCTTTGTTAATTTCGGGGGTAAGATTTAGAAGTGATTTGAAGGATTGTTGTTGAATCTAAGAAGTGGGTGCTTAATGATTTGAGAGAAGGGGATATGAGATGTTTATGTTCATGGGTTTATATGACATGTTAAATGGTGTATTCAGATTCAATGAAAAAATTAGCAACTGGGGTTTGAGTTAATTTTGAATTTGGCAGTGAGATGGTTTGATTTCGAATTGATGGTGAAATTAGGTTTCTTATAGCTTTGAGAAGAATAGGTTTTCAATATCTCTGTAATTGAATGTTGCATCTGACTTTGAAATTGAAGGTGGGTTGATCTGGAGTCCGAATTAGATGAAAGGAAATGAAAGTCAGAGTTCGGTGATGTTATGAGTCTGTGGTAATCAATGGATTTGAGATTAAAGTGTTACTTCAAGATGAGAAATCAAGCTTCGATGGAATGTGATGTGCAGATTAATGAGATGATGGCGTACTGCTGCCATTGTTGTTTACAAAAGGTGCTAGAGGACTTAGAATTGAAATCGGAAGATTGGGTTTGTGGTTGAATTGCATAATATTATGGTGGGTCTTGGTGATTTGTTACAGAAGATGCTAATGCAGAGAAGGTGGTGACGCTGAGTTGATGTAGCGGGTGAATTGCAGCTAGACTGCAACAATTGAGTGAAACAAAGGAGATGGTGGTGTTCTTATTGCAGTGGTGTTTGAAATTTAATTAAAGAATTGTTAGTGCCACATGTTAATGTTGATGGGAGTATTGAAGCTGCTGAGTTTTGAAGATTGCATGTGAGAATTAGTGTTTGTACTGAATTGTAGGGAGGTATGGCCTAAGTATGGTTCTGATGCTGTCAAGATTTTGAACGAGTATTTTGAACAAAGTAGATTAATGTTAGGAACCATATTTGCATGAAAGAAATTGGTTGTTTCTGAACGAGTATGGTTCTGAAGCTGGAGATGGTGTTACTGTCGTTCATCTACGACAATCTTTTTTTTATAGCAAAAGCTTAAGCCTAGAAAGGCACTAAGAGTAGTACACAAGGTTGTTATTGGCCCCGGCTGAAGAAGAAACCCTCAGCCTGCCAGCATTTTTCTTAACCGACACAGCTAAATGAAAAGTGTCCAAGTTTTGATCACGAGTAACAAGACTAAGATTAAGTAAAACAAAAGATATAGGATTAATTTCCAAATTTCCAGTCTGATGAGCATAGTTGGTGTCTCTTTCGTAGTTAGGAAGGTGAAATCTTTGCTTAGCAGCTTCAGTGTAGAGGAGCTTGAATCTATCTAAGATGTCCATTGATTCAGCAGATATGGCAATGTTGGTGTGCTACATCTCCTTTTCCCATTGGAAAGCTAGATCAGCTCCTCCCGTAACCCCTCTTTCTCCATGGTATCCTGTATGTCCTCTTGAGTCGATGGTAGTTCCTGTAAAATCTGTCATAGTTAGAGCATGATGAAAAATAGAGTTGGCAGAGTCATAGATAGTGCATATGCTTATAAGCTTGCCCAAGGATGTTTCAGTATTCCATTTATAGTTGGAATTTCCTTGTGTCAAGTCAATGGCAGTTTCTTCTGGAAGAAGAGGAAATTTTTTCAGAATATGATCAGGCATCGAATGTATTATGTTGTGGTTACACAACTACTATTTAATTCTGAGGACAATATTTCCCACATGAGGTTGTATGTGATTGAACGTAAAATCACATCTGGCTTTCCAAATATGCTAGCAGGTAGTAGCATAAATGATGCAATCATTATTTCCCAGTTGGAACCAGGAGTTCAACCAGTCTATAAAGATGGTGTTGTGGTCAAATAAAGTATGGTGGCTCCCAAGAATTTCCTTCCACACCATAATAGCAGTAGTACAGTTTAGAAACATGTGTGACATGGTTTCAGCTTCCCCACTATTGCAAACAGTGCATATAAGATTGATATAGTGAATAATGCTAGCTGTTTTGGCATTAGTGGGAAGGATTCCATGGGCACATTTCCAAATAAAGATTTTGATTGCTGGTGCTACATCCATATTCCACAGAGCATCCCAATTGCCAGAAGGGGGGTCATTTATGATGGTTAGTTTTAGCCCTGTACATCTCCTTGACTGAGAAAGCTCCAGTACTGTTAAAACTCCAGTGAATTTTGTCCTCTTCATTTGGGTGAGTCTTCAGATTTAGAATGCTAGCTGCCTCTTCAATACTAAAAAGTTTGGAGATCTGATTTACATCCCAGTTTCCATCAGGGAGAAGTAGGGAATTAATCTTTTTGATATGTTGAGGACAGTGTTGAGGTTTTTGAAGTTTTATAGTAGTATTGGGTATCAAAATATCCTCCCAGATTTGGATTCTTCTGCCATTTCCAATTTTCCAAGTGCAGTGTTGTTGAATGTTGTTTAATCCTTCTAAATTTCCTTTCCATATCCAAGAATCTCCATCCTTGGATTTAGTGTCCATGCTGAGAACATTCTTGCCTAATAGGTATCTAGCATCCATGAGTTTGTACCATAGAGAGTCCTTGTCTTGTTAAAGTCTCCATCCTATCTTAGTGATCATAGAACTGTTGAATAAATCCATGTTCATAAATCCCATACCTCCTAGCTCTTTCGGTTTACAAATAGCAGCCCAGGCTTTAGGGTAATACCCAGAAGGGTTTTCTATATTTTTCCCCAGAAGAAATCTATTTGGAGTTTGTTGATGTCCTTGCAAGTTTTCTTTGGTATCTTGAAGCAATTCATTTGGTAGATGCAGGCAGAAGAGGTGACAAACCTGATTATAACCTATCTTCCTGCAGGGTTTAAAGGAGTGTGTTTCCAACCTGTGCGTCTTAACTTCAGCTTGTCAACTCCAGGCTTGAAAGAATTGATTTTTCTCCTGTAGGTAAACAAAGGGGACCCCAAGTATTTATCATCTAGTTGAAGAACTTGAACTCCCATCATGTTACTAATTTGAGGAATAAGCTCAGAACTAGTGTTTTTGTTGAAGAAAATCCCAGATTTGTGGAAGTTGATTAGTTGCCCAGAAGAACTGCCAAACTTTTGAAGGAGGTGCATAATTTTTTGGGCTTCTATGGAGTTAGATTTGCAGAAAATCACACAGTCATCAGTAAATAGGAGATGACTGATAGGAGGTGCAGCTTTGCAGATTTTTATTCCATGTATGATGCCCCTTTATTCAGCATGCAGCAGAGTTCTTAAGAGAGTTTCCATGCATAACAGAAATAGGTAGGGAGAAAGAGGGTCTCCTTGTCTAAGACCATTAGAAGGTTTAATTTTTTTTATCAGGGGACCCATTGATGAGGACAGCAGAGGTAGAAGTAGAGATGCATTGGAAGATCTTGTTGCACCATAGTTCATCAAACCCATTTTTCTTCATAATGGTGATAAGGAACCCCCAGTCCACTCTGTCAAAGGCCTTTTCCATATCAATTTTTATTCCCATGGTGTCATTATTTCCTTTCTTTCCTCTATTAGATCTCACAAAGTGTATGATTTCATGAGCAATAACAATATTATCAGAGATTTGCCTTCCTGGAATAAAAGCAGACTGGTAGGGTGATATGATTTTGTTTAATAATGGTTTCGTTATTTGGGCTAGGAGTTTAGAGATGATTTTGTATGTTGTGTTGCAAAGACTGATAGGTATGAAGTGGCTAGGTGTATAAGGGTTATCAGTTTTGGGTATTAGAGCTATGAAGGTGGCATTCATTTCTTTTAACAGGTGACCAGATAAGAAAAAGTGTTGAACCATGGAGATAATATCATTTCCAAGTACTTCCCAATTGAGTTTAAAAAAATTTGGTGGGAATCCATCAAGACCCGAGGCCTTATCATTTGCTATACTGAATAGGATGGTTTTGATTTCATAGGGCTCAAGTTTTCTGTTTAGGATGATATTATCCTCACTGGTTATGGTTTGGGGTATCAGGCTGATAATTTCAGGAGAAGGTTGTGTTGTTTCAGCAGTAGCCATAGAGAAGAAATGGTTGGTGAAACAATCCTTGATTTCTTGATGTTCTGTAATCCAGCTTCCAGCTTCAGTTTGAATAGAGTCTATCTTGTTCCTTCTGGTTCTAATTTTAGTGGCTCTATAAAAGTAACAAGTGTTTTGATCTCTCATCTTAATGAACTGATCTCTGCTCTTAGTTTTCCAAAAAATTTCTTCTATGTCATGTCAATTCTTGAGTTGTTTTCTAGCATCAACAATAGCTTTCCCTCTTTCAGGTCTAAAGTAATGAGTGTGAAGCCAGGTGAGGTGTTGTTTACACTCTTCAATATTGGTTTTGATGTTCCCATAAACCTCCTTATTCCAGACCCTGATTTTTAGCTTGATATCTTTGAGTTTTTTGGCAATGGAATAAGCACTTGAGCCTGTAATAGTCTTGTTCCAACATTCAACTATGATTTTACTACAGTCAGCATAATCTAACCAAGGACCAAAGAATTTGAAAGGGATCTTACCATTCTTCCAATGAGGATTAGTGTTTAAAAGAATAGGGTGGTGATCAGAACCAATGGCTAGCATGTTATTGATAGTGGTGTTTGGGTAAATATCCATCCAACTATCATTTTCTAGACCTCTGTCAAGTCTTTTCTCAGTGAGAGCATGACCTTTTCTCTTGTTTGACCAAGTGAAGGGACAGCCAGTGAAACCAATATCAATAAAATCTAAGTTTTGTATTTTTTTTCATTGAAAACAGTAGCTTCATTAGTATCAATGGGATGAGAACTGAACTTTTCAGAGTCATGAAGAATAAAGTTCATATCCCCCATTACCAACCAAGGGAGATTATGGTTTTTAGCAGTGTTCTCAATATGAGTCCAAGATTTCAACTTGGAATTAGTATCAGAAGGATTACCATAATAGCCAGTGAATAACCAAGAGGGATTATTGGCACTTCTGATAGTAGCATTAATATGGTTTTTGGACCAATCTAAAATTTCCAGGTTTAGATTGCTTTTCCATATTAAGGCTAGCCCTACAGTTGTGCCACATGTCCCTCCTGGATTAACATACCAGTAATTTTTGATTCCTAAGGAGTGCAGAATCTTTGTTAATTTATCCTTTTTTTGTCTAGTTTCAGACAAAAAAATGATATCAGGGTTTGGTTTATTGAGCATGTCATTTAGATAATTCTTAGTATCTCTTGTGCCTAATCCTTGATAGTTCCAAGCCAAGGTAGTGAAGAATTGCCAGACATAGGAAACATTAAGATATTTTGAGGTGAGTCTTCTAGCTATGCTGTCATAGTACAACTGGGCTGACCAAAAAATATTATGTAACACAATGAATATAGAGGATCAGTAGTAAGTCAAAGAGCAAAGAAAGCTTACCTTGGTACCAGCAGAGCAATCTAAGGAACCATTAGCCATGGGATTTAGAGGCTAAAACTGGGAATCCTCCATCTGGTGTAGAAACTGGTTATCAACTGTTTGGTCCTTGAAACGCTTGGCATCAGCTAATTCCAGGCTATTGAGGAAGCAAGATGAGGAACTGGGTGTAGCCTTCTTATTCTTGGATTCAGGGAAAGTGTTAGAAGAAGTAATGATAGGGTTGTCATTTAGATTCTTAAAACTGTGATCCTTTTTCTTGGCTTTCCATGCAACTTTTTTCTTCTTAGATGCTTCTGCTTCTAACCTATCTTTTATCTGATCCAAGGTGGGAAGTGGGTGAGATTGAGTGGGCTTTTGTTTTTCTTTGACTGGTAATAATTTCTCAGTAACAGCAAGATCAGAAACATAAGAGTCTTCATCATTATTATTCGAGTCAGTGTTGTTATTGGAGACTGTTCAAGCATCCGTTTTCCAGGTTGGAAGTTTCCTTTTGTAAGCAACAGCTATCTTTTTAGTCAGATCTAACCTTTTGTGTTTGAATTGACAAGCTAAGACATCAGGGTGAGGAGGGATTTGGGATTCAGTTGAAGGGGTTTGGGTATGCACTTCCTGAGGTTGAGCTCCAAAGATGATGGCAGTATTGGAAGTAGTGGCCATACTTGCTATGGACTTCTCCAACTCCATTCTTTTAGAAGCTTTTAATTTTGCTTCAAAGGCAGCAGAAGCATCAGAATCAGCATCAAAATAGTTTTTATGGATAATATCTTTCCCAGCTTGTACTTGTTTTTGTCTAGGAGTAATGGGTTTTGGTGCTGGTTGAAGGATTGGTAAATGAATATAATCATGGTTGTTTTGATTTGGTGGTATAGGGCATGGAGGGCTTGGGTGATCTAAGATCCTATAGACCTTGCAGAACTTTATTCCGTTTAGAGCATATGCACACTCCAACCAGTGTGATACAGTAGGTGTTTCAAATGCTTCTACACCAAATTTGAGAGCTCTGGTAGTGTTTATAGTAAGCTTGACTTCCACATTTTTTTCAAATCTGTCTCTTCCATACAGTTTTTTTGATCCTTGAAATACCCCAATTGTTTGTATGATATTTGGTATGTCTTGTATGATGTGGGTGGTAATTCTCTTAATAAGGAGCCAGATAATAACCTTAGAGAATAATTCTTCATCAATGAGATCAGGTCCCATAGTTGGAACACCTACTAAAACCATTAACTTATCAAAGACTCCTCTAGTTCCTCCATCCCTCAAGGTGGAGTAATCTTATTCATTTGTGGTCCTTACAATGTAAAAGTTTCTTCTCCTATTCCATACTTCAATTTCTATTATGCCTATCATCTCCCAGTGAGCATTGATGAAGTTGCATACCCTTGATGTATGAAAGCAGATGTTGCTGCAAAGTTTTCCAATAAAGCAGCCCTTCCAGTACTGAGCATGTTTAGTTTTGATGTTTTCAGAGTTGATAAAGACTTTGGGGGATAAATCCTCAGGTATTGAGAGAGATTCACCAGGTTATCAATTGAAGGGGGGTTTAAAGTTGAGGAGGAGGCCATTGAATATTGCTTGAAACTGAGGAAGAGAGAGTAGTGAGAATAATCGTTATGATAGGTAATATAGGGATAGATAGTGATGTGACCAACTTTAATTTGAATGTGTTTCACGGGTTGATCAGAAGGTTTGTCGTAATTGAACCGTGTGAGTGTAGCATAAAAGATTCCCATATGAGTGTACTTGGCCTTGATGGTGACCCCAACAAGGTTATTGACATGGTTGACCATGGCTAATGGCTCTTTGGAATGGGACATGCTCAAACTCAGATTATTTGCTTGAAAAGTGTTAGTAAAATCATAAATAAGAGTATCTTGATTGAGATTTACCTTTCCATTATGCATTACCATTACCTTGTTGCTGGTTGTGCTTTGGGGTCTGCCTAGAGTAAAGTAGAGTGGCGACCACAAAAGAGCTATCCATTCCGAAAGTGAGTCAGATTACGTCTGTTTGGGTTTAAATCTAGAGGCCTTCCCAGTCAGAAGGTTCCAAGTAACCATTCTCAGATTTGAGTAGTTATAACTCGGGTCCGGATTCTTAGGTATGATCCATGAATAATTACTTTGGATCCAATCCACTAGAGTAGTCGAATTAGAATTGACAAGTGTGAAGTGCCGCTCCCCATGAGCCAATGAGAGAGTATTGCTTGTGCTAGGCTAATATAGAGGGTTAATAGGCTTAATGATACGCCTCAGTGAGCAAGACCAATCTCTAGGAGACGAGAAAAGTGAACCAACTTGGTTGATGAACGGTTGAGATTGAGAAACAGTTGTTCTTCCCCCCTCATTTAAACCAAAAGAAAAAGAAAGGGATTTATATTTCTCTTGCGGTTCTCCCAGAAGATAGTCAGTTAAGACCACAAAATCTTGCTTTGTAACCCAAGCAGTACAATGAGGAACTCCGTATGTCTCCAAGCAAAGGAAGAAGATCAGAAGAATCAGGAGTCTATGCAAAGAGTAGCAAAGAAGCATCGGGTAATGAAGACCCCTGTCCAGGTTCGTTTTCTCGAGTTTGAAACTAAATTTGATGTTGAATAGTGTTCTAAATCTACTTTGTCTATGGGGTAGGGTTTGATTAATAGTGATTAGAATTCTTGTGTAAAAATTGTGTAGGTTAGTGATGCAAGTGTGAATGATGCTTTTGCAGATCAAGGTCCAAGCAACATGTATGCACATGGTGGATCTAGCGATCAGCAGCAAGGAAGCACCAAAGGGCGAATTGAGGATGGTAAACTTGTAGGGGTAAAGGATGGGTGGGTTCTGTTTGCACTTCATCCCAAACATGGTCCATATGTTGTGAAGGAGGGGGTTGTGTTGGTGGAAAATGAAAGGGTTGTGTGTGGAGGTAAAGGTCATGGGTTTTTTTATTCTCCTGTTCCTGACGATGCTAAGGCCCAGATTCACTTGAATGATTCGATTCCACTGGCTGCTGGTAGCATAAATTTCCCTAATTTGTTCATTCTTGCTCCAGTACTTTGAGAGATGGCTGCAGATGTGGCTAAGATAGCACAAGCGGGAATTGTGGAGATTACACACCCTCATGAGGTGCCTGCTGATAGTAATTTTCCTCTCAGTGTTGATGCAAGAGTGGTAGGTCAGATCTTCAGAGCTGCAATAGTTAGTGCAAGGCGAGCTGAGGTGCCTCAACCTCCAGAAGTACCTACTGAGACACTGCCACCCGGAGCTGATGCTAGGATTGTAGCTCAGGTGTATGAATCTGCAGTAGCTAAGGCAATAAAGATGGTTGTAGATGAATCTGGAGATACAGGGAGAGTCTATCCAAGTATCCTTCCATACCAAGTTGATCGCTTTCGTAGGCGTCAAAAATAAATTACACTTTCTTACTACTCAAAATATATAATATAGCAAGGGCAAGAAAGGATCGTTCCCACAGAGAAGTCTAAGTTGTCAAGTTATTTCGATTTCCTATAATTAACACGAGGGATTTTCTGATTTTTGTAAAGTAAAAATAAAATAAAAGCAAATAAAGAAAAGTAAACAAATAGATTCAAGGATGTGAAAGTATTGGTTAAGGATTTCGTTTTCATTCACAAGCATATTCTTTTCATAATAATTAGAATTGATATTTAATCTGTCTTTTATCAATGGCCCTAGAATACCTTGATCGCAAGAATATCCCGCTAATTTCCTCTTGTCATCAACAAACACATTAAAAGATGCGAATATGAATTCTATCTAAAAGAACAACCTAACGTGTAAAAGCACTAATCAAGTTTAATTCCCTAGATGCATTAAGTTCTATGAAATCAAGCCAATCAAAGCAATCGAACGTGTAAAAGCACTAATCCGATTTAACAAAGGTTATGGTTCACATATGATCATAAGAATATATCACTACAAAATATAATCATATTTATGCTACTTGCAATCAGGAATTATCACTTTTGCGTATAATAACCCTAATCTAGCAATAGATATGAAAACAAACTCAATCAATTCTAGACTCGACCAAACAAGCATTCAAATCATATAACAATATTAATGGTGAAATATAAACGATAATATTGAGACAAAACTAATATATTAAACAAGGAATCATATTATGTGAAATCCAACTAATCCATAACCAAAAGAAAACTAGGTACTCATATCATAGGAGTTCATAATAAGAAGAAAAACAAATTCTATCATATTGTAGACCCTAAAAACAAAAGTAGAAAATAAGATCTTCAATATATGATAAGACTAGAGTTTTTCTTTTTATAGCTCTTCTCCCAAAAGGATACTCTTTCCAAGATTAGGTTAAGTCTTCTCAAAGTCCATCACCAAAAAGTCCACCAAGCCCATAAAACTATGTGTAGAAATAACCCAACAAAACTCTGTCCAAAAGTCGTCGCCGGAAAACTAGGGATAACGACGGGAGTTGGCCGGAATCTGGCACTGGAAAATATCTTAGATGACCGGAAAGTCCACCTGGTCACCGGTCAAACATAACAGTCAACCGTTAAGTATAACAGTCAGTCTTAACGGTCACTAACGACATTATGAGTCAGATGCTGACTCAGAACCGAGTCAACTGGCTAACTCGGCTGACTGGTTTTGGCCAAAGCTGTAGCAATCATTGCACATGCCTTGTGTAGTGCTGCACCATCATTGTGCTTTACTGCCTCATTCCCAGCCATGATGGCTCTCTTGCAACTCCTTAATCTCTTAATCTCTGCATCCTTCCAAGCTGTCCCATTCACTTCTGCTGCTTCAATAACAATCTTCAGTTCAGCTATACAACATCCAGCACCAACCCATGAGCCATTCCTCCCTGCAAACTCATTTTAGCAACAACAACAACCTCTAGCCTGTCTCAGTTTGAGCTGCAATTCTTTCTCATTATTTTCCCTGTAACAACCAATATCAGTTCTCAGCTTCTTTGATTACTTAACCTGACCATAGCTCATTCTGCATCTTCTTCCATATCCATTGTTCATCAGCATCAACACAATCTGCAATTGCAGCCACAACTTCACTCATGGATCAATCTCCCCTATGAAGATTTCCTAACATACATCTACACATTCAAGACATCAACAACTCAACTTCACTGCCTTACTTGGTTGCATATGCTTAACTGCAACATTTCAACCTCTTCTCAGACAGAGTTTCACAGCTTCTCTTCCTGCACTTTCTTGTTCTCAACAGCCTCATCCCAACACCACCAGTGTACTCAATAGTATACACTTAAACCTAGTTCATCTGCTTCTCACAAGCCCATTCAAACCAGCACTAACTCCTGCAATTGCACAGAAACTTCAATCACAATCCCTGAATCCCAGACTTTACCAATAGTTCCACCAACACAGAACCCATCCTTCTCAATTTCATAATAACATCAGAGACCAACAAAACCCTGAATCAACCACAAACCCATATGGCAACTCCACCGTTTTCTTCCTTGTCTGTTCATGGCTTCACTGCAGGCATCAACTCCTTTCCCATTTTTTTTTCTCATCTTCTCCCTGTTGCTTCAATCAATAGTTATAATTCTTCTTCTACAAGCTCAAACACCATCAACCCCTGAAAGATAGCAATTGACTCGATTCATAGCCACAAACCCATCTCTGATTCTTCTTCAACTCTCACTTCGATCTCCTCCATCACTCACAACTCATTCATTCATTGTTTCGAAACCCATTAACAACATCATCAATCGAAACAACAACAACAAGATTTCGTCGATTAATTTTTTTTGCTCTGCTCTGACCAAACCCTAACCTTCATCTCTGCATCCAATTAATTCAATTTCTTCACCAGAATCAAACCCATCTTCGTATTCACAGCGAACCCATACCTAAATTCCATAATCTTCTCCCTGATTTTCTCGATCCAAATTTCGCTCAGTTCAACTGCAGTCACAGCTGCTTTTCTTTCTCAATTATGGGGAAAATGATTGAGATGAATGAGAGAAAAGTCTTCTCTCGATTTAGGCTTAGGGTAAGGCTGGATAATGACACCCGGTCATCCCTGATAAGGGTTACCCAATTGGAAACCCCTTAACCACAGCTGGATGTATTTAATACTCCTCCCAAAAGAGTTTCCCCCTAACCATGACTGGGCTCTAGATGTTCGCCCATGAAATGACATCTTTTGCTCTTTTTGCCCAAATTAGGTGATTTCTTCTTCTTTTCCTCCGTGTGACTCCAGAGTACCTAATAACTCAAAAACATGGTTAAAATACATAATTTACAAGAAAAATAGCAAAGAAAGCATAAACTTTAAATAGTAAATACGGTGTATTCTACACATATCACAAGTTCAGTAAGAAGACAGTATTGTAAAAAAACAAGTACTTTTTAATTTTCTGCTTAAACAAATGGGTACTTTTAAATTGGACCATAACCTTAAGGTGTTTCCATGCTAATGCGCTGCTAAACCAGTTAACATTTTGTTTTGACTTTGGGTTTTTTGTGTTTATCAATACTAGCATGCTTACAGTATTAGTGCTTGATAATATTTTGCAATTATTACCAAATAGAGCTAGAGATGGCCTAGAATCATTTGAAGGGTAAGAGCAATTATAATAGGAATGTACTCCAGAGTAAGAGCATAAGAATAGTGCAATGCAAACCCACTCAAGACAAAAGCTGGAGCTAGTAGATAATATGACATGATAATAAGCATGAAAATTGATTAGAAAATACAGTGTAAATCAAGGAGTCATAGGAGCTTACCCACTCTATCCTTAGAAGAAGATGTAGAAATAGACAAACCATGAATAACAATAGAAGTATACCAACCTGGGAATTGATTAGCTATTTCCAGGCTAATGACCCAAGGACTAAGGGAATCAGAAAACTTACCATTAGATATTAGCAAGGACAAGGAGAAATAGTATTGTAGATAGTGTTGTAGATAGAAACCAAGCCAAATCCTGAGGCCAAGATTGGCTCCTGTTCTAGATGTAATTTTGAACCAATTGTAGTTGCCATTAAGGGATGTCTTCAGGAGGAAAACATTACCGTTAGAAAAAATATAGATCCATCTGAGATAAAGTTTGTCTGGGTAGGGTGTGAGATGGTAGTTTAGGTTATAATCATGAGAAAATAGCCATAATATTGGGGTATTGTAACTGAATAAAGCTTTACGAAGAATGGGTTTTGGTTGTAGGACAATGAGTATCTATGCTTATACAACAGGAGGGTTTGTTGTGTCACGGGACGGCTGAGATACATCTATTTTTCTAAATAGCGGGTAGGATCTTCCTTCCTGCTCCTGGTGAAATCTGATTTGTGTTAATCCAATGGCCAGGCGACATCTATGTCGCACGTCAGTGGTAATCACTTCTCTGCAAACATATTCTATGTTTTTAATTCTTCTATTCTCATTCTGTAATGGCGGAGTAACCCTAGGAATGCCACCTTTCGTTTCTTTCTTCTAGGAGTTTTTTTTTTGTTTGTCCGTTTCACCTATTGCTTACCTCTTTGAATCCCATGGGATAAAAAAAATCAGAAGGTCTCTGGAATGAGAAAGATCATTCAAATGGTTTGTTCATCGATCCAACTCATATGATTTATTCCCCCTTTACGATTTTTGTTGGAAATTTTGGGTATAAAACAGAGGATGATAACACTAAAAGAAATTGTTGTTGTACTCAAAAGCTTTCAAGGCTCGGGTGATTTCTTTTAGACGATTATTTCTACCCTCCCAATATAAATTGGCGATTGCAACAGGTATGCGAAATAATGCCTTCAGGATACAATGAAAGCCCTACAACAGGAAGTTGGATTCAAGGTTTGCACCCCTTGACCCAACCAAGAACACATGAGAGAGATTTCTGATGATGCTTTAGATAGAGAGAAAACAGGTTGAATTCATTCTCAAGAATTGGAGAATTCCTTCACTACTTATAGGGTTATTCATGCCTATTGGAGATGCCTCTTCACTTCCAAAAGACACATAAAGTGTCTGTTGGGAATGGTTGTGTCCTTTATGAACCATCACACCTATTAGAGGTTTCCCTTCATCTCCAACTAACATCCATTGTGTTTATCCAACACAGAACACTTCCCCATCATAGTGACAAACCAAAAAACGAAAACAGTTTTATTTTCTAAGTTATTGAAAATATCCAACAATCTCCCCCTATTTTCAAAAACCAAAACATAAAATAAAATAAAACTTATAAAACCGGAGTGGCTGCATCACTCAAGTGACTGCCTACGTACCCGAGTGGGATCAAGCCAACGTAGTTCAAGCACAATTGGGACTAAGCATCATCGCTGAAATCAATACATAAATGATAGGTACCTTCTGGGTTTGAACCTTCACTTAGTGTAAGAAACTCAAAGCCTTATCGAGATTCTATGGTGAAACCAGTCTTGAACCAAGTATCCCTTATGATAAAACCGGAGTCTCCACACATATTGATTCCATAAATCATGTGTTCTCAGTAGCTAAGCACTATAAAGGCCTTGTGCTTATATCCTTATTCATGAGTCTTCTTTAGAGAACGGTCTTCTTCTCTTAGGAAACGCCCACATTTCCATACTCATATAGGTAAGTCTCGAAGGTGTTTCGCGAGACACCTTTTACTAATCACAGACTCATTAAGGATTTACATCCATCCTATTTTCTTGCAGAAAAACCAAAGACTAACTTGAAATGGGAAGTTTTATGTTAGTGCTCCATAATCTACAGCCATAACTTGTTGGTACCACATTGAACCTTGTTTATCTTTTTCAAAACATAGGTTGGGTTTCTGCTATGGGAGATCAACCTTCCTTCCTGGGACCTTAGTCCCATTTCTATATACTTCATTGAAATTAATTCCTTTGGGAGACTCTTCATAAGTAGGTCTACCAAGCTTTTCTCCGTTTCAATGGTTAACTGCAATTACTCCTTTCTTGAGTAATTGACTTACCGTTCCTTGTCTAAGACTTGTATGTCTTGACTTTTCATTATAAGTCTTGTTAAAGACGTTATAGATCATATCCTGATTCACAATTAATCAAGACCTCCTGAGATGACTTCTTCCAAAATAGGATCTCTACAAGTTAGGTTTTAAGCCATTTCTTCTCATTAATTGCATCTACTAATGCAATCAATTCTGAAAACATTAATAAAAAATGTTCCTCTTTGATTTTACAAAATAATTGTAACTTCTCTAGTGATCCTAATTAACATTTACGGTTAATTCACAAGAAGTCATTATAGACTTGCATACACTAGAGGCATATAAAATTTGTAGGCAACTTACTTGATATTTCAACAAGCACATTATTACGATGAGTAACTCCTCTACTCATGCCCAATCCTCTACAAATTTATACCCAATTACATAGACAATGTCTATTTAAAATTCTACATTATGTAATGCAAATGTTCATAATTTATCCATCGGTAATATCGTAACACCTCATCATTGGATATTTGGTCGTGCGCCCAATCTTCCAATATGTTACATATTCACCGGTATTCCAGTTTTATTTTCGATATCATTTAAGACATCCCATTTTCCAAATTTTGGAACCTATAATTCTTATTACAAGAATTATGATCATGTCATACAATTGTTTCCACAGCCAGGTTTCAATTTTTCATTTCAACCTCAATATTGTACACCAAATGAAGATTTTCAGAATGGGAACCAAGATAGGAACCATTGTTACAGGTTCTATCTTTACCAGAATGTCAAAAGCGCAACCAAGAAGTCAAGTCACTTTTCAAGAACCGGAACTGATTATCCATCATTCTGCATTTCTGGAAATGATATTCAACGTTGAGTATCTCAGAAAATACTTCCACTAGTCCGAAAAGTCTGAAATTTGGTGCCGTGTATCACCAAAATGCCTTTTGCATTGAGAAGTATATCTCTATATATATGTATCCCTGATCAAAGCTTTACCGTTATGATTGATCTTTCATTAAGAAAATGACGTTACTCAATATCAATGTTGAATAACACACGCAGGTTCGCAATCATATATCTACGCTGTACCAAGACACACAAGCCAATCAAAAATAGGCTTTCACAATAGAGCATGTCCCAATCATTAAGGATTGTGAAAGGTCGTGACTCTTGAAACTTTCACCTTTCAATCTCAAAATCAAATCCACATTTAACTGCCACTTATAGGGTGAATTTAAGCGTCAGTTTAAACCATGCGCATCTAATCGTCATGCACCCTTTCAAAATGATTCAACAGAGAATCTCCAAGTAGATGCATTATTTTGGTCACATCTCAAGCCAACACAATGTTACCAAATTAATGCCATTCACTGTCCATAAGCAGAGTTGGAAACCCTTTGAGATTTCACCATATCTCATCACGATAAGATAGGAGATTTACTAACGGGTACCAGAGCAAGATATCACTTTCGGTCCAAGTAAATTTGAGTGGCTTTTAGTACATCTTCCATCGAATTCCAATGCACTGAAACATTTGTATTTTAAAAAATGACCAAGAGTGACGGCCCATGATTCCCTGTCGGAACATACTTCTGAAGAAATTTAGGAATGATGCCATCTCCCCCACAGTTCCTGATCATTGTCAAATAAAGATCACAACTAATTCTAGAAATTAGTACTCATCAATTGATCTTAAAAACGTCTTTGATCACTATTTATAGATGAATCCTTCATTAATCACACCGGCGATGTGGGAGACCAAGTGATTAACAAACTTTCATCATTAAAATATCAGAACTTTATTTTCCATTTACTTTACTTAGCGCATACTAAGATTTCAATCGAGCCAAATTGGAGATATAATTTTGGCGGTGATAGAAGACAATGTGTACTCACAGAACATACCAAAATGATCTTGTTTGACCTAGGATCTTAACATCCAGGAGATACATTCAACTTCCTCTCCAAGAGGTTCCAGTATTAGTCTTTCGAAAGCGAAACTTTGAATCCAAAATTTCAAATTCAAACATAAACTACCCCTTACCAATCCGTCTAATGAAGCACACAGGCACCTTTTAACAGTCATGCATAAGACAGATAAATTAGTTACTTATCTCGAAAAAACGACGGTTCGGTGTTTTCTCCTTCATGTAAACAACAATGCAGATGTTTGATCCTGACATGTGCAAGTCCCAGCCATGGATTTTCTGATCATTGGTAATGGTTTATTTAGTTAGCATCTATCAAACATAAAATCCATTACTTCTTCGGGTTGATAGAACCAATTACAATGGCTATCTGTAGTGGGAGTAAAACCCAACTTGCAAAAACCAAATGGCAGGAACAAAAATCCATTTTGTCCTTTCTCCCTTTCTTGTCCTTCTTGAATTAACAGAACCGCTCAAAATGTCTCTTTTATCAAGAGATCGTTAAATCTTCACCCTCCGTTGTCGAAAATTAATCGTCTAAAACTGTTGGAAATTTTGGGTATAAAACAGAGGATGATAACACTAAAAGAAATTGTTGTTGTACTCAAAAGCTTTCAAGGCTCGGGTGATTTCTTTTAGACGATTATTTCTACCCTCCCAATATAAATTGGCGATTGCAACAGGTATGCGAAATAATGCCTTCAGGATACAATGAAAGCCCTACAACAGGAAGTTGGATTCAAGGTTTGCACCCCTTGACCCAACCAAGAACACATGAGAGAGATTTCTGATGATGCTTTAGATAGAGAGAAAACAGGTTGAATTCATTCTCAAGAATTGGAGAATTCCTTCACTACTTATAGGGTTATTCATGCCTATTGGAGATGCCTCTTCACTTCCAAAAGACACATAAAGTGTCTGTTGGGAATGGTTGTGTCCTTTATGAACCATCACACCTATTAGAGGTTTCCCTTCATCTCCAACTAACATCCATTGTGTTTATCCAACACAGAACACTTCCCCATCATAGTGACAAACCAAAAACGAAAACAGTTTTATTTTCTAAGTTATTGAAAATATCCAACAATTTTTTCTATGAGGAATCATTGTTCTGAAAGAGTTTTCTCTAACTTGCAATATCTCCCATTTGTACACAATTGAGGATTGTTTCTTATGTAGCCCATATCGCCGTGGAAGATATTTCTTCTCATCAATTTGTCTGAAGAGTTTGGCTTTCTCTATTATCCTTTATGGGAAGGAAAACATGGTGGGAAATCATCAAGGTGATTCGTTAAATTTGTAGGTCTTAACTGAAATTCTTGAGATTATGATATATTTAGCTTAAAAAATGGTTATATTATTCATTCTTGCTTCCGCAACTATTTCTTTTCATCATACTGCTGCGAATGATTTTATTTTTCATGCTCAAACGGAACAATATGTATACTGAGCAATCCAAATGAACTTTTAGGTTAGTGATCTTGGTTTCATCTCTATGTTCATCTCTATTATAGTTTTTAGGTGATTTGAAGGATAGGTTTTAAAGGTTTCCTGAATGTTCATCTCAATTTTGTGAGGTTTATTTTAGTGTGCATCATAGTTGATCCCAGAAGTGCATGGTTTTGTATGCCCATAAAGTGGATGGTTTCTTTACTTTATGACTTTATGAGGATAGTCATTCTAAAAGACTATCCTGGCAAAGGTATGCAAATCACATTTAGACCGTCGGCTAACACTTCATGGCGATATGTTTGTCTTGGCAGAGGCTTCATCATTAAAGGGAACTTACAATAGTTGGAAAATTAATGGGCCAAATAAAGCAAAATATGTTCAGCAATTCTACATTGAGTAAACATCTCATTTACTAATGACTTCCCTCATACATGTAACATGGAGAGCAGTTTAGACTTTATCTTCCACCAGTGTAACCAGAGTGTACTGCAATATCGACTTACCAGTTGTCATGCATGAGAGGTCAGTATTTATATTTTCCCTTTTTCCAATTGGTGGTCAGTTTGGTTAAATTTTTAAAGTTCCGGATATATGCTTTACGTTCTATGACCAACCTGTATTTGATTATGTCTAATATTTTTAGAGTGTTCGGAATGACGTATTTGATTATGACTGATATTTTTAGAGTGTTCAGATTGACAGATTTGCATTAAAGATTGGGACTGATACCTAATTCTGAGAAGTAGTTTGTTTGATTCTTTAAAACTGCTGAACAGTAGGTGTTTTAGGATTATACGATCTCAATGGTTGATTTATTTTTTACTCACTCCTTTGAGCTTCCCAATCTGTTTTTTGCTCTTTGAGTAGGATGTTTGTTGTTTAATACGATATGTGCAATCATGAATTGCTTATAATCCCTTTTGATGGATACATTGTTTTTGTCACTAATGTCTTTCATTGGTTTTCTAACTATTTACCTAATATTTTTGAGCCATGAATAGGATATTGAGTTCTTTCATTGGTTTTTTGAATGTTTACCTGATGTTGATAGTTTTTTTTTCTTCCATGAATAGGATGTTGAGTTCTTTAATTCATTTTATGCTTGCATACATATTTAAACTTGGGTTTTCTTAAGGTCTTGAGTTCTCTAACAGGGACATCCATCTTAAATGCTAAGATATTCATAGTTTCCTGTGTAATTAACCAATCTCGGTCTCCATTGGCTCCATAGGAAATCAAATTGGATATTTTCGTTATCATGACCAGTTTGTGTGTGAAAACTTAAGTTAGTCATTGGTGAACCCATCGTTATATCTGTTGCATGTGGGAGTCGTTGACAGAATCATAGTAACTATAGATGTAGATTTGATATATACAGATAATTGACTATTCATTAATGTATGTGGGTGGTCTAGGAACCACAGTAAGGGCCATCAACTGAATTTTGGATAGATCCTTTTTTATACCAATGTCCCCTAGCACATGTACATACCCGAGGTCGAAAAGATATGCGGCTGAGGTAATAATGTCCAGTTGAAACAAAAGGTTCTGAATGTTTAGATGGCTTCAAATGACCTCAAATTTATCTCCAGAATTCCATGGAGGTGATGCTACCTCTCACGATACTTCCCTTGAATATCCCCATCCCATGTATTACCAACGAAAAAAAAGAGACTAATTTTGATCCTGATATCCAAATGGCATCCAACTTATCAGGTGCACTTATGCCTACATAGAGATTTTCTATATTATTTTTTCTCCTCTATTTTCTGTCTGCCTACTTTTTTCGGTTTTTATTTAAGCAAGACTTTGAGCTCCACCGCATCAACCTTATATTAAACATCAATAACGCTTGATTCCTTTGATTGCTTATATCTCGATTGGTTTTTGGGTTTCTGGATAGAATTTTTGATGATTTTCGTTTCTTTACTGAAGTGCATATAACTTATTTCTTTGGATCTACTTTTTTTTTACACCTCATTCATCACTTTCATTAACCTAAAGGTGTAGCACGCTAAATCCAGAGGGCTATAGGAGAAGTTCAACGACAACTTCTTGCTGCTAAGCATGCAGTTAATTAAGTACCAAGCATATTGGAAAGTAATCCCTCATAATGTTATATCTGGATAATTAGTTAGAATCATAATATCATTCCTATATTACACGCTAGATAGTCTAATCTCCAACTCCAATTGTCCTCTTTTTGGCCGATGAGAGGCGAAGTCTATTGCCCAAATCTCGAAAAAAAATGTCTGGGATTTAGATGTGTAAACTTGATGTTGGCTAAATATTGTCAAGGGTATCATTTTCTTTAATTTTTTCCTTTTAACTTGCGGGGAAAAAAAAGTGTATTAAATTTCGCTTGATTGTATGCCTTGCTCTTAATAATTACCATTTATGAATACATAATTAACTTTGGGAAGCAGTCAGTACTCTTATTTATGTGCATTGGTGTTGTTTGTTATGAGTTCCTCCTGCATTACCTAATTTTTTCTATGTAATTCGTGCAAATATCTATATAACCAGAGTGTAGTAACTGCCAATATGCTTCTGGATACCATTTTTCTTTAGGAAATGTATGACTGTTTATGAAAAAATCGGTATCATGAACTTCGAAATGAATAGTTTTTATGTAGTCGCTTACTTATTCATTGTAGGTGTGCATGTACTTGAGAGATTAAGTTTGCATTTTCTAATTAGACCGGTAAAAATGGTTTTGAAAGATCATAATTTTATGCTTCAGAAAAAAAAAAAAACATAATTTTCCTAGGTGTCGTGAGAAAATATAATGATGGTTATAGTAGCCCAATGCAGATGAAAACTGAAATAATACTACCACGGTTGAACTGTTGGTATTGAGCAGTAAGAGTTGGCATTGTTTCGCACTCAGGAACATGTGATTATGTAATACTGCATCAATAAATCAACAATAAATAATCTGATTTTGAGAAGAAACCATCAATTCTCACTTGCTAAGATTTCCAGTTGTCTATTTTTCTGTTTTTGTACTTCAGGTCTTTACTGTTTATACAGTAACTCTGCCCAGACTTTCAGATTTCTGTGTGTTAAATGGGAAGGAATACAGAGAAAACTAAGATGGGAAATGATATCGACCTACGTGGTAAAGATAAGTCTGAGCTGCAATGTGTTCCCTTTTTTGTCCTGAAGAAAAGACAACTAAGCTGCAAAAAATGATCTAAGATTATGAACAAAGAGAAAGTCTATACTTGGAACATATATCTGACAACTGGCAGTAGGGGCTATGGGAAGTGTTACATTGAATTCCTCATCTCAAAGAGAATAATTGATAGATTTTCCCGATTGATTTCCTAGCAATAATTTGGACACGAACACGATACAAATCTATGAATGTTTTAAGTTTCAAAACTGATCATGTAAAATTACTTTTAACGGCGTTCAAAATATCCAAGGCTTTTACATTGTTGTTTTTCTTTTTTAAATGTTCTTACATTTTTGGTAGTTATTGGCTCCGGATTCTGATATACTTCAACAGTTTTTTAAAAAGAGATTTTTTCATTTTTTTCATTTAACCTGAAAATTAGCCAAATTGAAAAATGATAATATCATATTCTTTATTAAACCAGGTAACATAAAATCTAAAATGTCCCAAAATTATAAATTGAAAAGATTTACGCGTGGGGAGTTTGGGCGCTCCACTGTGTAAGCACTTCGGTCAGATATAATGTTGTTACCATTAGTTTCTTTGGATACTTGCTATGTAGAGTGTGCGTAGAATAAAGTACTGGTAAGGTACGTATCGTTTATGACTTCGAGGCCGGAAAAAACACTAATGAGTTTCGACAGTGTGAAATTATGTAGGGTTGGAAGATTGATTTACCTAGCCTGTAATCGATTGCCAAAATAAATAAATAGCACAACCTAAAAATCATCACGAATCAAAACAAAAATCTACATAATAGTGGTGTAATTATTTAGGATAGATACGGGAAGTCAATAATTAGAGTCAAAATCAAAATATACATAATAGGGGTGTAATTATTTAGGATAGATACGGGAAGTCGATAATTAGAGTCAAATCTTGAATACACGTGGTGGGAAAACTAGAAGGTGATTTAGCATATTAATAACTTCTTGGCAACAAAACTAACACACCTATGAAACGATCCCACCAAAAACGATTCGATAAAATTTAGATAATGAATTATAACCAGGATAAAATGAATGCGGATACTAATAAGGAGGAAAAAAAATAGAAAGGAAAACACATTAGAAATGTGTCCATGCTTATACAATGAAATCACATTGTTATTAGGGATTTAGATAATACCTAAGATGAAACGTAATTACATTGAATCAATTTTAAATACATGAGAAAACTCGATACGAAGTTCAAATACCGACATAACATATCCATAAATGAATTGATGTTTAGGAATTATTTATTGCCTTAGACTAGCACAATGCAAAATAGCCCGTGCCGTTACGGCACGGGTGATTCCCTAGTCCAAGAATAGGTTTTCTTGGTTTCCTTGGGTTTGAAATGATATCGAATTCTGATTTCAATTGAAACATCACGAGTTGGTTGAGCAACAGTGAATTGAGAACTGGTGATTATGATTTTTCTTGAAAGGGGAGAGTCCAACTTCCAAATTGTTGTAACTAGTGATTCGGGTATTGGATTGGTGATTTAGGTAATTTGTGCTGAATGTGATTTCCGTGATACGAGCTATGCTTGTGAAAGTTTCCATCAGGGAGAGCTCGGAGGACAGAGCAACAGAGCAAAAACACAGAAAGGGGGCGGAGAAAAAGAACCAGAAACTAAGAGTAATGAGTGATTAACTATTAGAGAGGGGAAGCAATCGAAATCAATCAAATCAACCAAAGAAACAACAACTCCGATGAGAATTCCGGCATGATATGACCGTTAGAACTAGCCGTTGAGAGTAAACGACAACGGAGGAACGACTAGAAACGGCTAGATGAGGCACTGGAAGAAAGAGGTCAGGGAGAAGAGAGAGGGGATAGCTCATTTTGGGGAAAAAAACGGATTCTCATCTACGACAATCTAAGATGGGTTTGCTGGTTTTGGTTTGTAGGAGGAGGGGGAGATAATAGAGTAAAGGGTATAATCGTAATCTCATTTAATAATTTTAATTCAATATAAATTTTTATTAATATCTTATCAGAAGTTGGCACTCAGTGGAGTCAACTCCGGTCAACGTCCAGTCCAGTTACCAAGTCCTAATGTTGGACAAATATTAGACCAAAACCTAATGTTGGTCAAAACCTGAGTATTAAACTCCAATTATCCCAAATTATTATACTAATCATATATCTCGATTAATGGATGTAAGTGAATATTTTATCAATGAAGTTTGGAATTTTTATGCTCTTCATTCCTTCAAAAAGAAAAAGAAATAAATAAAGGGATATTTTGATTTTGGGTCCCAGAATAGTGACCAGAATTGTGTTTGGGTCCTAGAAAATTCGAAATTAGAGTTTGAGTCTCAGGACCAAGGTTGACCGTTACCTAATTAAAATTAATTTTAATAAGTTTATAATTAGTTAACGGTTCCAGTAACCGTTAGTACGGAGTCATACTTGAAAATTTTAAACCGTTTAGATTCGTATGTATAACCCATGGATGGTTATAAATGATCTATCAGGAAGACCGAATGTGAGTCGCTAATCTTCATCTTCCTCATCTAATTTCTTTGTAGCATTGACTGAAGAACTTCATAAGCATTACATGAATCGCCAATTTAATCAAAGTTGTATAAAATGCTGAGAATAACTTGTTTCAACATTTAATCAAACACCAATCGTGCATCATCTACAAAAAAACGAACTCGTGATCAAAAACTAGAGTTTTTTCATTACAGTAGCTTGTCAATACAAAGATTTCGTTATCTCTCCTAGCCCAATTGATTCAGTGAACAAAAGTGACTTCGTTTGACTAAAATGATATTTTAACAAAATAAATATCCTCCTCACTGTCAATTTCTGCATATTCTCAACAAAATCAATTTTATCTTCTCTTGGATTACTTTAGAAAATCTACTTGACCAATTCAGAAAAACCTCATCAACTATAAATTCATTTGTCTGGATTTCGTATAAAAATCCTAAATCATCATCCAATTATGTATCTCTTTCCTAGTACATTAGGGGTGTCTATTACATCATTCACATTAGACAAAACTGTAGGAGAAGAAGGAAAAAAAAAAAACAGATCTGTTTGTACTATAAAACTTTAGGTATTCTAATCTTAGGTTATGACGGTTCCATGTCTCTAAAAGAAGAAGAATGGTTGAGTTAGTAAATAAATTAAACTATAATATTATTTTGGTCATTTGCCTATTTAACCATATTCTTTAACTGTCAAGACAGTCAACTTTGGTCTTGGGACACAAACTCTAATTTGGAATTTTCTAGGATCCAAACGCAATTCCGGTCACTTTTTTGGGACCCAAAATCAAAATATCCCAAATAACATCAGTGTGCATCATCACGAGATACAAAGCACACAGGCGTGAATTTGTTATTAGTAATTAAGGGTAGTATGGTATTTTGCTATTAACTTTTGTCATTAGTATAAAACAAGGTTTGTATAAGTTTGCCTTTGTTAGTGGTGGTCGGGATTTGTCTGGACAAAGATAAATCTACGGTTGTAGTTCTCTTGACCACACCCTCATCTCGCACGTGTAAGTGATGGCCAAGATTTCATATCCCAATTGATAAATATCTATGGTTGTAATTTGTCCCATAAAACTAACATTTAATGAACCGTTAATGGAAATCTAATATAATAAATATAGTAAATGATTAATATAATAAATACCTAACTAATTAGTGTTCCACACTAATTGATATTAAATAATTTATTAATTGCTCATAATAATGTTTGTTCACTAATTGCTCATAATAAATAATCTATTAATTTCTTCCATTATAAAATTTCTCTTAGTTAAATAAATAAATTTGTATTTCTTCTATTAATAAATAATTTTGATAAAAACAGAAAAAATATCAATAGATATTAGTTGCGATAGTAGGTTGTGGAAGCGGTGGCGAAGGTCGAATGAATCACTAATCTAATAATATCAGATATTAGTTACGGCACGGGTTAAGCCCTATAAACACATAAATAACCACTAATCTAAGGAACAAGTACAAGAGACCTGGATCTTCCGGTAACTTATATAATGGAACACTTTATGTTTTGTTTATGCAATCCCATTAAGCAAAATCAATACTAATACTTTGTTACTTCACTTTCTTATTATTATCATCAAGAATATAAAGCACAGTTTGGATAACTTTGCTTATGTAAGTGGTGGTTCAAATTTTTCCTCACAAGAGATAAATATAGGAAGGTAATCATTTTTCATAGGTGATGGTTGTGATTGAGATTAGAAATGCATCTAATGGACAAAAGTTATCATGTCATTAAGGTTCCATAATTCTTCATAATAAATAATCTATCAATTAAATGTCAAACTAAAAAAGATAATATATAAATGTAGGTGTAAATTATACACAGATCCAGGTGGCGATATCCTAGGCCTGATACACTCAGATACGAAGAAACGCGAAGCATAGAAGGAAGATTAGGGGGCGCGAGATTTAAGGAGACACGTGGATCGGGCGTGCAGACATCGGACAAGACTTGATCTGGACTTCGATAAAGCGATACGACAAGACAGGCGGGTCAAACAAGGTGATATGGTCAAAAGGGTAAGAAAGTAGGAGACGCATCGGCCAATCGTAAGGGCGGCAACCAAGACAAGCGACATCGGGCCATCGGAACACCGAGACGAGGTCGGATTGGATAAGAGACAGGCGAGGGATGAAGTCACATCGGCCACACGAGACAGCAGAAGTCGGCCCAACAACAGAACAAAAAATATATGTAATGTGACCAACACCCTAACTTAGTTGTATGTAACCTCTTCTATAAATAGAGCGACTCGAATTCAAGAAGAGGTAGGTTGTAATCTTTGGGGAGAGAGAGAGAGAGAACCCCGAGTTAGCATTAGAGAGAAGTGAATGAGAAGTAAGTGCATCTTGTAAGGAAATCCCACTAAGAGAAACACCATTGTAACACCGCAAAGTAATAAGATTCATCCTTTCACCCCCGTGGACGTAGGTAATCATACCGAACCACGTATATCTTGTGTTCATGGTTGAGCGGTTACTTTCGTTTGAGAAGAGTAGTACATTTCTATCCTTTGGATGTAGTTAGTAGTAAAATGCATCTACATTCTGGCGCCGACTAAGGGGACACGACTAAGATCTCCGGATACCTTGCCATTAAAGTCTTCAGAGACGATCAACAGCTCCTCAATACACGTTAATGTGTTGGAGTAGAAGCTACGATGAACTCTGTTGGCCGAAGTAATGGCTGTTTTGAGTCATTCTTGAGCATCTAAAGTCATAGTAGTAGCAGCGTCCTCTTAGCGTCTTCAATTTGATCGACAGAGAAACTTCACGAGCTCACCAAATGCGACTAACGATTCGGGTTAGAAGCTACGTGAAGAATCTGTTGAAGGGAAGACTGTTTGTTCTTGATAATTGTGTGTTTGTTAGCGTTAAGCGAGTTGTTTTTAGCTGCGGTAAGAAGTTGGGTGCTCGGAGTTACCAAAAGTTAGCGTTTTAGATGTTTCATAGTATAGTTTTTAGCCGACAGTGAAGCGTAGGTCGTCGAAAAGGTCGTAATTAAATCTCGAGAAAGTGGAGTTAGTACAAGTTCAAATTAATTCTAGGGGATACTTGCCGTACTTTCTAAGCATCACGTGCATAAGATCAATGATTTGGAGCATGTAGAACAAAGGACAAACTAACTTAAATGCATAGGTCGAGTACGGAGAGCGACGTCGTACGGAGTGATAGTGACGGGGAAGTGAGTACAAATTGCAGATTCAAGATAAGACCAAAATAGGGAAGATAAACGGAACCCACCTGATAACCAAAGTTGACCCCGCATAGTGACAGAGTCGTAGGGTCGAACGTTTCGCCTTTTTTCCGTGCATTTTGTTAGAAAATTCAGGTCGAAGTAAGGGGTTCTTTTTCGTATTTGCTGACGTAGGTACGGGTGATACTCGGCTTATCACGCGACGTAAATAATGGCTAGCACATCAGGGATGATAAGGATGTTAAGGAATCGCACGGTCACTAGCAGCAGCATGCAGGCAGGGATAACGGGGCCGAGGCAAGGGAACAGTCGACAACCACCGCCCGAGGAATCTCATGCATCTGCGCGAGGGATGCCTGTTGTAAACGAGGAAGTAGATTTGGTACGGGACGATAACACCTTACCTCTGCACCAGATTATATTAACTCAGAGAAGAGACGATCAAGTCGATGGACTTACAGCTTCAGACACCGATGACGATGAGGAAGCACTTGCGGCGCGAGCTCAGAGGCAATCAACGAGGCGACAAATTGAACACCAGGAAGCTTTGGGAAGGGAACAAGAGCGTCTTAGGCAGATTCAGTTGGGGCGAGCAATAGCAAGTGATATCGGCCCGAAAACCATTCAAACTGCCAATCATATAACCAATCCAATACCGCCCCCACCACCCACATCAGCACCATTACAACCTCGGCCATACCAACCCAATGGACATTCCAAATCATGAAAGTACGGACCCGATGTTGTTGGCCATTTTGAGAGTCGAGAGAGACAAGAAGCGGCACCGAGGGAACTCCAAGCAAATGGAATTTAGCCTTGGAGTATGAGAACTACCAACTGAGGAACCAACGGACCAGATCAAGAGGGTCGTCAAGCCGAGGAACATCGGGTTATCATGGCCGATCCGATCACATGCCACCCATGATAGGGCAGAGTAACATTAATCGGCCCAATCAGTCGAAGTCACCGCCATTACCTCCGGTTCCCCCAACGCAGAGATATGGACCACCCGAGGACTCGTCCACCGATGAAGAAAGGCGAGGAAGGGACGGGCGACAAGATCAGACAACTCAAGCCAAGATTAAGGAGTTGGAAGCAAAAATCAAGCAACTTTCGGGCGGAAGCGAAGAGGATAAGCTGGCCGAGATTATGAGTGAAGCCGAGAAAACGCCTTTCTCTCAAGAATTGGAACAAATGCCGTTCCCACCTAAGTGTGCTTTACCTTCATTCCCCTCTAGATTCGATGGAACTGGAGATGCGACCGAACACCTTAAGATGTATACCATGTCACTGATCCAAAGGAGAAGTAACCCGGTAGTCATGTGTAAATTCTTTCCAGCTAGTTTGGAGGGCGAGGCGCGAGATTGGTTTTATTCGCTCGCACCTGGTTCGATCAACGGGTACGATGCGCTATTCGAGGCCTTCCTTGAGACCTATATGCATAACAGTCGACCTCGACCAAGAATGAACAAGCTGTTTACCCTCGCCCGAAGATTCAGAGAGCCATTGAGAACCTTGACCGACATATGGAGGAAACGTATGTAAAAAATCGGGAAGGTACCGGTGGACCAAGCCATCTTTGGGTTTGAAAACGCGTTGGGGAGATCGGACCCCATTTGGATTGCCATGTTTTCTGAAAAACCTAAGACCTTAAAGGAGATGAGAAGAATGCAAGAACACTACATCGCCTTGGAAGAAATTCAGGCCGAATCAAGAGATAGAGGGGTACAAGAAGCCAAGTCTTGAAGTCGTCGACTGAAACTAAAACGGTCACGAACGACCATATCAAAGCGATCGGGAAAAAGATCGGACCCTCCCCCGAGGAGCAAAGAGAAGAGGGAATGGATGGCCAAAGGGAAGAAGCCGAAGCGGAAGCCCGATCGTATACCCCACTAAACGTTTCTTTGGAAGAGGTGTTCAAGGAAGTTGAGAAGAGGAGCGACATCAACTACCCAAAGATCGAGGGGGTACAGTTCAAGAGACCAGAGATCACCCCGAATACTGTCACTACCATCATCGTATAGGGGCCATTCCACCAATAACTCACGAGAGGTGAAAGATATTGTTCAACACCTTATCCACGATGGATATTTGAGGCAAGATGTCCGCCACCCCTTCGGCCGGAAGCAGCACCCGATGCACCAGTTCATCTAGTCCGCATCGATAGGGCGAACCAATTCGTAAACACCATTTCACATTCGGCTATGCAAAACTACGCTCTCGGCCCAGTAATCACCACTAGGATTCATAAAAGGGATCGTGATGGTAAAGAGGTATTTAGCGTAGCCAAGTCTCTTCCCATGGAACCCTGGATGACGGTGCCCATATCGTTCACGACTAAGGATGTCCCAGCAAACGGACAGGCACACATCGATCCACTAGTCATCAAACTGTTGATTGAAAAGTGGGGAGTAAGAAGGATTCTTGTAGATAGTTGGAGTTCAGTCGAGGTACTGTTCTACGACACGTTCATAAGAATGAAACTCTCAGACGATATGCTCGTCCCATCCACATACCGTATCTACGGCTTCAACGGCACAGTAACCATCCCGAAGGGCGAAGTAACTTTAAGAGTTTCAGATGGTGGTGGCTACCTCGACACACTAACCACTTTCTGCGTAGTCGACGTCGCTTCACCTTATGAAGCCATTATCGGGCGCCCATGGGTTACGGGGATAAAGGGCGTGGCATCGGCCTACCATCAAAGGTTAAGGTTCCCGACTTGCAAGGGAATATCAGAAGTTATGGGCGACTTTCAGGCGGCACGACAATGCATGAAAGTTAACATAGAAATAAATGAGCATTGGCGAGCTCGGCAAAGGAAAGAAAAGAACAAAGAAAAGGAAGTGAAGGCAGCAAAAGAATTGGAGGAGGCAATTTCTCAAGCGGTCCTGGCACACGAAACGCGAGAACAGGACCCTTTATAGCAATTAAAGGAAGCATCCCCAGTCGGGGAGACCAAGTCAAACTTCTCGACAGTTGAGCCGACTAAAGAAGTAAACTTGGTAACGATAGAGGAACCTAAAGTAGTGAGGATCGGAGCATTACTATCGGACGAAGAAACCAGTAAACTCACGACGTTGTTAAAAGAAAACCTGGAGGTATTCGCTTGGGAAGTGCATGATTTGGAGGGTATCGACCCAAAGGTCTGCTGTCATCACTTAAAAATTGATCCGAAGTTCAAACCGGTTAGACAAAAAATGAGGCGTATCGCGCCAGAGTTACAAGCGGCGGTCGAGGTCGAGCTGAAGAAATTACAAGAATCCGGAATAATAAGGAAGTCCCACTACCCACGGTGGATATCTAACATGGTCGTGGTACCAAAAAAGAAAGGGGGAGTCCGAATATGTATTGATTTCAGCGACTTGAACAAGGCCTGCTCGAAAGACAGCTTCCCCCTTCCCAGTATAGATCAATTAGTAGAATCAATAGTGGGATACGAGGCGATGACTTTGATGGACGGATACATGGGATACAACCAAATACCACTGGCGCCCGAGGACCAGGAACACACATCCTTATTCATGCCAAGGGGATTGTATTGTTACACCAAGATGCCATTCGGACTTAGGAATGCTGGGGCTACATACCAGCGATTGGTAGGCGATATGTTCGAAGACAAGATTCACGATACCATATAAGTTTACGTGGAAGACATGTTAGTTAAGAGTCGGAAATCAAAAAACCACGTCCGAGACCTTCGAGAGATCTTTCAAACAATGAGGAAACACAAGATGAAGATTAATCCTGCCAAGTGCGACTTCTGGGTCACATCGGGGAAATTATTTGGCTACATCATCACTCCCAGGGGAATAGAAGCGGATCCCGAGAAGGTACGAGCCGTCATTGACATGCCATCTCCCGCGACGGTGAAAGACGTGCAGAAACTAAACGGGTGCATAGACGCATTGGGGCGATTTGTGTCACGATCATCGGACAAATGCAAGGCTTTTTACGACATCTTGAAGAAAGGAGAAAATTTCCGATGGACGGATGCAAGCGAAGAAGATTTTCAAAATATCAAGCTACACCTAGCTAGCCTCCCGGTACTTCAAAGGCCTGAGCCGTCAGAAATTCTCACTTTATACTTAGGCGCGACACCCTATGCCATAAGTGCGGTATTGGTTAAAACAGAGATGGGCGTGGAAAAGCCGGTGTACTTCGCCAGTAAAACTTTAAGTCCGGCAGAGAAAAACTACACTAGAATGGAGTAGATGGTGCTCGCGCTAGCCTTTGCTGCCTCTAAACTACGAACGTATTTTCAAGCTCATCGAATACGGGTGCTCACCAAATCGCCTATCGGCTTGGTCTTGGATAGTGCTGGGCGATCGGGGAGAATCTCCAAGTGGGGATCCATAATCAAACAATATGATGTGATATACGAGACAAGAACCGCGATCAAGGGACAAGTAGTGGCCGATTTCTTGGCAGACTTCCCCCTCAGTGATGAGGACGAGGTAGAAGATATACCGGGAATGACAGAAGAACAGGAGGGGCCGACGGACCTGCTAGCCGCTAGTAGCCCAACGCGATGGGAAGTATTTGTTGATGGGGAATCTAACAAAGACGGATCGGGTCTTGGGTTGGTGTTCACCACGCCAAAGGGGAGGAAGATTGTGCATTCGTTCAGGTTAGAATTCAAGGCAACGAACAACGTCACCGAATACGAGGCGGTGATCCATGCCTTACGGATAATTGTGGAAATGGGGTTGCATGAGGTTCGACTGACTAGTGACTCTCAACTAGTGATCCGTCAAATTACGGGCCGATACGCTACACACGATCTGGTGCTGCAAAAATATTGGGAGCTCGCCCAGTTTTACATTAAGCAAATCCCAGATATTAAATTCCGCCACATCTGCCGAAAGGATAACAGACACTCGGATGCTCTATCATACATCGCCTCACAGTTAGTAGACCCGAGCATTGAAGGGATATGCGTTATGAGGCTGCTTAACCCGTCTATCCCTGAAACACCAGAATCACGAATCGAAGTGGCCGTTAACACAGCCGAGAGATACAAAGAAGGCAACTGGAGAAAGCCGATACATCAATACTTAGAGACGGGTGAGCTACCTAAGAGTCGGCCCGAGATGAACAAGATCAAAAGTAAATCGGGCGCCTACGAGTTAAGGGAGGGGATCTTATATCGAAATTCCTACCTAGGGCCACTCCTACGATGCTTAAGAAGGGAAGAAGGCCATATAATCCTACATGAGCTACACTATGGGGCGGCTGGAAATCACAGCTCGGGAAGAAGCTTGTCGGCTAAGGCAAAAACAATGGGCTACTTTTGGATATATATGAACGAGGGAGCGAAGCAAATGGCAAGAGCTTGTGAAGAATGTCAGCGTTTCGGGAAGAAAATCCATGCTCCCGGAGTACCGTTAAACTCGATCATAAGTCCGTGGCCTTTTGCTAAATGGGGAGTGGATATTGTCGGGACGTTACATGTAGGAACAGGGCAAAGGAAGTATTTGATCGTGGCTACAGATTATTTTACCAAGTGGGTCGAGGCGGCACCATTGAGGCATATTCGAGATAAAGATGTTTTTAAGTTCATTTGGGATCATATCATTTGTCGCTTCGGGGTCCCGGCTGCCATCGTCTCTGATAATGGAAAACAACTACATGGCGAGAACATTGATCTTCTATTTAACACTTACAACATCAGGAAGATCAAACTACCCCGATTTACCCCCAGTGCAATGGGCAGGCCGAGATCACTAATAAGACCATCGCCGATAATATGAAGAAGAAACTGGACGGGGAATATGGCAACTGGTGCGAGGAATTATATAACGTCCTATGGGCATACAGAACCACACGGAGGGAAGCTACGGGGTTCTCCCATTTTATGCTTACCTACGGGACCGAGGCGATTCTACCAACAGAATCAATGATACCTACCACAAGAACTGAAGCGTGGAGGCGAAACGTGTCATCCGATCTGATCTTGGCTAAACTCGACGATTTGGAAGAAACAAGAGAGATGGCGCTACAAAAAATGGAAAATTATCAGAGGAGGTTACAACGGGAGTACAACAAGTGCGTTCGACCAGGAGAGTTTAATCCCGGGCAGCAGGTATTGAAATTTCTAGCTAAATGGGAGCGCGACAATAAGGGCGGAAAACTAGCACCAAAATGGGGCGGGCCATATATAATTGAATCTAAGGCGGGCGAGGGATCGTATCGACTATCATGACTCGACGGAACCAGAGAGCTCAAACCATGGAACATCCGATTCCTGAAACTCTATCATCCTTGACGGGCAATGTGAAAAAACACGGTAAGCAAACGTGTCTTCTATCTCTGTGAAACCGTGAGGGGTATGGGATAGGGCACAAGCGTCTAATGGTCATTCGTACTCGGGGCAATGCCAGTGTGGAAGTGCCGAGGTGACTTACACTCGAATGGTCATTCGTACTCGGGGCAAAGCCAGTGTGGAAGTGCCAAGGTGACTTACACTCGAATGGGCATTCGTACTCGGGGCAACGCTAGTGTGGAAGTGCCGAGGTGCCTTACAGTCGCCTGGCTATTCGAACTCGGGGCAGTGGCAGTGTGAAAGTGCCGAGGTAGCCTAATGGTTCTGGTGGTTGGAAACCAGTTCCAAAGGTTGTTTAGACGCGAGGTCTACTCAGCTAGGTGGCCTACTTACATCTGAAAGGTCACCACCATCGCAAGTGGGCGTGTCCACTTGCCCGAGATCGGTTGATCGATAACCACTCGGGACCATCGGACCTAGAACTAGGATGACTGGTACCCTTCCACTGAATCCAAAGAGATAGTGATGAGATACCCCGATCAGGACATGGCATAGGGCCCGATGACCCTCCTTGTTGGGTGTGTTCGACAGAAATGGTTAGAGTTATAACATATAAAAGCAACAATTGCAGGGCATAACACCAGGAACAAAAGCGAAACAAACAACGTCGGGCGTTAATCAAAAAACGGTCGGGGCAACATGCGGAACAAGAAACAAATCGATAGTGTCGTGCAACAACCAACACCCAGAGGAGCAACATTCAAAACGAAAACCACATCGATCGCATGGTACATCAAGCAATAATCGCCAGAATAACATAAGAAACAAAAGCTAAATCAATAACACCAAGCGTCTGATAACAAAGTACGAAAAGCATCGCGCGGACGTACGAAATAAAAAGTTTAGCGGAAATGAAACAAACAACATCGGTGACGCAACACCCCCATTAAAACAAACAAGCAAGGTAGCAGAAGTTAAAAAGGGGAGAAGTTTTTAGAGCGATTTACAACCCAATGGAAGGGGCAACATAGTGACGCAGCACCACAAAAAGAAAGTTTAAACCTTGGGAGGAGCCGCGCCGGCCTTCCTCTGCGCGACCTCGAGCCGCTTCTTCTCCACCCAGTCTATAATGCCAGCTTGAACTTTCTGATCTAACTCCTCCACATGGGAGACCCGTTCTTCCTCGAGTTTTTGGGTAATCTGGGAAGAGTTTTCTTCAACCTCAGCTAACTTGAAGCCCAAATCGACCTCGGCCTGTTTCAATCGGCGAACCTCCAGATCAAGCTCCTGCGAACGTTTTTGCGCGGCTACAAAACCACAAATATAGGATGTTATTCATCGGATATAACTTAACATTTTTGCAAGAATAAAGCGCGGTCTGGATCTAAAAAATGGCCTCAACACATCGGCTAAGAGACCTGACAGGGCGGGTAACACCGACTGAAGCGACTCTACCGACTTTGACAACTCATCCTCGGTCATAGACAACTTCATGGTTAATTCGTTATAATGTTGCTCGTTGAACTCGTTACTAGGGCAATACTTCTTATGCTCGTCCCAATCGTTCATTAACCGATTACGCGACGCTTGGAGAACCGCAAGCTACGATCTACTCCACTCTAAATCGCCCATAACTTTATCAAATTCACGCACTCGGCCCAGTAAATCGCTGTTAGCTCGCTCCACCACATCCTTATCTCTCAATATTCGCCGGCGATCCTCGTGAAGATCTCGATTCTGCAATTGAAGAGTGTTTACCCTTTGCTCCAAACTCGTGGCTAAAGCAGTTTTTTCGGCAACAAGACGCTGAGAAGATCCCAAATGAGCCCGTAAATTATCCATCTCGGAAGGATCATAATCAAACCGGCAATGTCGTTCTAACTCGTCCTCAAGACCTGCAATCTCCTCAGTTTGACGGTCTATTTTGTCGTCTTTGTTTGCCATTGGTTGACGAAGATTTTCCACAAGGTCTTTCTCAATATCCCATTTTCTCTTCAGAATCCTAAACTCCGAAGTAGCGTCTATACTTTTACTAGATACCTCGGCTAAGAAGAAGGATACCCGACTCAGGATACTGGCACGATAAACTCAATCAACACAAGTCAAGAAGAGTCATATACCTTGAGCATCGACAAGTTTGATCTCCAGCTCGTTCGCGCGACCCTTCTTATTCTGAAGTTCAAGTTGGAGAGACTCTATCAACTATTTATCTCGAAGGCGATTGGCGGCATCCAAGCGTACACGGTTCATGATCTAACACAAACAAACGAATTTGCATCATAAGCGACACTAAGGACAGAAATCAGAAGTGGGGCATTACTATACAAAATCGAGTCGCTCACCACAGTGTCAAGTGTCAAGGAGATGCCGCCATAACAGGGTACATCATTCAACATGTCTTCACCAGTATACTTCCCAAAGTCGGAGGAAGTAAGCGCACCCAAGGAATTCATGATCGGGCCAGAAACAAACAAGCGGTCTCGGCGCTAAAGACGATCCCTCAGTAAACCGGGGAACACAGGGAAGCTCTACCGGAACATTAGTAACAACCTTATCTACGGCGGGCGTCTCCGAGGGCTCCTGCTGGTCGCCCACACCTTGTTCACCTTCTTTTTCACCCGGCACAGTCTCTCCAAACAACTCATCCTCATCGGAAAGATCAATGAGGGGGCTCGTTTTCGGCGGTGGCTTAGCAATATCTTTACCTCTGCCAGGATTACGCCTAAGCGGAGTAGGGTCGACATCGTCAACGTCATCATCATCGCGCCTCGGGTGTTTACGCACAAGTGTCTCGTCGAACATGTGAAGGAAAAAACAGGGGCAAGTACATGTACTTATAAGGGAATCATTATGTTTGTTACCTTCCCCTGGTCTTCCTCAACCCTTGTGCTAGCACCTCTTTTCCTAGACCCGAGAGTCTTTGTGGAACCGACTGAGATTTGCAAACAACAACAAGTGACTAACCGACGCCCGAAGCTAACAAGATAGAAATCAAGAAAAGCGCGTACCTTATCGGCCTTGTCATCATTAACCACCCGAAAGAATAGGGCTCAGGCGGGAAAAGTAGGCGACGGAAGTCACCATGAAGGATAGGACCTCGGACAAGAAGCGGAACTCGGGGATAGGTCGGATCATTAGAATGTCGGGCTCTACTTTGTTGGAACCATGGCCGACAGGATCGGCATCCAAAGATCATTCTTTCGACACCCTCGGGCATAGTTTTAACACGATGAGGACTTGCAGCAAACCCAGCAAGATCGCCCAGGGTCGAAGTACCAGCTCGATAGTTGACAAGGAAATTGGCAACGGTATACTCAGGAGCGTCCTCGGGCTTGTAGGTCGACCACTCGGTAGTAGAACCATGACCATCGCGGCGATCCCTCCACTCGTTCATAATTCGTAAAGTATTGCCAGTCCATTGAGCTAAAGCACGAGAAGGCCGAATCTGGGACAAAACTTCGTAATAAAATGGGCTATCAGGGTTGTATAAGGGAAGACGGAGACCTAGCTCTAGTTGACCCAGGGTGATAACCACACAATCGGCCGATTGCTCGTATTTCTTCATGTCCGCCTTCTTCAATATACCATTCCGGCCCGAGAGAAGGGTCACCTCGTAATTTTGGAGATCATACTTCTCCTTCAGTTGCTCGATAAATTCCTCATCAGAGAGATCTTTCACCACCCTTTTATCGGACCTGCACGAAATAGAAGAAGAGCTATCAGAAAAAATAGATCTCATCGCGCGATCATCATGCCTAGAGGGGCTCTCAAGCAAAAACAAAGAAACAAGCGAAGGGTCGTCGAACTCAGAAAAAACGTCATCAACGGACCTTTTCTCAGCCATGGAAGGAGAAGAAGCCATTAACGAGAGATAGTGCGAGCTTGGTATTCGATAGAGAAAGACAAGGCGACTAACAACTACGGTGACGATTAGTGAGGGGAATTGAAGGAAGAAAAATCAAGAAAGTTAGGGTTTTTCGAAGCGAAAAGCGATGAAGGAATCTGGAGAAAAGCTACGATTCTTTGACAAGTAAAAAAAATGACAGAGAGAAGAAGAAGGAAGAAAGAGGCGGGCTATTTAAAGGAGAGGAACCATAACCGACGTCGACGGTTACCAGTCATAAAGTGGAGTTAGTGGGGCGTTGCATGGCGGAATTCGCGGCATGACCAAAGACGTGGGCAGTTAGAACGAGGTTCTCCCACTCGTGTCTCCCACACGAGCGGAATAAGGGGCATAAATGTAGGTGTAAATTATACACAGATCCAGGTGGCGATATCCTAGGCCCGATACACTCAGATACGAAGAAACGCGAAGCATAGAAGGAAGATTAGGGGGCGCGAGATTTAAGGAGCCACGTGGATCGGGCGTGCAGACATCGGACAAGACTTGATCTGGACTTCTGATAAAGCTGATACAGACAAGACAGGGCGGGTCAAACAAGGTGATATGGTCAAAAGGGTAAGAAAGTAGGAGACGCATCGGCCAATCGTAAGGGCGGCAACCAAGACAAGCGACATCGGGCCATCGGAACACCAGACGAGGTCGGCTTGGATAAGAGACAAAGCGAGGATGAAGTCACATCGGCCACACGAGACAGCAGAAGTCGGCCCAACAACAGAACAGCAACTAGATGTAATGTGACCAACACCCTAACTTAGTTGTATGTAACCTCTTCTATAAATAGAGAGACTCGAATTCAAGAAGAGGTAGGTTGTAATCTTTGGGGAGAGAAAGAGAGAGAAACCCGAGTTAGCATTAGAGAGAAGTGAATGAGAAGTAAGTGCATCTTGTAAGGAAATCCCACTAAGAGCAACACCATTGTAACACCGCAAAGTAATAAGATTCATCCTTTCACCCCCGTGGACGTAGGTAATCATACCGAACCACGTATATCTTGTGTTCATGGTTGAGCGGTTACTTTCGTTTGAGAAGAGTAGTACATTTCTATCCTTTGGATGCAGTTAGTAGTAAAATGCATCTACAATAAATTATTCTACTAATAATGATAATAAAAGTATATTTTTATTAGCTAATACTTAGAATTAGTTTGTTATTGCTGCGATCTTTACAAAAGTGCTTTTCCAATGTACGTTATGTGCGGAGCTATGTAAAAAAAACAATTGGTTGCCGATGTAAGTTACTGTGCCGAGCTTTGTAAAAAAAAATACAATTGAACGGTTGCAAATTATAAACTAAAGCTAAAACTATTTTAAAAAACAGACATATCTCTGAAAATATCATGTTCAACTATAGTTAGTGAGAAAATGACAAAATCAGACATATTTCTGAAAATTATCTATTCTATTTTATAGTGCGTAAAGTAAGTAAATTTTCTACTATTAGAGTACGTACACATATAATATTAAATTTACTAATTAGTATTATTACTAAAAAGTATTATTTTTCTAAACCACTTTTTAAAAATCCATAATCTCTTAATATTTATCGTTGAAAATAAAAGTATATTTTAGTGACTCGATATAACTTAAAATGTAGTTTGAAAATAGAAAATAATTATCAAACAAGGTTTGTATAAGTTTTCCTTTGTTAGCGGTGGTCAGGATTTGTCTGGACAAAGATAAATCTACGGCTGTAGTTCTCTTGACCACACCCTCATCTCGCACGTGTAAGTGATGGCCAAGATTTCATATCCCAATTGATAAATCTATGGTTGTAATTTGTCCCACAAAACTAACATTTAATGACCCATTAATGGAAATCTAATATAATAAATATAGTAAATGATTAATATAATAAAAATCTAACTAATTAGTGTTTTACACTAATTGATATTAAATGATTTATTAATTGCTCATAATAATGTTTGTTCACTAATTGCTCATAATAAATAATCTATTAATTTCTTCCATTATAAAATTTCTCTTAGTTAAATAAATAAATTTGTATTTCTTCCATTAATAAATAATTTTGATAAAAACAGAAAAAATATCAATAGATATTAGTTGCGATAGTAGGTTGTGGAAGCGGTGGCGAAGGTCGAATGAATCACTAATCTAATAATATCAGTAGATATTAGTTACGGCACGGGTTAAGCCCTATAAACACATAAATAACCACTAATCTAAGGAACAAGTACAAGAGACCTGGATCTTCTGGTAACTCATATAATGGAACACTTTATGTTTTGTTTATGCAATCCCATTAAGAAAAATCAATACTAATACTTCACTTTCTTATTATTATCATCAAGAATATAAAGCACAGTTTGGATAACTTTGCTTATGCAAGTGGCGGTTCAAATTTTTCCTCACAAGAGATAAATCTAGGGAGGTAATCGTTTATCATAGGTGATGGTTGTGATTGAGATTAGAAATACATCTAATGGACAAAAGTTATCATGTCATTAAGGTTCCATAATTCTTCATAATAAATAGTCTATTAATTAAATGTCAAACTAAAAAAGATAATATATAAGTTATTCTACTAATGATGATAATAAAAGTATATTTTTATTAGCTAATACTTAGAATTAGTTTGGTATTGCTGCGATCTTTACAAAAGTATTTTTCCGATGTACGTTATTGTGCAGAGCTATGTAAAAAAAAACAATTGGTTGCCGAAGTAAGTTACTGTGCCGAGCTTTGTAAAAAAAAACAATTGAACGGTTGCAAATTATAAACTAAAGCTAAAACTATTTTAAAAAACAGACATATCTCTGAAAATATCATGTTCAACTATAGTTAGTGAGAAAATGACAAAAGCGAGACATATTTAAAAATTGTCTATTCTATTTTATAGTGCGTAAAGTAAGTAAATTTTCTACTATTAGAGTACGTACACATGTAATATTAAATTTACTAATTAGTATTATTACTAAAAAGTATTATTTTTCTAAACCAGTTTTTAAAAATCCATAATCTCTTAATATTTATCGTTGAAAATAAAAGTATATTTTAGTGACACGGTATAACATAAAATGTAGTTTGAAAATAAAAAATAATTATCTTCAAAGAATATAAAATATAAAAAAATAAAAATTGGTGATCATATATAGGTTCAAGGATAATTGTTGTCAGTTATAAACAAAATGGGATAGAATTGGAAAATAAAATATGAAGTTAGGATGAACTATAACTTTTGCTTTTGAAGCTTTTAAAAGCTCCTTCTCCCCACTTTACAAATTGATAAATTTTGGAAGTATACACTTTATGAAATCTTTAATAAACACTAAGATGAAAAAATATTGCTATCAAAATGTTTTCAAAATACTTTTTTTGAATGAAAAAAAGCAGCACCAAACTTAGTTAAATTGGCTAACAATTATATAAGTGGACCATAATGACGGTGGCAAGTATTGGTGCCCAGTGAGTAATTTCGCATCGCCTCACGTATTTCTTGATAAATGGTTTAACGTTATTTTTATTCAATGATGATGGATAGCAGAGTTTATTATTAGTAGAGCTTATTGTTATTAGGTTAATTACTTAATGATTTGACTTACTAACTAATCATGATTTTATTATTTTTATGCAACAAATAACCTCACATTTGGAGGCATAATGTCGTAGAATGTAATGGCCTACCCTCTACCGATAATGTCCTTACTAAGACACTGTGTTCATCTGATAGTATTGAGTTTTCAATGGTAACCGCTGCGTTCATCTAGCAACAACTTCTTAAGAGGTCACCAATCCCAAGATTACTCAATACCGAGCATGCTTAACTATAAATATTTTTCGCCAACTACGAAGCCAATATGATGAAAAGGTATCGGTGTTAGCAAATGACAAACCATTACCTCTATTCCAACTTAATTTGGAGCCGTCCTCGGGTACGGAATATATTCAATCCTAGACTCTGGCATTTTTTCTCACTCATGAGACTCTGGAATATGTTCAATCCGTCAAGCATACTCTTTTTCCCTCGACATGTAACCCGTGGTCAACTCTAATACCATTTTTAAGGACCTGATATTTTCCAATACTGTTCCCACTTAGTCATTGTGGTTATCCGATAGCGTGGGATTTTCAACTAAAACTGATGTGGACATCCATTAGCAGTTTTCTGGGAGGTAGCCCATACCAAGATTACTCTTGCCCGAGAACCCATAAATTCAGTGATTTTTACCAACTCTGGATCCAACTATGTTGAAAAGGACACAATGTTACGAAAGGACAATCTATTACCTATATTCCATTCGGTGAACTCTTTCTGCCAAATTGAATTACGTACATAATATTTATGGAAATTTTGTAAAACTAGAACTACATCGTATGTGGGTAAAATGATTACCATCGGAAATGACTTAACATTTTAAAGTATAATACATTAAGTGAATGAATTAGATTTTAAGTATTTCATCATCATTGAAATAGTAAGAACATATAATAAGCTTGGACTTCTCCATACATAGCACCGAGGCTTTTAGTTAAAAACCCCACACCTCTTATCCCAAGGTGGTCAAGTGGGGTTTCGTGTTATGCGGTTGGGCCCTGAGTAGTGTCTGATGGTCCATGAAGATCCTAACAATTAGTACCAGAACCCGTGGTTGGGGCTACTGTTCGAACGTTGAAGTGGTTGTGGATGTCACCCGGTTTAGGGCGCAAGTGAAATCAGACTCAAGGTGAAGAAGGCAAGGCCCAAAGTTGAACTGGCGCTCAAGGTGGAGTAAGTGTCTCACTTATTAACTCAGGTGGACCAGGGTTCTAGATCGGAAAGGCAATGCTCAAGGATGAACTTGCGCTCAAGGTGGAGTTAGTGTCTCACACATTAACTCTCAAGTAGTAGGGTTCTATGTGGGCAAGGAAATGCTCAAGCTGGAGTTGGTGCTTGCCTTCTCATTAACTCAAGGTGACGTAGGATTGTAGGGCGCATAATGATAATAATCTTGATCGATGGGTAGCATATACAAATGGTAATCATATGGTGAAGTCTGATTGGACTGGTGAAGTGGTTTAATATCGTCAAGGTGGAGATTGTTGGAGTATGTGGCACGATAAACCACTTAATTATAGCTAGGGATAGTCCCACATGGAAGAAAAAGGAGTACATGTTGAGCTTAATAAACTTGGGAATCTCCTTACGTAGCGCTGAGGTCTTTTAGATTAAAACCACACACCTCATATCCCAAGGTGGCCAAGTGGGGACATGATCGATGCTATGTTGTCGGGCCCATAGTAGGTTCCTATTTTCCACGAACATCCCAACATCATTCACTAAATATAAGAAAGATGAAAAAAGGTAATACCATTTCAAAAGATCGATAAGATATCTTTTTAAACTAAAAAACATATCAAATAATATATATTTTTTTTGGGACAAAATATGTAAAAATTAGTTTCGATATAATTTCATTGTTGGCTTGAGGATACAACTCGAAAAAAGAGAGACATAGTATGGGAGGATGTCAAGGCGGAAAATGCTAGAAAGGATGTGAAGTGAAGAATAAAAATATCTATCGGGTTTCCCTTTACTTTTGCAACGATAAGAAGGGTAAACTTGATATTAATACATATTATATTTGATATTCATGTCGGAAAATTCATAACTAAATAAAAATTATGCCCGTGCCGTTACGGCACGGGTTAAGACCTAGTATAAAAAATAAAATAAAACAAACCTAAACCTTAATTTTCTTCTCCGCCTTTCTCTTCCTCTTTATCAGATAAACGCAGGGTTTTAGGGTTTTGAAATCGAAGTCGTTCCTCTCAACTCGTCTTCTCCTCTCTCTCACAATGAGTAGATCCGGTCAGCCTCCAGATTTGAAGAAGTAAGTCTCTCACTCACTCTATGTTCTTCTCTTTACGTCTCTCTTTATATGATTTCTAGGGTTTTAACTTGGGTTTTTTCTGTTTGCTGGTAACAGATACATGGACAAGCAGCTTCAAAGTAAGTTTCTCGTTTCTGATTCACTGTATTATTATTACTTTAGCTCAGAGTTGGAGTTTATGAATTATGATTAGTTCTCGTTACTAGCGATTATTTTGTTTTTGGGGTAGATTATTAGTTATGTGTTTATATTTTATTTATTTTATAATTTCTTTGACATGATTTAGATAATCGTTTGATTAGTTCTTCTTACTGGTATTATTCTTTTTGGGTTTTATGACCTTTAGGTTTAGCATGAAATCATGCAGGGTTTCCTTTACATTGACATGGATTAGATATTGTAAAGAATTACCTATTTTATGTGCTACTTGGATTTGTAGTTATGAGTTTTTTCAGCATTGTTTGGGTTAGGTGTGATTACTGAGAATTATGTAGTTTTGAATTTTCTGAACTAGTCTTATTTTGAACATTGAGAAGATTAGGGTCGCGACTGAGTGATAATCACTTTGATAAAATAGAAACATGATCATGTTAAAGTAGAACCAACTCTTTGATGATGGTGGTGATACTTATAAATAATAAGTTGGTCAGAAGTGTATTTGCATTTGTTACAAGCTGTCTGCAGTATTTTTAGAGGTCATGATTTAGAATATTGGTTTTGTTGGTGGCTATTGAAATGTGTGTTATGGGGGGAAGCATCAAGATGCACTGGATGCATATGTAAAAAAACACTAGTTATAGTTATACTGTCACAAGAGAACAGCATTTGTTACAAGCTGTCTGCAGTATTTTTAGAGATCATGATTTAGAATATTGGTTTTGTTGGTGGCTATTGAAATGTGTGTTATGGGGGGAAGCATCAAGATGCACTGGATGCATATGTAAAAAAACACTAGTTATAGTTATACTGTCACAAGAGAACAGTAATGTTCAAGATTTCAGTTGATAAAACGTAGTGGCTGAATCACCTGCATTAACATCATTCATTGTGGAAGGGTTTGGTTCAAATTTTTGAGCTAGAGTTTATTAGTTATGATCAGTTTTCTACCGCAAAGTGCATGCTTTACCCATCGAGAAACACCACAACTTCTTCTCCCGAGAAATCCTCTTTGGTTGAAATGGGCATCTAGACTGTGAAAAGCTAACCATTATTGTGATTATCTCATTTCCCCATGGATTTCAGTCAAGTTAAAGTCCAATCCTTGGATGCTCTGCGGTGCATTCACAGCCTAGATGTCCCATTAATGTATGTTTCTCGTTGGGCAAATCACTGTTCTTGTACTAGTGATTATTGTGTTGGGGATCTAGGTTAATCATAAATATGGGTTTTTCTTACATTTATAATCATTCAGATAAGCATGTATCAGTTCTATTGTTAACATTTTTCTGTTTGGGAAGGGTATGGTACTTCTCCTTGGTGTCTTAGATTGCATGAATACGTTAACCTGCGCAACTTTTATATGTGCTTGGATTTTTTTTTTTTTGTTTCTCATGATCGAATCAAGAGAAGACAGCTCCAACTAGTTGAATTTTTTGTGAAGACCCCTAGTAGATGATTGTGTGTTGGCGTATTTTTTTGTCATCTGTGTATTTTTATCTACAACAATGCTTACTCATATCCTGACTTTACAGTCATCATCAGGCTATTAAGGTGGATGAAAATGTGATCACTTAGTTCTGCGTTTGCATAATGGTTTGGATCTCATGGGATTTGATGCTTTCCACTGTAAAGATAACATAGCATAGCATAGCATATGTGCCCCACCCAATACTATCTCGGCAACTTTTATGGTTATAATTAGGGGCCGAGCAGCATCATTTGGCAAATTGTCTAATGACTAGGTGTGGTCATGGGGGTTTCATCTGATCATGTTTGATACCATGGATGGGTACGTTAGAATGCAGATAACAAAGTAAGCACATAGTTTTTGCCAGCCCATGGCTGTCCATCGTTTTGCAAGTCTCCCATTGTTGTTAAGTGTTATAGTTGTTATAGGAGTCAGTTCTAAGCACCAACTATTATTTGGGCTTATCGTTTCTTATATGCTTTAGTGTGTAATGTTGGTTGTGGTTGTTATTTTATTAATATTGCAGAACAAAAATGTGAAAACCGCTATACATACCCCATGAATTTGTTTTGCAGTCAAGCTAAATGCTAACCGTGTTGTGGTTGGGACTCTTCGTGGCTTTGACCAGTTTATGAATCTCGTGGTCGATAACACTGTTGAAATGAACGGAAATGACAAAAACGACATAGGCATGGTGGTGGGTATCTCAACTCTTATTTCGATATATTTTTGTTATAAACCACTGGTTGGTTTTGAGTTTGTAACTGAAGATGTCCTTGATATTGTCTTATGGAACAGGTAATCAGAGGAAACAGCGTGGTTATGATTGAAGCTTTGGAGCCTGTTAGTAAAGCACAGCAGTAGTTGCACTTGGGTACAAGTCCTGTTTCTCGCGCTTATCTATGGGTGTATGTTCTCTGGATTATATGTCTACTAGGACTTTTGTGAATGAATAGTGATGTAGAGGTTGGATGGGCTTTAGTTTTTCAGCCTGAACATCTGCTGATGTAATGAAACTAAAGATTTTCTGTATTTATAACGCAAGTTAACTTTTGCTCAAATAGAATGTTACTGAATTAGTGTGTTTTGATAGCATAATAGTGATTCAATTCTAAACCCTATCTTATGTCAAAGTAGTTCTTCGAAAAAGATTTATCTTTTCCTTTGGTTGGTAACTTATGATTCTCTGTAGCTTTTTAGGCATTACAGCCGTCAAGATTGTACCTCTACCACCCGTAGAGGATTTAGCAGCACATCCTTTGATAGATAGTGATAAACATGCTTTAATCCTTTGATAGATAGTGATAAACATGCTTTAATCCTTATCCTTTGATAGATAGTGATAAACATGCTTTAATGCTTTGATAGATAGTGATAAACATTCTTTAATCCTCGAGCAGTACCAAGTGAAGGCTTGGGAAAAGTTAACAAAAGATGCACTGCCGATTTCTCTTCTTCCTTGTTTTTGGGATTCTAGAGAGAGAATGAAGGAGACTTCAAACCCCCGCCAACTTAATTTTGAATTTGAAATCCACTCCCAACTATCGAGATTATTTCCGTTGCTTTAGCAGGCAAATTCTCTCCAAAAGAAGAAAAAGATGGCAGCTTTCACCTTCTTTTCTCTACTCAATAGAAGAGAGAGAACTGTTCTAAATTTCTAATCAAAGTTTATTATTACTAGTAGTAAGATTCTCATAAGACAGACAGAACCCAAGTAAGTATAATTATAACAAACAAACGCTCCTGAGCTCCTCCTCTAATGTGGAAGAAATGTTTGTTGGCGTTTTCAAAGACATTAGCTCCTCGTGTACTCAAATGTAAAACCCTACTTAGTAAAATCATTAGTGGTGTTAATATTTTGTTTGTATTATTAGATTATTATTATTGTTATTATGGGTTGCCTGTTTTTGTAGACTAGTGTCATAGTGTGTTGTATGGTGGGTAGGGTTGCCATAACCATTCAAAGATACTATATTGTATTGTATAATTATAGCTCTGGATACCTCATACCTAACATAACTGAATTAGATTTTAGAGTAATCTATATAATACTTTTTATAATCTACTCATCTACTCAATTTTGGGATAAACTTTCTTTTTAGGTTCTTCCTAAATGCACAGTTGCAAATTCTAAATATTAGTACTATTTTTACTGATATCCGATGTAAAATAAAAAACAGTAGTAGTATAAAAATAAGTTTTGAATTTAAATCATGGACGTTAATATTTTACAGATTTGATTTCTTTTCGTTGATTTTACAGACTTCGTCGCTCTCTATGAAAAATCAAATTTTTTTCTAGCCATTGGATTTTGATCTTAAGATCTCAAAATCATCATTAATGGGAAGTAGAAATGAAGAATCTTGGACCACTCAAATGAAAGGATTTGAAATCAACAGCTAGAATTGCATCAGCAGAAATGAATGCTGAATAGCTTTTCTTTTTCTTTTCTTCAATGCAATAAAGTTTGAATATCTACTCCCCCTGTATTATTATTTATGTATTAATGGGATTAATCACAGTTTTCCATTTAAAAATTAATTATTTCAGTTCAGACCTTAATTAATTCTCTCTCACTCAGTGGTGTGGTGTTTCCCATTGCTTTGCTTTGCTTTGCTTCAGGAGATGAAAAGCAAAGGGGGGGAGAGAGAGAGAGTAGAGAAGAGAACTCAAAAATCATAAATATATAGCCAATGATGCAGAATACCCACCACTGCAAAATCCAATCTTCAATCCAACTCTACTCAATTCCAATCAAACCCCATCTCTAAATTTCCAAAAAAAAAAAAAAACCCTTTGATTTCTTGAACCTTTTTTTGAGTAGTGGTGGTTCAGCTATGACAGAAGTTCTCCACTCTCCATCTCATGGGTCATTACAAAATCAGTCCCACCACCATTCTCTTATTAATCACTCTACTTCTCCTTCTCCTGTAAGTGAAAGTGATTTGGATTTTGAAGAAGAAGAAGAAGAAGAACAAGTGAAAAACAGAAGAAGAGGGAGTTTTGGTGATGAACTAAGAGGAGGAGAAGAAGAAGAAGAAGATCAGTTGTCCTTATTAGCTTTATTAGTAACTGCTTTTAGAAAATACTTGGTTGCTTGTAGAACAGAAACGGATAGGAAAGATCAACTTTGTTCTTCAATGGAGATTGGATGGCCAACTAATGTTCGTCATGTTGCTCATGTCACTTTTGATCGCTTTAATGGGTTTCTTGGTTTGCCTGTTGAGTTTGAACCTGAAGTACCTAGAAGGGCTCCTAGTGCAAGGTTAGTTTTTATTTTGGTTGCTTCAACATTTCTGATAAATCCTTTCTGCTACTGCTTTAGAAATGTCATTTTGTGTATGATTCTATGGTATATGCTGTGGAGTAATTCATCCTCAAGTTGTAGTAATTGTGTGAAATCAGACTGATGTTCTGAGTGTTTGGCATTCCTTATGCTGAGTACCTTGGTGTTGGCACACTTTTAGGATGATTTTTCCAGTTCTTGAATCAGTTGAGTTTGGTTTCTGTCTAATTGATTGTTTTGGGGATTGCGGGTGTATGCCGTTCTAATGCTTGCCTGCCGCTAGAAATTCGAGAAGACTACTATAGATTTTTGGATTTGAAACAATAGCGTTGAATGAATGGATGCTGTATCTGTTGCATTTGGGATTCATCTCTTTTACCTTTTATGTCTCTTTTTTCACGCATGAATTGGGATTGATCAACAAGTTTCTATTGGATATTCTCTCTCTATTCGAATAACTGAAAGTACTATGGATGGATGAATATACCATTTTCCTTGAGGATTTATAGTTGTTGGGGGGAAGTGGATGCGTTTGTTTGTTGTTTTATGATGAGAACTATATCAACTCACTTTGAAGCTTTGGTGATGGGCAAGGAGAGGAGTACTTGTTTAGAGATGTGTCTACATATGGGACATGTCATAGAAGGCATAGCTTTAGCTTTCACTAAGTTTTAATCTGCTTTACATTTGGAGCTTATGTATTTGTTTGCTTGTACTTCTCTATCTTGGAAGTGTGTGGTGAGATGCTTAACTCAGATGTTCTTTGTTTGCAGTGCAAGTGTCTTTGGAGTATCAGCAGAATCAATGCAATGTTCGTACGACTCTAGAGGGAACAGTGTACCAACAATACTCCTGTTGATGCAGAGACACTTGTACTCTCAGGGGGGATTGCAGGTAATTTACCATCCCCTCATGTTTTCCCTTTTTCTTTTCTTCAATAAATTTGCCTCATGGGTTGTGACATGGCTTTTAGATTTTCTCATTTAAAATCTTGATTAGTTAAGTCATTACAAACTTATGTGAACAGGCAGAAGGCATATTCAGAATAACCGCAGAAAACAGTCAAGAGGAGTATGTTAGAGACCAGTTAAACAGGGGAGTTGTGCCAAACGACATTGACGTGCACTGTTTGGCAGGACTTATAAAGGTACTTGTTTCAGTTTGGTCATGAACCCTGAACACTTTTACTTATAAATTTTTTTTCTCCTCGTCTTGAATATATACTTAGGCAAGTACTAGTATTTTTCTTAACTTATCACAACAATATATATTATGTATGCTCGGTAGAGTCCTGCATAATGGTGGTTGGAACACAAGGGCTTTGCACTGTAGCTTCGGTTATGAACCCGCTTAGAGATCTCATTGGTTAATATTAATGTTAGACCATGTCTGATCATTGGTACAGGCTGCTACCAGACTTACACTTTGTGATTTGAATTCATTTAGTTATCAAATGATTCAAAATGAGAATACCAACAGTTACATAAAAACCTCTGATTTGTGTATGGATGTTGCTATTTGGGCGAGGATCTAAATACAGTTATGACTGCATATATATTGGTCTCGAGATGTTTACTTACGAAGCATTTACCTTACTATAGGCTTGGTTTAGAGAACTGCCTACCGGGATTTTGGACCCTCTCCAGCCTGAGCAGGTTATGCAGTGCCAATCAGAAGAGGAATACACTGAACTTACCAAACTCCTGCCACCTACAGAAGCCTCTTTGCTGGATTGGGCCATCAACCTGATGGCTGATGTCGTCCAAGAGGAACATCATAACAAGATGAATTCCCGCAATGTTGCGACTGTATTTGCACCAAACATGACTCAGGTAACTAATAATTGTATTGAGAAACTATACCAATAGGCAGATTAAGGGAGCATGTTTCCTCTTCTAACCAGAATATTTCCATTTCAGATGTCGGATCCTTTAACTGCTTTGATGTATGCGGTACAAGTTATGAATTTACTCAAGGCATTGATCATGAAAGTACTTAGAGAAAGAGAAGATTCATTAATACAGTCAGCTCCTGATTCCAGCCTCGAGCCACCAGGCGAGAATGATCGCCATGGGTCTTCATTGCCGTTTCTGGAACCTGAGCAGAATGAAGAGACAGAGCACATGTTCACTTCCAATGAACCTGGTTTAGAGAGTCCACAAGAACCCATTGATTGTGGAGTTGATTGTTTACAAACTTCAGCTGAGAAGGCTGATAATGGTGAAAATGGGTCTTTTTGTGAAAATTCGGCATGCAAACCTCCTCCAACTCAAGCGGAAAGTACCCTAACAAGTAAACCACAAGAAACGTGCATCAATGTACGAAAGGCTCGTACCCAGGAGAAAACATGTAGAAATAAGACTGGTCAGTCGAGTAATGTGAATCTGCGCAGGGGACCCAGAAAGGCTATTAACTGTCAGCCAGTGGTCAAGATAGCAGAACTTGTAGAGAAGTCGCGGGGTGCTAGCATAGTTAGCCGTTTAAATTCAAGGACAGAACGAATTGAAGCTTGGCGGTGAATGATTCCGTTCACTCAGAAAAAAGAGCTACGTCGTGACTTTGTTTGTGTATGATTATTTTTTTTCCATTTGTGAGCTCTTGAAACTATTTTCATCTGTATTATCAGTTTCCATATTGTACTTAACTGTACTATTAAGTATTAATTCAATTAAAAGCCGCCTTCCATCTATTCTACAGTAATCCATGGATGTTATTTGCTGCAAAGGGGATTTAGAAAAACCTTACTAACACAAACAAAGGCTTTATCCCTAGCCTCAAACTCAAACATGTTTGGACTAGCTATAGGAGCCCAAGGAGAGTTGTAAACTAGTCTAGATATAAAAAGAGAGAGCTCCAAACTTGAGGATCACCAGATTTACTACCAATAATAAAAGCTAATCTAGAAGCTTGCTGCGATTTCCTCCCAGGACCCGAAATAAGACTTCCTAATTCAAAGAAAGATTACTGAAACTCCTTTCTTCACTGCCTTTTAAAGAATGATTTTTTGGGCACCGCCCTTTTTTGGTGGGGACTATTATGTGATAAGAATATCACCCTATAGTTATAAGGGTTGTCCTAAAGTGTGGAAATAACTAACCTACCCTTAACCTAATTATATTTAAAACCAACCTAATAATATATATAACCACAACCTCCTCCCATCACCGCCGCCCACCACCACCGACCATCACCTACCACCTCCGACTACCACCACCACCTCCCACCACCGTCTCCCACTACCACCGACCATCACCTACCACCTCCGACTACCACCTCTATATATTTTTTTTTTTGAAGCATGATTTTATTACACTACTAAAGGGCTATTACAAGATGGTATTTGATACCCGTAAGATCAAATACATTTGGACCGATATGCCAAGAAGTTACAAGGTAGAGTGAAGTGCGAGTAACATTCTCCGGATTCGAAATGCAGCAATAATAGTTGGAGTTGGCGAGGATGAGGTTGTCAAGGCTCCGCAGGGCTTCGACGAATGCTTTCCACAAGAAAAGCTGTATTTTTGACGGGCACGACTGTGTCCATAAGAACTTGGTTAGTGGTGATGTGATTCGCTGCAATTGATCCGAAATGCTGATTATGCCTTTGTCTCCAGATGAAGTGGAGTACTGCTCAATCAATTTCTGCCTACCTTCTTTAACGACTTTGTCCATAACTTCAAAGTGCATCTTTAGAGATGAGTGAGATGAAGTAGAATCCGATATCCGATCTCTGCCCTTGGAGGAATAAGCTAATAAACACTAATACTACTACAACCGCTAATGTTTACAATTACTAAACCCAAAAAGCTAAAACTGAAAATTACAATATGGATTACAGACTAGATTGATTTAAACTAAGGAATTAAAAGATTACAACTTTGCTTGAAAAATAAAAAAAAGCTAAATTAAAAGACAACTTGTCGATTTCACCGGCCGACTCGCATACCAATTAGGTCTTATGATTGCTGTTGAATGATCGAATGAAGATGAAGCTGTGATACAATCCTAGGATTCAGAGAATTCAAATATGGGGAGGTGATGCGAATGATCTTTGCAAAGAAAGATATGATACCTTGGTCAAGACTTACAGATGAACTGAAAATCTTAATAGGACCAAAGTGAGAGAATGGCTTGCCATAGGTTTCAAAACTCGATAAAAATTAAAGGCTTATGCAGGTAAATGTGAAGCTGGAGATGAATATCGTCAATCTAGCTGAGTTATGGGAACTAAAATCCTTTGGCTAATAATTTTGAGAATTGGTGCAGAAGTGAAAGTAAGCTGGGCATGGAACCAGGGATGCTATTTTATGAAGGCACACTAGTAAAAGCTCAAAACTAAATTCCAGAGACTAAAAGGTTAAACCAAGATCATGGAAGGCCTCCAAAAAGACTCGATAAAAAAGTGCTAAAAAAGACCCGAACATTGGAAAAACGGTTAAAAACCGATAGCTAAAAACCATCACAAAGAACTTCTGAAATCCTACACAAGGCAAATAGACTAAAAAGAAAAGGACACCACCAACAAAACTGAGAGGTAAAACTTTAATTAAAACTAGTCTGGTGGATTGTAACAGATGCCTTTTAACTTCCACAACAAGTTCCTAGAGGAAAACAAGCAAGAAACAAATAAACTTCACAAGCCCAGACAAGGCTTTGCAGGAAAATGATAAAACAGACCATTAAGAAACAAAATTTTAAGCAACAAGCGCAAGAAAGGCTTAACAGAAAAAAGATTAATGAGTTAAGAAGGTACCTTTTGGTTTATCCTGTGAGAAAGGCATGGAAATCAAAAGGTCTCACAGGGTAAAAAAATACAAAGGTTACAAATACAAAGGCTTCGAGCATCACAAAAGAGAGACTTTCTGATAAAATCAAACACCAATATATGAAAAAAGATAAAATAAAATAGCCAAAGGAACGTTCCTTCTGTGAATCTGACGATGATATTGACGATTAACCCACCTAAAATTTCCTCAGTTTAATATGATGATTAGGCTATTGCGACTGGGAACCATGTCCGGAAAGATTGACGATGGAGACCGGAGCCAATAAAATTCAGATGAAAATCCCTATCTCATCCAGCAGCACCAAAAATAGGTTAAAATCTTATGAAAAGGGAGGGGTATCACTATATTTGTCATTCAATCAACACCAATTGAGTTTGAAGGCCGGTGAATCGAGCATTTAGCCGACGATGATTGCTAAATCCATGGCGGCCGTTTTAGGGTTTGTTGATGAAGTTGAAGGTTGTGCTATGGATTGGGTTAACTACTTCTATTTTTTTCTACAAGATTGAATCGAAGTTTGAGGACTGGATTTTTTACTGCCCAGATCTAAAAAGATCTGAGCAGTTAAGGTTGCCAGAATTTTTTTTTTCCTCCCTGCCGTGAATCGCCTGTTTAAAGAGGAGAGAGAAAAAGTTTTCGTTACAACGATTCGTTTCGAGAAACAAATACTATATCTGATACCACCTCTATATATATAGCTTAATTTAAATCATTAACAAAGATATTCTCACAAACTCACTACTTGTCATTCGTTTTTGGTTGAAAAAATGAGAAGTAATCATCAAAATGAGTTGAAAATGGAAGTTGTAGAGAGAAGTTCGGCTAGGAATTATGCGAAAAACTTTGTCGAACTAGCCGAACTCAACTTTAATGGAGGTTTTTTTTTTCAGAGAAAAGTTCAGTTACGTCGCAAAAAGTTCGGTTACGTCTCAAAAAATGTCCCGGCCGAACTTTTAGTTCGGTTACGTTGCAAAAAGTTCGTTTACGTCACAAAAAAAATCCCGGCCGAACTTTTAGTTCGATTACGTCGCAATTTTTTTCTCCTAACCGAACTTTTATCTGAAAGCAAAAAACTCCATTAAAACTAAGTTCGGCTACCTGGCCTTTCATGAACATTAGATATTAGCAGATACATTCGGCTACTTGTTCTTCAGATCTTGTAGTCGAACTTTTTTGACTTAGTCCAAATCAAGCTATAAAATTTCTCATTTTCAGAAAATTTTGGTCAATACAAGCAACAAAAACCTAAATTCGAAGTATGCTTGGGTGGTTTGAAGGTTCGGATTCAAAAAATAATAAATAATAATTGAGTTATTCCAACTCTTATATTCTCATTCTTCTTCCCTCTCAATAACTTAATTTTAAGAAAAATAATTTTGATTTAATCTTACACTAATCACTAATTAACCTAACTTAATTACACTACTAATGATTACACTAACTAACCATTATACAAACTTAATAAGGAAGGGTAATTTTGGTATTAATATAAACATTTGGATAAGGGGTGTCTTCATTTTATTTCTAAATGTCTTACTAAAAATAAAACCATGATCCCCCAAAAAACCAGTGGTCCCCAAAAAATCGTTCCTTGTAAACTGATGTGGTGTTGTAGCTCCGCAAAAATATGCTTTGATTAGAAGATCATAGGCCCATTCAAAAGATGCTACTGCCCCTTCCTCTATTAATTCTCTAGCACCAGTGGAACTTCCAATGATGCATCTTTCCCCTTAAAACTCTCTTGCAAAATCAGTAATAGTTATGTCAATATATCGCGTTATGTAGCTCTCATGGTTTGTTTAAGAATATAAATGCTTATTTTGTATCATAAGGCCGGTTTCTATGGGGCATGGACAACGCCAAAATGGGAAACAACCGCAAGAAACTAGGTATCTCAACGGTTGAATTTCAAACACCAACAAATCTCTCGCCCCCGCTCCTTTTCTTTCACCTATAAATATTCATAGTATTTAACCAAATTCTTCACACTTTGTCTAAATTTCTTTCTCTACTTAAATTTTTCGCAATAAGTGATCCAAGTAAAAAATAAACAGAAAAGGGTAATCATCGAGCACCTCAAGGAGTGACTAAACATGACCCAAAATAAACATGAGGACATCTAAAATGTTAAACAACTAGATGGCCTTGGTGTACGCCCTGGGCATGCATCTAGCCATCAAGAGTGAGAACTAAATTGGTGTTCTGGTACCTTCCTGCTAGGGCTCTCAATGGCTACATGATTATGTTAGAGTACTGCTCTGTCGAATTCATAAATTTTGCTATCTTAAGCATGTTGTCAATGTTAGATATACAAAACTATATCTTGATTTCTAGTCTACTAAAGTCAAGTCTCAGACTAGGATCCGAGGATGATTGTTGAGTATCAGACATCATATCACAGAATAACCCTCGAAGATTGAGGACTGGTGAACAAACGAAGACATTTGTGAGAAGTATTTGAAGACTGAACCATCTTATATATTTACTCACGTCATTTACCATTCTATCTTATGAGACTATATGTCTTATGATTTTAGTAGATTTAATATAACAAAACATAAATTTCGAGTCAAGCTTGTCTTGATAAAACTCTCGAAATATGATTTAAGCAATGGATGTTCTTCGATCCTTAACAATGTTGGTTAAGAAAAAATTATTTATGTTTCAAGTTGATCATTTTAAAATTTCCACAACAATGATATTTGATGTCTATAACTATTAGGAAAAATTCAAATCATTGTTCTCGGAACATCTGAATTCTGCAAACCGGATAGGTACGCATACCCTATTGATATGAGTTCTATAATGAGCGAGAGGTACGCATACCAATACGCGTACGCCTGGGATCTGAGTTCATGAATGACCAAGGTATGCATACTCGATACTGATGCGTGTTGTAGGTGCACTCAAATTAAATTACTTATTTTAACACAATTAACTGGTAATATAATGGAATTAAGGATCGTTCCCACGAAGAGCAGGGAGATTTAGTTGTCAAAAGTGTCACAATGTGGAGTTTTTGTTTTAGATTCAAAGTAAAATCAAAGCAATTAAAAATAATTAAGTTGCAAGCAATGGAGAGAAATATGATCAGGGAATCCTTCTTCGTTACTAAACTATCATCAAGTTATTATATTCATCCATTAATATAATTAATCACAGATTATTACCAATCGTGGAATAACAACTAGCTCAGTGATATCCCCTAAATTCCTTATATCACTGAGTACGGAAGATCTCCAATACCAGATTTTATTCATCTAAACCACCTAGTAGTAGCTCACTCAAGGTGTAATTTCTCAGAATGCTTTATCTTTTGTGAATTATAGATTGATCCTAGTAGTTACTTAGCTCAAGGTCCACTTTCTAGTGTTGTTTATACACACAATTGCTACACAGAATCCCTATGCAAGGTCTTGTGTTCTCTACTTTTGTATGAATTATTCGACTATTACTTATCTCCTAACTCAATACTAACATTTGATTGAATCAATAAATTAATTCAGTTGGCCAACTAAACAACCTATCAATTAATCATGAATATTCTAATTAGTATAAACAATCAATAATCATGTGAAGAACTTCAAAATAGATTTATATAATAACTCAAACCATGTCTAGAACTTAGAATTCATCCTTAATCACTAAGAAGTTTAGCTGCTCATGGTACTAAAAAAACCCATGAGTTTCATATGATAAAATGATAACGAAATAGTTACAGTGATGAATCGCTCCAAAACCCAAGATTTTCTTCTCTTGATTTCTTCTCTCCAATGGCTTGATTAAAGATTAAAGGATCCTCTGAAAAATATTAGAAAAGCCTCTTATATAGGTCTCCTAGTGTAGATGTGCCCGTGCTCGAAATCCCGTGTCGAAAGGTTGCCAAAAACTAGCCAAATCATTGCCAAGTTCGTGTAAACCAACAAATCCCACGTCCAACAGCCTTCATGGGCTTGTGAACAGTAAAGTTTAGCCTAGCTTCTTTATTTTCTCGACTTTCAATAGCCTGTCATTTATAAGGAACTGACCGTGCAAATATTTCCTCGGTCGACTCTCGGACACTCACATCGCCGTGACAAATAAAAGTTTCGGAGTTTGGTTTTCTTCTCCCAAAAACTCACGGATATATGTATCTACGTGAGTTTATTTTTTCCCTGAGTTTTGATTTTTTTTCTCCTTTGGAATCTCGGCTAGATAACCCTCCGTGAGATAAATTTTTTCCCTGGATTTTTCTATTTTTCGGCTATCTCACGTACCCTCTGGTCTCCGTGAGTTTTCTGAACTTTTGGTTGCAGTGAGTCTCAGTGGCCTTTGAATTATTTGGGTATTCCTCTAGGAAGTAAGTCTAAATGCAAATCTATGTGGGATATCATTATCCCAAGAATACATCAGAAGTTATCAATGTGGAAGTGTAGGTATCTCTCTAAGGGACAGAGACTTATCATGGTCAATAGTGTGTTATCTAGCCTGCCAGTGTATCATCTTTCTATGTTCCAAATGCCTATTTTTGTCATGAAGGAAATAGAGAAGATTATGAGAGATTTTTTATGGGGTTCTTCTGTGAATTCAAGAAAGAGGAGTTGGGTATCTTGGAGTAAGACCACATTACAGAAATATAGAGGGGTAATTGGTGTGAAGAAGCTGAAATTGGTAAAAAAAGCAATTCATTGTAAATGGATATGGAGATATGGTACTGAAATAAAAGCGCTTTGGAGGCAGTTTTGATAGGTGTCTAAAACACCTAATTTTATATTTAGTATTTAAGCTTTCTTTGCTATTTTTCGTGTGAATTATGTATCTTATGTGTGTTTTTGAGTTATTAGGTACTCTGGAGTTGCACTGACGAAAAGAAGGAGAAATAACAAAAATTGGGCAAAAAGGGCAAAATTGTCATTTCATAGGACGGACACTATCTGGAGCCACGTTAATGTTAAGGGTCAACCTAATTAGATATCCCTTATCCAAATAAGACTGCTTGTTATAAGACATCCAAATTGGTGGTCTGTATCCATGGTCTATGCCCAAACCCGAACCCGTAAACCAGACCCGGATCCAGACCCACCCCAATCATATTCTAAACCTAATCGAGAGATGATTTCTCTCATTCATCACCTCTTTCTCCTGAAACCAAGAAGAAGAGAAATAGCGGCTGTCGTTATCATGGCAGGGATCGAGATGATGCACTGAATGTGAGAAATTGTTGTTACAATCATTCGAGAAGAGAAACAGCAAGAATCAAGTTGCTGCTATAAATGGGTTTTACGAACCAAGAAATTGAGAGCTAAAAAGGGGATCTGTGTTGAGTTTGGGATGAGACTGCAGATGGAAACTGATTGAATTGAAAAAGGAAATCGAAGCTGGGATAGAAACTGCAAGTAGGGTTTGGTTCAGAAATGGTTTCTAGTGATGGGTTTCAGTGGATGATTGAACTCGATATGGGTATGAGGTCGATTTGCTTCTCAGATGGGTTGGATTGAAGGTTCAGATCAAGCTCAGAGAAAGAACAAAAGGCTACTGTTGTTGGGTTCAAGAGTAAATCAAGAGAGCAGAACTGGCCTCAGGTGATGATTGGATGAATTTACGAGGAAAGAAGAGAGAATAGTGGATTTTTTTGGCTTGAAAACCAGATTACAGTTCAGAACTGGTGATGCTGGTTTGAACAATTGTTGCTGTGAATGAATGGGTATAGATGAATGTGTAGGATTTCTTAACAGGTGAAGAAATGAATGGCCTGAAAAATTGGCCGAAATGGCTCGTAATCAGTAAGTAACTCGCCGATTCTTCCTCCCATGAGTTAACTCGGTGCCGGCGACAACCGATCCAGAACGAGTCCGACGACCGGTCCAGATCAGTGAATCAGCCAACTCAGACCACTCAGAAGCCAACTCGCTAGCTGACTCCCCTCTTTGACCTAGTCAACTAACGGATTGACTGACGGTTTGACCCATTTGACCGTTAGTCCTAACGGTGGACTGACGGAATATTCCTTTACCGGAGAAGAATTTTCAGGTGGCCGGCGACGACAAATTCCGGCCAACTTCCGGCCAAAAACACAGTTTTCCGGTGAGCAAAAATGCAGAATTTTGGGTGGACTTCTCTCATGTGTGTGAAGACTTAGAATTGGGAATTAGATGAAAACTTGGAAGTTTTGGAGAATTGGACTAGAATTTGGAATATGGCTCAATTTGGGAAAGTGGTGTTCTTTTGGAATGAGGATTCTTTTCCTACAAAGACATGGAGAGTATTGAAGCCTATAAATAAGAGAGTTATCTACAACTTTTTAGACACATCTACTTTGGAGAAGGAGTAAAAGTGCACAAGGATTGGAGGAAGGAGCAACCATCATCTTTTCAATAAGTTTTTATTTCTTCCTTTATTATTATTATTGTGTGAACTCCAAATTATGAGTAGCTAATTTTCTTATTGATTGAGGATGAATTCCTAGTTCTAAACATATGGTTTGAGTTTTGTTTCAATTCTACTTTGAAGTTTTTCATATGATTATCGATTGTTTTTACTAATATTAATGTTTATGATTGATTGATAGGTTGTTTGGAGTGCACACTAAATTGATTTGTTAATTCAATCTAAAGCTAGTGAAAGTTAGGGGATAAGTAATCGTTTCTTTACTATTTACATAAGTAGAAAACGCAATACCTTGCGGAGGGATTCCGTGGAGCAATTGTGTGTAAAAACAACGTTAGCAAGTGGACCTTGATCTAAGAGTTTAACTACTAATATCAACCTAATAAATTCATGAATCTTAATGCGTTTAACTAAATTACATCTTGGGTGATCTACTACTAGGTGGTTTGGTGAATAGAATCCGGTAGGCGAGAACTTCCGTATCCGGTGAAATTAGGGATTTTGGGGTTAGCACTGATCTAGTTGCTATACCTACGGTTGGTGATAATCTATGACTAATAACAAGTGGGAAAGAACATAACTTTAATCATTGTTTTGCAGCGAAGAAGGATTCCTTGATCTATTTTCTCTCATTGATTTCAATTACACTTTTAATTACTTTGTTTATTTCTTTTGCTTTATAAATTTTACAACCAATACCCCCCTTTTTGTGACAATTTTACAACTAGAATCTCTTGCTCCTCGTGGGATCGACCTTAACTACCCTATATTACTCTTTAATTAGGTAGTAAAGTATTAATTAATTTTTTGTGGTTACGACACGCGTACAAATTTTGGCGCCGTTGCCGGGGAGCAACGGGCGATTTTAGTTGTTTTTATTTTTCTTTTTGCTTTATTCTTGCTTTGTTAGATTCTATACCGTATCTAACTTAGTTTTGTGAACCTTGCTGTAGGTACTATATCTTTGGTGAATGCTTCAATGGGGAAGACCGAGTCCAATTAGAATACGTCTTCGATCCGGCACTCAACTAAGAGACTTCATTCGAGCGGTTAACACTCCGCTTCCTCGTTCTACATCAAGTGAATTCGCAAATTCGGATATTGAAGAAGAAGCAATGGGTGATCGTACACTCAAGGACCTAGCTTCTCACAAGCTCGATACACAACAATGGTGTATCCAAACTAACTCAACTTTCGAGATCAAGCCGGGGTTGATTAGAGAATTACCAAAGTTCCATGGCATGGTGAATGAGGACCCAAACAAACATCTTATGGACTTCAACACCATAGTCACGGCCATGCTTCCACCGAATACTAATGCGGATGGAGCAATGTTGAAAGCGTTTCCATTCTCTTTGGCGGGCAATGCTAAGGAATGGTTATACTATTTGCCTTCCGGAAGTATCACAACATGGAATGGGATGAAGAAACTTTTCCTCGAGAGATATTTTCCCGCATCAAAGGCTACTCAAATTCGCAAAGAAATTTGTGGGATCAAGCAACATGTGGGAGTCATTATATGAATGTTGGGATCGATACAAGAGATTGGTGGCAAGTTTTCCACACCATCAATTTAGTGACGCAATGATAATCCAATACTTCTATGAAGGTCTCCAAACAAGTGATAGATATCTTCTTGACGCCGCCGGTGGTGGTGCACTAGTGAACAAGACAGTGGCCGAAGCTACCGAGTTGATTGAAAGTATGGCGGCAAACTCGCAACAATTCTATGTAAGAGGTGATTCAATGGTTAAGTTGGTGCATGAGGTTAGTGACTCGTCTTCACAATCCGATCAACGGTTAAAAAACATAGAGAGGGTAGTGCAACGGTTGGCCGCGGTAATTATTCCGGATGATGAAACCGAACAAGTAAATGATTTATATCCAAATCCAAATCCAAGGCCAAGGTACGATCCATATTTCAATACTTACAATCCCGGTTGGAAGGATCATCCTAACTTTAGCTATGCAAACAAGCAAGCGGCGGCTCCTAATCCATATGTGCAACAAGGTGGATTCCAACAATCACGTTTCCAACCTCAACAACAACAATTCCACCCACAACAAGTCAAGGAGCAAGATTCTTCGAATAATGACAAGTTGAATGTGATAATGCAAAGCATGCAAGGTCTCACTTCTATGTTACAACAAACCCAACAAAAATCCGATTCGGCAATCAAGGATTTACAAACTCAAATGGGACAATTGGCGACCGATATGAACTTAATGAAAGCTCAAGCATCCACAAAGCTTCCTTCGCAACCCATTGTTAATCCAAGAGAGAATGTTAATGCGGTTACTTTAAGAAGTGGAAGACAAGTGGAGAGTCCAACTCGTCATGAAGAAGCTAGTGAAGAGGTAGTCAAAGAGAAGGAGGATGCCGAACCAAGGGAGACTTCAACACCAACCGCCCAATCCAAGGAACCGGTTCCTACTTTTACTACTCCACCTCATTTTCCTAGTCGTTTTGCTAAGTCCAATAAGGAAGCTCAAGACAAGGTACTCATGGATATCTTCAAGAAGATAGAAATCAACATCCCCTTCATCGAGGACATAAGGACAATGCCAAGGTATGCTAAGTTCATGAAGGAGTTATGCACTAAGAAGGATAGGTTGCTTGATAATGAAATTACTAAAGTTGGCGAAAGTGCGTCGGCCATGCTTTTGAAGAAGATTCCTACAAAGTGCACGGATCCCGGTGGCTTCACGGTGCTAATTACTATTGGTAAGAAAAGGTTTGAACATGCTTTACTTGATTTGGGAGCTTCCATTAGTGTGATGTCGGACGATATTTATGACTCCTTGAATCTTGGACCGTTGAAAGAGACAAGAGTTATTATCCAACTAGCAAACAAGTCTAACATCTATCCAAAGGGACATGTAGAAGACATTCTAGTGCAAGTGAATGAGTTAATTTTTCCGGTGGATTTCTTTGTGGTAGATATGGACAATAATGAGAATCGTTCGTCTACTTCTCTACTTCTTGGGAGGCCATTTATGAAGACCGCAAAAACGAAGATTGATGTTGACAAGGGTATACTCACTATGAAATTCGACAAGGAAGTAATACACTTCAACATATTTGAAGCCATGCGCTACCCAAGTGATGTGCATTCCGCTTACTCCATTGATGTGGTTGGTTCATTAGCGCAACAAATGGTGGAATTGAATCGAGAGGACGAACTTGATGTGGTGTTGCAAAAGAGCATTGAATTGGAAGGCCACGGCGTGTCTAACTTGGATGTTGAAATTTCCACGTAATTGGTGGAGACATGTGGTGCCTTGACGGCATTACAAGAAGCTAAGGGTAATGTTTCCTATATCTCTTTACCCGTGAATGATGAATTACTTGTACCATCTATTGTGAATGCGCCTAAACTAGAATTGAAGCCACTTCCGGATCATTTGAAGTATGCATTT